>OZ005744.1:18175059-19577942 GCA_963930735.1 Dioctria linearis
AATCCCTGGCGTAATTAAAATTTGCGACAGTTGAAAATTATTTTTTGAAAAATTTACTATAGAAAAGGCAATCCCTGGCGCAATTAAAATTTGCGACAGTAAAAAATTATTTTTTGAATAATTTACTATAGAAAAGGCAATCCCTGGCGTATTTAAAATTTGCGACAGTAAAAAATTATTTTTTGAATAATTTACTATAGAAAAGGCAATCCCTGGCGTAATTAAAATTTGCGACAGGAGAAAATTATTTTTTGAAAAGTTTACTATAGAAAAGGCAATCCCTGGCGTAATTAAAATTTGCGACAGTAGAAAATTATTTTTTGAATAATTTACTATAGAAAAGGCAATCCCTGGCGTAATTAAAATTTGTGACAGTAGAAAATTATTTTTTGAATAATTTACTATAGAAAAGGCAATCCCTGGCGTAATTAAAATTTGCGACAGTAGAAAATTATTTTTTGAATAATTTACTATAGAAAAGGCAATCCCTGGCGCAATTAAAATTTGCGACAGTAAAAAATTATTTTTTTGAATAATTTATTATAGAAAAGGCAATCCCTGGCGGATTTGAAATTTGCGACAGTAGAAAATTATTTTTTGAATAATTTACTATAGAAAAGGCAATCCCTGGCGCAATTAAAATTTGCGACAGTATAAAATTATTTTTTGAATAATTTACTATAGAAAAGGCAATCCCTGGCGTAATTAAAATTTGCGACAGTATAAAATTAATATTTTGAAAAATTTACTGTAGAAAAGGCAATCCCTGGCGCAATTAAAACTTGCGATAGTAAACAATTATTTTTTGAATAATTTACTGTAGAAGACGCAATCCCTGGCGCAATTAAAATTTGCGACAGTATAAAATTATTTTTTGAATAATTTACTATAGAAAAGGCAATCCCTGGCGCAATTAAAATTTGCGACAGTAGAAATTATTTTTTGAATAATTTACTATAGAAGAGGCAATCCCTGGCGCAATTTAAATTTGCGACAGTAAAAAATTATTTTTTCAATAATTTACTATAGAAAAGGCAATCCCTGGCGTATTTAAAATTTGCGACAGTAAAAAATTATTTTTTGAATAATTTACTATAGAAAAGGCAATCCCTGGCGTAATTAAAATTTGCGACAGTAGAAAACTATTTTTTGAAAAGTTTACTATAGAAAAGGCAATCCCTGGCGTAATTAAAATTTGCGACAGTAGAAAATTATTTTTTGAATAATTTACTATAGAAAAGGCAATCCCTGGCGTAATTAAAATTTGCGACAGTTGAAAATTATTTTTTGAATAATTTACAATAGAAAAGGCAATCCCTGGCGTAATTAAAATTTGCGACAGTATAAAATTATTTTTTGAATAATTTACTATAGAAACGGCAATCCCTGGCGTAATTAAAATTTGCGACAGTTGAAAATTATTTTTTGAATAATTTACTATAGAAAAGGCAATCCCTGGCGTAATTAAAATTTGCGACAGTAGAAAATTATTTTTTGAATAATTTACTATAGAAAAGGCAATCCCTGGCGTAATTAAAATTTGCGACAGTAAAAAATTATTTTTTGAAAAGTTTACTATACAAAAGGCAATCCCTGGCGCAATTAAAATTTCCGACAGTAGAAAATTATTTTTTGAATAATTTACTATAGAAAAGGCAATCCCTGGCGCAATTAAAATTTGCGACAGTAGAAAATTATTTTTTGAAAAGTTTACTATAGAAAAGGCAATCCCTGGCGTAATTAAAATTTGCGACAGTAGAAAATTATTTTTTGAATAATTTACTATAGAAAAGGCAATCCCTGGCGCAATTAAAATTTGCGAGAGTAGAAAATTATTTTTTGAATAATTTACTATAGAAAAGGCAATCCCTGGCGTAATTAAAATTTGCGACAGTAAAAAATTATTTTTTGAATAATTTACTATAGAAAAGGCAATCCCTGGCGTATTTAAAATTTGCGACAGCAAAAAATTATTTTTTGAATAATTTACTATAGAAAAGGCAATCCCTGGCGTAACTAAAATTTGCGACAGTAGAAAATTATTTTTTGAAAAGTTTACTATAGAAAAGGCATTCCCTGGCGTAATTAAAATTTGCGACAGTAGAAAATTATTTTTTGAATAATTTACTATAGAAAAGGCAATCCCTGGCGCAATTAAAATTTGCGACAGTAAAAAATTATTTTTTGAATAATTTACTATAGAAAAGGCAATCCCTGGCGCAATTAAAATTTGCGACAGTAGAAAATTATTTTTTGAAAAGTTTACTATAGAAAAGGCAATCCCTGGCGTAATTAAAATTTGCGACAGTAGAAAATTATTTTTTGAATAATTTACTATAGAAAAGGCAATCCCTGGCGTAATTAAAATTTGCGACAGTAGAAAATTATTTTTTGAATAATTTACTATAGAAAAGGCAATCCCTGGCGTAATTAAAATTTGCGACAGTATAAAATTATTTTTTGAATAATTTACTATAGAAAAGGCAATCCCTGGCGTAATTAAAATTTGCGACAGTTGAAAATTATTTTTTGAATAATTTACTATAGACAAGGCAATCCCTGGCGTAATTAAAATTTGCGACAGTAGAAAATTATTTTTTGAATAATTTACTATATTAAAGGCAATCCCTGGCGCAATTAAAATTTGCGACAGTAGAAAATTATTTTTTGAATAATTTACTATAGAAAAGGCAATCCCTGGCGCAATTAAAATTTGCGACAGTACAAAATTATTTTTTGAATAATTTACTATAGAAAAGGCAATCCCTGGTGCAATTAAAATTTGCGACAGTAAAAAATTATTTTTTGAATAATTTACTATAGAAAAGGCAATCCCTGGCACAATTAAAATTTGCGACAGTAAAAAATTATTTTTTGAATAATTTACTATATAAAAGGCAATCCCTGGCGCACTTAAAATTTGCGACAGTAAAAAATTATTTTTTGAATAATTTACTATAGAAAAGGCAATCCCTGGCGTATTTAAAATTTGCGACAATAAAAAATTATTTTTTGAATAATTTACTGTAGAAAAGGCAATCCCTGGCGCAATTAAAATTTGCGACAGTAGAAAATTATTTTTTGAATAATTTACTATAGAAAAGGCAATCCCTGGGCAATTAAAATTTGCGACAGTAAAAAATTATTTTTTGAATAATTTACTATAGAAAAGGCAATCCCTGGTGCAATTAAAATTTGCGACAGTAAAAAATTATTTTTTGAATAATTTACTATAGAAAAGGCAATCCCTGGCACAATTAAAATTTGCGACAGTAAAAAATTATTTTTTGAATAATTTACTATATAAAAGGCAATCCCTGGCGCACTTAAAATTTGCAACAGTAAAAAATTATTTTTTGAATAATTTACTATAGAAAAGGCAATCCCTGGAGCACTTAAAATTTTCGACAGTAAAAAATTATTTTTTGAATAATTTACTATAGAAAAGGCAATCCCTGGCGTATTTAAAATTTGCGACAGTAAAAAATTATTTTTTGAATAATTTACTATATAAAAGGCAATCCCTGGCGCACTTAAAATTTGCGACAGTAGAAAATTATTTTTTGAATAATTTACTGTAGAAAAGGCAATCCCTGGCGCAATTAAAATTTGCGACAGTAGAAAATTATTTTTTGAATAATTTACTATAGAAAAGGCAATCCCTGGCGCAATTAAAATTTGCGACAGTAAAAAATTATTTTTTGAATAATTTACTATAGAAAAGGTAATCCCTGGCGCAATTAAAATTTGCGACAGTAAAAAATTATTTTTTGAATAATTTACTATAGAAAAGGCAATCCCTGGCGTAATTAAAATTTGCGACAGTTGAAAATTATTTTTTGAATAATTTACTATAGAAAAGGCAATCCCTGGGATATTCAAAATTCGCGACAGTAAGAAATTAATTTTTGAATAATTTACTATAGAAAAGGCAATCCCTGGCGTAATTAAAATTTGCGACAGTTGAAAATTAATTTTTGAATAATTTACTATAGAAAAGGCAATCCCTGGCGTAATTAAAATTTGCGACAGTAAAAAAATATTTTATGAATAATTTACTGTAGAAAAGGCAATCCCTGGGATATTTAAAATTTGCGACAGTAAGAAATTAATTTGTGAGAAATTTACTATATAAAAGGCAATCCCTGGCGTAATTAAAATTTGGGACAGTTGAAAACTATTTTTTGAATAATTTGCTATAGAAAAGGCAATCCCTGGCGCAATTAAAATTTGCGACAGTAGAAAATTATTTTTGAAAAGTTTACTGTACAAAAGGCAATCCCTGGCGCAATTAAAATTTGCGACAGTAGAAAATTATTTTTTGAATAATTTACTATAGAAAAGGCAATCCCTGGCGTAATTAAAATTTGCGACAGTTGAAAATTATTTTTTGAATAATTTACTATAGAAAAGGCAATCCCTGGCGCAATTAAAATTTGCGACAGTAAGAAATTAATTTTTGAATAATTTACTATAGAAAAGGCAATCCCTGGCGTAATTAAAATTTGTCACAGTTGTAAATTAATTTTTGAATAATTTACTATAGAAAAGGCAATCCCTGGCGTAATTAAAATTTGCGACAGTAAAAAATTATTTTTTGAATAATTTACTGTAGAAAAGGCAATCCCTGGGATATTTAAAATTTGCGACAGTAAGAAATTAATTTGTGAGAAATTTACTATATAAAAGGCAATCCCTGGCGTAATTAAAATTTGGGACAGTTGAAAATTATTTTTTGAATAATTTACTATAGAAAAGGCAATCCCTGGCGCAATTAAAATTTGCGACAGTAGAAAATTATTTTTGAAAAGTTTACTGTACAAAAGGCAATCCCTGGCGCAATTAAAATTTGCGACAGTAGAAAATTATTTTTTGAATAATTTACTATAGAAAAGGCAATCCCTGGCGTAATTAAAATTTGCGACAGTTGAAAATTATTTTTTGAATAATTTACTATAGAAAAGGCAATCCCTGGCGCAATTAAAATTTGCGACAGTAAGAAATTAATTTTTGAATAATTTACTATAGAAAAGGCAATCCCTGGCGGATTTGAAATTTGCGACAGTTGAAAATTAATTTTTGAATAATTTACTATAGAAAAGGCAATCCCTGGCGCAATTAAAATTTGCGACAGTTGATAATTATTTTTTTTGTATAATTTACTATAGAAAAGGCAATCCCTGGCGCAATTAAAATTTGCGACAGTAAAAAATTATTTTTTGAATAATTTACTATAGAAAAGGCAATCCCTGGCGTAATTAAAATTTGCGACAGTAGGAAATTATTTTTTGAAAAGCTTACTATAGAAAAGGCAATCCCTGGCGCAATTAAAATTTGCGACAGTAAAAAATTATTTTTTGAATAATTTACTATAGAAAAGGCAATCCCTGGCGCAATTAAAATTTGCGACAGTAAAAAATTATTTATTGAATAATTTACTGTAGAAAAGGCAATCCCTGGCGCACTTAAAATTTGCGACAGTAAAAAATTATTTTTTGAATAATTTACTATAGAAAAGGCAATCCCTGGGATATTTAAAATTTGCGACAGTTGAAAATTATTTTTTGAATAATTTACTATAGAAAAGGCAATCCCTGTCGCAATTAAAATTTGCGACAGTAGAAAATTATTTTTTGAATAATTTACTAAAGAAAAGGCAATCCCTGGCGCAATTAAAATTTGCGACAGTAGAAAATTAATTTTTGAATAATTTACTATAGAAAAGGCAATCCCTGGCGTAATTAAAATTTGCGACAGTTGAAAATTATTTTTTGAATAATTTACTATAGAAAAGGCAATCCCTGGGATATTTGAAATTTGCGACAGTAGAAAATTATTTTTTGAATAATTTACTATAGAAAAGGCAATCCCTGGCGTAATTAAAATTTGCGACAGTCGAAAATTATTTTTTGAATAATTTACTATAGAAAAGGCAATCCCTGGCGTAATTAAAATTTGCGACAGTAGAAAATTATTTTTTGAAAAGTTTACTATAGAAAAGGCAATCCCTGGCGTAATTAAAATTTGCGACAGTAGAAAATTATTTTTTGAATAATTTACTATAGAAAAGGCAATCCCTGGCGTAATTAAAATTTGCGACCGTAGAAAATTATTTTTTGAATAATTTACTATAGAAAAGGCAATCCCTGGCGTAATTAAAATTTGCGAAAGTAAAAAATTATTTTTTGAATAATTTACTATAGAAAAGGCAATCCCTGGCGCAATTAAAATTTGCGACAGTAAAAAATTATTTTTTGAATAATTTACTATAGAAAAGGCAATCCCTGGCGTAATTAAAATTTGCGACAGTAGAAAATTATTTTTTGAATAATTTACTATAGAAAAGGCAATCCCTGGCGTAATTAAAATTTGCGACAGTAAAAAATTATTTTTTGCAAAATTTACTATAGAAAAGGCAATCCCTGGCGTAATTAAAATTTGCGACAGTATAAAATTAATATTTTGAAAAATTTACTGTAGAAAAGGCAATCCCTGTAGCAATTAAAACTTGCGATAGTAAAAAATTATTTTTTGAATAATTTACTATAGAAAAGGCAATCCCTGACGTAATTAAAATTTGCGACAGTTGAAAATTATTTTTTGAAAAATTTACTATATAAAAGGCAATCCCTGGCGCAATTAAAATTTGCGACAGTAGAAAATTATTTTTTGAATAATTTACTATAGAAAAGGCAATCCCTGGCGTAATTAAAATTTGCAACAGTTGAAAATTATTTTTTGAATAATTTACTATAGAAAAGGCAATCCCTGGCGCAATTAAAATTTGCGACAGTAGAAAATTATTTTTTGAATAATTTACTATAGAAAAGGCAATCCCTGGCGTAATTAAAATTTGCGACAGTAAAAAATTATTTTTTGCAAAATTTACTATAGAAAAGGCAATCCCTGGCGTAATTAAAATTTGCGACAGTATAAAATTAATATTTTGAAAAATTTACTGTAGAAAAGGCAATCCCTGGCGCAATTAAAACTTGCGATAGTAAAAAATTATTTTTTGAATAATTTACTATAGAAAAGGCAATCCCTGGCGTAATTAAAATTTGCGACAGTTGAAAATTATTTTTTGAAAAATTTACTATAGAAAAGGCAATCCCTGGCGTAATTAAAATTTGCGACAGTTGAAAATTATTTTTTGAAAAATTTACTATAGAAAAGGCAATCCCTGGCGAAATTAAAATTTGCGACAGTAAAAAATTATTTTTTGAATAATTTACTATAGAAAAGGCAATCCCTGGCGTATTTAAAATTTGCGACAGTAAAAAATTATTTTTTGAATAATTTACTATAGAAAAGGCAATCCCTGGCGTAATTAAAATTTGCGACAGTAGAAAATTATTTTTTGAATAATTTACTATAGAAAAGGCAATCCCTGGCGTAATTAAAATTTGTGACAGTAGAAAATTATTTTTTGAATAATTTACTATAGAAAAGGCAATCCCTGGCGTAATTAAAATTTGCGACAGTAGAAAATTATTTTTTGAATAATTTACTATAGAAAAGGCAATCCCTGGCGCAATTAAAATTTGCGACAGTAAAAAATTATTTTTTTGTATAATTTGTTATAGAAAAGGCAATCCCTGGCGGATTTGAAATTTGCGACAGTAGAAAATTATTTTTTGAATAATTTACTATAGAAAAGGCAATCCCTGGCGCAATTAAAATTTGCGACAGTATAAAATTATTTTTTGAATAATTTACTATAGAAAAGGCAATCCCTGGCGTAATTAAAATTTGCGACAGTATAAAATTAATATTTTGAAAAATTTACTGTAGAAAAGGCAATCCCTGGCGCAATTAAAACTTGCGATAGTAAACAATTATTTTTTGAATAATTTACTGTAGAAGAGGCAATCCCTGGCGCAATTAAAATTTGCGACAGTATAAAATTATTTTTTGAATAATTTACTATAGAATAGGCAATCCCTGGCGCAATTAAAATTTGCGACAGTAGAAAATTATTTTTTGAATAATTTACTATAGAAGAGGCAATCCCTGGCGCAATTAAAACTTGCGACAGTAAAAAATTATTTTTTGAATAATTTACTATAGAAAAGGCAATCCCTGGCGTATTTAAAATTTGCGACAGTAAAAAATTATTTTTTGAATAATTTACTATAGAAAAGGCAATCCCTGGCGTAATTAAAATTTGCGACAGTAGAAAACTATTTTTTGAAAAGTTTACTATAGAAAAGGCAATCCCTGGCGTAATTAAAATTTGCGACAGTAGAAAACTATTTTTTGAAAAGTTTACTATAGAAAAGGCAATCCCTGGCGTAGTTAAAATTTGCGACAGTAGAAAATTATTTTTTGAATAATTTACTATAGAAAAGGCAATCCCTGGCGCAATTAAAATTTGCGACAGTAGAAAATTATTTTTTGAAAAGTTTACTATAGAAAAGGCAATCCCTGGCGTAATTAAAATTTGCGACAGTAGAAAATTATTTTTTGAATAATTTACTATAGAAAAGGCAATCCCTGGCGCAATTAAAATTTGCGACAGTAGAAAATTATTTTTTGAATAATTTACTATAGAAAATGCAATCCCTGGCGCAATTAAAATTTACGACAGTAAAATTATTATTTTTTGAATAATTTACTATAGAAAAGGCAATCCCTGGCGTATTTAAAATTTGCGACAGTAAAAAATTATTTTTTGAATAATTTACTATAGAAAAGGCAATCTCTGGCGTAACTAAAATTTGCGACAGTAGAAAATTATTTTTTGAAAAGTTTACTATAGAAAAGGCAATCCCTGGCGTAATTAAAATTTGCGACAGTAGAAAATTATTTTTTGAATAATTTACTATAGAAAAGGCAATCCCTGGCGCAATTAAAATTTTCGACAGTAAAAAATTATTTTTTGAATAATTTACTATAGAAAAGGCAATCCCTGGCGCAATTAAAATTTGCGACAGTAGAAAATTATTTTTTGAAAAGTTTACTATAGAAAAGGCAATCCCTGGCGTAATTAAAATTTGCGACAGTAGAAAATTATTTTTTGAATAATTTACTATAGAAAAGGCAATCCCTGGCGTAATTAAAATTTGCGACAGTAGAAAATTATTTTTTGAATAATTTACTATAGAAAAGGCAATCCCTGGCGTAATTAAAATTTGCGACATTAGAAAATTATTTTTTGAATAATTTACTATAGAAAAGGCAACCCCTGGCGTAATTAAAATTTGCGACAGTTGAAAATTATTTTTTGAATAATTTACTATAGAAAAGGCAATCCCTGGCGTAATTAAAATTTGCGACAGTAGAAAATTATTTTTTGAATAATTTACTATAGAAAAGGCAATCCCTGGCGTAATTAAAATTTGCGACAGTTGAAAATTATTTTTTGAAAAATTTACTATAGAAAAGGCAATCCCTGGCGCAATTAAAATTTGCGACAGTTGAAAATTATTTTTTGAAAAATTTACTATAGAAAAGGCAATCCCTGGCGCAATTAAAATTTGCGACAGTAAAAAATTATTTTTTGAATAATTTACTATAGAAAAGGCAATCCCTGGCGTAATTAAAATTTGCGACAGTAGAAAATTATTTTTTGATTAATTTACTATAGAAAAGGCAATCCCTGGCGTAATTAAAATTTGCGACAGTTGAAAATTATTTTTTGAATAATTTACTATAGAAAAGGCAATCCCTGGCGTAATTAAAATTTGCGACAGTAGAAAATTATTTTTTGAATAATTTACTATAGAAAAGGCAATCCCTGGCGTAATTAAAATTTGCGACAGTAAAAAATTATTTTTTGCAAAATTTACTATAGAAAAGGCAATCCCTGGCGTAATTAAAATTTGCGACAGTATAAAATTAATATTTTGAAAAATTTACTGTAGAAAAGGCAATCCCTGGCGCAATTAAAACTTGCGATATTAAAAAATTATTTTTTGAATAATTTACTATAGAAAAGGCAATCCCTGGCGTAATTAAAATTTGCGACAGTTGAAAATTATTTTTTGAAAAATTTACTATAGAAAAGGCAATCCCTGGCGTAATTAAAATTTGCGACAGTTGAAAATTATTTTTTGAAAAATTTACTATAGAAAAGGCAATCCCTGGCGCAATTAAAATTTGCGACAGTAAAAAATTATTTTTTGAATAATTTACTATAGAAAAGGCAATCCCTGGCGTATTTAAAATTTGCGACAGTAAAAAATTATTTTTTGAATAATTTACTATAGAAAAGGCAATCCCTGGCGTAATTAAAATTTGCGACAGGAGAAAATTATTTTTTGAAAAGTTTAGTATAGAAAAGGCAATCCCTGGCGTAATTAAAATTTGCGACAGTAGAAAATTATTTTTTGAATAATTTACTATAGAAAAGGCAATCCCTGGCGTAATTAAAATTTGTGACAGTAGAAAATTATTTTTTGAATAATTTACTATAGAAAAGGCAATCCCTGGCGTAATTAAAATTTGCGACAGTAGAAAATTATTTTTTGAATAATTTACTATAGAAAAGGCAATCCCTGGCGCAATTAAAATTTGCGACAGTAAAAAATTATTTTTTTGAATAATTTATTATAGAAAAGGCAATCCCTCGCGGATTTGAAATTTGCGACAGTAGAAAATTATTTTTTGAATAATTTACTATAGAAAAGGCAATCCCTGGCGCAATTAAAATTTGCGACAGTATAAAATTATTTTTTGAATAATTTACTATAGAAAAGGCAATCCCTGGCGTAATTAAAATTTGCGACAGTATAAAATTAATATTTTGAAAAATTTACTGTAGAAAAGGCAATCCCTGGCGCAATTAAAACTTGCGATAGTAAACAATTATTTTTTGAATAATTTACTGTAGAAGACGCAATCCCTGGCGCAATTAAAATTTGCGACAGTATAAAATTATTTTTTGAATAATTTACTATAGAAAAGGCAATCCCTGGCGCAATTAAAATTTGCGACAGTAGAAATTATTTTTTGAATAATTTACTATAGAAGAGGCAATCCCTGGCGCAATTTAAATTTGCGACAGTAAAAAATTATTTTTTCAATAATTTACTATAGAAAAGGCAATCCCTGGCGTATTTAAAATTTGCGACAGTAAAAAATTATTTTTTGAATAATTTACTATAGAAAAGGCAATCCCTGGCGTAATTAAAATTTGCGACAGTAGAAAACTATTTTTTGAAAAGTTTACTATAGAAAAGGCAATCCCTGGCGTAATTAAAATTTGCGATAGTAGAAAATTATTTTTTGAATAATTTACTATAGAAAAGGCAATCCCTGGCGTAATTAAAATTTGCGACAGTTGAAAATTATTTTTTGAATAATTTACTATAGAAAAGGCAATCCCTGGCGTAATTAAAATTTGCGACAGTATAAAATTATTTTTTGAATAATTTACTATAGAAACGGCAATCCCTGGCGTAAATAAAATTTGCGACAGTTGAAAATTATTTTTTGAATAATTTACTATAGAAAAGGCAATCCCTGGCGTAATTAAAATTTGCGACAGTAGAAAATTATTTTTTGAATAATTTACTATAGAAAAGGCAATCCCTGGCGTAATTAAAATTTGCGACAGTAAAAAATTATTTTTTGAAAAGTTTACTATACAAAAGGCAATCCCTGGCGCAATTAAAATTTGCGACAGTAGAAAATTATTTTTTGAATAATTTACTATAGAAAAGGCAATCCCTGGCGCAATTAAAATTTGCGACAGTAAAAAATTATTTTTTGAAAAGTTTACTATACAAAAGGCAATCCCTGGCGCAATTAAAATTTGCGACAGTAGAAAATTATTTTTTGAATAATTTACTATAGAAAGGCAATCCCTGGCGCAATTAAAATTTGCGACAGTAGAAAATTATTTTTTGAATAATTTACTATAGAAAAGGCAATCCCTGGCGTAATTAAAATTTGTGACAGTAGAAAATTATTTTTTGAATAATTTACTATAGAAAAGGCAATCCCTGGCGTAATTAAAATTTGCGACAGTAGAAAATTATTTTTTGAATAATTTACTATAGAAAAGGCAATCCCTGGCGCAATTAAAATTTGCGACAGTAAAAAATTATTTTTTTGAATAATTTATTATAGAAAAGGCAATCCCTCGCGGATTTGAAATTTGCGACAGTAGAAAATTATTTTTTGAATAATTTACTATAGAAAAGGCAATCCCTGGCGCAATTAAAATTTGCGACAGTAGAAAATTATTTTTTGAATAATTTACTATAGAAAAGGCAATCCCTGGCGCAATTAAAATTTGCGACAGTAAAAAATTATTTTTTGAATAATTTACTATAGAAAAGGCAATCCCTGGCGTATTTAAAATTTGCGACAGTAAAAAATAATTTTTTGAATAATTTACTATAGAAAAGGCAATCCCTGGCGTAACTAAAATTTGCGACAGTAGAAAATTATTTTTTGAAAAGTTTACTATAGAAAAGGCATTCCCTGGCGTAATTAAAATTTGCCACAGTAGAAAATTATTTTTTGAATAATTTACTATAGAAAAGGCAATCCCTGGCGCAATTAAAATTTGCGACAGTAAAAAATTATTTTTTGAATAATTTACTATAGAAAAGGCAATCCCTGGCGCAATTAAAATTTGCGACAGTAGAAAATTATTTTTTGAAAAGTTTACTATAGGAAAGGCAATCCCTGGCGTAATTAAAATTTGCGACAGTAGAAAATTATTTTTTGAATAATTTACTATAGAAAAGGCAATCCCTGGCGTAATTAAAATTTGCGACAGTAGAAAATTATTTTTTGAATAATTTACTATAGAAAAGGCAATTTTTGGCGTAATTAAAATTTGCGACAGTATAAAATTATTTTTTGAATAATTTAATATAGAAAAGGCAATCCCTGGCGTAATTAAAATTTGCGACAGTTGAAAATTATTTTTTGAATAATTTACTATAGACAAGGCAATCCCTGGCGTAATTAAAATTTGCAACAGTAGAAAATTATTTTTTGAATAATTTACTATATAAAAGGCAATCCCTGGCGCAATTAAAATTTGCGACAGTAGAAAATTATTTTTTGAATAATTTACTATAGAAAAGGCAATCCCTGGCGCAATTAAAATTTGCGACAGTACAAAATTATTTTTTGAATAATTTACTATAGAAAAGGCAATCCCTGGTGCAATTAAAATTTGCGACAGTAAAAAATTATTTTTTGAATAATTTACTATAGAAAAGGCAATCCCTGGCACAATTAAAATTTGCGACAGTAAAAAATTATTTTTTGAATAATTTACTATATAAAAGGCAATCCCTGGCGCACTTAAAATTTGCGACAGTAAAAAATTATTTTTTGAATAATTTACTATAGAAAAGGCAATCCCTGGCGTATTTAAAATTTGCGACAGTAAAAAATTATTTTTTGAATAATTTACTGTAGAAAAGGCAATCCCTGGCGCAGTTAAAATTTGCGACAGTAGAAAATTATTTTTTGAATAATTTACTATAGAAAAGGCAATCCCTGGCGCAATTAAAATTTGCGACAGTAAAAAATTATTTTTTGAATAATTTACTATAGAAAAGGCAATCCCTGGTGCAATTAAAATTTGCGACAGTAAAAAATTATTTTTTGAATAATTTACTATAGAAAAGGCAATCCCTGACACAATTAAAATTTGCGACAGTAAAAAATTATTTTTTGAATAATTTACTATATAAAAGGCAATCTCTGGCGCACTTAAAATTTGCAACAGTAAAAAATTATTTTTTGAATAATTTACTATAGAAAAGGCAATCCCTGGCGCACTTAAAATTTTCGACAGTAAAAAATTATTTTTTGAATAATTTACTATAGAAAAGGCAATCCCTGGCGTATTTAAAATTTGCGACAGTAAAAAATTATTTTTTGAATAATTTACTAAATAAAAGGCAATCCCTGGCGCACTTAAAATTTGCGACAGTAGAAAATTATTTTTTGAATAATTTACTGTAGAAAAGGCAATCCCTGGCGCAATTAAAATTTGCGACAGTAGAAAATTATTTTTTGAATAATTTACTATAGAAAAGGCAATCCCTGGCGCAATTAAAATTTGCGACAGTAAAAAATTATTTTTTGAATAATTTACTATAGAAAAGGCAATCCCTGGCGCAATTAAAATTTGCGACAGTAAAAAATTATTTTTTGAATAATTTACTATAGAAAAGGCAATCCCTGGCGTAATTAAAATTTGCGACAGTTGAAAATTATTTTTTGAATAATTTACTATAGAAAAGGCAATCCCTGGGATATTCAAAATTCGCGACAGTAAGAAATTAATTTTTGAATAATTTACTATAGAAAAGGCAATCCCTGGCGTAATTAAAATTTGCGACAGTTGAAAATTAATTTTTGAATAATTTACTATAGAAAAGGCAATCCCTGGCGTAATTAAAATTTGCGACAGTAAAAAAATATTTTATGAATAATTTACTGTAGAAAAGGCAATCCCTGGAATATTTAAAATTTGCGACAGTAAGAAATTAATTTGTGAGAAATTTACTATATAAAAGGCAATCCCTGGCGTAATTAAAATTTGGGACAGTTGAAAATTATTTTTTGAATAATTTGCTATAGAAAAGGCAATCCCTGGCGTAATTAAAATTTGCGACAGTAGAAAATTATTTTTGAAAAGTTTACTGTACAAAAGACAATCCCTGGCGCAATTAAAATTTGCGACAGTAGAAAATTATTTTTTGAATAATTTACTATAGAAAAGGCAATCCCTGGCGCAATTAAAATTTGCGACAGTAAGAAATTAATTTTTGAATAATTTACTATAGAAAAGGCAATCCCTGGCGGATTTGAAATTTGCGACAGTTGAAAATTATTTTTTGAATAATTTACTATAGAAAAGGCAATCCCTGGCGCAATTAAAATTTGCGACAGTTGAAAATTATTTTTTGAATAATTTACTATAGAAAAGGCAATCCTTGGGATATTTCAAATTTGCGACAGTAAGAAATTAATTTGTGAGAAATTTACTATAGAAAAGGCAATCCCTGGCGCAATTAAAATTTGCGACAGTAGAAAATTATTTTTTGAAAAATTTACTATAGAGAAGGCAATCCCTCGCATATTTAAAATTTGCGACAGTAAAAAATTATTTTTTGAATAATTTACTATAGAAAAGACAATCCCTGGCGTAATTAAAATTTGCGACAGTAAAAAATTATTTTTTGAAAAATTTACTGTAGAAAAGGCAATCCCTGGCGTAATTAAAATTTGCGACAGTATAAAATTATTTTTTGAATAATTTACTATAGAAAAGGCAATCCCTGGCGCAATTAAAATTTGCGACAGTTGATAATTATTTTTTTTGTATAATTTACTATAGAAAAGGCAATCCCTGGCGCAATTAAAATTTGCGACAGTAAAAAATTATTTTTTGAATAATTTACTATAGAAAAGGCAATCCCTGGCGTAATTAAAATTTGCGACAGTAGAAAATTATTTTTTGAAAAGTTTACTATAGAAAAGGCAATCCATGGCGCAATTAAAATTTGCGACAGTAAAAAATTATTTTTTGAATAATTTACTATAGAAAAGGCAATCCCTGGCGCAATTAAAATTTGCGACAGTAAAAAATTATTTATTGAATAATTTACTGTAGAAAAGGCAATCCCTGGCGCACTTAAAATTTGCGACAGTAAAAAATTATTTTTTGAATAATTTACTATAGAAAAGGCAATCCCTGGGATATTTAAAATTTGCGACAGTTGAAAATTATTTTTTGAATAATTTACTATAGAAAAGGCAATCCCTGTCGCAATTAAAATTTGCGACAGTAGAAAATTATTTTTTGAATAATTTACTAAAGAAAAGGCAATCCCTGGCGCAATTAAAATTTGCGACAGTAGAAAATTATTTTTTGAATAATTTACTATAGAAAAGGCAATCCCTGGCGTAATTAAAATTTGCGACAGTTGAAAATTATTTTTTGAATAATTTACTATAGAAAAGGCAATCCCTGGGATATTTGAAATTTGCGACAGTAGAAAATTATTTTTTGAATAATTTACTATAGAAAAGGCAATCCCTGGCGTAATTAAAATTTGCGACAGTCGAAAATTATTTTTTGAATAATTTACTATAGAAAAGGCAATCCCTGGCGTAATTAAAATTTGCGACAGTAGAAAATTATTTTTTGAAAAGTTTACTATAGAAAAGGCAATCCCTGGCGTAATTAAAATTTGCGACAGTAGAAAATTATTTTTTGAATAATTTACTATAGAAAAGGCAATCCCTGGCGTAATTAAAATTTGCGACAGTAGAAAATTATTTTTTGAATAATTTACTATAGAAAAGGCAATCCCTGGCGCAATTAAAATTTGCGACAGTTGAAAATTATTTTTTGAATAATTTACTATAGAAAAGGCAATCCCTGGCGTAATTAAAACTTGCGATAGTAAAAAATTATTTTTTGAATAATTTACTATAGAAAAGGCAATCCCTGGCGTAATTAAAATTTGCGACACTGAAAAATTATTTTTTGATAATTTACTATAGAAAAGGCAATCCCTGGCGCAATTAAAATTTGCGACAGTAAAAAATTATTTTTTGAATAATTTACTATAGAAAAGGCAATCCCTGGCGCAATTAAAATTTGCGACAGTAAAAAATTATTTTTTGAATAATTTACTATAGAAAAGGCAATCCCTGGCGCAATTAAAATTTGCGACAGTAAAAAATTATTTAATAATTTACTATAGAAAAGGCAATCCCTGGCGCAATTAAAATTTGCGACAGTAGAAAATTATTTTTTGAATAATTTACTATAGAAAAGGCAATCCCTGGCGTATTTAAAATTTGCGACAGTAAAAAATTATTGTTTGAATAATTTACTATAGAAAAGGCAATCCCTGGCGTATTTAAAATTTGCGACAGTAAAAAATTATTTTTTGAATAATTTACTATAGAAAAGGCAATCCCTGGCGTATTTAAAATTTGCGACAGTAAGAAATTAATTTGTGAGAAATTTACTATAGAAAAGGCAATCCCTGGCGTAATTAAAATTTGCGACAGTTGAACATTTTTTGAATAATTTACTATAGAAAAGGCAATCTCTGGGATATTTAAAATTTGCGACAGTAAAAAATTATTTTTTGAATAATTTACTATAGAAAAGGCAATCCATGGCGCAATTAAAATTTGCGACAGTAAAAAATTATTTTTTGAATAATTTACTATAGAAAAGGCAATCCCTGGCGCACTTAAAATTTGCGACAGTATAAAATTATTTTTTGAATAATTTACTATAGAAAAGGTAATCCCTGGCGCAATTAAAATTTGCGACAGTAGAAAATTATTTTTTGAATAATTTACTATATAAAAGGCAATCCCTGGCGCAATTAAAATTTGCGACAGTAAAAAATTGTTTTTTGAATAATTTACTATAGAAAAGGCAATCCCTGGCGCAATTAAAATTTGCGACAATAAAAAATTATTTTTTGAATAATTTACTATAGAAAAGGCAATCCCTGGCGCAATTAAAATTTGCGACAGTATAAAATTATTTTTTGAATAATTTACTATAGAAAAGGCAATCCCTGGCGTAATTAAAACTTGCGATAGTAAAAAATTATTTTTTGAATAATTTACTATAGAAAAGGCAATCCCTGGCGTAATTAAAATTTGCGACAGTAAAAAATTATTTTTTGAATAATTTACTATAGAAAAGGCAATCCCTGGCGCAATTAAAATTTGCGACAGTAGAAAATTATTTTTTGAAAAATTTACTATAGAAAAGGCAATCCCTGGCGTATTTAAAATTTGCGACAGTAAAAAATTATTTTTTGAATAATTTACTATAGAAAAGGCAATCCCTGGCGTATTTAAAATTTGCGACAGTAAGAAATTAATTTGTGAGAAATTTACTATAGAAAAGGCAATCCCTGGCGTAATTAAAATTTGCGACAGTTGAAAATTATTTTTTGAATAATTTACTATAGAAAAGGCAATCCCTGGGATATTTAAAATTTGCGACAGTAAAAAATTATTTTTTGAATAATTTACTATAGAAAAGGCAATCCCAGGCGCAATTAAAATTTCCGACAGTAAAAAATTATTTTTTGAATAATTTACTATAGAAAAGGCAATCCCTGGCGCAATTAAAATTTGCGACAGTAGAAAATAATTTTTTGAATAATGTACTATAGAAAAGGCAATCCCTGGCGCAATTAAAATTTGCGACAGTAGAAAATTATTTTTTGAATAATTTACTATAGAAAAGGCAATCCCTGGCGTAATTAAAATTTGCGACAGTAGAAAATTTTTTTTGCAAAATTTACTATAGAAAAGGCAATCCCTGGCGCACTTAACATTTGCGACAGTATAAAATTATTTTTTTAATAATTTACTATAGAAAAGGCAATCCCTGGCGTAATTAAAATTTGCGACAGTAGAAAATTATTTTTTGAATAATTTACTATAGAAAAGGTAATCCCTGGCGCAATTAAAATTTGCGAAAGTAAAAAATTATTTTTTGAATAATTTACTATAGAAAAGGCAATCCCTGGCGTAATTAAAATTTGCGACTGTAGAAAATTATTTTTTGCAAAATTTACTATAGAAAAGTCAATCCCTGGCGCACTTAACATTTGCGACAGTATAAAATAATTTTTTTAATAATTTACTATAGAAAAGGCAATCCCTGGCGTAATTAAAATTTGCGAGAGTAGAAAATTAATATTTTGAAAAATTTACCGTAGAAAAGGCAATCCCTGGCGCAATTAAAACTTGCGATAGTAAACAATTATTTTTTGAATAATTTACTGTAGAAGAGGCAATCCCTGGCGCAATTAAAATGTGCGACAGTATAAAATTATTTTTTGAATAATTTACTATAGAGAAGGCAATCCCTGGCGTAATTAAAATTTGCGACAGTATAAAATTATTTTTTGAATAATTTGCTATAGAAACGGCAATCCCTGGCGTAATTAAAATTTGCGACAGTTGAAAATTATTTTTTGAATAATTTACTATAGAAAAGGCAATCCCTGGCGTAATTAAAATTTGCGACAGTAGAAAATTATTTTTTGAATAATTTACTATAGAAAGGGTAATCCCTGGTGTAATTAAAATTTGCGACAGTAAAAAATTATTTGTTGAAAAGTTTACTATACAAAAGGCAATCCCTGACGCAATTAAAATTTGCGACAGTAGAAAATTATTTTTTGAATAATTTACTATAGAAAAGGCAATCTCTGGCGTAACTAAAATTTGCGACAGTAGAAAATTATTTTTTGAAAAGTTTACTATAGAAAAGGCAATCCCTGGCGTAACTAAAATTTGCGACAGTAGAAAATTATTTTTTGAATAATTTACTATAGAAAAGGTAATCCCTGGCGCAATTAAAATTTGCGAAAGTAAAAAATTATTTTTTGAATAATTTACTATAGAAAAGGCAATCCCTGGCGTAATTAAAATTTGCGACAGTAGAAAATTATTTTTTGCAAAATTTACTATAGAAAAGGCAATCCCTGGCGCACTTAACATTTGCGACAGTATAAAATAATTTTTTTAATAATTTACTATAGAAAAGGCAATCCCTGGCGTAATTAAAATTTGCGAGAGTAGAAAATTAATATTTTGAAAAATTTACTGTAGAAAAGGCAATCCCTGGCGCAATTAAAACTTGCGATAGTAAACAATTATTTTTTGAATAATTTACTGTAGAAGAGGCAATCCCTGGCGCAATTAAAATTTGCGACAGTATAAAATTATTTTTTGAATAATTTACTATAGAGAAGGCAATCCCTGGCGTAATTAAAATTTGCGACAGTAGAAAATTATTTTTTGAATAATTTACTATAGAAAAGGTAATCCCTGGCGCAATTAAAATTTGTGAAAGTAAAAGATTATTTTTTGAATAATTTACTATAGAAAAGGCAATCCCTGGCGTAATTAAAATTTGCGACAGTACAAAATTATTTTTTGCAAAATTTACTATAGAAAAGGCAATCCCTGGCGCACTTAACATTTGCGACAGTATAAAATAATTTTTTTAATAATTTACTATAGAAAGGGCAATCCCTGGCGTAATTAAAATTTGCGAGGGTAGAAAATTAATATTTTGAAAAATTTACTGTAGAAAAGGCAATCCCTGGCGCAATTAAAACTTGCGATAGTAAACAATTATTTTTTGAATAATTTACTGTAGAAGAGGCAATCCCTGGCGCAATTAAAATTTGCGACAGTATAAAATTATTTTTTGAATAATTTACTATAGAGAAGGCAATCCCTGGCGTAATTAAAATTTGCGACAGTATAAAATTATTTTTTGAATAATTTACTATAGAAACGGCAATCCCTGGCGTAATTAAAATTTGCGACAGTTAAAAATTATTTTTTGAATAATTTACTATAGAAAAGGCAATCCCTGGCGTAATTAAAATTTGCGACAGTAGAAAATTATTTTTTGAATAATTTACTATAGAAAGGGTAATCCCTGGTGTAATTAAAATTTGCGACAGTAAAAAATTATTTTTTGAAAAGTTTACTATACAAAAGGCAATCCCTGACGCAATTAAAATTTGCGACAGTAGAAAATTATTTTTTGAATAATTTACTATAGAAAAGGCAATCCCTGGCGCAATTAAAATTTGCGACAGTAGAAAATTATTTTTTGAAATGTTTACTATAGAAAAGGCAATCCCTGGCGTAATTAAAATTTGCGACAGTAGAAAATTATTTTTTGAATAATTTACTATAGAAAAGGCAATCCCTGGCGCAATTAAAATTTGCGACAGTAGAAAATTATTTTTTGAATAATTTACTATAGAAAAGGCAATCCCTGGCGCAATTAAAATTTGCGACAGTAAAAAATTATTTTTTGAATAATTTACTATAGAAAAGGCAATCCCTGGCGTATTTAAAATTTGCGACAGTAAAAAATTATTTTTTGAATAATTTACTATAGAAAAGGCAATCCCTGGCGTAACTAAAATTTGCGACAGTAGAAAATTATTTTTTGAAAAGTTTACTATAGAAAAGGCAATCCCTGGCGTAATTAAAATTTGCGACAGTAGAAAATTATTTTTTGAATAATTTACTATAGAAAAGGCAATCCCTGGCGTAATTAAAATTTGCGACAGTAGAAAATTATTTTTTGAATAATTTACTATAGAAAAGGCAATCCCTGGCGTAATTAAAATTTGCGACAGTATAAAATTATTTTTTGAATAATTTACTATAGAAAAGGCAATCCCTGGCGTAATTAAAATTTGCGACAGTTGAAAAATATTTTTTGAATAATTTACTATAGAAAAGGCAATCCCTGGCGTAATTAAAATTTGCGACAGTAGAAAATTATTTTTTGAATAATTTACTATAGAAAAGGCAATCCCTGGCGTAATTAAAATTTGCGACAGTATAAAATTATTTTTTGAATAATTTACTATAGAAAAGGCAATCCCTGGCGTAATTAAAATTTGCGACAGTTGAAAATTATTTTTTGAATAATTTACTATAGAAAAGGCAATCCCTGGCGTAATTAAAATTTGCGACAGTAGAAAATTATTTTTTGAATAATTTACTATATAAAAGGCAATCCCTGGCGCACTTAAAATTTGCGACAGTAGAAAATTATTTTTTGAATAATTTACTATAGAAAAGGCAATCCCTGGCGTATTTAAAATTTGCGACAGTAAAAAATTATTTTTTGAATAATTGACTATAGAAAAGGCAATCCCTGGCGCAATTAAAATTTGCGACAGTAGAAAATTATTTTTTGAATAATTTACTATAGAAAAGGCAATCCCTGGCGCAATTAAAATTTGCGACAGTAAAAAATTATTTTTTGAATAATTTACTATATAAAAGGCAATCCCAGGCGCACTTAAAATTTGCGACCGTAGAAAATTATTTTTTGAATAATTTACTGTAGAAAAGGCAATCCCTGGCGCAATTAAAATTTGCGACAGTAGAAAATTATTTTTTGAATAATTTACTATAGAAAAGGCAATCCCTGGCGCAATTAAAATTTGCGACAGTAAAAAATTATTTTTTGAATAATATACTATAGAAAAGGCAATCCCTGGCGCAAATAAAATTTGCGACAGTAAAAAATTATTTTTTGAATAATTTACTATAGAAAAGGCAATCCCTGGCACAATTAAAATTTGCGACAGTAAAAAATTATTTTTTGAATAATTTACTATATAAAAGGCAATCCCTGGCGCACTTAAAATTTGCGACAGTAAAAAAATATTTTTTGAATAATTTACTATAGAAAAGGCAATCCCTGGCGCACTTAAAATTTTCGACAGTAAAAAATTATTTTTTGAATAATTTACTATAGAAAAGGCAATCCCTGGCGTATTTAAAATTTGCGACAGTAAAAAATTATTTTTTGAATAATTTAGTATATAAAAGGCAATCCCTGGCGCTCTTAAAATTTGCGACAGTAGAAAATTATTTTTTGAATAATTTACTGTAATTTACTGGCGCAATTAAAATTTGCGACAGTAGAAAATTATTTTTTGAATAATTTACTATAGAAAAGGCAATCCTTGGCGCAATTAAAATTTGCGACAGTAAAAAATTATTTTTTGAATAATTTACTATAGAAAAGGCAATCCCTGGCGCAATTAAAATTTCCGACAGTAAAAAATTATTTGTTGAATAATTTACTATAGAAAAGGCAATCCCTGGCGTAATTAAAATTTGCGACAGTTGAAAATTATTTTTTGAATAATTTACTATAGAAAAGGCAATCCCTGGGATATTTAAAATTTGCGACAGTAAGAAATTAATTTTTGAATAATTTACTATAGAAAAGGCAATCCCTGGCGTAATTAAAATTTGCGACAGTAGAAAATTATTTTTTGAATAATTTACTATAGAAAAGGCAATCCCTGGCGGATTTGAAATTTGCGACATTAGAAAATTATTTTTTGAATAATTTACTATAGAAAAGGCAATCCCTGGCGTAATTAAAATTTGCGACAGTAAAAAATTATTTTTTGAATTATTTACTGTAGAAAAGGCAATCCCTGGGATATTTAAAATTTGCGACAGTAAGAAATTAATTTGTGAGAAATTTACTATATAAAAGGCAATCCCTGGCGCAATTAAAATTTGGGACAGTTGAAAATTATTTTTTGAATAATTTACTAGAGAAAAGGCAATCCCTGGCGCAATTAAAATTTGCGACAGTAGAAAATTATTTTTGAAAAGTTTAATGTAGAAAAGGCAATCCCTGGCGCAATTAAAATTTGCGACAGTAGAAAATTATTTTTTGAATAATTTACTATAGAAAAGGCAATCCCTGGCGGATTTGAAATTTGCGACATTAGAAAATTATTTTTTGAATAATTTACTAGAGAAAAGGCAATCCCTGGCGCAATTAAAATTTGCGACAGTAGAAAATTATTTTTGAAAAGTTTACTGTAGAAAAGGCAATCCCTGGCGCAATTAAAATTTGCGACAGTAGAAAATTATTTTTTGAATAATTTACTATAGAAAAGGCAATCCCTGGCGTAATTAAAATTTGCGACAGTTGAAAATTATTTTTGAAAAGTTTACTGTAGAAAAGGCAATCCCTGGCGCAATTAAAATTTGCGACAGTAGAAAATTATTTTTTGAATAATTTACTATAGAAGAGGCAATCCCTGGCTTAATTAAAATTTGCGACAGTTGAAAATTATTTTTTGAATAATTTACTATAGAAAAGGCAATCCCTGGCGCAATTAAAATTTGCGACAGTTGAAAATTATTTTTTGAATAATTTACTATAGAAAAGGCAATCCCTGGGATATTTAAAATTTGCGACAGTAAGAAATTAATTTGTGAGAAATTTACTATAGAAAAGGCAATCCCTGGCGCAATTAAAATTTGCGACAGTAGAAAATTATTTTTTGAAAAATTTACTATAGAGAAGGCAATCCCTCGCGTATTTAAAATTTGCGACAGTAAAAAATTATTTTTTGAATAATTTACTATAGAAAAGGCAATCCCTGGCGTAATTAAAATTTGCGACAGTAAAAAATTATTTTTTGAAAAATTTACTGTAGAAAAGGCAATCCCTGGCGTAATTAAAATTTGCGACAGTATAAAATTATTGTTTGAATAATTTAATATAGAAAAGGCAATCCCTGGCGCAATTAAAATTTGCGACAGTTGATAATAATTTTTTTTTGTATAATTTACTATAGAAAAGGCAATCCCTGGCGCAATTAAAATTTGCGACAGTAAAAAAATATTTTTTGAATAATTTACTATAGAAAAGGCAATCCCTGGCGTAATTAAAATTTGCGACAGTAGAAAATTATTTTTTGAAAAGTTTACTATAGAAAAGGCAATCCCTGGCGCATTAAAATTTGCGACAGTAAAAAATTATTTTTTGAATAATTTACTATAGAAAAGGCAATCCCTGGCGCAATTAAAATTTGCGACAGTAAAAAATTATTTTTTGAATAATTGACTGTAGAAAAGGCAATCCCTGGCGCACTTAAAATTTGCGACAGTAAAAAATTATTTTTTGAATAATTTACTACAGAAAAGGCAATCCCTGGCGCAATTAAAATTTGCGACAGTAAAAAATTATTTAATAATTTACTATAGAAAAGGCAATCCCTGGCGCAATTAAAATTTGCGACAGTAGAAAATTATTTTTTGAATAATTTACTATAGAAAAGGCAATCCCTGGCGTATTTAAAATTTGCGACAGTAAAAAATTATTTTTTGAATAATTTACTATAGAAAAGGCAATCCCTGGCGTATTTAAAATTTGCGACAGTAAAAAAGTATTTTTTGAATAATTTACTATGGAAAAGGCAATCCCTGGCGCAATTAAAATTTGCGACAGTAAAAAATTATTTTTTGAATAATTTACTATAGAACAGGCAATCCCTGGCGTAATTAAAATTTGCGACAGTTGAAAATTATTTTTTGAATAATTTACTATAGAAAAGGCAATCCCTGGGATATTTAAAATTTGCGACAGTAAGAAATTAATTTTTGAATAATTTACTATAGAAAAGGCAATCCCTGGCGTAATTAAAATTTGCGACAGTTGAAAATTATTTTTTGAATAATTTACTATAGAAAAGGCAATCCCTGGCGGATTTGAAATTTGCGACATTAGAAAATTATTTTTTGAATAATTTACTATAGAAAAGGCCATCCCTGGCGTAATTAAAATTTGCGACAGTAAAAAATTATTTTTTGAATAATTTACTGTAGAAAAGGCAATCCCTGGCGCAATTAAAATTTGCGACAGTAGAAAATTATTTTTGAAAAGTTTACTGTAGAAAAGGCAATCCCTGGCGCAATTAAAATTTGCGACAGTAGAAAATTATATTTTGAATAATTTACTATAGAAAAGGCAATCCCTGGCGTAATTAAAATTTGCGACAGTTGAAAATTATTTTTTGAATAATTTACTATAGAAAAGGCAATCCCTGGCGCAATTAAAATTTGCGACAGTAAGAAATTAATTTTTGAATAATTTACTATAGAAAAGGCAATCCCTGGCGGATTTGAAATTTGCGACAGTTGAAAATTATTTTTTGAATAATTTACTATAGAAAAGGCAATCCCTGGGATATTTAAAATTTGCGACAGTAAGAAATTAATTTGTGAGAAATTTACTATAGAAAAGGCAATCCCTCGCGCAATTAAAATTTGCGACAGTAGAAAATTATTTTTTGAAAAATTTACTATAGAGAAGGCAATCCCTCGCGTATTTAAAATTTGCGACAGCAAAAAATTATTTTTTGAATAATTTACTATAGAAAAGGCAATCCCTGGCGTAATTAAAATTTAGGACAGTAAAAAATTATTTTTTGAAAAATTTACTGTAGAAAAGGCAATCCCTGGCGTAATTAAAATTTGCGACAGTATAAAATTATTTTTTGAATAATTTACTATAGAAAAGGCAATCCCTGGCGCAATTAAAATTTGCGACAGTTGATAATTATTTTTTTTTGTATAATTTACTATAGAAAAGGCAATCCCTGGCGCAATTAAAATTTGCGACAGTAAAAAATTATTTTTTGAATAATTTACTATAGAAAAGGCAATCCCTGGCGTAATTAAAATTTGCGACAGTAGAAAATTATTTTTTGAAAAGTTTACTATAGAAAAGGCAATCCCTGGCGCAATTAAAATTTGCGACAGTAAAAAATTATTTTTTGAATAATTTACTATAGAAAAGGCAATCCCTGGCGCAATTAAAATTTGCGACAGTAAAAAATTATTTTTTGAATAATTTACTGTAGAAAAGGCAATCCCTGGCGCACTTAAAATTTGCGACAGTAAAAAATTATTTTTTGAATAATTTACTATAGAAAAGGCAATCCCTGGGATATTTAAAATTTGCGACAGTTGAAAATTATTTTTTGAATAATTTACTATAGAAAAGGCAATCCCTGTCGCAATTAAAATTTGCGACAGTAGAAAATTATTTTTTGAATAATTTACTATAGAAAAGGTAATCCCTGGCGTAATTAAAATTTGCGACAGTTCAAAATTATTTTTTGAATAATTTACTATAGAAAAGGCAATCCCTGGCGTAATTAAAATTTGCGACAGTAAAAAATTATTTTTTGAATAATTTACTATAGAAAAGGCAAACCCTGGCGCAATTAAAATTTGCGACAGTAAAAAATTATTTTTCGAATAATGAACTATAGAAAAGGCAATCCCTGGCGCAATTAAAACTTGCGACAGTAAAAAATTATTTTTTGAATAATTTACTATAGAAAAGGCAATCCCTGGCGCAATTAAAATTTGCGGCAGTATAAAATTATTTTTGAATAATTTACTATAGAAAAGGCAATCCCTGGCGCAATTAAAATTTGCGACAGTAGAAAATTATTTTTTGCAATATTTACTATAGAAAAGGCAATCCCTGGCGCACTTAAAATTTGGGACAGTATAAAATTATTTTTTGAATAATTTACTATATAAAAGGCAATCCCTGGCTTATTTAAAATTTGCGACAGTAAAAAATTATTTTTTGAATAATTTACTATAGAAAAGGCAATCCCTGGCGTAATTAAAATTTGCGACAGTAGAAAATTATTTTTTGAAAAGTTTACTATAGAAAAGGCAATCCCTGGCGTAATTAAAATTTGCGACAGTAGAAAATTATTTTTTGAATAATTTACTATAGAAAAGGCAATCCCTGGCGCAATTAAAATTTGCGACAGTAGAAAATTATTTTTTGAATAATTTACTATAGAAAAGGCAATTCCTGGCGTAATTAAAATTTGCGACAGCTGAAAATTATTTTTTGAATAATTTACTATAGAAAAGGCAATCCCTGGGATATTTGAAATTTTCGACAGTAGAAAATTATTTTTTGAAAAGTTTACCACAGAAAAGGCAATCCCGGGCGTAATTAAAATTTGCGACAGTAGAAAATTATTTTTTGAATAATTTACTATAGAAAAGGCAATCCCTGGCGTAATTAAAATTTGCGACAGTTAAAAATTATTTTTTGAATAATTTACTATAGAAAAGGCAATCCCTGGGATATTTGAAATTTGCGACAGTCGAAAATTATTTTTTGAATAATTTACTATAGAAAAGGCAATCCCTGGCGTATATAAAATTTGCGACAGTAAGAAATTAATTTGTGAGAAATTTACTTTAGAAAAGGCAATCCCTGGCGTAATTAAAAATTGCGAAAGTTGAAAATTATTTTTTGAATAATTTACTATAGAAAAGGCAATCCCTGGGATATTTAAAATTTGCGACAGTAAGAAATTAATTTTTGAATAATTTACTATAGAAAAGGCAATCCCTGGCGTAATTAAAATTGCGACAGTTGAAAATTATTTTTTGAATAATTTACTATAGAAAAGGCAATCCCTGGCGGATTTGAAATTTGCGACATTAGAAAATTATTTTTTGAATAATTTACTATAGAAAAGGCAATCCCTGGCGTAATTAAAATTGCGACAGTAAAAAATTATTTTTGAATTATTTACTGTAGAAAAGGCAATCCCTGGGATATTTAAAATTTGCGACAGTAAGAAATTAATTTGTGAGAAATTTACTATATAAAAGGCAATCCCTGGCGCAATTAAAATTTGGGACAGTTGAAAATTATTTTTTGAATAATTTACTAGAGAAAAGGCAATCCCTGGCGCAATTAAAATTTCGACAGTAGAAAATTATTTTTGAAAAGTTTACTGTAGAAAAGGCAATCCCTGGCGCAATTAAAATTTGCGACAGTAGAAAATTATTTTTTGAATAATTTACTATAGAAAAGGCAATCCCTGGCGGATTTGAAATTTGCGACATTAGAAAATTATTTTTTGAATAATTTACTAGAGAAAAGGCAATCCCTGGCGCAATTAAAATTTGCGACAGTAGAAAATTATTTTTGAAAAGTTTACTGTAGAAAAGGCAATCCTGGCGCAATTAAAATTTGCGACAGTAGAAAATTATTTTTTGAATAATTTACTATAGAAAAGGCAATCCCTGGCGTAATTAAAATTTGCGACAGTTGAAAGTTATTTTTGAAAAGTTTACTGTAGAAAAGGCAATCCCTGGCGCAATTAAAATTTGCGACAGTAGAAAATTATTTTTTGAATAATTTACTATAGAAAAGGCAATCCCTGGCGTAATTAAAATTTGCGACAGTTGAAAATTATTTTTTGAATAATTTACTATAGAAAAGGCAATCCCTGGCGCAATTAAAATTTGCAACAGTTGAAAATTATTTTTTGAATAATTTACTATAGAAAAGGCAATCCCGGGGATATTTAAAATTTGCGACAGTAAGAAATTAATTTGTGAGAAATTTACTATAGAAAAAGCAATCCCTGGCGCAATTAAAATTTGCGACAGTAGAAAATTATTTTTTGAAAAATTTACTATAGAGAAGGCAATCCCTCGCGTATTTAAAATTTGCGACAGTAAAAAATTATTTTTTGAATAATTTACTATAGAAAAGGCAATCCCTGGCGTAATTAAAATTTGCGACAGTAAAAAATTATTTTTTGAAAAATTTACTGTAGAAAAGGCAATCCCTGGCGTAATTAAAATTTGCGACAGTATAAAATTATTGTTTGAATAATTTAATATAGAAAAGGCAATCCCTGGCGCAATTAAAATTTGCGACAGTTGATAATAATTTTTTTTTGTATAATTTACTATAGAAAAGGCAATCCCTGGCGCAATTAAAATTTGCGACAGTAAAAAATTATTTTTTGAATAATTTATTATAGAAAAGGCAATCCCTGGCGTAATTAAAATTTGCGACAGTAGAAAACTATTTTTTGAAAAGTTTACTATAGAAAAGGCAATCCCTGGCGCAATTAAAATTTGCGACAGTAAAAAATTATTTTTTGAATAATTTACTATAGAAAAGGCAATACCTGGCGCAATTAAAATTTGCGACAGTAAAAAATTATTTTTTGAATAATTTACTGTAGAAAAGGCAATCCCTGGCGCACTTAAAATTTGCGACAGTAAAAAATTATTTTTTGAATAATTTACTATAGAAAAGACAATCCCTGGCGTATTTAAAATTTGCGACAGTAAAAAATTATTTTTTGAATAATTTACTATAGAAAAGCCAATCCCTGGCGTATTTAAAATTTGCGACAGTAAAAAATTATTTTTTGAATAATTTACTATAGAAAAGGCAATCCCTGGCGCAATTAAAATTTGCGAGAGTAAAATATTATTTTTTGAATAATTTACTATGGAAAAGGCAATCCCTGGCGTAATTAAAATTTGCGACAGTTGAAAATTATTTTTTGAATAATTTACTATAGAAAAGGCAATCCCTGGGATATTTAAAATTTGCGACAGTAAGAAATTAATTTTTGAATAATTTACTATAGAAAAGGCAATCCCTGGCGTAATTAAAATTTGCGACAGTTGAAAATTATTTTTTGAATAATTTACTATAGAAAAGGCAATCCCTGGCGGATTTGAAATTTGCGACATTAGAAAATTATTTTTTGAATAATTTACTATAGAAAAGGCAATCCCTGGCGTAATTAAAATTTGCGACAGTAAAAAATTATTTTTTGAATAATTTACTGTAGAAAAGGCAATCCCTGGGATATTTAAAATTTGCGACAGTAAGAAATTAATTTGTGAGAAATTTACTATATAAAAGGCAATCCCTGGCGCAATTAAAATTTGGGACAGTTGAAAATTATTTTTTGAATAATTTACTATAGAAAAGGCAATCCCTGGCGCAATTAAAATTTGCGACAGTAGAAAATTATTTTTGAAAAGTTTACTGTAGAAAAGGCAATCCCTGGCGCAATTAAAATTTGCGACAGTAGAAAATTATTTTTTGAATAATTTACTATAGAAAAGGCAATCCCTGGCGTAATTAAAATTTGCGACAGTTGAAAATGATTTTTTGAATAATTTACTATAGAAAAGGCAATCCCTGGCGCAATTAAAATTTGCGACAGTAAGAAATTAATTTTTGAATAATTTACTATAGAAAAGGCAATCCCTGGCGGATTTGAAATTTGCGACAGTTGAAAATTATTTTTTGAATAATTTACTATAGAAAAGGCAATCCCTGGCGCAATTAAAATTTGCGACAGTTGAAAATTATTTTTTGAATAATTTACTATAGAAAAGGCAATCCCTGGGATATTTAAAATTTGCGACAGTAAGAAATTAATTTGTGAGAAATTTACTATAGAAAAGGCAATCCCTGGCGCAATTAAATTTTGCGACTGTGGAAAATTATTTTTTGAAAAATTTACTATAGAGAAGGCAATCCCTCGCGTATTTAAAATTTGCGACAGTAAAAAAGTATTTCTTGAATAATTTACTATAGAAAAGGCAATCCCTGGCGTAATTAAAATTTGCGACAGTAAAAAATTATTTTTTGAAAAATTTACTGTAGAAAAGGCAATCCCTGGCGTAATTAAAATTTGCGACAGTATAAAATTATTTTTTGAATAATTTACTATAGAAAAGGCATCCCTGGCGCAATTAAAATTTGCGACAGTTGATAATTATTTTTTTTTGTATAATTTACTATAGAAAAGGCAATCCCTGGCGCAATTAAAATTTGCGACAGTAAAAAATTATTTTTTGAATAATTTACTATAGAAAAGGCAATCCCTGGCGTAATTAAAATTTGCGACAGTAGAAAATTATTTTTTGAAAAGTTTACTATAGAAAAGGCAATCCCTGGCGCAATTAAAATTTGCGACAGTAAAAAATTATTTTTTGAATAATTTACTATAGAAAAGGCAATCCCTGGCGCAATTAAAATTTGCGACAGTAAAAAATTATTTTTTGAATAATTTACTGTAGAAAAGGCAATCCCTGGCGCACTTAAAATTTGCGACAGAAAAAAATTATTTTTTGAATAATTTACTATAGAAAAGGCAAACCCTGGCGCAATTAAAATTTGCGACAGTAAAAAATTATTTAATAATTTACTATAGAAAAGGCAATCCCTGGCGCAATTAAAATTTGCGACAGTAGAAAATTATTTTTTGAATAATTTACTATAGAAAAGACAATCCCTGGCGTATTTAAAATTTGCGACAGTAAAAAATTATTTTTTGAATAATTTACTATAGAAAAGGCAATCCCTGGCGTATTTAAAATTTGCGACAGTAAAAAATTATTTTTTGAATAATTTACTATAGAAAAGGCAATCCCTGGCGCAATTAAAATTTGCGAGAGTAAAAAATTATTTTTTGAATAATTTACTATAGAAAAGGCAATCCCTGGCGTAATTAAAATTTGCGACAGTTGAAAATTATTTTTTGAATAATTTACTATAGAAAAGGCAATCCCTGGGATATTTAAAATTTGCGACAGTAAGAAATTAATTTTTGAATAATTTACTATAGAAAAGGCAATCCCTGGCGTAATTAAAATTTGCGACAGTTGAAAATTATTTTTTGAATAATTTACTATAGAAAAGGCAATCCCTGGCGGATTTGAAATTTGCGACATTAGAAAATTATTTTTTGAATAATTTACTATAGAAAAGGCAATCCCTGGCGTAATTAAAATTTGCGACAGTAAAAAATTATTTTTTGAATAATTTACTGTAGAAAACGCAATCCCTGGGATATTTAAAATTTGCGACAGTAAGAAATTAATTTGTGAGAAATTTACTATATAAAAGGCAATCCCTGGCGCAATTAAAATTTGGGACAGTTGAAAATTATTTTTTGAATAATTTACTATAGAAAAGGCAATCCCTGGCGCAATTAAAATTTGCGACAGTAGAAAATTATTTTTGAAAAGTTTACTGTAGAAAAGGCAATCCCTGGCGCAATTAAAATTTGCGACAGTAGAAAATTATTTTTTGAATAATTTACTATAGAAAAGGCAATCCCTGGCGTAATTAAAATTTGCGACAGTTGAAAAAGATTTTTTGAATAATTTACTATAGAAAAGGCAATCCCTGGCGCAATTAAAATTTGCGACAGTAAGAAATTAATTTTTGAATAATTTACTATAGAAAAGGCAATCCCTGGCGGATTTGAAATTTGCGACAGTTGAAAATTATTTTTTGAATAATTTACTATAGAAAAGGCAATCCCTGGCGCAATTAAAATTTGCGACAGTTGAAAATTATTTTTTGAATAATTTACTATAGAAAAGGCAATCCCTGGGATATTTAAAATTTGCGACAGTAAGAAATTAATTTGTGAGAAATTTACTATAGAAAAGGCAATCCCTGGCGCAATTAAAATTTGCGACAGTAAAAAATTATTTTTTGAATAATTTACTATAGAAAAGGCAATCCCTGGCGTAATTAAAATTTGCGACAGTAGAAAATTATTTTTTGAAAAGTTTACTATAGAAAAGGCAATCCCTGGCGCAATTAAAATTTGCGACAGTAAAAAATTATTTTTTGAATAATTTACTATAGAAAAGGCAATCCCTGGCGCAATTAAAATTTGCGACAGTAAAAAATTATTTTTTGAATAATTTACTGTAGATAAGGCAATCCCTGGCGCACTTAAAATTTGCGACAGTAAAAAATTATTTTTTGAATAATTTACTATAGAAAAGGCAATCCCTGGGATATTTAAAACTTGCGACAGTTGAAAATTATTTTTTGAATAATTTACTATAGAAAAGGCAATCCCTGTCGCAATTAAAATTTGCGACAGTAGAAAATTATTTTTTGAATAATTTACTATAGAAAAGGTAATCCCTGGCGAAATTAAAATTTGCGACAGTTGAAAATTATTTTTTGAATAATTTACTATAGAAAAGGCAATCCCTGGCGTAATTAAAATTTGCGACATTAAAAAATTATTTTTTGAATAATTTACTATAGAAAAGGCAATCCCTGGCGCAATTAAAATTTGCGACAGTAAAAAATTATTTTTCGAATAATGTACTATAGAAAAGGCAATCCCTGGCGCAATTAAAATTTGCGACAGTAAAAAATTATTTTTTGAATAATTTACTATAGAAGAGGCAATCCCTGGCGCAATTAAAATTTGCGGCAGTATAAAATTATTTTTGAATAATTTACTATATAAAAGGCAATCCCTGGCGCAATTAAAATTTGCGACAGTAGAAAATTATTTTTTGCAAAATTTACTATAGAAAAGGCAATCCCTGGCGCACTTAAAATTTGGGACAGTATAAAATTATTTTTTGAATAATTTACTATATAAAAGGCAATCCCTGGCGTATTTAAAATTTGCGACAGTAAAAAATTATTTTTTGAATAATTTACTATAGAAAAGGCAATCCCTGGCGTAATTAAAATTTGCGACAGTAGGAAATTATTTTTTGAAAAGTTTACTATAGAAAAGGCAATCCCTGGCGTAATTAAAATTTGCGACAGTAGAAAATTATTTTTCGAATAATTTACTATAGAAAAGGCAATCCCTGGCGCAATTAAAATTTGCGACAGTAGAAAATTATTTTTTGAATAATTTACTATAGAAAAGGCAATCCCTGGCGTAATTAAAATTTGCGACAGTTGAAAATTATTTTTGGAATAATTTACGATAGAAAAGGCAATCCCTGGGATATTTGAAATTTGCGACAGTAGAAAATTATTTTTTGAATAATTTACTATAGAAAAGGCAATCCTGGCGTAATTAAAATTTGCGACAGTCGAAAATTATTTTTTGAATAATTTACTATAGAAAAGGCAATCCCTGGCGTAATTAAAATTTGCGACAGTAGAAAATTATTTTTTGAAAAGTTTACCATAGAAAAGGCAATCCCTGGCGTAATTAAAATTTTCGACAGTAGAAAATTATTTTTTGAATAATTTACTATAGAAAAGGCAATCCCTGGCGTAATTAAAATTTGCGACAGTTGAAAATTATTTTTTGAATAATTTACTATAGAAAAGGCAATCCCTGGGATATTTGAAATTTGCGACAGTCGAAAATTATTTTTTGAATAATTTACTATAGAAAAGGCAATCCCTGGCGCAATTAAAATTTGCGACAGTAAAAAATTATTTTTTGAATAATTTACTATAGAAAAGGCAATCCCTGGCGCAATTAAAATTTGCGACAGTAAAAAATTATTTTTTGAATAATTTACTATAGAAAAGGCAATCCCTGGCGTATTTAAAATTTGCGACAGTAAAATATTATTTTTTGAATAATTTACTATAGAAAAGGCAATCCCTGGCATATTTAAAATTTGCGACAGTAAAAAATTATTTTTTGAATAATTTACTATAGAAAAGGCAATCCCTGGCGTATTTAAAATTTGCGACAGTAAGAAATTAATTTGTGAGAAATTTACTATAGAAAAGGCAATCCCTGACGTAATTAAAATTTGCGAAAGTTGAAAATTATTTTTTGAATAATTTACTATAGAAAAGGCAATCTCTGGGATATTTAAAATTTGCGACAGTAAAAAATTATTTTTTGAATAATTTACTATAGAAAAGGCAATCCCTGTCGCAATTAAAATTTGCGACAGTAGAAAATTATTTTTTGAATAATTTACTATAGAAAAGGTAATCCCTGGCGTAATTAAAATTTGCGACAGTTGAAAATTATTTTTTGAATAATTTACTATAGAAAAGGCAATCCCTGGCGCAATTAATACTTGCGATAGTAAAAAAATATTTTTTGAATAATTTACTATAGAAAAGGCAATCCCTGGCGTAATTAAAATTTGCGACAGTTGAAAATTATTTTTTGAAAAGTTTACTATAGAAAAGGCAATCCCTGGCGCAATTAAAATTTGCGACAGTATAAAATAATTTTTTTAATAATTTACTATAGAAAAGGCAATCCCTGGCGTAATTAAAATTTGCGACAGTAGAAAATTATTTTTTGAATAATTTACTATATAAAAGGCAATCCCTGGCGCACTTAAAATTTGCGACAGTAGAAAATTATTTTTTGAATAATTTACTATAGAAAAGGCAATCCCTGGCGTAATTAAAATTTGCGACAGTAGAAAATTATTTTTTGAATAATTTACTATAGAAAAGGCAATCCCTGGCGTAATTAAAATTTGCGACAGTAGAAAATTATTTTTTGAATAATTTACTATAGAAAAGGCAATCCCTGGCGCAATTAAAATTTGCGACAGTAAAAAATTATTTTTTGAATAATTTACTATAGAAAAGGCAATCCCTGGCGGATTTGAAATTTGCGACAGTAGAAAATTATTTTTTGAATAATTTACTATAGAAAAGGCAATCCCTGGCACAATTAAAATTTGCGACAGTATAAAATTATTTTTTGAATAATTTACTATAGAAAAGGCAATCCCTGGCGTAATTAAAATTTGCGACAGTATAAAATTAATATTTTGAAAAATTTACTGTAGAAAATGCAATCCCTGGCGCAATTAAAACTTGCGATAGTAAAAAATTATTTTTGAATAATTTACTGTAGAAGAGGCAATCTCTGGCGCAATTAAAATTTGCGACAGTATAAAATTATTTTTTGAATAATTTACTATAGAAAAGGCAATCCCTGGCGCAATTAAAATTTGCGACAGTAGAAAATTATTTTTTGAATTATTTACTGTAGAAAAGGCAATCCCTGGGATATTTAAAATTTGCGACAGTAAGAAATTAATTTGTGAGAAATTTACTATATAAAAGTCAAAAAAGGCAATCCCTGGCGCAATTAAAATTTGCGACAGTTGAAAATTATTTTTTGAATAATTTACTATAGAAAAGGCAATCCCTGGCGCAATTAAAATTTGCGACAGTAGAAAATTATTTTTTGAAAAGTTTACTGTAGAAAAGGCAATCCCTGGCGCAATTAAAATTTGCGACAGTAGAAAATTATTTTTTGAATAATTTACTATAGAAAAGCAATCCCTGGCGTAATTAAAATTTGCGACCGTTGAAAATTATTTTTTGAATCATTTACTATAGAAAAGGCAATCCCTGGCGCAACTAAAATTTGCGACAGTAAGAAATTAATTTTTGAATAATTTACTATAGAAGAGGCAATCCCTGGCGGATTTGAAATTTGCGACAGTAAAAAATTATTTTTTGAATAATTTACTGTAGAAAAGGCAATCCCTGGCGCAATTAAAATTTGCGACAGTAGAAAATTATTTTTTGAATAATTTACTATAGAAAAGGCAATCCCTGGCGCAATTAAAATTTGCGACAGTAAACAATTATTTTTTGAATAATTTACTATAGAAAAGGCAATCCCTGGCGCAATTAAAATTTGCGACAGTAAAAAATTATTTTTTGAATAATTTACTATAGAAAAGGCAATCCCTGGCGCAATTAAAATTTGCGACAGTAAAAAATTATTTTTGAATAATTTACTATATAAAAGGCAATCCCTGGCGCACTTAAAATTTGCGACAGTAAAAAATTATTTTTTGAATAATTTACTATAGAAAAGGCAATCCCTGGCGCTCTTAAAATTTTCGACAGTAAAAAATTATTTTTTGAATAATTTACTATAGTAAAGGCAATCCCTGGCGTATTTAAAATTTGCGACAGTAAAAAATTATTTTTTGAATAATGTACTATATAAAAGGCAATCCCTGGCGCACTTAAAATTTGCGACAGTAGAAAATTATTTTTTGAATAATTTACTGTAGAAAAGGCAATCCCTGGCGCAATTAAAATTTGCGACAGTAGAAAATTATTTTTTGAATAATTTACTATAGAAAAGGCAATCCCTGGCGCAATTAAAATTTGCGACAGTAAAAAATTATTTTTTGAATAATTTACTATAGAAAAGGCAATCCCTGGCGCAATTAAAATTTGCGACAGTAAAAAATTATTTTTTGAATAATTTACTATAGAAAAGGCAATCCCTGGCGTAATTAAAATTTGCGAAAGTTGAAAATTATTTTTTGAAAAATTTACTATAGAAAAGGCAATCCCTGGGATATTTAAAAATTTGCGACGGTAAGAAATTAATTTTTGAATAATTTACTATAGAAAAGGCAATCCCTGGCGTAATTAAAATTTGCGACAGTTGAAAATTATTTTTTGAATAATTTACTATAGAAAAGGCAATCCCTGGCGGATTTGAAATTTGCGACATTAGAAAATTATTTTTTGAATAATTTACTATAGAAAAGGCAATCCCTGGCGTAATTAAAATTTGCGACAGTAAAAAATTATTTTTTGAATAATTTACTGTAGAAAAGGCAATCCCTGGGATATTTAAAATTTGCGACAGTAAGAAATTAATTTGTGAGAAATTTACTATATAAAAGGCAATCCCTGGCGCAATTAAAATTTGCGACAGTTGAAAAATATTTTTTGAATAATTTACTATAGAAAAGGCAATCCCTGGCGCAATTAAAATTTGCGACAGTAGAAAATTATTTTTTGGAAAGCTTACTGTAGAAAAGGCAATCCCTGGCGCAATTGAAATTTGCGACAGTAGAAAATTATTTTTTGAATAATTTACTATAGAATAGGCAATCCCTGGCGTAATTAAAATTTGCGACAGTTGAAAATTATTTTTTGAATAATTTACTATAGAAAAGGCAATCCCTGGCGCAATTAAAATTTGCGACAGTAAGAAATTAATTTTTGAATAATTTACTATAGAAAAGGCAATCCCTGGCGGATTTGAAATTTGCGACAGTTGAAAATTATTTTTTGAATAATTTACTATAGAAAAGGCAATCCCTGGCGCAATTAAAATTTGCGACAGTTGAAAATTATTTTTTGAATAATTTACTATAGAAAAGCAATCCCTAGGATATTTAAAATTTGCGACAGTAAGAAATTAATTTGTGAGAAATTTACTATAGAAAAGGCAATCCCTGGCGCAATTAAAATTTGCGACAGTAGAAAATTATTTTTTGAATAATTTACTATAGAAAAGGCAATCCCTGGCGTATTTAAAATTTGCGACAATAAAAAATTATTTTTTGAATAATTTACTATAGAAAAGGCAATCCCTGGCGTAATTAAAATTTGCGACAGTAAAAAATTATATTTTGAAAAATTTACTGTAGAAAAGGCAATCCCTGGCGTAATTAAAATTTGCGAAAGTATAAATTTATTTTTTGAATAATTTACTATAGAAAAGGCAATCCCTGGCGCAATTAAAATTTGCGACAGTTGAAAATTATTTTTTGAATAATTTACTATAGAAAAGCAATCCCTGGCGCAATTAAAATTTGCAACAGTAAAAAATTATTTTTTGAATAATTTACTATAGAAAAGGCAATCCTTGGCGTAATTAAAATTTGCGACAGTAGAAAATTATTTTTTGAAAAGTTTACTATAGAAAAGGCAATCCCTGGTGCAATTAAAATTTGCGACAGTAAAAAATTATTTTTTGAATAATTTACTATAGAAAAGGCAATCCCTGCCGCAATTAAAATTTGCGACAGTTAAAAATTATTTTTTGAATAATTTACTGTAGAAAAGGCAATCCCTGGCGCACTTAAAATTTGCGACAGTAAAAAATTATTTTTTGAATAATTTACTATAGAAAAGGCAATCCCTGGGATATTTAAAATTTGCGACAGTTGAAAATTATTTTTTGAATAATTTACTATAGAAAAGGCAATCCCTGTCGCAATTAAAACTTGCGACAGTAGAAAATTATTTTTTGAATTATTTACTATAGAAAAGCAATCCCTGGCGTAATTAAAATTTGCGACAGTTGAAAATTATTTTTTGAATAATTTACTATAGAAAAGGCAATCCCTGGCGTAATTAAAATTTGCGACAGTAAAAAATTATTTTTTGAATAATTTACTATAGAAAAGGCAATCCCTGGCGCAATTAAAATTTGCGACAGAAAAAAAATAATTTTTGAATAATTTACTATAGAAAAGGCAATCCCTGGCGCAATTAAAATTTGCGACAGTAAAAAATTATTTTTTGAATAATTTACTATAGAAAAGGCAATCCCTGGCGCAATTAAAATTTGCGACAGTATAAAATTATTTTTTGAATAATTTACTAAAGAAAAGGCAATCCCTGGCGCAATTAAAATTTGCGACAGTAGAAAATTATTTTTTGCAAAATTTACTATAGAAAAGGCAATACCTGGCGCACTTAAAATTTGCGACAGTATAAAATTATCTTTTGAATAATTTACTATATAAAAGGCAATCCCTGGCGTATTTAAAATTTGCGACAGTAAAAAATTATTTTTTGAATAATTTACTATAGAAAAGGCAATCCCTGGCGTAATTAAAATTTGCGACAGTAGAAAATTATTTTTTGAAAAGTTTACTACAGAAAAGGCAATCCCTGGCGTAATTAAAATTTGCGTCAGTAGAAAATTATTTTTTGAATAATTTACTATAGAAAAGGCAATCCCTGGCGCAATTAAAATTTGCGACAGTAGAAAATTATTTTTTGAATAATTTACTATCGAAAAGGCAATCCCTGGCGTAATTAAAATTTGCGACAGTTGAAAATTATTTTTTGAATAATTTACTATAGAAAAGGCAATCCCTGGGATATTTGAAATTTGCGACAGTAGAAAATTATTTTTTGAATAATTTACTATAGAAAAGGCAATCCCTGGCGTAATTAAAATTTGCGACAGTCGAAAATTATTTTTTGAATAATTTACTATAGAAAAGGCAATCCCTGGCGTATTTAAAATTTGCGACAGTAGAAAATTATTTTTTGAAAAGTTTACTATAGAAAAGGCAATCCCTGGCGTAATTAAAATTTGCGACAGTAGAAAATTATTTTTTGAATAATTTACTATAGAAAAGGCAATCCCTGGCGTAATTAAAATTTGCGACAGTATAAAATTATTTTTTGAATAATTTACTATAGAAAAGGCAATCCCTGGCGCAATTAAAATTTGCGACAGTTGAAAATTATTTTTTGAATAATTTACTATAGAAAAGCAATCCCTGGCGCAATTAAAATTTGCAACATTAAAAAATTATTTTTTGAATAATTTACTATAGAAAAGGCAATCCTCGGCGTAATTAAAATTTGCGACAGTAGAAAATTATTTTTTGAAAAGTTTACTATAGAAAAGGCAATCCCTGGCGCAATTAAAATTTGCGACAGTAAAAAATTATTTTTTGAATAATTTACTATAGAAAAGGCAATCCCTGCCGCAATTAAAATTTGCGACAGTTAAAAATTATTTTTTGAATAATTTACTGTAGAAAAGGCAATCCCTGGCGCCCATAAAATTTGCGACAGTATAAAAAATTATTTTTTGAATAATTTACTATAGAAAAGGCAATCCCTGGGATATTTAAAATTTGCGACAGTTGAAAATTATTTTTTGAATAATTTACTATAGAAAAGGCAATCCATGTCGCAATTAAAATTTGCGACAGTAGAAAATTATTTTTTGAATAATTTACTATAGAAAAGGCAATCCCTGGCGCAATTAAAATTTGCGACAGTTGAAAATTATTTTTTGAATAATTTACTATAGAAAAGCAATCCCTGGCGCAATTAAAATTTGCAACATTAAAAAATTATTTTTTGAATAATTTACTATAGAAAAGGCAATCCTTGGCGTAATTAAAATTTGCGACAGTAGAAAATTATTTTTTGAATAATTTACTATAGAAAAGGCAATCCCTGGCGTATTTAAAATTTGCGACAGTAAAAAATTATTTTTTGAATAATTTACTATATAAAAGGCAATCCCTGGCGCACTTAAAATTTGCGACAGTAGAAAATTATTTTTTGAATAATTTACTGTAGAAAAGGCAATCCCTGGCGCAATTAAAATTTGCGACAGTAGAAAATTATTTTTTGAATAATTTACTATAGAAAAGGCAATCCCTGGCGCAATTAAAATTTGCGACAGTAAAAAATTATTTTTTGAATAATTTACTATAGAAAAGGCAATCCCTGGCGCAATTAAAATTTGCGACAGTAAAAAATTATTTTTTGAATAATTTACTATAGAAAAGGCAATCCCTGGCGTAATTGAAATTTGCGACAGTTGAAAATTATTTTTTGAATAATTTACTATAGAAAAGGCAATCCCTGGGATATTTAAAATTTGCGACGGTAAGAAATTAATTTTTGAATAATTGACTATAGAAAAGGTGTGATATACATTTAATACCATAAATACAAACAACACTAAAAAGCTGTAAACACAAATTTCACAACAAATGTAAAACGCTAAAATTAATCAGCACAAATTTATTACAACACCATTCATAATCGAAAATAATTGATGATAATAATGACATACATTTATTTGCAACAAGCAAGCGATTGCACCACTGACCCAAACGATTCATCGTCAAGGGGTTTCACGCGTAAATGCATGTCATCATAATTTTATGCACATTGCTTACTCGCCCAGCGTCAGCATTTAGAATAGTAAGAATAGGGTACCATAGGTTACTAATTATGTATATATAGGCTAAGAACGATCAATAAATAAATTCATTCAGTTCTCTTGATTTATCGAGAAAGTTACAAACCGTCGTGTATTATTCCACATAGGAGTACTAAGCTGTACAGCTGCTCCTACTATTCATACCCCCATTTTATCTCGGAGTCTGCGCTGTTAATAGCCGCTCCAGTGGAGTCAAAGTCACACGACTGCTCCCAGGTTTTTCTTTAAAAATTATAAAAGATACTACATGGCGACCGTGACATCGTAGAAACTGCGAAATTTGTAACTTTGCGAATCTGCAGACCATAATATCATCATCAAAAGTGCAGCTGGGAATTTTCATAAATAATAGAAACTTATACGGTGACATAGTAACAACCACCAAAAAACTGCGAAGACGACTACATCCACTACCAGTACCAATCAGAAGAAATTTTAGTATGAACGAGATAGATGCCATCTTCAATCACATTTTCAAGACTATTGAAGAAACTAAGAAGATACCAGAGAGGAATATAGAAGGCATAACACTGTATCCAGTAAATAAGAAGCCGACGCCGTACATCCCCAAATCAAGGCTGGACAACGAAAATCCTCCACCATACGAAGCGGGTCCAAAAAGAATCACCATCGAGGAGTATAGAAGCAGAAACACAAGCAGTGTAAAAACTCAGGAGACAAAACCACGAAAAAGAGGAGGCAAGAGACAAAAAATTGCACAGGAACTTCAAAATTACAAGGTACTTGTCGAGTTAGCAGCAACTGAGGAGGAACGGGAAAAATACAACAAACTAATAATATTGACAAAAAAACAACTGAACGTCATCAAAAGGAAGAGATAAGGGTTTAATGATCTAATTTAAAATTTATTTTTTTTTAAAATATAAAGTAGAAGTAGCGTAGTATAAAGGTATAATAATAATTAAATAATTAATATGTAAAAAAAAAAAAAAAAAAAAAAAAAAAAAAAAAAAAAAAAAAAAAAAAAATTTTTCTTTTGCTGTTTGCTTGACGTTGTTGGAAATAAGCGAAACATTTTCAGTAATGGGTAAAACGCAATCCAAAACTTCAGATAACAACGGGGAAATTGTTAATAATCTAATTATAGAGGATACAGTTTCGGTCGAGAATAATCAGATAATAATAATTTTATGCATATTGGTTGCAATTAAAATCATTGAATTTGTATACATACTGTACAAAGATCATAGGAGGGGTTTAAGGAAAAGATACCTCAGTACCCCAGCAAAATTAAACATATCAACCGTCTGATAAATGGAAGCACTTATAAAGATTAAGGACGAACTAGAAAATATTCTGGACAATTTTAAGAAAAGTAAAAACCGTCCTTATTCTGAGAAAACTCTGCAAGAGAAAGAAAAGTTAACAAATCAACTCTGTGCCAAGGCAAAAGAAAACGCACTTAAACAAGCGGACGTCGAAACAATATTGAAGATAAAAGTTATCTACGAAGAAATTGAAAGTATAGCAAACAAAATCTTAGAAAACATAAATACACAAAAACAAACAAAGATGGGTTTTGACATAAAAACAGCTACATCGCTCATACAACCCTACGATGGAAAGCTGGATGAAACTGATTCTTTTATCGAGTCTATGGAACTACTAGACGAGTTAACAGCAAACGAACATAAAACCATCATGATCAAATTCATCAAGACACGTATAACTGGAAAAGCCAAGTACGTAATATCGGAGGGCACAAATACAGTATCAACGATCAAAGCCAAATTAAAAGAAAAATTTTCGGCAAAATTATCGTCAGATGCTATTCTGGCACAACTGCGATCATGCCAGCAAGGTAACAGAAAACTTGCAGACTTTTCCAATCAGATAGAAAATCTATCAGGCCAGCTGACTAGAGCCTTTATAACAGAGAAAGTAGCAGCTGGAGAAGCAGCTGAAAAATTGGCCGAAAAATTTTCAATACAGTCATTTATGAACAATGTTGCCAATACAGAAACAGCGATTATACTAAAAGCTAGTAGCCTAGGAACACTTTCAGAATTAGCAGCGAAGGCAATAGCAGTAGATAAGCCGCAGCCAAGCAGTGTCCTGCATTATAATACCAACCCATCAAGAAAGTTTCATTATAATAATACGCAAGGGTTCAACAATCAAAATAATTTTAACAGGAACAGGGAGCGCTGGCCCAAACAACAGTACAATAGAAATATGGCAGCCAATAATAGACAAAACCACCCACGAAATCAATACAATAGAAATATGGCAGCCAATAATAGACAAAACCACCCACGAAATCAATATAACCACCGCGATAAAAGATATTTCGGTGATGCTGCACCAAATAACAGTAGTCGCTACCAGAATAATCTGCGAGCAAATAATAATAATACCTATAATCAAAGAAGAAATGTAAACTACTTCGAATCGGGGGAATATCAAGCCCCCCAACCAGAGGAAGAAACAACACGGTTGGGGGCTGCGACGAATTCAAGCCAAGAATACATTGCCTAAACCTATCCTTAACAAACTTTATTAAAGCGTATGTCGACATGTGCGGGTCAGTATGTACTCTGATTGTAGACACAGGGGCAGAAATATCCATATTCAAGAGGGGAAAAATTAATAAAGACCAACTTTACTATCCTAAAAACACTTGTATTATCCAAGGGGTTACGGATACTAAGAGGCAGTCGATTGGGGCAACATACACAAAACTACATTTTAACGACCAGTTTGCGGTCGAACATTTATTCCAGATAGTAGAAGATGATTTCTCCCTCGGGGCTGATGCAATTTTAGGACTAGATTTCCTAACAAAATTCAAGACCACTATCGATTATGATACGTGGACCCTTACATTAAACACACCTGAAAGTTCGGCAGAGATCCCAATACTGAATGGTCCATCCGAAAATTCTATTATCATACCACCCCGATGTGAAATAATAAGAAAGTTCAAGGTTAAAAAACAAGAAGGTGCCAATGATATGGTAATCATTGGACAAGAAATCCACCCAGGCATATTCATTGCAGGATCAGTAACTTCACAAAATTACCCACTAGTCAGGATACTAAACACTACAAACAAAACCACCACACTACAACATTCCGACATAATAACACAACACCTCTCAGACTTTAACGTCATTAATACAGACACAATAAAATCAAAAAGAACAGAACAAGTTATCTCCAAATTAAACTTAAACAGCATTCCAAACTACGCCAAACTTCAATTCGAAGAATTATGCCGAGAATATGAAGACATATTTGCGTTAGAAAGTGAACCTCTAACAACCAATAACTTCTACAAACAAAATATAGAACTAACTGATAATAGAGCAGTATACACAAAAAACTACCGAATACCAGAAGCACACAAAACCGAGATTAATAGGCAGGTAGACAAAATGCTAGTAGACGGAATAATAGAGAACTCTGTTTCTCACTTTAATTCTCCAATACTACTAGTACCCAAAAAATCCAACAACCAAAATAAAAAATGGCGTTTAGTAGTTGATTTTAGGAATCTTAATAAAAAAGTTCTGGCAGATAAATTTCCCTTACCGCGTATAGAAGAGATACTCGACCAAATGGGCCGAGCCAAATACTTCTCTACACTTGACCTTATGTCCGGATTCCACCAAATACCATTAGAGGAATCTTCTAGAAAGTTCACAGCTTTTTCAACTAACCAAGGTCACTACCAGTATACACGACTTCCTTTCGGACTTAATATAAGTCCAAATAGTTTCCAAAGGATGATGACCATCGCCATGACGGGTCTACCACCGGAAATAGCCTTTCTGTACATTGACGACATCATAGTCGTCGGATGTTCACAGTCACACCATATAAAAAACTTGCAAACAGTATTTAACAGATTACGAGAGCGTAATCTCAAATTAAATCCTGAAAAATGCAAATTTTTCCAAACCGAAGTCACCTATCTTGGACATCGAATATCAGCACAAGGCATAAGCCCAGACAGTTCAAAATACGAGGTAGTTAAAAATTATCCTATCCCAAAAAACGCCGACGAAGTCAGACGATTCGTAGCATTCTGTAATTATTACCGCCGTTTCATCCCCAACTTTGCAGAAATAGCACTACCGTTAAACAAACTACTCCGGAAAAACACAAAATTCGAATGGGCAGAAATCCAACAAAAATCTTTCGATGCTCTCAAATCAAGTTTGATATCCCCAATAATACTGCAGCACCCTGATTTCAAAACCCAATTCACCATTTCCACAGACGCCTCGAATGCTGCATGTGGAGCAATCTTATCACAAAGTGTCGACGGAACAGAACACCCAATCGCATACGCTAGTAAAACATTTACTGCCGGAGAAAAAAATAAGTCAGTAATTGAAAAGGAACTCGCAGCAATACATTGGGCAATTATACATTTTAAGCCTTATGTTTATGGCAGAAAATTCACAATAAGAACAGACCATCGACCCTTAACATATCTTTTTGGCATGAAAAACCCATCATCTAAACTAACACGAATGAGGTTAGATTTAGAGGAATTCGATTTCGAAGTCAAATACATTAAAGGAAAAGGAAATAACGGACCCGACGCGTTATCAAGAATACAACTTGACATTAATGATTTGAAGGAAATAAATGTCCGACGCGTCCAAACCCGAGCAATGAAAAAACAAAAAGAACAAAACATAATGTCCGATGAAATGAAAAATACTCCTATAGTCCCGCAGCCTGATCAACTGCGCGTTTGGGAGATACCATCTCCAACAAAGATAGCCAAATTACCTGAACTAAAAGTAAAAATTGAGAACTGCAGTAATAAAGAAACACAAATAGAAATAAATATAGTGCACAAGTATGAAATAAAATATAAGCGGTATATAAATATAAAAAACAACCAACCAGTAGAGCCCGCACTAGAGCAGGTACTCGAAGTATTGGATAATGATATATATAAACAATTTCAGACCAAGACTCTGAAACTTTCTGCAGAAAGCGAGATATTTAAAATAATTAATTTAACCGCATTTAAAATCCTAGGAAACAAAGTATTAAAAAATATAAACGTTAAAATTTTCAAACCGCAACGGTACATATCAGAAACAACGAAAATAAACGAAATCCTACATAACTATCACTCCACACCTACAGGAGGACATCTGGGTCAATCAAGACTGTATAAAAAGCTGAAGGAAATGTACAAATGGAAGAAAATGAGGAAAACAATAGCGAAATATATAAACAGATGCGAGCTTTGTGCGAAAAATAAGCACCAAAAGCATAATAAAGAGCATATGGAAATAACTACAACACCAACAAAAGTTTTCGACATTGTATCCATTGACACAGTCGGCCCATTTACAAAAACCACCAACGATAACAGATACGCAGTAACAATGCAATGCGATCTAAGCAAGTATATAGTAATAATACCCACAAAGGACAAGGAAGCAAATTCCATAGCAAGAGCCATAGTGAATGGGTTCATACTAACATACGGACCTATGAGCAAAATTAAAACTGATCTAGGAACGGAATACAAAAACCAGGTCTTTGCGGAAGTATGTAATATACTGAAAATAAAACAACTGTTCGCGACCGCCGCACATCCCGAAACGATCGGAGCACTAGAAAGAAACCACAAGTGCCTAAATGAATATCTCAGATGTTTTGTTAATGACAATAGAGACGATTGGGATACATGGATTCCATATTACGCATTCTGCTACAACACCACACCAAACACCGTACCATGGCTACATGGCTAATAATGACATACATTTATTTGCAACAAGCAAGCGATTGCACCACTGACCCAAACGATTCATCGTCAAGGGGTTTCACGCGTAAATGCATGTCATCATAATTTTATGCACATTGCTTACTCGCCCAGCGTCAGCATTTAGAATAGTAAGAATAGGGTACCATAGGTTACTAATTATGTATATATAGGCTAAGAACGATCAATAAAAAAATTCATTCAGTTCTCTTGATTTATCGAGAAAGTTACAAACCGTCGTGTATTATTCCACATAGGAGTACTAAGCTGTACAGCTGCTCCTACTATTCATACCCCCATTTTATCTCGGAGTCTGCGCTGTTAATAGCCGCTCCAGTGGAGTCAAAGTCACACGACTGCTCCCAGGTTTTTCTTTAAAAATTATAAAAGATACTACAGCTGCTGCCTATAGCGGCTGCTGCTGCTGCTGCTGCTGCTGCTGCTGCTGCTGCCTATAGCGGCTGCTGCCTATAGCGGCTGCTGCGGCTGCTGCGGCTGCTGCTGCCTACAGCGGCTGCTGCGGCTGCTGCTGCCTACAGCGGCTGCTGCGGCTGCTGCTGCCTACAGCGGCTGCTGCTGCTGCTGCGGCTGCTACCCTACTGCTGCTACCCCTACAGCGGCTGCTGGGGTTGCTACTGCCTACAGCAGCTGCTGCTGCATACAGCTGCTGCGGCGGCGGCTGCTGCTACCTACAGCGGCTGCTGCTGCGGCTGCTGCTACCTACAGCGGCTGCTGCTGCTGGTGCCCCTACTGCTGCTACCCCTACAGCGGCTGCTGCTGCTGCCTGCGGCGGCTGCTGCGGCTACTGCTGCTGCTGCTACAACTGCTCCTGTCGCTAGTGCTACCGCTCCTGCTGCTGCTACGACTACCGCTACTGCTACGACAACCGCTACCACTACGACTACCGCTACCGCTAAAGCTGCTGCAGCTCCTCCTAAAGCTAGCTGCTGATACCGGTAGTGCTTCCTCCAACATCTCAGGCGCTCCTAAAAAATAAACAAAAAAACCACAAAGTGTCAAATTCAAAGGATGAACATAAGTTAATACTTATCTAAGAATTGAACTTCGGTTCACGTCCTTTTCTCAACATACAAAGCCAACAATCGAACTAAAAGACACCCTGGATATCATTTACCTGAAAACAGAAAGGAAAACAAAATAAATATTTAATAAAAAATAATAAATAACACAAAACTTACTTAAATTGTACTACCTCCATATGTATGTACATATCAAGTTGACATAATTTGATATTACGTCAATCAAGACATAAACGTTACCAGGGGCAACACCATGAGGAGTAACTACAGCACATGGACGGCCTCGACATTTCCAAAATCAGAGTTGGTCTGATCACATCCTAAGCCTTGGAGTTTGTTCTGAGCAAAATCCCAACCTAAATCAGAAGTTAACTCTGAATCCTATATGAACTGAACCTGATTCTGAATTCTATAATAATTTGAGGATAAGTCAATCCTAATACAGAAGTTAATTCTGGGCGCCCAATAAATTGAGGTTAACTCAAATTAATCTAATCTAATCTAATCCTGCACATTTCCAAATCCATCTTTATACAAAGGTTAATATTCATATTCTACCAGAGGTTAACTCTGCATCAAATAAATAACACCAGTTTATTCTGAAAAAATATATATTTTCCAATCCGCACGTAGCAACAGTCTATTTGCTGCACACACGACAAACGTCACAAGTGTTCCGATATCCAGTCCCACACGCAGTCGCACGTAGAAGCAATACAAGTTGCTACCGTGTCCACATAGATTCTATTTGAACAAATCTACTGCCAACACGTAGCAGTATACGCCACTTTATGCAATAAGTTTATTCAAGCGAAAACAAAACTTCTGATATTGAAGATCACATTTTTTTTTTCTTTATCTTTCCAGGATCAAGAAGGAATTGAAAAAGGCAAGAGCAGACAGCGCCATACTACACCAAAAATTAGTGAATTTTAAAGTAAATTTGTTATTATCGAAGTTTTATTGAATTTTTAAAATAGTATTAACTCTGAGTTATTGAAGTATTGCGATATTGCATGTAAGAACTGGATTGGCACGTAATAAAAAAAAAATTATATTTTTGAATTTAAGAAAACAGAGTTATTTTTTAAACCGGCATCCCTCCTCAAGTACACTAGTACACAGAATTTGCAATCACTGAGGTTAGACTAAAAACTGTCGGATGAAATCGAAACGGATAGAAGACTACTAACAGATACATATGATCTCCGTCTATAGTTGTTAGATATCGTGTTAAACTCCTTTTATTTTATATATTATTGAGATAACACCTCTCGAGTCCCGTCCTGTCTTTATAATAGATACCTAAAGGTTGCTTAGAATTGAATAAGATGAATTTCCTATGAATATTGAATCTAATATGCTTACTAGTTGTTTTATTCCGTTTACCATTGTCAGATGGAATGTAAAGATAAAGAACTTGTAGTTAAGTAATTGTGCAGCAGATCTTTTAGAACTATAACCTTGATTGATGTGAAATAAAGAGATAATAATTTTTTTTTTATGTAAATATGTCTCTTTTATTTTTGGCTCTCTGGCTCTTTTCAAAATCCTTAAACTAGGTGGCAAAAGGCTCTACAATGTGTAAAAAGACAGACAATAACTAATCTAAAAATAACACAAAATGGGTCAAAACGGACAACGAGAAAAAATTAGACATTAACAATAAACGCGAAGAAAAAAATGAAACATTAAATTTTCAAAAGAGACGTATGCCAAAAATTTTGAAAAATGCCTAAAATATGAGAAAACAAAAACAATTGATTACTTGTCCCAATTTTGACAATTGGGTAAGTGGCAGTTCCAAGAAGCTTCAATTTCCAAAATAATTTAATACAAATATTTACCTAAACGAAAGAATTTTCAATAAAATTTTTTGTAATTTAGCACCAAGACCGAAACCGAATTAAAAATTAATGACCGAACGAACGAAAAAATTATTATCATAGACCCCTCTACAAACTGCCCTCATTATCTCTCCAGCTAGGCATCCCTAACGGAGCGCTTGTCCTTCCGACAGCATCGAGGAATCAAAAGGTTTACATGTCTAGTCGATGGCAGGAACTGTAGCTTCTCAAATAAGTATACCTACTGGTTGTTTAAGATAAATACGCTTGTGCAGAAATTTCAGGCTGCGAAAAGTGAAATGAGTCTCTAAATTGCAACCCAAAAGAGAGCTTGCATACAATGAGATGGGGCTATTTCTAGGCAATTTGTAAATATATCTAATCACATCATTGAATGCTACGAGTATTTTTCTCCGGCAGACTGAGTCTAGAACTGGAAAGATTATGCTGGCAAATGTGAAATGTGGAATAACTAATGTTTTAACTAACCGCTGACGCAGACTAAGCGAGAGGATACTAGAGTTGAGCCAAAGTTGTCTCAAACAGCCATATATCTTCCCTAATGTCGTTTTAATGAGAACTTCGAATTAAGTTCAACACTCAAATTCACGACAGAATCCCTATAAGGAAGTGTTACCCTGTTTAATAGAATGGGAAGAAGCATACTTGAGTCAATGCCATTTCTGTAAGCTAGACAGTTTGATTTAGTTAGATTAAGTGCTGAACTATTTTGTAATGACCACTCATGAATACGTTGGAGATCGTCATTAAGTCGACATACACAGTCCTCCGTTAATCCTATTGGTCTGCTGAGATAAATTGGCACGTCATCCGCATAGAGATGTACAGAGGCATCCAGCACTACGTCGGGAAGATCATTAATATATTAACAGAACAGTAGAGGCCCCACTATGGATCCCTGGGGTAACCCGCAGCTAAGGAACTCAGGCCTGGAATAGTTATTCTTGATTCGAACAATTTAACTACGTCCTTGCAAAAAGTTATTTATCAGCTTAATAGCAGACGAAAAGATTAAGAATTGACTTGATAGTTTTGTTATTAAATTTTAATGATTTATGGAGTCAAAAGCTTTGCTAAAGTCGAGCAGGACGAGTAATGTAAGACAGTCCTCATCAAGGGACTCGTGTATATCAGAAGTTACCTTCAATAATGCAGTCTCACAACTATGAGAAGGACGGAATCCTGATTGAAAAATTGATAACATAGAATTACTCTTTATATAATTCATAATTTGCAAATAAATCAGCTTTTCAAGGATTTTACCTAGAAAGCAAAGCAGACCAATTGGACGAAAGTCTCTCATATGTAAGGCAGAAGACTTCTTTGGAATAGGAACAACAAGAGCCCGCTTTCAACGGGCATAAAACTGTGAAATTGTGAGACATTGATTAAATATATGCGTAAGAACTCGTAATATTTCCGGAGCAATTAATTTAAGGAATCTAGGTGGCAACTCATCCGATACAACAGCATTTGACTTAATTGCATGTAATGCTGATAACACTTCAACTTCACTTCAACAGAGAAGTCTTCTATCATGGGACTGACGCTGGGTGCTTGAGATGAAGAAGCTGCGGTTGATGCAAAAAATTTATTGAGCTCCTCGGGATCAATATTTATCTGAGATAATTCCTGACCGAATACACCCAGGTTGCGAATATTCCTCCATAAGGTCTTAGGAGGAAGATTGGTATTTAATTTATCTTTGTAATAGGCGGATCGAGTTAAAGTTCTAACTCTGTTGCGGACCTTTTTGTATCTGGAGAGCATCACAGGACAGCGCGTCTGTCTGTATCGGCTAAAAAGAAAATCTCTTTCAGTCATAATATGACGAATCTCACTGGTTAACCATTGACATTTGGAGGGCTTAAAACGAAAGCTTCGAATAGGAACATAATTATTGTAAAGCCTAGTAAGTATTTGTAGGAAAGAGTCGATTTTCAGATCGATAGAGTTGGATGAATAAATAACTTCCCAAGTTAATTCCCGGCACTCCGCACGAAGGCCAACATAATCAAAGGTTTCGATCTAAGCTTATAATTTAAAATAAGAAAGTCATGGTCGAATTCGAAAATAGGAGGACTAATTTGACTATGAAATTGAACTTTGTCGAAGTCCACTGTGAGCATATAATCAAGCTGCGATGGGTTTGATGTATTAAAGTAGGTTGGTTGATTATTGATTTTTTCAAGGTTTAAAGTCTGGAATAGAAATTATAAGTTATCTGATAGTGCGTTTTCGCAGAGAGAGTTCATATTCAGATCGCTACCGAGAACGACATTGCGACTACGTAAAATGCATGGTGATATAGATCCTTTAAACTCTGTAGCTGCATCAATGTTGAAGCAATTAGGAGGACAGTAAGTACTAATAAGGACACATTTCTCAAAACCCGTATCTATCTCGATGCAAAGGAATTCAATTTTATCACCGGGAGAAGAAGAGTTAATCACAGATGTTTTTAAGGAATTATGCACGTAGGCATCAACTCCTCCTCCATTACGACCGACACGATCATTCCGAGTTTTTTGCTATCATGCAGGTAGTTTATAATCAAAGAAAAATATTTTAGCCAGAAGGCTAGATCTCTCTATTGTCCAGTTGGAGTATTTGTTCATTTCTATAACTCTCTAGAATCCTTCATGGAAGAGATGGAAAAATTCTTGCGTTTCTTCCAAAAGCAGAGAAAAAATAGTCCAGAGAGGCACCCTCAAGGCGATATTTTATCACCTTTGTTGTGGGTGCTCATTACGGATGATCTCTAACACTCTAAGACTTAACCGGATGGGCAAAAAGAAGTTTGTTACTCCGATGACCAGGTGATCTTGGTCACCGGTAGGTACGAATCTGAACTCTGAGAACTGATGCAGAATGCAATCCGAACGGACTGGGGTACGGATTTAGAGCTTTGAATTAATCCATTGAAAACAGATTTATGCCTCTTTCCTAAGAAATAGAACACTCCACTGAAAGACAGAGTAAAATATCTAGGTATCATATTAGATAGAAAATTAAGCTGGAAACCACACATTGAGGACAGAGTGAATAAAGCTCTTCGAGGCTTCGCGATGTGCCGCAGATCCATAGGGAAAAAAGTGGCGACTTAAACCATGGATGATCCTTTGGATCTATACTAGCATCATCCGACCCATGCTAACCTTCCGTTCTGTGGTATGGTGGAAGGCAATGGAGCTCGTTAATCAACGCAAGATATTGGAGAAGATTCAAAGATTGTGTCTCCTTAGTGTAAGTGGATCTCTTAAGTCAACCAGCTCTAAGGCTCTTGAGGTCATCCTCAACACACCCTGTTCATATACACGTCAAGAAGGAGGCGTCAATCGGAGCTGGATTCACACTGGTACAAGAGTTCCATATGAATCCATCTTTGAATTGGTGTAGTCTATCGTACTTCTTCGAGGCAATGCTGAGGAGCAACTTTAAGTCGAAAATTCCAGACAGGGTAGAATGGGAATCACGGAATCACATTCTGTGCTTCAACCATTGACAAACCCCATTATATATACGGACGGAAGAGAACACCGCAGCAGTTGCTTTCTGCGAGGAGACTAACATGAAAATTTCCATTCACTTTGAAAGACATGTAACGGTTTTCCATGCGGAAGTCAAGGCCGTCCTTGAAATGGGAACGTATCTTCTAAACTCAGGTACAAAGAACAGCAATCTGCTTGGATAGCCAGGCAGCTGTCAAGGCCTTGCTAAAAACCCTTTACAACCGCCAAACTTGTATTTGAATGTGCCAGGTCACAGCGGCATTAGCGGGCATAAAAGGCGGACGAACTTGTTCGTCTTGGTGCAACCTCAGAGGAAATCTCCTGCACAATTGGGATCGCACCAAAACACCTTTGCCTGTACTATCTCGACTTGGGCCGACTGCCAAAACAGTCGCCTTTGCTTGGATGACCCAACCCAAATGAAACGAAGAGTTACTGAAACTAAGCAAGCCAATCCTGAGAACTGTAGTATCAATTCTCACTGAACACTCTCTTCTCAGGGGGTCACCAGCGTAGGATGGGGCTTGTTGAAGATCTGGTATTCGGTCCCCTCAGGAAAACGTTATAGATTCCTTGGCTCACATCTCCTGAAAGAACTGCATGAAGACGGAAGGAAGGGTTGGGGGCCAATTTTGAATTTTATTAGAGCGTCCGAGCAATTGCTCATAAGTCTGGAGGCTGAACAATGGGCCATGTTGTATGTAGTCTACGTTCAAGGGATCCTTTTGGATTCCAACCTCGATTCAATCCAATCCCAATCCATCCCTATTTAAAACACTAATACACGCTCCATAAAACGTTCCTAGAAAAAATTGTTCCTATTGTTACAAAAGTCTACCGTCTGCCATCGCAATTATGTTTAGACCTAAATTCCTATGCCATTTCTTGCTACATTCTGTTATGTTGCATTGTGGGCCTTGTTCTCCTCTTTTGAAAGCTCAGAGCTCAAGCATAAATATTTTCAAGCTCATTCAAATGAAAGCAGCATGAACGCACAAGCAACCCCATAATATTTCCTTGTAATGCATCCTATTCGAACTAAGTAGGCGAGATAACTTTAGTAGTTTTTTTAGATTTTGAATTCTAAATTTGCGCGATAGTATTAAATTTTTTTTTTTTTTCAAAAAATTTTGTGACTGTGTTAAAGTGAAAATTAGTAAAGGGTTTTCCAATAAGAGGTGTTATTTTAATTAGCCCACTATTTCGGTAGATGACACTTTTGGAGCTGTAATTTTTTGACATTTGACAAGTAGAAACTACGCCATTAATGAAAATGGAACGATACACGATTCAACAATGCATTGAAATTATTAAAATTCACTATAAAAATGGTGAAAATGTGGCAGAGACGGTTCGTAAAACTCGAACATTTTTGGGTCGTCGTGAAGCACCTTGTCGGACCGCAATACAGAAATTGGTAGAAAAATTCAAGCTGTCGGGACAAGTTAGTGATGTGAAGAATAAAACCCGTGCACTTCGCTCAAGAACAGCCGAGAATATTGCTGCTGTAACCGAAAGTGTTGAAGAAAACCCAGGTTTGTCCATTCCTCGTCGTTCTTTGGAATTAGGCATTCCACAAACGTCATTACACCATATTTTGCGACTTCTTCCTTTGGGGCCACGTGAAAGAGAAGGTCTACGCCAACAGCCCAGCGTCGATTCAAGACCTCAAAGATTGAATTCGTGAGGCTATCGAGGACATAGGGCAGCCACTTTGCGATTTGGCTATGGAAAATTTCATGAAAAGGATATGGTCCTGTAGTCGTGGTCGTGGTGGTCATTTGGCTGATATTATTTTGCATTATTAACGGAATACCTTCCTCTTTATAATGAAATAAAGATCCGATCATTTATCTCAAAAAATGGCATTTTTCTTTGAATATCAAAATAACACCTCTTATTGGAAAACCCTGTATAATATAAATGAAATTTTTCCTCATTTTTTCAGTCGTGTTAAACCGAAACCATGCAAATCGAGGGCTAGGTGTACTACTCCAAATCAGTGGGTTACAGTTCAGAGGATGAAACTGATTAGCACAATTGAAAGTGTGAGTTGTAACTTAAATGAAAAGTCTCAGGGGTTGATAATGAACCACTTTTTGATAATTGGATAGTTCTCATCATAATGAAAATTATCCATTAAGGTTTTGTGCATATTATAAGAGAAATGCAAAGCCTTTCCCGCCTTATAGATAGATATTCATCTCAAAGCTCCGACTTTCACCGATGAATCAAGAATGTCGCATTAAAAAACGCAATTTTCCTACAAGCAGCAAATTTTCCCATTGACGCATCTATGATCTGATTATATGGATAGATGTATGCATGTATAGGTAGATATACTATGCAACAACAATTTCCCATGCTACTTACATACATATTACACATATTTATATTCATATATATATATGCAAAAAAAAAAAACCATTTATCTTGGCAACAATTGACAATAATAACGGTATATGGGGATTAATTTAATTTAATTCATTTACATGACAACATTTTTCGATGAAACTCCCGTCTCGTGTCTGTGGTGCTCTGATTCCTCATTCAGCCAGCTTCCATCATCAGCCGGTGATATCTTGACATCATTATCCTCATCATGATGGAGAACAGTTTCTTCCCGAACGTAAGTTGTCTTTGTCATTACTGACATTGTCGAATGGCAGGCAGCATAAACTGTGTTACAGACATGAACTGGGATAGTGAAAAGTATTCATCTGCGCAACCATCATACCATACTATGTGTACTACTATAAGTTGCCATGTGAAGATTTGCTGACTTAAGAAAATATACTGAAGGAGTTTATGATGAAAGAAAACAAACGCACCGTGGTAGTCACATACACGCACGCACCCACACATACATATGCATATATTCATCAGTTTATATAGTGGCCAAGAAGAAAAAAAATTCAAGCAAAACTAAAAGGAGTAAACAAAAAAAAAAAAACTTTACTTCATGAGATAAAATCGCTTTAATAAATTTATTAACGAAGAATTTTCTCAAAACGCAAATTTATGCGCCGACCAGATAATAAGACCAAATGTACGGCCGAGAGGAGCTGAAAGGGGGTAATCTTGAAGTAGATCTTCATATCTGGAAAGATTCGAGAGATATTAAGATAGTGGGCCTGGGCAATTCTCTTCATTTGTAAGTAACTAAGTAAGTCGATCCAGTTTCAGAATTCAGTGCGCGGGTGCAGTGGGGTAGGTATACATATACTTGTTGGACAGCCAGATAACCTAATGGTGGAGCCGTCTACTAAAGAGGGTCTATAGTTGGTGCTATGTCAAGGGAATATTTATAAACCTTTCAATTTGAGAACCATCTTTCTCCATTGATATAGCCAGGCATGTATATGTGGGGCCTGGGTAACATAAATATGCATGGAGACTTGATAATAACCGCAGAGGACGGTGCATTCTTATTACATACTCCCACAGAAGGCTCACTGACTATTTGGAGGAGGAATTAAGAAAAGTCGACAGAGACAGAGGGTATATGTATATATGAAATGAACCCACTTTGGATGTTGAAAACAATGAAAAGAGGTTTTGTTTTGAACTATAACTACGATTATAAGGTTTGGCATTAATTTGCAATGTTTTATGGTGTAATTTATATGTACATATGTACAAAGATATGTTTGCATTAATTTAGATATGGAAACAGAAATATTTTGAATGGCGGGCAACATATGGAAGGAAAGATCTATTTAGGGCTATTTAAAAGTTGAAATTTATGCTGAATAAGGAAAAGCATAGCGGAAAATTTTCTTCGTTCTGTAAATGAAAAATTATAGAAGTTTTTTGCCAATTATTTCAAAAGCATGCGGTTAAATTATTTTAACTAATTGAATAATTAGCAGGAATCTGGTGATTCGAATATGCAATCCTTTGTACTGACTGCTATTTTTCTATCAATACTAAATATTGTCAACATATGTAAAAGGTTTTCCAATAAGAGGTGTTATTTTGATATTCAAAGAAAAATGCCATTTTTTGAGATAAATGATCGGATCTTTAATTCATTATAAAGAGGAAGGTATGCCGTTAATAATGGAAAATAACATCAGCCAAATGACCACCACGACCACGCCTACAGGACCATATCCATTTCATGCAATTTTCCATAACCAAATCGCAAAGTGGCTGCCCTATGTCCTCGATAGCCTCACGAATTCCATCTTTGAGGTCTTGAATCGACGCTGGGCTGTTGGCGTAGACCTTCTCTTTCACGTGGCCCCAAAGGAACAAGTCGCAAAGTGTTAAGTCACAAGATCTCGGTGGCCAATTGTGATCACTTCTTCGAGAGATAACACGGTCCGGAAACTTTTCCCGTAAAAGATCAATGGTTCCGTTGCTTGTATGGCACGTAGCGCCGTCTTGTTGAAAGTAAACGTTGTCCAGATCTATACCATCCAATTCCGGCCATAAAAAATCATTAATCATCTGTCGATAGCGCAATCCATTCACCCTAACTGTTGCTCCAGCCCCATTTTCGAAAAAGTAAGGTCCAATGACCCCGCGGGACCATAACCCGCACCAAACAGTCACACGTTGAGGATAGAGAGGCTTTTCAACAATAACTCTTGGGTTTTCCGAGCCCCAGATGCGACAATTTTGCTTGTTGACGAAGCCATCGAGGTGGAAATGAGCCTCATCACTCAAGATGAGTTTTCGATGGAATTCCGGATCATTTTCATGCATTTCAAGGACCCAATCAACAAAGACTCGACGTTGTTGATGATCGGCCGGCTTGAGTTCTTGTGTTAACTGAACTTTATAAGCCTTAAGACCCGAATCTTTATGCAAAATACGGTGTAATGACGTTTGTGGAATGCCTAATTCCAAAGAACGACGAGGAATGGACAAACCTGGGGTTTCTTCAATACTTTCGGCTACAGCAGCAATATTCTCGGCTGTTCTTGAGCGACGTGCACGGGTTTTATTCTTCACATCACTAACTTGTCCCGACAACAGCTCGAAATTTTCTACCAATTTCTGTATTGCGGTCCGACAAGGTGCTTCACGACGACCCAAAAATGTTCGAGTTTTACGAACCGTCTCTGCTACATTTTCACCATTTTTATAGTGAATTTTAATAATTTCAATGCGTTGTTGAATCGTGTATCGTTCCATTTTTATTAATGGCGTAGTTTCTACTTGTCAAATGTCAAAAAGTGACAGCTCCAAAAGTGACATCTACCGAAATAGCAGGCTAATTAAAATAACACCTCTTATTGGAAAACCCTTTACTTCAAAAAATTAAAATTATTTCCATGGAAAAGAAAAATTTCGCAAACTAAAAACGTAATTCTAATTATAATGAAGGACTTTCAGTTATGAAACCAGTCTCATTAAGGTAAAACAAATGAGATTTTCTCAGTTCAGTATTATTATTATTTTATTATTATTATTATTTGTGGGGGGGGGGGGGGTGTAGGAAGAGTTCCTGCTTCTCATCTAGTCTTTGTGATATTACCCCTAAATGCGTTAGGGTGCCTATGCGAACTTAAAGTCTTTTATAAAGCCAATGACATTCTTGGGGGCCATTTCTTCGACATCTAGGTACTGTCAGTGGAAATACCTTTCCTAGCTGTCTATGGCGACGCTACGGTCTCGATTCGCCCATTTCCAAACCTTCATCACACACCGTGTAACCCAGGGTACGTTCATCACAAAATTCGCCGCTAGCGATACCTTGTTGAACGTAGAAAGCAGTAGCTAGGCAGGCGTGGATTTTTTTTTTTTTATTTATAACTTTGTGAAAAAGAAAACAAAAAAATATCAATAGTGATTATTAGTCTTCTGACAACCAACCTAAGATTTTTTATAAAAAGAGAAAATATTTTAAAATATATATCCAGGACTATTGGAACAAAACATCAGAGACCTATTTTAATTCTTTATGCTTCCATATGTCTTACTTTTTCAGACGTTTGTAAAGATACGAAGGGACCCCCCGCATTCAGTGGATAACTCGACAGATTATATTTGATAATCAAGAACCGCAGCTGGAACAGTACACTGGAGGCGCAAGCAACCTCATTCTTCGACTATCACTGATGTACTGTCGTAACGACAGTACTGGTTTATCTACGACCGCTTGCAGATTGACTTCAATTCGGGGATTGCATACCGGCACCTAAATTACCGCTTCTCGCCATTCTTGTCGTGAGGAAGGTTACAGAGGTCGTGCCCCAGTACTAATGTAATCATACTGGATTCTCTCCTGTGGTCATAGGGACTGCAAGGACACCCCGTTGCATCGCTTTCCTCTGAACATAATAACTATTATTTTTCAGTCGTATTTCAAGTCACTAATCTCTATAACCTAGTAAGCGGAAAAGTGACAAAATTTTCCATAACACCGGATCATATTGTCATAGGGACCATAGGATACCACCACAGTCTTCTGGTTTCGTTAAAGACTATACTAACTCGAGTAATTGTTTCTCGCCAGGATAACTTTTTTACACTGTCATAAGGACAGTCCTTTACATTCATTAACGCGACTGGACGATTTTACCCCTTACCTCAAGTGGGGTAACGTCAACCATCTAGCAGCACACGCTCAAGATTGAAGATTCTTCAGACAGATTATCCAATTGATAACATTTGGTATCACCAGCTCAATATCTTATACGCAAGATTGATGATTCCTCAATCGGCTTACCCAATTGGTGGCAATTGATAACGAGCATCAACTATAGTCGAACAAGATAGGATAATTAGTAATCAACTGATTACCTAAATGTCTAGCCTTATAAGGCATAAAACTTCACAATCACACAGGACATATTCATAGCGATTTCCTCAGCTTCCATACAGAAGCGACAGGTCTCATAATCGACCTTATCCATCTTTTTAAGATGATATCTAAGTGGGCAGTGCCCAGTAAATAGGCCTGTGATGAGTCTGACCTCCTTTCTGCTGAGGAGGAATGCTTTTACTTATGTTAAGTAACTGAAACAAAGTTTTAATGAACTGTCTTAGTTCTATATTGAGTTAAAAGATACAAATGTAACCAATGAGATATTTAAGATTTGATATTTACTGTCATCTGTACAAAGTATAAAGGCAATGTTATGACAGGAGCATTGAATAAATAACTAATAAGGAAACGACATATCGGGTGAAAACTTAAGCCACTTGGCGAAATATATTAGTGTACTGTGTTTGTACTCGTTTCGTCATGACAGTAATGAAATCGTGACATTTTGAAGGGGGACATTTTTTTAAAATCCAAATTGCTATGTAAAATATTATTTTCAGATAATATTTCTTGCTTTTCTATGGCTAAGATAATTTAATTCCCATGTGACAATTCAATTTTAACCAAACAAATGATTGAATTTAACAAATTTTGGCCTCAGGTTGTTCACTATGAGGCTAACGTTTACTACCGACAAGCACTAACCTCCATAGCGCTTATTTCAGCAACGTCAATAGGAGATCCAAAATTTAAATTTCAGTTTGTGCTGTAAGGTAAGTTAAGTGGAAAAGAATTTCTATGCATTATGGGATATTTGACGCTGACAATGGTTCAGAACAGTTGAATGGATCTCTGGCCTGAGCCACTAAATATGTTATTGATTGCTTCACAATTTTTATGTTGAATAGCCTATTCAAGCACTGACGATTTTGTGATCATCACCAAAGACAAATTCCAGCGCTCGCTTTCCTGTAAGCCTAAAAAAAGCCCAAGTTTTATTCAGGATTGTAATCATTGAACTAATCGCAGGAGTATTATAAAAGATTTTCAACAGAGCTATAATATGGAGTCTAGGATTTGTCCTAATCTCACTTAGATCAATCTACTAAGGTCTCTTCATTTTCCGTCACCATCGTATTGGCAACTAGAGCAAAAAATGGCTACAGGAATTATACTAGAAAGCAACTCATCTGAAAAGTCTTATCAAAATACAAATAGTTGGCTATTTAACATATCACAGGAGCTCTTTGTACAGCACTAACAATAGCTATGAAGACTATGCTCCATTTAATGATTTTTAGAGAGTTTTGCTATGATATAAATTCATAGCGAATTTGGTCAATATGAAATTGACCGAGTGTGAATTATATATGAGGCAAAATACTACGTATTTACTTGAATGCCTATGGAGAAAGATTATGCGGGACTAGCATTTCATAGAGAGTAAGTAGGCAGGAACCCAAACCGTACTGATGAGTATACGGCTCCTGCCGATACGAAACGCCCTCTTTGCAAAGAAATTTGATTTTTCGAAGAAAAAAGATTGTTTTTTAACCAATGTATCTTCATATGTAGATCGATATAGTTACAGTCCCTTAAAATACAAGAATCATATCGCCTACAATGTCATTCAAGACAATTTTCTATTTACAAAAACGGAACTAAGAGGCTACTAGAAATAAACTCATTGCATGATCAAGATATCAGGATTTGACAACCAAGTTCAAATCGAGGTTCCGAATTTGAATACCATTTGATTGCGTCGTTAACGTGGAGTGCCCACGAATCAATGAATCATCAAGATTAGTATACTGAAGATTACCTATCAATCAACGGCAACGACAAGAATTTTACCATTCACTAAAAGAAGGAAATTGGGGAATATAATTAGCCCTACCCTATTTAGGGAAGAGAAAGTCCTAAAAGAAGCTACATATCTCAGGGTAACCTTCGATCATAATTTCAACTATATCTGATATGACATCTCGATCTCTACTTAAGCCAGATATTGCAACGTGACTTTAAAAATTAGCATTATAAACTTTAAATATCACCATCCTCCAACAGTATGCAGCAAACAAATAAAAAAAAACTCATCGATAACATGTCCAAGTTTATTTGGCGCATGCGCATATCTAATACTGCTTGAGAAATAATTTACTGGTACTATATTTGTAAGATTATAGAAAAGGAGACAAGAAAAATGGTGTACAATAGAGTCCTAGTAGATGGATATTGATAGATTAAAATACAAGAAGCTTAATCACTGTAATAAAAATAACTAAAATAAAAACTAATCCAATACTGGGAAATGGGATCAAATAGAATAGTAACAAAATATGATCTATGTCTGCCATATTTAAGGTAAATACTTCAAACAGTGAGTAAACAGATTGAAATCAGGAAAACGTCTAATTTACTACATCGGCTTCTCTCTAAAATCATGAAAGGAGTAATGGCAGAAATAAGATACCTAAATGGTGTAAAACCCAGCATCTATTAAAGCTTAGGAAAGTATATTGTTATGCCACCAACTAGGTTCATTCAAAAACCTCAATTCCCACTACACTAATGAAAGAACTTACATTTTTGCAGATAGTCAAATACCGTTAAAAGCTACTATAGGTATATATAATTTTTATATAGTAATGACAAGACAATCGGCGCTTAATAAAAATACACAAAATTAATAATAATACACAAAAAATGAACATATGTATATAGGTACGACACTTTTCAAACCAGAATGTTTTTGTACCGTCTCAAAACCAAATCCTGCAAAACCAGATGTATAAACATAGGAACCAGATTAGGAAATTAGTTCAAAAATTTTATACAAAAATCCATAATAACTGGACACTACAATATCACCAATCGATCTATGAAGGTAATGTCTCCAGAGATCGTATGCTCCACGAATGAATGTTTGAGTCACGCTTTTAAAAAATATTATACTCCACCTGAGATGAGCGGGTAGGTACTAATAGCAAAAAGACGTACACGCAGGATAAAGGTCAACCAATCCCCTATACATATCTATTTAAATCTAAAACTAACATTTTTGCCCACCAGTTGATTGGACTAAATCAAAATCTTGCCCACAAGAGCTATTTGATCTATGAAATGCGTAGTACTTAAGAGTCAAATACCTCCGATTCAAATGTATTACTTAAGACCAATTTTCGCAACGATAATAGCAATTTACTAGAAGCATTCTAATATCTTATAAAAATATTTAATTGCAAAAAAAATCACAAATAATCTTGGATTGGAACGAGTAGGTAAATTCATCATCAATTAAAATAAATCAACGATTAAGTTCCGAAAATTTTCCACCACGGCATACTAGGCTTCAAAATGATAATTAGGAGTTTCCTACCACCTTTAATAATAAGCTCTTACTGACCAAAGGATTATACAAAATAAAATTTGTGGTAGACATTTTTTGATAAAACTTAGAGATAAGTTAAAAGCAGAGTTCTTGTTGCCGGAAGCAGACTACCTTGTCCTGAATAAAAGAAATATATTAATTTCTAGTAAGACGTTTAGTCGCCTCTCACGATTAGTCGCGGTCCCGGCATCCCACCCTACCAATTGAGAATCGTAGGTGCATAATATTGTGAATTAAAAATTGATTAAATTAATTAACAGAGAATATCTACAAATTGCATTATACGTGTGCCACATCCTCCTTAATTGATATAGAAAAAAACTAATTGCATCAGTAATTTACTCCTAGCATTTAAATTTAATTCATAATTACAATAATAATTGAGTAATTTACGTGCAAACTTAAAGCTCCACCTTATACCGTGGCAAAGCTTGCGCAAAGCGAAAAGTATAAAAAGCTAATACTGCCGCCGCCGTTTGTTGAAAGCGCACATATTGAACTCCATAGAAACTCTATTTTAACGAGATTGAGGCTCAAATATTATCACAGCATCAAACATCGACAATTATGGAAATTTCCCTCCCAAGTCTCATTTAAGTAGATAAATTACTTTATATTAATTTTTAGGGAATGCAGAAAATCCCCCAAACGTAATTACTTGCGTATACTTGGATAAGAAGAGGCGGTCTTGACTGAATGTTTTCTGTTGGGGATTTGTCGTATTCAAATCATCGAGAGATGAGACTTTCATATTTTTGATATTTTTCATGAATGGACCAATGCTAGATTGTCTGAGGCGTTGCCTCCTGAGAGAGTTTGCTCATTGACAAGAATATGGCATGGCATGGCGGCTGATAAGTATAATGGGAATTTTATTTTACTTTTTTTTTATTTATGAACAAAAATATCTGTATGTACGTACCTTGTCCAAATCTGTGGGCGCATAAAAATGTATGTTTGTGTGTACATATGTAGGTGTAGATATACATAACTTCCAAAATGTGTTGATGAATCAATTATCTGTAAAACAAAAGAAAATCTCGATTCAATCGATTGTCTTACAAAAGCTATCAATAGAAAAAAAATAGAGTCTAATATCTATGTCCTTACAAAACAGTTTGTTCAATTACAAATTAAGTTAAAAAAAATAGTATGGAAATAATTGCACGAATTCTAATAGTTTAACAAAGATTTAACTAATTTTGTTGAAGATATTGATTTTGGTTAAAAGTACTAAGTGATGTCAACATGACATACGTGAATAGGTAATGTTTGAATTTCTACTAATTAATTACAATACAATTAATAGCTCAAAAATATAATTAGCTTGTCATTTAATTTGAAAACAACAAAACAATGAGTGTAATTTTATCGTTGGCATTTAACATGATTTTTTTACTGATAGAACATGATAGGCTCTATAAAAAAAATGTATAAATAGGAGAAGAAAGACATTTTATCCTTATAAAATTCGATTTTACACTATTTTTTAAACTATGTACATGTTTTTCTTCAGCATATATAGTAATTTTACTCACAGCGTATGAAAAGATGTTTTTATACCCTGAATGAAATCTATAGGGTTTACTAATTTTGTCATACTGTTTGTAACGCATAGAAGTAATATCTACTGCTAGAACAAAATTAAATAATATTAATAAAAGTTATCTGTCAGTGTCAGTCTGTCCGTCTGTCTGTCTGCATGATAATTCCAGAGCGCATTTACTTGAGTGCTGAAATTTTGCACACGGGCTTTTTTCAAAAAAATTGTAAATTTAACTTCGAAAATAGGACAAATCGGGTAACTCATTCGTAGGATTGCCATACAAAAATTTCCCTTTTCGCTATATATTTTGATACTGTCAATGTAGAGAATTGAAATTTTTTTTCTTCAGAATATAAAATTCTATGAAATTGGTCATTATCACTTTTACTGTCCGACCAACCATTCTAGAAATATTTACGAAAAACCACTTCAACAGTCAGGCAAACATGCGCACAGATGGGTGACCATACGAAATTACATACGCCGGGCATTCATCTAGGTTATCGTAGGAATTGGTCTTACCGATTCTAGCTTTTTTATTTGTTCTTGTTCAATGCTGTGACGTCAAAATGAAATAACCTACGTTATTAGTTACCCGGGGATTACACGAGTCAGTAGAACTGACTCTGACAGCGATTGACACTTACACAGGCTCGTGTAAACCCCTACTGACTACTCTTTTTTACTGACCAGTCTGTACTGACAAGATTTCTGACGAGTCAGTACGGACTAGTCAATAAACTGTCAAACGTACAATTAAGATGGCGGAAATTGAAAATAAAGGGTAGATGCTAGTGGATATTTGTGTTTATATTCCTAATCTGCTCTCTTTTGAGTGGAAAATGACTGAAAAGTGTTTAACATAAAGAAATCAGGACTGTCCGTCAGCTCTATTGACTTGTGTAATCGTTGCGTTACTAACTATACCATTCGGAATACTTTTAGTATTTAGCATTTGTAGATATATCAAAAGAATTGGGTTTTATTGCTTTCAGTTCCCTGTTTTGACCGACACTGTATCCTGTAAGTGGTGTGAAACCCGAAGGCTATGGATAGGTAATACTTAAACGAGTAAAAAATTGTACGTGGGGGGGGGGGGGGCGTGGTGGAATCCTATCAGTTTCCAATATAACGAGACTTAAAGATATTTGGGTATGTTTTCATAAATCACTCTGTAACTTCTCCACGTTACACCCTATGATAAGGGGCGGACTTCCTTATAGGCCGAGTAGGCCCGTGCCTAGGGTAGCAAATTTAGGGGGTGGCAAAACTTGGTGAGATTTTTTTTTTTAGTATAGTCGCGCCCTCCGTGAACCCACACGTCAACGTTTAAAAATTCAAAAACGTGTCCATAGCACCCTGCACAAAAACTTTACACGTATGGAGATTAGATTACGATTAATAAAAGTTTGGATCAACGAACTAGATCTTTGCTTCCTAGTTTACTCCAAGTTCAAAGCATATCATTTTCACTACAGACTACATATATTAGTACTGGGTTATTTAGTATTTTCGCTGCCGCACTAGTATTACTTTTGGTACACGGTGAAGAAGAGAAATAATCGTACCCGAGATCCGTCGAAGCATATTTTACAGGGAGTACCTAGGGGGTGGCAATCTAACATAGGTCTAGGGCAGCCAAGTTATCAAATCCGTCCCTGCCTATGATGAGTTAAACTTTGGTAGATAGCGAATCGTTTCAAATTGCTGAATTTTTACTTTTTTGGTCTTGATGACGTGTTTTTTGATAAAAATCGTAGTAAAATAAAAAAGAAATGAGTTAAAATTCCGAAATTTTAACTTTTTTGAATCAACTTCAATACCGAGGGAGGGGAGGCGGGGATAAATTTTTAGACCGTTGGAAAGGTCCAATGATTATCTATCTACCTAGTTTAGCTCATCATAGGGTGTAACATGGTGAAATTGCAGTGATCTATGAAACATATCCAAATATCTTTAAGTCCCGCTATCTCGGAAACCGTTAGGATTCCCCCAACCCCCACCCACTCATACAATTGTTAGTTGTACTACGAATTATAAAAACCTATGAAAATGGTTCTCACAATATTGCAGTCCGAAAAATTGTTTTAAAAAGAACTTTAACGATTTAACAACTATATTTTCAAAGCAAAAGGATATTTATTTAGAATATCGCTAAATGTAAGCTTAATTTTTTTAGTTCAAAATTAAATTTACAATTTCAATTTCTCTATTTTCAGCTGTTCGATATTTAAGATGTTTGTTGTTGTATGGGCTGTATAGACAACAACACTTGGTCAATCAAATGGTGAAAATATGACATCTGAAATATTATCACCGACTCAGGATACTTCACTTACTGGCGTTTAACAACAAACACCCACGTGCCGATATAAGTCAATAGCTCCTGATTCGGTTGGATAAAAAAAACTCGTAAATTTCTTCATCGTAAACAACTACACACTCGAAAGTAAATGCTGCCCGATGGATTGGTGGAAGAAGAAGGCCAGAGCTCAAAGATTTAAATAAGGACTAAATTGTTCGCTAGCAAATTAAAAAGTACATTAAGAAGTGTGTTCGTCTTAATGTTATTTTAGTACATAATAAAATTTTATAAATAAAAGTCGAGTTGTCTATTTTTCATCAAAATTTTGAAAAAAGTTGGGATGTACTTATTACACGATATAGAAATGATCTTTATCTATTTTGGAATTTCCGTCTGGATATTTGTTCCTATTAGGCACAAAACCAACTGATCCGATTTAAGAAAAAATTGCATATTACAAACTTGCACCAAAATAATCGTTGAATTTTACAAAATGCATAAAATGAACTTCGACAATGGATTTTGCATGTAGAACAAAAAAAACCAATTTCAAAAATTATAAAAATTTTCATTGTTCGTATGTACATTTGCTAAAAAAAATCGAAAAATTCATATTTTAAGGATGCACAGGATAATTTTGGTCCCGTAAAGTAAAGTGATTTTGTAACATTTCTTAAAGTGTATTTTTTTTTTTAATTTACAGCTCCTTAAAAAATTCAAAAATAACTTTATTGCAATGTACTTACAACAAACAACCATGAGGAAGCTAAACAAGCTCGAAAGGATACCTTGCCTAAGTGTAACTGTCGCCATTCGCACAACATCTGCCAGCGCTCTGGAGACACTATTGAATCTACCAGCACTCAGCAACGTGGTTGAAAAAGAGGCTGGACTAACGGTGGACAGAACCCGGCCAGATGAATATACTGAATGGGACTTTTGGGGTCCCGCACTATAACGCACTATAACTGAAAGAATAAAAGAAGCAAATCCAATACTGGACATGATGTCAGACAGGATGAATGTTAAAACCAAACCTCTGTCTGTCTCTCAAAATAAAGATACCAAATAGGGGAGAAATAAATACAAATCTAGAAAATGAAGCCATAATTTGGTTCACCGACGACGGTTCTAAAACCGAGAAAGTGGTAGAAGCAGGAATATACGGTGTAAAGCAAAGAGTTAATATTTATCAAAGCCTAGGAAAATACACCTCGCTATTCCAGGCAGAAGTATATGCCATCACTGTGCAGCATACGAAAACCTCAGCTGATCCTACACTAACAAATATATATATATATCTACACAGGTAGCCAAGCAGCATTGAAAGCAATCTCATCACCTGAGGTCAAAACGAGGTTAATGTGGGAATGTATTAAAGCATTAAAAAATTTTAGCACAAATTACCACTAACCACTTCATTGGGTGTCAGGACACTAAAGAAATGATGGGAATGATAACGCAAACGTACTGGCCAAAAAGGGAGCATCAATGCCTCTCATAGGACCGGAACCAATTTACGGTATCTCTTACAACACCGTAAAACTAACCATGCAAAACTGGATCCAAAAACGAACGGACTAGAGATGAATTTCAATGACAGATAAAGATAAATTAAAGGACTTTCACCAAAGAATAGCCTGGATCTTTTAAGACTAGCTAGGAATCAACTCAGAATCATTACACGAGTCTTAACCGGACACTGCAAACTTAACAAACATAGCATCGGATAGGTATATCACCCACTGATGCACATATGTCGGCTATGTCTCGAAGAGGATGAAACATCGGCACATGTCATATACGAATGCGAGGTCATTGCACATTGTAGATTCGTAGATTCCAGGTTTTTGGCTCATACTTCTTAAAGCTTGTCGACTTCGAAGAAACTTCACCCAAAAAAAAATACTGCTCTTCGTAGGAAGTGTGGAATTGTTGGAATGGAATGGCTACAGTGCAAAGTCTACTCGCCCCGCTAAACTTTCTTAATCTTACATCATAAATTTTCTTATAATTTTAGAATTGAAAGAGAATAAATATTGGTATCCCATTCTACATAGGCCGTACGTTGATGAATTTAGGAAAACTCCTGGCTAATAGGTATAAGATGTCGGGACAAAAAAAAAATAAAAAATCCGAAACATAAACCGAATTAGTAATGATTTTTAATCGGTTTAAAATTGCCTCCGTACATTGGAAACAAACATTAAATTTCAATTGAGTACGTACTAAGCGTAATTGATGCATTTGGTATTATCCAAGAAAATTACGACAAAACTGTGAGTGAGCAATTTTTGCTTTCACACCACAACTAAAGTTAATGCTTTTATCACGGAATTTGTACACACATATTTCCCTCAACTATGCCACATAAATTTCCTTAAATCGTACAAATTTTCAGCACTGCAACAACAAAGACGTAAAAAGCGCATTTTTTTTTTTTAATTTTCATCACAAGACGCGAAACGCTTAAGTAGTAAATGTATATAATGAAAAAGATCATTATTATAAGAATGTGTTTTTGAATAACGTTATTTTACACGGCAATTTATCCAAAACGTACTTATCTCGTTCATATCAATTTTATCACCTGATTAAATGATTCGAAATTATTAAGCCACTTCAAACATGAACACCTTAAGTAGCTCGATAGTAGGTAGGTAGATATATGTATGTACCTCTGCCACATACATACAAACATATATAATATGAGAAAGAGAGAATGCGCAAAGCACTTAAACATGTTAAATATCGTTGCTGGCATGCGCAAGACACTTATCGAATGTGCGCACAAATGGCGGACGATATAAAATTATGGCTAATAAATATTTCTTGTATTTTTTTTTTTTTTATTTTTTTTTATACTTTTTAATTTTAATTTTATTGAACATGGTAAAGGTAGAAATAAACCGAGAGAAGCAACAGCAATGAAATGGAAATCTCAACCAATAAAACTGAAGAAGTTATTTCTGCTATTAATCAAGAACGCCATCGAATGCCGGCACGGCGGCGTATGATCTCCATCTCATCCAGTGATTCTGTTGTATAAAAGACATAGGTAGATAGGAGGATATACCTACCATCGGTCGGTAGAGAGAGAAATGGGTTGGGAATATCCTTTGTTCAAAATATCCCCAGAGTGCGTGTATGCAACTTGACTTGACTTCCAGAGATAAAGGTAGAACAATAACCAATATTCGCTGATTACTTATTCATTTATGCCGGGGAAAGGTAAAAAACTACAAGCACCGGTGCTGGAATATCGCATCGTCTGAGAATATGTATCTAGTAGGTATACGGCAGACAATACAACACAAAACTTCACTTATAAAATAGCGCATAGCCTTATACCAATTGGATGGGAGGATCTGCTTTTTACTATATATGTAATATGTGGGGCTAAGCACAAATACAGATATGATATCCATAAATCTCGTTAATAACCAATCCCATGTTGGAAATGCAAATTGCTCATGTCATATGCCCTCTCGTAAAATATGTTGTTTCAGGCAAACATGAATGCGCAACAGCAATGGCAGCAGCACCAGCAACAACAATAACAAAAACATAAGATTCCCAGCAATAAAGGGGTACCTTTGCTTGCCAGACCAGACCCATACGGTATATGTACAACATTTAAACGGACTACCATGGCTACAATGCCGACCGATGATGACGACGACGACGACGATATATGAAATGCTAAGAAAATATGGTTAAAAGAGGATACCCATCCAAGATTCAACCAGCCAAGTTAGCCGCCGCCGCCGCCGACCTAAACTAACCTAAAGTAACCAACCAACCGAACCAATCCATGACATCGCGAAAGAACACGCTCCTCAGATTATTAAAGTTAAGAAGGGCCTCATTCTCGGAGTAACTTGGATTTTGAGGAGCTCTTATCGTTGTAAGTTCGGGTGGCTTGACTTGACTTGAGACTTGGCTTGGCTTGGCTTGTTGTTGGGTTGGCTTGTCTCTGGTGGCCCTGTTGGTGCTCTTGTCAGACGTGTCTCGTTTAGCTTATGACTCTCGCCCCGGAATCCTTTAAAAGGAGTTTAGGATATTCGGGAGAACAATCTTAATGAGTTGGATAAAATTCTTAGTTCGGGTGAGGTTGTTTTAATTTTACGATTATTCCTTTGCTTTCTGTTTAGGTACGTAGTTTTCTATTGTGCTGCTGTTTTGCTCTTAAATCATTTTCATTAATTATGCGATGGGGTTCGGTCGTGCTTGTGCACCTTCTTTTTGTATATATATATATGGACCAGAAGCTCTATGGATGGAAGATAAAGTTTTTGAATATGTCGGTAGGTATCTTTATGGGAGGAAAGTTGTATATTGATTAAATTTATTTGAACAAGATTTTTGTTCTTATTCAGGTTATTGGATATAAATTTGTAATATATGTAGCTTAAGATATTTAATGGAATTTTTTTTAAATTTTTTCTCTTTAATTTCGCCACTTTTCACATCGTTTGGATACATCTACACATGAACAATTAGCTTAAAAGTTAAGATGCTGGAAGTCGATAGCAACATAGATTTCTTTTTTTTTTATATTGGAAGAAAAAAAAATTTGAACAACTTGTGCTGGAAAATAAAGTACCTACCTACCTAATTCTAGTTGATTATCTAGAGATATCAAACTCTTTGCACATATAGAAAAATTCAGTCCTAGCTGAATAAATAAGGTTTAATCAACCAAAACCAACATTTTTTCGCATGTTCTGGACCTCGGTGATGGTTGCAAATTTAAATATTATTTTAGTTGTTCCTAAGATTGTCATGAAACATGGTACATACATATGTGTATGCATACTTCCAATAATATTACAATATTTTCAAGCCGTCCATTTAAGTCGGCTTGAAAATTTTTGAATTTTTAACCGAACCGATTTTCTTATAACTTGGTACACAAATTAAGTTCCCCGGACAATCAAATATTTACAGGTCGAAACAAGTGGGGCAAAATATCCAAAACATATCCATATTGCGTGAATTATGTCAGAAATATTGAATTGAATTTTTTATTAAGAAGAAATAAAAATAAATTCACAAAACAATCTGAATCTGATATATTGTAAACTACGCTACTAGGAGTGCCAAGTTTTAACAAAAACGACTAGGTAGAAGCAGTGGCGGATCCTGGAGTCTTGTGAGGGGCGCAACTATGGTTTAAAAATGGTATATGCTGAAAACTAAACAAAAGTTTGAAGACACTCGCCACCACTCGCAAATGTTAAATGCACAAAATTTATCATTTAAAAGATACGAGTCGAGCAAATTAGCAAATGGTTACCACTCGCAACGGAGAAAGTTGCTCAAGGTTCTTTACCACCCCGAAAAGTCAAACGAGATGTTAGATATGACAAGTTTTTGCCACACCGACAATGGGCTGAATACTCTCTTTTTGACAATATCCAATGAAGCTGAAGCTCTGCGACCAGCCCCGGCCTACATATCGAAATTGAATTCCATTCCAGGTCTGATGTAGGACTTGTAGAGGAGCGCTAGATTTGACCGACTGAAATATTTCTTACACCTTTTCAGAAATCCAAGACATTTCGATTCTTCTTTGGCAATAGAAAAGATGTGATCTGTCCATCTTAACTCACTGCAAATATTAATGTCAAGAATACATAAAGACGGTGTATCGTCAAGAAGTGCTCCATCAAAAGAAACAGGAGTGGAAAAATTATGATCTTGTTTTAAAGAGATGGGACAGCTTTAGAACTTAGATGTATTGAATTCGATACGATTTGGCTTGCTTCAACCGAGGATATTATCAATGTGGTTGTTCAAGGATCTAATCATGCAATCTGGAGTAAGCGAAATCAAAGATACTGTCATGGGAAAAATTGGATGGGATTAAAAGTAAGGAAATTCAGATCATTAATGAAAATTGAGAATAGAAATGGAGAGATAACAGAGTCCTGAGGCACAATGGCATTTATTGGCTGAGATTCAGATGGAACGCCATCTAATATAATCCGTATTAAACGACCAGATAAAACACTTTACATCCATAATAGAAGTGAACGAGAGAGGAAAAGTCCTTTAAGTTTGGCTAAAAGGACTGAATGCCAGACACTATCAAAGGCCTTTGAAATATCTAGGGCAACGATTTTGGACTCACCAAAATTGTGAAGACTACGGCTTCAACGTTCCATAAAAAAAGTCAGAAAAAGAAAAGCCATATTGGCGATCATTGTGGGTTTGATTAGTTTATAGATACTTCATTGATTTGGAGCTAATAATAGAATCACAAACCTTTGAAAGAATCGAAGTGATTGCAATTGGTCGATAATTTGAAGGATCGTTACCCTTTCCTTTCTTGGGAATAGGCTGAACGTGAGCTAGTTTTCAAGCAATTGGAAATTTTCCTGTCGAATAAGGCAAGTAGAATAGTTTTCGCAGACAAGAATGCATAGACTTGTTCGCCGTTGTGTAGTTTCGTTTCGCTGAATTTCTCTAATTACGAGTTATAATTGTTTCTTTAAATGTTTGTTTTGCCACGCCGCGCCGCGCCGTCATGGAAGGCTTATAAAGACCCTTTGGCAGCTGTTTTCAATTAAAACAAACCTTCTATGGCGTTGACATGAATAGGCTCTGTCCTGATTCAAACATTCCGAGCAAAGCGACGCTCATGTACAGTTATCCGCACTTCCAGTTTCCTCTATACGCTTTAACAACCACGACCTAAATTGGAGCACAGACAAGGTGCGGCTGCGTTCCTAAATGTATTATATTGAACGCTTCCAGAAATTGTTACGTTTTTTACAAAAGGTGCAGTAGACTAGATTTACTGCTCAGTGAATCATTTTGTTAGGAAAAATTCGGAGAATCTTCTGCAATTTTTTTCAGTGGACTTCAAGGGGAGCGGGGGGGGGGGCGCCCCACGCACCCCCTTAGCTGGATCCGCCCCTGGATAGAAGTGGGTCAAAATATAATCAATTTCCGTCATTTATTTTAATTTTTCATACAACGATTTTAAAATTTAGTTTGAGATATATAATTTTAGCATAGTACGTATTGTCTTAGTTTACTGCATCTATAATTCACAAGCTAAATACGTATTGAAGGAAAATTAAGGCCTGAGGACCTTAAGCACATATTAGCCTATCATTTTCCGTTATCATACTATTATGTCCAGGGAACTTCTTGGTAAGATGGTGGTTGGGGGCAGGAATAAAACATTACCCTACCAACAAATTTCGTGCGGCAGAGGCAGCATACTAACCCGTCTAAGCTAGGTAATAGGGTATCAAAGATTCGGAGACTTGGTCGAAACATTTGAGGTAACTGTAATTTGGATATGAAGTGAGAGTTCAGCACCTCAATTACAACCTCACAATTGTTCCGTGCATCACATTTTACCAATTATATAGTCGTGGGAAACTTGTTTATAACAAAACAATCAAGTTGCGTAACTCTTTCTTCAATGTACAAAATTAATGTATACTTGGCAAAAGAGTAAAATTAATGAAACCAGTATATTTCAAAAACGATTGGGATGTAGACAGGTATAATACGTGTGTGATCGATAAGAAGTGCTCTAATTCCAATCCACTTTGACGGTAAAACAGTAAAAATTAATAAAAATTTAGATAGTAGTATTAGTAATTTAGTAGGACTTCAACGTCCTTTAAACCAAGAAGAAAAATAGGAGTGGTGAGTTGGTTAGCTATCTTTTGGAAAACTACAATCTTTATAATTTCTTCAAGATGGCTACATTTTGAGATTCTTCGGTAGAGCAGAAAAGTGAAACTTATTGATTTAGGGCAGAGAGTTTTGAGTTGTTGTTTGGCTCATCAACAGGTTCCAAACAGCAAGATTCAGTGACACGAAAAAACAAACGAAATTAGAAAAAATTGAGAAAAATATTTGAAAAAAATCAGATTAATTCGAATGAATTAAAACAGTTTAAGCCCGGAGTGGAATGAAACAGGAAAGAGAGAGAAACAAGCGTTTCGTATAGCAGAAACATACTCATCAGTACGAATTGGCTTCTACTTGCCATAGATGCTTGAAAAAGATCAAACTGGTCTCATATGATCTAAAGTGTAGCGATCTTGAACAAATATAAGATTTACCCGATAATAAATCATCCTTAATTTTTATAGCGTGGATAAAAGTAAAGATACAGATTTTTTAAGGAAACGAATAGCAAAATTACACAATCCTCCAACAGCCAAAGCTACGTATTTCACCCCTCCCCTTCCCTACAATATTTGTATGTTTCAACCTCAGCTATTATCCTGTAAAATGTGTGCATGCAATGGTTAAGCATCCTGTAGTACATATTCAAAATGGAAATATTTCCAGAAATAAAATGGAGTAGTTAAAAATAACCATAGAGCTCTTATTCCGATTCGAGAACAACTTCAACGGTAGCTATGAAAATTTTAAGAATATAAAAAAACTTCAGTATTCCCAATTTCAAAATACCCAAGCTGTCACAATAGCTATACAATTTAAGAAGGAGTGCACAGACCTCAAGGAAAATATCACCTATATTGCAACACATTCTAATTGCTTTTGAAAAAGTATCCAGTTCAAATCAGAACACGTACATAACTCACTCATTTATATGGATGCCAACTATGCTACACCTATAACATTTTTGTTTAATTTATCACTGCGGCTTGGTAAATTTCCTAAGTTATGGAAAGAGTCGTTTATTGTCCCAATCTTTAAGTCGGGTAAAAGTGAGCTTGTTACCAACTATCGTCCAATTGTTAAATTGTCTTGTATTCCCAAACTGTTTGAAGCTTCTTTATATGAATTTTTGTATTTTCATTGTAGTGGAGCTCTTAATGCTCATCAGCATGGTTTTATGAAGGGAAGGTCAACAACAACAAACTTGCTTCAGTTTACATCTACCTGTATCGAATCGTTTGAGCGTGGTTGCGAAACTCACTGTATTTATACAGACTTCAGCAAGGCTTTTGACAAGCTTCCTCACTCTGTTTTGTTATTTAAACTGAGATCTTTAGGTTTTACCAATTTGGCTGTTGAACTGTTGAACTGGTTATCATCCTACATTAAGGATCGCAAACTTAGGATTCAGTTCCGTTCTGCTCTGTTTGAAGAAATAATGGCTTACTCCGGTGTTCCACAGGGTAGTCACTTAGGGCCCCTTCTCTTCATATTATTCATAAATGATGTTTCCTATGTACTAGTTACCAAATCTGATTTGCTAATATACGCAGATGATCTAAAACTATATAAATCTATCGACCTGGACAAACTTGTTGAATGGTGTGAAAAGAGTTAGTTCTCTCATTTTAAACATTGATAAATGTAAGGTAACCATTTTGTCTCGTTAGCGAGTCCTTTCGAATGTTGTCTATGCTATGAATGGGTTATTACTTTCAAAAGTTGATAAAATATGTGACTTGGGGATATTGTTTGACTCGAAACTCACCTTTAACTTCCACATACTTAGATCGCATCGTTAAATAGGGCAAACTCAATGTTAGGCTTTGTAAAGTGTTGGGCAAAAGAATTAGATGATATCTATATTAGTATAAAGCTCTTTTTATCACTCTTGTTAGACCCATTTTGGAATATGCCAGTCCTGTCTGTTCTCCCTCTTACAAAAATCACTCCGATCGTATTGAGAGCATGCAAAGGAGATTCTTACTTTTTGCTCTAAGAGGTCTCGAATGAAGAGATAGACTTCATATTCCTCCTTATAACGAAAGATTAAATTTAATACACCTTCCTACTCTTGAGACTCGTAGAAAAATTTGTGATATTAGCTTTATATTTCAACTTGTGAAGGGTGACATCGACATGCTTTTGATGCTTCAGAAAATTAATTTCAGTTCACGATCTCGACACTTGCGATCTAATGAATTCATTTATTTGTGTTCTCATCGAACCAACTATGGACATTTTGAGCCTATGACTAGAATGTGGTGTACTTTTAATTTGAATTTCCATTCGATAGATTTTAATATTAACAAGACTCAATTAAGAAAAATCCTCAATAATTGTTCTGTACTTTAGCTTTAATTGAAGTATTGTGTCCTGGGACCATTGTAGTCTAGCATTTAGCGAAATAAATAAATAAATATGTAACCTTCCATATTTTATTTATTAATTTCAGTATAACATACCCCTATCGGCCAATTAGATTACTAATTATTTAATAAAATTATCGATGTTTAGCCGCAGCGACCATACATATAAAATTTTATTCATCGTACTTTTAAATGCCTAATAGAAGTACAGGAGGAAGCTTACAAAACGTCAAGTGAAACGTTATTTGGAAAAGTTCAAATAGTTTGTAAACTAATGTAAGATAAACAAATTTTAAGTAAACTGAATTTCTTAAACTATACATTTTTATATATTGTAATATCTTAATGGAGACCATCTAAGCAGAGTGAATTGTACAAATAAAACAGCTCATGAAATAAATCCAGGACACAAGAAACAATCAATTGAGACAAAAAAAAATAAAAAATACAAAGTAAAGAACAAAAAAAAAAAGTCGCGCGCGCGGTACAATATTCAATTCTCTTTATTAAAACCTTAAACCTGAGTTGGATTCCCATTTTACCTTCATTGTGAATAAAGATATATGAGGGCGAGCAGAGAACTATGAGCATTAAGCGGAGACATCCTACGGCAGACAAAAGACCGCAGATACGCTGCTGCCTTATGTTTCCCAGCTTCCAGGTTTCCGAGATAAGAACAACACGGAGTAATGGTAACAAATAAATGAGACTAAATGGTATGAAGTTATCGAAAGAAGTAATGTAGGAGGCCTTTGACTCTCGTATAATCTCGACGACTTGGCTTCGGAAGGGTATAGGATAGGATATAATGTGCCATATAGGTACGTACTCGTACTATACTATGGTAAGTACCTCTATAGAGAGAGTGCATAGCGCAAATGCAACAAGGTACATGTTTGATCGTCCCCCCAGAAGCCCCGAGTTCTTGTATAGTATATAGTTGATGATGCTGATGTTGATTCTGTTACTGCTGCTGGTTGTGCTGTAGCTGTAGCTGCTGCTGCTGTTGATGCTGCTGTTATTGTTGTTGTTATTATTATTATTGTAATGCTGCTACTGTTACCGTTTTGGTCTCGTGTCTGTGGTTGGAAATTAAGAGGCCATGTTCCATTCATCCGCAGGCTCAACTTATCTATACCCGGCTATTCTCTGTGTACTCCTAGCCTTATGGTTTGGTGACTGCGCCTGTAGATATATACCTAACAAGCATTGACAAAACTCACGTTTAAATTTTGCTAGTGTGATGCTGTAACATGAAGGAGTTCTCTGTACTACCAATAATTTGAGTGCCCTTATGGGTTCTGCGTAAATAAACTTCTGGTTGTAGGACTAATACAGCAATAAAGTCATGGTAGGGGGGGGGGGGGGTAATAGAATACTGAAAGGGGGATGGTATAGCATTATTTTATACAAACCCTCCCCAATTGTAATGTATGCAAATTTATTTAACACGTAGCGTAACTGTCGTATATACCCCCAAAAAGCCTCAAAATCCTGGTTCCATCACTAAATCTCTATGTGTGTCTAGTATCTAGTAGCAGAAATATCACCAGCAATAGCAGCATAGCCATAGTATAGCTGAATGGTGACATTACCAGAGAATTTCTATTCATGGTAAACGAAAGATGGCATAGAATCTATGATGCTGGCGGAATATATCTGCGTATTATAAACCGAGTGGATGAGTATGGGATGTGGGTGTTGAGTCGGTTAGAGCGGTAAAGAGTTCTACCTACCTACCTACAACACACCCCCTATAAATATACGCGATGCGGTACAATCTCGATATGCGATTAATATTCCGTCGGATAATGTTCTAATTCAAATAACGCCTGTGCATTTTCAAAGAGTATTTGTGTTTGGCATGAAATAGATGGAGAGTCCCCTGGAATGTTTATGTACTATAGAATTTATGTAATCAAAGGTTCGTTTGGATAGCAAGCCGCAGTTTAGCATATGTGCGTATTGGGCGACAGGGAATTTAACTGTTTGAAATTCGTCGCAGAAATGAACGCATTCAATGTTGAATAAATTAATGCAGTGCGTTTGTATACATATTTGTGTATATGTATATATACTCGTATGTATAATACGAATTTCAAATGATCAAATATTTTGTTAATCAAAGGACAAAATTAATATTACAGTTATAATTAAGGTTATTGTAAATATAGTTAGAGGTGAAATGTAGGCTAACATCCCCGCACTAAATCTAAGTAAGTATGTATACGATATTTTGCCAATGAATGTCAAAGGTTCAGTTAGTGCTTCTCATTTGCTTGTTAAAATTATATTTAAATTGTTCAAGGTAAATAGTATAGAAAATAATTATTATTATCAAATAAATATGGAGTTGTTTTATTGTTAAAGTTTTTATGAGAAGAATTAACCCAGTCTCTGATTCTACAATATTCTCCTTTTATTGTTCGAATCATTTTTATTATTTATTTATTTATTTATTTATTATTTGGGTGGGGGGATTCAGACATCTAGTCCCCGCGACTTTAAAAATATTTGGTGACAGTGCCATCCTAAGTGCCCTAGGGGCCCATTCGAACTTAAGGTCTTTTAAAAAGCCGATGACATTCTTGGGAGCCATCTTTGCAACATCTTCAGGCAGTGGGAATGCCTTTTTTAGATGCCTTAGTCCAGGGATGTAAAGGACTCACATTTTGACTCAACTCATCGCTCAACTCAAGCAGTGAGTCCGCTCAACAGTTGAGCGGTGGTTCATCGCTGGAAATTTGAGCGGACTCACTGGTTGAGCGGACTCAATCGTAAGCGGACTCAGTCTTGAGCGGACTCATTGCTTGAATGGACTTGAGCAGACTCAAGTCTTGAGCGGACTCATCATTTGAGTTGAGCGGACTCAAATCATATTTTAAATAAGGAAGGAAGGAGGAAGAAGAAATGTTGGCTAAGAAAATTAGCAAAAGCTAAATTAATAAAATATAATATAATGAAAGACTTTTTTATAAGCTTTTCTTATTTTATTGAAATTTCAGTTTCAATTTTAATTAAATCAGATTCTCTTTATGTTATTTAAAATATGATTTGAGTCCGCTCAAGTCCATTCAAGCAATGAGTCCGCTCAAGACTGAGTCCGCTCAAGAATGAGTCCGCTCAACCAGTGAGTCCGCTCAAATTTCGAGCGATGAACCACCGCTCAACTGTTGAGCGGACTCAATGATTGAGCGGATTCAAATCCTGAGTTGAGCGATGAGCTGATATTATAAATGAGTCCGCTCATTTACAACCCTGCCTTAGTCTTATGCATGCAACACAGAGCTTCACAGTCACATAGGACATGTATATAGCGGTTTTATCGTCTTCCATACAGAAACGACATCATCAACCTTACCCAATGTTTTAAGCTGATATCTAAATGGATCGGGCAGTGCCCTATTTACTGGGCCCTTTATGAGCCTTAATTCCTTTCTGCTGAGTGTGAGGAATACTCTTGTCCTGTGATGCGAGAGCTTTACCAACTTCTTCATTTATCTCAGCCTCAGTGTGCCATTTTAATTCTGTCCATCCAAAGTCTAATCTGTGAAGAAAGGTGGTATTTTGGGTTTCAAAAACAGACTCAGGACCAATAAACTGAGATCTGGTTCCTTCATTTGCAAGGCGGTTCGCAATCTCGTTGCCCTAATGCCTTCATATCCTGGCACCCAAATCAATGTCACCTTATTTGCTTCGGTCAGTTGCTTCAAGACAGTAATGGCCGGTTTCACAGTCAAGGCTTAAGCCACAGCGATGGCTTAAGCAAAGGCTTAACAAATATTTCGGTTTCACAGTCAAGGCTTAAGGCTTCAGGCAAGCTTAACTTAAGCCCGTCATCTCGAAGGCTTAAGACTCAGATGTTACTGTGAAACACATAGGAAATTATTGCTAAATATTATAATTTTTGGTATTAGACGAACGTACATATTTCAAAAGACTTTAAAACTAAATTGAAATTTTCCAAGCAAAAATAGTTATCTAGTTAGCAGTTTTGAGTACTGTCTGCCAGCTAGTATCAGCATTCCATTTGACGTTTTAGGATGAAACCAAACAGTTTAAAGACAAAAGTTAGGTATTTATCTAATGCAGAGAATATAAGCGACGAGGAAATGTAAGTATAATATAATATCGCAATGGGATGACGTTGATTTTTATTCTCGATTCCGACTGTAAACACATTCGGTTATGATATTTTACGTTGTCGAAATAATCTCCAACAATGGTTTTTGGGTTTGATATCTTTCCAGATAAAAACCACAACAAACTGGTAAATAAAAAGTTCTTCTTTCGCTTGGTTTTTAATTCACAATGGCAATTATCCTTTACAAAAATTCACAATTACAGCAGTGCTGACAACTTAAAAATTTTCATCTGCGGCTAAACTAAGCCTCAGCTTATGGAGTACTGTGAAACCGAGCAGGCTTAAGTTCTGGGCTTAAGTCACACCCAAGGCTTAGCTAAGCTCTGGCTTAAGCCTGGACTGTGAAACCGGCCATAAGACAGTTCCAGACAAGCTTAGACTCAAAGGTAAATGAATGCTTTGAGTGTTGCTTGGCTGCTGTCTGATATTATGTATATTTTTGCTCGATGCATATTCTTGTGAATTATTTCGCGAGGACAGGATATGGCGTGTATTTCTGTCTGGCAAATGGTGGATGAGGGCCCCAGTGCCTTTGTCATATAGCACTTGAGCCAATATATTCCCACACTTGCTCTATCTTCTATTTTGGATCCATCCGTGTATAATTCAAGAGATCCTTTCTTAAATGGTAGGTCTCCATTGTGCCACTGTTGACGGTACCTAAGATCACCTTGAATGGTGGTTCAAAATTATGGCGTTTCAACAAAACGTCTGAAATTGGGTTACAATATTTTTATGAAGTTGTATAGCCAGCCGGTGGTGGTAAATTTGATGTCACGCATGAACTTATGTTTAATATATTTCTCTGCATTTGCAATACCTTTGCACAAGTAGAGGGTTGCAAGTTAATATTCTGATGGGGTAGGTCATACGAACGACTGCATACATATATAAAATTTGCAAAGCTTTAGCAATATTTGAACGCCTACAGACAGTACAAGATACTAATTTTTGATCATTTTTGCAATTTGTTTGTCAGGTTGCGGAGCGTGAGGTTGCAAACTTAGCAGATTATGATCAACTACGATTTTCAAGCATTCAATCCAATTTCAAAACTTTTGTAATTATTTTCGGAAGATGGCAGGCAAAAAAAAGCAAATGATGCTCCATCGATTTAAAAAACAAAGTATGTTGCGGGCAGCATAAAAGGATGCAAATTGGTACAGGTGTTTAGGTAAGTTGCAGCAGCTATTCGACCGTTTTGTAGAACTTTTGTATTTATTTTATACTTATTACAAGCATTAATATTTTCCAAAAAAAATTATATTGCTGGAGAGGGGGGGGGGGGGTGGCGGAATGAGTTGTATATTTAACACATTGTGGAAAATATCAAAGAGTAAACATTGCCTTAAGTTTGCAGGACTTTTGGAATTTTTTTATGAAAGTTATGAGGACTTTTGTTTTTTTGCAATTTCGCGTGTTCCAGACCTCGGTGATTTATTTATTTATTTCTATAAATTTCATCAAATAGCTGATTACTACAAAATTAAAAAAAAGAAAATGTACAACATAGAATGATCCCATTTGAATAAATTAAAAATAGGCAAATATATATAACAAAAAAAAAGAGAAAAAGCATTAGATTAAAGAGAACATAATACAAAAATACAGACTAGAAATAAAATTGAACAGAAAAAGAGAATCGAAAAAGAAGAGAAAAAAGAAAAAAAAAAGAAAAAAGCTACATTAGGTAAGCTGACCATTCAAGAGACACTTTACTTGGGCTTTAGTTAGATGTAGGTCCAGTACGTGCCAATGAGCATTAAACAAACGAGACATCGACGTAATAGGCTCATTAAAACTGTAATTTGTATTACAAAATGGCAAAGAAAAAAAGTTATGGTTTCTCAAGGAACGACAAGGAGCAGAGAAATTTGGGAGCCCAAGAAGCTCAGGGGAATTAATTGTACCATGCAAGCAATCAAAAATAAAAAGGATCCTAGAAATATCACGCCTCTTCTCAAGGGTGTCGATAGAGAGCAACTTGAGTCGATCAGCATAAAGAGGCAAGGCTAAAGGATCGTTCCAGGGAAGGCCACAAAGAGCAAATTTGATAAATCTGCGTTGGACTGCTTCAATCCGATTAATATGGACAGAATAAAATGGTGCCCAAACAGGACTGGCATACTCCAAGATCGGCCTAACAAAAGCGAAATAGAGGGTCTTGGTTACAAAAGGGTCATTAAACTCCCGGGACCACCTCTTAACAAAGCCCAAAGCAGTGTTAGCCCTATTGACAATATTTGAATTATGGTTTTCAAATTAGAGCCCGGAATCAAAAATAACCCCCAGATCCTTGGTGCTGTCAAGTCTGGACAATAAACTTCCATTGATGAAGTAATTCAGATACAAAGGACTACGCTTACGATAATAAGACAAAACAAAACACTTATCAATATTCAAAGAGTAGAAGGTGTTCAAGTCAGAGTTAATTAGAGCATAGTCATCGGCATTCGAGATAGTTCGGAGAAGCTTGACATCGTCAGCATATCAAAGAATTTTGGTATGAGATAGTAACAAGTGTAAGTCATTAATATAAATGACAAACAAAAGAGAACCAAGATGGCTACCCTAGGGTACTCCAGAGGTATTAAGGATGTTTCTGGATAGAATACACCGAATAGAGACTTGCTGGGTACGGTTAGACAGATAGGAGTTTAACCATAGAAGAAACCGATAAGGAAAACCCAGCAAAGTAAGCTTATGTAAAAATATCTTGTGGCTAATCCTGTCGAATGCTTTACTAAAGTCAGTATAGATGCAGTCAACTTGTTTTCCTGTATTAATGGCAGACATACAATGATTATAAAACTCCAATTGGTTGGTAGTTGTTTACTTCCCCTTAGTAAAACCATACTGGAAACTACCTATGAACGGTTTAGAGTGGAAATAGAGAGTATCACAGACAATAGCCTGAAATATTTTGGGAATAGCTGAAAGATGAGCAACTGGTCTATAATTAGATATGTCAATTCTGTTCCTCTTTTTATGATGTGAAAAAATTAAGGAGTGTTTCTATAACTTAGGAAATACGCCTGATCGACAAAACAACTTAAATAGGTGAGATAAGATAGGGATAAACGGAATGCTGCATTTCTTCAACAAAGAAGATGGGATGCCATCAGGGCCAGGCAAAAAGCTATCTGCCAAATTTGAAATATGTTTCGAAATTATAGCATCGTCAAAAACAAGATCCTTTAACTCGAAAGAAGTCGAAGGATGCATCGTCAAGTGAGTAAAATCGCTACAACTATTATCAGAGTTGGAATCACTAAAGGCAGATTCAAAAAAATCAGCAAACAGATTGGCAATAATTGTGGAATCAGCACTCTCAGCATCACCAAAATATAAGGATGAGGGGAATCCATCAGACTTGCATTTATAATTAACAAAGGACCAGAACTGTTTAGGTCTATCGAGCAAAAAAGTCTTCAATTTGGATATGTATAACTTATAAGAAGCCTCAGAAGCAGCCATGAACCTTCCGCGATGATTCGAGTAAACCAGATAGTCCTCGTCGCTCCTCGAAAAACAAAATCTCTTCCATGCTTTAGTTGCAAAATTAAATTTGTGGTTATTTAACTTCATCCAACGTTCCATCAAAATTTCAAAATTTTTGTAATTATCTACAATTTTTTTTTGACCAAAATATGGGTGTGAGTTCAGAAAATTTGTCGAAATGTGTATAATTTAATCATTTGTATATGAATTATTTGAATTCACCTCCACAAATTCATTCATTATACTTTCAATGCTTTTGGGGTAAGCCAAATGTCGTTCTCACTCACAAAACAAGAAAATCTTTAAATCATTCGTTTTAAGTTTTTAATATTAAAATGGAAACGCAGTAAAATCCATTCCATTTTGGTGTTATTTCCATTCGGTAACGTCCTTATAAAAATTTATATTCAGCCCACGCCATTTCCAGGGATGTTTTCTGGCGTAGGAAGGCAAACATAGGAACGTGCAGATATATCATTTGCGCTAAAGCAATCTCCATTCATGGATATAACCCAACCATTTCGGTGGTGGTATAAATTCACGAAAATGCAAACAAACAAACGACAAAAAAAAATCGTTTTTTTTTTCCTTGCTACTGCTACGGCTGCTGCTACTACTACTGCTTCCTTCTGCTTCATTTTTTTATGTTCCATTTCTTACCCTTATACTAAATAAATTGAGAAAATATCAAGAACGAATTCATCTCCCCTCCCTCCCTTGGGTGAGTCTCCTCTATACACCGAATATGATACCTTGAAGATGATGGGGAGTTTTTCAAGCTTCTGATTTTATCTTAAGACTTTTTTTTTTTTTTGCTAAGAAAAACGTACGTTTTGCTTGGAGATAAACGTTACCAGTGTGTATATTTGCCCTTCATAATTTTCCAGGCCATTACTTGTGTATTAAGCGAGGGTGAAAATTGAATAGCACAGGTAGAGGCATCTATTGATGGATTTTTTTGTTTTTGTTTCTTACGTTTTCTCTCTTCAGGTTTTGGTAAGAAATGAAATTTTGTATTTGTTTTATCTGTGCATGTGTGTGCGCGCGCTTTTTTCCTTTTTTTTTGAATAGTCGTTAAGATTACTTTAAGAAAAGTTAATTAGGATTAGGCAGGAAAGAGATATGATCCTCAATTTAGGTGTAATACGTACCTACCTAGTAAATGGGGAAAGAGGTGTATATGAAAATAATCCGATGTGTTTTTATTTATTTTTTTTTTTTATATTCCGCATCAAACCAATTATTGAAGCATGGCGTAATTTTGTACTCGTATAACTGAAAGTGGGTGCATTTTCTACAAAATTCATTATTTGGTGTGACATGGTACCTATTCAAAAAGACAAGAAGACATTCATTTTTTTCGGCAGGATTTCTCCTAAATGTCTTAGGCCACTTATTCGGACTTATGTCAATTATTCTCTTTATCAACTGAATCCTTTTCTAGCTCACAGTGTTACTAGTAAGCTAGACGTCATCGTAACCAATGATGCAATGATGACACTGGTAAAAAAAAGGCTTAGGTAGGTATATTGCATCCGATTTGCAATTGAGGATGTACAAAAGTGCACCAAGCTGCCGAGTTCCTATATTCTGATAAAAACCAGGTTACTCAAAATCATCTAGAATTCTCATGTGTACACCTATATGGTTGAATTGTGCTCGTAATATCAACACATTTACTGTTCAATTAGATCAAAGCACAGGGGATTCCTAGGACCATCAGACCTGTACATTATCTTCCAAACTGAACTGGTTGAAGATTGGTCCATACATTTACCTACAGAGTGCCAAAGAAACGAAATTCCATTTCCTGGAGTCAGCCATGAGTTTTATGTTAACTCAAAAAGGCTTTTTATCTCCAGTCTATACAAATTTATTTTTATCCTTCCAAAGCATGACTTGTACTGATAAGTAGCTTTCTACATGACTACCAATATGAACATGTGATAGTACATAGCTTTCAAACTAACGATCTTAAGATTATATTTTCTCAGAAGAAGAAAGGTCAAAAAGAAGTACGATCTCGATACAGTCTGTCTTGCACACTTCTACTATTTTCTACAAGTGTTTGAAGCTGAAAGTCTATTTGCTCTTCTATCCAATCTGGATTCACAATTAGAATCATGAACGGAGAACTGCTGAAGCATAATTTCTGGTCTTGCATAGTGAGATAGTGTCCTTGATGAGACGTCTTAAGATTTCATTTCTGTCTCATAACGGCCTAAGTTCAACAGTCTGTAAATGGATATTGGACCTATGTTCAGATCTCATGAAAAAACGAATCAACAAGTTGATCAGGATCTAGACGATATTAAAATGATGGTTAATAAGTTTTAACGGGCTGAATCGAAATGAAATTACGGCAACTTTTTGTATACCCAGAGCGAAGTACTCACACGAATATTGAGGCAGGTATTAGTTCCACACATTTTAGGATTGTTTACATAATTTTTCCCGAATAGAAAAAAATGTTTGTCTTCGTAATAGACAACAAACATTGTAGAGCTACTAAAGTAAAACAGGTGACCTCAAGGTATAGGTGATACTGGTTTGTTTGTTTTGTTTTTGTAGTGCATCTACTATCCTAAGTGTAATATTAAGGTCAAAAATTTATAATTCACTCTGTACTTCATAATGCACCACAAGATTCTCTCATAAGCGCATTTCTCTGTTTAGCCTATTATCAATGAGTAGAACTTTCATTTTGGTCGTATTGGGGTTTTCAATAATTACATAGCATGAATAAACTGAGAGTTGGATATAATTTATATTTGGTTCAAGTACAATAAATTTTAAATAAATCTTTAGGTACCACCACGAACTTTTGGGCATGTGATATCACTGTAGTGTAGACAGCAGGCAGCTCAGAGTTTCATTGCTGTACTGATGAGATCGCCCTGCACTACTGATCGAAACACACAGTATGGTCTCGAAATTTCTTTATGAATTTTGATTTTCGGCTACAAAGCCAGTAACACAGTAAAAATTCTTACAATAAATTAAATTTCAAAATCGAACAGAACTACAAAGATTTGAAATAGGGCCAAACATGAAGCTGTGGAAAATTTATACCGGACTACGAATGCTTTTGGCTCTCAGCTAGGATTTTCACTGGTAACATGCGTTTAATACTGGATCATTCCATAACAAATCGACCAAATAAAGTGTGACAGGACCATCACCAATTATTTTGAAATTTTACATACTGCGAGTGCTTGTGAAAAAAAAATACAAATTATATATTTTCGTTATACCTAGCGTATTTTGCGAGTTATACATAGTCATTGTTCAAATTTTTAAAAATTGCTATCCTGTCCTGATAACGATTGGATAAAATTTCATGATTTTTTAAACCCTGATCCCGTTAAGATCCCAAGATGAAATTTTGATATATTTTAGAGGATAATATAAGGTAAAAAATAAAAAAGAAATGAATAAAATTAAAAGAATTAAGGATAAAATCCTTATTCTTGATGTTCTATTTTCGCGTATATTTTTAAGATGCTATTTTTTTTAGATAGCTTGAAATCATATCTTTGAAATAAGCCATATTTCACTATTCTATTATATAAACAGCAAAATATGTATGAATTTTTAAGGAAATTTAAAAAATAGTATAATGCGAGTTACGTCAGCAGATATTAAAATCCCGCATGACCCTAATAATGAAATCATTAAATTAAACTCACCTGTTATCTGTTACGAAACAGAGATCACATTTCATTTTTTATAACATTTGAGAAACTAAAAAAAGTCCGGAATTCTCACAGAAGACGGTTTCCTGTAATGTAGAACAAAATGATAATGTCAGCAAAATATGCAATGAACAGAATAATGACATAGAAATTTGTGAGAAAATATTTTTCCTAATTGTACTTAGTCTTAAGAACTCCGCTGAAGCGTGTAAACATAATAAATCTTTTTTAACGTAATAAATATTTTATTTTAGATCTTTAAAGATTTGGTTTTTTTTTCTTGAATATTCCTACCGAAATAATCAATGTATAATAAAAATATTTAATTAGTATTTTTTTTTTCACAAACCCTCCAAGTATGTAAAATTAAAAAAAAAAATTGTCACACATGTCGCCTATAGAATGACCCTATAACAGACTTATAAAATTCCAAGTACAAGTACCAGTACAGTACCAGTACCTGGACTTGAAATATTTTAAGTACAAGTCCCGGAACTAGTATACTTAAAAAAATAACAAGTACAAGTCCCGGTACTGGTACTTTAAAATTTTCCAAGTAAAAGTCCAGGTACTGGTACTGTTAATAGTACTTAAGTATCAATGTACTTAAGTACTTTACAGGTCTGCCCTATAATACTTTCCGTAGAATTCCAAACTATAGAAGAAGTGGGTTACACATACCAACTTTCATCATTTCGGTATTTTTAACTAAACTGTTTTATGGAGCATTTTCTAAAACCTAAGCTGCAATTAACCTTGAGCTGTCAAAAGATGTCCGGGGGAGTTTTTTTTTTGTAAACAATAGAATTTTTTATAGATTATGCTTAACAATTAAATTTATATTTTATTGAACCATAAACACTCTCAATATAAAGGGTTTTCGACACATCTCTATGAATTACAAGATAAAAAGTGTAAAAATAAAAGAAAAAAAAACTTCAAACCCATCTAGTCTTTCCCAAAAAAAAACTCTCACAAAAAAAAAAAAAAAAAAAAAAAAAAAAAAAAAAAAAAAAAAAAAAAAAAAAAAAAAAAAAAAAAAAAAAAAAAAAAAAAAAAAAAAAAAAAAAAAAAAAAAAGCTCAATATCCTCGGATCATATTCCAATCAGCCAAGGTAATAAAGACAACTGGTCACTTTACTGTTATACACACTGCCCCCGTGTTGTTCTTTCAAGAAGAAGAAGAACAACCTGCAGAATCCGAATTTTCTGAGACTTTTGGTTGTTTTTCATCGACATAATATCAGAGGGGCCAATAACTTTTACGACTATATCTGTATCAGGAAGTGAATCTCTAGAGAAAAGATTGTCTGGTCGTGTCGTTGCGTTGCGTTGCTACAAAAAAAAAGGACTCTGAGAAAAAGGAATTTCCCTAAATCAAAAATAATATTCTGGAAAATAATTTCTATATTGACATCTGATCCCAGAGTGATCGTAATCGAAGGGTAGTGAAGGGACTGAACGTAAATCACAAGGAAACAAAGGTCCAGTCAGTGATGTATAACTTGTATAGGGGGAATATATCAAATATCTGTACGTACGTACATACATATTCCCGTTTCGGGGGGAATTTCCTTAGGTACATCACTGACACTTTGAAATGAAATATACGACTTGACCATGGTCAAGGATTTTGCCTGCAACATTTTCAGCGCAATCCCCGGTTTTTGTATAGTAGAGAGACGGACGACAACTGTGAGTGAGTGACTGTGGCCCCATTGACGTTATTGATTTCTTTGAGTGGTGCGGTTGCCTTACTTCTCATTAAGGCTCAAATCAGAGCCCGAATATGGAAATCAAATAAATAACTGTGCAAGCAAAGTGTCGACGAGCATATGTAATTCGCCGCTGAAATAAGTGCATTGAAATTTCATTTGATTTCGCATTTTCTTCAGTTTGGTTGATGGGCGAGGCGGCGGCGCGGCGGCGGCGGTGTGGCATAGCATGGTTAGCTTGAATCACCTTTCGTTTCAATGTCTTTACCCATGCTGGAGCTATGCTGACTGCGTCGATGATAGCCAGAACCAAGTGCTAACTCAGCTTTCCCAACAGTCAGCGCTTATGAATTGAAAAGTCCGTCTCCTGTCAAACGTTTATCACCGGGGCATTCATAAAATATCTTGTACGTCCGTTTTAAATCCGGCCGTTTTTTTTTTTCGTTTTGACCAGAAAAGTAGATTTTTGCATAGCACCAGTCCTCCGATCGCCCCCTCCCCCGTTATTGTAGTAGACTACTGGCATTGGAGAGCAGCAGGTAAGCTGCTCATACCTGGATCTATGTTGTCATATATGTAGGTAGGTATGTACTAGGTTGCTTGGCTGTTACTGCTGAATTTTACCGATAAATTTACTCCCTGTAACTGGTGTGGATGTTGGATTCGATCCTCCTAACCGCCTGAGGAGTAGTACCCCTTACTGTAAAAATATGTAGAAATAGGAGTAGCCATATCAACAACTATATGGATACATACATACATACATACAGACATACATATATGATGATGGTCGACAAGGATTTGACTATTGAAGAGATTTGAACTTTTTCATTGGATTCAGGCGGTAAATGAAGAGGGCCTTCATGCTTTTTTCTATTTGAATAAATCCTGCTGAGAATAGTTTTTTGTCATTCACTTGAATCTGGATAGGTTTGTACGTAGGTAGGTAGGTAAGTAAAGTTATAGGTACCCACCTTTTTGACAGGAGATGGATTACTATGGGATGAAGTTGTGGCACATAAAATCCATAAATACGTCACAAAGTGAAAATAACATGAAAAAGATGGATTCCGAGTGATTTGAATTGAACTATAGCTGAAGTTATTGTTTCTTTAAAGTGATTTTTTTTATTATTGTAGCTAACTATGGTATAGACAGAGGCTCACTAAGCTAGACTATAACGATGGGACAAGACTTTGCGTATACGCTATGGTAATTGTCATATTAACTGAAAGAATTGGCTGTGGGAATGAATTCTATTATTTACAATCTGTGACTGTTAGACAGTTCTCTCTATTTATGTGTATTTTACGACTTGAATAAATTATTCTTTTTGATTAGAAAAATGCAAAATAGTTTTACGACATAGTGTTGAAAAGTTGATAAATGTGTCAGTTTTATAAAAAATTAATGCATTCTATATAAATGGGTTTTTCAACATCGTTAACAAATAAATAACTGAACTATAACTATATGGGGACATTGTCAACCAAATCAATTAATTATATATTTATATGTGTAACGTATTAATTGAAGTAATGATTCCTGATAGATTTTTAAACAATTTTTAAAATGGGTATTAATAACAAAAGGTAAATAATATGAAAATATTGTCACTAAAGTTGACACAACTCACAATATAATAGAACCTGTTGAGAAAATACTGCTACTGAAGATTTGTATGACTTACATTTAATAACTTGGCAACAATGGAAATCACTTTTTATATCCTAGATGATAAAATCATAGGTTATACCATAGATGGCACAAGAACTAGATGTCGCATGCAGTACCAAAAAAGTATACAAAATTTATATGGCTGGCTGATCCATTCCGAAATGGACCACAACATTTGAAATGATGTATACATGTCGAGTATTTTTTAGTATCTAAAGTGTTGAGGAAGTCGATCAAATGTATACAAAACTGCTATTATAAAAACATTTGCTTGCGGCACGCTCTAAAACATGTTATGCTTCATTTCAGAATGCACTACCCATTTCACAATCTATATACTCTGCTCTAGTGTGGCATGCGAGAGTGGCCTCGATAGCTCAGTTGGTAAGTGCGCTGACTACCATCCCAGGTGTCGTTGGTGCGAATCCCACCTTGACACGGTCCCGCGCTATCCTTTCACCTAATTTCCTGTCAATTTCTGTAGCTTTATAGCTTCTCCTACTTAGCAGGTTAGCACAATGGGCCCCCTTGGTCTCCGTGCTTGGGATCTTTCTTTCCCTGCCACAAAAAAAAAAAGGGAAAAAAATGCCATGCGACATAAAGTTCTTGCACCATCTATAGTTATACTAAGTTTGTCATTCCATTTGTAATGCATAGAAATGCTTGTAGATCAAAATTGCATTGAGCACCCACCCGCACGCATAATATTCAAATTTATTTTGATTTTTGCATGTCTGTGTCTGTCCGTCTGACTGTTTGTCTGTCTGTCAAGAACCGGCAGAATTTAAGGCTCCTTGGAATTCTAATTAAATGCTGAAAAACCAATGAGATTTGTACATGGAAATTTGTTTTTGGGGCTATTTAGTGCAGTGGTGGTATTCTTTTACAAATTATCAATTCCAATATTCATATGTCCTTTGAATGAATTCGGTCGTATCTTTAACTAAAATTATTTATATGTCATGATACATGTAGCCTTAAATTAGCCTTAAATTCCTATATATACTATTTACATCGAAAGTAGTAAGTTTTATAAGTTTTTTTGTTTGGTTCTGCTAACTTATTCTAAAGCTGGCAGAACCGTGATTTCTGGGAAAATTATGAGAGCCGTAAATTATATTTTTGCGCATTAAATTAGCCTTAAATGAGCCTTAAATATACCACTATCTCAAAACCCGTTCTGCCATTTTGGTTCTGCCAGCTTGCAGGACGTGGACTGAAAAAAATTTCCAACCGCGCCTTTAAGATGGGCACCGAAAGAGTTTTAAGTAATTTCCCCAAAATTTAAAATAATAAAATTGGAAATAGATCGTAAATAGTCAAATTAAATGGAAGACTTTCAGTGTTTTAATTTCATTAAAAAAAGAATGTTGATTACGTGTTTTAAGATAAAAACTAACTGTTAATTTGGACAAGGAAAGAGTACCTTTAAATATTAAAATTTCAAATTATAATTTCGGACCGGCACAAATGATCTTCACCTCTATTTTCGAGTGTTTTTTAGTATTTCGTCATCTCATTTATTTTATATATGTATATATATATATTTTTCGGCATTTAAAAGAACTTGCTCTCACTTCACAGATCAAGGGAATAATTGGATGGTCAACTAGTGTTAGAGACCGGAAATATAGCCACCCACCTGTTTTGAAAATTTCGTCGCTAAATCAGCATATTTTTTGCATTTCTTTTGAGAATGGTTCATCGGATGTTAAAATGTGTCCCAAATAATTTCAATAGGTTTTTACTTTCAGAATAATTATGTTCTCAGTAGACTTAATTTTTGTAAGATGACGAAGTCTATCAGTTTATATGTATATAACTCAACAGTGAAAAAATTTGTTAATCAACTTCACAAAAAAGTTTTAATTGACAATAAAAAATTATAACATGGTTACTTTCCAAAGATTTTACATCATACAATCATTGTTATAAACTTCGTAGGTATTAGTTTAAGAAATACTATACGAGTTTTGTAAAATGTGCGGTATTCGCATCATGTTACTTATCATCCAAACAAAGTGTCCTATATACGAATTGGAGAATTTGATTTGAAATATCCCAACTTTTTATTCGCCAATCATCAAACAACCAACAAATAACTAAACTGATTAAATAATAATAATAAAAAAAATAAAAAAATGATGCGAAAAAGGAAAACACCAACCATACCAACAAGAAGCCAATATCCATATCTCTGAGCAATTTCCTTTTGTGGTTTTACGCATTACTGACCTATAAAACCTGTGTGTATATATGTCATCTGATCCCCTCAAATAGGTACGAATAATTTAAACCGCACATTTATCGAGGGATACGATCGTGTTTTAGTTTTCTCACAGGTGAGATCGATTTCACATCCGTCCGGTTTTCTGTTTGATTTCTTTTTTTCATTCGGAACCCCGGACGGACATAATATGACAAAAAGGGGGACAACAATTGATTCGAGTAAATTATACTTGACGTGTTTACATATATACATATCATGAATATATACAATGTGCATATATATATAAAAAAAAGGAAATATCATACATTTCTGGTCGCTGAGTAACTAATATCGATTCTAAATAGTCCTTAGTATATCGACTCGGAATAAGAGGAAGACTTTTATCGATTCACGGTGGATTTCTGAACTTAAAACTAAACTGACAAGTGCTATAACCTCTATAGGGTAAAAAGTTTTATAGTTTCCTGATACAATGGATATTGTAGAGAATCCTTATAAGGGATTTATATTTATTTCGCGTAGCTGGATATGATACATGTAAGTTGATCGAGAGTTTTTGTCGTAGTAATTAAAGAAATTGTTTCGTTAACCTGATTAAAGGGGAAAGTAGTTAACATTTTTTTTTTGTAATGCTGAGAAATTTATATTACAATTTTTGCAAATTTATTTCACGATTATATGATTTTTATACAAAAAAAAACAAAAGCCACAAAAATGAAGGTATATCGATTTCCATGGGACATTTTAAGTTGTTGCTCTAAAATTTAAAATTGTTGGACTTGCCCATGAAAATTGATTTGCTCTCTCTTATGTGATGCACATATATATGGTTTGTCAAAAATTCATCTATTTCAATTTTTTTTAATGCATGGAATATTGTTTGTATATTTTTTAAGTTAAACTCAAGAATGTAGAAGTAAGTAAATACAATTTTACCCTGTATACGTAATAGAAGTGTTCGAAACTATATTTGTATTTTCTATCATTTTAAGACTCAGAGCCTTGCTGGATTAAGACACGTAAAAAAGTTCATTAACTTGGCGTAAACTTGCCATAAGCTTTTAATAAACCACAGATAATATCTTTCAATTCTACAAGAAAGAGATAGAATCTGCAAAGCACTTAGTGTACGAATATGCAGGACTTCCTCATTAAAGGCTCCAAAGTCTGGGTAAGTGCTGATGTCTAAAAACGTCAAATGTTGTCTGAATCTAACACGATAGGGATATCTATAACAGAAAAGATTTCTCAGGTCACACAGCCTCTACCCTAACATGGTTAATGTTAAGCCCCAACATTACAGGTTTCCCTTGTAAAAAAATTGTATAAAAACTCCTGTTGTACTCTCAATTTAATTACATACAGGGTGATCTGTATCTATTCTGTAATAATGAGTTGGAAGATATGTAATAAAAAAAAATTGTATAGGAAAAGTTGGTGTAAGATATGACGTCAGGCAAGTAGTACCCTATAACTTCTAAACTATACACCTTATGATGATAATTATTTCAAATTTTCTTTGGCATCTTACAATGAATGCGAATTTTGTTAAAAAAAAAAACATTTTTTCTATCCAAATTTATTGTCATAATCAGTCATAAAATGTCCCAAATATTGTGACAAAATAATGTTTCTACCCGCTCGAATAATTATCGAAAAATTTTACTTCGACGTCATGTACATATGTATGTATATATCAGACCTGTAAAGTACTTAAGTACATTGGTACTTAAGTACTAGTAACAGTACCAGTACCTGGACTTGTATTTGAAAAATTTTAAAGTACCAGTACCGGGACTTGTACTTGCAAGTTTTTTTAAGTACCAGTACCGGGACTTGTACTTGTACTTAAAATATTTCAAGTCCAGGTACTGGTACTGTACTGGTACTTGTACTTGGAATTTTACAGGTCTGGTATACATATATATACCTACAACCTAAAACATATCAGAAAACCTCGTTCTGGGGCTGGATTCTGATAAAATTAAAATGACAAAATGATTTCGATCGAAGGACAATGTCACTATACCATAATTTGGAATTCTGATTGTTGGGTGACATGACATGTATCTTAAATTATAGCAGTAACAATTTGAAAATTGCGATGTAATTGATAAACTGTCTGTAGACTCTACACATATGGGTGTCGAAAGACTAAAACTCAATACCCTTTCTATGTTATTGAATATATTCCTGAAAACCAGTAATTGAGTAAATTTTAATGACGGGGTATATGCAAATTTCGTAACAACTTATGTAATATCTAAAAGCGTCTTATCAACGGCTAGTTGGACAAGATTTTCTGTTAGCCATGTCACAGACTTCAGTTTTTAGATGTGTAGAAGAAGTTTGTGGGGTTATTACAATGCAATCGCACATGATGTCAAAAAATTTCGAATTTCCGAAAAAAATCGGAACCACTTTAAATAGAAATATATAAAACAACAAGTAAAAAAAAGCTAATTGGTCTAAGGCTAATTCTTATGATAGCCTAAATGGATACCCGTATGTATGTAATTTGGTATGGTCAGCCATCAGTGCAAATTTAATTTTTGAAGTGGTTTTTCACATATAATTCTAGAATGGTTTATCGAACGGTAAAAATGATTGAAACCAATTTCTTGGATTGCATATTCTGAAGAACTTTTCAGTACAATAAAAACGTCTAGAACTGCTCATTTTCCCAACATATACGTAAAAATCCTAAATTTTGATATTGCAATTCCAAGAAGGGGTTGCCTGCTTTATCCCTTTTTTGAAATTATCTTTCCTATTTATTTGAGAACATCGTGTAGAGAACTTCAGCTCTTTATGTTGAGGAGTTCTCAGGCAGTGCAAAATATGTAGTGAAAAACGACATTTTTGTATGGCAACCCTATGAAGGAGTTACTCGATTTAATATTTATATATATATTTCTAGGTGTTACAAGCGGAATGACAAACTTGATTTGATCTCTAGGGTATAAAATAAGTATGATATAATTAGTTTAATATGATTGGTTTTAGATTTTTCCAGAAATTTGGCATACCTATACATTCATATGTATGTTTATTATTTTCATAGCTTCTAATTGGTGGTATCTTTTGTAACTTTTGTATTGAAATATGTATGACAAAAGCCACAGCGGTAAGGGCTAAGTGACTTCGGTTTTAATAATTGTCATGAAAAAGTCATTTGTCATGTCACACAGCTTTTTAGAAATCGGCCTTTCGAAAATAAGTCACATTTTCACGCTAAATGTCACTTTTTATGGATGAAGTGTCATGGTATAAGAATCGCATTTTCGAACAAGAGTCACGATGTTATTGTCATTTGTCATCTTAATTTTATCAGAATCCAGCCCCTGGTCTACATCACAACAAAGTTTTAAAGATAATTTGAAATTATTCAATATCTAAAAAAAAAACACCTAAATATCAAGCATGAAACAATCATAATGCCTAATTTATGTTTTCAAAACACAATCAGACCTACACAAATTGAATTTTAATGAATTCTGTCACCTACCGGAGACATAGGCGCCACAACTGAATATTGATTGTATCAAAATGTGTTAATAATTTTTATCTCTAACCCGAAAAATATCTTGTTTCCCATTGTTTGTTTCCTTTTTCTGTAAATTATGATTGTGTTGCCATTTTATGATGTCAAATGATCAAGAGTTCTTCAATAAATCATTGAATATGTCAACAAATTTCTTTTTAATATCTTATTCTGTCTACAGACATTTATGTATAGGTAGAAGATATTATTCTTATTAAATTTAAATTTAAATTAAGTATTACTCATAGGCATAACTCGAAGGTAACAAAACAAAAAAAAAATTAAGTTATATCAATAAAATTCTTAAGCAATTCCTCCCCGCAGGGGATATGAAATATTTTGTAGGTATAATGAAAACTCTTAAATTTCAATCTTCACTCTCAAATCTCTTTCTCGAGACATTATTTTTTACGAAATATATAATTTTATTATTTTGTGGTTTTTATTATGACAGATCGCATTAATTGTTTTGTTAATGTCACTAAAACTCTTGTCTTTTTGCCTTTCTTTTGCTTGATAAATTTTTATTCGTGGCAATCGTTAAAATGTCACTGTGAAATATAACTGAGGCTGTTGAGATATTTAAAAAGCAATAAAATATTTTAAACAATTTTTTTTCAGTTCATCCAACCAACGCCTTTTTAGTAAACTTAATTAAAATAATAACAAAAACAAAAAAAAACTCGCAACAAAAAATATTACCACTCCTATTTCATTTGTATCATCTACTCTCATCTCAAGACATCTATAACTTTGTCACATTTCATCAAGACAAAAACAAAAAAAAAAAGTTGTGAAAAATATGTCACAAAAATTCAGACTTTCGTGTCACCTCATCATCATCATCATCCTCCTCCTGCCCCCCACCCCTCTCTAAATATTTTCTATATGAACTATTTACACTGTTCCTATCCCATATGTTATACGGGGCTATATCAGAGGAAAAACCATGTCAGAACAAAAAAAATTGGAATGATGAAGATTCCACTCGTTGAAAAAAATGGCTTCATATATGAAAAAGACATTTTATTACCGAGGAAAATGTGTGTCCATTTATTTTCATTATTTTTAATATATCTATGAGTGGTCATCTGATGGTCTTGTGATATACGACGGTGCTTTCAGGAATATTATCAAAAGTAATAGATTTTTATATCAGGACGTTTGGGTCAGCACTTTTTGGCTTTTCAATGGATATGATATGATATGAAGGGAGATTATGGGAATAATAAAAGGAATTTTTATGAATTGATGTAAGTAGTAGCGACTTTTTTGAATTGGAATTAAATGATTAGATCATATACAGGATAATGATAATTTGAAGATTAATGGATAATCGTGTAATTGCTGACTGTGCCAGTAGGCCAAATGCAAAGGAAATTGAGACATATATAATTATTTTTGGTTGTGTTGACTTAACCTAATTTTTTTTAATCAAAACAGGAAAACGGAAAATGAAATACAGTATGATTTGCGAAACGGTCCTACTTAGGGGTATACAATGTAATTCCTTCATATTTTACTCATTTTTTATTCAACAAATAATAAAAAATAATCGGTTCATCTATAATGGTTCCATGAAAGAATTTAACTAAAACCAAAATTCCGGCTCCTCTGGTACAGATAGGATGGGCATTCATATACAGGACCAATTTACATGGAACATTGAAAAGAAAAAAAAAACACTATAAAAATGCTAACTTTCTGGATAAACACGCGTAATTACCGTAATTCAATTGCTGACGAATGGAGTAGACATCATTACGATTATATTGATAGCATTATCGTCGACCTTACAAAAATTGAAGACTGTAATAACTCCAGATGTATCTGTCACATGGGAAATTCTGTTACAAATGGTTCTGGAAAGAATTAAAAGCGCAGCTGATCGCACAATAAGAAAGTAGCAAGTTGTGTTTTGAGAAAAATTACTCTGTATAAATCAGTGATGTTCAGGGTTACAATCGCGCAGGGTTGTTATGATTTAAATCAGTTGATTTTAATCAGTGATTTAAATCACGATTAAAATCAAATGATTTTTTTAAAAATCACATGATTAAAATCATTTCTCTAATTTATCTGCTTTGCTTATTCCCGCGTGTAAATACGGCATCTATTACGGTGCACTGTGAACGGTAAAACCAAAAATGATATAACATAAAGATGTCACATAACCATGGTTCTACCAGAAAATTTCTTCCTGGAATTTGTTAGAGGAGGAACTTGTACGACCCCACAGGTTGTCGGCATCTAATAATGCATAAAAATTCTAAGAAAAATTTTCCAATAAATTTCTAAGAAAAATTTAGGGTTCTGTAGATCAGTTCAGCCATGGCCACCACACCCCACACCACCCATCAGCATTCAGCCTTCATCAAGCATCCTGAAATCGCGGTATAAATATTAAGCCTTTATTCAACCAACCTGTATAGACCATATTAACATATTGAGAATTATTATTAAAGAGAAATCTCAACTTATCTAGCTTATGTGGATTAGGAGAAGGCTTTCATTTCAATATAAGAAATATTTGAAAAGATGTGCGAACATGATGAATTCCACATAAAATCTTCGAATTAATAATGGCTTTTTATAGCAACTCTCGAGAGTTGTCCAAAAAAAATTTTTTTTTTTATAAAAATCCCAGAGTATGACAAGTTGGTGGCATTCAATGTGGATTGTTAGAAAATCTTATAGATATGGATTCAATTCAATTCAATTCAGAATCCACCATTTAACTACTTTTGTAAATATACATATGTGTCTTCATCGAATCACACAAATTCATTGCACAAATCGTGTGTCAAATTGTGAAGTCGATCGGATGAGGACAGAATCGACAAAAAAAGAACAAAAAAAAAATAAATAAAATTGAATTGGATTAGCCACCACCTATGACGGACGCGAAGAAAAAAATATTTATTATACTGGGGAATTTATTATAGAAAGAAACCATTTCCGCCCAATGACGAAGGGAGTTAAATAGTAATGGTTTTAGGTCAATAAAAAACAACAGGTGCTTGGAATGAATACAAGCTTACCTTGACTGAGTCCAATAAAGAGCTGAGGAAATTCAAGAGAAGAACTTGAAGAAATCTCTGCGAGGGTATTGATGATCTACCCACGAGTGCAAGACTTCAATAAGTTTTCTCTAAGGATCACACCAATAGTATCGGCCTTCTACAGAAAGTCGATGGCAGCTACACGAGTAGCCGGGAAGAATCAGTAAGTTTGTTATTACAAACTCATTTTCCCGATTCGAGAGTTATGCAAGATGACAACGAAATCGCTGAAGAGCTAAGACCTGAATGCAGGCCCTCCAACAGGATTAAAAGTCTCTCTGGCAGAATCTTCACCCCAAGGAAAGTTAAATGGGCCGTCCTGTAAGCCATTCAAATCGCCTGGAGTTGATGGCATCTTTCCAGATCTACTTCAACAAGGGCTAGAAGAGATACTGCCAAATCTCATTAAGACCTATAGAGCAAGTTATACTATAGCTAGGGTATATACCAAGGACGAGGAGGGAAGTTAAGGTAGCATTTATAAGGGGGAGGGCGTTCACCTGCATTACTCAAATCCTACGGTCCGATCAGTCTAACTTCATTTCTCCAAAAACAATGGAGAAATTGTTAGACAACCATATTAGGAGCGGTGCATTCAAGCGATCACCGCTGCACCCAAATCAACATGGTTACCAAGCAGGAAAGTCTACCACAACTGCCCTACATAGTCTTGTCCTAGGACTAGAAAAGGCAGTAGAGGATAAAGAGACGCCCCTATGTGCATTCCTAGACATCGAAGGACCATTTGACTATACCTCCTTTGAAGCCATTGAGAATGCAGCTACCAAAAAAGGAATTGAACCTTCCTTGATAAAATGGATAAAAGCTATGCTTGAAAGCCGGAGAATCACAGCTAACGCAGGGGAGGACTTTATTACAGTAGTGGCTGACAAGGGATGTCCCCAAGGTGGGGTTCTGTCCCCTCTATTATGGTCCCTGGTTATCGATGATTTCCTACAGAAGCTAACCAACTCCGGCTATGACAATCAAGGATATGCGAATGACCTGGTCATTATAATTACGGGCAAACATGATCCGATAATCTCTGATTTATTGCAAAATGCCCTAAACATAGTTTGCAACTGGTGCCAAATAATGGGACTTCGTGCCAATCCTGGTAAGACAACAGTTGTTCCTTTCACGAGAAAAAGGAAGCACCATCTCTGGACGGAACAGTAGTAGAATTCTCAAAGGAAGTCAAATATCTAGGTATTACCCTGGATAACAGACTAACCTGGAAGTCTCACTTAAAAAGAGTACTGGATAAAGCTACAGTGACAGCATGGACATGCCGCAGGCTTTTCGTCAAAACTTGCGGTCTTAAACTTAAAATGACTCTGTGGTCATACACATCTATACGCCTCACTCGTTTGGTGGTCAAAAACAAAACAAAAGACAGCTCAAGCTAGTTTGCAAAAACTACAACGGCTTGCATGTCTAGGAGTAACCGGTGCCATGCGTACCTGCCCAACTTCGGCCTTAGAGGCTATGTTGGACCTGCTACCCTTACATTTGCATGTTAGAGAGCAGGCCATACTTAGTGCAATTAGGCTACAAAGGGCAAACCACCTAAGTACAAATAATCTGGTTGGCCACCTGAAAGTCCTCCAGGATTTCATAGAGTAACCGATGGTTAACCCAATTTCAGATGTTATGCCGAAACGTCATAACTTTGAAACACCATCTAAGGTGATTGTGGGGAACCGTCAACAGTGGCACACTGGGGACCTACCCTTTGAAAAAGGATATCTTAAATGGTACATGGATGGATCCAAAATGGTAGGTAAAGCAGGCGTGGGCATATATGGGCCAAGGTGCCATCTCGCAAAGGCACTGGGGGCCTCACCAACCATTTTTCAGGCTGAAATACACGCCACAGAACTCTGCGCTCGTGAAATAATCCACCAGAATATGCGTGGAGCAAAAATATACATAATATAAGACAGCTAAGCAGCACTTAAAGCGTTAAACTCGTTTACCTTTGAGTCAATTCTATGGTTTGGGATTGTCTTACTGTCTTGTAGCAACTGGCCGAGACAAATAGGGTGACACTGATCTGGGTACCAGGACATGAAGGAATTATGGGAAACGACATTGCAGACCGCCTTGCAAAGGAAGAAGCCAAATCTCAGTTTATTGGCCCTGAGCCTGTCTTTGGAAACTCAGATCAGGCTTTGAGAGGACAGAACTAAGAAGGAATACTGGAAAAATAGCCCCGGGCCGAGACAAGCGAAGAAGTTTATAAAGTACTCGCAACAGAGGAGAAAAGAATTCCTCACACTCAGCAGGAAGGAACTAAGGCTAATAACGGACCTACTTACTGGGCATTGCCCACATAGATACCATCTTATGAAGATGGGTAAGGTCAATGATGAGACCTGTCGATTCTGTATGGAAGACGATGAATCCGCTGAACATGTCCTATGTGACTGTGAAGCTCTGTGCCGCATAAGGCTAAGACATTTAGGAAAAGCATTTCCACTGCCAGAGGATGTCGAAAAAAATGGCCCTAAAGAATATTATAAGCTTCATCAAAGACCTTACGTTCGAATGGGCGCCCTAGGGCATCCAGGGGTAATGTCACAATAGATCTTATAGGTCACAGTGACAAGAGGAGAGACAGAAATCCTGTCTGCATCCCCCGTAATTAATAATAATAATAATAGGTCAATAAATAATACAATCGGCAAGAAACAGATAAAACTCTCCTTCAACTGCGATCAAGTGCCATCAAGATAAGTGTAATGGTAAAAGTTCGCTTATTTCCATACACGATCCGTATGATATGTATGACTACCATATTATTTCAATATTTTAATTCTCAACAAAAATTTTCAAACCTTATTTTGAAAAATGTACCTATACCTATATATTTATGTATAAATAAATTAAAACGAGTTTTTTTTTCAAAAAGTTTCGTTTCATTGAAAGTCCCACAGAAAAAAAAATATGATCACCATTAAAAAATTTCCATTTGCAAAATATATTTTATTGGCAACATCTCCCCAACTTCCCAAGTATGTTTTAATTGGCAGCACTATAAAATCTTAAAAAATGTTTTTCAACATTAAAATGAAATTTATAATCATCTCTCTTGAGCTCTGTTTATGTACATATATACAGCGCAAGGCATACTGGCCGCCTTAAGTTCATTAAAATCAGCACACATCTCAGGATGGATCATTTCAAGAAATTATGGGTATCAAAAGAAGCACCCAAGAAATCGAGAGAGAAGAAAAAAAAATACTTAATGCCACCCATGGCTCTTGACCCATCTCGTAATGATGAGTATGCACATGAAGTATTTATTATGAAAACAAAGAAACTTTAGTGCAAAAAAAAACACTTTATTTTTATGACAATTATAGCAAAATTTTAGTCCTATTTATTGCAAGGTCATAAAAAGAAATGCCTTTTTTCGATTAGACTTGTCCGTGTATGCTCAAATCAATTGCAATATTGACCAATCTCCAGAGGGGATGACTATAATTTAGTGCGACTAACTAGTATGTATGTATATAGGTACACCTGTCAGGTCTGAATGATGAGATGTTGTTTGACAGCTACATAGTAGCTTATGGTAAAACTCTTTATGGCAATACCAGATACTATATGCACATGGCCAGAGTGATGACCAGTTTGGTGGCCTTTTTTTTTTTTTTTTTTTTTTTTAAATATCGTAATCGTTCCCCGATATGCAATTAATAATTAGACCCTCATTATGTTGCAATTAATGCAAATGACACTTGCAAGCCTGTTTTTGTTGTTGAATTTAATTAGAGTGTCCGTTACCTTATATGTACATATGTATGTATGTATGTATGTATATATATATGAGGGGGAGATATGGTAAAGGTACGTCCCAATCAGCAACAGGTGTTGATGTCTGAACTGAAAGTGAAACGGCTAATTAAAGTTATTTTTATGGTTATTTCGTTGTTAAATGTGAAACACAAATTGCCATTATATCTGCTGAATATTAAATAAATTAAATGGATAAAAAAAAACAACAACAAAATCTCTGTGTGCTCTGAAATTATTCAGGATTTTTGCGCCACATTACATTGGCAACGTTTTAAAGTAACGAGTTCAATCAGTTTTGTACGCAAAATGATGCCGTTTTAATTTTAATCATTATTTGTCAAACATTAATAAATGATGGTGAAAAAAATAGTATTTATCAATTGCACTTATATTTTCCGTATAGAGATGTTAATCCTTTAATCCTGGCTGGAATACATATAGGACAGAAGTAGATGGACGATATCTTTGAAGTCCCTGTATGAGTTTTTGTTAACCTGTTTAAAGTGATACTATGTAAGTCAGTCAACTGGACGATCTCCTTATGTATCCAATCGAGGTCTCGCTTAGAAAGGCTGGAGTTGTTTATCACCACTTGCTTCTTATTATTTCTCTATTGATATTATCCTAAATTGAGCGCCCCTAAGATTCTTTATTTGATATTGGTTACAGTAAAATACAGTTACTTATATACAAAAGTCTGCAAGTGCTGTATTATGGATTCAGAATAAGAATGGACTTTACACTGGCTCCGTTTAACCCATATGAATAGTTCTAGCAGTTTCTCTTGGGTTTTTCTTTTGTCTTTAATGGACCTTATGTCGTTGTGACAACAAGACAACGCTTTTGGTCTACTAAAGATCATTTAAACATATAAACACCTCGCTACGAGTTTTGAGTATTTGGAACTCGAATTAGTCCCGTGACCGCCAAGGCTTTTATACCCTATATTTTAATTGTACAGCCGAGGTAAGTCTGCTCCATTTTCCAAAATCCATCCATAATTTCACTGCTTTGAATGTAATTAATCGGTGGCATTACCAACTGCTAAGCATCCGACTCCTTGTTTCGGTGCAAAGGTCAGCACAGTAGGCATAACATTACTGCTGTCTTGTACCCAGCCAACGGTTTGGCTTGCAGTTGGGTCTAGTTGTCATGGTCATTTCGGCGACTGTGTACATTGTAATTTTGTGAGCTTTCGCTAATTTGGGACAATGCAAGAATATTGCTTTGATTTTTGCAACATACGAAGTAATTATTTCTCAGTGTATTGCCACTTGTCTTCTTTTAAACCAGCTGTTGTTGCCCTAAGTGAAACCAAGGTTACTACTGATACTGAAATCAGTTTCGCTTACCGGGCTATCACTTAGTGCCACTCTTCTCACATCAGAGGGGAATCGCTCTGTACAATCGTAATTAAGTACCTTTCTACATTTTCCCTGAATTTGCTTTAACTAATCCACAGTTTGACAATGTCTGGATAAGATTTAAACTTAATCAACCCATAATTATTTTTGGGTTTTTATATCGCAGCCCCAATATGTCTGATGCTGACACTGTATGCTCATTTAATTCTCTATCTTCCAATATAGAAAATTTTTTAATCAAATCTCCTACTTCCGACATCGTTATTGCTGGCGGCGATTTCAATGTCTACAACATGCAGTGACTCAGACATTCTTCAGCAACAAGTCCAGCTGAATGATACGTTGAATTATTTACCGAGTCCCTTAACTTGCAACAGTTAGTTGAGAGCCCAACTCGTTTGCCTGATATAATTGGATTGGACATAGCGCCAACCTATTAGATCTGTTTCTATCATCTCATCCTGACAAGTACTCTATGTCAGTGTCATCTCCTTTTGGCAGCTCGGATCATTGTCTCGTTTCAGCCCAATTCTCCATATTATCACTGAAACCTACCAGTCGCCCTCGTAAAAAGCGATTGGTGTGGCACTATGATCTAGCTGATTGGGCTTCACTTAAAAAATTCATGGTCGAGTGTTTTTCCTCGAGAGATGTTGATTGTTGCTCTGAATCCATTATCAACTCATCATCTTATGGTTTGAGATGTGCAGCTTCATTCCGCACAGATACAAGACTATTAAACCTAACAATTCATCTTGGTTTAACAACGAATGTTATACAACCATTAAAAACAAAGAATCTGCATTTCAGGCATATAACAGAATTGAGACAGATCTATGGAGAAGCACATAACACTGCAAATCCATTATTCAGCCAGCTAAGTTCCAATTCGACCAAAACATTAGACAGAAAATCTTTACTAGTCGAAAGGGTAGTAAGAGTTTCTGGTCTCTTGTTAAAATAGTCAAGAGTAACTTCACCAGTCCTTCGGTACTGCCCCTAATTCACAACGGAGAAGTGTACACGGAATCATTTGAGAAAGCTAATTTGTTCGCAGGAAACTTTGTTCCGAATTCTTTCTTGCCACCTTCTTTGCAAAGTCCTCCTTCTCCACCAACATGCAATTACAGGCAAAGACCGTTACACTTCCGCACGAGGGAGGTATTCAAAGTGCTCGCAGGTCTCATTGTGTTTAAGGCTGCTGGGCCTGATGGTATTTCACCCCTGGTAATCAAGTGCTGCGCCTCTTCTTTAGCTAAACCTCTACGCAAGCTATTTTACCTGTCCTATTCCTTCGGCATGGAAACTTGCACATATTCAGCCAAAACCCAAGAAAATGGGAGGCAAGCGATCCTTCAAATTATAGACCAATTGCCCTTACTTCGATTCTTTCGAAGGCTTTCGAAACACTCCTCAACACCCAATTGATGAAATATCTAGAAACTAATCACCTTATTAACGATCTCCAATACGGCTTTCGTGCTGGCCGCTCTACTGGAGATTTACGAACATTCCTTACCGAGCGCTGGAATCAATATCTCCATAATTTTGGTGAATCTGAAATCATGGCATTAGATATCTCGAAGACCTTCGATAGAGTCTGGCATCCTGCTCTAACTAAACTTCAGGCATTTCTTAAAATGTATTGAAACCTTTCTTTCCCGTCGTTCAATTCAAATTATATTGGGCGGAGTAACTTCTGACCGTTTTATAATTCATGCCGGTGTACCGCAAGGGTCTGTGCTCTGTCCTCCTCTCTTCCCAATTTTTATTAATGATCTGCTAGCTCTCACTTTCAATCATATTCATAGTTTTACTGACGACAGCACGCTTGATTTCACAACAATACTCGCATGGAGCAGAGCGAATCGGGTCCTGTTTAATGCTTCCAAAACGAAAAGTTGTCTGTTATCACTTAAACGTACTCCACCTCCCACGTAACCGATTTCCGTCGATGGAGAAAATACCTCGAACTCAACCATTTCTTAACATCTTTGGCATGGAAATTTCCAACAATCTTTGTTGGTCTGATCACATTTTTGGTATTGCCAAAAACGCAATGAAATATCTGGGCTTCTTGCAAAGGTTCAAGAAATATTTTACTTTATCAGACTTCCCGGAAATCTACAAGTCTCATATCAGGCCTAGATTAGAACATAACTCCTAAATTTGGGCAGGGTCTGGATGCACTGCATTGTCCGCGATAGATAAAGTCCAAAAGAAGGCTTTCCGGCTTATTAGCGATAACATATCAATAACAACTATTGATTCCCTAGAGCACCGACGTAATGCCGGAAGTCTGTTTCTCTTTTATCATCATTACTCTGACGAAATTTCTAGATTGATCCCTGTAGAACTCTTCCTATGCGCACTACACGAGCTGTAACCCGAGCTGTAACCCTCACAATCTTGAAGTCAAAATCGGCCGTATCATGAAATTTCGTGAATCCTTCATAAGAAAAACAGTAAAATTTTTCGCTTGAAATGAAGTCCTCTCATCGAAATTTTAAGATACGACGCCAATATCTATATACAAAAGTTTGTAGATGACACGTTACAAAATGAGCCATCTTCCATCTCTCAAAATGATAGAACAGAACAGATTTCACATTGAAGTAAAAACAGCCCAAGTTTTGTTCTTATAGCGATTTCTCTCAAAATTCATAACCGTGATAACTGCAAAAAAAGCACTATTTGATTCGTTTATTTTGGTATTCATATCCTTCCCTATACCGCTAAATTCAGTAATTACATTGTCGAAGTAACAGAAGCTCTGTTCACTACCCCCACTCTCTGGTTATTTATGTGAGCTTCAAAGGAGCTTGTGTTAATCTCCATAATAACAGTGTCAGAAGCCTTTTGGTAGCCCACCAAAGCTAGGTAAAGGTGATCTTTTTATAATTGTCCAGAAATTGGATGATATTGCCTCGCAAATTAATCGACGTTGAGTCTCCTTCGGTTAATTGAGTCCATTCTAAGTTCATTCCTTTCGACAGCAATCCTCATATAGGATCGGATAAATAACTGGCATTTTTTTATATTTACATATACCCTTAATCCCTTTTAAACCTTCTACCATGTCAAGTTCCTTGTGGCTTCCAATAGTGAATCAATTTCAGTACATTTTTATTCTTAGCGTCAAATGGAATCGTCATTCCAGCACGATCCTTAATTTAAATTAAATAATATTAAAGACTTTCAGAAAAAAAAAATTCAATTTTTTCACTTTTAATTTTTCATAATTCTAATTTTAGAGTTCAAGTTTCCCGCATTAGCAGCATTTGTGAGAGCATCTCTTCACCCTAAAGGAAAACTCCGAAGGAAGAATGAACTCGTCTGTGTTGACATATCGGATTACAATAATTATCTTCTTAATTAACTCTTTAACGTACTCTCTGGTCTTTCCTTTAGTTTCTTTTTCCGCTAAGCTTGCACCCTGCTCCTCCACAAAGACCGTTAACCCTGTTCAGAGTTTTTGCTGCTGGTAACTTGCCCATGAATTCTTAAGCTCTCGCAAATAGCTATCGTTTACAGATTAAAAATTTCCCTTTTCACCCCGTTTACTTTTAGTTCTTAATGAATATTAGCTGTGCTCCTTTTGTTTTTTCTACAGGCTACAGGGTGAGAAATATTATACCTCATAATCCTGTTGCATGAAATATGTTTATGTTGTTTATCCTGTAGGAGGTGGTATGATAGTGAGGGAAGGGGTGTATTAAATTTCATGGAATTTAATTATTTTCTTTTCTTTTTTAAGGTAATTTTTACCATGAAATTTCTTTAATAAATAAGACAAAAAAAAAGTAATTCGAATCAGACGAAAAATTCTCTAACAGGTGATATCGGATTTTTTTCAATTACAGGTGTGAGTGAGTTATTTTTAAATATCTCGGAATCTATGTTTTAAAATAGAAGAGAATTGTGGAGCTTTAGTTAGCTTTTATAATCACAAGATATATTGTGATGTTATATATAATACATACCTACATATATGGCTCGGAAAAGTGTTTAACTAGATATTTTTCTGCCTCGGTCTACAAATCTTGAATTTGAAAGAGATAAGGTGGGTTAAGTGTTAAAATTTTTTTAATAAGTAGGTACTATTCACTATCACGTCCCTAGAAGTCCCTGATTCGGCGATTTCTTTATTTCATGTTGGGATTTCACTCAAAGACTGTTTAAGGGATCCTGCATTTATTTCAAGTTGTGTCCAAGTTGTGCCCAAGTTGTGTCCAAGCTGTGTCCAAGTTGTGTACAAGTTGTGTCCAAGTTATGTCGTAAATATTCCCAGTCTTCCTACTACAGATACTATGAAAGTGGATTTGTATACCGTATTATATGCCCGATTTAAAGTATACAAAAGTCTGTTATTGCCTTCCTTTATCATCATTCAAATCCTCAAATGAAAACCTTCAAATTAGAACCCGCTTATCCTAAATATATAAACAACAAATACCCAAGTATTCTCTCCGAAATTGAAGTTTGGTGCCACACAGAAATATGAAAATTGTACAAAAAGATTTTTTTTTAACTTTGAACTTGAGCGAAATTAACGTAACAATATACCACACGAATAGAGTAGGCTAGAAACGTCTGCAAAGAGTATTATTTTAGGTTAGCCATCATATTAGAATAGAATAGAATAAACTTTATTTCGGTAAAGTACACAAGATTGAAATCTTATTGAGTACAACTATTGTAGTGGAGATAGAATCATTTACATTGAAATTCAAAGAGTAAAGAAAAAAAAATAAGTATCATTAAGTAGGAGTTACAATTCAAGTATAACATTAAAGAAAAAAGAAAAAATAATAAAATAAGAATGATTATGTATACTATGAAACTATCAACTAACTAGTATTCCCTTGCGGAGAGAAAGAAAAGAATGTGAAAAAGGAGCTATATTATGTGCGATGGTACCAGCCGCCTGTATACTGACAGGCAGATCATTCCACAGACAGATGCTTTGGACAAGATAAGAGCTTTCCATTACAGTCTTATGAAAGCGAGGCAATACCAAATTTCTATTTCGTTGGGAGGTAGTAAAATGCAAAAGTTCTCTTTGGTACTCTGGCTTATTAAATTTTAACAAATTGTACAAAGAAACCAAGTTTCTTCGTTTAAGGTAAGAGGCAAAAGAACATCCCGAACAAGCAAGACCGGAGATAAGAGACATGATCAAACCTACGCAACCCATAAATGAACCTCACACAGTCATTTAGGGCAACTTCCATCTTGCGTGTACAGATACTATCCAGTTTAGGAAAGACCAAACATCCAAAAGTTTTTAGTGTTTGTACCAGCTTTAGACGAGAACGACTGGATAATATATTCGCTGAAAGCCACAGTCTGCGTAAGCCCCCATAGATTTTTCTAATCGTATTATTAATGTTATCACAGCACTTCATATTGGGGGTTTAGTACTATCCCAAGGTTGGTGACCTTATTTGACATATAGGCAGTAAAACGTCGTTCAACAGTATATAGGCGGTATGTCGGTTTCATTGAGTGTGCTATTGTAAAAGATAGTACAGAGTGACTTTCCCGGATTTAGTAGCAGCCGATTATAGTTAGATCAGGTGCAAATACGGTCCAAATCAGAATTTATTCGTACCACGCAATCCTCGAGGAGGCCCAATAGGTCTACTTAGATACAGCTAAACATCATCAGCATATAAATGAATTTTCACATCATAAACAACTCTCGGTAAATCGTTGATAAATAATCAGAAAAGCAAAGGACCCAGAATAGATCCTTGGGGAACCAATCGTTCTAGCGGCCGAGCACTGGACAGCAAATCTTTCACCTTGACTTGTTGGCGACGACGGTGAGATAAAAAACCTTTGATCAGGGAAACAGCTGAGGTGCCAAAATTAAAGGAGAATGACAGCTTCTAGAGAAGAATACGGTAGTCTACCGAGTCGAAGGCTTTCGAAAAATCCAAATGAACCAGAGCAGTGAATACTGTCTCGGTCAAGAGCCAATCTTATATCTGAAGATACTTTTAAGACTGCGATTACGCAGCTATGGGAAGCGCGGAAACCGGATTGCCAACTTGTTAATAGGTTGCAGGATTCCACATAAAGTAGTATTTGCTTGTACATAATTTTTTCTAGTACTTTCGACAGAAAACATTGTAAGCTTATTTGCCTGTAATCAGCGTGAGATATATATTCTCAGAAGTCCAAGAATTTCAATCATGTAAAGCCTTAATTTTTTTCGTCAATTTGATCGGCGTGAAAAACTCAAGCAAATCTTACGAAATGATAATTATAAATTAATGAAAATTTTAAAATATTTTTAATTGTCAGGCGCTTGAACCCTCGCGAAAATAAAGTTTTTGGTTACTACTCCTCAGAATAGACCCTGTGTATTCCTTGTTGGCTGAATATATTGAATTTTGTAGACCATTGCTGAGCTTGTACTTATCCCAAGACTATAGTAAGTGCAACCTCCCTACTATATGAGCTGACCTATCCTTTCCCTACCCTCTGTCCTAGAGTTGTTATTACTTTATGCATTTCCCTAAGATGAAACATAATGAAACCTTTCATTAATTCAAGAAAAGACATTTTAAGTATTCCCTCCGCCCCCACCCACCCTCACTACAACAAAATTCAATTCATGATTGAATCTTAATTGCATCATTTCTCATGTCCCGCATAAGAGTTGAAAATCTATGGAATCTCTTCCGAATCACTCTCATTTAACCCACTCATCCACCCTCACCCCACACCACCCCCCAGCACTACGCCGAATAAATTTTCCAGACCATTTAATTTTCCACTAATAATTCATTACGGTATTCATCTAAGTCAGTACAAATCCAAACAAAAGATCAGCACAAGAATAATTCTCAATCATACGCATCTATTGAAAGCGCCAACAATGTTCCACGAATGGATAGGCGCAGGCAGGCAGGCAGGAAGGCCAGGCATCAAAGGGATGAAAGGCCATCGCAATAAGTGTATAGTATAAAAGTAGAAGGCATAAAATGAGATGTTGATTACAAAACAGGGAGTGGGGTTTTTGGGGTGATCTTTTGTACCATTTAACATCCGGGCCATCTTCAATTGCTATCGCATGACTCAATCTAAGGCTGCGAAATGTCAACCCTTTCTCTGATGAATCTCTTCTTTTCTTCAATATAAACTTGAAAAGGGTCCTCTTTAACCCTCAACTAAACTAAACCAGTTCAGGCCGGGCAGACCAAATCAGTCGCCTTTCTGATGAATGATGAAACCTTTTTATACTTTTTTAACTTAACTCTCACACACACCCTCCATGCATACTACTGGGTTGGCTAACCAAAGTCTATTGAATTTTTTTCGGGGGGGGGCGAAGTTAAGTAATCAAGAGAAATAATTTTATTAATTTTGCAAGATTTAAGATAAACAACCGACAAACATTCCTCCGGGACTTGATTAAATGGAAAAACCGAAAAATCTCTTTTGGACACCATTCATGGGGGGGGGGGGGGCTGCTGAATATGAATGCTCTCTTTGACCCGCTCCAATGGACCTAATTTAAATGGGGGCCAACCCCGTCGTCAGCAGCAGCAGCACCAGAGTCGCCGTGTCGTTGAGGCTTTTTTTTCTGGTCAGCGAGTTTTCCATTAACTATCGCACGCGGATGCATGGTTTAATTTTTCATCGGGTTCTATGACTGAAATTAATTATTGATTGGGTTTCCGCATTTTTGTTTTTTTTTGTTTGTTTTGTTTTGTTTTTTTTTTTTAATACACATAACCCATACATATTTCAAATTTACATTTTTCTACATGCTTTTTTGTTAATCCACTTTAAAACGATCTGTTCAACAATTGGTTCAGTCAGGGGCGTGGGACAGAGAGGGAGAGGGACCGAGAGTGGGGGGGGTTGCTTTTTAAATTGAACTCTTGTTACCGCTGAGTGAACACTCTCAATGGAAACGTACTGTGGCGTATTTTACGGTCAATTGAAGGAAACGGATTTTATGTTTTGCTATGAAATTTAGTTCTGTTGTTTCATTAAAATTGGAAAAATTTTCATTGATTTCCGGTAGCAAATGTAATTTATTGTGGATGGTTTTTTTTTTTTCATATGCGCGCCTCTGGAACGTAACAGGTGCCCGATGATTTTCAATGTCATACACGATTTCTGGCGTGTTTATTTGCTGTTACAACAGGTTCTTGCCTATTTGCAAAATCACTTAATTTAACGCGTTTTCAACTTTTAGTGCCAGAGCTATGTGCCCTCTTTGGTTATAATTGATTTTCACTGGTGTTGTGAGGACTTTAAATTGATGTATTATGCAAAAACAAAAAAATAAACAAAAAAAAAATTAAATATATACTTGAAATGGTAAAAAGAGTTAATTAGGTGAAGTAATTTTTTTTTTTTTTTTATTTGCATTGTCATCATAATAATGGATGTGTTAATAAGGTTCACCTACTTAGGGTTCCTATCTATTAAATCAAGCCGATTATACTACTGTGGATGTCAGAATCTAAAGAAATTTAGAGAAATTAAATTATGCTATTGATATACCAGTCATGTTTAACCAAGTAAGATGCGAGCTGGGAGGGGGAAAGGGGTAGTATCACCTTTAAAAGAATAAGAAAGCTGATAAAGTCAAACACTAAAAGTGATGTGGATAGTTAAGAATCATTTAAGGTTTCACTAAAAAGAAAATACAGTTCATATCGATGGGAATGACAGAATATTACCAAACAACATCTAACAGAGTTACAGTAACAGTTATGATATGGAATGAAATGAAAAATGACTTTGTTGTATCACCTAAAGCCTAATAGAATAAAGTAATTTGGCCAACGGCAACGTGGCCATCTGGGCTCTACCAGTATTCTTTTATATTCTGATTGAAATTGATGTAAGAAAGCTATAGTTATTAATTTATGTAATTTCAAAATTACTATTAGACGGTAATACAGTATTTCAGCTTTAAGCAGGAAACACAGTGCTAGCCTTTCCAACCTCAACTTCAGCCTCAACTTTGACAGTTCTGTAGAATATATGAGATCAGGTTATGAAGAACCTAATGGCAAAGTTGGTTAGGTCGACCAGCTTAAGGTTGAATTCGAGTAGGTCTACTCTCTACTCTGCTGGAACTTTGTCAGCTTTGAAAGCTAATTTTTGCTACGGGAAATTTGTTGAAAAAAAAATTTGGGAAGCATATTTAACGTGAAAAGTTGTTCCTACTGTAGTAAATAATTACAAAAAAAAAATTTAATTTTTAAGCCAACAGCTCAATTAACTGCTATCATACAGAAGTTGTCAAAGTTCGTATTGTGAGTTATAAAAATTGGCAAAGTTCACCAGGTTCTTAAAGTTTTACTGAGGTCGAGGTTGGAAAAGTTGGCACTGTGTTTCCCGCTTAAGTTACTATGAAATTGTTCCGAGAATTAATTTTTCAAATGCAGCTACATAGCTTCAGATATTGTTTAAGGTTGTTTCTTATTATTTATGTTTTTTTTCTTTCCTTTCCTTTCCTTTTTTTTTTATTACAGGTAAACAATTTGCAGTATACTGCTTATAAGCGTTCGCATGCGTGTGTTTCTTCTTTATAGTATTGCTGTCAATAGACTCTGCTTGAGTGTGGGGATAAGTACGTTCATATCCTTTCTGGTATATTTCAGGAGCTCCGTGGGTCTTGTCCTTATACTTTGTTCAGCAAGTAGTCTGGTTAGCTCCCCGCACTCTAAGAAAATGTGCTTCGCTGTAATGGGAACGCCATCACAGAAAAAGCAGTTAGGGCACGGTTGACTATTGAAAAGGTGTTTTTTTATGGCTAGGTAGTGCCGCAGCCTGACTCTACACATTTCAACCATGCACCTTCTTGGGAGCTCGCACATGTCTGGTTGTAGGATGCTTGTATGATGCCTCGCCATGAAATCGTTCCAGATCTGCCAGGCTAGCTACCTGGCGGCGTCACGAAGGTTTTTAGGATAGGTGACTGCTGCTCTGTAGGCTGGAGGGGAGATCGTGGGCTCCTCACTCGCAACTATTTGGTTAGCCAGGCAGTCCACTCTTTCGTTACCAGGAATGCCTACATGGCCAGGACACTATGGGATCCAAAACCTTTCGTTTTGTATGGTCTTTTGGATATTAGAAACTAAGGTGTTTTTAGCCCCTAGATGAAATCTATACTAAGTTTGTCATTACGTTTGTAACGCACAGAAATAATGATGGTAGAGCAAAATGGATTGGACACCCCCGCATAAGGTTATTTTGATTTTTGCATGTCCGTCCGTCTGTCTGTCTGTCTGTCTGTCTGTCTGTCTGTCTGTCTGTCTGTCTGTCTGTCTGTCTGTCTGTCTGTCTGTCTGTCTGTCTGTCTGTCTGTCTGTCTGTCTGTCTGTCTGTCTGTCTGTCTGTCTGTCTGTCTGTCTGTCTGTCTGTCTGTATGTCTGTCTGTCTGTGCGCACGATAACTCGAGAACGCGTTCACCTAGAAAGCTGAAATTTTGTACACGGACATTAAAAAAAAAGTAAAATTAAGTTCGAAAATGAGACAAACCGGGCAACTCCTTCGTGGGGTTGCCATACAAAAATTTCGTTTTCCACTATATATTTGGACACTACCTGAGAACGAGTTGACATAGAGACCTGAAATTCGGTACATAGTGGTTTCATAGTAATAGCAAATAAAATTTCAAAAACTTCTTGGTGTTGCCATATAAAATTTTTGGTTTTTTACGTATACTGTGAAAACGATCAGTCCAAGATATTTTTATTGTACTAAAGACTTCTTCAGAATAAGAAATCCTATAAAATTGGTTATAATCATTTTTTCTGTCCGACGAGCCGTTCTAGAAATATATGCGAGAAACCAATGCAAAAAATTAAATTGCTCAAATGGGTGACCATACGAAATTTAATACGGGCATTCATCTAGGGTATCATAAGAATTGGTCTTAGACCAATTCTAGCTTTTTACTTGTTATTTCCTGGATTCTGGATCGATTTGATAGCCGATAGGCTGTCCGAGAATATCGCAGTGGTACGCTTTTGGGTGGCTGCCCACTTGGCTGCCTCCCAGATGGCTATAAGTTCGGCCGTGTACACATTGCACCAAAAGGGGAGTTTGCGACAGATTTGAGTCTGTCCTCTAGCGCTCTCGGCAATTACTGCCATGGCTACAGCTGCTTCTAACTTCAAAGCATCTGTATATATCACCATATCTGCTTTGAGTTCATCACTGAGCTCCATGTGTAGTAACGTCTTGCAGTCGTTATTGAGGTTCTGGTACTGTTGCTCGTTAGTGATGATTCTGTTGGTCTTGATCCTCCAGGGTGGGAGGAAAGAAGTGGAGTTGGAGAAGTTGGGATTGAAAGGTATGATTTTGAGGGGTGTTGTGATGTCCTCTAATGACCAGTGAACGCCCGATCTTGTGCGTGCAGCACGGTTGCGGTGGGTGGACATGATGTCCAAAAGCTTGAGGGTTGTGGAGATTTTTGAATAGAAGACTGGCTGCAAGGTGGTCTCTTCTCGCCGTGAAGGTAGGAAGGCCAGCCTCTATGAGAAGGCTATCGATTGGGGTTGTGAGTAGTGCACCAACGGCTTCTCGGCCATATGGCTAAGATCAAAGTGTAGTCTCTGATAGATCCCCCATAGAGGGACAACAAATATTAAACTGATTTATGGAATTTGACGGAGTGCTAGGGGCTTGCTCCATCTCTGTTGCAGGTTGGCGCGGTATTCCAGTAACAGTTATATGTTCTTTGATAACAAAAAAAAAGCTAAAATTTAAGCCACGGCAGAATACTCATTTCCTTATCTCAGTAATATCGTTTACGATATCGCGATAACACTTAAATGTTATTGGCTATTATTTATAAGCATTCATTTAAGATATCGCCAGAATTGTTCTTAGACCAATATTACTTCCTTCCTAGTTAAATTATAAAGGTGAGACCAGCTATGACTTGTAATGAGGGAAACCATAAAACTCTGGATACGTTTCCACTCTGTCCAAACATCAACTTCATGAAAATTAGTTTTCTTCACATATAATTTCTTAGAATAATTGGCAGTAAACGCGACCAAATCAAAATTATATCTACATATACTCGGATACATATAAGTAGGTAGTTTAGTTACCATTTAAATACATATTTCCAATTTTTAACTAAAACTTAAAATATAACAAAATTCATGAAAACAATTGAGGCATATTTTACGATTAATTCATAAAGTGTCTCCGGATGTAAAAGTAGTAACAAGATAGCAAACACGTATACAATTATATATTCTTGAAGGGTCATAAAACTCTTTTGAACTATAGCTAGATTCCGATGCACATCGGAGACAAATGACCATAAAATGCTCATAAAAATTATCTTAATGGCCACAAGAAAAATAGACTCTCTAGGACCCTCATAAATAATTATTTTTCCAAGGACATTTTTTTCTTCTGCGTTATCGCCTACAAGAATGTAAGCAGGTACCTACCTAGTAAAAACTACATAAAGCATATGGAATAGGTATATTGATTAGATTAGACATAAGACAAACAAATGTTACTTTTTTTTCCTTTTATTAATGTAACACCATAAATAATGATCATACTATAAAGGGAGCCAAGCCTACACCACTTAATACAAAACCAGGCAAATAAAATGGACAGAGCTACGAAGTAGATTGACCAGACCAAGGAAGGAGGACATTAGGAAATGAGATTCGTTGATGTTTTGTATACAAGTTCAACAACATCTTAAATTATATATCAAGATAATGTAAATCTTTAGTTCTTTTGGCTTTCTTCGTGTTTTGTTGTTTTTTTTTAACTAGATCACTTCCTTATCGCGTTGTGCTAAAAACAAGCACTAATTAGTTGGAAATGTGCAACAATGAAGCGCCACTTGTGGCCATACCCCTCCAAGTAAGTTCAACAGTGCAAAGACAAGATCAGCTTCTTACATCTGTGTGGTGTGATGCTCAAGCGATCGACTGCATGCAGCACAGCAGCAGGAGCAGCAGCAGCAGCAGCAGCATCATCAGGGCCAATACTATCACCTTGCTCTTAAGAGGACAAAATTCTCTTCTTTTTGTTGTTGTTGTTGTTATTTTGCTTTCATTGTCAACTGTTCACGTTTAAACTTTAACACCGGTTGTGAGCGCGAGAAATAACAACACGATCGCCACACAAATAACAAACTATTAAGCGACAATTATGTAAATCTTCTATACCGCTTCTTACTTCGCTGTATAAGTTGTAGGTATACGCTATGCAAGGAAAATAGATAAAAACGCCTCGAAAAAGTACAAAATTAGTCGATTGAGACTTGTACGATGGACAGAAACAAACAGCTCGGACAAACCATACTACGCGGAGTTCTAAGGAGTTAAATTCATCTGGGTCTGCTAAAGACGACAGACAAAACAATCGTAGATATTTTCTCAGGGAAATAATATGTGTGAGATTTCCAATAAAGGAGCTGAGAAAAGAGAACAGAATTTTACCCACAAACAGATAATCCCGTCGACTCTATATATTTAGTTAGTCCAGTAGCCACGGTCGAAGTGCAAAAAAAAAAACAAAAATCAAACATTGGCGAGAACAGATTTTTTTTTTTCTTACAAAATTTTTCTTAGTTACTTGATCAAAAATTTTGAAAAAAAAAAACAAAAAAATCTTCTTGAGATGGGTGCGCGCAAGCGCAAGTCAAGAAGTTGATATTGGCGAATTAAAAAAAAAAAAAAAACCAACAAAATGCAAAAACAAAAAGGGTTAAGAGGATCCCGATCGAGTGAGTGCCTTCAAGAACAAGACCTTGCCAAAGCCACCGGTGTTGACTGAAATCACTCATCAGAGCGATAGAGACACCCTGTATTGGGTAGTATCTATGTAAGTATATGACTATATACTCTGGTCTCTATCTAGTGATCGTGCTGATCGTTTTCAGTTCAGTCTTGTATTTTACCTTTCGGACATGAAGAAAAATTCTTACAAGTCAAGAAGAAGTCTTCTGTGGTTGGCATCTTTGGGGCGACAACGAAGGGCTCCGGCAACAACATATTGCGCCATCAAGACGACATTATGGCGGCGAATTTGAAAATTAACTACAGCAAATGAATTTCTTTGAAAGGATTGTAAAAATGAGAAAATGTAAAGAAAAAAAAAGAAAATGTAAAAAAAAAAAATCCCACTACCAAACAAATATAAAAGAGACACAGCCAACCCGGGAACAAAACGAAAATGAATGGAGAATAGATGCCGCACACAGACCGATCGTGGGAGTTGGGTGGAAGTGTTCCTATATATTTCTTTCTCAGGAATTAATTTTTCAATATGTTCCCGTGGTTATCCCCCGCCATGATCAAAACTCACTCAACCTCTATCTTCGGATCCATGCAAATTCAAGATCGTAGATTCTGTGCCGCAACTTTTATTATTGGCTGCGTTTACTTGGTGCTCGATGATCTTCAGCCCTTGAATATATGTATGTATGTACTTCATGGGCTTCTGGTTGTATGGAAAAATATATATACATATGTACACACATAATACTTGTCGTCTTCTGTCGATGTCCAAGTTGTTGTCACGGAACCAAAAGTATTTTAATTGGCCCGATTTATATAGATTTAATTACGTATGCATGGACATTGATTTCGTGATTTTTAATAGACGCGCGCGTCGCGTCGACAATTGAATAGCACAAGATCGATATGATGGCTATTTTGTAAGATCATAAAAATCTTTAGAGATCAATTTATACGTAAATTTACCAACCACAGATAGATATAGGTATAGACCTGAATTCCAATAGACGTGATTGTGTTTTTTTTTCTTTTTATTATAATATTCATGAAAACAACATGAAATCATTTCCATTGATGTAAAACAAGATAACATTGCGCATATTTAGATCAATCTCTATAACTGACTATACTTTACTGGATGGGGATACCCGCCAGTTATATCAGATATAGTATTTAAGTAGATATGTACATTCACGGACCATACAATTCCAGCTGGATATATGTAGGCCTTATTTGTGATTTGAAAATGTTGACTGATCTTGCATTTTATTTTTTCTCTAATGTCACCATTAAGAGTTTTTTTTTTTTTGTTTTTTTTTTTTTACAAGACACACTTGGTGGACTTATTAACTATATGCGATTTAATCGACAAACACGGACCGATGATTTAATCAACATTAGAAAAATTATTCAGATCGTTTTGAGGTGTTGTGATCGATATCAAGAGAATTTTCTGAAGCGTGCCATTATTACTTAATGGGTTTTATATCTGAAAGTCTGTTCCACAGTGGCGTCGATATATTTATAGTAGCAATTAATTGCACTTTTATGAAATGAATTAATAGTTTAGCGAATTTATTTCGTCCATAATATATTTTAAATAAAGAAAATAAAAGATTTTATTAAAATATCGATAAGTGCCTTATTTTAAACGTGGTAACATTTTTGATAATACCAAATCACGAGCGGATTCTCTATGATGCAGGTTATATGGTCAAAATAAGAAATGAAGCACAAAAGAGCCGAGAGTTTTAGTGCCGAACACTTTTCTAACTATACCGAGCAAAGATTCTTTGACTTTGCTTTCTCTGCGAATAAGGATTCCATAAAATGTTTGTCAGATACATATGCACAGTATTTATCCATGAAAGTCCTGCTAGAAGAACTGAGGTATCTCTTCTTCTCGGCTTTCCTAGTGCCTAGCGCCTTGGCGCTACTCAATCCATATAGACCTGGTTTGAAAATTTGTTGAGTTAGGTAATTGAGGGATGATTATTTTGAAAGCACTGTTTTTCGGCCCATTATTTTTGAAATCAGATTCAAAGTGGGTCTGCGCAAATTAGTGTTTCTATCCGTGCTTTTTGGGGCCGTATCGGAAGAAGTTGCATTGAAACGCTGCTGATTCCCTAACACTCGTTTTTTATGCCAACTTCTTCTTACTTCTGTGGGCCTGACCGTTTTGACTGAATACAACTTCTCTGTTTTATATAGATATGATGCCAAGATTGGTAGTAAATCCTCCCTACACAGGGCCGGACTGGGTCTTCAAATTGGCCCAGGCAAATAATGACAAACCAGGCCCCAAGGGTCTTCAAAAATTACTTTTTTATAAGAGGTAAGCAACCCAAATTATTAGGCTGATTACCTACTGAACCCAGCGCAAGGAGAGCAAGACAGCGTAGTGCAAGGAGAGCAAGACAATGTCTTCTATGAATATTGAATTCCATGCTAAATAAGAAGGGAAATATGTATGTACAGAATATGTGTAAGAGCGGTTGGACCTTCCACACTTAAAATTAAAACTAAAACAGGGTTTCTCTATGGAAACAATATTCGAGAGATCAACAATTTTACTTACAACACAGCTGTAACAAGAGAAAGGCAAGTGAGGCATACCTTGAAGCGGAGGGGCGCCGCCACGGTTAAAAAAAAAATTATGCGAGCGAAAAAAATAATATTAACAACATTTGCCTTTGACAAATATAAATTATTGTTGAGCTTTAACTGTTAAATAAATTGTTTTGTTCTCGATTTGAATTTACTCGCTTAACAAGGCTGAGGTTGGTTCGTTATCCTTACATGGAAGAAATGTTTGCCAGTGCTATAAACTTTGCTGAAGAACATTAAATAAACAAGAAAAAAGAAGCGACTCGACCTTTTTGAATAACAAAATTATTATGAGTGATCCCAAAATTGACACAAAACAAAAGCTTCGTACACCAATTTTTGAATCGATTGATGTTCTTTTATTCTAACTGACGAGGAGGTACGAAATGTTGGAACAAGTTTCAGAAGATTTGATTCCTTTCTGGGGCGATCTACTTATCAAAATGTGCGCCGATAGTCTGAGAAAAGAAAAGCCGCTTTTGGAATTGTTTCAATGAATTTACGACTATAGCCTCCAAGAATCTTATCTAAGTGTCGAAATCGCATTCAGAGTTTTTTTTAACATTGCCAGTGATGATAGCTTCATGTGATGAAGTTTCAGCAAATTGAAGTTCATAAAAATCACCTGTGATCAAGAAAGTTTGTCAAATGTGGCTGTTTTGGAAACCGAAAAAGAAATGATAGGAGTGCTTGTCATTTTGAGAATATTAGAAACTAGCCCACGGCGAAAAACCATAGCAAAGTCTATCTGTAAAATCTTGCAAATTTTTCTATCAAACTGATTCAACCCACTACTCGCAAAAAATGAATATCAAATAATAATTTTATGTATACAATAAATATTATTTACTATTCCTCTCATGATCATTGTTGCTCAACTTTGTACAGTCAATTGATAGACCACGTCACATTATATAAGGCTATGTTGAGGATTTTTGCCTCAGGCGCCAAGACGAGTTGTTATGGCTCTGTGTGAAGGAACTGAGGAAAGAAGTGAACTCTTAATCCAGTCCCCTATGCTTTGTTTTTGGAATCTTTTTGTAACCGCTTACACTTACTTGTATGGCCCAACATATAGTAACAAAAACAACCCAAGTAACATTGGAGGTTGAATTTGCTATCTTTCAGGGCCGATCGACCTATTTTGGTTAAAATTACGTAAATTAGACTTGAGAATTTAACCTCAAAGGCCACTCTCCTTTAAGGTTAATAAGGAAGGAAATTTTACTTAATAATTCCTTAAATTAGGTCCTCAAAGTAATAATTCCTTTTTAATTTACCTCGTAGGAATGCGGAGAAATAAGGAAATAAATAAGGAAAATTTCCTAAATATGAGGCAAATTTCCTTACTTTTACTTAACTTTGAGGTCAACTTTAAGGAAATGTAGGGACTTTGTAGTTAGATCTATTCCCAAGTTCAAGGCAAGATAACGTAAATTTTCCCTAAATAATTCCCTATTCGATTGCGTTCGACCTCAAAGTCAAAATTCCCAAAAAAGTTAACCTAAAGGTAAATTAAACTAAATGGCTACGTTTGGCGAAATCCCTAAAAGTTGAAATTTCGTACTACTACAACCAAAAATTAAAGTTCATTTACTTTTGTTTGGCTTCAATTTCACTGGAATTATTGAACTGCTTCTCCCATTGAATCATTTCATCAAGATTACAAATGTTGCACCTATTAACGACACTTTTATATCGGAATCAGTCAGGCTCTGGAATACCATTTGCATCTTTTCTTAAAGATGTTACACTTGACTTGGGCTAGCGCCCGATCGTCCGAGCTGCCAGTCCGGCTCTGTCCCTACAGAATATTTATTCTTTTAATCATATTCTACAACAATTACATTTTTACCCCCACCACCGCCTCCTACAAATATTAAATCCGATAATAAGATGCCTTCACATGTATTTGTTACCTATGGGGTTCCTCAGGGATCTATTTTATGTCCTCTCTTACTTCGTATTTATAATTTTTCCTTCATATTTTACGAACCACCCTAGGTATAACTTCTCAATAACATAAATATCTGGGCTCGAGATAAGTAGAAAGTTCATCAGAATTAGGTGGGGGATGAATTAAAATTCGAAAAGAGGAATTATTGGATTGGTGTGGAATGCTCCAACTATTATCTATCAAGTAAACCTTAACTTTAAATGATACTCGGCTAATACTGCCTCTAACTTAGTACAAATTCATTATTTTATTAACACAGATTTCTGACGTACATACATAGATACATATACGTAGATACCAAAAGCCATCGAAATAAGTATGTCGGCTAGTTTTCGTGAATAAAGGCAGTCTTAAGACGTAATAAATTTACCGTGATATTTTGACATCATTATAAACTCGCACCATTTCCTGGGTGTTATCTTCCTGTTTAGAAATCAATTTTAATTAAACACTTTTATTTAATCCACATAAAACGACGCCACCACTGCAAATGCATATATCAAATACCATCTTGGAACTTATTCGAACGATTAAAAATGGATTTGCCATAAATGTCGGCACGATTTTATATGGCTAGAGCAACAATTTATAAGTCAAAACACTGACCATAATTATTATTCCAGATATAATTAATGTTTCATTTTTGCCATCTGAGTCCAGCCAGCTAACTCTATTATATAACTATACCACCAAGATATGAGTCTAGTCCCATAAATCATTTTGTATTTAAGATAGGTATAGTACAGCGCGCTAGATATTTTCATAACTTGCTTACTGTAAATGCCACATGAGGTCTATTGATGGAAAATCTATCCACATCCACCAGCAGTAATATTGCATTGGATTTCATTGCTTTTGAATCAAATCAAGTCGAGGCATATATTCGTCTTTTATTCAATTAGATTTTTGCATGCATATCTATATGTATATATGTATGTATGTATGTATATTATAGCACACTTATGTTTGTATGTATTCTACATATGTAAAATAGGGACAACAAAAACAACAATGGCACCATAAAGCCAGTCAGAGTATCACAAGAAACTGGTGACAGTTTGATTTATCTGGCCCGTCATCAAAATATTTCCTTACGTATCATGGTGCTGTCTCTCGAATTATTGGAATCTCTTATGTCTCTTCTGCATGGACCCAAAACCAGAGTATATTCGGAGAGTTCAAAGATATTTGGGGATGTTGCAGTACGACAAAAAAAATTGACAATTTAAAAATTCCAAATAACGAACGAAATACATAAATTCAGATGGAACAATTCTGGGAGAATGATAAAATTTTTAGCTCTATACTTGTAGACGTGGGTAATTAGATAAATAATGGATGCCTTTATGAGAGATGCATCCAGTGTTTGTTGCGGGTTTCGTGATATAGAAACAAAACACAAAAAAACAAAAAAAAAACAGACTAAGAGAGACCAGCAAGAAATTTTGCAAGTTAGCAGATGAATTTTTAAGAAGAAGTAAAAGAAGAGAAATGCATTCTTTTTTCTGTTTTTTTTTTTGTTTAAGGAAAGAAGAGTATAAATGTAAAAGCTTCTTTTGAGTCCTTGGCTTTATCCAAAAAGAAGAATACCGCAGCTATTGAAAAAAAGTAAGGGCAACTTTATATAGTCCGTGGTGATTATGCCTTTTGTGTCAAATTACGATAGATATTGTAACGAAGCTGGTGCTGTGATGGAAAGGTTATCTCAATAAATTTTTTCGATCTACCAAAGTCAAGTATATCGTAAGACGTAGACAAATTTGAAAATACTTGGAAATCCAAAAGTTTGGAACATATGTTTTTGTGGAGCACTGTGACAAACTTGAAGTGAAAACGATCTGGTACAGCAGGAGTTAATCAAAGCCCTGTGATAGCGAGTCCAATGTAAAATGCTATAGGCTTTTAATGTTTATCTTTTTCCTGGGTAGAGACATGCCTGATTAATAAGCCAGCACATTCATATCTTACACTGGCCGTAACTTGTCCATTGCTGATAAGGTTGGGATTATATCTTGCAAATATAGACTTAATAAAAAATGTATATAATGTAAAAATGAGTACAAATCTTGATATATGTATCTCAATTATGCTCTCAGAATGATCGGAGTTGCTCCTGATTTTCTTAGTTGGACATAACCTGCTGCAAGTCCTTTGAACGCAAAATCAACAATACAAATTAATAGACCATAGATACTTAGTCCCAATAGAAATGGTAATAGCTGCATTAATCAAATACTCTTTTTTTTTTTAAAAAAAAGGTAAAGGGTTTTTCAATAAGAGGTGTTATTTTGATATTCAGAGAAAAATGACATTTTTTGAGATAAATGATCGGATCTTTATTTCATTATAAAGAGGAAGGTATGCCGTTAATAATGGAAAATAACATCAGCCAAATGACCACCACGACCACGCCTACAGGACCATATCCTTTCATGAAATTTTCCATAACCAAATCGCAAAGTGGCTGCCCTATGTCCTCGATAGCCTCACGAATTCCATCTTTGAGGTCTTGAATCGACGCTGGGCTATTGGCGTAGACCTTCTCTTTCACGTGGCTCCAAAGGAAGAAGTCGCAAGGTGTTAAGTCACAAGATCTCCGAGGCCAATTGTGATCACCTCTTCGAGAGATAACACGGTCCGGAAACTTTTCCCGTAAAAGATCAATGGTTTCGTTGCTTGTATGGCACGTAGCGCCGTCTTGTTGAAAGTAAACGTTGTCCAGATCAATACCATCCAATTGCAGCCATAAAAAAACATTAATCATCTGTTGATAGCGCAATCCATTCACCGTAACTGTTGCTCCAGCCTCATTTTCGAAAAAGTAAAGTCCAATGACCCCGCGGGACCATAAACCGCACCAAACAGTCACACGTTGAGGATAGAGAGGCTTTTCAACAATAACTCTTGGGTTTTCCGAGCCCCAGATGCGACAATTTTGCTTGTTGATGAAGCCATCGAGGTAAAAATGGGTCTCATCACTCAAGATGAGTTTTCGATGGAATTCCGGATCATTTTCATGCATTTCAAGGACCCAATCAGCAAAGACTCGACGTTGTTGATGATCGGCCGGCTTGAGTTCTTGTGTTAACTGAACCTTATAAGCCTTAAGACCCAAATCTTTATGCGGTGTAATGACGTTTGTGGAATGCCTAATTCCAAAGAACGACGAGGAATGGACAAACCTGGGTTTTCTTCAACACTTTCGGCTACATCAGCAATATTCTCGGCTGTTCTTGAGCGACGTGCACTGGTTTTATTCTTCACATTACTAACTTGTCCCGACAGCTCGAATTTTTCTACCACTCTCTGTATTGCAGTCCGACAAGGTGCTTCACGACGACCTAAAAATGTTCCAGTTTTACGAACCGTCTCTGCCACATTTTCACCATTTTTATAGTGAATTTTAATAATTTCAATGCGTTGTTGAATCGTGTATCGTTCCATTTTTATTAATGGCGTAGTTTCTACTTGTCAAATGGCAAAAAAATGACAGCTCCAAAAGTGAAATCTACCGAAATAGCGGGCTAATTAAAATAACACCTCTTATTGGAAAACCCTTTATGTAGGACGGCTTTGAATAAAAATTAATTATTGCAGCGATATTTTTTGGATTTATTAGCAGCCTTTAACACTGTCTAGCGAACTTACTGGACTTTTATACAAGCATCTGAGGATGACCCAATAAAACAAAAAAGTTAAGTAATCCATTCTACCACTCTACTTAGACAGACTTACAATCAATTGCACTATGGCTTACCCCAAGGCTCAGTTCTACATAGGCACGCTTCTTTCAATTTATACATTCATGGTTATGCCAACCACATTTACAAAAAGATTGCAATACGAACACAACCTAACAATAGTTTGTAACAGTAGATATGGCTGGACCTAACCTAAATAGAGAATTGTTTGAAAATTCTGACATATATTAATCTACACAGATCATTGTGAATGTTAATTATATGTGTGTGAATTATTAGTACTGCAGCCAACTTCTCTTGCAGGGCATTCAGCGTCCGGCATTCCAAGCAAGGTCGAAAAATGGAAGGAGTTCGGAGAAGAACGGGGATATCAAACAACGTCAGAAGTAAGAAACGAGTTCTACGACCGAATGGGCAACCTAACCCCGAATGGGAAGTAACTGGAAAACAACCGAATTTAAGAAGAATTAGGAATAACGTAGTTAAGTTGGTAGTTAAATTAAAGAGAGCTAAAAATTAGTGTAAAGTAAGGTGAAAAGTATAATTGGAAATCGACTTCATTGTAACGTAGAACAAGAGTACTTAGGAAAAGAATCTTATTTTCTCGGTATATGAACTGAGCAATTCGTTTTGTAGATTGGCCTATTCAAGTTTTTCTGGCCCTTGTTGAGAGGAAGCTACGTAAAGTACAAAAAAAAGACAATGGTGCTACAATTACCTGGTCTAAACAACGTGTGCCAACAAGCATTAAAATGGGAAGAACTTGTCTGCGACCCAAAGAATATCAACCAAAAAACAAACAAAAAAACATTTAATTAATTAAAATCGTCCGAAATAACAGGTAGAAAAGAAATGGACGATTATAATCGTCCAAAATAAGAAGTAGTAAAGAAATGGTCAGATACTAGACTAGTACGAAGTAGGATGCAGTCTGGTATGTCAGCAACGACCTTACGCCGACAAGGCTAAAGGACGACGATACTTTTGTCGTCTCTGTTTGGTTATTGACAGTTCTCCTGATGTTGTGGGGGCACTTTTTGATTCTGATTTCGTGTGAGCAACAAGTGATAAGGGAGATTTTTTTAAAAAAAAAAGTAGAACAGAAGATTGAACATTCGTAAAAAGATAAAGGAACCCAGATAAAAACAAGAAGAATAAAAAAATAAGAAAAATAAGCGAGGTGCCAGAAGAACGTGGATGAAAGTGGCCAAGATTTCGACGATATCGGGAGATTTAATTTTGGCAAGTACTCGGGATCGCTGTATGTATTCCAGGAAGATAAGTTCTTTTCTTTGAACAATTTTTTTTTGTTTTATGTAATTATTAGTAGAGTTATACATATATAAAGAATTATTCTATCGGAATTTATCATTAGGTACATTGGAATATATTTTGTTCTATTCATATTTTTTTTTTATTAACTACCAGCGTTGTAGAACTTTGGTTGATGGCTCGGTCTTGTGCAAACATTGTTAAGAATGCATCAGTGAATATAGAAATATACAATTATCATATTGGAATTTGTCATTAGATGCGTTTAGATGCATTATTACGAATGTTGTGAAGTTCTGATTGCTTGAACCTTGGCCAGTGGAATAAACTATTGTCTTTTGGAATTCGCTTTTTTTTTTTGTTATGTAAAGAAATTATCAATGTAACTCGTGGAATCTTAAACCGCGCCGTCACACTATAGATATAGACGAAGATAATTCCGTTGAGAATGTTGTAATTAGAGTTCGAGGGGTAGGTTATTTTCCATATATTTTCAAGCCGTATAATTTGAGTTCCTTGGTTAGCTCGAAACTAAGGTGGCGCCCATATAAAAAGAAATAAACCGGCACGTGAAGGCATACATCCTAGCTAAACTCACTCCCTTCTCCACTGAACTACAAGGCAACTGCGGATACTTTGCGATTGGGTGGTAACAAGTTCGCAGCTAAAGCTATCATATTATACGATCTGAAAATACTGGCAACAAACTTTCCAACATTAATAGACTATCGCCAAGAATGAATAATTTCTATCTTAATAAAAGACTGGCATACGTGTCTTTAGACTCGGAATACAGAAGGCTAGAATACGATAGCCACCTGGTGTACATACATGACCAGACCATATGAAGGATCGGAACTGTAATTTAGTTGCTGGCTTTCTATAAAAATATCTTGTACCTACAGCCCTTTCAGATTTTTATCTGTTGGTGGGGTTCCTTAAGGATCCAGTTTTGGACCTTTATTTTTTTTTTATAAATTAGGCATTTGCATATACAATTTTATGCCGACGATGTACAATCATTGAACATATAACAGTTAAGTTATATGTTCTTAGGTACAACTCGATTTAATGGATAATGACATTATCGGTGTTGATGAAGCTTTACCAGCAGTTCACTCATGGTCACTCGCAAGCACCTCAAAACTCTATTCCCTCGTGACGTGATCTAATTGCTTACTGCTCTACAGAACCTTATTGGATACAAAAGGATATTGTCATGTGTATACTTTTTACTGACCGCATAAAAATTCTTATATTGCCTGCAAATTTTATGGGGATGACTTGCTCAAATATGAATCAATTAGTAAAAACTTATTTCCGCCTTTAAGTAAGTAAAAAGACTCAAGTCATACATAAAACGATGAGATATAGATAGTAAAGTCCCCATTCAATGTTCAATTTTCTATTTCTTCTTATTTGTCATTACTCGAAATAAAAAATTCTCTTTGCTCCAATAGTAATTTTCATCTTTAACTTCACATTTGTCTAAAATGAATAGTGTGTGTGTGTGTGTGTGCTTACATTCTGTATTACATCCCCAAAGTATTCCCAATTCAATGCCATTATAACTCCTGCAATTTCTCTATACTGAAACCCGATATCGTTCATACCTTATTGGGCCATATTTCATCATAATAGAATTTTATGATACTATAATGGATTTTTATGGACCGGACTTTCTGTGAACCCATAAGGGTCATATACGACGCTACTTGAATGCTTTTACTTTCGTCGGATAGCCTTTACCAAAATTCGTCTGCAACACTTGTGTGTGGATACTGCACACAGTTAATGGAACGATGGTCTCCATTAGGCAATAAGTCATTTCCAAGGCAAGAGGTATCACGGAAGATTTGTTCCAATTTTTTTTTTCAGCCCACTATCGTACACTGATAACGAATGGCTAATAAAAGTGAAATTATGGCAAATTAATAATTCACTGGATGATTTATATTTGTATTTGTATGTATCATTCTCCTTGTTATATATCAATCTCTAATATGTATCTTGAAAAATGCATCATGCGTAAATATTTATATCCTAAAGTTGAGCGAGCGTTGAGCGATGCGTATTTAGTGTCTTTAGAAAAAAATATGACCAAAATCGATACTCAGAATATTTCAAGGGAAGGAAAGAGTTTAAGAAACAGCCTGACATTTATACGGGTGTATTTGGTGGTGTATAGGTTTCGTTATAAATCGTTAATTAAATTAACATTACTATCCTGTTGGACGCTTTAATGTTGGGTGAAAGTTGCTAACATAATTAGCAATATTTTGGAGAAATAAATAATTTTTTTGCAGAAAACGTAATAATCTGAAGTTAAGATAGAAAATACAATGAAAATCTTAGTATTGGGATCCCAAATTGCTTTTGTATTGTAAAACGTAAAAGTCTTTCAACCTTCTTCTACTGCATTTTGTTACATACATACACAACTAACTACATATACATAGTTCTGCAAAACCGTAGACAAATTTTCTTGACCATTTAAGCAAGCCGGAAAGCGCGACAAAGCATGTAACCGGTAAATTAAAGTAAAGGATAAAGTTTAATTGGAAAACTCTTTCCAGCAGTATACACACATTGAACTAAGGACAGCAGCTCTACAACATTGTGTTCGTAGATATAGGGTTAATTTGGGTCGTTTTGTTAGTTTCAAGTTTTCGTTTTAACTTTCAATCCGTTCATTAATTTTTGGTACATTCGTGATATAAAGAAACTAAATTTAGAAAAAAAACAAAAACACAAATTGCCGCAACTAAAAAGGAAAATATGATAATGAGAAAGAAATTTTAAATAAATTAAAAAAAAAAAACTTGCGTTATTTTACAGTACAAGTGCAAAATAAAAACTAAAAGTTGAGTACCAAATTGTTTTGTTTGACTTTTTATGGTGCAATGATTGAAAAGCGGATTTAAAAGCATGCAATTTTTAGTTTCAAGATGGCGTGAATTAATTGATTATACTTCTGCTACTACTACAACCAGGCCATAACAGAGGGTGGGCCATGAGGGCCATTTGGCTCAGGCCCCGAGTTGTGAAAGGGCCTCTATTTATTTCCTAATTTGGTCACAGTAGGTGCGGAAAAATTAAGTTGAAATATTATTTTGAGTATAAATTTATTTTATTTTAACCAAAGATTTATAAAATATAACGATACAAAAGTTATAGTAAAAATTTCAAGTTATTGTTATATGTATGTATAAAACTTTTTTACGTAGTAGGCCAATTGCATAAAAAAGAATATTTAATTTTCAATTATTAAAAATTTAACTATATTTCCTATTCAGTACAGTTTTAATTTTCCTATTGAGTATAGCTTTTGGTTCCATACTATAAATTTTAGTGATTATAAAATTAGTGTTTTTTTTTATTGTTTAGTGATATTTGTAATCTGTAAGTTTAAATGGAGTTAATATTAAAAATAGTTCTATTTAATTCATAAGTAATTAATTTTAGGAATATAATGAAAAGAATATATCCGAGTGGCTCAAGCAAGAGACGACAGAAAAAAGAACAAGAAAAAGCCAAGCAAAGTCTGCCACGATTAACAAAATTCTTTAATAAAAAAAAAACATCCCTGAACAGATTATCAATCAAACAGTCAATCCTGAAAATGAAACTACTCACAACTATTTCACAAATGGCAAATGTTATTGCGGATGTTGATGCTCAAATTTCGGTGGTTGAAAATATAACTTCAGAACAAATAGAAGATTCTTTGTCACCATTACAGATAATTGTTGATGATGCAAACATGGAAGAAAATTACGTGTCATCTAATCTACCCAATATTCAAGGAATTGAAGCAACAACTTCAATATCTGTTTTCAACGATGACGTCGCCTTACTTAACAAGAAAAATATAATGCAAATGGAAGATTTTTTGAAAATTGAACATTTTAAAATACCTGAAAACATCCCAAATGATGCTGAAAACAATAAATTTCCATATCGTCTGACGAAGAAGGTTTTAGCGAATGGAGAAATTTGCAACAGAGATTGGCTATGTTGGAGCAATTCAAAAAAGTCATTATTTTGTTTTACCTGCTTCCTACAGGATACGAAATTTGATGCATCAGTTCTCGGTAGCCAATCAGGATGGGATATTTTAAGAGGATGGAGGAAATTGAAAGATCGCGTACCCGCTCATGAAAATTCAATTATTCATAAAAAAAATTATGTCCATTGGAAATTAGCAAGTAGATCTGCATTATTGAAGTCCTCATTAGAATCATCTCTACTGAAACAACTAAACTGTGAGGCAAGTAATTGATAGAAAGTTCTTCATAGAATTTTGGATGTTATATTTTTCCTAAGTGAGCGTAGTTTGGCATTATTTAGTTCTAATGAGAATATTGGAAATTCGCGGAATGGAAACTTCTTAGGTATCATAGAATTGCTCAGTAAGTATGATCCAGTTTTATACGAACATGTAAAAAGTGTTCGTGAGTCACCAGGCAAGCACAAACGTCTTCAAGTTCATTATTTATCATCAAGAATTCAAAATGAATTCATTCAGATTTGTGGAAAATTTGTGCAAAGAAAAATTATTGAAGAAATTCTTGATTCTAAATATTTTTCCATATTATTGTGGATGCGACACCAGACTGCTCACACCAAGAACAAACGTGTCTTGTAATTCGTTATGTAAAAATAATAAATAATGCATCGTATTCAATTGAGGAAAGATTTATTACATTTGATTCATTTACACAAAAAAGACGAATCGAAATCGCTACGCGAATTATTGAAATTCTTGAAAATTTTGGCCTTGATTTTAATTTATGCTTTGGGCAAGCATATGATAATGGTGCTAATATGGCAGGACAGTATAACGGTGTGCAAGCATTTTTTCCAGTTTTGGAAATCATACTCTTAATCTTGTTGGAGTTGACTCTGCTGAATCATGTAAAGAATCAGTTACATATTTTGGGTGAATTCAACAGATGTATAATTTTTTTTAGCAGCAGTCCTAGAAAGTGGGAGATTTTAAAGAAATATTTAGCTGTGTCACTTCATACAATATCAAAGACAAGATGGTCTGCTCGAATTGATGCTGTTAAACCAATTTATAATAATCAGTCAAATATTCTGGCTGCTTTAGAGGAGTGTAAGTCACTAAACCTTCCACCGCACGCACGTACCGAACTTCAGTCAATTTTTCAATATTTGGATACATTCGAATGCATTGTGTTGACAACAATATGGCTTGAAATATTAACGTTATTGCAACAAACTAATTTAATTATTGAAGCACGCAATGCAACACTTGACATCGAAATGGAAAATATTAACAATTTTATTGCAAGGATGAAAATAATGCGTGAAGAGTGGGGCAGATTACTCTTAAGTTCAAAAGAGATTGCCGTACTTTCCAAAATTTCAACTGATTTTCAATTAACTCGGCATATTAGGTCACAGTTTGATTCTGAAGAACATTATAGAGTTAATGTTTTTATATACATTATTGATTCGGTTATTACAGGCTTGACACGTCGCTTTGAGTCTTTACGCAAAATTTGCCAGACTTTTGGATTCCTTTGGACTTTTCAAACTTCATCAGATGAGGAAATAAAATCGAGAGCAAAAAATATGCACTTATAATATCCAAAGGAAATTTCAAATGAAATATGTGATGAAATGATATTTTTAAAAAAATATTTTTGAAGTAAACTTTGATATAGAATCATCTCTAAGTTGCTGCTAAACATTTTAGAAAAAAAAACCTAATTGGATTGTTTCCAAATATATCAACAGCTTTAAGAATATTTTTAAGTCTACCTGCCTCCGTTGCTTCAGCGGAACGCAGTTTCAGTGTGTTGAAATGGGGTTAAAAATTTTAACAGATCTGCAATGAGCCAAGAACGGTTGAATGAGCTATCAATTTTACATATAAATTCAGATATTGCACGAAATATTGATTTTTCAACTATTATAAAAGATTTTGCTACAACTAAAGCTCGAAAAGCTTATTTGTAATTTAATTATTAATTTCATACTTTTTAAATAAATTAAAAATAATAAAAGAACTATGTAAATTTGTTTTTTTTTTTACTCAAACAAGAGGCCCCATATTTTTTATTGGCCTGGGCCCCCTCTCAGCTCTGCAAGGCCCTGACTACAACAAAAGCAGTATATGAAATGTACATATATTCTCACGACAATTCATTATCAATATCAGTTCATTTAGATGAAAGTCTACCAATGCAATGCCAACGCCTTCTAATTTTGTTCAATTGGTCGCAAGGTTAGTACCTATCAGTGATGCCACTTTGCTACAATTGTAGAAAAAATGATATTTTGTTTCAGGTCATTCCAAAAATGCTAGTTTTACATAAATTCAGACAATCGAGTTTATTAGATACTCAAAGTAGAGAAAGTTGGAAATAAATTTTCTAAAAGAATATCGGAGTTTGGAAAATTCCAGGATTAAGCTGGTGTAAAGCAGAAGAAAAAATCCTTAACATAGCTCCAATGAGATGACTATCTTTAAAGGAAGTTATTACAGAATTTTTGAGCAATGGTAAGTTCTTCAATTATTTTTTTATATCTTCTAATGAAGACGATTTAATAATTTGCAAGAAAAATTGCTGAACAAATGCGAAATCCTTTAAGTAAAATATATTTTTACTTTTTGTCACATTATCCTTCAAGTTGTAACTAGTATTAACTTACGAGTTTTAAGCAGAAAATTTTTGGTTAGATACATTATGCAAAACAATTGAGACACAACCAACGAGTTAATTTTGTCGTTTTTCATTAAGTCTGACTTTAATAAATAACTCAGATTTTCTGAATGATATTGACCTACAACATCAAGAGAATTATTTGACGCTTAATGAGATATACATGGGTGCAAATGCTGATTTATTTATTGCAGAAAAGAGTTTAGTGGAATCCGTTTTGACTACTTTAAGGACATATGTACATATATCCTTTCGTTTTATAAATTGAGTTATCAAATAAGAGAACGCTTCGATTTCAAAAGCGATTTTTTAAAACACTTGTGTTGTCTAGATCCCGATGCTCTATCGGAGCTATAGAGCATGCAAATGTAACTATATATTTTGCAATTATTAAAAGCATTTCCAAATCTTTATAAACATTTTGATGTAGAAAAAATTAGTACAGAATGCCGAATTTTAAAGGTGCAATCGAATTTAAATCAGTTGACTGATCCTAAAAGTTTTTGGACTTATCTTTCTACTTTCAAAAACTGATTTGGGTAATATTTACTTAAAGAACTCTGTGATTTCGTAATGAATTTAATGTCTCTACCACACAGTTCTGTTGCCACTAAACGAGTCTTCTCAGACCTCCAACTAACTAAAACAAATAAGTCAAATAGATTTGACCTAAAGACAATTGAATGCATAATGTTTGCAAAAAGGGCAAGTAGAAAGTCCAAATAAAAAATACTTTTGTCTCTGGACGCCGTAATTACATAAAGCTTAAAATTGCGTTTAATAGTCGTAAATATCGACATAAAATTTAAAATTGTCTTAATTTTTTCTATTTTTTTTTTTTAATAAAATGTTACTATTAATTTATACTTCTTTTTATTTAAGATTGCTACTTTTTGCTACTTTTTTTTTTTTTACAAAATTTTGCAACTTTGCTACTTTTTCCGTTGAGTCTTGCTACTTTTATTCCTACCTCTTGTGGCAACACTGGTACCTATCTACAAGGGTGAGTGAAATTTGTTGCAAAAAGACGTGAAGATTACGATTTAAAGAAAAAGGAGTGGGAGTAGTATTTGAAAAGTTCTTAACTTTTGGAAGGATGTTCGCGGATCGATGGTTACTTTAGGCTTCGATTATTATCCAGAAGAACAACCGCGCATATATTTTAATTGATTCGTCTATGACATTGAAGTTTTACTTCATAACAGAAATAAAAATCTTGCAATTCCTCTAGCGCACAGTATCGATATGAAAGAAATCATTGAAGAATTTGTGGAGATTTCAAGGTGATCAATCATCAATTCATACCTAATGGAAATGCAGTTAGGATGCACAAGAATATTTTATGTTTTTTTATATAACAGAGATGCCAAAAATCGTTACACATTTAAATAGTTCAAAAATCTCTTTTTGAAGAAGAGTAGATACCGTGTGAGAGAGAAAAACATTGAAAAAAAAATTGTCATTGATTTAGTTCCGAAAATGTCGCTCTACCACCATTTGGTAAAAATATTGAATTTTTTCATTATATCAGAGTTTCCGATGTTAAGCGATACTAAATTGAAGGATGTCATATTCAAAATAAGATAATTTGATAAAAGATGAAGGATTCGGTGTTTGGTTACAAAGAATAAGTGGTACACTCTAAAATCTATGATTCGTGGCTTTCTTGAAAAAAAAAACAACTCTAACACCTACCCAGAAATTGTTGATGATTTTTTTTTAAATTACAAAAAATTTGGATTTCGGATTTCTTTTAAATTGCACTATTCGCACTCACGAGATTTTTTTTTTCGGAAAATTTATTTAAAATTTATCTAATAAGTGTAAAATTTCAACGAGTTATTAGTGAAAATGAAATAAAATATAAAAAAAATTGAGATTGATTCAGCCATGTTTAGAGATTAGTTCTAATTTGATTTTCAGAAGCAATAAGTCTACTCATGAAAGGAAAAAGAAACAATTTAAGTAAAAATTATAACAATGGAAAATAGTTAAATAATATTTTTTTTTTAATTTTACATATTTCATGGTCCTCATGCAAATTTATTCCGAAGTATAACTGAAGATATAAATCAAATTATACAGAATTCTATCGTTTACTCAATATTAGCTGTGTTTTTTGTGTACCTTGTTCTAGAACTCCCATATATACTGGAAAGAACAAATTGTTCTGTCGATTGAAGCAAACTATTTTTACTGTTCGCTTCATTTAGAAATCCTCTATGAAAATGTATGAGGCGTTCTTTTTTGTATCTTTTCTTCTGTCATATTGTTCGGACACAAAAGAACACAGCAAAAGTCTACAAAGTATTATTTTATTTACAGAGAAACGAATTAAAAAAAAATGTATAATGTAATTATTTAAGGATACCTTCCAACACATATTTCGAGCAGATTGCAATGTATTGAAAGCTCTAAAAATTGCTGTTTACTATACAAAACAGGGTTTATTTTTTATATCATTTATTGGTGAGGTACTAAAATGTTTAACGCCACAAGGAAAAATCGTTTAAGCTTCCTCACTAACAGAACTCGCCTAAAAATAATCTACTTCGGAGTCAAAATTGATCTGTTATTTTATACGTGCAAGTAACAATTGTCGTTTTTTATTTTAGAGTCGTCAAGTCAAAAATCTCAACATTTCGAAACGAAAAAAATTTTATTAGTTTGCATCTTCAAACAAATTTAAAATGCCGAAAAAAGACGCTTCACACTCCAGAGAGCAATTAAAATAAAATAAAAAATTATATTAAAATAAAAGCATTAGAAAATAGTTGGAAAAAATTTAATCTTAAAATATTATTCACCAGCACTACAGCGACAACAACAAAAATTTAGACTTATGATGGCGTCGATAAACAAAATTAAATAGTTCATCTCTACATCGCAAATGCCGGCCTATCTCAGCAATCAAAAACATGAGACACCGAATATAGCTCCTAATTCTCTTAGAGGACACAATTGTAGTAACTCTCAACCACAATTGTGCTTCAATTGTGTTGAAAAAAAAAGAGACAATAAAATTCCTTCATCAACTTAACTTAAGAGTTGGACGAGATTATAAATTTAACAGTTAGACATACGAGACTCGATATATACTCGATGCATTCTTTTCACAGATTTTACAGATAAAACATTTTTTTTAAAGCAAAAAAGAAGAAATAATTAACAGCAAAGTTAAAATTTCTAATAATAATTTTAAAAATCACTCCCAAATAAAAAGTTCTAAAAATATATCCATTACCTTTTATGCCTGCACATGCTCTTCACAAGAACCAACTGCGCATTCCCCCTTACGGCTGAATTGTTATTGAAATTTACCACCACGTGCCAACATTTTTAAGCTTTAATTTATAAAGATCACACTACTTCAATTCGTATTTAAAAAATAAAATTAATTTTCACTTCACACAATACAAAAAACAAAATTAAAATGAACAAAAATTTTATTTCTCATAAAAATATGGAGGTTACCGCACTACACAAATGCCAAAACTAAACTGGATGAAATCAATTGCCCAAGCCTGCAGGGTACGGCATTAGCTTATCGCATTGCATCGCAATTATTAAGCTTGCAACTGCAAAAATTCATGTACTCAACTAATAAAATTTCAATTTCTAACTGTTTTTGAAATTTTTTTAATAATCATCACTATGGCTATGCTAGAGACAGACTCTTCAGTACAGAGTGCAGTAAGGTTCTAAGAGCGTCATATTGTGATGAATTGTGTGCTTCTCTTCAAATTTTGTGATTTGTGTTATCAATTATTGCAAGCAAATCTGCAGTCGAAAACGGAATGGTAGTTATCACTATCAATCAATTCTTTGGAAGAGAGCGAGTCAGAGAGATAGAGAGATCGAGATTTAGATGAGAGGATAAATAATTATAAATCTCTTAGATAATTACTTGTCGTGTCTAGCCTTAACTGCTGAGAGAATATTTTGGGCGAATGGAAATATAGATGGTGTTGAACCATGATATAAAGAGTAATAAGATAGGTTCCATCTGAGGTAAAACGTCACTAGTTGCCAAATTTGCAAAGAAATGTATGGAAATTTTTTCTTTTTTTCATTTTATGCAACTTTTATGCACAATTAACCAATTTAAAAGATTGCGTAACTTCTATTAAATGTGCACTTAAAAACTCAACTCGATGTAAAAATGTTGGCACTGAGAAGAACCTACTTGTTACTCTTTATTCCATGGTGTGGAACATGATTTTCATGTGAAAGAAATATCTAGAACCCTCTCACAGAGTTTACAACTTTAGCATCGTTATTCTCACTTTTGTAAGCAATCATTGTTTCTCTTTTGATATTGTCAAGCCAAAAATTTCGACGATATTGAGCAAATTAAAATTATGAATAAAATGGCGGAAAAAGACACGTCACACTTCGTAGAATAATTAAAATATAAAAAATAAAATAAAAAATTCTTTTAAATTCAAAATATTAGAAATTAATTTAGAAGAGATTCCACTCTATTAAAATATTAATGAATAAATTGAGATAAACTATAAAATTGACATTCAGCTTTATGGCGTCGATCAACGAAAGCGCAGAGAATTGCGGTAGAGAGTTTCAAGTGATGCAATTGTCGTCGAGAGCGCAATTGTAGTTCTCTAATCATATTTACGAGTTAAAATTGTGTTAAAAAGAAAGAGACAATAATATAATTCGACATTAACTTGGAGATTATAAAATGCACAGTTAGACGAAAGAGTCTTTCCACAAAGCGCTCCCAATATACGATGCAATTTTTTTTTAAGGCAAAGTGTAATGATAAGAAAACTTTAAATTTCTAATAATAATAAAATTTCATCGATGTATATGCACAAAATTACAAACTTAATGAGATTTTTTCAGAGTTATCTCCCTTACCTTTTACATTTTTCAACAAATTGTTGATATTCTCTTCATTGCACAAACAAAAAATGCACTTTAAAGTAATTTTTTTTTTTAGTTTCTAATTACTAAATTTGATTTTAAAAATATAAAACTTCACCTCCGATAAATGTAAAAACTAGAATTGAAAATGAAAACTAAATTATGCCTGCTATCCCAGAAATTGGTGACCACACATTACAAGAGCTAAAAATGAACTGAAATAAATCAATTGCAAAAGGCTAAAGAGCCCGACAAATTCGTTATCAGTGAATTAAATCGCAGTTATTTAGCCTAGAAAAAATTATCTGTACTCAACCAATGAATTCAAATTTTTAACTGGTTTGTGCAAAATACATTTTTACTCAAAAACAAAATTTTATTACTTTTTTTTTCGATGATCATCACATTTATCAGGGGCGACTATACTGCACTGAAACGAGTAGAGAAATTTTGTGGTGTAGTAAGTAAAATCGTTTGTCTAGTATTGAATCACGTGGAACTTTGATACATTTAAAATAGTAGAAAACAAAAATAATCAAAATCTTTGTTTGACTCCTCTATTTGTTAGGAATTTTTTTTTTCTCACCAAAATTCAAAAAAATTCTGCAGTTCTATAGAAAATAGTCATTTCTATCCATTCTTCTTTATCATTTACATAATTCAGACTATTTCAACCATTCTCTCTATTATCCCTCAAAACGATGCAAAAAAATCTTGAATTTAATTTCGAATGAAAGCGATAACATTTTTAAAATGTCTAGAGTCTATTGAACCAGTGCAAAGTAAAGAGAACAACTACCTATACGCATAGACGAAGTACAAATTTATGCAATTCATTTGGTGGACTCATTAGGCCTGCTGTGGATCTTAAGTGTGCTGTCAAAGTGTTGAAATTATGACAAGTTTTGTACAAATTCAAATCGAAGCCAAAAACCATGAGGTTCACTCCTAAAACAGATGAAAAAAGGGAAATTTTTAAATTTCTATAAAAAATTGCAAATGAATCAATCCGATCCGCTATAAATTTGTTCGTTTGAATGGAGTTAGATCCGGTGAAGTGGTTTGTTGAAATGAAACAACATGGAAAATTTTGATACAGTAAAGTTCATCGAAATAATAAAAAGAAAAAATATATTGTGGGCTCCCATAAATTTAAAAAGAAAATCAGAATTATGGAATGAACTATAAAATATCAAATTAGTTTTTACAGAACAGAACTAAGCTGCAGCATTGTATTCATAATCAGCTAAAAGATAAGCGGCAGACTATGGGCCAGCGCCAGTTCCAAGCACGAGTACCAAGAGCCAGAACCTCATTCTGTTCCAGCCTTAACTGCTGCGAAAAATATTTTGGGTGAATGCAAATATAGATGGTGTGGAACATAATTGTGATGTGGAGCAAATCTCTAGAACTCACTCAGAGCATTGATTTTATGCATATAGATATGCCACCAAATCTGTTACCTCTTCTCGACAGATGGCCTTACATGTACCAAATTAGAAAAGAGAGGCGACATTTTTATCGAATGACTGAAATCATGTTTACAGATGGCGCCATCTATTAGAAAAAAATGTAAAATATTGGGATTAAGTTATCTTCGATAAGAAATATTTTTTTCTTCTCTATCTAACAATATCTAGGAATGTGGAAATAATGTAATAAAGGAATTCAAAGTAATTTCAGATTTTTTCTCAATAAATCTGCTTTTTATGAGAGAAAAGTATTTCGTAAGAGATTTTTTTGTTGAATTACATATGTATTCCTTCTGTTCTACAAGAAATTATTATTTAAATTAATGCATATGCAATTTAATACATATTTCATTTGACACATTATTTCAGTAATTATATATATATTTATAGGTACCTTAGGTAAATAAATAAATTATTTCAAAATCGGCAGGCAGTTCCAAATCAGTTTGGAGTTGAATCTAAATATTTGATTGAAGAGCCAGTAATGCAGCTCTGCAGTCAGAAAAGATATTACTAGATATTTTTGTTCCTGTGAGTCTCTTGATATTTTTCTTAATTTATAGCTCAATTACATATATGTATGTCGACCCGAGGTCTTCAACCATATGCTCCTGCCCCATCTCCCTCATTTGTTTTAGATCCATACGTAAATCAAAGGAATGTTCTATCTAGGCTCAGGCGCTGCGAGCACCCGAATCAATTCAACTTTATTAGATCGTTCTCGGCAACCAATAATGCATAAGAATTCTGAAGAAAAGTTTCCAGTAATTTATAAGAAACAAGTAAAAAAGATAGAATTGGTTTAAGACCAATGATGAATGCTCGTTTGTAATTTCGTATAGTCACCCATCTGCCGCAAGTTTGAATTTTGAAGAGGTTTTTGAATATATCTCTAGAACGGTTCGTCGAACAGCAAATATGATTAAAACCAACTTTATAGGATTTCATATTCTGAAGAACTTTCCGGTACATTAAAACCGTATAGGAGTGATCTTTTTCACAGGATACGTAACAATCCCAAATTTTTATATGGCAACACCAAGAAAGAGTTGCCCGATTTGGTCTATTTTTGAAATTGTATTTACCGGTTTTATGAAAACATTATGTACAAAATTTCAACGCTCTATGTTGACGCGTTCTCAGGCAATGTCCATATATGTAGTGAAAAATGACATTTTTGTATGGCAACCGTACGAAGGAGTGACCCCATTTTCTAACCTAATTTTGCTGTTTTTTTTTTAAAGCCCATGCGCAAAATTTGAGCTTTTTAAGTACACTCGTTCTCGAGTTATCGTGAGAACGGACACAAAGACGGAGATGCAAAAATCAAAATAACTTTTAATTTTAGGAATTGGTGTCTAATCCATTTTGTTCTACCATCATTATTTCTATGTGTTACAAACGGAATGACAATCTTAGTATATACTTTAGATTTCATCTAGAGTATAAAAATAAAAAATGTTCACGCTCATAAGATATTGCTTTCTGTATGCCCCGATCCGAATCAAAAATTCTAAGAAATTTTATTAAATGAGACAAATTTGATTGGCGGAAAATATTTCAAACTATTCACGAAAAATTAATGTACCAGTCAACAACCAGATGTGAAAAGGCTGGTCGCAGAAATTCTATCGAAAATCCGGTAGAAAAATTTCTTGGAAGCACGCAGTGCCTAGATAAGGGTCTTGTCTGTTCTGTATTTTTCTGCTGTGAAAGCGAAGTATGAAATTCTTTTCACTTAAATCACGTATCAAACACATTTGCCAAATCCTTCAATTCATCTTGATACTAATCAAAATATGCCTTTAAATTTCTTTATTACAGATTTTTTTTTACATTTCTACACATCATTAGATTCTTTGCTGTGATATGGCGCTATTTACTATCGAAGACAACTTATTATCTTCATATTCGCCAAGTTTTGCTAACAGATGGCGGACCATTTTGTGAGCAGATGATAAAGTACTACAGTAGCGACTCAGTGAGAAGAGGTAACAACATATTGTGCGCGGCGATGGCATATCTATATGTATAAAATCAATGCTCAGAGTTTACACAGGTTTTATTAAAATCACCCTTCGAGCTTTCGTACTTTCGTGTTCTACTGCCTTCAAGCGCTTTGGAAATTCCAGAAGTGGATGAATCATCCCTTGCATTAGGGAATATAGATAGTACACACATACCTATGTGCCTGAGAGATGTCACTGCTGAAGTCTTTTCTCCATTCATACTTTTATAAATTAATTTATAATTCTTCCTGGAAAGTTAAGTAGTATGGAGATAGTATGGTAGCCTACTGTATACTTTTTACCATATTTTCTTATATAAATTCCATAAAGATTACCTATATGCGTAAATTTAAATACTTTTAATACTCGATTAAGAAAATATAGCACACTTCTACTCTTTTCAAAATAATATTCTCATCACGTTGATACGATTACGAAAAAAAAAAGAAAACTTGTAAAATTTCTTATAAAGTCAAAGCTAGGTCGGTCGCTAATAAATACATATATGCGCACGCATTTTGTTCTCCATAATATTCCGTAACTGAATTGAAATTTTTCATTTTCTCGTTTTTAGTAGGTACCTATCTACCGGAAGATTTTATCATCATCATCTGAGAATCAGTTTTTATATTCAAAAGAACCGACCAACTTTTTTACTCAGACGAAAAGATACAACAATATTTAATTTAAAACGTGATGAACATTGATATGCAGCAGCAAAGTATAAAATGTATTTAGGTTGACGAAAGAAATGAAATGAAAAAAAAGAAACACATTTATGATGAGAAGTTATATAGCAACATGTAATCACATAATTTATATTCACGTGCTGGTTATATGTAAACATAAAAACTGAAATATCTTTTGCGAATATTATATTTAATACTCGTAATAAAGTGTAAGGTAAATTCATAAAAAATCACCATTATAGCACTATAATATGATGTCTCTTTTGCTTACTAATATATTATCGCATCTATAATTTAATAGTTTTTATTATCTTAAAATTTTTCTCAGGTATTACTCATATACGGATGATTCAGTGGATTAATAATCGTTATCATATCCATAGAAAGAACGCCTACTTATTGGATTTTTTAGAAAAGTTGTTAGTTTTTTTTTTCAAAAATTGTAAACGCATACATTGTTAGCACGATAAATCTGAAAATCTCGTCCCTCACTACCTAGTGATTTCTGCCCCATTAGTGTACTCAATTTCCTTGTTGAGACACTTAAAAAAATTATGTACGCATAAATCATGGAGTATGTGAAGGTGTGAAGGAAGAGAATATATTGTCTGTGTGACAATCAGGAGTTCGCCCAGGGCACAGTTGGGAATCTGCACTCATAAAGGTCACATCTGATTGTCCATAAGGACAATGATCATTTAGCAGTACTGGTCCTACTCGATTTTCAGTAAGACCTTTGATTCGGTTAGTCACGTCAAGTTGATCTGCAAACTTTGCACAAAATATGGCTGGTGTTCCTCAAGGTTCGGTCTTAGGCCCTATTCTCTTCTCCGTCTATATAAATTACCTCCGTTCTGTTGTAAATAGCGCTTCTGAGCACTTGTATGCCGATGACTTTCAGTTGTATCTTAGCAGACCCATAGCCCTGGTCGGGGACTGTATTGCTCGAATCAATGATGACCTACAGCACATATACGAATGGGCAATTAATAATGAGCTTGCAATTAAACCAAACAAGTCTTACTGTCTGGCGGTATATAGAAGCGTTTTCCCAATATCAGTTTGGTTGAAGAATTTCACGCTTGAATATGTTGAGTCAGTTAAGAATTTAGGAATTGAACTCAATTCTAAATTTAGTTGTTGCGACTACATCAGCGCTTTGATGGGGAAAATCTATGAGAGTCTTCGTCAACTATCGATTTCCTGCAGTTGCCTGTTTGTGGATATTCACAGGAAATTGGCGATGACTCTTGTCCCCCCCCCCCCCCATTTTAAGTATGGGAGCCTTATTTTTTAACCAACTAAACTCAATTTGTCAAAGAAGAGTTACCGTAGCCTTTAACGACGTCATACGTTATATTTATAGACTTCCTCGGAAGCTCTGTCGAGGCCTATTTGACTCGTCGTAGATTTATCTTCCTTTATAGTTTAATTTATACTAAATCCCCTGCATATCTCTCGGAAAGCCAACAGTTCTTGCACTCGAATAGAGGTCTTCAACTTCTTGTCCCCAGATGTTCATCTAAGTATACGATAAGCGCTCTTGCTTCGTCAATTTGCACGAAAATGGTACTCTCTTCCAAGTTACCTTAATTAGTATTAGATTGTGATTGGTATTGATTCTTAGACCTTCATATTCTTGTTAGATTGTCTTAATTAATTTTTAATTTTATTTATTTATTTTTTTGTCTCCCCTTTTCTTTTTATTTTTTAATTTCTTCGGGCTCTTTAATTTCTTTGAACTCTTTATCATTAAATTGTCCTTTGTTTTGTTATTTATTTATTTATTATAATATTAATTTTTTATTCTTATTTTTTTATTTTTATTTTAATGTTACTTATTGTTTTTTCCACGTAATTGTACGTTATAAAATTTTGTGATCTTCAATAGAATGAAATTATTAGAAAAATTCTTTAAATTTATTTTACGTATTTTAAACATGAATTCAGATGATAATACATAAAATGGAGTTATGTAGGAACAGTCACATCTTTTTGGTGTGTCTGTTTATTGTGCCTTTTGAGCTTGAAATTTCTACTAAGTTATGTGTCTAGGATCGTCCTGGTGGAAGACTATTTCAACTTTTTTGTCAAAGTGCTGGGACCAATTAGAGAAAACTACAAGTGTACTTGTACTACATGAGTTTGTACAAGTATGCGGAACAATTATTTTGAATACAACTATATACTTGTCAGCTCATAAATTTATTACAACTCTACAGAGCTAATTTAACAAGTGGGAAATATCGCTTTCCATTGTTTATGTTGCACGAACCTACAACAGTAGCTTGAATAAGAGCTAGATCTATTGATTTTTTTTAGAACAGATAAGAAAATTCTACAAGAAAATTAGAAAAAATTATAAAATTTTTTACAAATCAGTCCACAATTAGCAGGGCTTGAGTTATGTCTGAATGTAAATGATACGAGTTTTGAAAATTGCAGCAATATTATGAAAACTGCACAATATATATATATATATATATTTTTTTTGTAATGAGAAACCTTAAATAAGGTATCTCCTTTTCACTAAGATCTTTTTCATGTACACACAATTTAGTTTATTTAATACAAAATAAATAAATGGATATGTTGTACAGGGATAATCTAATTCATAATATTTGAAATTGAGCTTACTTTTCATATTCAGGGAATTTATAAACAAAATTTTAGATCTCTACACGACAAGTCAGTCATCTGAGTTATAAATCAACTTACTTATCTACATGGAAAATGTCATCATAGTCGCTCGGAACGCATAAATTATTTTCTCCTGTACATAATTTACATGAATATTTTTCTACAGAAATTGAATGCAATCTAATTGGTGGCCGACAACAGTCCAAAGCAGTTAGATTGATTGATTCGGGTGCATGCGACGTTAGACATTTTTATGAACAAAGATAAGAGAATTCATATTTTTCTTGTCCAAATACCAAATTTTCCTCAAAACTGCCTGCTGGCAAGTGCCACTATTTGTCTGTTTCGGAATTATTATTTAATTTGCATTTCAGTCACAATAGTCTTTTGCCTCCAAATGTTTTTCTTTTTTATCCATTTATCTTGAACTTTTTCCTACTAGACAAGACTACCGTGGTGGAAATTTTATATATGTAGATTCTAAGCTATTTTTAAATTCTATTATGCTTTTTAAACTCAGATAAATAAGATTTGAAAGTTCGTATCCGGCAGCTTAATATTTTGACATACATACATATGGATATGCTTACATTTTAAGTCACTTGCAGAGCTAAAGTGTAGGTATTAAATTAAGTGGAAAATGTTTTTGTAGCGTGATGATCGATACCATTACACCGCAGTTACTGAAAAATTTCAACTATTTTGCAATGAGAATATTTATTAGAAAAAGTTCCAAATATTTACTAAAGTCGTCTTTATTACAAAATATTATTGGGATCTGTAAAAGTTAATACTGACACAGTAATAAAAGCTGATTACTAATTAATTATAAACGTGGTGATAAAAACACGTATTAAGTATAACCAAAGAACATCTAGCAGAAAGAATGCGCATCTCATATATTGAATAGTTTCCTATGGCGGGTCGTTCTATTACGACCCGCTCTCACAAATTGTATGAACACTCTCTGTTTGTTGACATCCCGCCACTCACCGGTGGTAATATTACGACCCGCTCTCACAAATTTTACGAAAACTATCTGCTTTGACGAGACCACCCTTTGCAAGTCACCAGTGGTGAGAGGCGGATGGCGGGTCATCAAAGCAGTCAGCACAGCACCAGAGCCAGAGCATGCACTCCGCATCATGCCCATGCATTGCATTGCGGGTTCTCTTTGCTTCTTTTACCTCTTCTCTAAGAAACCGGTTTCATCAAGAATGCTTTATTTGAGAGAATTTTCATTTACATTGCATTGCAGTAGACCAGGGAGAATAGTAAGATGAGCGGATCGAATAGGAATTGGTGTGCGACAAGCAGCCTAGTCACAATCACAGTCAGTTGCATTGAAACGTGTGCTTGGGCTAAAAAATTTCCTGAATGGTAGGTAGCCAAAATATGCTGTGCAAAAGTTCTTATGAACAATTTTCGAGTACCTACATAGATTAATAGACAAAACGACTCGCCACTTCAGCCAGGCAGCGGCAGCATAGTGAAGCATAAAACTGTGTATGGCTGCTGGCGTCGGCATGTTTACAGCTATGGGGTGGTGGAGAAGGAGAACACAGAGAGAACAGGGCAATATTCTCTCAGTCTCAAGTCTTTGCTTCTTCCGGTCTGTTACCCCTCGACCGGATCACCAAATAAGCTTTACAACTTGTCCATTTTTAGAGGCCAGATGAAGCTTCTTGTTAAGTTAGATGTTCTTTGGTATAACTTTCATCCTTCGATAGCTATTATTGTAACCTTATAAGACTATGTTATGACCACGTTACCAATAGATAATATTACTCATTCTTATACCCTAGCTAGACAGACTGTCCCCATAAAGAAGCAATTTCAAATTCACTCATTTCAAGGAAATGAAGATATGACAGATAGAATATTTCAGATATAGCTCACAAGTTCTTTTTTTATTTAACTACACTATACTTTTTACTTTTATATAATTCACAACCAATCACCAAACAACTCTACAATAATTATCGCTAATATCTACTGTACTACCTCAAATTAATGCAATCCAAATAGTTTACTAAGTTCACTTCACACTCTGAGAAAAGATTCTCTCTCCCCTGACGGTGACAAGCGCTTTATTTATACTCTACAAATTGTTCGCGAAGATTCCATTCTAGAAATATCGATTCTCCGAATCTAAAGTTATTTATGTCCGTACGTACTTTATAGATGTCGCTTGTCTTTTTCTATTACTCGTAATACGATTCTCCGAAAATGGTTTATGTCCGTACTTAATTAGTCATTTCACTCGAAGTATCAATTTCTAATAGATGTCGCTCGTCCTTTCTTATTGCACGTAAAAATATTTTGGAATTTTTTTCTTTCTTTTGAAAAAAAAATCACTCTTTTCTTTAGGTCACTTTTGGCGCCAAGATTTTCAGTTCGTTAGATCGCCATGGGAGATAGTACTCCATCCAGTGTGAGGTGTAGAATTGAAGACGTACGAGTATGAGACTTCGAGACTAATACCCTCGACATACGATATCCATAATTCTAAATTACCTACATCAACAAGATAATCTCTGTCGTGTGTCACCCCTGAGCTTTTAATTATCCCACAATGTATTACATAATTGCCACATCTTGACATTGACATAATTGAGTTTGCTTTTTGAGGATTATCTCCAAAGCGCCACTAAAAACACGTAGTAGTGATTCTGTAAACTAAAAGTTCAAACTTTCAGACGCAGCTGTTCGTGGCGTTTATGACAAATTGCATTGTTGTTTAAGAACAAGTTTTTTGAAGAAAAGGAAAACGATAATTGGAAATTAAAAATAATTTTCAATTACATAATTGGAAATTAAAAATAATTTTCAATTACATAATTGGAAATTATTTTTGGTCGTCTGTCGACTGTATAACTTGACTAACTTAACTACTTCCTCTCTCAACTACGAAAATAAAAATTTAGAAATTTTTGTGCTGGACAGCTTCGCATTATTTTTATAATTTGGTTAGTAAAATGTCGTCAGAAGAATATTAGGGGTACTAAAAGAGAGCGCAAAACATATAAAATTGTTTATATACAATTACATTAGACAAAAAACCAACAAGTAAATTGCAATCATTACATGTTTTTTTTTTAATAAAATTTTAACCAAAATATAAAAAAAAAAACCATCTTTTATCAACATTTTCAATATACATCAAAAGTTAATCTCCAGATTCCCAGCCTTATGTGAATCTCTATGGCTCTATATACATAGATAACCAAACATATCCTTCTATATTGGTTCTAAAGGAAATCCTTCAAAGAAAACTTTTGACCATTTCCAACACCATCCTTTAATTTAACGGTAACATGCTTCCGTGCTTTTAATGTGGCTTCTCCAGGACAAAGTGGAAAAACTTTTGAGACACGTAACACACCTTTTCATACATGTAAGGAATAGGATCAAGAGGAAGAAGGAGATGTCGACGTCGACGACGACGACGACCAAGAAGAGATTTTTTATGTACGGAATACTTGAAACCATCACATCCTTTTCTTATAGGTAGTAGATACATACATACTAGTATACGTAGCGTTCAACTACCGCGCTGATCCTTCAAGGGACAGAAAATATTTTTATCTCAATCTATTAAAATTTTTGCTTATCAAGCACTTTGTCTTCAAAACTTTCTAAAACCGATGCGATGCCGACGTCTTGTTTGTGCGCGTCCAAGTGAATGGAAGAGATGGCAAGTGAAAGGGCGATGGTGTGTTGGAAGGGGAGGGGGGGGGGCTTAGAGGACGGAGGGCTTTCTAGCTGACTGTGGAAGGACGTGATATAAAGGAATCCCATATTCGATTCTGGAAATAGCGTTGATGGCATTTGCCAGTCGAATTTCTTTTTATTTATCCACTTGGAGATATCTTTTTCGTTTTATGAATTTTATATGAAGTACCACAGGGTAACGAATAGATGCCATTCTGTAGCCATCTATTTTATGGCTGATATGAGTTTTTACTTGACCTGATATACGAATATTTGGAGATATATATGTGTGTACATTTATGTGGATATATATATATGTATATATGAAATGCATGTACGAAAGAACATTGGGGGGCCAACCACCCTGTCGATTAACTGTTAGCTAGACTCAAAGTCCATTTCACGAAGTGGTATATTTTCATAAACGAAATGGACTGCAAGGCCATTACCATAAAGAAATCTAGGACAATGGCAGGAGATACGTGTTATATGAAATATACGTGAATCTTGTTGAAATTGTGTGGACGGGACGGCGCGGCTGGGACACGGAACGTAGGAACAGTGATTGTGCAAATCCATACTATGTTGGATATTATTCGTCTTGTGTTATTTGGTGTGATGTACTTTTTGTGATTTTTCCCAAAGGACTCGCAAAACCATTTCGACAAGATACGTTTACAAGATTCGTAACTTTTGTGGTTTCGTGACTCTGTGATTTGTGAAAAAGCATTTTTGCAGGCGAAGTCATTTCAAGGAGCAGCAAAAATACAACACAAGAGTCCTAATAAAATTTATAACTATATTGATTTTCAGTTATACGATTTTTTTATTGCATGCAACTCTGTATACCTACATTATAATATGTATGTACGTGCATTTCCTACAACATTTCAATTTTGTTGTGAAATAATGACCATAACATTGTTACTGTTCTTGTTGTTGATGTTTTTCTTCTTTTTTTTTTGTGGAAAGTAAAATCATATTTTTACCATAAAATTTTATTCTTGTAGCACATTTCCTCTCTTCAAGTAAATTGTAATACAAAAACATGTTAAATTGTGAAAGTGGTGTAAGTAAATTCAACTGGAGTGTGCACTGTTATACATTCAGGATAGAGATAATATATGTATAATCCGTCATAGGTACGGACGACACAGTAAAACTGTATCAAAATCAGTTTGAATGCTTGATATTAACATTAAACGTAATTTATGAAATGTATGCGTGAGTTTACAAAAAATGTCTAATAAAATTTGTTTAGCACTAACGAACGCCAACTTCGAAGCTCAGTACTAAGTATATACTCAAACCTCTGATACCCTCAATCAATTGGTAAATCGAACTCTATAATAATTTCAAAATATTTCTTCCAGTTAAGGCTTGACTTAAAAAATTGAGTTAAAACAAACTCAGTATGATATGAAAATTCGACAACAAGCAAAAGTTACGATCTTAATAAAATAGTCAATAGTTATTAGCATATAAAATAAATAAAAATGAACTAAAGTGGCCACCTTGGTATTCCGGAATTAACTCGAATATTTTTTCAAGACACGCACCTAAAAACTAAATACCTTTATCGTCCATTCAGAGATCTCCCGAGTTAAGAAACGCTTCTGGACAACCAAGTACACTGTAATATTTTATTAAATTGTTGGAAGCTTTTAAAAAATCTATGAAGATATAAACCAGATTTCTACACTCTATTCCCATATTGTCGAGTGTAATGTGCAAATACGAAAACAATTAAATGCATATAGTTCTACTCTAACTAAGTCATGAAAAACATAAAAGTATTACTAAATCGGAGTCCTTACAACAAAACACTCGATTTGCCTGATTTATTGCTCTTCATCATTAAATCTTCCAGGATCGCAGACATCCGGGCGTAGGACGTTTTTGAAAGTAGGCCTCTACGTTTTATTTATGTTTTGAATTTCAAAAAAGAGGGGGTAATCATTAACAAAGATTTAATTAGAGATTTTCAGAAATAACAAAATTATGAGCTTCACAAAGATTTTCAGCACATTTCTAGGCCGACTGCATGACTATGTCAATATGCAACGAAAAATTTCAAGAAACAAGAATATTCGGATGTTGAATTTTTATAATTGACGGTTTCGATGATGTTAAGGATGGAGAGATGATTTTAAGAATCTGCATGGATGCAATTAGTCATTAGTAGGGCCCGGAAGTTGATGAAATTGCATCTTTTTTTTATGCGTCGCTAAGTGATGCTAATTATGATACAAACTTATTTTATGGTATTATACTATTCTAAAAACATGTTTTTCTATTTTTCATTTTCTGTCATATTGCGTACAGTTTCTCACATCTGCTCATTTTACACAACTTTTAAGTCATTTTCCCATTATTTTAGATCATTTTTTTAATTTTTATATTATTTTTTCTAATGTAACTGTACTGAATATATGAGTCTATCACTTCCCTAATTTTACAAGTATTTATTTTACAATATTAAAATAAAATTTCATAGGCTGGCAATACGTTTAATTTGTATCTCTATTTTATTTTAATTTCCTGGAAAGAGGGATTGATTGAAATTGCTGCTTGCATAGCTTTTTTAATTCTAGGAAAAATAAGACTATTGTCAAATTCATTTTGTTCTGAAAATGGTAATGTAAATGCAAAGCGGTTTCCCGTCCATTAGTTTAGTACAGTGTTGGGCAAAATGTAATCTGATTAATGATTAACAATGACAATTAACCATGTAATCTGTAATCAGATTACTTTGTAACAGATTATTACTGTAATCCCTTTCCATAATTACATAATGTAATCGATTAACGTGTCATGTGATTACAAGTTAATCTGATTACACATTAATCGATTACAAGGTAATCCGACTACATGTTAATCTAATTAATGTGATTACATTTAAGACATTTAAGATATTTAAGATATTTGTATTCTAATTCTTCATAAAACTCCCTAAAACTAATTTCGTACTAGAACAATACTATTTTCTTTCAATTCATTTCATTATATTATTAATTATTTTTAAGTAATCTACAAAGTAATCTGTTACAATGTAATTAGATTACAAAATAATCTAATTATATTGTAACAGATTGCACATTTGATAGATTACATATTCTCTCATAAGTAATCTGATTGATATGTAATCAAATACAATTTAATTAGATTACTTTGTAATTTGACTAAACTGTAATGGAATTATTAATTAAATTACACTGCAATCAGATTACGCCCAACACTTTTAGTACAGCAAATTGTTGATGCGTGAAACACTTCAAAGTGTCATTTCTATATACCTATATATCTGTATATTTGTATTTTAGTGCGTAAATAATAACACGGTAACCCAAAACTAAACTAAACGGCCAAAAATAAATAACACAAAATCTAGCCATTTGAGAGAGCTTGTATCTGAATTTGGTGAAGAAATATTTACTATTGATGGCAGTATATTATTTTGCAAGATTTGTGAGATAAAATTTTCCGCAGGTAAACGTTTCTGCATTCAACAACACATTGGCCAAGAGAAACACAAAAATCGCGGCTTGGAGAATTTATATGCGAAAACACAAACTTTCACAATGTACCCCAAGCAAAATTTCGACATATTCAAAGAACCTATGCGAGGCATTACTGTCAGTTAATATTCCATTAAATAAAATCAATCATCCAAAGTTTCGAGCCTTTCTAGTAAAATATACAAACAACGCGATTCCAGACGAGTCCACGCAAAGGAAAACGTTGCTATGATGAAATGATAAGAAAAAAATGTTTGGATTTCTATCGGTGAAACAACGGATATCGATGGCCGCTATGTAGCGAATGTTATCGTAGGAAAAGTGACGAGTTTCTTTTGACATCAGAAATTTTGGAGAAAGCTAATTCGTCAACCATATGTAAGCTGTTCGACAAATTCCTTTTCCTTCTCTGGCCAGATGCACAACAACGTCTTAATCTTTTTGACGGATGCCTTTTCGTATATGGTAAAATCAGCGAATAGTTTAAAAAAATTGTACTCTAAAATGGCACATATTACTTGCTTAGGTCATGGTTTCCATCAGCTGCCGAAGAAGTTTCACGAAATTACCCAGAAGGAGATAGACTCATTGCAAGTGTAAAGATTTTTTTAAAAGCACCTGCTCGTACAGAACGGTTTAAGTTGGAGGCTCCAGGTATACGCCTTCCACCACATCCCATATAAACGCGATGGGGAACGTAGTTAAAGGCTACTAAGTATTTCTCTGAACATTTTGACATTCTCAAAGATATAATTTCCAGTTTTGACTATGGAAGATTCAGCGGCAATTAAAATTGCACAAGATATAATTTCACATAATAAAATAGAAACTGATCTTGTGCATATAAAATCGAATTTTTCATTTTTATCAGAAGCTATTAATTAATTCGAAAGGAAGCGCGAAAAGCTTATTGATTTCATTCGTCTAATACAAAAATCCCAGGATGAATTAAAATGCGGGAGATGTTGCTGCAATTGTATATGAGAAACTTCTCAAAGTTTGAGATGAAAATTCAGATTTTAAAACATTGTCCAAGATATCACAAGTGCTTACGCTCCAATTACTTCTGTGGACGTGGAAAGATCTTTTTCAATGTACAAAAATGTGCTGTCAGATAATCGCTCATTTTCATTTGAACATCTTAAAAAAATGGCACTCGTAATTCACTGTAATACCTCAACATAAGTAGGTATATACTCAGCGAAACATTTTAATTATTTCCAAATCCTGATCGTTTAAATCATTACAGATTTACTTCGTTATTACTATCTAGACGGCAATCCACTCTGTTTTCCTTTTTTTATTTATGTGTAAAAAACTAATTTTTCGTTTTTTTAATTAAAAAAAAACTGTATGTATCTACATTACATAATGTCGAAATACAAAAATATATTTTAATTATATAAGTTGCATTTTTTTAATATTTTTAATTATTATTGTCACTTTTTTAATGCATTTTTTATGATCATTTTTCTAAATTTTATGGTTATCAACTTCCGAGCCCTAGTCATTAGTTATTAGGAAATTATACCGTGGTTGAGAGAAACAATTTATATTGGCCTGTTAATGTAAAAATTAGAAAGCAATCAAAGAAAACTTCTCCAGAACGATTTTTCAAATTATTTGAGAAACTTAGTACACAATTTTGTATTTGGGTTCCAATTGCGAGAAATATGTATTCGACTGGATTTAAATAAACAAATATATATATATTACATATACAAATTTTTACTTTTCATATGTACATAATTTCACTGTATAATAAAAGTGCCACAAGGCTCAATTTTGGGTCCATTGCTATTTAGTTTTCATATTAAAGAATTTATAATAGTAGTTTTAGACAAGCTCCACTTTCTCCAAATATAATTTATTAAAACTAAGCCCTGGAAAGTTCTAGAACATTTACACCTCAATAATAGACGGTCAACGATATCTTTCTGCTAGTATCAAGTGAGGTACCTAATCTTTCTCTAATCTAATCTATAATAATCGATTCAAAATAGATCTCAGGCGTACATAAGGAATCGTACACTCTAAAACATGTACAACTGGTTGCCATAAAGCATAGGTATTTTTCCCTAAAAATTTAGGGAATATTCCATAAAATGCAGGGACTATTCCCCAAAATTAAAGTTATTTTACCTAAATTTTAGGGAATATTCCCTGCATTTGTAGGGGAAAATTCCTAAGCTTTGTGGCAACAATTTGTGCATTTTTTACAGTGTTGCCAGAATTTGAAGACTAACACGTACATATGTGAAAAACTCTCCTTTACAATCGAAAAATCTTAAAAAAAAGAGTTATGCAAAAGCAGACGTTTCGTATTAGCAGGAACCATATACTCATCAGTACGGCTTGGTTCCTGCCTGCCATATACGCTAAAATGCACAGCCATATATGCACTTAAATTAATTTTTAAATGTGAATTATATACCAGGCGAAATACTAAGTATTTACTTGAATGTCTAGCAAGATTAATCATATGCGGGACTAGCATTTCATAGAGAGTTTTGCTATGTAAAAGAGTTTTTTCCACTTAATTCTCGAGCTGCGGATTTGGCAGCAAACTCAATTTCATATCACCTGAAAGCGGTTACATACAAATTTGCATATTTCATTTTCGTATTGTTACACCATATAGTTATCTAATGCAATGTTCAATACTGACACCGTATTTGAAACTACTTTTTCGAAATCATTACTACTAGCTCGATCCATTTTTGTAGAAAGTTGCCTACAAGCAGGCGTAAAATGTGACATATTTTCGTATTTTAGCTTCTAAAAAGGTCCACATAAGAAAAGACAAATACGAGAGAAATAACTCCTTGATAAGAATTTCTAATACTCAGTTTACAATTTCAAATACAAGAATATTTCCACTTCTCTTATTGCAACATAGAAATTCTCTTTTTTTTTCTCTCTCTCTAACCGAGATTATAGAACGAATTATTATGATCAAGCCATCTTATTTTACTACAAACACCCTGCTGAACATAGCTGAACTTGTGCTCTAAACACTCTAACAAAGTAAGTACTTTATATAAGGCCTAAATCACACGTACGAGTAAAAAATCTTTTACATTTCGATTCCATAACTTATTGATAACATATGTATAGGGGAGACCAGACTTGTTGTAATGAGGAGCAAATTTACGGCAACCGAAAAGGATGAAATCGCTTCCTTGTATTCAACACGTTGACCCTCAGCAGCAGCAGCAGCATATCAATGATTCTACTATACTCTATACGCGCGGTCTGGTTTCTCAGTTGATTCAGTTCGGCTCGGACTCAGAAGACGTAAGCGATGCTCTTATCAAACCACCTTACTTAAAATTAACAAAAAACACTTGCCACATGGAGCACACCTTCAGCCTTTGGACTTGAGGGAGATCTTAAGTGCCAATCTGTTTCGTCAGTGGTTTATGAGGCCATTAATAAGTTCAACAACGGCAACAAAATCCGCGGATTTTGTGATAGCGCAATGTCACTTGTTGTAGTGCACTCACTTTAGTCGCATTCCCTGCGAAATGTTGTTACTCGTAGAATGTCTCTCTTGTGTAGCTGGTGCTGTTGCTGCTGCTGCTGCTGCTGCTATACGACAACCGACAGCGCGGCATGACAACAGAATTAAGAATTTTGCTCATAGGGAACATAAATTAATTAAAGAGGATCGGATGCAGTAAAAATCGTTTAAGTCTTGAGAGATTTTTTTTTTTTTTAGTTTTTATTTCCCCAGATAAAATTTATGGATGTTGTAGCTTCTGTGGTGAGTAATATTTAATATGAAAACATATGAACGTATAGTAAAGGAAAGTATATGTAGCATAAATCATCTTAATTTGTTGTAAGAAGAAATCATGAGTTTCCTAGAAATTTGTTAAGAATCTGGATTTACAATTTTAGTCATCATTTCGCGTGACATTTCACTCAATTGTAGAATCCATTTACGGTGAGTATTTTATTGTTCAGAAAATGTCCAAATTATAGGAGAGTTGCAATGGACATATTGGAGCCGGAAAAGTTTACCACCATTAATTTTGTCGAACTTAAGACGTTTGTCGAACTTAAAATTCTAGTTGGCCTTTATTTGGACTCACGTTTATTACATCTCTGACGATATGTGCTCCATTTTTAAATATTGCAACCAATATTGCAACCAATATTGTATGCAGATATGGTGCAATCTCGACCAGGGGCGCACCGAGAGGGGGACGAACGGGACCGGTCCCCCTCCAGAATGTCAGTTTTCTGAACACAATTTACAAATTATGTATAAAATGTAGTCTGTATATTATTACAAAGTCCGATAAAATAAAATAAAACCTTTTAATATACAATGGCAGTCCTTAAGTGCTCAGATGGGTGCAGGACGCGACTTAAGAGACCTATTTTTCCGATTCGTTAGGACTTGGGACACCTATGCCCCCCCCCCCCCCAACCAAATCCTGGGTGCGTTACTGCTCTCGACAATTATGAAGATTCGACAAGTTTTCTCATTAAATTTACTCATCTTGTGGCACAGAAAAAATCGCCTAGACAATAATACGCTGGATTTGACATTTAAGAGAGAAAAGGATTATTTTAGTGCTATGTTGATGAGGTTATTAATTTTATGAAAAGTTGTTCGAAAATAATTTTATATACACTCCCAGACTAATTGTACCTCATAAGTACAAGAACAGACGATTTTAAGTGTTATCAGATTATTTACTGTTTTAATAGAGGTATAGAATCTGCGGACGATATAAATACTCTGAAAATGCGCGGAGGTTGCTAGACAAATGCATCGGCAAGGATTTCAGTCAGCAGCTCATCAGACTTCCAGAGAGATAAATCCGATGAGATGATATTATTTTTAAGAAGCACCAGCACCAGCACCAATTCTATTGATATACTACCACTTACTTGTCTAAAGTTTTGATCTGGTGAGGAAAGACATCTAGCTTTAACTGTTAAATCGTTTGTCTAGATCTATGAAATTTTATTCTTAACATACAATTTCTTAATACAACCGAATAATTTATATAATACTATTTCTTTTAGAAATTACAGAAATATTGATGTGGCTGAGTTAGCTCAAAAATGTGCCGCTCTGCCTTGGATTGAGTTTTATCTAACCCCATCAATAAATGACAAATTGAATATCTTTTACAACCTGATTTACCATCTACACGACAAATATGCACCTCTCAGAACAAGGTCGGTCAAAGTAAACGGTTGCCCGTGGTTTTCCCAAGAGGTTCATTCGTTGATTGTTGAGCGCGACTTTCTGCATCGCCGATTTTTGCGACTAAGAACTAATGAAAGCCGTAATCGTTATAAGATAGTTAGAAATAAAGTAAATTCCAAGATTCGTACAGCTAAATTTTGCTATTTCAAACACAAGTTTGATATTAACCTGCCTCCAAAAAGACTGTGGAACAATTTAAAATGCTCAGCTATTTTTCGAAAGGATACAGATACATGTGAACTAGATCCTAAAACCTTGAATTTTCATTTTACATCAACACAATCTGTTGCTCTGAATTCTGCCACTGCTTCTGAAGATTTTGTTAACGGAAATGCAGGTGAAACTCATACGGACGGTCTTAGTTTCCGTTGTGTTGATATCGAAGAAGTCAGTAAAGCTTTCAATTCAATAAAATCTGATGCAGTGGGTCCAGATAGAGTTCCTCCCCAATTTCTCAAGATAGTTCTACCTTATACCTATAATTCATTCTATCATGCATATCTTTAATGCTTGCTTGAAAACTTCTGAATTTCCCACTTGTTCGAAGGTCGCAATTGTGCGGACATTAGCTAAAATTAGTACCCCAAGTAACGTAACTGACTACAGGCCAATAAGTGTATTATGCTATCTTTCAAAGGCCCTTGAGAAGATAATTTATTCCCAAATAAGTGAACACTTGGAAAACAAAAAACTCCTAACTCCCTGGCAATCGGGCTTCCGTGCTTTCCATAGTTGTGAAACCGCTCTCTTAAAAGTCACCAGTGATATTCGTAAATTTTTAGATAGCAATGACCTTGCAGTATTGACCCTACTGGATTTTTCAAAAGCTTTCGACAGTGTCAATCATTCTAAGTTACTGACGACAAAATTAGCTTCACAATTCAATTTTTCTACGTCGGCCATTTCTTTAATATCTGATTTTTTGGCAAATAGATCCCAACAGGTGCTAATGAGCGTCTCTCAGAAGTACTACTTTTACATTGCAGAGTACCCCAAGGATCTATTTTTGGACCACTATTGTTTAGTCTGTACATTAACGATCTTCCTAATGTCATCCAGGACTGTAACATTCATTTGTACGCAGACGATGTACAACTATACCTGAATAGGTCGATTGGTCTAATGGAAGAAAGACTGCGTAGACCGCCTCAACTCTGACTTGGAGCGAGTATCAAGATGGGCGTCCGAAAATCAGCTTATATTAAATCCCACTAAATCCCAATCAATGGTTTTTTATAGACAACAGCTTGATATAAGCGAGTTGCCTCCGGTCATTCTTGATGGAGTTACCCTGCCTTTTGTGAATAAAGTTAAAAATCTCGGTTTTACTCTGAACACCTCAATGAGCTGCTGTGACCATGTAAATGGAATAATTCGTAATGTCTATGGTGGCCTTCGGAGATTGTGGTTATCAGCTAGTATACTAACAGAGCCCTTACGTTTAAAATTAGTTAAAACGCTTTTATTGCCATATTTTATTGGGTCTTGTCTAATTTACACCCGTTTAGATTCTTCTTGCGCTAGGAAATTGGAGGTTGCTTTTAATGATTGCACAAGATTTGTCTTTGGGCTGAAACGATTTGATCACATTTCTCCGTTTCGGTTGCATATACTTGGATGTTCTTTAAACACTTTTCTTGTTCGAAGGCAGTTAATTTTTCTTCATAGAATTATATATCGAAACCGTGTACCTTCTTACTTACATGACGAGTTAGTTTTCCTGGGTTCATCTAGAAATCTTAGCATTTTAATTCCGCGATACAGATATTCCATAATGGAGAACTCTTACTTTGTTCGAGTAATACGTTTGTAGAATTCACTTCCTGCCAACTTTCAAAGATCCAGCGCATTGGGGGCTTTCAGGTAACTTTTATACCAATACTCGCCTATTAACAACTTATGATTACATAACATATTTATTTTTGCACTCACTCAAAACAGAAAGGACTTCATTGTCACTGTCAGAGATCTTAATTTTTAAATTTTTTTTTTTTTTTTTTTTTTAATCAATACAACTATGTTATTTTAATTGCTATTATTGAATTTTTCATTCTGAATTCTGCTATTATTCTTGTTTAATTTTTATAATATTATTGTTTCTATTAATTCTCTAATTCTCTTAATCTTCTAACTTTTTAGCTTTATTTAATTTCATTTTTTTTCTCTTAAGTTTATTCATTAGCTTTAGATTTTCATATATTATACATTCAGTATCAGTCGGTGCAGGTAAAAGATTTTGTAAGTCTTATTGTACCATTTGCCAGGAAATAAAAATTAAATTGAATTGAATTGAATTGAATTGAATCTATATTCCACCAGATCAGTGCTCCAGTTATCTCGGTGCAATTAAAAGAAAAGTTTTGTTAAAACCAAAAACAGAACAGTTTTTACAGTACTTTATAAGCTTCCATGAAGCTCGGTACTGATTCAATGTAGGAATGTCAATCAGTCAACCTCAAACCTATATCTCAATGCCGCGCCCTTAGTTATACAAAACAAAGCGAATGGAATCCCAAAAATTTTCCCATGAACTTTATATCTATATTTTTTGCAATTTCATGTTTCGATCACGTTTCAACACAAAAATTTTCTTTTTCTTTTTTTTTTATAATCTTTCAAAAATTTTACTTAAATTTAAATGGCGCTTTTTTCAGTATAGGTAGGGAAAATTACACAAAAAACCACAAAAATTCACCGAAAAACCAAACCTCTACAAACTAAATCTCTCCATCAGGAGTCAAATGAGGCACTTAGAAATTCATCAGCGAGTCAATGGGCAAAGTTATGTGAATGGCCCCAATTTCGGTGGCAACGCGTACAATATTTTTGGCAAAATCCGCAAAGAGACTGGCTGTTAGCTGCTGCTACTGTTGTGATGTGCTAGGAAACAATTTCAAGTGACGACTACTGACTGGTCGTGTTTATAAATTCACAGATAAAATACAGATTTTTACCTGAAATGTCGAAAAAAAGACGACAAATCACATTGCTTTTGTGGCGCACGAACTTTTCGCGGTTATTTATTTGTTCGCCGGTAACTGTAGTACCTACCTACCTATAACGTTATACAGTAGCCGTGTTTGTGCCTTGAATAACATAATTACGATCGCACCGTGTCGCGTCGTCGTGCGGTTTGATGTCTTCCGCAATTTGTTTCATATGAATTTTCAGTGTTTCTAGTTTATATGCGTGTATAACTTTTCAGATATTTTTTTTAAGGCAATACTAAGCAATCACGAACAAATATCGCGCATAAGATAGCTGCACTATTTTGAATGAAATATTTTCAGTTTTTAGGGTTATTTCTGAGACCTAAAGTGCTTCACGTAACGTAATGTGTAACATTTCGCGTATCTAAAAATGTTCTTCCTCAGGATTAATTGAAAATGAATTTTTAGATACGAGTCCACAAAAACTTGACAAGCATTTATGTCAGTTTTGGTTTATTTAATGGTGATGTCTCACATATACAGGGTGTTTCCCACTAGGAGGTCAATAGAGCGGGAGGTGATAGTACTCACCTAGACGAACCAAAATTTGTATGGCAGGGGAGGGTCATATTAACAGTTTAGGAGTTACAGGGTGATTAAGAAAAAAGCTAGTTTTTCAAAAAATACCCTGTATTTTAAAAACTATAGGACACGGTCACAGTTAAGAGCTCATTGTATGCAAAGTTCATGGCCTTTCCAACGATTGCTCAACCAGCCCCATACCTCTCTCCCATCAAGAATTACAGTTGTCTAAACTAAAAATTTCTGATTTTCTGCCATTTTTTTAAAATTTAACCTCAATTATTTTCGCAAAAATGTCATTATTATTATTTTTTTTTTTTAATATTATTACGCCAAGCGCAGGGGATACCCTATGATGCAAAGCACAGCATGGCAGGAAGGAGATAGGGAAAGGATTAGGCGATATGAGGAGAGTGGCGGAGCTGCCGATGTATGTCGCCCTTAAACTTCCGCAGATTGTATGCTGGAGGAAAAACAGAAGATGGTAAGCTGTTCCACATTCGCATTGTTCGGGATAAAAAAGCATCACTGAATTTCACTGTACGGCCGAAAGTAATTTGAATAGTTAAAGGATGTGCGCGGTTTGCAGCGCGAGTATTGCGTGCAGGAATCATTCTACATGGAATTAGACTATATATTTAATCAGAACATTGACCATGCATGTAGCGATAAAGGAGCGAAAGGCATTTAGCATTGCGGCGGTGCTCGAGTGAGTCGATAAGACAAGTTATTGCCAAATCGCCAATGAACTTGAAGGATCTCTTTTGGACAATATTCAATGAAGCTAAGGCTGTGCGACCAGCCCCGGCCCATATATGGGAGTTGTATTCCATTCTAGGTCTAATGTAGTACTTGTAGAGGAGCGCTAGATTTGTAGGCCTGAAATATTTCTTACACCTTTTCAGAAATCCAAGACATTTCGATGCTTCTTTGGTAACAGAGAAGATGTGATCTGTCCAGTTTAACTTACTGGCAATATTAATGCCAAGAATGCTTAGTGACGGTGAATCAAAAATTAATGCTCCATCAAAAGAACCAGGATTGGTTAAGTTATGATCTTGTTTTAATGAGATGCGACAGCTTTGGGTTATAGATGCATTAAATTCGACGCGATTCGCTTTGCCACAAGTGAGGATATTGTTAAGATCGTTGTTCAATGATCTAATCATGCAATCTCGTTTAACACATGCGGCATTCACCCTGGAGTATCAAAGGAGTAAGCGAAATCAAGAGTACTGTCATCTGCGTAACTATGGATGGGATTGAAAGTAAGGGAAAGCAGAACATTAATGTAAATTAAAAAGAGAGTTGGAGAGATAACAGAGCCTTGAGGCACACCGGCATTTATGGTATGAGGTTCAGATGTAACGCCATCAAATACAACACGTATTTGGCGACTAGATAGGAAACTTTCAATCCATAATAGAAGAGGAAGGGAGAGACCAAGTACTTTAAGTTTGACTAAAAGGGCTGGATGCTAGACTCTATTAAAGGCTTTTGAAATATCTTCAGCAACGATTTTCGATTCACCATAATTGTGAAGACTACGGTTCCAACGTTCCGTAAGAAAGTCTCCAGCTCGGAAGCAATTTTGGCGATTGTTGATGAGATGATAACTTTCTAGATACTTCATTAATTTTGAGTTAATGATAAATTCAAAAACCTTTGAAAGAATCGAAGTGATCGCAATGGGTCGATAATTTTTTTTTTTGGAAACTGTAGATTCTCCTCTTTAAGTTGACCTATTACACCCTATGTGTTAACTGTAGCCTTTAAACAGTTATTAACTCATAACCTATTCAGGTTACACCGAAATTAGACGATATTTTTTTAAATGACGTGCTAGCTAAGGAAACAAATTATCGTTGAGAATAGGTTTGAAAATAGGTTTGAGAATAACTTTAGAGCTAATACCTCTTAAAGGGCTTCAGATAGCACATTGGGTGTAATAGGTCAACTTAAAGAGGAGAGCATACAGTTTACAGTTTATATAAAAAAAGTTATATTAATGATCTTTTTGCAAAAATAATAGAGGTTAAATTAAAAAAAAAATATGTAAGAAAATCCGAAACTTTTAGTTTAGACAACCGTAATTCCTGATGGGAGAAAGGTATGGAGCTGGTTGCGCAGTTGTTAGAAAGGCCATGAAGTTTTGCATACGATGAGCTCTTAACTGTGACCGTACGCCCTGTAGTTTTTAAGATACAGGGTATTTTTTGAAAAATTAGCTTTTTTCTTAATCACCCTGTAACTCCCAAACGGTTGATATGGCCCTCCCCTGCCATACAATTTTTGGTTCGTCTAGGTGAGTACTATCACCTCCCGTTCTATTGAGCTCCTAGTGGGAAACACCGTGTATATATTGATACGGTGGATTAATAGGGAAGCCTGCAATATTGCGAGGCAATTGTGGTTTTCATATGACAGAAAGAGGACAAGAGAACTCCTTGATGGCAGTAGAAGAAATACAAGGAATCTAGTAGGGGTCATTATCTACAGGTTACTGGACAATAGGAGACTGGGAATAATGGCGAACGATTTCAGCAAGAGTTGTAAGGATTCGGAGGAAATAGAATCCGTCCAACACGTACTTCGCGAGTGACCCGGTCTGATGAATAAAAGAGGTAGGCTCTTACTACAACTTCTTTTCAAGTCTGAGGGAGCTGCAAAGTAAAGAGCTCAGATTTATCCTGAGATTTCTAAGTGAATCAGGATGAATCTAGGGCCCATATCAAAGGTTACTTCAAGAGGACAAGGGGCACAATGGATCCAATGGATCGTTCAAGTGAAACAGGTTAATCACATCTAGCGGTACACCTCTTACCTAACGTAGTTTTTTTAACTAATGCCAATCGATTTAAGAAGTTGGGGTAAGATGCTTGCGGGTCAGTAAGAAATTCGAATAAATTATCGTTGTAGAAATCTCACTCTTTTTGCACAAAGGTTATTGTCTAATCGGACGTCCTTAACTACCACCATCTTATCATCTTACAAAGTTCTCACGAAGGTATTTTTGTAATATCCCATGGATTAGGGGCGTTTCCTAACAATGTTTCCCTGATTCAGATATGATGCATGAAGCAATGAGTCCTTTTTTTTGTTCTTTTTTTTGTTTTGTGATAAAACTGTTGTGCTTTACGCATAAAAAGAGTTTATTTGAATGTTTGAGATATCAGTTTGTGGGTGAAGTTTATGAGTGATGAATTATCAAACCATTGGGATAGATATCAATGGGGTTTCTTTGAATCCAGACTCATTGAATTATATACCTACGACTTATCACATCACTGAAATTTTAAATTATATACATATAAGGAAACTATAGATAGGACATTGTAATTATAATTTCGTAGTTATGAAAATGCGTTGAAATTACTTAGTGGAGTGAGGATGAGGAACCAGGCCATTTTCTTCTGGACATTTTGAGCAAAAAAATATTCCCCGCCAAGAATTTATAATCTACTATTTATTAAAGTATTTTCTCGAACGCTTTTCCCAGGTAGATAAAAAGGAAAACAGTTTGCTGGCTTCTTTAGAGTGTGCAGATTGGTTGTCCTTGATTTTTGTTTTTAGTAGGATTGTGGTCTTTAAAGTAAACCTTGGTGGAAATTTACATAAAAACAACATGATGTATCGTAAATAATTTGAAATTGCATTATTGTTGGCAAACCTTAAGTTTTTTTTCTTATTTAGAACATCCATCAGACTCTTACCAAGAATTCTCTCTCTAATATCATTGTTCATCTCCACATTTACTATTTGAACGCGCTAATGAATATTTGTATAATTTTGGTGGAAATTTATATAAAAACAGTTGTAGTTTAGTGTTTTCTTGGTTTTTAGTATCGAAAAAATTCCTGGAATTACTTTTAAAAGGTAGTAATATTATCTCTGATTATATATAGATTTAAATATATAAAAAAAGATCTAATTTTATATGAAATATGAAGGAGATTTCTCTTCTAACAGACTGAAATTTATTGAAAATAATTTCAATAAATTTACAAAATGCATCACCCAATTTAAAAGTGCAATACGAAATCTTGCTACCATATAATTTAAGCTTACTTTTTATAAGTATTTATATAGGCAATTGGCGTGATCTCCATCATTGAACTTCTATGGTAGCCGATCAGAGATAACCATACTGATGAGACCTCCCTGGACGCTGGGTCGAAAAGTTCAATCATTTTGTTTTTTTTTCAAACAAATATATAGCGATTATATCAAATTTAAGGGGTATAGAGCTTGGAACGATGCCATATTGTCATAATAATCATACCCCGCACAAAAATAAAATAGTTTTATAAATCGATGAAATAGTATAAGCATAAATAAAATAATAATAACAATTAAAACAAGAAATGAGGCCTAGTAAAGAAATAAAGGAAAAAAGTGTCGCAAGTGTCGTAAAAAAAAAATTATAATTAGATTGATTTAGCATGAAGGGAACGAAAAAGTATTTTAATAACACCAAACTTACCTGAGATGTATTGAAGCTGAGATGAAAATTTGAGGAATATTTCACTATAATTTATCGAATTCCTTTACAGCATCTAAGGGTTTTCCCAAATATGCAGGTAATATATGTTGTACATATGTAGAATAGATGAAACGACAGAATTGCTGATCCTGAATGAAAAAAAAAATTTCCTTAAAAACCATTTCGATTTTGAAAAATTATTTTTAAGCGCATCCAAATTTTAATTTTTTTTTTTTTTTTATACTTTAATTATCACAAAATGTTCGATAAAAATTCAATTTACGTTTTAAGAATTATTTTTATTCTTTCCCTAGTAAACACAATTCCGATGTCCTCACAATTTTCAGACTATACTACAAAAAGATTGGACGGAATTCCAATATTTATCAAAAAAAATTCAAACACAGAACGATGTCTTTACTTGATCCGAAGCTTTCTTTACTCTGCTCTATTTTGTCATTCCTAGGAAAATCTAGAGAATTTCCATAGAAATTTTATATGAGATAAGAATTGGAGAAGCGATGGACAATTTTGGACAATATTTAAAACTGTTCTTTGATTTTTCCATTATTTTTCTGAAGAATTCCGTATATGAAAATACATAGATGAAGAAAGTGTGGACATACTGCAGAAAAAGTAGAAATTGAAATCTTAACTTTTTCCAAAGAAATATTTATACTTTTCCTTTATCGGAAGAACAGCGAACAACTACCGGACAACATTTTTGGTAAGCCGTTCTTTTAATTTTATCAACTTTTTCCTTTTTATTTGTTGGAAAAAGTGTGGATTAAATATGGAAGGAACTGAAAAATTAGAACATGCTATGGATATTCTTCAGAATGAATCTGTACTATATCCAGGCGTTATCCAATGTTTTATTATTTCTGGAAAAAGTGTTTAGTTTTGCTATGGAAATGAATGGTGTAGTGAAATCTCATTCATTTAAGGTTGCGTTCTTGTGAGTGAAGCGAGTTTCGTATTGGGATCAAGTTAGGCAAATAGATAAAAACAAAGTGAAGAAAATTGCTTTATATTTAATATTATACTTACTATATCCATAGGTATATATAGTGATAAAATTTAATGTTGCAGCGTTTTCTATTTACTTTTAGAATTTTGCGTGAAGAGATTTGGTGTACAACAAGGGATAGATGCGCAAGATATAATTCGGGAAACCCTATGTAGATTAAAAGACTCCGTAAGGAAAGAATCAAACAGAAGAATAATAAAGTAAAACATAAATTTAGTTATTTTATTACTTTAAGACTAATAACATTTTTGTTCACAGAGAAACTGGAAGAAAACCACACAGCTCTGAATATATTTAAGAATTTTTTTCTTTCTTTTTATAATTGAATTGTTATTTTGTTTTGTTTGAACGAATTTCTTAAAAATAAATTTTATTTTTGTAACAATAATATATTTAAAATGCTTTTTATTGATTGTAGTTGGGAGAAGATTGTATAGTTTGCAGATTACAATCAATAAACAAAAAGTTATAAAACCACAAATTTAGGTATTTTTCTTGTCAACAAATAACATTTAAGATTATTTATTTATTAAGAAACGCACTACCCTCCATATTTCTACCACATATAGTAAAAAGTTAAATTTTTAAAAATCTTGATTGGATGATTATGACCGCTATTTTATTTTTACTGAGGTCGATTTAATGCACCACAAATATATTCAGAATTAACTGCTGATAAATTTGTGAAGGGGTGTGCAGGCGTTAGCCTCGCATTCTGAAAGATCTACTGTGACAGTCCACATTCAATTTACTGGCTTTCTAGGTTTAGGCTGTTTAATAAAGTCCAGAACCATTCTGGGATTGACATTCCACACACATTTTGGCGGAGGAAAAGAATGTTCGAGGTGGAGGTGGCTGGCCAATGCATCGCAATTGTAGAGCAGGTTCTCTGAAGTTTCATGAACATCCTGACAGAAGCGGCAGGATGAAGTCTCAGCCAAGGTCATCTTGTTTAGGTAATACCGAAACGAGCAGTGGGCTGAGAAGAGCTCTGTACTCCCAAGTAGTAGAATTCTTTTGTTTTTCCGTCAGAGGTGTCGATAAACTTTTTTGCCTGACGATATCTTTGTAGTCTTTCCCAATAAAGGTATTTTTGTCTGTTCTCCCAGGTATTTAGGGTAGGGATTTTGGTACCATACAATAGTTCAACAAAGGAAGTTTCCGCTCCTCTTTTAGGTAGGCCATTAGCAAGTTTATTGCCTGTATATCCCCCATGTTCAGATATTCACATAAAAATAACTTTGTTTCTCCTTGATTTATTTTTAAGGGCTTGCAGACACTCCCAGACTATCTTTGACTTAATCGTCAAGGACTTTAAGAGGAGTCAGTACCAAGTTTTGCAAGTTTCATACATTTTTCAATGCAAATTTCTGGCAAACTATTTGTAGCAGAATATCGATTTATATCTTAAATTAAAGATAACGAAGAGGGCTAGTAAATAACGTCGGAAAAAATAAAAAAATGGTATTAAAGCGGAGATATTAGCTCGGAAACTTGTAAAAATGGTAACAATTGAAGTTTTTCAAATCAAATTCCTGTTAGTAGGTATTCTCATTTCTTTAGATTGTGACTACTTTAGAAAGAAAAAGACCAGATCTGGCAAATAACGTCGAGTTTTTTAATTTTTAGTGGGCGATTTTTTTTAATCATTTGACTCTAATTGTACTTGTTTGTTCTACCGATATTTCACAGACGATAAATTGCAATATTTCGTTGAAAGTTATTGACATACAAAGCAAAATAGTATATTTAAGAATTATGTGCAAAAAAAAATATAGAAAAGTTAATTTCCATTACAAATTTTCAATTTATTTGAACTGCAAATATTCATTTTTCGTACTAAATTGTCGCATGTTGTATTTCTGTTTTTTACGCTAGATGTCTCTGATGTGGTCTGTGGTCTAGGTCTAGACTAATTTTATATGAATTTTCTCACTTTAAGACACAAACCTACGTATAATAAATTTTATTGCCTACAGGTTCGCTGATATCTAAATTGAAATTTTTGCTGAGTACTGACTCCTCTTAATGCCTTGAGAGTGGCTTGACTATCCGAGAAAATATTGATGATTAAGCCATTTATGGCTCTTTTAATGTATGTATTGGCGCATTACTTTATAGCTAATACCTCAACCTGGAATACGGTAGAGTTAGAGACCAAGGCCTTTGGGATGTAGAATCTGGGACCGTATACGACCCGTCCGATTCGACTCCACTATTCGTTTTTACACACACCATCGATAATTGTTGGAAGATACGGCGTTCCACCGCTGTTGTTGGTCACCCAAAACTATGTCGAATGATCTTACAAAATCCACCTTGGGTGTAATTATATCAGATATTATCGTCGTCATTTGCTCGAAGCATATCTGTTTTAAGATACCTTAATGACCAATTAGATTATCTTGCTTGAACTGTTTCTCGTCTTGCAATCTGGAGATCGGTTCCTTGTTTACCTACAAATGCAGAGGTGGAAGATTTAAAAAGGCTTTTATGGCTGCTGTAGGACCAGATATTCAAGTAAGAGGCTATAGTCTATTTTCATTTCTGGGGAATTCACTTCCAGTCCGCTAAATTTTTGACTATGTATACGATCGCACTGTAAATCTCTAAATTGAAAATAATTTACCAATAACCCCCATTTTTTCAAATCCATAATTAGTTTTATACAAACATTAAACACAAACATAATAATTTATTCTGTATCAATTGCGTGGTGGTGGTCTGTTTTTATATTTACAAACATCACAATTCCAATCTCCGCAATCATAAGTCAATATTGGAACGTGCCTTAATAAAAATTTCACTTAACCTCAATTCTCTTTTTGCATTTACAAAAATTATTTTCTTCTTTTTTTTTTCTGATCGGTCGGTATAAGTGAGCGTATTCACAATAAAATTGTTATAAGGGTCAAATCATATACACACGTACCCAGTCCAGTTATGTGCAATATTGTGATCATGATCACGTCACATATGGAGACAATATGCTCGAATCATAAATAACTATAGAATTATTGACATGAAAACAAAGAGGGCATTACACTCAAGGTCATATCACGGACGGCCTTTATACTGTCATCACTCACAACTCTACCAAACTGGAGCTCAGCATGTTCGACAGAGAACCCGGCACTTAGTGATGTTCAATCGATCGCAGCATTTCATGCGCAAAGCCAAGACTTAGTATGCGCACATTCACATGTTCACAGCATAATTGTAATTTATTCCTGCAGAACATGACAGTTATTTGCGTTTGTATTGAGAATTGATCTGTTTAGAATGGCGCGCAGATTTTACAGACATTCGCGATCTAGAAAAGCAGCAGTAGCGCTATCTACAATATTTTGTAAGTAGGTATGTTGTGTTTGTGCCATTCTTTATTGCAATTTATTTCATTTCAATGGAATTTACTAATAGTGAAAGAAGAAATGCCATCGCATATATCTCCTCTGTATACATATTTCTGCACGGACCCATAATATTCATGAGCTCATATAGAACTTTTATACCTTTAATGCGCGCATGTGCGAATCGATATGTTGATGAATGGTGTTAATGCACCTCGTGTTCAGATTTTTAAAATGTCATTTTAGTCTTGTTTTACTATTATAGTTCTTTACTTTTGTTTTATCATCCGTGTGTTTGTTACTATAGAGGGAATTGCAATGCTTCAAAACTATTACTATAGAGTAACATTAGCTAGTTAGAGAAGACCTGAGATGATCAAGTTATTTCATCGAAAATGACTCTGTTTCCTCTCATAGATTAATAGTTTTGGTTTGCTCTTCTCAGTACACCTACTAAGCATATTGGAAATTAATACAATGTGCAACAGTATTTAATTCATAGATACAGTTACTCCAGACCATCAGGTGAATTTCTAATGAGGGACAAAAATAAATTTTATTTTATGGCTGGATTACAGGTTGCTTTCAAATTTCACAATTTAAAATAATTATCACATCATTTTCCTTGAGGTATAGACAGCTGACGGCGCGGCGTGGGTATCATCATTATGCCGTGTTATCGCTACTGATCGTAAAATTCTATTTTGCTTTTGTTTTTTCTATTATGGTGTGTAGGTGGAAGTCTATTCGCGAGGATTGAATTCAATTAGTTTACAATTCAAAGCTGTTATGAAGTCATTAGAAATGCACTTTGTGTTGAACCTTCGATGAATTAAGTGATTTTTGTCTATAATTTTTTCCCTAGGTTTTTGTATTGAGCTTTTCATAGTATACAACTAACGATTTGTTATCTATACTGTTTCGAAATTAGTTAATAGTGCAATAAGTCCTTGATTAAAATTTAAAATAAATGAAGAGTTTTGTTAATTCTAAAATTAGTCGAACACTATCGAAAGGTCAGAAAATTGTGTATGGCTTTGCGTTAGAACTATTTTCAAATTCTTTTTCCTGGAGTGCCATATTTTGCTTAGTAGTTGCATTATGTGCATTGTTGGCCATTTACAGACTTTATTTGTGGGTTTTCCATAAATTTTGGAATAAGATTTGGCTGGTTCATTGCTAGCCTAAAACTATGTACACCTAAACTCAAGCTGAAGATGAAAAGAAATAATTTCAATACGATTCCGAAATTACAAGGATATTCAATTGCGATTTATTTATTTATTTATTTATTTATATGTCTACCGATAAGATTATCTTACAGGCACATTTAATTTACTAAGAACAAAATTATTAATGAGCATATTTATAAGCAAAACAATAATTTCTAAATAAAATTTGCTTGATGATAATAATTCAAAAATTAAACTAAGCGACTAGCATTCTCATAAAGAGTTGATTTAAATATTTCCCTGGGCATTGTAAAATTAATAAATGCAGAAAATGAATTAAAGAGTAAAATACAATTTGAAATAGGTTCATGCATGCCCTATAGTTTGTTCTATGTTGTGGAGCATACAGAAAATTTCGTGAGCGAATTGGTCTCTCTGGTGCATAAAAGCAGATTAAAGACAAAAGTTCAGAAGAATTAATTCTATAAGATAAAATATCTCTTACAAAAGTAGCACAGTTCACTTCACGTCTGAACTGAAGATTTGATAAATCCAAAAGCAAGCATCTTACACGGTATCGTGGCAATTTTTTCACAATTATAATTTAATTTATATAAAGCAAAACGAGTAAACGACTTTTGTACAGATTCGATACGGTTAATGTGAATATCATAAAAGGGGCACCAAATGACAGCCGCGTATTCAAGAACAGATCTTACAAGCGAATAATACAGAACTTTAAATGTGAATATATCATTAAAATCTTTGAAATTACGCTTTAAGAAACCTAGATTGCGGAATGCTTTAGAAACAATAAGTTCAACATGTGAAGCGAAAGATTGTTTTGGATCAAATATTACTCCTAGGTCTTTGACCTCTGAAACTCTAGGAATGAGAATATCATTGATCGTGTAATTAAAGCTAAATATGTCGAATTTTCTAGTGAAACTCATAATTTTGCACTTGGAAACATTTACTTCCAATTTATTCATCGAGCACCATGTAAATAACCGATTAAGATCAGCTTGAAGTGAGAAGCAATCGTTCAAGGAATGGATTTTTGTATAAAGTTTAAGATCATCATCAAATATTAAATAATTCGCGAAGTAAAAATTCCTAACTATGTCATTAATGAAGAGCAAAAAAAGTAAGGGTCCTAAATGACTGCCTTGAGGAACACCAGAAGAACAGGGATGACTCTAGAAATAAGATTGCCAATTTTCAGATATTGCTTACGGTTGCTTAAATAAGATTCAACCCATTTCAAGATAGATGAATGAAAGCCAATACATTGCAATTTAAAAACTAGAAGCGGAATATTAAGCCTATCGAATGCCTTAGCAAAATCAGTATAGACCACATCTATCTGGACACCTTCTTCAATAGAACTAATCGCAGAATTGTAAAATATTGCCAAATTTGTGGAAGAGGACTTACCAGAGCAAAAACCATGCTGCTGGGAGACTATTAACTCCTTTACAATAAAGCTAATTTTAGTATTCACTATAGAATCTAATAATTTCGGAACATTATTCATCACAGACACTCCATACGATAATTCTTTATATCATGTTTTAACCAGGAATTAAAAATTGGTGTAATAAAAGAAATTTTCCAATCATTAAAAAAAAACTCCTAACCGAAGGGATAGATTAAAAATTTCAGTTACAGGAGATGATAGCGATGTTGCGCAGTGTTTTAAAAACGAGGGACATTGGTAATTAGTATCTTGTTTAGTACTTAAATTAAGATTACATAATGCCTGATAGACATCATCATATTCAACCGATAAGAAGCCGATGTCCACCGGAGAGGTATCTGGCATTTGACAGCAAGTAGTGATGCAGTAATCAGCATGGGTACCATAGACGGTCTGAAAATACTCAGCAAATAGATCACATCCAGTTTGTAAATTGTGGGATTTAATAGCATTATACTCTAAAACGTTAGGGAAACCTGAGGATTGACGCATATTATTAAAATAAGACCAAAAAGCATTGCTGTTGTATTTTATGCTAGACTCAACTGACCACACATATTGTCTGTACAAGAATCTATGTAAGAATTCATATTCTTTCCTCAATCGCTTAAAATTTTCTAATTTAGATGGAGATAATCCGAAAAAAGCATATAATAGCTGTGCTCTTTTGGATCCGTGCAGTATGCTATAGAACACAGGAGATTAAGAATTGAATTGAAAGCATAGAAAAAATGATCTAGCTGCAATGAATTTAATTCTAACAAAACGCTAAATCGTCCAAATTTTACCTCGAAGTTTATCAATTACTAATTTGACATTTTGCAAGGATGGAAATCATGATTCAAGGATGAAGTCATATAATTATTTCCATTATATTTTCAAAATCTTCTATACACCCTACAAATAAATTCAATTCGCAATCTCCTGTGTTCTGCAGTGCACAGAACGGAACCAAAAGAACAGAGCTATTATGTAAGTAAATATGTATAAAGTCCAACGTATGACCGTTTCTAGTATGGTTTTCAAACAGAATAAAATCAAACATTTTTTATAAACTTATACTTAAGCTGAAAAAGTTATTTGTGATGACGGTTGACAAAATCATCGTCGCCATCAGAATATTGCATACAATTTTAAAAGTGAGTTGGTAACATTACAGTTGCGCTTCAAATTGACACCCTGTCACTAACTGAGAAGATAAAGCGACAATAAAGTTTGCGAATTTTTTCGAAATTTTTCCATTTTTGTTCGTCATATCGCTAATAATAGCAGCCATTTAAACACTTCAGGTTTTTTGTACCTATACAAATTTTAATTCAAAATGTTAAAAATTACCGTACAGTAATTTAACACAGGTGAATATGTCCTATCATAATTATATTGTTCACCCTATAACCCCTGAATGATACCCCATAACCCCTGATAGATAATATTTCAAAATTTATTTCAATATAGAATTTTCCGATACTATCCAACAACAAAACGATTTTTTTTCACTCAGCTTATAGTGACCTTGAAATACGGTTGCCCCCCTTTAATCCAAGTAATCTAAGATTTTCGAAGCTTTCAAGAAAAATAACTACAGAGGATGTCATCAAAAATCGTGAAAAACCCCGAAAAAGTCATCAAATTATGTGGTTAGGAACTAAAAAAAAAAAAAAAAAACTTCTCCAGAAAGAGATTTAAGTGAAATGATGAATGTATAGAATGGCAATATTAAAAAGAATAGTGCTTATCCCTTATAAAAAAAAAACTTTGACAATTTTGACAATTTTCGAGGTACAGGATATTGATGATTTTTTTTTTTAGAGAAAAACACCCTCCATTTGAATCATATACTTATATACAAATACCATTAAAAAAGTAATTGAAAACTTCTTCCCCGGATATCAAATGACACAAAATTTAAGCATACATACACACACACACGACAAGAATAATTATCCTGTTGACTTTAGGGACACATCATTTATTATTTACTCACTGACATGACATTGATATGATTAATGATGTCAAATTTCAAGACAAATTAGTTAATTTAGGTCAATTCTTTAGCCGAAATGAACTCGTCTTTCTTTGTAAATTTATCAATTCGACAATAAAGAAGGGTCCCACAAACGACTCTACCCGATATATAGGCGTATGATGACATATGATCCCAGGAGAGTATTCCAGGCATATCTAAACCATGAAATATTTAACTACCAAATCTTAAATTTGACAGCTTGTCATTTAGTTAATCTTTCCATTTTATACTATACAGGTTTCATCAATCCATTTTTCAGCTCGAATGTTATTTTTACAACACCCGAAACAAATTGAGCCCGTTCCTTTCAGGCATGCACAACAGTCAAATTAACATACACACACCCAAACACACAAACATACATATAATTTCATCTCTAATATCATCTCTTCTGGGTAATGTTATCTAGAGCTACATCAAACGGAAAGATGTGCAGACAGAATGTATAAACAGCCCGCCAGATAAAGATTTGGTATGATCTAGACCTACTCTGATGTAAGTACATACAAAAGTATGAACGTACAAAGATTGCTCTTGGAGCGCGCGAAAGAAGATCAATTCTTACGTATACACGTACTACCACCGTATGTGTCAGGGGAATCAGGCAGGCTCTCAGGATGATCTGTTTACAGCTGTTTCTTCTGTTTTCGTTCATAAACTCTAAACACATAAAATATGAATGCGTTGATTTATGACCGCACCCAGGCACCTGGTTAACTTAATTCTGAAATCATATCGTTAATTAGATCATTAAGTCGGAAATTGTACTATTCCACTGTCAGTTAGTCGATGTTTAAGTTCACTAAATTTGTAAATAATAACAGTCGAGGCGAGAAAAATTATATCGAGAAGATTGATATCGCAAGGAGGAAATGTTTAGTGCGATGAGGAACGAGTATGCAGACAGTAGACGTTATTAACTCAAATGTAAATAAAAATTTAAAAATAAGAAGAACAAAAATTAAAAAACAAAAAAAAATTTGTTTCTGGCATTTCGTATTATATTAAGACACGAGTTGAGTGCTTGTGCGTAGAAGAATAATTTGTAATAAATGTTCCTATATTATAGGAGTCGATATCAGTATACATAGCTCTTTGAACATTTGCAAGTTTACTGGTACATAATAGCTTAGAATGAATATAGAAAAAAATCTGAATAATTATTCAAGGGACAGCATTTAGAAACACAAGATACAACTGACAACAGTTTTATGTCATGTTTAAATTGCTTGGACTGTATAGTGATTAACAAAAAAAGTTCCTACTTATTTTTATTTTCTTAGTTAATTCCTTATTAGTCTTTTTAAAATTTCTTATAATATTTGTTCAAGAAGGAATTTATTTTGGGTGACAAGTTTCAAGTCTTGATTTGACTCATCAACAGGTCCCAAATAGCGAAATTGAGTGATTTGAAAAACAAATGAAAAAATGAAAAAAATTGAGAAAAATAGAAAAAAATGTTTTATTAAAAAAATTTTAAAACAAATGAAAAATAGAAAAAAATATTTTATTAAAAAAATTTAAAAACAAATGAAAAATTGAGAAAAATAGAAAAAAAAATTGTATTAAAAAAATTTAAAAAATTTAAAAAAAAAATCAAAAAAAATCCTAAATAAATAGAAAAAAATTTTGTATTAAAAAAAAAATAAAAAATTTAAAAAAAAAATCCTAAAGAGTAATCTGTACTTTTATTTCTGAAGCAGGCAGAAAACCAAGCTGCACCGATGAGTGTAAGGTTTTCTGTTAACACGATCCGCTTCTTATTCTTCCTTTTTATTTTTCTTTTTCAGCCCATTGCGGGCGAATACAGGTTGGATTTGTTTCGAATAAATCTGGTTTTTTTAAATTTTTTTAATAAAACATTTTTTTCTATTTTTCTCAATTTTTTTCATTTTTTCATTTCTTTTCTTTGTTCTTTTTTTTCATTTGTTTTTCAAATCACTCAATTTCGCTATTTGGGACCTGTTGATGAGTCAAACCAAGACTTGAAACTTGTCACCCAAAATATAATGAGTTGTGTGAAAACGGCAAAGAGGAACAAGAAGAAGACTATTGTTGATAATTCAGGCTGTGATTTGTAGCATTTTCTCAAAATATTTATCTAAAAATCCACAATTATATATTAAACTTAATGCAAAGTTGTCAAAAGTAAAGTATCACTTCAAGTAAACTTCAAGAAAATTTCAAGTCAAGTAATTGAAATTAATTCAACCAAAAACCCTACTTGAGTTTCAAGTGGATTTCAAGCCAAGTACTGAAGTATTCATGTAAACGTACTGAATGTTAATGCCTTCATTAAAAGTAAACACTATGAAACTGATGAGATGACGTCCTCTTGAGTTCTAAAAGCTTCTTTCGAACTCCTCCTGTAAATTCTCCAACTGTTCGGCGAAACTTTGGAATTCCCGTTTCCAAGTTTTTGATAATTCTTCAAAAAAGTATTAAGGTTAGACTCATAGAATACCTTGAAAATACGGACGTAATAGCGAGTAATCAGGGCGGCTTCAAGAACAATTGCAGTACTAGTGATGCATAGAGCGCATGTAACGAATTTTATAAATTCCGCCTTAGATAAAAATGAAAAGCTAGTTATTGTCTTTTTAGATATAAGGAAGGCATTTGACATGGTTAATCATAAAATACTACTGAATAAACTTAATCGGATTGGAATTATGGGTAGTTCGCTCAATTTACTTAAATCATTCATAATGGGTAGAAGTCAATTAGTTAATATAGGAGGCATACTTAGTGGACCAATGTCCATTGTATCTGGTGTTCCTCAAGGCTCATTACAAGGACCTATTTTGTTTTTAATATACGTTAACGGCCTGTGTAAATTCGGTGTGGAAATAATAGATCACGTAGTTACCGTTGCTGATGATACTGTCATCTTGTTCAAAGCCTCATTCGCAGAACTGGCAGCACATCAAGCTAATGAAGGTCTCCGTAAGATTTACAAATGGTTGAATTGATTGACTTAGAAAGGGCGGCAAACTAGGGACCGCCCCAGTCGGCAAATTGGAGATCGCCCCAAAAAAAAGCAAAAGCTCTATGTACGCCATTGAATTGGCTCTAGCTACATATATATGAAAACCATTAATTCAAACTCATTTTGCGGCGTATAAAAAGCGCATGGCGCTCATTGTATCTAGGGCTTTAGACATTTTGTTAATAAATACATGAAAGCATCTCATGATTGACTGGGTGTCCTTTAAAGTTATGGAATTCATAAAACCTGGCAGGATAATTCTGATGCTTGTTCACAAATTTGTTTACATTACAAACCTTTGTTAAAAACTGCTTACACCAAATCGTTCAAATTGACAATCGTGTCTCAAACTGATAATTTCAAGACTAAGTGTTAATTAATGGCAGAAACTATTAATTCACTAGCTAAAGTTGTCCGTTCTTAGCACCTGATTTTTTTTTTCTTTTTTTTTTATGAAAAAAAAACATGCTGGGACAGGAATGCGTTACAGATCATCTCTAAATTTCTTAATATTTGTTTCATTAAAAAAAAGCATGCTGAGATTCGAACGCGCATTACAGACAGCTCAATTCGGGCTGATTACGGCCACTTCCCCGAATTTAATGCTTTAGCATTTTTTTAAGAACGTCCATGGATACTGCTAATTGAGCCTTAAAATATTATGCATTGTGACAATACTATTTAAACTGTTTTGGTGGTCCTAACTTTTGATAAAGCTGGTTTATCTATTGATGTTTTTTTTTCTAAATACTAGAGCATTAAAGTCAGGGATGTGGCATTAAATTAACTCTAATTGAGCCCTAAATTATGACGTATTCAAAAATTGTCTACCATGAAAGTCTTGGCATGATGTGAGAGTCGTATAAATGATCATCTGAACTAAAGGAAAGAAGTATTTCGCGCATAATTGAAGGAATCCGAGACACTTTAGTTTTTTGCAAAAAAAAAAACAACAAATAGGATCAATCTAGCTAAGATTGATAGAAATAACAATACCAAGAACTTTGAGACTACATAGTTAGATAAGATTTTAGGAGTACCTTACGATAGCAAACAGCACTGTGTTTTAGTAGAAACATTAAACCTAACGCGATTCAAGAATTACAGCATTTCCACAAGAGTCTGGCAACACTTTTAACAAGTGAAATCATGTTCACTGTAGTCTGCAAAACTATAAATAGGAGTGAATTTTGAGGAATGCTGACATTTCCAATCAAAGATAGTATACCACAGAGTTCAGACCAATGGCTCTGACTCTAGCTAGAAAAACGCCATGCTGATGCTAGATCTTGTCACAGGTCTCTATATAGAGAAACAATCTGCCAATCCCAAAAGTTATGAGATTGATTCTCAGGACGTCTGTTAATCTGCCAGATCAGGGGGTTTCAAGGTATTTAATAAACGCGTACTATATAGATACTATTAATTATATTTACAATTATTTTCGGCAAAACCGAAGAGAGAGCTATATTGGTTTGTTATTGGAAAGAACTAGTATAAAATTAGCAAAGTTTCATATATGTACATACTTGGAAAAATTCCGATTGAAAAAATTATTCTCCTTTAAGTAGTTCAGGAGAATTCCTCTCGTATGAAAATAATTTAAAAGATAAATTGCACGAGAACAACTTGTACTGGTGCTGTAGGGATGTTTGATATAAAAAATAGTTGAAATTATAAGAGAACTTAGCAAAACAAAAAACAAAAAAAAAGGTCAAATTGCTTTTACACTTTTCATTGGTAACCAAAAGTATTTACTGCTACGAGAAATTTTATAATTTAACTTGCCTTCTGCTAGATAAACATATGTTAAGAAGAAATCTGTTATAGCTGCAGGCATGAGCATATTTCATTCCTTCTAGAAGGACATTCGACATTTAACTCAATTACATGAGCTGATTAACTAGAGCCAGTACAAGGAGGCCACTTTAGCCACTTTAATAGCTCTCTTTGAAACCTTTACCCAATATTTCCATATGACACTGTCTCACCAATGCTTTCCTTATCTCACTGTCCCACCCATGCTTGCCTTGTCTCACTAAATAACTGACCACCAATTCGGCATTCCAAATCAACCTAAACAATAGCAAAACTAAACCTTATACCAAAACTCATACAAAAATTTATTAATTAAAATACAAAATACAACCTTTACCCCACGTGACATTTTCACTTTTATCTCCAGTTTCTATTTAAAAAAAAATAAATAAATTCCAAAACACGTCCAGGTTCACCATTAATATTCCTTCGAGTCGTTATCTCCGCATAAGAAATTTGTTAATTTCACTTCATATGAGACCCCATATCAAGATTATATTGATAGATAGGGCAAACTAGTCATATACTTACTATATGCATGCAGTAGTTAAGCTAAGCTCGGCTGGACCAACATCTATAACAAGAGCATAGGATAGAGGAACATAAGATAGCAACAGCAACAATATCGCCACTATACTAAATACCATTACCACCATCAACAATAAAAACAACAACAACAACAGCACCAACAACGGCAATGTGGGGCGACTTATTGATGTCAAATCTCTAAAACGGACACACTGTGTATGAACGGCGACTGCCGTAATTCACAAAAGAGTTACGGGGTAACTGAGACTGATGAAGGAACTAACATCGTTTGATGGAAATAAATTAAGTCGAGTGCAACACTTTCCGTAGCCCGGTCCCCACACACGGATAGACGCACACGAATGCAAGTCGTGACTAATTACAGAAATTAAAACGCTGTAATTAATTATGTATCTCTTGTTGATACTTTTAGATTTGTCTGTTTAGGTTTACCTTTTCCTTCTCAGTGGCCACGACTTTTGGGTACCAATCTTTGGTCGGTTTAGTACCTATACATACCAATTTACGTATATTTGACATTGCGGTGGCGGAAACTTGGGGATCCTTTATTGTAGGTATAGGGAACTATCAGCTACTAAAGCTGAAGTTTGTCAAATCTGGAAATTTTTATTTACATTTATATCTATATAGATATGACCCGGCCAACGTCAGGCATACACGAGCAGAACAGCCAGCCAACCCACTTGACCATACTTCAAACTCTGAATTGCAGATATGGCACCATTAATGCCCTTCCCAGGATATCAATCCTCCGTTCATTTGGATCTTTTATCTCTCCCTAGCAAGAACAATGAAATCCATTTAAAGTAAATTGTAACATTTTATTAAAATTGCAACAACGACACTTTCCTATAAATTCGAACAGTCGTCATACGGAAGCATAATGGTCGAAACCGGGAACCCAGATGGACAATGGTCAGGACATCGGACTCGTACACGAATAGTGTATAGGTTTGTCCATTCAGCGAGTTTTGTTGGTGGCGGCGGGCTGCTCGTCCAGAAGCTACATACCTATTTATATACATATTGTAATGCTCGAGGGGAGAATATAATTTTTCAAAAGGAGCACTCGTTCACATAAATAAAACCCAATTTCATATATGAGACGTCAATTAAAGCATTGCCAGCAATAAATTATTTTCATTTATTTAACAATGTCATATTGGAGCGTTGAATAGGACACCGGGAATGCTGCTCCTGAGGTTGCACGTATATTGAACGATATTTCATAGGATTGTGCTATGCATGTGTGTAGGCGTGGGTCAGTTATGCAGGATGAATGCGTACCTATGTACATACAATATAGGTAGGTATGCATGCACCTACATGAAAGCAGAATAGTGTGGCTGTTGAATATTTACGAGAATCTGATGAGACTCATCTGGGCAATATTAAATTGTAAATGAATGAATGAATAAAAATTGGTTATTGAAAGCCAGCTGGTGTCAGGGCCGGGATTCAATTAATTTGAATGAGAAAAATTCTGGAGAATTTTTTTTTTGTTTTTTTTTTTTTTTAGAATTTCTCTGTTTTGATATTGTCTGTCCAATTAAAATTATTCAGGGATAAAAAAAAATCTGGAAAATACTGTTGATTGGTCATTCTCATTTCATTTCATTTGATATAATCTACTAGTCAAGAGACCAGCTGGTCTCTCTAGTCTATATATAACAAACAGACAAGCAAGAAATTGTCATCAGTGTTCGCGAAACCATTTCAGGTCCCATTTAGTACAACATGACTTGTCAAAACTCCACTGCATGTCAGTAAACATATAGCGTTTGAACTCAAATGGCTTAGGGATTAGGAATCAATTCTATCAAGTAAGTAAGTAAAAGGTATCTCGAGTAAAAATTACGAACTTTGGCAAGTTACAGTTTGCAAATGGGAACAATATCAAAAAGTATAAAGGAAAACAATTCTTCTTAAATTTCTAGGTGAATACCTATAATTATAACGTCGGAAGTCTATTTCTATTTTTTCTATTTGATCGCTATTTCGTTTGCTATGGATGGAATCTCTAGCCTGATCTATTGTAGGAGTCTTCCTATGCCTTCTACTCGAGCTGTAAGCCGAGCTTAGCCCACATACTTGAAGTAAAACTCGACCGTACCATAAATTCCGCGAATCCATCATAAGCAGAGCAATATGTAATATAGAATTGAATTAAAGGTGGTTTTCGATATACCCTGATAGATCACTACAAACCAAAATGATCTACATATAGCATAGGAATTTTTGTTCGAATTGAGGTCTTCAGTGACCTTTGACTCGCAACGAAATTTGTAATAATCTGAACGTGATTTCGACTTACAATATGATGGGATACCGCGGACATAATGAGATGATAAGAAATTTAGAAGCGGACATGCTTGTTGGCAAAATGTTTTAAAAATTTTAACAAGTTCAAATGCCCACCTTAACTGAAATTCTGAAGTAGAATTAAGAATTTCACTCTCTTCTGGTCTGGATTCAAAGTCTTTTAGAGAAATTGTCGCGTTCTTGATGATGGTACTATCTATTTTATCATATTACATATAAAAATGACTCTGTTTAATGCTACTTAAAGGTCACTTTAATTTGGTTCAGAGGTAACTAGTTTTAACATTGCCGAGTATAGCTCGAATAAGGCTATATTCTTTGTTTTTACAGGGTGGGGCTGAATGCATTCCATAGCTGCACAAATTCACTGCAAGGGCTCCAGAGCAAGTAGAGAGATTGGACAGGTGCCGTTAGGTCGGGGTAAACACGCCGTTTTCAGTAGTTGCCGGGTGGCGGACACGTGAGCAATGTGACTTTGTTGTGGAGATCTTTTTTTAAAAACGAGGAAACTGTAGTGGCGATGCAGAGGATTTTTCGCAGGCGGGTCAATTTAAATCGTAAGGACAGTGTTCTTGACCCTTAAACCATTCGGAAATGGATCAGTAATGCAAGGACGATGGGATCTGCAGTTCCTAAAAATCCAACCGAGCGACCTAAAAGTGTGAGAACTCCCGAAAACATCGAGGCAGTTAGGGCGTCTATTGAATATTCTTCAACGTGTTCTGCATGGAAATACACCGCTGCCCTTAGAATATCGTCCAGAACGATAAGGCGAATTTTACACACAGACCTTCAGTTATACCCCTACAAGATCACGATTGCCCACAAAGCTGCGGTTTACAAAGTTCGACCTTTAATCCGGGAAGCTCTGAAGGAGGCAATTGAGGACGTAATCACCGGCATTTCACAAGATACACTGGCAAGAGTGGGTGAACACTTTTTTGAACGACTCAATATGTGCATCGCCCGCCTAGGACACCACATGGACGATATTATTTTTAAAAGTTAAGCAAAAAAAAAAATGCGTAATATATACTTTTTCAAAAATAAAAACCTTTTTCTTTTATTTTGAACTGATTTTTCACAGCTCACCCATAATTTTAGGGAACAAATTTCCAGTAAATTTCTAAGAAAACATTGAAGCATTGCCTACATCAGGTCGAGGCATCGTTGATTTTATACTGGAGCGAGGCATTGCTTGCTTACCCTTGGTTATGTCCACTGACGTATATAATATGGACTCTGCTTACTTTTCTATTTCACGTGGGCACAATTGCTTGTGTCAAAAGACTTCTTACGTCGGTGCCATCATTGAAAAAATCATTGGTGGGAAAAGTGATTTTAATAAAATATTTAGCATTTATTCTGCGTATCTAAAGAATATATTGTCTTTGGTGAAACAGTTTTTATCTCAGTAATATCCCTAAATGATTAATTTAAAATCATGATTTCGACGAATCCACTAATTTATTTGTGGTTTTCAGTTCTCTCTCAGTTGGTACCTGGTGTTTAGACCGAAAGTCAGCAATATAGAAGTGAGTCCACTGTCTGCATTTCTACGAACGCAGTCAGTCCATATTATACCTACATGTCAGTGGTTATGTCATCAAGTTGGGGCATCGTCGAATTTATTTGCGAGCGAGACGTTACTGGTTTTTGTTCTATTTGCTAAGTCTTGATTGTATGTTATTAGTTTGTCTAAGGTTCTGCCTTGATGCGTGAGTGCGGCACATGCTTTGACAGTTCTTTGCGTGCTTTCACACTCAATAAAAAAGGAATTGCGCTAGAGATTGTGTTTTCTTTTCTACGAAGAGTTAGATATTTGTACGTAGTACTTAATAGACTCATAAATACTTAAGTAAAAATCTTGGTACTTAAGTACAAAACTAAGTTTTAAGTACAAGTAAATAGAAGCAAGTAGTTATATTCAAGTACTAAGTAGAGGCATTTCAAAAGTATTGAGTATTAAGTCTTAAGTAATGAAAATGTTCTTTAAGTATAGTACTTAAGTCTTCGTTTACTTAGGTATTGCCCAGCTCTGAGGGGGGGGGGATGCATATCAACCGTTTAGGAGTTACAGGGTGATTAAGAAAAAAACCTAGTTTTTCACAAATCACCCTGAATCTTAAAAAGTACAGGGCGTACCGTCAGAGTTATTAGCGCTAATCCTATTCTCAACGATAATTTGTTCCGTTAGCACCTCATTTTAAAAAATATCGTCTACTTTCGGGGTTACCTAAATAGGTTATGAGGTAATAACTATTTAACGGCTACAGTTAACACATAGGGTGTAATAAGTCAACTTAAAGAGGAGAGTCTACAGTTCACAGTTTACCCTTTTGGAAAAATAATAGAGGTTAAATTAAAAAAAAGGTAAGAATATCCGAAATTTTTAGTTTAGACAACCATAATTCTTGATGGGAGAGAGATGTGGAGCTGATTAAGCAGTCGTTGGAAAGGCCATGAAGTTCTGCATAAAATGAACTCATGTGACCATACGCACTGTACTTTTTAAGATACAGGGTGTTTTGTGAAAAACTAGCCTTTTCTCTTAATCACCTTGTAACTCCTAAACGGTTGATATGGCCCCCTTCCCCTGACAATCAAATTTTTGGTTTGTCTAGGTGGCTACTATCACCTCCCGCTCTATTGACCTCCTAATGGGAAACTTCCTGTATAAATTATTATAATATTTTCGAAATATTAGCCAAAAACGTCCTCAATGAATCACCCTGTATTACTCCGACAAACATGCCGTCACAAAGTCATTAAAATCAAAACTTTCCACTTGAAATGTGGTTTCAGACTGTACATGTAAAAATATCCTAGATCTATTATCTCTTAAGGAATTCTTAAATTCTAGTGGCATGCAGGTAATGACATTACTAATTGAAAAAAAAGGTTACTAAACGTAACGAGAGAGTGCGAGAAATAAGAAAGGCTCAGCTATTATACTGGATAGTCTTTTCGGAAAAAGACACCCACAGAAGTTCATCAACTGCACAAAAAAAATATAAATAAGTCCCTAATCGTCTGATGACTCGCCATTGGCCGCTTTAATGTAGGAGACGGGGGTAAGAATTAACAATTTTTCGTTAGACACTGAATCACTGCAATGATTATCTGCAGTTTGAGATTTCTTACTCCTCTTTACTCTTTACATATCTGTGAAAATTCACATAACAAATGTTTAAGGGTTTTTTCAACGGGCCTTTGTAATTCACCATTTTCCAATATAAATATAAAACATACTAAGACATGCATATTGAAGTCTTTAAACTAATTTAAACCATTTTATATACTATTTCCTACCTTCCACGATATTATTTTCATTTTTATAAAAACAAAGTGGATAATACTCCCACAGCTCTTTTTGAAGTATAGTATATTAAGCATAAATGAATATTTAATACATGAAAATTGTAGAATTTCATTCTACCTACAAAATTGCTCTGAATCACTTAATAAACATGAAAATATCTTTCACATAATATCTCGTCATAACTGTCCAAATATATATTCATATTTCCGGTTACCCATATAATACAGTCTCGTATACACTCGGAAAATATATTATAAAATCGAAAGATGACAGAAAAACAGGTGTGTTTCACCGTAAAAATAATTTCCAGTTCCAGTGAGCGCCCTAGTTGTTGCTTGTTTTGAATTTGAACAAGAAAAATGTCACAAAAAACATTCATAAATCAAAAAAAAAACACAGAGATAAAAGCGAAAAAAAACGCGTTTCTATTCAAAAGACGAAGAAATCATATCAGCGTGACGTTGGTCATAATTTTATCCAAATATGACAAAAATGGTCAATAATTGAACAATGGGCACTTATCGGGGTCCCCAATATTATAAAGAAAGAGGTCTCGAAACGCAGTATGTACATATAGACGAGAAACACCGATGTCACTTACTAATATTTTGACAGGCATCAAGTGATGTTATTAGCATATTCGGAGCATAAAAATTGTCCAACCAAGAGGAAAGAGTTCGGACTTTGCCATGTGGTACCTGTCCCATAATTTTTCTTTTCCTGTGTTCATCTTGTCCGACTGGGCTTAATGTTATTTATGAGCTTATAATATCTTTGCTGAGGCTACACACCGAGTCTTATTGCCTCTTCCTTAACTCGAAATGTTTTATAGAAAATCATATTATTGTATATATATATAGTATATTCCTAGTCAATGAATTTTTGGGGGTTAACTAGACCATATCATAAATAATATCGCCCTAATACTCATACCCACGTATATATCTAATATAATAGAGACCTATTATACACAGACGCCCACATGCAGGGTAATTATTCAAAGTTTGATCCATTTATTTGGCATCAGGAGGTAAAATATTCGATGATGGTAGGTATTGGGGATAATAACACACTATCCAGACTATAATAGTGTATCCCCTAATCCAGTTTTCCTAGCTTATAAATAAATGGGGTCAGCTACTCTTTAGACTGGACTATTTGTATTTATGTACATGCCATGCATATACCTACTTCACTTGCTCTATACAGACGAAAATGATGGTCGTTGCTCATTTCTTCTAATGAACTTAATGTAATTTTCTCCAACCCTAATGATCATGAGTCCTTTAATGAACAATCTAAGATGTGAGAATTCCCTGAAGACGTCATCAAGTATACTTTAGTCGCCCTAACTTTAATTTTTGCTGAAATGAGAGATTCTCACGGAAAGCGTTTTTCCTGTGTTTTACTATAATTCAAGTGAAAGACAAATTTGATGCGTTTTAATGAGTGGCAAATGATCCAAATGATTTGAAATGATTTATACTGTGAGTTGTCCATTTTAACTAAATGTCATTAATGTCATCCTAATTTTTTATGGGATATTAGAAGGTAGCTACTGAAGGTCAACGTTGAATTCGGTTCACTTTAGAATGTCCTAATTATTGTGTGTTATCCTCAAAGAAGTTTCACTCGACATCTTCCTTGGAGATTTCATAATGTCCTAGTTGCCTGGCTATGTCTTGCCAATCTAGTTCGACTTTCTCTTGTATTATTTTATTATATTTTACCCTCTATCTGTATTAATCTTTATTTGACAGCATCTCTGCATCGAATTTATTTACGAATTTTTGAAAATATGCCTAATAGAGTGGGCATACTTTCGACGATCTGTAGGCAATCAGTAACACTCATCACTGGACGTTGACAGTAACGCACCCAGGATTTGGCTTTGGGGGGACCATAGGTGTCCCAAATCCTAACGAGTCGGAGAAATAGGGATCTAAAGTCGCGTCCTGCACCCGTCTGAGCACTTAAGGACTGCTCTTGTAGATTAAAAGCTTTTATTTTATTTTATCGGACTTTCTAATAATATACAGACCACATTTTATACGTAATTTGTAAAGTATGTTCAGAAAACTGACATTCTGGAGGGCACCGGTCCCGTTCGTCCCCCTTCTCGGTACGCCCCTGGACGATGATGATAAAAAACAACAAAAAACCCAAGTATGATCTATCAATCTCAGAATTGTGCATATTGATTACCTTCCTTCAGATTTACATGCTTTTACACAATACCAATTTATTTCGGGTTACGGTAACAAGTGGGGTACAAGGAATCTGCTAGTGATGATTCGTCTAAGATTTGCGATATTTTCGCTTCTTTTTCTGACAATGTCTTTGTCTCGTAAAATTTTCAACTTCAAAGTAGCAACTTCAGTCATATGAACGACTCTCATAAAGTTTCATTCACTGTCGCTCCAATTACAGAAGAGGATATACTTGATCATATTAATGGGTCTCCAAATGACTTTACAACGGGTCCTGATGGGATACCTCCAGCCTTTTTTAAGTCATGTTGCCTCTCCCTGGCAACCCTCCTGCTGAGAATTATTTTCCAAAAATCGCTCGATAGTGGTTGTTTTCCTCAGCTATGGAAAAGTTCTTTTATCATACCTGTCTACAAAAAAGGCAGTAAAAGTGAAATTTCTAACTATAGGCCTATTGAAAAATTATCTTGCATTCCCAAGTTATTCGAATCTATCATCTACTCTCCGTTATCAATTTTCTGCAAGAATTTGCTCTCTTCAAACCAACATGAGTTTATTTCGGGACGGTCTACAGCCACTAACTTATTGGAATTTGTCTCTGATACCATTCACGGGCTTGTAAAAGGCTACCAGACAGATGGTGTTTATACAGACTTTAGTACAGCTTTCGACAAGCTATCTTGATACTGTTCAAATTGGAAAAGTATGGGTTTCCCACAACGTTCCTAAAATGGACGCAGTAATATCTTGATAACAGAACATACCAAATCTATTTCCGCCATTCCATCTCTAGAGTCTTGAAAGTTTCGTCTGGCGTACCTCAAGGGAGTCATTGGGACCGTTGCTATTTATTCTATCTATTGAAGACATTGTCTCCGTAGTGAAGCACTGCAATGACATTGAACTTTTCGGTCAGATTAAATCTTTTAATGATAGTCAACTGATACAGGATGACCTCCACAAATTTTATGATTGGTGCAAAAGCAATAATTTGGTACTCAATATCGACAAATATGAGGTGATGACTTTCCACAGGAATCTGAATCCTATTTTTTATGTCTATGGGTTCTCTGCTTCCTCGATTCGCGTTAGTTCTGTCTGTGACTTGGATGTCAAATGTGACCATAGATTGAATTTTAACTCCCACATAAGCCACATGGTATCTAAGAGTAGTTCTATGCTGGGCTTTATAAAACGCTGGTCCCGAGAGTTCTCGAATCCCTCTATAACATTACGTTTGTACACTTGCTTTGTGAGACCACTTCTTGAATATGCTTGCCAGGTCTAGTCTCCTTGTTACGGTACACACATCGTCCGTATCGAGTCTGTTCAGCGAAACTTCCTGCGCTTTGCTCTTAGGGACCTACCCTGGAATAACTCATTGATTTTTCCACCCTATGAGGATCGCTTGCAGCTGCTCTTGAATATGCACTCGCTTGAGAAACGTCGCATGGTTGCTGACGTAATTTTTGTTCACCAACTCTTAAACGCGAATGTTGATTCCCTGTTATTACTTAACAAAATCACTTTCCGTGATAATAGGCACAATTTGAGAAGGCTACCTCTGTTGCATGTCAACTCCTCAAGGTCTAACTTTGGCATGTATGAAGCTATTAATCGCATGTGCATTACTGTTAATAATTTGGCTAAGTATTTTGTTGTTGACGACTCTAAGCATGTCTTAAAAGAACGTCTATATAAATTTAATCTTTTTAGTTAGATTTAATTTAGTCTTTTATCTTTTTGTTCTATGTCGCATTGCATGACATTTCATCTGGTGTTTGGTCTATGTTTAGGGTAACATACTAACACTAACACCGACTAAGTGATGAAACGCATGTATTGTTGACCGTTTATTTATTAAACGTGTCCATGCAGCGAGCTTGTGCTATGCTGGTTCTGATAGTCATTATACATCACCGGAAATGTGACAAAAAAAATCAGAAGAACCTCTGTGATCTTTGCCTTAAATATGACAAGGTAAACCTATCACAGTGTACTCAATAAGATGGGTAGAGACTGTCAATTAAAAAGATTAGGATCCAAATGAGCCCCACTGCTTACAGCAATATATTACACCCTAAGCCATTAATATAAACAGTATTCATTAAGAACCGAAGAAAGAAAGGGACATACAGGGGCGCACCGAGAGGGAGGACGAACGGGACCGGTCCCCCTCCAGAAAGTCAGTTTTCTGAAAATAATTTACAAATTACGTATAAAATGTGGTCTGTATATTATTACAAAGTCCGATAAAATAAAATAAAAGCTTTTAATCTACAAGAGCAGTCCTTAAGTGCTCAGATGGGTGCAGGACGCGACTTTAGAGTCCTAGTTTTCCTACTCGTTAGGACTTGGGACACCTATGGTCCCCCCCAAAGCCAAATCCTAGGTGCGTTACTGGGGACATATATACATATATAAGCGGAGAGGACAATATATGAAGAGAGGCAATACGGAAAGAATGTAGAAAATAGAAGGGGGGAGGTAGCGGGGGAGGGGAAATATGAGGGGTTAGGGTGAGGAGAGAGAGAGAGAGATATGAGATATGAGATGAGATTGAAGAGAAATAGAGAGAGAGATATGCGAAAGTCAGAAAGTGATAGAGGAAGAATGAATGTGGAGATATATATAGAAAAGAGAGAGACAACATAATAAGAAAACAAAATAGAGAGAGAGAGAAAGAGAAAAAGATGAACAGAGAGAAAAAGACGAATAGAGCAGAAAAATACAAGTTTTATATTTTTACTAGATTTTTCGCTGACATAACAATGCAGCCAAATAAATTGTTTAGCTCTAGATCCTAAAGCTTAGTTGACATTATGCCGATTGACCAGCACTGATGCAAAAGTTAACTTTTTTGATATTTGCGATGCTGCTAAAATCAGCTTATGTTGCGCTGAACCCAGGTGCTGTTGCACCAGAGCTGGTCAATCAGTATAATGTCAACTAAGATTAATTGTAGAAAGCTAAAATATTTCTGAACAGATTATGAGTATCCAACATGTCTCACTAATACCTGACACATTATTAATAATATTTGATATAATACAAATTAATAATAATAATAATAATAAGGTATGTTGAGAAATGATATAAATTTGCTTCCATGATTTCAAGCCTACCTGAAGTAGTTGCGAGAAATTGATGAATTTTTTTTTATAGCATGCGTGGGCGTGAAAGCTTTATGGAAGTTTTTTTTTCTTCATTACGAAATAAGGAGTCAACTAATCAGCACATTAACTGCTCCATTTCCATCCTAGAACCATGACCTTTATATCATATTTTAAATAAAAAAACAAAAAAAAAAGACAAATTCAAATGAAGAACCAGAATATCAAACACTTTCACTATGCGCCCACCCTATATTAACACCAGCTCCCTTCTTTTATGACTAATCAACGAACCGACAATATCCGTTTCAATTACCACCACTATGTTTGCACATATGCCCTTTCTCATATTTGTCATCATCCTATAGATAAAGTGATAGTGCAGCGCAGTAAACCCTATCTGATTTGGACTGGATATATTTGCGGGAATCTCAGATTTATCTTGTTGTAGATGATGTTCGTCGATGAAATATAACCCTCTGATAGAGCATCCTTCCCTTCTTTTTTTTTTTGTTTGAATTGTCACACTTTCGTTTAGGTACTATCTATCCTCTTGGATTGTTATGAATGACATACATAGGTACATAACCCACCCGAAATGTGAATTGTACTCATATACATATGATGTATAGTCATATTGTATTCGTACAGAGTTTTGTCAGTTGTCAACAAGTAACTAAAAATGAAATGATTTTTTTCAATTTTTTTTTTTCATTTTTTTTTTACATTATTCCAATATTTGACCAGATGGGAATCTGTACCGAAAGAGGGATGACAATATTTTTTTTGAAAAGGAGGGATCGACTTAATCAACAACTATACGGGATTTTTCGGAATGTCTTATTTCATTTCAAGTATATTTGTTGAAATGAAGGGGTTCAATGATTCAGTATAAAGCGACGTTATACTTTTAGAAATGTTTTTTAGATATGTTCATAATAAGATTTCTTTTATTTGCTGGCAGGAATTATTTATAACGGCTTCTAATGGTTGGTTACCTACAATTAAAATTTCCCTTTTATAAAATTAATTTGTGACTAGGTACATATAGTATATGGATAATGGCCAGTAATTACAGCCCATATGACACCATTAATAATAATTAGAAAAATTAGAAAAACCCTTCCGGTGTAATCAATTTGGAAGCATTTCAAATCCTTCCATCTTAAAGATTAGAACATGATGGTCAATGTGGTTAGTAGATAAAATTTCGTCTGCCTATATTAAATGCATATTTAAAAGAGAATAAAGACACCAGGGCTAATATTTCAAACCTTAGGTGTGTATGCTAAAAGAAAAACCTAAACTAAAGTAGAGCTGTATGCAAGTTTCAACCTCCCTTTAACTTTGAGAAAAATTTTCTCTCAGTGGCATGTAGGAAAAATTTATTTTCATTTAGAGAAAAACATATACTTTGGACATTATTAATTACTTAATAAAGGCGAAGAGTTGTGCATAATTTGTAACATAAAGCTTGATTCATTTGAAGTAAAAATTTATGCCACACAGGACTCTATTCTCTTCCCAATATTATTTTTGATACGTTATCAACGACATGCTCTATACACATGCATAGCTATACAAAGAAGAAAGGGGTTTCCATCTCTATGGGTGTCAATGCTTGAAATACAGGAAGTGTGTGGATTCTTATCAAAGCATCGATGAATTAATATAGTTATGATTGATAAGGATGAAAATAGAGTGTCGAAAATCATACTCAATATCAGCATTAACTGTCATTTATTTGATTGGAATACGAATGCCACAGTAGGAGTATAGTTAAATGCCTTTAAGGGGGTCATCCCGTGTGACTGATTCAAAAAACTTGTTTTTTTTTTTTTACATAATTTGCATCCAAATATAGTGAAAAATATTTGGGTATCCTGTCTTGACAAAAGCTCCACTCCCTCCCTTCTGGAGAATAAACAAAATGCTCAAAAACAAAAGCGGAATCATCCCACCTTTAAAGATGTCAACAAATTTCCTGGTCACTGATCTAGAAAAAGCCGAAGTGCTCGCTAAAACATTCTCAACCAATCACGAGCTTACAGCAAACTGGATACGTCCAACGATTGAAAACGAAGTGAGAAGCAGCCTGCAAACTATAAACGTCTATACTTCTCACCTCATCACCCCACTAATTAAACCTAGCAATCTTTTTTTAAACAATTAAGGCAATAAAAACAAAAAAGGCACCGGGACATGATGGTATTACAAATTCTCTACTAAAAAATCTACAAAAAAAAAGGTCTAATATACTTAGCAAAAATTTATGTCTCACAATTGGATACTACCCGAACCAGTGGAAAACTGCATAAGTGTTTCCTGTACCCAAACTGCACAAAAACAAATCAGATATTAACAGCTACCGACCTATAAGTCTCCTCAGCTCCATAAGCAAGCTGTTAAAAAAAAAGAATTATCGAAAAAAAATCAATCTTACCAGCCGAACAGTATTGATTCAGAGAAGCACACTCCAGCTGTCACCAACTGCTTAGGATAAACAATATAGTCAACACTAGTTTCCGCGAGAAAAAATCAGGTGGCATGATAACGTTGGACATTGAAAAAGCGTTCGACTCAGTGTGGCACGAGGGCCTTCTACACAAAATTCACGCAGCGGGATTTCCAATATATCTGATCAAAATAATTCAAAGCTTTCTTCAAGGACAGATCTTTCTATCTGTTTGCATAATTGGAAAATCTTCTGAAACCTATGCTATCAAAGCGGGCATTCCACAAGGATCATCAATCAGCCCTGTACTTTATAACATCTTTACTAGCGATGTACCTAAACCCAGCCACTGCCAACTTGGGCTTAATGCCGATGACACTGCAATCTTATCAACCTCAACTGACCCCAATCAAATAATAATTGCCTTAGAGTCAGGTTTTTTATCACTTAACCAATACTACACAAAATGGAAAATTAAGGTCAACGCAGAAAAAACTCAAGCCATTTTCTTCTCAAGAAAACGGAAAGTATCGTGCCTACCTAGTAGAGACTTAACACTACTCGGGCTCCATATAACTTGGATGGATAACACCAAATACCTAGGCTTATTAGTGGACACCAAACTGACATACAAAGTAAACACGTCTATGGTAATCAAAAAGGCAGATACTCTTATCAAGACTCTATATCCACTATTTCATAAGAGGTCATCGCTCTCTACAGACAATAAACTAATACTACATGCATATATAAGAGTATCTTTCAAAGTGTTCTTTTATACGGCTCCCCCTGCTGGGGAAACTACGCAAAAACACACATCCAAACTTTACAAACTAAACAAAATTCTAAAGCTAATGCTAAACTTACCATATTATTTTTCGACGGAAAGACTCCAAGCATTGAAAATTGAAAAATTTCATTTAAAGTATATGTATCTAGAGGGCAGTACTATTCCATGCTGCCCGAACATGCTGTAGTTCCCCAAGCCTAAGTTGCAACACCTATCCCACATTTGGGATTTGGATATTTTCATATCACAAATATGTAGGTCCTCTGTGAAATATGGTCAGCAAATGAAACATGTGTGTTGTCCGAATTAATTACCATTATATTTTGTCCTTTTGACTATCTTGAATACTTGGTAGAATAAGGTCTAATGAGATTATACCAGTTAATTAATTCATTAAGAGGAGTCAGTACTCAGCAAAAGTTTCAATTTAGATACCAGCGAACCTGTAGGTAATAAAATTTACTATACATGGGTTTGTGTCCTAAAAGTGGGAAAATTCATATAAAATTAGCCTAGACCTAGACCACAGAGCACACTAGAGACATCTACCGCAAAAGACAGAAACCTAACATCCGACAAAACCATACAATTTAAGACGAAAAATGAAAATTTCGATGAAATGTCGTAAGAAAAAACAAAGTACTATTAGAGTAAAATAATTATAAAAAGCGCTAATAAAAAGAAAAAAAACTCGACGTTATTTGCTAGATCTAGGCCTTATCTTTCTAAAACAGTCACAATTTGAAGAAATTAGAATACCTACCACAGGAATTTGATTTAAAAAACTTCAATTTTTATCATTTTTTACAAGCTTCCGAGCTAATATCTCCATTCAAATACACTTTTTTTAATTTTTGCCGTTGTTATTTACTAGACTTCGTCATTACCTTTAATTTAAAAAATAAATCATTACTCTGCTACAAATAGTTTGCCAGAAATTTTGCATTGGTATTGGTACTGACTCCTCGTAAAGAACCTCTACAATTGTTGTGTGGTTTTTGTGAAAGTTGTTCAAAAAGATATTAATCTTAGTATACAACGGTAAAGTAGAGTTTCGAGTGCAGCTAACGATATCATAATATAGTAATAGATTAAGGACATTAGCACTAACTAAACTAGAGGCGTTTTGCAATTGAACTATGTATAAGAGATTTAAAAATTGAAACATGTTTACCTAATAGAAAGTCACACACATCCGATTAATGAAATCATGGCAAAGAGAAAGAAACATAAACTCAAAAACCTGATTACGATGATAATAAATTTGGAAACATATCATGTACACGCATGTGTAAACTACTTACTTAAAAACTATCAAAATTCAACACAAGAAAGAGACCCAGACGAATTTCAAAGAAATTAAAGTTCTCACCATATTAACAAGCCAAGACAAGACAGTAATTGTGCTTAACAGCTAAATAGATAAGAGATAAGCTACCGTGTCCATTAGGTACATAAATAATTTGTATGTAAAATACAGCAGTCGTCTGCATAAAGTCATATACATAATTACATATGTATCTATGTGTATAAAAACCGTGTGTGTTCCTCTAGTCTCATAATTTTTACAGAACAAGCAAAATAAGTGATAATTTCTGAGTAATTGACCACCCATAATCGCGTATTATAATATCCCCCCCCCCCTCTGCCTTACTCAGACGACCTTTTTATAGATTGTCCAGGTACGATTATATTATTGATACCTGATGTCTGATATCTACCTACCACAGCATGATCGATCCTCAGTCACTTAACATTTATATCAAAATTAACTGTTTACACGAAACCTTTATGATATCGCAAGAATGTATCTAATTTTAAGCAACTCAAAAAGCATTAAAATTCCACATGAAATCTTCATTTGAATAGTAGCGGGAAAAGAGAAAAATTTCACCAATTGTGCTGCGGGAAAAAAAATTGCGCAAGTTGCGCGTACCGCACAGACAGACAAGATCGATTGTTGCGATGTCTCGAAAATACCTTAAAACCGCGATCAATTGAACATGAGCGCGGCCATTATGTCTTGTTTCAATGTTTCTCGATGATTTCGATTTTTTTTCCCCGACTTCTTTCTATTGCCATAGAAGAGTGCAAACAATTCTGATTGATTTTCCTCTGGTATAGATCTCTCCCCATTATCACAAATGAACCACCAACTGGCAAGCGTCTTAATTTTGCATATGATGATTACATGAATTTTAATTATAAAACGGATTGTACATGTGTTGGTATAGGTACTTAATTGCTGGATTCATTATGGGATCAGTTCAGTAAAAATGCGCGCGCAGATCAATATACTTGTGACAATCGACAAAATGAATGGCGTTCAACTTGAAGCTAGTAGATCGTCTCCTCCAGCATGAGTAAAATGATCTGTGATTATGATAAATTCCAGTAAAGCACATGTATATAAGTATGACTGACTCAAGTCGTGATTTTATGGTCTTGTGATAACAAATAACTTGATTTTATGTAGAATATCGGCCTAATAACGGAACATATATACATACACTTTAGATTGGCTACGGCTAATTTACATAAATTCTTTAGAGCGATTGAAGGTTATAAGATGATTTATGGGCGATATATATGCACACTGTAGGACACAACATTTTCTAAGTTATATGTTCAGGCACAAATCTCTATATATCGTTGATATTCAGTATATGCGCATAAATACATATATATTTGAAGCATTGTGTTAAAAATAAGTTTTTATATGTTATGTTCTCGTCAGCTGTCATTTTGATTTTGATAGTTGGTGATAGATGGAGCTGCAAAGACATCAATATTTACTCTAACTTAAATTGTCACTTATGCAATTATCGCTTGGTAGATGTACCCCCCCCCCCCATCCCAACCCACCCATCAACCATACACTAACATTTACCGTCAAGGAAAAAATATCACTTGATTAAAAATATCACTTGATTTTTAAAAAAATTCTGAAAACTATTTTTCTTTCATTTTTTTTTAAACACATCTTAAGCGACATTGTGCTTGTTTGGTAAAGGGTTTTCCAATAAGAGGTGTTATTTTGATATTCAAAGAAAAATGCCATTTTTTGAGATAAATGATCGGATCTTTATTTCATTATAAAGAGGAAGGTATGCCGTTAATAATGGAAAATAACATCAGCCAAATGACCACCACGACCACGCCTACAGGACCATATCCTTTTTATGAAATTTTCCATAACCAAATCGCAGTGTCTGCCCTATGTCCTCGACAGCCTAACGAATTCCATCTTTGAGGTCTTGAATCGACGCTGGGCTATTGGCGTAGACCTTCTTTTTCACGTGGCCCCAAAGGAAGAAGTCGCAAGGTGTTAAGTCACAAGATTTCGGTGGCCAATTGTGATCACCTCTTCGAGAGATAACACTGTCAGGAAACTTTTCCCGTAAAAGATCAATAGTTTCGTTGCTTGTATGGCACGTAGCGCCGTCTTGTTGAAAGTAAACGTTGTCCAGATCAATACCATCCAATTCCGGCCATAAAAAATCATTAATCATCTGTCGATAGCGCAATCCATTCACCGTAACTGTTGCTCCAGCCTCATTTTCAAAAAAGTAAGGTCCAATGACCCCGCGGGACCATAAACCGCACCAAACAGTCACACGTTGAGGATAGAGAGGCTTTTCAACAATAACTCTTGGGTTTTTCGAGCCCCAGAAGCGACAATTTTGCTTGTTGACGAAGCCATCGAGGTGGAAATGGGCCTCATCACTCAAGATGAGTTTTCGGTGGAATTCCGGATCATTTTCATGCATTTCAAGGACCCAATCAGCAAAGACTCGACGTTGTTGATGATCGGCCGGCTTGAGTTCTTGTGTTAACTGAACTTTATAAGCCTTAAGACCCAAATCTTTATGCAAAATACGGTGTAATGACGTTTGTGGAATGCCTAATTCCAAAGAACGACGAGGAATGGACAAACCTGGGTTTTCTTCAACACTTTCGGCTACAGCAGCAAATTCTCGGCTGTTCTTGAGCGACGTGCACGGGCTTTATTCTTCACATCACTAACTTGTCCCGACAACAGCTCGAAATTTTCTACCAATTTCTGTATTGCGGGCCGACAAGGTGCTTCACGACGACCTAAAAATGTTCGAGTTTTACGAACCGTCTCTGCCACATTTTCACCATTTTTATAGTGAATTTTAATTATTTCAATGCGTTGTTGAATCGTGTATCGTTCCATTTTTATTAATGGCGTAGTGTCTACTTGTCAAATGTCAAAAAATGACAGCTCCAAAAGTGAAATCTACCGAAATAACGGGCTAATTAAAATAACACCTCTTATTGGAAAACACTTTACTTTTCTTTAATTTTTTTTTTTAAACACATCTTAAGCGACATTTGTGCTTGTTTGGTAGTTATAGCGACAATTCAAACTATAATAAACCGAAATCACTGCCCTGCTTGTACTTGCTTCTACTTATCACGAATATTTATTTGATAATCCACTCACATTAGAACATGAATTTCTAATTTCTCGAAAAATTGTTCTCCTGAGTACACAAACTCTGGACAACAACATTTTTTTTTTTTTGCATAACATCCTTGTTAAGCAGGACTCAACTAGAACTCTAGTGTGACCAATATGTGTGCATTGCTTCTGTGTACAGTTAATAGGTTCATATACTTAAACGAACATTTCGTAAATAGAGAATTGATTTGCGGATACTAGACCTAGTCCGTCTGATCACTGGCCACTCACAGCTATGAAAGCATCTGCCATTATTAGCAACATTAGGAAAATCCTTTCTGCAAACAATTCTGAATAATACACATATTGACCGAATATTCGGTGATAGTTAGACGCAAAGCGATTGCCTTTGATAAACCATCAACTGCGTCTTAGTGGGTGGACAGCCTGCTCATATTGTGCGTCTTATATCCTTTCTCATCACCAATTTAAATCAACAAACCAATCAAACTTACCTTATAGAGGAAGAAAAAGACTGTCACTTCTCTATAGAGGCAGACAAAATTACTCAGCAAACATATGTCTGATCTGGAAAACATTTGATACGATGGTTCCAGAGCTTCGTTTCGGGCGTCCTTCTCTGTGAGTTTTCCTGTAAAGGAATCTTGGACTAACGAAAGTGCCTTATCGAGACTTCCTCGGTTCGCTCTAAAAAATTTTCACCGGCGTCTCTATCATGAATGTGGGAGCTGAGGTGGGCGTTTATTTCCGTGAACCTGATATTGGGATGGAGTACTCACTTAGAAGACACACCACTGTTTTCCAGGCTAAACTCTTCGTCATCGCAATGGTAGCGAAGACAGCCCTTGATATGGAGATCAAGGGAAAGGACATTGCTGTTCTTTCTGATAAGCAGGCAGCCTTGATGACTCTGAGTGGCTCTCTGATAACATCTAAATAAATGGGGGACTGCAGGTCGTCTGTGGATAAGTTGTGTATCCACAACAAGGTGTCTTTTCAGTGGGTTCCTGATCATATGGGGATCATGGGGAATGAATGGGCCGAACTTTTAGCTAAGGCAGGCTGTGATTCTGCATTCCTTGGACCGGAACTCGCCGTAGGCGTTCTCACCTCGAGTATCGGGTCTCTCATCAAAGCGGATATTCATAGAAAGCATCAGCAGATATGGGAGAACCTGAACACTTTCAGGTACATAAAACTGTTTTTGATGGGCACAATGGGAATATCTCTGATTTTCTGATGGGGCTAGGAAGAAAACAATGTAGAACTGTGATTGGCATCACCACTACCCACAGCTCGCTTCACCTTCACGCTCATCTAACAAGGATGGGAGTTTTTTACAGCCCTGAGTGTTAATCCGGCCTGGAAGGAGAGCCCGAGGACACTGAACACTTTTTGTGTGCTTGTTCGGCCTTTACCCGAAGTAGACTGGATACTTTAGGTTCTGCCCTCCTAACCGTAGAGGAGCTGAAAAACGTTTCTCACCAAAATCTTATGCGCTTCATTAAGAGAACAGGAAGGTTTCGGTGATAAGGCTTCTAGCAGACAAACATAATGGGCCGCTCTGGCTTCCGTGCTTGGTATCTCTCGTTTCCCTGCCTGTAAGCTAAGAGATGATATATTTTTCTCGGCTTATATCAATTTTTTAGCGTTCCTAAAACACCAGCATTACTTAGAGTGTAAACTTGGTAGTCACCAAGGATAACCCCTACGAATTTTCCAGCCAAGATAAATGGAGTAGCAAACAGTCCTACAACCGTGTTAATATAATAATATCACCATAATCAAATCGTTTTTCATTAATATTACTAATATTATGATATGAATGATACCTACAGCAAGAGCTTATATACAGGAAACCATGCACGCAGAGCGATAAACGATTACCACAGGGTTCTAGTTTAGGACCACTAATGTTCTGAGTTTATATCTTAAATTATGAAATATTCAACGAGTCTAAATTAATATATTACTGATAAATTGATTTTTTGTGTCTGATAAAATTCAAATTAAAGAAAGATTGGTACTTACAGGGTGATTCTGCATTACAACAGCATTTATCTGAAATGAAGACAAGATCTCGTTTTATATTTTTAAAATACTTTTAATTTTAAATAATTTAACCGGATGTACGCTTTAGCATCCACATATATACTTAAAACAACAAAAGCCTCAAGGAACTGTATTCAGAAAATATCAGGGTACGAGTAATAGGAAATTATCTAAAAGCAGCTATGAAGCGCGGATACGAATTATTATAATGAAAGTGAAAAAAAAAGCAAATCGGTAATTGATGATGATCATTATGTTGTCCAATGTCGGCACGAAATACAAATTTCGCAACAACAATAACAGAAACAAAAAAAAAAACTTTTTATATAAGTGCACTCTGGCTCCTATGATTGTGTCTATAGCCAACCATGATAACTCTTTATCTCTTCCTTATGCTACTAACAACCCAAGACCCCTTGTACACTTTTGCAAAATATTTTCATGTCACTTATAAGAAGCAGCACAAAATGTTCAACGAATTTTCGTCTAATGTTCCGGCAGTAATGATAGGTTTCGGGGCGTCCAGATGGGGATAGGCCACCACCATCTCACCAGCATTATTCTCCTCCTCACGGTTGATGGCTGATGGACGTTCACTGATTGACTGACTTTCGAAATTGTTTGATAAGGAAATTAACTGATGCACTGTGGAACTATACCAGAAATTATAGCTTAAGGGAACTGGACAGCACCATTAGAACGTACATATGTACTTATATATCTTTAGATATAGGATATGAATTGGCGCACGGCTGATGGGCATAGTCCATAGTCAGTCCAGTCCAGTCCAGTCCAGTTAGACAGCATCACAGGCTGAATATAAAGAAGTTGATGTTGGATACGAAATATTGGTATTTGTGTGCGTGTTTGTCTACATTTAGTATGCCCCCAGATGGAAAGAGTGAAGACTGAGCCCATGATATCGGACAATTTGAATGGATCTCGAGACAAGTAAAATTCCAATCCAGAGCAAATAAATCTTTCACGGTAGAGTGTCACTTATATGTACAACGGAGGAGGTCTACTGTCGAGATGTAAACGATCTGATATCGATTCAATATGGGTGTTTTAGTAGTAAATCTTTGAAGAAATTATTTTGTAATATTTTATAGAGGAATTAAGACGCAATCGATGAATGGATATTAAGTGTTGAGATTTGTATTAAATATTTCTTATAAATTTCGTTCTTTTAACTTGGAGTTGAGAAGGGTTCAATTAAATATTTCCTTATCAGATGAATGTTTTTTTTTTATCTTATTACAATCTCGAGAGTCATAAGAATATGAAAGTCTGGACTTGTGTGGAGCTTATAATGAGTCAATCAAAGCTAGGGCAATTTACATTCTAGTCCTCCTACAACTCCTCTAGACAATCTTTGCAAGATTGCATGCTAAAAAAAAAAACACAACGCAGGTGAATAGTGGCAGTGAAGAAAAACTGCGATGCTTAGTGAGCAGATGCGCAAGGTAAAAAAGAAAATGGAACATAGATAGATGCCTTTAGAAATGAGAATCCTGATACCTACATATTCTATATCAGACATTGTAACTAGAGTAAATATTGAGAAACCAATGCCATAGGGATCATTTCTAATATATAAGAAAGGCGTAAAGTTCTATTTACACCCAACCAATTTCACTATCCTCTATACCTTCACTACTTCATAATGGTGAAGTGATTGTTGACTCCCTGGATAAAGCTAATATTTTACCTGCTGGAAATGCCTCAAATTCTCGTCATCCATCCACCTCACATATAGTACACCTGTCTTGCATCTCTTGTGTGGATGTGTACAAGAGCCAATACACGTCCGTACGAGAGTTGTGTTCAGGGTCATTAAGGAGATCAACGTCACCAAAGCCGCAGGTTCTGATCGTTTTTCACTCCTGTTAATTAAAAGCTGTGCCTCTTCCTTGGCTAAACCTCAGCGCAAATTATTCTACTTGTCTTAATCGACAGGAAAATTTGCAACTTCTTGGAAACTAGCTCACGTTCAGCCTATTCTCAAGAAAGGAGAGGGTAGCGATCCCTCAAATTATCGACTAATTGCGATGACTTCGATTCTTTCAAAGGTTTTTGAATCAATCATTAACTCAAAATTAATCAAGTACGATCGCCAAAATGGCATCCAAGCTGTACGCTCATCTGGAGACTTGCTAATCTTTCTTACGGACGTTGGAGCCGTAGTCTTCACAGTTTTGGTGAGTCCAAGATCGATGGCCTAGATATTTCAAAAGCCTTTGATAGAGTCTGGCATCCAGCCCTTTTAGCTAAACTTAAAGCACTTGGTCTCTCCCTTCCTCTTCTATTATGGATTGAAAGTTTTCTATCTAATCGCAAAATACGTGTTGTATTAGATGGAGTTACATCTGAACCGCATACCATAAATGCCGGTGTGCCTCAAGGCTCTGTTATCTCTCCAACTCTCTTTTTAATTTAAATTATTGTTCTGCTTTCCCTTACTATCAATCCCATCCATAGTTTCGCAGATGACAGTACCCTTGATTTCGCTTTCTCCTTTGGCACTCTTGCGGACTCCAGGGGGAATGCCGTATGTGTTAAACGAGATTGCATGATTAGATTAAATAACGATCTTAACAATATCCTCGCTTGGGGAAAGCGAATCGGTTCGAATTTAATGCATCTGTGACCCAAAGCTGTCTCATCTCATTAAAACAAGATCATAACTTAACCACACCCGTTTCTTTTGATGGAGCATTCATTTCTGATTCACCGTCACTAAGCATTCTTGGCATTAACATGTCCAGTAAGTTAAACTGGACAGATCACATCTTCTCTGTTGCCAAAGAAGCATCGAAATGTTTTGGATTTCTGAAAAGATGTAAGAAATGTTTCAGCCCGTGAAATCTAGCGCTCCTCTTAAGTCCTACATTAGACCTAGAATGGAATACAACTCTCATATCTGGGCTGGGGCTGGCCGTACAGCCTTAGCTCCATTGGATATTGTCCAAAAGAGAGCCTTCAAGCTCATTGGCGATTTGGCAATAACTTGTCATATCGACTCACTCGAGCACCGCCGCAATATTAAATGCCTTTCGCTCCTTTATCACTATATGCATGGTCAATGTTCTGATGAAATATGTAGTCTAATCCCTTATAGAATGATTCCTGTATGCAATACTCGTACTGCAAACCGCGCACATCCTTTTACCCTTCAAATTACTTTCGGCCGCACAGTAAAATTCTGTAATACGTTTTTATCCCGAACAGTGCGAATGTGGAACAGTTTACCAGCTTCTGTTTTTCCTCCGGCAAACAATCTGCGGAAGTTTAAGGGCGACTTACATCGCCACCTCCGCCACTCTCCTCATACCCCTTAACATAAACTTAATAATTAACAATGACACTCATGGCAGACCAATCTCACAACTCACTTCTATTACTATAAAATCGAAGGGGTTAAAATACTGTTTTATAATTTAGGACGTTCTTTTTGAGGTTTTTTGTATCGAATTTGAAAAAATATTCCCCATCACATTGTTTTTATGGCCGTCAAAGTCCTAATATAAATGATTGAGGGAATTTTCACAAAACAAGAGTCATCGTTCGTGAGGGATGATATAGAAGCCATTTCGTGTGATCTGGAAATTCGAAATTAAGGGTACATTAACCGACGATTATTCCAGAAAAATTCACATACGAAATTAATACATATGTATATAGTACCTATATATAAATCAAGAATAGAATTGGTCCTAAAACTGAACCCTGTGGTACTCACAAATTATGCTGTTTTATTCATTTTTATACTGATGTCAAAAATGCTACAATAGAAACCCATGATTCACTAACAAGTCGATGCAGACACGTATACTTCGCTCAAGCAATCATCTATGTTAAAATCGACATTGATGTAAAATTTTTTCAATTTTCACAAACTACAAATTTGAGGAATATGTATTTGGTAACATGTTCTTCAAAATGAAAAAAAAAATCAAATCGAAATTTATTTTTGTATAAGAGAAAAACAAACGATTTAACATTATGAAAACAAAACTATCTTTTAAATAAATTTGTAACTATTTTTAACTATCATTTCGAAGATTTTTGAGATGGTGGCAACTCCTCAAACAGGAATAATGATAAGCGGAAACAAGCGAAGTGAAATTCTTACTATATGTTAGTAATGTCCCATGTCTCAGTTTATATTTGAATGCTCAGAACTGTATGAAAAATATTATTAGCAATTTTTTGGATTTTAATCGTAATTTCTTGATTTGATCAACTACATAATAAGATTGTAATATTATATTGTATATCGGTAATTATGATAATTATTTGAGCTTTATACTTATTGCACCAAATTTCTAGGAATAAGTACGGAAGCCAGGGTGCAATTTTTAGCACGATAATAACTACACATGTAAAGCAGATATAAAGAATGTGCATGAAGAGACAAATTTCATCCTACAGTGACACTAGTGCTCCCACATAAAATTTCTATCACGCGAAATGTATTTCGAGCCAGATTTGTATAACTTTCACTGTCTTATATTTTTGCTCAAACTTTGTAATAAATATCAATTATCTTATAGCAATTATACCATTCTTGTCTCCATATGGTTCCTTATCAATTTCGTATAGACTTTAATTCTCTTGTCTTTATCCTACTTTAATTATTTTATTTAAAAAAATATATTAATTTTTCGTGGACGGTAATCGAACCCACACTTGTTAGATTCGGTTAATGATTCTAAATCAAATCATAAATACAAAGACAATTTATTTGAGCACTTTGCTGAAAGCAACGTGGCTTAATAGGCTAGTTACAAATTAAGAAATACAAGAGGAATAATCATTTGTCTCGTTAGCTCAATGGTAAGAGCAGTCGCCCGGAAAGCGAAAGGTCCCGGCTTCAAACTACGGACGAGGCGGTTGTTTTTTCCTCTTGTATTTATGATTTGATTTAGAATCGTTAAAATAAAAATTCTTAAAAACAATATATGTTGACAAATGCATCGTGCAATTTATAAATATTGCAGAATAACTATTTAGCTCTAACTGAAGTACCTGTACTACAAATATTATCAAAATAATTTTCGAACTTGAAATACCTAATATGTAAGATTTAAATTGATTTATGGCTATCCAGAAAGGTATAATAAATGCCATAGTTATGGCTGTTAATTTTTGAACTCTTTATGCAAATTTGATCATGAATATTTAACCCAGCTAAGGATAAATTAATTGATTATACAACCCTCAGTATTAGAAAATTAATAAATTTTTTCTGAAAAGTATTAGTTAAGGCCCGGGCTCCCTACTTTCTTTTAAATTTCTCTATATTGCCCCCTTTGAAAAAAATATTCCACAATATTTTTCATAATATCAGGTTTTATATTTAACAAAAAAAAACATTCCTATTAGATTCCTTTATTCTATTAATTGTTCCATGTCATTTACTCTCACGTAGTCTATATTTCTATATCCTTCTTAGAGCTCCTACCTCTTCGTATTTTTTTATCCCTAGTTCCACGTTCATCTACACTATCACTTCAATCGAAACTAAAATATTGTTACGCGCCACAAAGTGATACAAGCGACATCTATTGGAAATGGAGACAACTTTAGGTTAGTGACATCCTAGTAAACTGGGTTTGCAGAACGGAATATTCAGGAAGGTTCTAGGATAACTTGTTGAGTATAAATACGGCGCGCTACTCACATCCAGGAGGCAGTATTATTTCAGACAGTGAAATGAACGAAATAAACTATTGCGATAATTAGAAGTACAGTACTAGCGATAACTATAAAGAGTTGATTTGATAATTGTTTATAAATGTTATAAAAGTAAATAGTGAAGTTAAATAAAAGAAAGAACTTGTTAATGATATCTGAAATATTGTGTTTTAAATAACGAACTAAGGCCACGCTCGTAACAATATTATTTTATTTAATATTCGCAATTCCACTATACAGTTCAGAACAGAAATTTAAAACTATAAAAACAAATATTCTTCATAACATTGAACTAATTATAATATTGATAATTCGTAAAGCTCAATTCACGGTCCGCAATATTTTGTAAAAAATTTTTATATGCTGTTTCATGTTAAATTAAATAAATTAAAATATTTCATATAAATTGATATTATTTAATTGATTTAAATTTTATTATTGATCCATAAAAAAATCTAAATATAATTGACCTTTGTGGAATCTTTCAAATGATCCACCTAATGAACATATTTGAACTTTTCCAAGCCCGTTTCAAGTATTGAAAATTATTTATCTTGAAATGTGCATAATTTGTTAGTGGGTAGTGTAATAAATTTGAAAAAATATATACATAAATATTTGACAGGTTTCAAAATAAATGTTTTTATTTATAAATAGCATAAATGCTTGATAGCCACATAAGGAAGTATCATTATGGATTTTCAAAATTTCTATTCAAATTTTTTCCAGTTTTTCTCAACTCTCTTCAAAAAAAAAAATAAATAAATAAAAATAGAAGACAAAAGCCTCCAAAGTGACAAAATATAAAAAGCAGAAATTTTAAAGATAAAAAGGCAAAAGTGCAAATTTATTTTTCATTCCACCAAAATCATTATTATTAGCTAATTTCACGGCACATCTTTTGTGTATTTCAGCAGCTAATTTTAATGTTTCTATTAGAGACAAGGAAACAGGGACGATGAGATTTTGTATTTTCAATAAATTTTTATATATCAACTCTAAAGATCTTTGCACTAACCGATCGATAGCGCGCTATTATAGACTGCATATATCTTCTTTACGTGTGTGTTGTGTGTGGCGCTGTTAATATTCTTCTTGTCGTGATCGTGAAGGTCGAAACCAAGATTATATGATCAGTTCTCCATAATTTTTATAATCTTTGCTAAAGTATCAATTCAAAGTCTTTGATAATATCAGGGAAGCATAAAACATTCCACAGCACCCAGTACTAGCTACCTGGGCTACTAAATGGTCACTTGGTAAACCTTTTCAATGTCTATCATCACCATAACAACATCAACAGCATCCAGCAGCAGTAACAGCATCACCACACACATTCCCCATAATATGAAGTTTATACTCGATCTCATATGGTTCTGGTTTTGTGTGGCTAACTGCTCCGCAACGCGACTGTGTTACGATAATATTCTCTTCTCTGATCGTATCTCTTGAATGGTGCGCGCGATCTATAGATGTGCCGCCGACAAGAGTGAGGAGGGGTTGCCGACAAGATATGACATCATGTCATCATGGAATTTGATTTACTGCCGTATCAGTCTTAATTTATATGAGACGATGAATAAAAATGTTTTTCCATAATGGAAAGGTAGTAAAAGCGCGATCAGGCAGCGAGAACAGCAACAAAGATGCTCGATCTACTGTGAAGGAAGTGATGATGTGGTTCGGTAGCAAAACGTAGATGATGATCATGATGATGATGATGATGATGCAGAATCATTGAATCCCAACCCAGTCAGCGACATTGTTCAGATTTTTGCCCCAAGATAATATTTTTCTCGATTGGGATTTTTGCCGATTTCTAAAGAAAAATACTTTCATTATATTGGATTCGACTGCAGGCAGGCAGGCCAGACACCGTGTGTATTATGGTGACATTTTTGGCTACACTATATCAGGATTAATTACCCTTAACCAAGTCTGGAGTTTTGCCATAGATTATATACGTGGTCTGGTGAGACTACATGATGAATTTTCCTTTTGAGGCAAAAAACTTAAACTTAACTCTTATCTCTTCCAAGTATATATACATATATAATGGTGGAACCACACCAGAGATCATGAATTCCATATTGGAAATTTTATTACTCCCAAGCTTGTAATTACTATATTCTTCGTGTTTCTTTGCAATAGCTATCAACTTCCTTACAGTTCTTACGAGATATACATACATACATATATGTGTACGAATATATATCTAAGAATTTCACCATTTCTTACAGCTCTCCTCTAACTGTAAAGTCATATGTGTAACGACCTACCCCCCAGAGGAGAGGGAAAGCATATACTCTAGTAAAAGGTACAAGTAACAAAACTGGTATATTATACTTCTACAAACCGGAAGGACAGAAAAGTAGGACGTACTTGTGGCTATCGGGATCGGGTGCCATAGAGAGGTGTTTGGTATTAGGGATTTTGGTTTGGGTACGGGAAGGGAAGTAGACAAGGCAACCAAAGTTATCGAACAGAATTATATCTTCACATATTGACGGTAATGTACTACTAGACTCGCAAAACTTTACTCTCTTATAATTTGGGCTGAGTGCAGTGATTTATTGGTGGCACAAAAGTTTTGCTTGCGCGCTAAATTAATGGAATTCCGTACAGAATGAATATGGGTGGGTGTGGGTGGTGGTTGTCAGAATTATCCGAAAGGGATGCCTTTAATAAATCCAAAATCAAATGTAATAAATTTTGGTTAAGTCTAAAACTTTCGCTTGAAAATTCAACGAATTCTAATTAAACGAATGCGCCTTGGTATATATAAGAATAATGGAAATATATTTTTTTTTATATATTTTTTAAAAGAAATAATACAAATTTATTGCATAAAATTAAAAGAAAAGAAAAATTCTTGAAAATTAAAAAACTCCTGGATTTTTTGTTTAAAAAAAGAAATAGAAATCTTCTATATAAAGAATATCAAAAAGAGATTAGTGTCGTTAAGTCAAATCTAAAGTTGTTCAGTATATCGAAACTAAGAAAAATCTTACTAATCCCATCTGAAGGGTTTCAATGGAATAAAAAAAATGAATGACACAGCAATGCTTCAAAATAATAGAGAAAAAATCTCATAAAAGCATATTGCCACAAGTATACCTATACCATTCAAATTTCCATAGAGGGCTTAACATTTTTATTTAAGTAGGTAGAAATACAATTTCGGGGGTTGGATAGAGTATATTGACACTATAAGACTTAAAGAACAATAAAAGTATTAACTATTCCTACACTTGACTGTATTATACTTAAACAAAAATCATTTCAAGATTACAAACAGTTTTAGACAAACAAATCATCCAAAGTCAATACTAGAAAAGCTGTAATTTCAATAAGACGATTATAAGCTTGTGTTTTTTCTGAGTTGCAAAGTAATACGATTCAGAATCAAACTTTGATTGATACTTTCCGCTAGTTTAACTAGCGTCAACGCAGTCATAAAAATAGACATGGATAGTAAACACACAATCTCGGAGAATTATAGAGAGATCAGTTTTATGAATAAACTAAATAATAAAGGACCGAAAATTGAGCCTTGCGGTACTTCGTCCCATAAGATTTTTTTTTCTTAAATAACACTTGCTTAATTTAAAAATATATGATACATCTAAACTCACTGCTTAGTTTTTAATTTCGTATATAATTTCAAATGATTAATCTAATTAAAGACATTCAAAAAATCAAGTAGATATGAAAAAATTGAAGACAAACTATAACAAAATTAGACATCACAAATGGATCTAGATCAGAGCTGGGCACTACTTAAGTAAAAAAAGACTTAAGTACTACTTAAAGTACATTTTCGTTGCTTAAGACTTATTACTCACTACTTTTGAAATGCCCCTACTTAGTACTTGAACAAGTACCAGCGTCTATTTACTTGTACTTAAGACTTAGATTTGTACTTAAGTACCAAGATTTTTACTTAAGTATTTGTGAGTCTATTAAGTACCTACAAATATCTAACTCTTCGTAGAAAAGAAAACACAATCTCTAGCGCAACTACGTTTTTGTTGAGTTTTAAAGCACGCAAAGAACTGTAAAAGCATGTGCCGCACTCACGCATCAAGGCAGAACCTTAGACAAACTAATAACTTACAAATAAGACTGGGCAAGTAGAACAAAAACCAGTATTGTCTCGCTCAAATATAAAATCAACGATGCCTCGACTTGATGATATAACCACTGACTTGTATAATATGGACTGACTACGTTCATAGAAATACACTGCAAAAAGTGGGCGCACTTCTACATTGCTGACTTTTGGTCCAAGTACCAACTGAGAGAGAACTGAAAACAACAAACAAATTAGTGGATTCGTCGAAATACATGATTTTATATTAATCATTTAAAACTGTTTTACCAAAGATCATTAGATACGCAGAAGAAATTCTAAATGTTTTATTAAAATCACTTTTCGAGCTGCGTGCTCACTTTTTCAACTTCCTGCCAATGATTTTTTTTAATGTTGGCACCGACGTAAGAGCTCTTTTTGACACAAACAATTGTGCCTACGTGAAATAGAAAAGTAAGCAGTCGATATTATATTCGTCAATGGACATAACCAAGGGTAAGCAAGCAATGCCTCGTTCCAATATAAAATCAACGATGCCTCTACCTGATGTAGGGAAGGCGTCAATCTTTTCTTAGAAATTTACTGGAAATTTTCCTTAAAATTAATATGGATTATTGGAGGATAATAGGTGCTTGGGCGGACCTCTAATAGTTTTTATGAGTGTAGCAATGAGAGGTGAAAGTTTTACTCTACCTGCAACGCCGAAAACTATAAAAAACTATAAATGGTAGCCACTGGTTACATATTATAGTTTTCAAAAGGTATTTATTTATTAATATCTATTAACTGAATTCTATAAATTTCATTATATTACTGCCAACGTATAGAGATCCTAAAAAAGTACTTCAAAAAGTACTCAGTACTTTTATAGACTTAGTACTTAGTTACAAGTACTTTTCATACGTGCAGTACTTGTACTTACGCTAAAGTACTCAGGCCTTCGGTACTTTTACTTGTACTTAAGTACTTTTTCTTTGGTACTTGCCCAGCTCTGATCTAGACTATAGAAGAATCGCTATAAAAACTAAAGAAAGTGGAAGAGTTTTAGATTTTCATTTAATTTTAGACGAAAACCTAGAATTGTTTGGAATCTACTCTGAATTGATTTAAGTACTTCGTCCTCTTTACAGGAGACTAGTTATTCCAGTGAACAATTAATTGTATACAATTCCCGCTTGGATCGTCCAAAACCGGCACGCTACAGCCAAAGGATGCATGGAAAAAGTACTGGAAGACCACTGAATAGAATTTTGTCAGACAGCTGAAAGGATACGCGCTTTAACGCACACACATGCAACAACGCACGCACGCATGCACGTGCACTCACACACATGCTTTTGAAAATGAAAAAGGTTAGCGCGCAGCTTAAGAACCTCTGTAATGAGAGTTTATACTGATATGTACTAAATTCTGTCTCGCGTTGTAGATGTCAATGAAACATTAGCTGTATTTTTTTATCTCTCTGATCTGATCCGGTTAAATCTTATGCATGTAAAACAACAACAGTGGATCGCGCATTGCTGTTGTTTTACGTACATAAAATCAAACCGGATCAGATAAGAGAGATAAAAAAAAGCAGCTATTGATTCGACTGTATGATCCAGAATATGGAAACAAAGGAGAAGAAGCTCCGAAGGGATTCAAAATCTACAGATCGGCTTCAAAGTTAATGGCCGCTATTTATTGCAATTTTCAAGATATGTAGAAATGTAGCAATGCATTTAGAAAAGAGGAGCAAAGTCGATAAAAGAGTCCTGTTTTTGCATAACAACACGCCATTTCATACAGATTAACAGATTTCAAGGAAATCAATCATCCACCCTACATACACTCCATACCTTGCACCCCCCAGTAATTATTTCCTCTTTAATAATTTGAAAAACGTTTTAAGGGGACAACAATCTTTCGGCGAAAGCGAAATTAAGACGGCCATAGAAAATCTTTTTGTAGATCAGAATGTAACTTATTTCTTGGATGCCATAGTTTACAAGAGATGTGAAAAATGTATTGATCTAGAGGGAAATTTTCTCATTACTCCTAAGTCTTAAGTCTCTCAAATCTTATCTTTTTTTACAGCTTCCGAAAAAAAAAATGCATACACTGAATTGAATTGAATCTTCAAAATGTTTGGGTTTGCGTCTATAATTCCTCTTAGCCGAGATCAGTGGCCTATTTAAGGTTAACAGGTTGACAGACTACTTGCAGTTCAGTTTTATGCCACTGCCGGCTATATCTGGTTATTATTTTTCAGTGATTATAGAATATGATACACAGTTACAACTACACTTCAAGAAGTTAAATCACCGAGGCCAGAAATTTTTATTCTCCAAAGACATCAAGCAATAGCAATAACAAGTAAAGAAGATGGAAAATGCCTTTTAAACCCGTACAAATAAAGAATAAAAAAAAAACAAGGCGGGAGCTAGGAGTGACCCTTGCGGTATACCATATAACATGTCATACGTGTTCTACAATATTTATTACTATACGCCTAGCAAGGAAGAAATAATAATAACAATTTTGTGTAATCTTAAAATCTGAATTAAATCAAATTAACTCGCCTTGAAGAAATCTGAGAAGCATCTACATCAAATTAAGAATAAGAAATTCAACTCATAATTTTAGAGATAATCGCTTAATGGATATCATTGACGGATTTTTTTTTTCCATAATTAAAGCTAAACTGAAATACCTATCGATAGAGAGATAAAAGGTGATTAGTTTCGTTGATTTTTTTTTCTTCTGAAATTTGAGACTTACTTGCTACTAGTTATGCTGGCTGAACAATATGAGAATGAATGGTTTCAAGTTTGTAATAATTAACACGGATAAATAAGTTTATTATCTGTTCCATATTTATTATATAATTTAGATAATTTAATTTTCAATATTTTTGTTATAGTTATATTTTTGATATAGTTATAGAAGCTAGAGATTCTGAAGCAATTACCTCTAGACTAATTTAAAGTCAGAAAGTAATCTCAGAGGACTTACAGATCTGTGTTGCGATGTAATGAAAAACATAATGATTCACGACTCTATAGATCTGGTACTAATCACTTTATTTTCCTACTGATCAGAAGATCTTATCATCATTCACTATAAAAAATTGGATTACAGGTCCCATGTCAAAAGTGCTTTGTATAGCTCTCACGATAAGCGTAACAGAAATATTGCATGATGCGTGTGATCTTTAATGTAACCTAAATAGGCATTCCCTTAAATACTATTAAAAAAATTTATAATCAACCCAAAAAAAAAAAACAAACCATCTGTTCCAAGCAAACTACGATACTTAAGAATTTAACTAAAGGAAGAATGCGCGTATCGCATACCACAAAAGCAAAAAAACCGTACGTGGATTTCACGCTCCTGTCAACACGAGAGCCACACATCTAAAGGGGTGTCAAAGAAGCACATACTTTTGATGCACACGCAATAAAATGACAATTTGTCATTTCTATCCCCCACTTCTCTGACTGCATGCATGTCTTCCCTATTTTTGCTGATCATATCCCCGAGGACAATTATACCCCGGAATTTGTGTTACTCGCCCGCCGCCCCAGCTATAGATTCTTCTCATGCTCGTCGAATATGTCATCAAATTGTCAAAAACTTATTTAAAATCGATAAAACGCATTTATGGGGGTAAACAAAAGAAGTCAAAAGGTGAACACCTGGTTACGGTTTCATGAGCACAATTTACTTAGCTTAGCTACTGTGTGTTATATGAAAGAGCTAAGACACGCAGGCGCACCTGTCTTATAATGACAACAAGTCAAAGGCGCAGCATTTATGTTTACACTTCATGCGATCAGAGGTGGGTGGATAATTGGTCGCGAAATATACCTACTTTTTTTTTGTATTTTCTTCAATGTTTTGCTAGATTGAGTAAGCACATATATATCGTGCGATATTACAATGCACCGGAAATGTAACGAGGTGTATAGTTTACGTAATTCTCTTGACTTTTGTTATTAACTTTAATTTGTTAGATTGTTCATTTTAGTTTTATTTTATTTTTCTGTTAGTGTTTTACTATTTTAATATTAAGCCGACGATATTTATCTAAGAGAAGAAGACTTTGATGATCAGAGGATTCTAGTAAAACCCGCTTGACATGAAATTCCATACAGGCATTGAAATATTTTTACAATGAACAGGTCAACAGACTGATAGATAGAGCTGTAAGGGGGATGGAAAGAAAATGCGTCTTAAAGACGTTAGTGTGAGAATATTATCAACATTTTTTTTTTATCATGCTAAATGATTTCCCTTTGTCCTCTATTTATTTTCTATTTAGCACCGAGAAAAGTCACGGTAGTCGAACACCTCGCAGAATATCTACGATTTCTTCGGCAGCAGGAAAGGGGAGAAAGGTTGCAAATGTCGAACACACTACGGCAATAAACCAACCTTTATTGTCGGTTGGGCTGTGAATAGGGTTTCCAACCTGGATATCCGGATATCAAATTATCCGGATTATCCGACCTATTTTGACTATTCAGTAATCCGGATATTTTTCCTTAATTATCCGATAATCAGGATATTTTTTGATTTTTTTTTTTCAGGAAAATACTGTTCTCTTTCTAACTGTTCAGCTATTTTCAAAATATTATACAATTACTTTCTCAAGTGGCAGTTTTATTTATTATTATTATTTATTTATTAAAGTTTCTTTGAATAAACAAATAAATTGTCTTGTGGATGTTCTTTTATCCAAATTTTAAATAAAATAAGTAAGAAAGCTAAAATTGGTCCAAGAGTAATTCTTATGACACGCTCTAGATGAATGTCCTCATGACCCTGTTTAGACGGGTCAATAATTTGCCTCTGCCCCACGAAAACTTCTCGGTAATACGATGGTTGGGGGCAAGAATGAAGCATCACCGAACCTACAGATTTCGTGCGGCAGAGGCAGCATACTGAGACTGACCTGTCTAAACTGGGTCTATGTAATTTCGTATGATCACTGATCTGTGTAAGTTTGATTTTCTAAGTGGTTTTTCGCATATAAGTATTTCTAGAACGGTTTGTCGGACAGTAAAAATTACTATAACTAGTTTCATAGCATTTCATATTCTGAAGAAGCTTTGTGTATACAAAAAACGTCTAGGACTGATTGTTTTCACAGAATACATACCTACGTAAAAGATCAACATTTTTATGTGGCCCAATTTAGCTCATTTATGAAATTAGTTTTTACTATTTTTATGAAAACGTCGCGTAGAAAATGTCAGCTCTCTACACTGATGCTCTCTAAAGCAATATATAGTGAAAAACGAAAGTTTTGTATGGCAACTCCTTGAAGGAGTTACCCAATTTGTCCCATTTTCGAACTTGATTATTTTTTTTTTTAAGCTCATGTGCAAATTTTCAGTTCTCTAAGTAAATGCGTTCTCCAGTTATCGTGCGGACACACAGACAGATAGACAGACGGACAGACGGACATGCAAAAATCAAAATAACTTTTAATTTTATGTGTGGGTGTTCAATCCATTTTGCTCTACCATAATTATTTCTATGCATTACAAACGGAAGGACAAACTTACATAGTATACCCTACAGATTTCACTTAGGGTATAACAAAACCTACTAAGCACTGAAATTTCATGTTAACAGTGTGGTTAAAAATTAAATATATTTATAAATAAAATATTGAGTTAATCGCCCAAAAAGGTAGTATATACATTGTTTATGGAGTAAATAAATGTCCCCAGATTCCGGTGTAGGAATTTTCTGTTACCCGAATGGCGTTATCCATATATGACGTGATTATCTATATAAAATCGACGATAGCTCGACTTGTTGACGTAACCAACGAGTAAGCCAGCAGTCAACGATGCGACATTTAATTTTTAACCCTTTAAGGGCAATGAAGTTTAAAAGAATTGTTAGATGTTCTATTACCACTAGAGACTGCAGCAAAGGAATTAAATAAAAATTCAGCGACACTTTTGACCGCTGAATGTGTTTATAAATTTCTATTTGAAAACTTAGACGAGTTTAGAACGAACTTAGGTTAAAATTTATCGAAACAGAATAAAAAACGAATGGATGAACGTCGAGATAAAATGCTTATGAAAGTAAATCTTCTTAGAAGCAGGCAATATACCACATTCCATTAATATTTTGATTGTAATTCAAAAGGTGCTTCCATTACATTGTCAGTCTGCAGCGATAACTGGAAGTGGCAATTTCTTCTGTTGATGCGCAGAGCAATACAAAAAAACATATTATTCAATGCATTTCTTACAATTAAGTCAGCATTTACAGTTTCAATCAATTACAATTTTGAAATTTTCAATAACTTTTTAAAAACAAAGTAAATTTAAATCATATAATGCTTTTTTACTATTTATTAATTATTAATGTACATAATTAAAATATTTAAATAAAAAAAATTATAAAACACCATGAAATATTGGATTCAACCTATTTATTTATTTTGTTTTGTGTTATTCGGATATCCGGTATATTTTGAGTTTTCAGTATTCGATATCCGGATAGTCATTAATGTCGGATAATTGGAAACCCTAGCTGTGAACCAACCAACAATACACTGCCGAAAAACAGGATTGATACAAGGATGACAATCTTTACTTTTCGTCCAATGGAACGAATAAGTGTCATTTTTATACTCGGAAAAATTAACGACAGAAACGCCAAAAGAAGGGATTGACACGATTTTGATCAAGAATACTAACGCCAATCTATTTCACAAGGTGTTCAATTCGATTTCAAGAAGAGGCATTTTTTGCTAATTGATTTTATGAATGCTTAAGTTTGACAACAATAACACCGACTTGGAACAGATTACATATGAATGGCATATCATCAGCATCACCACCAATGGGGAAACTGTGACTTTCTAATGGAATTACTTAAGCTCTTATCAATTCATCATTGACGTTAGTCGTTGTTCACGCAAAACGATGCAGAAAGAAACTTGGGTATCACCTTCACCTGTCCATAAGTAACTGACAAAGAAATAACATTTGTCAGAAGCTTCAGATAATGAAAACATTGAACAAAATATTTATAGGGCTGTTCCATAATAACATCAGCTGTTTCATACAAAGCATATGTGTACCTAGTAACGAAAAGTTCAAGATAAGACAAAAAGTCCTGCGCAATGCAACAGAAAAAATCCTAATATACTCACAAAGATACTGGAAGAGCGTAGTGTTGTTGGACGAAACATTATATACGGCAGATTTCAGGACTAGCTCGGAGAGGAGAAACAAACACAAGCCATGTTTTGTTGCAAAAAGCCTGAAGTACAGAGACTTATTGAAAGATAGCCTCAGTCATAGTTTTTCAAAACAGACCCAAGATGATATAGCTATGCAGATGTCCATCCGTCAATTATTGTATCCTTACGGTGTACTTCTTTTTTCTTTTTCTTTTTTTTTTATATTATTATTTTATTTATATTATTATGCAAAGCACAGCATGGCAGAAAGGTGATAGGGAAAGGATTAGGGGATATGAGGAGAGTGGCGGAGGTGCCGATGTATGTCGCCCTTAAACTTCCGCAGATTGTATGCCGGAGGAAAAACAGAAGATGGTAAGCTATTCCACATTCGCACTGTTCGATATAAAAAAGCATCACTGAATTTTACTGTACGGCCGAAAGTAATTTGAAGGGTTGAAGGATGTGCGTGGTTTGCAGTGCGAGTATTGCGTGCAGGAATCATTCTAGAAGGGATTAGACTAGATATTTCATCAGAACATTGACCATGCATATAGCGATAAAGGAGCGAAAGGCATTCAACATTGCGCCGGTTCTCGAGTGAGTCGATAAGACAAGTTATTGCCAAATCGTCAATTAGCTTGAAGGCTCTCTTTTGGACAATATCGAATGAAGCTAAGGCTGTACGGCCAGCCCCAGCCCAGATATGAGAGTTGTATTCCATTCTAGGTCTGATATAGGACTTTAGAGGAGCACTAGATTTGACGGGCTGAAATATTTCTTACACCTTTTCAGAAATCTTAGACATTTCGATGCTTTTTTGGCAACAGAGAAGATGTGATCTGTCCAGTTTAACTTACTGGACATGTTAATGCCAAGAATGCTTGGTGTCGGTGAATCAGAAATGAATGCTCCATCAAAAGAAGCAGGAGTGGTTAAGTTATGATCTTGTTTTAATGAGATGCGACAGCTTTGGGTTATAGATGCATTGAATTCGACGCGATTCGCTTTGCCACAAGTGAGGATATTGTTAAGATCGTTGTTCAATGATCTAATCATGCAATCTCGTTTAACACATGCGGCATTCACCCTGGAGTATCAAAGGAGTAAGCGAAATCAAGAGTACTGTCATCTTCGTAACTATGGATGGGATTGAAAGTAAGGGAAAGCAGAACATTAATGAAAATTAAAAAGAGAGTTGGCAAGATAACAGAGCCTTGAGGCACACCGGCATTTATGGTATGAGGTTCAGATGTAACGCCATCTAATACAACACATATTTGACGATTAGATAGGAAACTTTCAATCCATAATAGACGAGGAAGGGAGAGAGACCAAGTGCTTTAAGTTTGGCTAAAAGGGCTGGATGCCAGACTCTATCAAAGGCTTTTGAAATATCTAGGCCATCGATTTTGGACTCACCAAAATTGTGAAGACTACGGTTCCAACGTTCCGTAAGATACCTTGATAACTTCGGCTATTCTGGTCAAAAAGTCCGTTCCAATATATATGGCTACTATTTGTACATGGTTAATAATTTCATAACTCAACGATGGCAAAACTTTATAAATAGATGAATCCATGTGAATTGAGTACTAAGAATACGCTAGAGAAACCTGTGGATATGCAATATGCAAATAAAATGAAACAAAGTTCGCTACATTGGTACAACTACTACAATTTTTAAGCAAGCCATCGACTAGAACTCACAAGAAACTGTGTCTAGTTGAATGATTTAGGATCACATGGAGGAGTACCATATTACAGGTAGCCTCCTAGAAATGGATGGACCTGAAATAAATTATTTAATTTCACCCAGAATGAATTCAGGTGGAGAAATACTGTTTGCACTATGTGTGCTTTGTGCGAGATTAGAAAAGAACGGTATTTATCCTATAGGTAAGAGCAATCATCTCACACTTTGATAGACTATAAACTGAGATGCAGAGGCAGGGGCGCACCGAGAGGGGGGACGAACGGGACCAGCCCCCTCCAGAATGTCAGTTTTCTGAACGTAATTTACAAATTATGTATAAAATGTGGTCTGTATAACCGATAAAATAAAATAAAACCTTTTAATCTACAAAGCAGTCCTTAAGTGCTCAGATAGGTGCAGGACGCGACTTTAAAGCCCTATTTTTCCGACTGGGACACCTAAGGCCCCCAAAGCCAAATCCTGGGTGCGTTACTGTGCAGAGGATGTTTTCGACTAAAAAAAACGTACTTTTCAGCAATCTTACTACAAAGCGAAGAAATACCAACACGAAAATCTACTTTACTAGTACACAAATCAACATAGAGAGGCTACAGCAAAGAGTACGCATCTAGAATCTTAAATATCAAAAATAATAAAAGGCCCTACCCCAATTTCTAGACACGCCTTTTAGAAAGCCTTAACCGTGGGTCGTCGCCCAGGACAGGATTAAGTACACCATCGTTTGCACCGGATATCCTTGCGTTCATCACTCCCCGTCATCAGTGCTTAAATCATAACTGAAACGCGTCAAAATATTGTGATAGGACTACAATGACTAATTTCGGTTGTATAAATGCGGGCACGTGCCATCATCCGGGCGGGCATCCCCCAAAAATTTTTGATTGTCATTGATATGACGCACCGCCACCAGGAACTAGAAGAGAGATCTAACTTCATTACTGGGGATATCGTCAAGTATAATAAATAATACAAGATTTGTCCAAATTGTAGATAGCAAAAAGAAAAAAAAAACAAGAAAGAAAGCCAAATGGAAAGTATGTGGGTATGAGGACGATGAGCTTTGATTAAATCCTTAAATTGCCTCTAATCCTCCTCTGCTTGTCCAATCGTTTCTGTGTGAGACACAGTGGTAAGTCGTTGTCGTCGTCGTCGTCGTAATCGTCATCAGCCAAACAAGCAGCAAAGGTATCACATCTAACTTGCTACTATGTATATTTAGGAAAAATAGATAGAATATATAAATGCAACACACATCAGGACTTAAGGACTGTCTGTCTGGATTGCTGCAGAAGGGTGTTACAAAACGGGGCATGGCGAAAGACAAATGGAAATATTATGCAATTTGTATTTATGGTCGAATCCTAAGGATAAAATTGCATGCTTCAGCGTACGACCGACTTTTGTTACTTTAACTTGAATAGATTCCTATCGGGATATAGTTTATGGTTCTCCTCGGACTACTATATGCGGTCGTCTAGGTGAGAGAAACATAAATTTCATTCTAATTGTGTGCAATACTTTCTGCTGCCATTGCTGCCGGGAGCTTACATAATTCATGATAACAATAACAGCAAAAAAAAATAATTTTATGCAATCCGCCCCCCAAGAAAATTAGTTTAAGATGAAGATTTGATTAGAATAATTAATTTGATTGTGATTTGCTTTGATTTTTCAGGATTTTAATATGTGAATTTATAGATTTGAGAATATTCTTTGTCATATAGTAGCTGACATTCTGACATTAGCTATAGCCTAATGTAGATCTATTAGCAGATGAGAGTCGTAATTGATATCTCTACGTATTCAACACTTACGACTTGTAATTATGCTCTAATTTATAAATATAATACACAATTAGTCTAGAATATCTAAATTCACTTACCGCACTATAATCTAATTAGCAGTTGGCATCGACGAACTCTTCTTGGATGATTTTGATGATTCTGTAAAACAAAAACAAAAACAGTTCAAATAGTTGTCAAAATAAAACTTGTGTTAAGTGGTGATATTACAAGGAAAACTTTTGATTAAATAAAAATTAGCACAAGAGCACAGATTAAAACAATTAGTAATAAATAAAATAAGTAAAAAAACGAGTTTTCAAACAAAACTGAGGCCAAGCCGCATGAAAAAGAAGAAAATAAATTTTCTTCACACACAGAGGTGGACTCAGATTTTTTGATTGGGACATTTCTCTTGAATATTCTTTCTCTTCATGAATCAAATCACTTTTTTTACCTCTGATTGATCATACAGAAATATATCGGTAATTGTCAGCGAATAAAATCTGAGTCCACCTCTGTGTGTGAAGAAAAGTTTATTTTCTTTACTTTACTTTTCGTCACACACAGAGGTGGACTCAGATTTTATTCGCTGACAATCACCGATATATTTCAGTATGATCAATCAGAGGTAATAAGTGATTTGATTCATGAAGAGAAAGAATATTCAGGAGAAATGTCCCAATCAAAAAATCTGAATCCACCTCTGTGTGTGAAAAAAAGTTTATTTTCTACTTTTTCATGCGGCTTGGCCTCAGTTTTGTTTGAAAACTCCTTTTTTTACTTATTTTATTTTCTGCCTTTTTCACCTTAACTAAATTGTTATTACGTGCTGCATGGAGATATTTTAAAACAATTTTATGACGGCTGAAAAGACACTGAATTTTCCCAATTTTCCATCTTTTCCACAGACTTTTCCTATTACTATGAAATTTTTTAAAAAAATTACATGAATTCTCCTCGATTTTATATGCAAGTTTTCATGATTGTTGAAGAGAAAGTATTGATGCCAGTAGGACGGAAAAAAATGATTCCGCATAGCTTATAAAACTTTTTTGTCGGAACATTTTCCGGAAAAGTCGAAAAATTCCGGAAATTCCAGAAAAATCACTTTTCCTGACACAAATTTATCACTAATCATATCGATGAACATTTTTCCGATGATTTTTCCGCTTTTCCGGGTTTTCCATGGAATTTTCCACAAAAGCAACTTTATGCAACTCATTTCGCTCTACAACTTTGTCTTAGGTTGTAAAACGCTCAAACGCTTCCTTGGTCGGAAAAACTCCGGAAAAGAGTTTTACATGAATTTTTCTCGATTTTTTCTGAAAGTTTTCACCATTGTCGGAGAGAAAGTAATGACGCCAGTTGATAGGGAAGTTGATCCTTTTTCTCCGGAAAGTCGTAAAATTCCGGAAAAAAATTTCGGAAAAATCTAATCAAATTTGTACCAAATTTTCAAATGATTTTTCCCGATTTTCCGAGTTTTCCATGAAAATTTCCGGTTCAAATTTTGATAGATTCAATTGTCATGCGACATGAAAATGGCCTCAAATATAGTCAGTCTTTGTGCGATTTATCACATAAATGCCTCTATGTAGTGGACCCAAACAAATTTTTGTTGTGTAGTTCGGATAGATGTTAATGATTTTGGCCCTAATAATTAGTATTTGAGCTAAAACATAAAATTGGATCTTTCACGAAAAGTAAATGTTGATTTTGAGTTTTCATATAAAAAAACCCAAAAGAAGAAATTCGGTAAATTTTCTATACGGAGCAAAAAATTAAATAGAGTCTGTAACCTAATAAAAGAACCAAATCACGGTATTAGGACTTATTGGAACCAAATAGTGTGTGATTTTATTTTAGGGAACAAATATCCTCATGGAAAAAATGTTCTTATAATTGAGTATATGAACCAAAATATTGGGATCGTGGAGGTATAATCTTCACCAAAAAATGCAGATAATTCTATACCATACCACAATCAGACCTGTGAAATTCCAAGTACAAGTACCAGTACAGTACCAGTACCTGGACTAGAAATATTTTAAGTACAAGTCCCTGTATTGGTACTTAAAAAAATTTCAAGTACAAGTCCAGGTACTGGTACTGTTACTAGTACTTAAGTACTTTACAGGTCTGACTACAATTGACCATCCTGAATAAGACATTTAGGTTTGGTTGGGTTGGGTTGGGTCGTACTTGCCTTAATTAAAAAAAAAAAAAAGACTATAGAAATAAATTTGCATTTAATGGATCGAAGAATCCAAATAGAGATAGCTCAGCTATTAATCGCAGCCAGAGAATGATTTTAAACGATTTCTAGAGGAATAGATATTGAAATAACAAAAAATAATAATCTCTTTCCTGTTTCAAAGATGTCAAGATAGTGAATAAGCGATGAAACATAAGAAGAAGAAAAATAGATGAAAGACCTTTCAAACATAAAAGCAATTCGATCATAAATCAATGAACGACATGAACTCTTCTCGTTTATAATGATCGGAAGAAGACATGATTTTAAATCCTGCTGAAATGCTGGTATAGGATTAATAAATATCTTCTGCATAATATACATATAGATGGCCTGGGAGCCTTTAATGATACAAACTTTGGCCTCCAAAATTATTTCGAAATCTATGGTAAATAAATGACAAACTGTTTGGCATAGGAACAATTTAGAAACTGATGCTCTTTTGGATTCAGGACTGATAATTGAATAATGTGGGGAGATCTTATCGTCGTTGAATTTGCAAGATCCTATGTGTAAAATCTACCAATTTCCAGTTTTTGGTATCGAACAAACCTTACGAAAATTTCGCCAATATAATTAAGGTACTCAGATCATCGTAAAATGATGATATCGAATCCTCTTAGGCAGGCCGCACATAGAAGTGGGATTTGCTTTTTAATGGTGTGCCGCACACAAATCTGGCGTGACAAAAGACATTCCAGATTATCAATCAATCATTTTATTTTACCTAATTTGTATACAAGATTAGAAATCTTATACTAATACAATGAAAAAGACGGCTAGGTTCGCTAATAAACTACAAAATAAAATTAAAATAAAAAGAGAGCAAAAATAAAACGTAATATGTACTTACAGAAAAATAGAAAGGGAAAGAAAAGAAAATTCTTGTGGAAAGATAAGAAGAAAAGAGTTCGACACAAACAGCTAGTAATTAGTAAAATACAATTACGTTATAAGTTTCTTAAAATCACTGACAGAAGTAACACTCTGTGCATGGGGAGTAGGGAATTCCAAAGGCGTGCAACCTGGACAAAGTAAAATCCCTCAAGGATGGATGAATTGAAACGTGAAATTAGAAGTTTACGTCCTCTCAGGGACTGCTGAAATTTGACATTACAAAAAAGATACTCTGGCTCACCTGGGTGGGCGAATAAGATTATGCAGGAAAATCAGTGCTTTACCCTTTAAGTACGAATCTAGAGTCCAACCCCAGATCAGTGACCTATAAGGAGAGATATAAGCAAAACAACGCAAACCGAAATCAAACCGTATACAGTCGTTGAAAGCAACCTGAAGCTTTCGATTGCAAACCGAGTCTAGTCTCATATATATATTTAACTATCACAAGCAAAAAGAGGCACCAAAACTATCCTCAAACGCAAATCAGCGGGAAGTATATTTGCAGACAGCCAGAGTCTCGTCAGACGACCATAAATTTTGCTTACCATAAATTTGATATGATCACAGCACCTCAAACGATTATTAATTTTCACTACCAAATTGGTTATAGAGTTTACATAAGGTAGTTTCACTTTATTAAGCATAATTGGGGGAAGATCCTCAATATTAAGATCATAATTAGAGAGGGCTATACATTGCGATTTATTGGGGTTAAGAAGCAGTTTATTATCAATTGCCCACCTAAAAATTTCTGAGAGTTCATCGTTTATTCTGCAGATATAGTCCTCAATCAGTCCACGAGGTCTACATAAGTACAACTGTACAACATCTGCATACAGGTGCAATTGAACATCATGCATGACATCACATAAATCGTTAATGTGGAGACTAAAAGCAGAGGTCTTAAGACTGAACCTTGAGGAACTCCATATGTTAAATGCATTCGGGAGACGGAACTCCTTTTATGACCACCAGTTGCGAGCTATTTCGCAGAAAATTAGCCATCACCTTAACAGCAGGAGAGGAGAAATAAAAGTTTGCATAAAACTTACGCAGCAGTTTTTCATGAACAACATAATGAAATGCATCATTACATCTTACATAATTTTCAATCTGAGCTGGCATAAGCTTTTCCAAGACTTTGGAAAGAAAACTGGGAATGCTGATTGGACGGTAGTGCGCCAACTCAGTAGCAGAAATTTTGTGCTCCAGGTGAAATTATTTCATGTTTTGACCGAATATATTATGAACTTGAGAAATATACACTTGTAGTCAAAATAGTAAATACATAAATAATAAAAAATCTATTTTTTCAGCTGGTAATGATTTTCAAGTGACGCAATCAACTGCAATGAGCCTTTAGATTGGGAATATTGTTTTGTAAATAGCGAACCTGTTCATATGGTTTTTGCGCACATGGCACTTTGAATATGATAGTCAAAGGACCACTTTCACATTGGACAAAAGTTAGTGTTTTAAATTAGTATTTTCGAGCCACATTTTAATTTTTTTTTTTTCAAATTTATTTTCTTTCGATTAAGTTTAGTGAAAACTTTTATAATAACTTCAAATTATCTGATTTCGTCAATACTTCTTCTAGTTGAAACATGGGCCGAAATAAGCACTGTTCCCCAGAAAAGAGGATCGAAATTAAACACGTAAGGGACGACGACTACTCTCTAAATTTCTCACTGCTCTTTGGGAATGGTCCAGAATGCCGTGAATGAGAAGAAATGATAAAGACAAGTAAAAAAGCTAGAATTGGTCTAAGACCAATTCTTATGATACCCTAGATGAATGCCCGTATTAAATTTCGTATGGTCACCGATCTATTCAAGTTTGATTTTTGAAGTGGTTTTTCGCATATATTTGTAGAACGGTTTGTCGCACAGAAAAAATGATTATAACCAATTTTATAAGATTTCATATTCTGAAGAAGTTTTTAGTACAATAAAAATGTGTTGGACTGTTCGTTTTCAAAGTATACGTAAAAAACCTAAATTTTTATATGGCAACACCAAGAAGGAGTTGCCCAATTTAGTTCATTTTTTAATTTTTATTTGATAATGAAGTAAAAAACACCCCATGTACCAAATTTCAGCTCTCTACGTCGACGCGTTCTCAGGCAGTGTCCAAATATATAGCGGAAAACGAAATTTTTATATGGCAACCCCACGAAGGAGTTGCCCGACTTGTCTCATTTTCGAACTTAATTTTACTTTTTTTTTTTTAAAGTCCGTGTACAAAATTTCAGCCATCTAAGTAAACGCGTTCTCGAGTTATCGTGCGCACGGACGGACGGACTGACATGCAAAAATCAAAATAACATTTAATATTATGAATGGGTGTCCAATCCATTTTGCTCTACCATCATTATTTCGAGGTGCTACAAACGGAATGACAAACTTAGTATACCCCTATAGATTTCATCTAGGGTATAAAAATCGCGACCGGCTACGGAAAACCACTCCATCATCGGATCGAAAAATTTTGCGCGTCTCTAAAAAGTACCTTTCGCGTCTACTGTCATGATTTTGTGGGAAACAAAAACTAACGTGAGTACTAGAACAATTCGTAGAATATTATTGGATGCAGACTTACCAGCCTAATCACCAAGAAAAGTGCCTCTCCTAAGTAAAAAAAATATATATATATACGGAGCCGACTAAATTTTGCAAAGGCGCATTTAGATTGGAGCAGAGAAGAAGGCACGAAAAAATGGCGAAATATTCTCTGGAGTGACGAGTGCAAGTACATTTTCGGATCGGACGGAAAAGAATATGTTAGGCGTCCTCCCAACAAACCATTTGATCCACAATATACCAAAAAGAACGTTAAGCATGGAGGAGGTACTATAATGGTGTGGACAGCATTTTCTTGGTATGGTGTAGGTCCAATTCAGTGGATTGACAGGATTATGACCAAAGAAAGTTATTTGGATATACTAAAGGACATATTGCTGCCATTTACATGCCGCTTCGATGGACATATCAACACGATAATGATCAATGATGTCAATGATCAATGGTATCAATGAGCTCCTCATGAGTAATCAGATGAACGTACTAATGAAATTTATTCGTGTTTGAGTCAAAACCGGGAAAAACTCATTTATTTACTTATTCACAGATAGGGTGCATGAGATATTGCATCTCTTTCATTTATTTAGAAATGTATGCTGTGCTTCTCTTTTGTGCATTTTACAATATTAGATGAGCACTTCGACGAGTACATAATGAGCGACACGATGAGCTTATTAATGAGTATGTCAATGAGTTTATTAATGAGCATGTCATAAATGATAATCAACATTTACGATTGATTTCACATATTTTTCCGAATTCAAACTCCGGTTGCAAATCAAATTCTGAGACGCTGAGGCCTAAGATTTGGGCGTAACGTTTTGTTCAGCATAACGGCGACAGTCTTTTCACGAAAAACAAAACAAAAATTTAATTTAAAATAAATAATTTAAAAACTTAAATAAATAAATCACAAAAATCAAAAACAAATTTTCCTAGTAGAAATGTCATCTGACACGGTGATGACAAGAATAAATATTTATTAATTGCTGGTTTAGTATATCGGGAGCAGTTTCATGATATCCAATGAGCCCTTCGATGAGATTTAATGAATGCTCAGCAGGAGGCTCATCAGGACTTAATTTTTTATGTTTCTTCATGATTTGCAAGCACCTTGATGCTTGTCAGTCAAATTAGTATTGATTTACATAACAACTGCCACTTGCGGGCCAAGAGACAAGGTAAAACTGTGAGCAATTTGTACTACCCTAGTAGAAATTGCTCACAGCTTTACCTTGTCTCCTGCCCCGCCAGGGCATTTATTATGTAAACTAATACTAATTTGACTAAAAAGCGGTGCTTGCAATTCATGAAGAAACATATGGAAAATTTAGTACCGATGAGCAGTCTGATGAGATATCATGAAACTGCTCTCTATATACTAAAATAGCAATAAATAAATATTTATTCTTGTCATCACCGTGTCAGATGACATTTCTACTAGGAAAATTTAAATTTATTTTTGTGATTTATTTATTTAAATTTTTAAATTGTTTATTTTAAATTAATTTTCTGATTTGTTTTTCCGCGGAAAGCCTGTCGCCCATATGCTGAAATAGACGATTTGTCCATATCCTTACGCCGCAGCGTCGAACGGAAAAATATATGAAATCAATCGTAAAATCAGATTCTCATTTATGAATCCATCATGACATCTCATTAATAAACTCATCGTGACACTCGTTGCAATGCTCATTAATAAGCTCATCGTGAGACTCATTATGTACTCATCGAAGTGCTCATCTAATATTGTAAAATGGACAAAAGAGAAGCACAGCATACATTTCTAAGTAAGTGAAAGAGATGGAATTCTCATGCACACTATCTGTGAATAAGTAAATAAATGATTTTTCCCGGTTTTGATTCAAACGCGAATAAATTTCATTAGTACGTTCATCTGATTGCTCATGAGGAGCTCATTGATGAGCTCATCATGATATATCTACCAGGGTAGGGTGCCATTGCCATGCTATATTATAAATGCCACTTGTGTGTGCCTAGTGCCTTAAATGACATTGAAAATACATTCAATGTAAAATTTAACTTTTAGTCCTTCTTTGCACATAGGAGCTCTTGCAGATTCAATGACGTTATCATATTGTTGGTGTATTTTTTAAACTAAACTATTAAATGCCGATTCAACAAAACTCAAGCTTTAAAAACTTTTAATTTGAAACGGTGCTGACATATGTATGTAGGTCAAAATGTAATCGACGCAGCAAGAGCTATGATGTTCGGTTTTATATCATGACGAGCATATGATACAAGGCTTTTTTGAAGCTTGTTGAGGCTTCCTGCTCGGATTGGAAAAGTTCAAATTTTGATGCTTGCAGCAAGACAGTTCTGCCAACATAATGGAGTAAAAAATAAATTTATGCACAATATAGCAAACAAAATAGTTTTCATATTTCTCCGGATATCTTTTTTTAAGAGTAAATTAAAATTACAGAAATAACAAAAACTCGGAAATAAGGTGTTATGTTTACGTAAACAAATTTTATATATTTTTATAAAAGATAGGTTAGCATTGCAAAATTTCCGAAATGTACTGCATTTGATGCTTTTATTTCACATTGGTAGTTAGCTAACCAACACTATGCTTGCTGCGTCGATTGCATTTTAGACTTTCGGATTTTCTTACTTTTTTTTAATTTAACCTCTATTATTTTTGAAAAAAGGTCGTTAACATAACTTTTTTTTTTATAAAAACTGTAGACTCTCCTCTTTAATATGACCTATTACACCCAATGCGCTATTTGAAGCTCTTTAAGAGTTATTAGCTCTAAACTTATTCTCAACCCTATTTTCAAAGATAATTTCTTCCCTTAGCACGTAATTTTAAAAAATATCGTCTAATTTCTGTGTGACCGGAATAGGTGATGAGTTAATAACTGTTTAACGGCTACAGTTAACACACACAGTATACAAGGTCAAATTAAAGAGGAGAGCCTACAGTTTACAGTTTTTTTAAAAAAAAGTTATGTTTACGACCTTTTTTCAAAAATAATAGAGGTTAAATTTAAAAAAATGTAAGAAAATCCGAAATTTTTAGTTTAGACAACCATAATTCTTGATGGGAGGTGCTGATTGAGCAGTCGTTGGAAAGGTCATGAAGTTTTGCATACAATGAGCTCTTAACTGTGACCATACGCCCTGTAGTTTATAAGATACAGGGTGTTATGTGAAAAACTAGCTTTTTTCTTAAACACCCTGTAACTCTTAAACGGTTGATATTCCCCCCCCCCCCATTCAATTTTTGGTTCGCCTAGGTGAGTACTATCACCTCCCGCTCTATTGACCTCCTAGTGGGAAACACCCTGTATAAATCAGCAAATTCATAATAGTTAAGCTGCCTGCGAGAATAGCTTTACATCGAATATTAATCATTGCAAGAAGGAGCTTTTGGATATAATCAGAATTTGAATGAAAACATAAAATAAATAAAAATCAAACAAGATTAATGACGCAACAATAATAAAATTGCAAAACAACCGCTTTACAGGAAACCCACAAAGTTTTATATCAGAAGAAAATCTTTTAAAAATGTTGCAACTATCAAGTTGCAGTCAATATTGGCCAGCAACCGCTATGAACTACAATTAAGTATAACGACACAGCTATGAGACACTAAGAGACTTTTTACTCTTTAACATTATTAATTTGACTATTTATGGTTTATAAATTAATTTATAAATTAGCTGACGTAAAATAAAACAAAAAAATAATCGCAATGTAAAAATATTTTTCATCTTTTATTTATATTATTATAAACGCAATACCAACAACATCTACGGTGGCATAAATAAAACTACAATTTATTTAGTTCTACGCTTCGATGAACGCTAACCACAATCGAAAAATATTTGACAGACAAAAATGTAGCTACTAGTTGTGGCAGAGAAATGTAATTGTGTGTTCAAGCCTCAATTAATAAGGTTAATAAAAAAAACGAAAAAGATCAGGAGAACAAAAATTAGAAATTATAAAGTGAAAAGTTAGATAAAAGAGACTCCAACAGAGCACTACCAGAGATAGCTTAATACTCCGTATACGGCACTACTCTATACCACAGGCGTTTCAAGAAGAGCAAACTTCAAATTTGTAATAATAATTCAATTTCAAAATTCACTCAAAAACGGACAATTCAACAAATTTGATAAGTTTTCCTTAAATTTTTCTCAATACCTTTTATCTTTGTACGTACAACATTCTCTTCAAATATTGCGACTGAATTACTCACACACAAAACAAGCCCCACTTTAGAGAAAATATTTTAATGTGTAATTTAAAGATTTTTAAAGTGTAAAATAAAACAGAAAATGCAAAAAAAAAATTTAAGTGACATTTTTTTATACACAAAAGCCAATAATGAATTACAGGCAAAAGCATGCAGATAAAAAATTTGTTTTTCAATTGTCATCATTATCACTAGTGACAGAAACTCTACAGTAGACAGTGCAATAGAGTTGTAGGAGAGAGAGCCATATTTTAATAAACTTTCTTTCTAAATAAATAAATAAATAATTCTTGGAAGAGTGAGAGATTTTAAAATGTGAGAATTAAAAATTTGAGAAATTTCTTAAATGATTAAGAATTCGAACCTGAACTGAAGACGTGGTATAGAATATGATTTTGGAATAAAATCTCAACAACTTGAAAATTTTTTTATTAGTTTGCATCTTCAAACAAATTTAAAATGCCGAAAAAAGACACTTCGCACTCCACAGAGCAATTAAAATAACATAATAAAATTTATATTAAAATAAAAGCATTAGAAAATAGTTGGAAAAAATTGAATGTTAAAATATTATTCACCAACGAGTTAATAATTTACGCAGCACTACAACAATAAAAATTTAACTTAATGGCGCGTCGATAAACAAAATAATATAGTTTCCGGCCTATAGCAGCAATCAAAAACATGAGACACCGAATATAGCTCCTAATTCTCTTAGAGGACACAATTGTAAGATAACTCTCTACCCCAATTAGGAGCTACAATTGTGTTGAAATAAAATAAAGAGACAATAAAAATTCTTCGTCAAATTAAGAGTTGGAGCAGATTATAAATTTAACAGTTACGAGACTCGATGCATTCTTTTCACAGATTTTACAGATAGCACATTTTTTTAAAAGCAAAGAAGACGAAATAATTAGCAGCAAAGTTAAAATTTCTAATAATAATTTTAAAATTCACTCTCAAATAAAGAGTTCAAAAAATTTATCCATTACCTTTTAGGCCTGCACATGCTCTTCAAAAAGTCAACAGCGCATGCCCTCCATTACGGCTGAATTTTGTTGAAATTTACCACCACGTGCCAACATTTTTAAGCTTTAATTTATAAAGATCACACTACTTCAATCGTATTTAAAAAATAAAATTAATTTTCACTTCACACAATACAAAATTAAAATGAACGAAAATTTTATTTCTCATAAAAATATGGAGGTTACCGCACTACACAAATGCCAAAACTAAACTGGATGAAATCAATTGCCCAAGCCTGCAGGGTACGGCATTAGCTTATCGCATTGCATCGCAATTATTAAGCTTGCAACTGCAAAAATTCATGTACTCAACTAATAAAATTTCAATTTCTAACTGTTTTTGAAATTTTTTTAATAATCATCACTATGGCTATGCTAGGACAGTACTCTTCAGTACAGAGTGCAGTAAGGTTCTAAGAGCGTCATATTGTGATGAATTGTGTGCTTCTCTTCAAATTTTGTGATTTGCTTTATCAATTATTGCAAGCAAATCTGCAGTCGAACGGAATGGTAGTTATCACTATCAATTAATTCTTTGGAAGAGAGCTAGACAGAGAAATAGATGGACCGAGATTTATATGTGAGAATAAATAATTATAAAATCTCTTAGATAATTACTTGTCGTGTCGGGCCTTAACTGCTGAGAGACAATTTTGGGCGAATGCAAATATAGATGGTGTGGAACATGATTTTCATGTGAAAGAAATCTCTAGAACTCACTCACGCAGTTTACAACTTTAGCATCGTTGTTCTCACTTTTGTAAGCAATCATTGTTTCTCTTTTGATATTGTCAAGCAAAAAATTTCGAAGATATTGAGCAAATTAAAATTATGAATAAAATGGCGGAAAAAGACACGTCACACTCCGTAGAGTAATTAAAATATAAAAAATAAAATGAAAAATTATTTTAAATTCAAAATATTACAAATTAATTTAGAATAGAGTGCAATGTTAAAATATTAATGAATAAATTGGGATAAACTATAAAATTGACATTCAGCTTTATGGAGTCGATCAACGAAATCGCAGAGTATTGTGGTAGAGAGTTTCAAGTGCTGCAATTGTCGTCGAGAGCGCAATTGTAGCTCTCTAATCATATTTTCGAGTTAAAATTGTGTTAAAAAGAAAGAGACAATAATATAATTCAACATCAACTTGGAAATTATAAAATGCACAGTTAGACGAAAGAGACTTCCAACAAAGCACTCCCAATATCCGATGCAATTTTTTTAAGGCAAAGTGTAATGATAAAAAACTTAAAATTTCTAATAATAATAAAATTCCAGTAATCACCCGTATATGCACAAAACTACAAACTTAATGAGATTTTTTCAGAGTTATCTCCTTACCTTTTACATTTTTCAACAAATTGTTGATATTCTTCTCTTCATTGCACAAACAAAAAATGCACTTCAAAGTAATTTTTTTTTTCAGTTTCTAATTACTAAATTTGATTTTAAAAATATAAAAATTCACCTCCGATAAGTGTAAAAACTAGAATTGAAAATGAAAACTAAAATATGCCTGCTATACCAGAAATTGGTGACCACACATTACAAGAACTGAAACTGAACTGAAATAAATCAACTGCAAAAGATTAAAGAGCCCGACAAATTCGTTATCAGTGAATTAAATCGCAGTTATCAAGCCTAGAAAAAATTTTGTGTACTCAACCAATACATTCAAATTTTTAACTGGTTTGTGCAAAATACATTTTTACTCAAAAACAAAATTTTATTACTTTTTTCTTTCGATGATCATCACATTTATCAGGGGCGACTGTACTGCACTGAAACGAGTAGAGAAATTTTGTTATGTAGTAAATCGTTCGTCTAGTACTGAATCTTCTGGAACTTTGGTACATTTAAATGACGCATTTAAAATAATAGAAAATAAAAGTAATCAAAATCTTTGTATGATTCCTCTCTTTGTTAGGATTTTTTTTTTTCACCGAAATTAAAAACAATTCTGCAGTTCTATAGAAAATAGTCATTTCTGTCCATTCTTCAATGATTTGACCATCTGGGCTTAATTCTGACTATTTCAACCATTTTCTCTGCTATCTCCCAACACGATGCAAGAAATCTATAATTTAATTCGGAATCAAAGCGTAACATATTCCAATAGTAGAGATCGTCTTGAACCAGTGAAAAATCCTAGATGACAATTACCTACACGCCTACAGACGAAGAACAAATTTATAGGTGCAATTCATTTCTAGTGAGCATCATTAGCCTTGCTCTGGATCTTAAGGTGGACGACAATTTCTCGTCTCTATAAACTGAAATTCACAGAAAATACCTTCAATGAATTTCTAATATATGCAATCAGAAATGACCATACTGATGAGATCGTTCTGATCGCTGGGTCGGAAATTTCCATTTTTTTCTGGATCTTAAGTGCACTGTCAATTTGTTAATTAAAAGTAAAAATTATGTTACAAGTTTAGTACCTACACAAATTCACATCAGGTTCGATCTGAAAAATTTCCCAAATTTATGTATAGTATATCTACCTAAAACAGATGAAAAAAGGGAAATTTTTAAATTTCCATAAAAAATAGCAAATGAAGATTTGCGGATCTTCTAAAAAATTTGTTCGTTTGAATGGAGTTAGATCCGGTTAGAATAAATAAATTCTACAGGAAATGTGCCTGAATTTCGAAAAAAAACTAGTAGTAAACAGTATACTTCTATGAAAATTTTTTACTATCAGGAAAGTTAGCATCAAATTACCAAAATCTTGTTTACTACTGGTGTTGTGCACTTATCAGAAGATGCAGGATGCAGGTTAAATTGACTGTTATAAGTGTGCGATAAAAACAAGTTCTCCATAAACTGACCAAAAATTCTCGATCAAGATATCAAGCTGAAGAAATTAATTCACTTTTATGTCCAGATTGTAAATTTTATTTTTGCCTTATATCAAAATAGAAACTCTGTGCAGAAAATTCATGAAAAAATAAATAAATAAATTTGAAATGCATATTAAATTCAAAAATTTTATTTGCTTACTGCATTACCTATACACTCACTCCACTCACTACAAGGCTCAACGAAATCTTTTACTGATTTTTATTTTATTTACAGTATAGACTTCTAGGTAGTCTGCAAAATCCTCGTTACAGTTCGAGAAGAAATATTTTGCTCAAAAAGAATTTTTCAGGACACTGAGAAGGATAATTCAAAAGAATACAAAAAAATATTTCGTAAAATTGTTTTTATTATTTTTTTTTTATTTTTTTTATTCGTAATAATAATATTAATAATTATCATTACATTTCTTATACTTTTTGTTTTTTTTTCTTTCTTCTTCTATTTTGTTTTTTTTTTGTTTTTTGTTTTACAATATTTTCACATTAAAATAATTTTCTTATAAAAAAAAAAACAAGAAAAAAAATCTCTCTCTGATTTATACACAAAAATTAAACGAAAAATAAGAAAATAATAATCTAAAATGAAAATTTCATTTACTTATCACTAAAAAAAAAAGTGAGAAGATTAAATAAAAAGAGGGGGAGATAGGAAATAAGATGACAAGTAAAAATAAAACAAAATGCGGAAAAAAATATTATTTTTTTCGAGGACAGTGTAAAGATAGATAATATAAAGTAGAATAAAGAGAATAATAATAATAGTAGATAATAATAGAATTAAATAACATCACAAAGACAATATATCGAATAAAATTTTTTCCGCTGTTCTTTTTTGTTTTTATTTTACTTTTACATTTTATATTTTTATATACATTTTCCTTATTTTTTGTCATTTTTGTTGTTGTTGTTTTTCTTTTTACTCAGGGTATTTTGTTTTTTTTTTTACTACTACAATTTTATTATACAATTACACATTTATTACATTTATTATACACAACTTATATTTTAGGTCTTAAAATAAGCTTTCATTTCTCTTTTTTTTTAATATTAATTTTCAATTTAATTTTTTACCTTGATTCAAACTTAGTGGTAGATAGTAAATTTTTCACTTCAGCGTTTTTATTTATTTTTTTTTTCTTGTTTTTTGTTCGTTTTTTATAAATAAATTAAATATTTTAATTGATTTAGATTTTTTTTTTAGTTTTTTTTTTTTTATAATGGATAGTATCACAAATTTTTTTTCATTTATGTTTATACTCTTCACTTCATATTAAATTAGGATTTAATATTGTGTTTTTTGTTTTTGTTGTTTTTTTCTTTCAATTCTTATAGCTTAAAATAATTTTACGTATTTACACAAATCTATTATTTATTACAATAATTTTATTATATATGGATAGAAAGAGAAATAGAGTGATATTTTGTCTTATATTTTTATTTATACAATTTTTAAGATATATTTTGTTCTCATTTTGTTTGTTTTTTTCATTTTTTTTATTTATTTACAATTTTTTGGTATTGCTTTAAGGATGGTGAATTGATCATACACAATTTTATTTAAGTATATTTTCTTTCCTTTTTTTTATATATATATTGCACTACTTTTTCTTTCTGTTAATAAGAAAAATAAAATAAAAATAAAAGATATATAAAAAAAAACATTCTTACAATAAATATGCATAGCTATCCCAAAAAAAAAGAAAAAAAAGAAAAAATAAAAAATAAAACTTAGTCAGATATTTTGTCCTTTTTTGTGTGTTTTTGTTGTGTATGAATACTTTTTCCCATCAACCAACCATCTTAAAGCATTTTTTTTTGACAGAATTTTTGTTTAGTTTGGTTAATAAAATTTATTTTGATTTTTGTTTTTCTCTTCTCTTTTTCTCTTGTGTGTTTGTTTGTGGGTTTTTTCATCATGTTTTAATTTTTTGTTTTTAATTTTTATACTTTAAATGAAACGAAGTCAGTCTCTTATCTCGCGTGATCACATGCGCTTTTCATTATCTTTGGATAAGTTTCATTAAGTTCTTCTGTGTGGGGATTGTTTTTGTTTTTTTACTAAGTCTCTTTCAGCTACGAACATACATATACAAAATCCATACATATGTCACACTGCATTCTAGCGATTGATTAGAGAACATTTTAAAGTGATGTGATGCGCGTGTATAAATTAATTTTTGTGTTCTTTTTTTTCTGTAATTTTTTTTTTAACTTATGTCTTTTTTTATGTAGTGATCAAATGACATTTACAGTTGAAAATAAGACGATCATGATGATGATGATTATGATGACGATAATGATTATAGTGACGTAACGCATTGATAATATAATCCTTGAAACAACGATCAGCATATTTTGTAAATATTTGAGTTATTGTTTTTTTTTTTAAATTGTTCGTACACCACAAAAAAAAAGATTTCTTTCGTGTCTACTTTTCATTGATATAATTTAGTAGCCCCACCACAATGAAATTTTGTTCGCACTGGTTGTAAACACTTCTGTGATCGTTGTTGATGTTATTTTGATACAAAAACTTAAAAAAAAAACAGTTTTTTTTTCTGCATAAAATATTGTATCTAGTTGTTTTGATTATCAAATCAAAGTGCCAAAATGTTGATGAAACATTTATGTCTAGAAATTGAGACACTGAATAGGAGATATATGAATGCAAAATAATGCATTATTCAAATTCATCTTTCCAATTGTTCATCTGTAAGAGAAATGATTAGAGAATATAGTGTGAGCTATGTGAAGTTGGTCAGTTGCACATACTTATGTACTATATAATATGTTAACTAATTAAAAAAAAAAAAAATCAAATTGGCTACATTCTAACAACTAAACTACTTTAAACACAACACACTTACATACTTCACAGCTCTATTCCTGAATGCATCCTGTTCCATATCTCGTATTTTATGCGTTAACATATGCTGCTTCAAGTTCCCCTGTTTTATCAGCACAGGACGATGAATATGAAATAAATCGCAAAAAAAAAACCCAAAAACAATGGAAATTTAGTAAACGAATTGAATGAAGAAAATTTTTTGTATTCATTTTAATAATTAGTAAGCAGGGAAAGTATGTAAATGTCTATTTTGCGTATAATAATTTTTACCTCTAGGAATATACAAGTTCGACGGATAGAGCAATTTAGAGTTCCGTACAACAAAAGGAAAAAAACGGAACCAGTACAAGTTTGCTGGTGCGTTGGAGACTGGCTGTCTGTCACAGACAATTTTCTTCAAAACGACGTGACGTAGTAATTTGAAATTTGGCAGAATATTAGTTTTTTATGTTATGAAATATTGTTTTTTATTTTTAATGGGAGATGGTCGGGCGCCCGTTTTAAAAACAATTATTAAAAAAAAATATTTTAAAATTTTTGGTGGTTTGGTTATAAAAATACAGCCGAAAATATACGAAGAAGTAGGTACCGGGGAGGGGGGGATGGTATCCCCTGATCTTCTAGGTTTCTACAGGTAACATTTTGAAATTATCAGGATTGGTAGGCATTGAATCATAGTTAAGGGGTAACGCCACTGTAATGGCTAAAAAAATGGTTTTTTCACGAATTTTTTTCTCGCAAAATTAAAGGTGTTTGAAAAAACCTTTTAAGGGTATTATCGGGCATACATTAAACTTTATTGATAAATTTTTGACAGGGAAAAAAAACAAAATGGCGGGACATGTTTTGCTTGCAGGACTCCGCGGCGCGCAGCAGCACTGGTGCACATTTGAATCTGGACCAAAACAAAACAAAACAAAACCATTAATCTATAGAGGCTTATAGCTATAGAATGCCTTACGGATTTTTAAAAATATTAATTTTGAAAAAAAAGTTTGATTTTTGACGGAAAAAAGCAGGTTTTTTGTTAAAAAAAATCAACAAATAAAGTTATTGAAAATCCCGTACGGCATTCTCTAGATAATGTTAATGTTCACATCTGGTCAAAATTTCAAGTCGAAAATATGAAAATTGTTCGAGTTATGCTGCGTGCCATTTTGAAAAAACCGTGTTTCGAGAAAAACGCGTTTAAAGTTTTGAGAATAGTTTTTTATTGGAAAAAATAAAAAAATGCGCTTGCTGTCGCTAAACTATAACGGATGAACAAGTTAAAGTTGCAAATGTCCAAAAGGTCAGTTGTGTTCAATTCGGCTTTTTCAGTCAGCTTTAGAAGAAAGCTGGTGATAAAGTTGGCTGAAAAGCTCCAATTGTGTTTCAGGCTTCAGGTAGTCGTTTCGGAGCAAGTTTGACGCGCTTGGTGGCGACCTCCATTTTCAAAGGAAAAAAAAAATTTCTCGCACGGGACCTTTCTTTTTCTTATTCTAGAGGGTTTAAACTATTTTTAAGCCAATAAAAAAAAACGATTTTTCAAACAATTTACAGTGGTGTTACACCTTAAACGCGTTTTTCTCGAAACTGCCTTTTTCAAGACGATGCCCACGATTTTTCAAGTTTTACTGGACCGACTTACTTGAAATTTTTTTGAGAGTCTTCTTTATAGACTTTTCTATGTCCGGAACTAGCCGCATCCCAAAATTTCAATTTTCACTAAAAAAGTGGTACAAAAATTGCTTTTTTTTTAAGGCAGCGGCCATTTTGAGAAAAAATTTTTTTCAACTTTTCCCTAGTTCCGGACATAGCGACATTACTCTAAAGCGTGATTGAGTCGAATGATTCCACGCGAAATCATGAATGTTATCGTCTGCAATAACATCTGTGAGTACAGGATTAAAAGTGTCTTCACAAAAATCATCGAAAAAAATTTAAAATAAAGTAGCAAATTGAACTAAACCTTGATCTGGGCGTTAATTGCATAACGGTCAAGTACAATTTCGTTCAAAATCAAATTGAATTGAATTGAATGACTAAAAATAATTCCAGACTTTGTTGAAAATAATCAAAATATCAAAACTCGACGATTACACAAAATCATTGTAGACATTATTGGTTCCAACGCTAGGTACAGAATGTCAATTATACGTCGACGCAAATGACAATGACAAGTTATGGCGTATTCCAATCGTATTTTTGCGTCAGCACAATTTGTCATATTTCATTAATGGTCGCATACTTTTGTATTAGGACCAAAATGCCTTATATCCTTTACGTGGCCTGTAACAAGATATGATCAGAGAATCTGGTAACATTAACGTAGCTAGGACTTTATTGCGGGGAAAGGGGGGGCCTAATAGGGGCAAGCCTAACATAAAATTGAAAAAAAATATTCTTCAATCAAGTTTTGGTATTGTTTTTGAAAAATGTGTAAAATTTTCTAGCACGTTAATCTGTGTTAAAGTCAAGTTTTCTTACATCCTTGGGTATGGAACTATGTCAGATGGCTCCACTTTTACCATTTAGAATAGTTTTGCTCACGCTCAGTCACTAAAAGCTCTGCACCTGAATCTAACAAGGGCTTCCACGGATGAGTCGTTAGAGCATAGACAGACTAATAACGCACAAAAACTGGGAAGTAGAACAACCAGTAACGCCTCGCTCCAATATAAAATCAACGATGCCTCGACCTGATATAGGGAAGGCGGCAATTTTTCCTCGAAAAATTTACTGGAAATTTTTTCCTTAGAATTATAAAATTATTGGAGGCCGACAACGGGTGCTTAGGCCACTAACAATTTGTATGAGCATAGACACGTACATAGATCAACAATAATCATTTCATCTTAGAAATTGCTAATAAATTCGTATGCATCTATAGATATTTAATTAATTGGGCAATTAGTAGTATTTCCGAAAGCTCCAAGTAAAGGTAAATAGATTGAGATTGGCTTGGTTCTGTTTTTTTTTTTTTTTTTTTTTTTTTTTTGTATATATCTTACCGTAAGCAAGGTTCCATGCTGATGGGAAAACCTCTGCCGAATATGACAAGTAAAATAGTTTACGCCGAAGCTTCGCCAAAGAATAAAATAGGTATCCTTACCAGCTTTAGATGCATTGAAATTAGTGGAAAATACTTTCAACACTTCTCTTAGCTAGGATTGCATAGAGCTAGAGAAGGCGACGAACTTATTACCAAACAAATTGGCCTTATTAAATTATTCCGTCTACAAAATATTGTTCTTAACTATTTCAGGAAGAGACTAGAAGTTTTTACTATATATTTCAGATAGTAAATGTTTTCTGCCTAATAGTATTTTGGTCGACTTGGAAGTTAACTTGCCGAACATTGGAATTGGAAGTATGTACATATTTACAACTCGCTTTATACACTGTAAAAAATGTGCACAATTGTTATCACAAAGCTTAGGTATTTTTCCCTAAAATGTAGGCAATATTCCTTACATTTTAAGGAAAAATACACGAAGCTTAGCTATTTTTCCATAGGGAATGCTCCCTACATTTTAGGGGAAAATACCTACCTAAGCCTTGTGGCAACAATTGTGCACATTTTTTACAGTGTACCTAAATAGTGAATATATAAGGCAGGGAAATACAGAGGTGGATGATCTTCCGGAACATCGACTTTGTGCAAGTTGTCTTAGATAAATATCTATATCTAGTTCAATCCCATAACATAGGAACAGAAAATGAAATAATCCTGCCAATAAGCGCTGTGGACAGTAGAAGACCAGCCCTTCATTATTTTAAGCTTCCTAATCGTGATAAATTCTAGGTGGAATAGCCTAACTACTACCTGTGCCTTATCTAAATAGATATTACCTATCTAAATTAAGCTTCCATGCCGACATTGGTGAGGCCCTTCGGGGAGTAACGTGGTGCTTTTGGTTGCCCATATCGCGGGTAGAGTGAGTGTCCTGGTGAGTGTGGGAGGATTTCAGTGATCACTCATGTAAGTGAATGATTGCTGACATCTTCTTGCTGAACTAGGTACGGCATGATCTTGGCGTGAAGTTGCGCTTAATCAACCGGGTGCCATGACCCATAGATCGGAAGGGATGTTAGATAGGTTTCGCTCCCATCAGTGAGGGCGCCAGGCATGCACTTGGCGTCGACTGATACTTCTCAGAAGCAGAAATGCAACTGGACGGCGATGATTGACGTCACAAAATCAATCCGTGTGTGTAGAACACCGTGAGATTAAGCCATGATGGCGGCAGGTGCTCACGTTAAACCTCAAGGACTTTTCTATCTAAATTAGGAACAAAATACTTGAAATCCAAGTAGAACACGAAAAGATATCACCATGCTACGACGACGGTCAGTACAGGCTCATTGAAGAGAATTCAGCATAGATTAGAAGATCACTTCAACACAAATGGTTGCAGCTGCAAAGAAATTTGTTTTGCAATTGTTCGGCGCACAGACTCGGATACCGGGCAATACATAGAAGAATTGTTTTCCTTCAGCTAAAAAGATGATGGAGATCTGATGAATTGGACCAATTTCACGAGATCGATTTAACATTTAACAGAAAGTTGAGTAGTTTGTAGATCCAGGTCGGACTATCTATATCTACGTTATCACTGAGAAGTAGGAGCAGTGGTATAGTTAAAAGCGTCACTTGGAGCTAATTTACATGTTAGCTTAAACCAACCAACTAATCCAACTCAAACTACTCAGATCGAGATAATGAAGATTACCTAGAGAATTCTAATTGATGCTGAAGATCATTGCCATCAGCCATAACGAAAATCAATACAACTAGCCTCTTCGACAGTGCCATAATGTTTAATTTAGTTCAATTCGACAGACCCAGAATAATACAAATCAAGAGGCAAACACACACATCATACTTTAGTTGACAGTTGGAAACTATCCAAATACAAATAGCAACACACATCCGCACAAGGAAATTTCCTAACTATTACCCATAAAATTTCATAGACATTTGTAAATGGAAAGAAGGTGTCAGGAAATTCGCAATTAGTTTAATTTAATATAAAAAAAAAAAAAACATAATCGAAAAACACTCACTCACCTTCGTTGTGAATCCCCGATCACATATGGTACACTTGAAAGGTCTCTCCTTGGTATGCGATCTGTAATGAATTTCAAGTGCCGAATGGCATGGGAATGTCTTAAAGCAAATGCCGCATGTAGTGCTTCCTCGGACACCTGTGGTGAACGCAAAAAGAGATCTACATAAGTTTCAAAACTGACAAGATCCATAGAGTAGAGAAAACGCCACTATTCAAACTGACGCTGGGCTTTGATACTAACCGGATAGTGCAAGAGGATTGAACGGTGCTGAAGGCATGACGGATTGTGCTATAGTATTCATAGCATTACACATGTTATGCGTTGTTGTACTAACTGGTGGAAATAATGGTAAATTCGGAAACATTCCAAATGGTGGCCGTGTTGGTAGAAATGCTGGATTAAGTTGTTGTTGTTGTTGTTGTTGTGGTGGTGGTGGTGGTGGAATACCACCAACTGCACGAGGTGTCAAATCTAAAGCACCTTGTGATGTATCCGATGGATCTGGTGATAATTTATTTAGTGCACTAATTGGACTTGTCGGTGCTGAACTATTGCTTGCTTCAGATTTCGGTCGATTATTTTCAATTTTAAGTTTCTGATCGAAAAGCATTCCTTTGATATCATCACGAGATTTTGGTCGATGATCAGAATCACCACCGTTCGATAGATGATCAGAAACATCATCATCGAAATCATCACTACAATCCATATTTTCGTCATTCTCTCCTTGTGATGATTCCGAGCCTAAAGCACCGTTTTGACGATTCATACCAAAATTGAATGCAAATGGATTTAGAAATGATCCAGGTACCATAGATGGTGGAAAATCACGAATTTCAGCAGCTTGAATTTGTTCAGGTGTTAGATCTGTTGGTTCGCCGGTATGCAGTCGAATGTGTTGCTGTAGAACTAGAGCGTTTGAATATTTTTTATGACAAACCGGACATTGATGGAAATTTCTCATGGGGGGTCGAATCTTATGTACTGCCATATGAGTTTTTAGATTACCTTTAGTAGTAAATGCTCGTCCACATATTCGACATTTGAACGGTCTTTCACCCGTATGAGTTCTATAGTGCATTTGAAGTGCACTCTTACACGATAATACACGATCACAAACTACACATTGATTTGGATCTGTCAATTTTTTGTTCTTCATAAGTTCTTTCAGTTTGACAGTTTCGGAAGTATTTGAAACTTCAATGAAATTCTCCCAAGAGTTATCATTACTATGTGGGCGGGGTAATAGTGTCATTTCATGCTTAATAGGGCCTAGGAATGGAGATCGTGGAATACTCGCCGGACTACAAATTGGCGATCTTCGTTCAGGTGATGTTTTAGCATAGTTTAGTGGTAATCTTTCATGAAAATCATCTCTATTTATCGATGATTGAAGCGGTGCCGAAGTTGGTGGTAATTCTACAATTGATTGCGGTAGCGATAATGATACTGACTGCGGTTGTGGATGATGTAGATGATGATGTAGATGATGATGGTGTTGCTGCGACTGCTGTTGCGATTGATGTTGCGACTGCTGTTGTTGCTGCTGCTGCTGTTGTTGTTGCTGCTGTTGTTGTTGCTGCTGTTGTTGTTGTTGTTGCAGCTGAGGCGGCGTTGTACTTTTCGATCGAGAAATTTCTGTTTCAGCCTCACGTTCTTCCTTAATTCTAAGACTTAAGGGCTCCTCCTTAATATCATCGTTTATTCGAGGTGAAGTTGACGGTGGCGCAGAAGGTTTACGTAAATCAGTCGGCATTTCTTGATCACGTTTAGGTTGTTGTTGCGGTGGTAGCGGCTGTGGTTGTGGCTGCTGTGATTGCTGCATTGATGGTGGTGGTGGTAAAGTAGGAAAAAATGGATTCGGATATGGTCCCAATGATTTAAGAATATAAAGTGGCAGTCCTGGAAATGCAGCTCCAGGTGGGAATGGTAATGGAAGTGATACTGGAACATTTGGATGTGGCATTTGTGATTGATGTTGTGGCGAATCTTCTGGTGACATCTGTTCCAAAAGTGGTGGATGAAATTTGTCCAAATGTTCAGGAATTGGTGTTGAATTCATTGGAACATGTGGAAATTTTTGTGCATGCCTTTGAAAATGTACTTTTAGATTACCTTTTGTTGTGAAACGACTACCGCATACATTACATTTGAATGGTCTTTCACCTGTATGAGATCTGATATGAATTTGTAAAGCTGAATCTGATCCAAATACCTTGCCACAGTATCGACAACGATGTTTGAAAAATGGTTCATTACGATTTTTTCCATCACCTGATTTATCTTTGCCAAATGCAAATTCATCTGCCAAATTACCAGCCAAAATGCCTTGTGATGCTGATTCAAGTACTTCTTGTGCTCGCTTTTGTAACATCTCTAGGGAATTTGGTTCATCCAATGATGGAGGATGATCATGATTCGTAATTATACTAGATGCTAAATCCGAACCATATGGTAAAGGTGTATTTTCATCTTGATGCTTTGGCATTGATAACAGTGACAAGTCTTTTTGTATTATTCTATTCGCGTCATCGGTGATTGATGATTTTTTCTCTTCTACACGTTCCAGTTTACTATTTTCTCGCACTTCTATATCATCTTTATTTTGTTCCACTTCCATATTTTCACATGAATCTTTTTGTAGATTATCAAATTTTTTATTATTCGATAGATTTTCAGCTCTATCATTTTGTTGTTGATTCAACAGCCCCTCCTCCTCATCCTCCTCTCCCTCGTCCTCCTCTTCATCTTCATCAATTTCATCTTCATCATTATTATCATCCTGTTCAGGATCATCATCTTTCATTTGATTCATTGCTAACTGTGATTGCAATTGTTGTATCAATTGAATCTGAAATAGTTGTTGTTGCTGTAAATTGAATAGAGTTTGTTGTAGAAATGCTAATTGCTTCATTGCAGCCTCATTATCTGCACCACCATTAGCAAGTGTTTTAGCTGCAAATTGAGCTATAGCCATTTGCATATTTTGTATAGCTTCTAATGTTACCGGTGCAGCAGGAAATTGAGGCATAATCGGTGGTGTATTATTTTGTTCATTTCTAATTGTATTTTCTGCTGGATTCTGTTCATCTGTTTTACATTGACTTTGTTCATCAATATGTGATTGATTATTAATTATTGATTGATTATTGCTGTCATTATCATGATCATGATTATGATCATTATCATCTTCAGACATATTATGATCTTCGTCTTCTACTTCTGCTGCTGCTGCTGCTGCTACATTTTCTTCTACTATGTTTTCTTCTTCTTCTTCTTCTTGTTCTTGATTATTACAAAGAGCAACAGCAGATAGAGGTTGAATTGGTGCCACCACAATCGGTGATGGTATTTTATGATTTAATTCATTTTCAGGATATGTTTCTTTAAAATCATCTGCTTTTATTGGACTATTTGCATAATGATTTTCATGATCTGCACTAATATTGTTGTTGTGATGATGATGATGATGATTAGTCGGATGATTAGTCAAATGATCATCATGATGATTGTGATGGGGATGGTGATGGAGGAGGTTGTGATGATGATGATGATTATGATGTTGATGATTATGATGATTGTGATCTTCTTCTTCTTCATCATCATCATCATTATCATCATCAATTTTATGTTTTTGATGATCAAAAATTGTAGTTTTTTCTATTTCCGGACTAGATGATTTACAATCAACTATCGGTGAACATGGTACTGATGATCCGTTCTCTTCATGATCACTGCTAACATCTGAGAAATATATATATATAGAAAAAATATAAAGATCAAATCTGATTAGGAGGATCATTTGTATATAGAAATGTATAATACCAACCAAAAAACAAAAAAAAAACATAAAAACGGTATAATGGCACGTGTTTAACGAGACTGGTAACAATATAATGAAATCTAACTGACCACACATTCACAACAATATACACATATAGCGCTGAGATCTTCATTCATCATCGATCTTCTTCGGCTTACTTACTAACTAGAGAAGGATTTACAAGTTTACTTCTCATACAGAGGAGCATAATATGATGCAACACCATAGTTGCACGTACATACCTACCACATTATTTGATTCGGGCAATTGATTTTGGTACAGGCGAGATTATAGAAGAAACGGGGGAAGGTGCATAAAATCCACTGTCCACTAGGCTGCAGAAGCAGCAGCATGCAACCATTTCAGATAACAAAAATGAAGATAAAAAAAAAAAAAATCTCCAGCAAGTTGAAAAACTGCACACAATCTGACTTGATCTGTCTTCAATGGCTGCAACTTCAATTCAATCGAGAGTTAAGGTAGGTACATAGAGATAGATACGAAAAACTTGGACTTCGATCGAGGCGCTATTTGTATGCGATGGTGATGCAAGTACGCGTCTCGTGGATCGTCGATCGCTTGGCACAGGTGAGATTTTTTGCGGGAGACAACCTTTTATGTTATATAGGTAAAATAGTTAGTTTCTCCTTGGGTGCTATGCTGGCACCCCGACTATGTACAATATGCAATATGTGAATAGAACGCGTTAGAGTGTGAAATTGAACTCAGAGTAGGTATACAATTTATATTTTATGAGTGTGAGATTTTATAGAGATTTGATTTTTTTTTTCCTTCTTCTTTTTTTTTTGTAATTGTTTTTTTTTTGTTTTTTCGTCTTTTCCTTTCATTTACTCATTAGCAGCTTAAGTATGTATACTTACGTACAATACAGAAGCTCTTCATTTCGATAAAAAAATGTTTGTGTGTAGAATGTATATGCAACGCGTGCTCCTTTTAAATTTTCTCATTTTACCGACGGCAAATCTCCAATCGAATAGAGTAATTATAGGTAGGTAGGTATAGGTATGAGGAGAAGAGAAAAATTATCCACTTTCTTCCACACATATCACACCATTATTAATCAAGTTATTTGAATTTCACGCCTAATAAAAGAAATTCATTTCCATACTCTCTGCTGGTGTTAATTAAAAAAAAAAAAAAAAAAAAAACAACAACCGCGCGCATCTTAAGCGGGGTTTTCAAAACAGAGCATCCCCATTATCTTCTTTACCAAACTTCATCTCCTCCACATTAAAATTCCTTTTTTTCTTCTTTTTTTTTTAATTCAGTGGTTTTAGTCATTTTCATATAAATTATATTTCCAACCAGACCAGGTATTTAGATAGGTAAGGTACCTATAGGTATAGAATATAAATTTTTTTCGGAAATGCACACAAAGCACCTGTTATGGTAAATGATGATGATAACACACCTACAGAGAGGAGCCGGACAATTTATTTTTTGATATACACACCTACAAAAACAAGACATTGAAGAACATACACGGGGAAGACCACCTAAAATCCTTTTGCAGTTTTCTTCATCATTTTGAAAAATTTATATTGGATGTGGCCCTTGTAAATGAGATAAAACGATAAAAAGAGAAACAAGAATTACAACAAAACAAAACTGAGGTGAGGTGAGGAGGAAGGTACCTACATACATATATTATGGTGGAAACACTGCTACGTTTGTAAAATGTGGATGCTGTTTCAGCGCCCCACGAAGTACCTATATACCTCTACTACAGATTTGGATGGATGCTGGCTGCATAATCATATAAGAGCTGCGCTCAGTTGTCAGTGTGAGATGTGAAATGTGATTTTGTTAATTCTATGGGAAAAAGATTTTTTTTGTTTTTTTTTTAATGATATTTCCTGAATCAGAATTTATTTATTTTTTTTTTCATTTTCCTTTTTAAGTTAAATAATAAAATTTACAGCTTTATGGGAAAGAAAGAAGTTTGTTAGTAATATTTACACGTTGTTTTATTGAGAGAACATTGATCTTTCAGCTGAACAAGATTTTTATTTTATTTTTTTTTCTTGTTTTTTTTTTTAATTAATGTTGCAAACATAGAGGAGCAGAGGAAATGTTTTACACAGAAAATTGTAGTTGAACTTTACATAATAAACGGGAAGAGATTTAAATGTGATGACTGACAACGGATAATGAAAAAAAAACAAATGTTCGTTATTCAGATGTAAAAAAAACAAAATCCAATTAATTATGGCATTTAAAATTACAAAATTGTTTGTCAATAAACCTCAAAAATGAAAGTTACTCTGACAACATCTTTAATATCTCTCAAAATATATGTCGTTAATAGCTTTTCAGTAAATTTTTCTAAGTAATCTCATCGTTAATTTCTATATATCTTGATTTGAAGCTTAAGTTAAAAAAAACTCTTTATGCAAACGAAAATTTTTTGAAAAAAGAAATTTCATTGCAAAAAGAAGGCGTTTCATATAAGCAGGAACTGTATAATCGTCAGTACGGCTTGGTTCCTGCCTGCCATATACACCAAAGCAAACAACCAAGCTGACCTCATATATAGAATTAAAATAAATTTTAATTTATTTAATTTAATTTAATTTTCAAAGATTTTTCGTTTGCATAAAGAGAGTTTTTTCAACTCAATTCACGAGCTGCAGACTTAGCAGCAAACTGAGTCAATTTCAGATTGATTTATTTCGCTATGAATTTTCATAGTAAAACTCTCTTTGAAGCTTAAGACCGTCATGTCTTTTACTATACATAATTATTGAAATTACAGATTTAAATCTCGTTCGTGTTCTCTTCAAACCTAATTAGCATACGCCTATATATACCAAGATGCAAAATTCATGATTTAAAATTCTTTACGATAACAAAAAAAATGGCGGTAGCAACCTTTTTTGGAAAACATATCCTTCGATATGATTACAACAATTGAAAATGTCTATTGTTTTTGGGTAGATTGTAGTAGGCTCGATTTGATATTGGGAGTATATTTTGGGGAGAGAGATTGGGGGTCTGATTACTGATTAACTTTTAAACAGAAAAGGTTTGCATCGAATGATGATTATTAAGATTTTAATTCATTACAAAAAGAAGAAGATGGTTGCGGAGGTATTGACCTGTGAACAGGGTACAGAATTGGTCACTCATGAGGGCAGATCATGAGTGAGTGAGGGCTTAAGAGCTGCTTGTTAAAAATTTGCTCAGACTAACAAAGGAAGAAACACCTTCAAAAATCTTCTGCACGCGATTATGACAGCCGCAATTAGTGTATTACTGGGGCGCAAAATATATTTACGGCCTCAAACCGGCCACAAGCCACTTGGGGCTTGTGGCCGACTGCTGAAACCATAGCCAGGCACCACAAGAATCCATAAGAACATGTATTTGAATGTAATTAATAATTTTGTATTCCCCTTTTTTGTAGAATTATTATAATCCAATATGAAATAGCTCTCACAGGTAAACAGCAATTTTCGCACTGATAAACAAAATACAGAATAATTACAAATTACAATGTTGGTAGTATTAGGACCACGAGCCATAAAATTTCGGATTTGTCCAAACTTCGCCACGGCCACAGCGTGGCTTGTGAGGAGTGTCCTGTGACCGCGAATTTAAATCTGGCCTGTGTTCTTGGTGGCCGCCGTGAATGTATTTTGGGCCTCATTCTTACGAGGGAGTGCCAAACAATTAATGTTTCTCATGCTTGTAGTAAGTAATGGTGATAATGAATTACTCATTGTCGTTTATTCATACTGGAAGAGGTTCAGTAATTAATTTTTCATTCTTTTGAGTTGTATTCTACGCAGGGTGTAAAAATTGAACGTTTTTTCTATTTCTCTGCTCCGATAGAGAAAGAGATTCCTCTTGATAGTATACGATCACCGCTCATGACTTGTCGACTCACCAAAATGACCATTATAAATTATTGTTGGTTTGTTGGCACTCCATCATATCAGTGAGTTATACAATAATTGCAGTTCATGCTCATGATCGCAACGTCCTTAACTAGTGTGTAAACTCAATCACAAGACTGAGTTTTGAGTTGTGTGATTGTGTGAGAGATTATTTTCATACCCTTCTGAAGTAAAGGAGACCTATTTGCACCAAGTAATAGAAAAATGTCACAAATGGATCCAAGACTAGAAAAGATCACAGCGTTCTTGAAAAACTAGGTAAATCCGGTCGAGTGAGTCTAATCTTTATTTTCAATGCAGTGACAACAAGGCTTTGTTTGGCGACTGTTAACTAAGGAACTAGACTAGAATAGGCCTAGACTATCTACTTTGTGAAGGACGAAGAGAGAGAGACATGTAGAGCGAGATAGAGAGGATGAGAAAGAGACAGAGATAAAACTTAATTAGTAACCCTCGTACAATAGCCAAACAGAATGAAAAGTAATCCAAGTATTTCTGAATCAATGGCTAACGATTATAATCCAGAATAATTATACTAAGCCAAATCACGCGGTTGGTTCTAAGACGAGTGCGGTCACAGGGGCTGGAGTCTACTCCAAAGACTGCCAGTGTCACGAGTTTGCCTGACAGATGTAGTGTTTTTCAAGCAGAGCTTGTGCCGATTTACCAGGCAGCATCATTGGCATCTGAGTGCAGAGAGGCCGCACGACATATCTGCATATATACTGATATGCATGCAGCGATTAAGGCGCTAGAAGCTGTATAGGTAAAATAAAAATTGGTGCAGTCTGAAAGACCAGCCTTGAGGAATTGACTAGATGGAGTAAGGTGACCCTATGCTGGGTACCTGGGCACGGATATCCCGTGAAGGGAGATGACTGAAGAGTTGTCCAAAAAGGGCTCTGAAATGGATAGCTTAACAGCGATAGCTTATATGAGGATCCCGATCGGAGCTTTAAAAGGGGAGATCATCGGGGTGCCTATCAAAAGGCAAGCCTCCGGGGGATCAACAGGGAAACCTGCCGTATAGCGAGGCAAATGTGGGCTACATATGACAGGAAGAGGACAAGAGAACTGCTAAATGGCAGCAGAACATATACTAGGTATCTACTAGGGGTCATTACGGGTCATTGAGCTATAGGAGACCATGCTAGAAGATTGAGTATAGCGAACGATTTCTGCAGGAGCTATAAGGATCCGGAGAAAATCAAATCCATCTAACACGTATACTTTGTGAGTGCCCCGCTCTCATGAAAAAAAGGTATGCTATTATGTCGGTGGCCACTTCTTTTCTAGTCTGGAGGAGCTGCAAAGAAAAGAGTTCAAATGCATCCTGAGATTCCTAAGACAAGCAGGATGGATTTAAGGGGATTTTTTAGGTTATACCATGAGGACAAGAGGCACAATGGACCCACTGGTGGTCTAAGTGAAGCCGGGTATGCACATGTAGCGGCACCCCTCTTACCTAACCTAACCTAAGCCAAATCACAAAGCTATATGATTAATTACGCACCAAGAGCCAATAGCAACCAAAATAAAGCTGAAAATTGGATTTTGACTGGATTGAACATAGAGCACCTCTACTAACAATCACCCGATAAACATTAGAGTGAAATCCAGAGAAAAGTGATATACATGGATGAGGATAACAAATAAAGAAAGAAACGAAGGTATAAATACCTGAACATAAATGAAAGGAATTTAAAACAGAATCAGATGGACAAAAAAAAATAAAAAAATTTTCCGGGCACCCTTTTCCATTACAACTGAAAAATGTTACGCAAGAAGCTAGCTTTATAGTTCTATAGATATTCGCTGATACTATATATAGTACCTAGATACCTACTCTGCAATTCTTTTTAAGGTTAGTCGTCAAACACTTTACAGTCCTATTTTGAAAACCCTCAAAAAACCAAGAACAAAAAATCTATTAAATAGAAATAATTGGAGAATTGAAGAATTTGGCGTAACTTAATTTTATACAGAATTCAATCGGCCAGGGGGGTGATTCTGATCTCTTTGTCGTAGCTTGGGCGTATATTTTAGTCACCTATTTTGACATTTCACCTCAAAATTTTTCGTACTTTTATATACACCATATTCATTTTAATTTATCCTTTTCATCAACCACAAAATAAACTAAAATGAATTTGCAATGTCAGAATATACGCCTAAAAGTACGACAAATTAGTCAAGTGCTTCCGACGTTATGACAAAAATGTTATATGTAGTATGTGTCGCATATTTAGGCGTTTTTTGACATTTGTTCACCGAAAATTCATTATAGTTCATTTTGTGGTAGATAATAGTGAAGACACAAAATGAACTGTGTTGAAAAAAAAAGTGCGACAAAATATGTCAAAAAACACGCCTAAATAGTACTTACGACAAAAGATCAGAATCACCCTCCTGGTCAAACAGCTGGGACCAATATTTCAAGGAAAACTAGAGCTTAAAAAGATTTCTATAAGTTGAAAGGAGTTAACTGACTGATTTTATACGGAGTCTATTTAACTTTTAGTAGTCGATTTTAAGTTCAAATAGTTAAATAAAAATTTTAGTTGTAAGACGATTACCAAATAACATGACAATTCAAAATCTACACAAATCATAAGAAATTTTAAGCATCTAAACTCAACGCTTACCCTATACCTACTACAGCAGTAATTTCAAAGTAACTTTTTCAATTCAACCTTCTGACAGCGAATAAATTCAAAACAAAATTTAATTTAATTTGATTTAATTTAATTTAATTAATGAAGTGCAAAAAAAAAAATACAAAAAACCATTTATAAATTGAATATACATATTTCAATTTTGCCAAAAAACTGTTTACTAAGCAAATTTCATGCGCACACCACAAATACCCCATATACATATGCGCGCGCAGCTATAAAAAAAAACAGCAGCAGTAGCAGCGCATACATATTATAGAAGAAGAAAATTTATTAAATATTTACATAAAATTAAACCTCATTTCGCCGCAAGTTCATACTGAGAATTATTTAAGTTAAATTCATTATCATTAATTTAATTTTTTTTTTTCCTCTAGTATGTTCTCTCCGCCCCCCCCACCCTTCCCCTTCAAAGTACCAGCACGGTTCGTTGTTCTCCCCTTAAATCAACTTAAGTGTATATGTATGTAATACATATCCATGACAGTGAGAGTGTGTAAAGTGGTTCTTCTTGAAGAATTAAAAGCGCGCGCGAACGACCGCAACCTAAAGTAAGAGAATGAAATGCGTGGGTTAAAATATCGACCGCTAGCCAAAATGTGTCATTTCATATATATTTTCCGGTCAAACCCCCCCCCCCCCCCCCAACAACAAAACTGGAGAAAATTTATATTTTCGGAATTAATAAAAATGAATTAAACTAAACCAACAGAAATAAGAATAAATAAATAAATAAATACAAAAAAAAGGGTTGGTGATGGTGATGGGATAATGACCCTTAAAGAGATGAGATTTTTAATTGGCAACCGACCATTAAGTAAATAAAAAAAAAAAACCGGACCAACAAAATCTCAGGCAGAAAATTAACCAATTTAGAGCTGTTAAAATTTATTACACAGGAGAAGATGTCCATCATTGAAATGATCATTTTTAGTCTTTTGGACATGCTCTTTACCGTTTTTTTTTCTTTCTTTTTTTTTCTCTATTTTGCAAAAGACAATGTGCTTGCTTGCCTGCCTATTCAGCAATAGACGACATAATATTTGAATAGGGGAGAAAAGATCATTATTTAAATATAAAAATACAAAATTCCCCCTTTAATAAAAAAAAACCCGAACAATATTTTTCTAGCAATATTTCCTTTTCTGACAATTTTGATATACGCGCGCGCTTTGTCTAGAAATTATTTAAAGCGCGATATAAGAAACAAAACTGAAAACTGACAGCTCAACATTAGAATTTACATAGCCGCTAAAGACTGTAGCATGATCAGAAAAGGTAAGTCGCCATAATTTTCATAAATCAAAACTTAAATTTTATGCAAAAGTTAAAACATTTGCATAAATTTTGTATTTAACTGTAGACGATTTCTGTTATGAATTATGTGAAGTCAAAATATATTGTCCAGATGAATATAAAGCAGTTGCGGGAGGGGGGGAGGGGGGATGGACATACAAACAAAAGTGATCACCGTATCTGAGAGATGTGTGTGCTTTTTTAAGGTTAATCTATGATGAACAACAAAAGAATGAAAATGTGAAATACTGGATTGAATTTAGTATAGGTAGGTATCTACCTATTTTTAGCTATTTATATAGATAAAAGCGCGCGATACAATGTGATTTTTATCAAATGATTTTGTTTATTATTTATTGGATTTTCATTTTTATACAATTTTTATTAATGATTATGTGATTAGATTTTAAAACATGACCGATTTTCTTATGATTTGTTCAATAAAAAGTTTATTGAAGAAGAAAAATTAATTGGTATACCACAAGGAAATGTCATGTGTCCTTTATTAGTTCCCATTAAAATTTAAATATCTTTTTGTGAATAAAAATACAAATGAAATATAAATAACTGTCAATTCTATTTCTCACAACAAGAGTAGATGACTTAAAAGATATATACATAGCTAGATAAAGGAATGTACATACATACATATATGTGTATATATAGCTAACCACATCTTATTACACGGTTATTATAGTTAAACTTAAGAAATCAATTAACTTTCTAATCTTCTAAGCCAAATCGGGTCTATATCTTATTTCACAGTGACTGAGCTTTGGAGTTTTAAATCACCATGATTGAAGCTGGAAGTTTATTTTTTTTTTTTATTTTATTTTTTTTTTTTTTTGTAATTTCATTCATTTTTCTTTGATTAAATTTATTATAACAGTTTTGGCATATATACATAGGTTGGTAAGTATATACCATACCTACCTATGTATAATTAAAGTGTTCGCATTTCGAAACAAGATTTCTTAAATTAGTTGTGCAGATTTATTGTGCGGATTATTTTCAACATTTTTATGTTACACAAATCTTTTTCAGGTATATTTATGTGTGTCTGTCTATGTTTGAATGCTTTAAATGGCTTTGTTAATTTTAGATTTAAGTAGAGCTTTGTAAGTAAGTAAAATGGTTAGATTGTCGATTATATGGCAAATTTTAATAGAAATAAAAGTTGAAAGAATTATTTTAATTTTTTGGATAATAACGGTATAACATTTTCAGAATAATCCTTGGGTGTTCAAAAGTTTCTATATTCTAAATTCTTATGTATATAGTGAACCGACAAATGTTGAATGCCATTATGAAATTATACATTTTCCCGATTCTAAATGCTTCTAGATATTGAAGAGAAAATTTTATACAGTAGTGTGCAAATAAAAACGCAGCACTGGCAGGTATCCTTGGAAAATCATAATTTTCCTTAATTAGTAGGTAGTCTCGCGAAGGTCCCTGAAAAATATGACACTATAGACTATATAAGATGCAAAAGATGCAAGTTTGATTAGTTTTTAGTTAGTGTTCAGATAGTGAAAGCATTTGTGTATTGAAAGAAAATTTTGTTAAATACGGTTCAACTAAGTAATAAACAAAAAGCTGTGGCAATCGTGTTGTGGCGGGAAACCTTTCTATGCGGGAAACAGGTCGTAGGTCAGGATGTTCCGATTCCACTATTGTACGGCTAATAAAAAAATTCAAAGAGACTGGTAGCGTAGATCGTCGTGAAGGATCGTCGAAGACCGCGAAAGACTACCATTCGTCAAGATCAGTTTTTATTTCGTAGATCTTTGGCGGATCATTTCAAAACATCTCCGGATTTAAGACAAGAGCTAATGAGTGCGCATAACGTTGATATTTCCTCCTCATTTATCCAACGAACACTCATTCAAGAAGGAATAAACGATTGTCGATCGGTGAAAAAGCCCCTTTTAACAGCTCGAATGAAACAATTACGTCTCTGCAGAGGGCGCGCGAACACCCCTCATGGACAGAGGATATGTAGAAAAGAGTAATTTATTCAGACGAAAATCCAAATTCAACCTCCACTCTTCTGATGGAAGGCTGTACGTGCGAAGAAGGAAAGGAGAGTGACTTCTGCATAGACCTCGGGATTGCGGAGTTATGGTTTGGGCATGTTGTTTTTGTTCACGCGGACGTGGATATCTCACGTTTGTTAGCCGAAGAATAAATGCCAATGCCTACATAGATGTTCTGGAGAATCACTTGAAGCCCTCCGCTTTAGAGCTGTTTGTAGAAAATGAGGAGTTCCTTTTCCAATAAGACAATGCGCCTTGCCACAAATTTATTAAAACTGAATGGTAGAAATGTCTTCCTTATTATTCAATTGATTATATTGTCGTGAATCTAATTTTTTCGCTTGCATTCTATATTATAGGTTACGAACTACCTACTGGGAAACTGTATTGAGACTGATTGTGGTGGCCCCCAAATAGTCCCGATCTCAACCCAATCGAGAATTTGTGGTCAATTCTAAAACTACGTGTTGGGAGACAACGTCCAAAAACACAAAGTTAAGAGTGCAATTTCAGAAGTCTGGGATGGAATTTCTGAAGATGTTATTAAAAATCTTGCAAGAAGTATGAAAGACGGCTGTATAGAGGTGATTAAGGCCCGTGGTGGGACAATATCAAATATATTCTTTAAAATTCGAGTGCTGCGTTTTTTTTTCATACCAGTGTATATAGAGCATAGGGTGCCCCAAAAGTTTCTCCTCACCTATATAAATAGACGCATTATTCATTAAACGTTGCCAAAATTTATCCCCTTCCAATCTATTAAAAATCGTAATCTGAGGTTAAATATCAACTCTTCAGCTGTCGTAAAGATCATATTGTGCTTAGGGAGGACAGCATACAGTGCAAAGCAATATAGTGAATTTCCGGGAAAAAATCCCTTATCCCTACAGTCCAGGAAGAGAAACAAACTGTTTATAAAGCTAATTTAAATTCGTATTCTCAGTACATTTAAAACGGGTTTTATAGTAAAAACCAATATTTTTCAAAGGCTAATAGATGAGTTTTCCGTTTCTTCATTATGGCTTCGAAACAAGGACTCAAATCAAAAAAACTATCGCCGAAATGGAAAAACCCGTTTCCGAAATATCAAGGACACTAGATGTGGACAGAAAGACCGTACGATTATGGCTTCCATATACGACCGATAACTGTTTCGATAAAAATATAAATAAAAATAAGGAAGATGAGGGAAAACAAGCCAAACATTGGAACGAGGACATCGACATCGACAAAGTATAAATCAATCCGAAAATTACCAACAACGGCGAAAGACAACGTCTCGATCAACGGTTCAACGGTACGTTAAAATGACGAATTGAGGAAGACACGCCTACGTTAAACCAGTAAAGCCGCTTCTTACTGCAAAGAATGTCACAGATAGACTTAAGTTCTACAGAAGGTTTCAAAACGAAGGATTCTGGTAATAATAGTGTTGTTGGTTAGGTCTAAGATATAACGTAGTTTTACGGATGAATTCCCAATTGTGTTTCACCCAATACCGAATAGGCAAAACATGAAGGTAAGAAGGAACCCAAAAAAAGTCGAAATTTGACCTCAAAATAATGGTTGCAGGAGGAATCAGCTCAGCTCTGTCGAGATTTCATCTTGTTGAGGAAAACAACACAATCGTCGATGGATCCTATTACTGGAACAGTATTTCACCTGCACTTATGGAAGATAGTTTCCAGATAAAAATTTGGTAATTTTTATGCAGAATGGAGGACATACAACAAAAGCAAGATTGACAATGGCAAAATCGATGTTTTCAACTGTTTGGATAGATTGACCTGGAAAATCTCCTGACCTTAATCCAATTGGATACATTTAGACTAGACTTCAAGAGAGTGTATTTAGATATCCGATGCCGAAGAATAGACGACAACATTTTTGGTAAGAGTACAGGATGAATAGAGCAGCGACACTGAGGACGAACTATGTGGTAGTGTATTGGATAGATTGGTAGAATGGATAGATGGTAACGGTAGATATACGCATTATTAGTAAAAAGAATAATTACTATCGCAAATATATTAACATTTCTAAATTATGTTTGTTGGATTGCTTTCTATGACAAAATTTTGTGGGGAGAAGTTTTTGGGCCATACATATATATATCGCGTAGAATAATTTAAGAATTAAGATCCAGTATTTCCAGCAAAGTTAAAACAGTGAAAAAATTACTTAAGCGATTTTAGCCAATGGAGAAGAAGTTAGCTACGAAAACTGTTTTCTGCTTATACTGGGTGGCCCAAAAGTAATGACCCTATTTGGTTCAGCTGCAACTTCTTTTCTAAATTAGAAAACTAGAATTAGTTTTTTATTTATATATATTTATGCCATGAAATTTCGTCGCATTAGGATTTGTCTCTTAAATGGCGACCTCCAGAGGTGATGCACATTTCTGCCTTATTCATGACATTTTCCATAACTTGCCGTAACACTTCCTGCGATATGCTCCTTATTTCTTGATGAATGTTTTCTTTTAGAGCTGCGAGAGTCTGTAACTTGTTCACATACATCAGTGATTTCAAATAACCCCAAAGAAAGAAGTCTGGACAGGTCAGATCGGGTGATCTTGTAGGCTAAGGCAAATCGCCAAAACGAGAGATAACATGGCCTGGAAAAGCGTCCCTCACTAAGTCCATAGTGTCGCGCGCTATGTATGCCGTGGCACCGTCTTGTTGGAACCAGATGTGCTCCAGCCCCAATTCATCCAAACTGCGTATCAAGAACTCACGTAACATGGTTCTGTAGCGCTCGCCAACTGTCACTATCGCATTGCCTGTAGCGTCTTCGAAAAAATAGGGTGCGATCACTCTTTCAGCACAGACGCCACACCATAAAGTAACTTTTAGTGGGTGTAAAGGTGTTGCTTTTATAAATATAATTTTCTAATCTTTTTGACGTTCTTTTTTTAAATTTGACTACTTTTATAGATAAGAATTTGTTTTCACCGTTTTTACAAAAAACAAAAAAAAGTTATTACATCACAAAAAAATTAATTAATTCAAACAATGAGTTTTTATGATTTTAAATATGTGGATTGACTCGACAACAGGTGTATACTCGTAAAGACGAAAGTGATTTTAAATGAACCACCATCCCTGGTTCCACGAAATCGACATTCTGCCACTGTAGTCCTCCCAGAAACTATTGAAACTGTATGAAACATACTGGATATCAGACCTGTAAAATTCCAAGTACAAGTACCAGTACAGTACCAGTACCTGGATTTGAAATATTTTAAGTACAAGTACAAGTCCCGGTACTGGTACTTTAACATTTTTTAAGTAAAAGTCCAGGTACTGGTACTGTTACTAGTACTTATGTAAGTACTTTACAGGTCTGCTGGATATATCCATGAATTGACAATAATTCTGAATAAATATCTGACCATTAGGATATACAGTAGATACCAGGGGCGCGCCGAGATGGGTGACGAACTGGACCAGTCCCCCTCCAGAATGTCAGTTTTCTGAACATAATTTACAAATTATGTATAAAATGTGGCCTGTATATCGGATACAATAGCAGTCCTTAAGTGCTCAGATGGGTGCAGGACGAGACTTTAGAGCCCTATTTTTCCAACTCGTTAGGACTTGGTACACCTATGCCCCCCCCCCCCAAGCCAAATCCTAGGTGCGTTACTGGGAGATACCGTACAGAAAACAAAACATATTTAAATGCAATTTAAGGTGGTCCGGAGTTTCTGTTTATAATGTATTCATATCAATTTCAGAAATCTAATAGGTCAGATTTTGAACCTCTATGTATTTGATAAATGTCTTTTTTGGGTAGATAGATTAAGATTAAGATTTAGTTGGGGGCGACAGGCCTTTGCACTACATCCATTCATCAACTTATTGTGCACCGCATTCTTTACAGTGCATCCAACAATTCTACTCTTCCTAAGAAGAGCAGTATATTTTTGGATGAAGTTTCTTTCGGTAGGCTTTAAGAAGGACGAGTCAATGGTCTGGAATCTACAATGTGCAATGGTCTCGCATTCGCATACGCCATGCACCGATGTTTCTCATCCTCTTCGATACATAGCCTACATACATCAGTATGTGATATACCTATCTGATCCATGTATTTGTTAAATTTGCAGTGTCCGGTTAGGACTCCTTTAATGATTCTGAGTTGATTCGTAGACAAGTTCAAAAGATCCATGCTCTTCTCTGGTGAAAGAATCTTTTAGCTTATCTAGAGCCTGTCATTGAAGTCCATCTCTAGTCCATTAGGTTTTGGATCCAATTTTGCATGGTTAGTTTTACGATGTTGTAAGTTATACCGCAAAATGATTCCGGTCCTATGAGGGATATGGATACTCCTTTTTTGGTCATTAAGTCTTCATTATTACTCCCATCATTCTCGCATTAACTTCGTTTTGACCTCAAGTGATGAGATGGCTATTTATATAGATCTACATATATATATATTCGTTAGTATATCGACTGAAGCTTTTTTGTATGCACATCTTGTGATGGCATATACCTCTGCCTGCAATATTGAGGCGCATTATCCCGGCTTTGATAAATATGCACTCTTGGCTTTACACCATATATTCCAGGTCCAACTGCTTTATGTCGGTTTTAGAATAATCGGTGTACCAGATTAGGGCTTCATTTCCTAAATTTATGTCTATTTCCTGCCTATTTTGTATCCTTATCTTGAGAGGCAGACAGAGATTCTGTCCCATATCATGTACAGTATTGGATTTCCTTCTATTCATTTGGTTATAGTGCGTACACATTTCGAGTCCCTTTCACAATACCCGTCTGTCTGGGCTCTGTACACCATTACTTCAGCATATTTTTCAATAAAGTTGCTGATTTCTAGAGCGTTGGTAGATAAAATTATAATAATTTTAAGTGGAATAAGCACCCCTTAATTAAATTCTAATTTTATTACACATTAGAAAATTAAACATCTATTTTGTGGTATATGTGCGTAATTCACACAAATGTCTCCTCAATCAATTTGATCCAAGTTATGTAATAGATTTTCTGAAGAATTACGTATACATAAATAAAATTTGTTTAAAGTTATGTCTCCACCTTCTATCGCTAATTAAAAATTATATGTAAATTAAATGTCTTGAATATTTTAAGAATTTTCGGTTTGAATGAAGGCGAAGAAGTTAATTTTTTTCAAATTTCTTTAAATTTAATTCCGAACGAGATGACTGGTTTAGAAACAAAAAACTTTCTGAATTCTTATGTCATTTTGATACGTTTTCAAACATTTGTGCGATCAAAATTTATAGTTTTAAACTAAGAAATATTCGTTTTATCAAAAAACCAATAACAATTAATATTAGGTAGGTACTTGATAATTATTAATTGAATTTCTTTTATTTTATGTTAACTAAAACAAAATACATTTTTGATAATTATAAATACCTACAGAATCATTTATTTATTGATTAATTTCCTTAAGTACAGAGTAATCGAGTATAACTGCGTTTTCAATTTAAATTACTTTTTTATTCTTAATTACTTAATTACTTAATTACTTGTAATTATAATTGGTTGTGTAATTATGCGTATTGCAATATCTGATATTGTTGACGATGATATAGAATTTTTCTAAAACTCAATATTAACAAAATATACAAAAATTGTGTCGTTGCATGGCATTAATAGTAAAATTAGAATGAAACTTTTACTCGTATTATGAGATAAACGTAAAATTCAACATTTTATAATTTATCCACAGAATCGTCAAAAAGACGTCAACGATTTCAACAACTTGACTTTAATAATAAATTGATTGTGGAATACTTTTATATACATATACCAACTCAATTATGATATTCCAAAGAGGGGGTGGTATGAGGGTAGCCTCAAAAAACTGGGTATATCAAGGAGTAAAAATTGAAGTTGTTATTGTTAAAAAGTTTAAATACTTAATATTTGGGGGGTGACCTTAAGACCAAAATTATCAATGAAGGATCATCTAAGGGAACTTCTAGCTGAAGCAAAAGGAACGCTCAACAGCACAGAGACTTGGCTAAATTTAGGATGTATACTCAGCCGGTTTCAACATCATTGATGTGTTCTGGAGCACAAGTTTAGTGGATTCGTTGCAACCCGTAGCTTTTAAATATTTTTTACAGACACGGTTCCAATATAGTGGCATCACAATGGACAATCGATGATCTAAGTGTGGGTGATCGTACACCTTCTTACGATGGCAGCCATTGGGGTTTTAAGGAATATGAAAAGGTTGAAAAATTGCAACGTATTTTTATTTAAAAAAACTGTTTTTTTTTTACCTAATAAAATTCCCAACTATATGTGCTTACGTTAGATACAAGTTTACCCAATCTGTATACGTTGAAATTTGTAAAATATCATAAAAAATGCTTTAAGTCCTGGGATCTTAAAAGGAAAGTAGATTGCCGTACATCTTGGCAAATAAAGCAGTAGATAACGATTTGTACTGGTAGTAAAGTGGTTAGATCTCGCCGATGCAGTTCGACTCATGCTTGCAGAGCACAGAAACTCTGTCACCACTTTCGAATGAAATTTTTGAAAGTAAAAAAAAATGGTCGGGGTACAGACAGACTGCAGATACGTCATGGACCATATGATAAATTAGCTTCTGTACTATGAAAATACGTCTAATTTTAAGGTGTAAGATTGGTACTATGTCTAAATGTCAGTCCATAGCGCACATGTTCGCCTTAAAATTTAGAAAAGGATGAAACCTTGCTACATTACCAACCTGTTTGTCCAATTCTGTAAGAATTCAGAATCAAAGCGTTTTATAAAACATATCTTCCGGAAGGCGAACGCCAAATAATAACAATTCTGAACAGGAAAAGTTTTGAAGCTCTTTTCCAATACGCCAAATTATAGCCTAGAAATATCGACAAATGCTGATAGAAGAGTACAAATTACGACTAACAAAAATATTTAAATGGTCACACTTATGGGAATTAGAATAGTTTCTTTTTCCGTTTAACTAGATTTTACTGAGGTTTTAGGACTTTAATAAATATCGGTATATTTAGACCAAGCTAAATATTTTGTTTTTGTTTTTGTTTTTTGTCATTAAAAGAATATTGTGTTTAGTCAGTATGAACTTTTTTATACATATTATTGCCAACTCGACAGATGACCACGGGTCATTTCTAATATTTATTTTAATATTCAATTATAGGAATCTAAAATGAATTATAGAATGAATTTGAAATGGCGGAGGTGCTGATGTACTTAAACATTCGCAGATTGTGTGCCAGAGAAAAGAAAGAAGATGGTAGACGGTTCCAAATTCGCATAATTGAAATAAAAAAGCATCACGGAATTTTTATGTACGGCTGAAAGTAAATTGAAGCGTAACAGCATATGCACGGTTTGCAGCGTGAATATTGCTTGCAGGAATCAGACTAGATATTTCATTGGAACATTGACCATGCAAGTAGGGATAAAGCAGCGAAAGACATTGCGATGGTATAGTTACACGAGTAAATCGATATGCCGAGTTATTGCCAAATCGCCAATGAGCTTGAATGCTCTCTTTTGGACAATATCCAATGAAGCTAAGGCTGTGCGACTAACCTTGGCCTAGATATGGAAGTTACATTCCATTCTATAGGTCTGAGGTATAGGAATTGTAGAGGAGCCAATGGACTGAAATTTTTCTTACGCACCTTTTCAGAAATCAAGAATACGCTCATCGGCAGATCATTATGGAAAATTAAAAAAAAATGGAGAGATAACAGAGCCCTGGGGCACACCGGCATTTATAGACTGAGCTTCTGATGAAACGCCATCTATATAGTACAGCCCCTACTAGGCGACCGGATAAGAAACTTTCAATCCATAATCACAGAGTAGGGGAGAGACAAAGTCTTTAAATTTGGCTAAAATGGATGCCAGACTCTATTAAAGGCCTTCGAAATATCTGGGCAACGATTCTGGACTCATCAAAATTGTGAAGACTACTGTTCCAACGTTTCTTAAGAAAAGTCAGCCAAAATCTATTATAAGTATTTACAACTATGTTTGTGCAAAATAATAGCAGTACGCACCGAAATCTTATAATCTAATTACAAAATTGTAATTTCTGTTTAAGATCAACAGAATTTTGTATAAAAACCTCTCGATTTTGTGTTATTTTCTTAACTTCATTAAAAGTGTAAGAAAAATTTACTTAAATTATGACAGAAATTACTTTAATAAAATAAATAATTTCATTAGCTTAAAAGTGTAAGAAATCAACAACTGCGCATTGATGAAATGCGGAACTTTATTAGAAAATTATAGTCTAAGGGTGAAATTTTGAAAAAATAATATTTAGCTGTTCAAAAAACAATTAATATTAAATATCAAAAATAAATTGGACAATACCACAAGTATTATACAAATACCAGAAAGAAGACATAAAATTGCGCCACCAAGAGATAAATGTAGAGCAAAAATAAAACAGATTAAAGCAAAAATTTAATAGAAGCTTGAAATTTTAGCAGAAATTCTTCTACGATAAGAAGTTCTGCGGTTCCCAAATAACGGCCTTTTTTCAGTAACCTTTCCTCTATTAACTATCTACAAGAAAATAAAGTAGTAAATAGAGAGTTGCCCACTTTTTGACCACAAGGTGCTACATATTAAAGAAAATTATTTTTCAATTTTCAGAAGAAAAAAAAAAGTTTTTTGCGCGCTTGTGTTAAAAAAAAAAAATTTTGAATTGAATTCTGTTTGTCAATTAACTTTTGACCTATAGTTTCAACGGTAGAAAGTTATTTTATTTGCTTTGTACTCATCTTTTATTCATGTGACGATGAGTAATGCCCAACACGAAATTATTTTGCGGTAATTATTTTATTTTTTTAACTAAATTGTTAAAAGAAGTTTGTCTAAGATTGTTTTTTTTTTAACTTGAAAATGAACAGTGTCATGACTGACAGAGAAAACAGATTCAATATAATTACCGCTTCCCACTTATTTTTCCGTCATTGTCAAATTTAAAAAAAAAACAAAAATTAAAATTTACAAAGTTTGTGATGTTCAAAAAAAAAACTAACCACAATTGTCTCAACTGAGCTGAATTCCAAATTTTCTATGATAAATCCTAGCTGATTTAGAAACCCCTTCTAGCTCTTCATAACTTTTAACGAGAGGAGCTTTTTTTGATACAACACAAGCGCAGACATAATTATAAACTTCAATTAAATCTGCAAGAAGATAATCGCAAAATGTTTATTAGAACACAAAATTGTGTTACACAAGTAATTGCTTTTATGGCTAATGATTTTGTGTTGACAGGTGTATATTCCATAAATAGTAGATAGCTATGGACATAAATCCAGCATGTCTAGAAAATTATGCACCACATACTAAGTTTACAGACCCATTGAATCGCACAAATATAATAAAAAAAATGGCGAAGTCATCAAATTTCATGATGAGTCAAAAAAGACAAGAAAATCTCTAATTAGCGGCTGCGCATGCTCATCAAGCTTAAATCACAATTGCAATTGCAATGCGAAAATATTGTCGTTGTATATGCTGTTGAAATAGGTCCTGTACTTATGAATTCAGCTAGTCCTAGTTGCTACACTAATGAGTATCCTATAACATCACCAAATTATTAAATTATAAGAGGAGAGCTCTTGATCTAAAAAGTGTGGCAAGTTCTCTGTTTTCATTTATAACTGCAGATCGAGTTGTTGTACGGAAATCTTATAGCAGATAATGCTGTTCTTGACACGTTTCTGTGTAACTGTGAAAAACTGGTTCCGGTACGATATTATTTTCCTATATAATCCGACGTTCGTAATCTTTTGAATCAATCAAAAACAAAATTTGGATGCAAACCTTTGCAGTCACATCAGATTTTTGTAAGGCTCCACCACCTCTTGAGAGCTCTTAAATGGAACTATACATCCATCTGTGGGAACTTATTGAACTACACCATTTTACAGTGGTAAAGAATGATGATCAAATAACGAACACTGCGAAAACTGTTGTCAAATCTATTCATTATTCAAATCATAAAAAAATCATAAATTGAAAATGTTTGTGCATTCCTCGTAGTTAGTTGCTTGTTTGCAGAGCTGGGTAAGTACCAAAGATTAAGTACTTAAGTACAAGTACAAGTATCGAAGGCCTGAGAACTTCAGTGTAAGTTACAAGTACCGCATACATGAAAAGTACTTATAACTAAGTAGGTACTAAGTAAGTACATTTTAAAGTACTTTTTTAAGTACTTTTTTAGAATCTTTGTACGTTTGCAGTAATATAATGAAGTTTATCGAGTTCAGTTAATAAATAAATACCTTTTGAAAACTAGTAACCATAGTGGCTACTATTTATAGTTTTTTATAGTTTTCAACGCTGCTCGTAGAATAAAACTTTCACCTCTAATTGGTACACTCTTAAAAGCTATTAGAGATCCACCGCCGAAGCACCCATTGTCGCCTCCAATAATGAATAAAAATTCTTAGGATAATATTTCCAGTAAATTTCTAAGATAAAATTGAGGCCTTCCCTACATCAGGTCGTGGCATCGTCGATTTTATAATCGAGCGAGACGTTACTGGTTTTTGTTCCATTTGCCCAGTCTTGTTTGTATGTTATTAGTTTGTCTAAGGTTCTGCCTTGATGCGTGAGTGCGGCACATGCTTTGACAGTTCTTTGTGTGCTTTAAAACTCACCAAAAAAAGAGTTGCGCTAGAGATTGTGTTTGCTTTTCTACGAAGAGTTAGATATTTGTACGTAGTACTTAATAGACTCATAAATACTTAAGTAAAAATATTGGTACTTAAGTACAAAACTAAGTCTTAAGTACAAGTAAATAGAAGCAAGTACCTACTTATGTTCAAGTACTAAGTAGGCCATTTACCAAAAGTATTGATTAATAAGTCTTAAGTAACGAAAATGTACTTTAAGTACTGCTTAAGTCTTTTTTTACTTAAGTATTGCCCAGCTCTGCTTAGCACTATGTTAGAATTTTGTTTATGTACCTATTTCACGTCAGTAAGTTCAGCACATTTTTTATGTAAAGTACAATTAGTGTACTGGACATCAGCGAAAGTGAGATAAAATTATTAAGTATTGCTTTATTTAGTTTAACTATCCTTGTATTGGTGGAATATTGCATTTTATTAATATTAAATCAAAAATATGAAATATTTTTTATTAAATTCATAAAATTTTTGGATGTCCGGTAAATAAAACAGGAAAAAACCAATTTTGTTTGGTTTCCGGACAGGCTGTATTCGGACGCATTTTAAGAAATCCCATTTCTGCTGTCCGACTACTAAAATGGCAGTTTCAGTGTCCGGACAAAAATATTTAATATGTAATCGATTAATTGGAAATAAAAGATACCTGGGTAGTAAATAATCATAATAGCTTTCAAAATAATGGATGACAGTACCTACTTATGCATACAAACCGAAAAAACGTATAAAATGATCCGCTAATGACGCAAAGATGACTTAAGCTATACCTACTACAGCGAAAATAAATTGAGCATTATAAAGTGTGCTTAAAAATAATTATAGAATGTTGTTGGCAAGTGTGGAATTTCACTTAAACAAGATAAACTTGGGCAACACTGTGCAACATATTAAAAAGATGGTCGACGAGAAAGAACATGGCTCAATTCCTTCTTTAAACGAAACACATCATTGGCTACAAAACAAGCAGAAAGTATTACTAAAGGCAGAGCAGTAATTACTGTTTTATTGAAATGGTTCGAGAGCTGGACCAATATTTAAAAAAGTACCGGATAGGATGACATATTAAACGATCCTGTCCGAATACTAAATGGGGATAAAACTAGTTTTTTTTTCTTTGTCCGAAATCCAGTAAAGTAATTACTTGCGCCGGGGATTCAAAAACGTTAATCAAATTTAGACCGGAGAAGAAAACGAATTTTATTTTCTGCAGACAGAAAAATGTTCCCCAATGGTAGCCGTTTCGTATTTGCGTCACTAAAGGAAACTGTTTTTGGGAATAAAAAAAGGAGTAAGAAAATACCAGATGGCAGGCACACTTTTCATAGACGGCCACAAGTCATACTTTTTGACGTTAGAGCTGAGTTAAAATTACAAGAAAAAAAGTATAATTTTATATGCATTGCCAACAAACACCACTCAGCTGACGTCAGTTAGAAAGAAATCATTCGAGAATGGCAGCCAAGAATGTTGGCGAACTTATAACAAAAAAAAATGTCTGTCCTTTGCTGCGGAAACTGCAATCTTGCGAAATCTAAAAAATTGGAAAACTACCATAAAAAATACTTCAGGAAATGTGGGCTTTATACCCTTACGATCCGAAAACAGTTGTTTTCAGAGTGAATGATGTGTGAAAAATGTGGTTGAAAATTTTGCAGATATTCGTAATGCTGATACCAATACCAACTACAATACAAGAATCAATTCCAGCAATTCCAGTACAGAAGTTTCACACTGCTATTGAGGTTATTTAGTTAATAGATCATAAATAAAGAATGAGAAATATTCACGAAAATGTCCAACATTAAGGAAGCCGGAGCAGAAGCTTCGACAGAAACATTACCAGAACTAGATTTTACATTCAACGATCTGACGGGAGGCACATATGATTTGAATGACGCTGTAACTGCGGTAAAAATTAAATAAATTAAAAAAGTTGATACTATTTATCCAGAACTTAGTCCTTCTTGTGTGTCGCAGACGACTTCTCTCTCTCGTATTGCGATAAGAACTCCACTTTCGATCTTGAGCAAAAGATCGTGCACCAGATCAATTATTAGTAAGCACCTTCTAAGCACCCTAAGCTAGTTTATTATGGGATAAAACCCGAATTAAGAAAAAAGGTAGTGATAGATCCCTCTTTAGAGGAATGGCGAAAAATATGCAGTCTAAAATAAAAAACCAAGCGGGATCAATTCAATGCCGTATAGAGAAGACTAATGAAAAAGGAACAACGTCTAAAAAAAAAGACAAAAAGAAGAACAATTACAAAGCGATGTTGAAGATGACGATTTGAAAACATTGGTTGGGATTTTTGCACACCAGGTGGTTGGTGGTACTACCCCAAGTGTACTCCAATGTTTTCATTATGTTACGAGAAGCAAGCAAAGACTTCGGTGTGCTCGAAATATTAACAACGCAACTGATACGCGATAACTTTTTTGAGACTATTGTTTTTGTTTTTAGTTATCTACTTTATAATATTTTTAAAACTACTTAGGTAATTTTTTTAATTATTACCAAGTTTGAAGTATTTGCCTGCATAAATTCTTAATTTTTTTTTTAAGAGAAAAGTTCCTTAAAATGTGTTCATAATTCTTTGAATTAATTAAATTTATACAGTTTTATGAAAAAGTTCATTTGTTTTTATTTTCTATAAAAAATGAGTAATAAATTTCTTCCAAAAAGCCTATGTCCGGACACTGAAACTGTAGTGTCCGAATACTAGCTAAAAGCGAACTTTTTATTCAAACCCTAAAACTATAACAAAATATTATTAAATGATCTAAAAATATTTACTTGCTAATTGTAAACAGTTTAAATAATAATAAAAAAATTAAATTTATTGCATATTCTTAATAGCAATAAAATGATTGAGCAAAAAAGTAAGATGATTCGTTAGGTGTCCGAGTTCCTACTACTGCATTTGCTATTTAGACAAAAAATATAATTTTTTCTTAAGTAAACCTCAGTCTCGTTCAATTTCATAAAGTTATTTACGTCTATATTGTAGTGCAGCCTATTCTTAGTGCACTATACTTACGGAAAATTTAAACTTAACGAAAATTCCCCTTCGACGAGTTAAAGTTAATTTGGGTACGTATATTTAATTTAAAGGGCGCGTTCGCAATACTTAAGTAGGCCTGTACGGCTATTTGTAGTTCAGCCTTTAGACAGTGGTCAATAAACAAAAGAAGGATCGGTGTGCACAACACTGATATTTCTGAAAGTTTAGTAATTTACTCTCGATTAACTTTATAGACAGTTAGAAGAGTAGCGGTCCAAGAATTGAACCTTGCGGAACTAGTTTGGAAAAAGAAAAATGAAAATTCACTATATTGAAAAATATAAACTAAACTTCATATGAGCGAAGAAATAGCATCTTTTGCAGAAGGATATAATTTAACGTATTCAAGTAGTATTAATAGGATAAAAGTTGTTAGTACCCAGAGATTGTCGTAATCACTTTGAGTTGGGTAATAGTGGTATAACCATGGTGTGGGCGACATATATATTGGAAGCATTTAGAGATGATTATTAGTTTTCAAATGCGGTATTAGTTTTCTGATAGGAAATGCTCTATATTTGCTTATAGGATAAAAGTTATAGAAGTTCGGTTCAGATTTCTTCTTAAGTATAGAAGCAATTTTCGTATATACTATTTCCAGGCTTGTAGAAAGATGAACGTTGTAAAATGTATGAATAAATATATAAATAATATGAGCGAAAGAAGCCAGACACAAGTTTCGAGGAAATTCCATAAATTCCAACCATGCTATAGACTTAATGTTGTATAATGACAGTGTATATATTTCAAATAAAGTACTTTATCTAATAAAATTGAACGGCCAGAAAGGATGTTAAATGAATTTTCGTTTCAACTAATCAAAATTAAAAATGCATCTAGATTTATCTAGAGATTCATCCATTTCTAGCTATTAAAAGATTCTTCCATATACTAGAGCACCTACCTTAGATTGAAATGGATAGCTTAGAAGTGTTTCTTTCCTCAAAAACCAGGTACATTTTCGAGTTAAATAATGAAAGGATCATTCGTTTGTATTGTTTAATGAAAGATAGATATGTATGTAACTTAGAACAATATAGTTCAACATAATCCAATCATAGTTAACCATAACCCATGACTAATTAGTGTCAAGCACCAAATGGCATCAAAGTATGTAACTAGTATAATAATATCAAACAAGCAGAGCTGGGTAATACTTAAGTAAAAAAAGACTTAAGTACTACTTAAAGTACTTTTTCGTTACTTAAGAATTATTACTCAATTTTTTTGGCAAATTGCCTACTTAGTACATGAACATAAGTACTTGCTTCTATTTACTTGTACTTAATACTTAGTTTTGTACTTAAGTACCATGGTTTTTACTTAAGTATTTCTGAGTCTATTAAGTACCTACAAATATTTAACTCTTCGTAGAAAAGCAAACACAATCTCTAGCGCAACTCTTTTTTTGGTGAGCTTTAAAGCACGCAAAGAACTGTCAAAGCATGTGCCGCACTCACGTATCAAGGCAGAACCTTAGACAAACTAATAACATACAAACAAGACTGGGCAAATGGAACAAAAACCAGTAACGTCTCGCTCGATTATAAAATCGACGATGCCACGACCTGATGTAGGGAAGGCCTCAATTTTATCTTAGAAATTTACTGGAAATATTATCCTAAAAATTTTTATTCATTATTGGAGGCGACAATGGGTGCTTCGGCGGTGGATCTCTAATAGCTTTTATGAGTGTATCAATTAGAGATTAAAGTTTTACTCTACGAGCAGCGCCGAAAACTATAAAACACTATAAAGGGTAGCCACTGGTACCTAGTTTTCAAAAGGTGTTTATTTATTAACTGAACTCTATAAACTTCATTATATTACGGCCAACGTACAAAGATTCCAAAAACGTCATTTAAAAAGTACTTCAGAAAGTACTCAGTACGTTTTATAGATTTAGTTACAAGTACTTTTCGTACATACGGTACTTGTACTTACGCTGAAGTACTCAGGCCTTCGATACTTGTACTTGTACTTAAGTACTTTGTCTTTGGTACTTGCCCAGCTCTGGTGCTGAGGATAATGCGTGTCCTTTTCTTATTTTTGTTAAAGAAAATTAAAAGTATCCGAATACTGAAGCTGTCCGATTATCTACTAGTTAAATTACCGCATGAGTACATATTTAATTACAGTGCCTAGCATCATGTAGATGAATATCTATATCACATTTCGTAAGAGTTATTATCTTGATATTTATAATGTTTTCAATTTTAAAAAGTTGCAAAAGTGAAGATTTGTGCTTTCTATTAATTCGCAGTTACCATTTTTATTCCATTTTAATGATTTAGTAGATGTGTCACATGGCGTTCTTACGCGTTCGCTTTACGTAAGTAAATATACTTACGTATACGTCTATTGTACACAGTAAAAAATTGTCTAGTTAAATTTAACTGCGTGCATGTCTAGTTATTATGATTAACTGGATTTCTATTTAAAATTAAAATTCAACTAGAATTTCGAATATAAATAAATGCTTTCTTATTTTTATTTCTGATTTTTTCAGAATTTGAGAAATTCAGTTTTTTTCAAATGTGTTTCCAGTTAATTATTTGGAGGCTCGGGTATTATACATTCCTGACCTGCAATGAAAATCAATTAAGTGAACTGATTTGTTGTTGTATTGTCTTACGCGTACTGATAATCCAGTCAAATGTACCCCGAATTCTATTTAAAATAAAATAGAAATTCAATAGAGTCCTCATTCTTTAGGATACACGAGGAGTGAGTTGTGTTCATTTAGTATATTATGATGTGAAAGTAGACGGACGTGCCAAAGTGTATATCAGTTTATCTGGCATATTGTTTACAGTGCTTAGAAAATAATATTTTCTATAATTTATTGTTTGATTTTCAGGTAAATAAAGTGTAAAGGCCTAATCAGAATTGCGCCGTCAAAGTCGGAATTTTGGTTCGACCTTAATGGAACATAAAGATGCAATGATGCGGACCAACATGTACATATATTGCTGAACTGAAATACTACCAAACAATAATTAATCTAATAGAAGAAACTTATGGGACTAGACGAACTATGATATTTTTTTAATTTTTAATTTTGTTTACGCTTTTATCTACAAATGCAAAAAACTAAATCCATTAGAGGTAGTGTGTCTATTTCACAAAACTCTGGTTGAAAATATTGTTTTTTTCTATTTATGTTTTAGTCTTTTCTTTTCCATGTACAGAACAAGTACCTACACATGTATTTGGAATTAGCGTTTCTTTAAAAGTCAATAAATAAGTGTATAATTAAATTATCCAGTTTTGGCTTGTTCTTTCCTCTTAAATAATAAAAAATTATTTCCTGATAAGAACTAATGCCATATAGGCATTTTCGGCTATCCAATTCTGTTTTACCAAGTGAAAATCTTACAAATAAATGAGCAAAATGCATGGACATGTATACGAGGATATTATATATTAGGGTGCAGGATATTGTAGACGAAAATTGGCGAGGATAAACAGGAATCCAGTTTTTGCAGTGAAATTAAACGAAAGTTTTTGATTTCCTTAAAAATCTTCTGTGATCGTGCAAACTGGATATTTTAATTAAACTGAATTCGGCATAAATTGACTATCAACTTAGGCGATATATCTAATTGATTAGTTCGGCTGGGTAAACTAGAAAAACATTTTGAAATTTAATAGACAATCTAGTTGACAAAAGGGAAATCACATTCAAATTTAATTGAAATCCAGTTCATAAAATAAAACTGTCCAGAAATCAGTTATACATATTCACTAGAAATACAATTGAAATATTCAACTGGACTTCTGCTTAAATGATTCCAACTAGATTTTTCACTAGAATATCTAGGAGGAGATCAACTCTAGTTCACTTTTAATACGGATCTAGTTGAAAATCTTTTAAAGTGTAGTTCAGCGTAATCACTTATTACTTAGGAAGACGCTATTAAATGAATTAAAATAGGCAATATAAAAACTGAAATGGAACAAGAATAGTAGTCACCTACCTACTGTGAATTAATAAAAGGCACAAATCTTCAACTATAAATCAACTTCCATTTGTTAATTTTTTTTTTAGCTTTTACCACTTTTTAAAAATGAAAACTTTAAATACCAAAATAATAACTCTTACGGAATGTGATTACGATTTAGGGCAAAAATGTTAAAAATTCGTAAGTAAAATCGTAAAGTCCTTTATACGACTATTGTTATTCACCCTTGACTCGGTTCTTAAAGGATGAATCAGAATTATAAATTCAGATTTTCAATTTTCATTTATCATTTTCAACCAATGAAAATAATTTCTATTTTATTTCCCTTTAAGCAATAAAATTTATTTTCTCCGTACTATAGGCATACATATTTTGTTTACTCATTCCTTATAACGAAAACTCTCTATAACGAAAGATTTTTTTTTGTCCTTTAAGTTTTTTAATATAGAAATATAGAGAGAATTGTCACTGTTATTATTTGTTTGACAAAATTACTTACATAGAGTGAACTACATCAGAGACGGATTTGGCTATTTGCCATCTCTATAGGCTAAAAATTGTTACCTAAACAACAATTTCATTCAATTTTTCGTCAGATCTCGAACCATGGTTTATTAGGGGTTACGAAGCATGGAAGTGGAAGAGTACCTAAAGAGCTGTGGAACTTTATTGGTGTCGCGGTAACGTATAGAAGATTTTTTCCTGTCACTACCATCATCATCGTTATGGCAAGAGTTGTAAGCAATTTTTTCCAATTATATTTCAAATAAATTTTTTTTTGTAAGTAGGTATACCTAATTTTTTATGGTAGCTACCTACAATTTTTTCTATCATCACAAATTTGCTGCCACCAAAATATGCCGCGCTAGACTTCAGTCTAGTCAGCCTGTGACTAAATCCGCTTCTGATGTGCATATGCCTACATAACACGCCAGTTATCTAGCTATCTAGACGTCCTCTGGACTTATTTAAAGATAAAATTTAATTTAATTAATAATTCTATAAATCTCACTGGACCTCAGATACAACTAATTATTCGCTAATTATTCTTAATGGCATGTAAATACAATGAGTTGAATCTAGTCGCTATATTGGTGTCATTTATATAAGGACGTGTGTAATGTGTTAGCTTTCTAAGTAAACGCGTACTCGAGTTATCGAGAGAACAGACGAACGAACAGATAGACGGATTTAAAGACTTACATGGAATGACCATATTAAGTAGAAGGGACTTTAAGCATACTCGCATTATCAATCACTTCTTATTTCAACTAGGTGTAACACAGCTATGCCTATGAAATGTTTTGGTATACAAATTGCATTTGGGTGCATATAATCTATTATACACATATGTATACTGTACAACTGTACATATTTCATCCATATACTTCCAGATTCTATTATTCATTAGAATCTTTTAATATAATTTCAACTATCTCTATCCAGTTTATAAGGTAAACAATGGGCCTATAGAGTCCCTATAAATTTAAACCTCTTTCAATCTGAATCGCTGAATCTGATAATATTTATTGCTTAAATTATCTCAATTCACCAGAGCTTCATAATATGAGAAATAACATTATTTTACCTATAGATCTCCATTTATTAATTATAATAAATCCCGTTCTTTTAGTCATGCTGTCAGAACTTCCTTGCCATCCTATATTCGTATTCACCAAGTCATTTAATTGCAATAATTTAATTTAATTTTTCTATTTTAGTAGGACTCCTCCTGTAAGAGACGGTTAGGGCACACTTTAAATTAAATTAAAATTTAATTTGTCTTATTTTATGTTATATTAACGCATATAGAGTCGGTGATACTGCAGCAGAACCGCGTAATTGCATAGAGTAACAAAATCCAACTTTGAAGTTAATTGAAACATAGCTAGTAAACTAAAAATTTTTTTAGGTAATCAATTTTATGATGGAGAAAGAAGAATTTTAAGAACTTTTATTTTTAATGATTCTAAATCAAATTTATAAATACAAGAAGAAAAAACAACCGCACTAAAAATAAATAAAATTGAATTTACAATTTATTTGTGCGCTTTCATCGTTACTAGTTAATGCCAGCTGAAAGCAAACGTGGCTTAGTAGGCTAGTTACAAATTTGATAAATGCAAGAAGGAAAATCATCTGTGTCGTTAGAGCAGTATCCCGGCAAGCGGAAAGTCCCGATTTCAAATCCCGGACGAGGCAGTTGTTTTTTCTTCTTGTATTTATAAATTTGATTTAAAATTATTAAAAATAAAAGTTCTTAAAATTCTTCTTTCTCCCACATTGACCGATTCTAACAAGTGTAGGTAGGTTCGATTCCCATCCGCGGGAAAAATAAATCAATTTTATGAATAAAATCCAAAAATATGATATTTATCGTCCTATCCTAAAGTTCACAGTGGCAATATTTTTGTCATTATACCTAATAAAAATAAAAAACCCAAAAGTTTAGAATTTGACTTTATCTTATTCGGTAGTGACATTAGTAGTCTCGCGTTTATGCAGTAGGTATGCACCGACGATATACTTATAACTTTAATTTTAATTCAAGTAAGTCACAACCCTCTCTAACCGGAGTAGATACCTACTAAAACACAATTTATGTTTAATTTAAATTTAAATGGCTTGGTGAATATAAAACATCTTGAGTTAAGCGAATTTGGTTTAATCAAACGAAATTTATACCTAATTTTACTGAATTTTATATAATTCATTCACACCTATAAGTAGTGCAAGGCTACGTTTAAATTTAATATTATTTTATTTTATTTCCCTTAGCTATTATTATTATACCTATACATTACCTACCTACATAAGTCCGTTTACATAAAAATTTGATTTTCTACCTACATACGACCTACCTAAGTCTACTTTCTTCAAAAATTAAATTTTTACTGTAACTTTTATAAAATAAATTTCAATTTAAATATGTAATTTGCATATTGATTGATTTGTCTATCAAGATCTATGTAGGACTGCCATCAAGTCTAGGTTTAAAAATATTTTTGATAGCAGTAGGTACCTTACATATTTCTCAAACATAATTTTTTGTCAGTATAATCAAAAAAAAAAAAATGAAAATCCTACAATCATTTTAAGAAAAAAAAAATAAAAAAAAATCGTAATAGCTGTAAATATACCTATTACCTCCTTACTATATCTAAGTATATGACAAAAACACGGCCTTCATTATACCAAAAATAAGAATTATTAAATAAAAAACAAAAAACAAATAAATAATATGGATTTGTTGGGTGTCTAGGTAGGTACTGTACTTACCCCTTTCAGATCTATTACGATCCTTAAGCTGCTTAACAATTCCATATTTAACAGTTCCAAATTGTATCATTTTATTGATAGTATCTGTATTATCTTTTAAATCACTTCGCATTTCACACCAACAAAACAAAACAAGTTGATTCTCAAAATAAAACAAAAAAAAAAAACGAAAATAATACTTTAAAAAAAAAAAAATTAATAACAACACATCACTTCCAAAATTCTCTCAAAGTATAAGAACAAAAAAAAAACAACGAAGAAAATTTGAGCAGCAAATTATTATTATTATAAAATATTATTATATTTGTAGCTAGGTAGGTACTGGGTACTGGTACTGCCTCAAATTATTTGATAACTTTTTCTTTTTTTTTTTTAATCGATTATTATTATTTTAATAATTATTAAAATCGTCACATTCCGAATATTTTTTTTCATTTAGTATACATTCGCAGGTCTTGTAATTTGTATAGCTCACAAAAATTATGTTTCATCCGGTTATTAAGAAAAATAACATTTTCTTTTTGTTATATTTTTCTTTAATTTTATTTATTTATTTATTTTTATTATACAAAAAATAGAATTCATATTTTTCCATCCATATGCACTTCTTTCATATAAAGCAGCAGGTATACTACCTACTTATTTAATTAATACCGATAATGTTCGATGATTTAAAAAAAAACAAAATAAATAAAAGTATAATAAGATAATAATAATAATAAAAATTAATTTTATTTTATATAAATTATCTTTCTGTTATATTTTATATATAAATATCTATCACATAAAACTATTTTAATTTGTGAATTTTTTGTTTTTATATAAATAAACTTTTTACTTTAATTCTTAGTATATTATCTTTTTCATATTTATTCCCGTAAAATAATTCCCGATTATAACACATGTTTCCTGCACACGATACCGTCATCAACTGTCATCGAATTCGAGAATTGAATAACATAAAACACTTGCCGCGCGCTCAGCTGACCAAAGTCATATCTAGTGATGAGTTGTTTGATGTTAACATTTATTTCTATAACATATAAAAAAAAAACTTAAACGAAAAAAAAAAATTATAGGTACTTTTTTTTTCCTTTTTCTCCTTATTTTTCCAGATATTTTATGTCTCAAATACAAGTGCGTTTATACGGGTTTTGTTTTTATGAAATATATATGTATATATAGTATCTATATACATATGTATGTATGTAATACATATAACACCAATTTTCTTATACTTTTATTATATACCTATAGCGATTTGTTTAAGTTACACAAACATACATACACTCCTATATGTATAATTTTTATATACTCAATTAGGTATATATTCGATTGTTGTGTATATATTTATCAAAATTTTTTTTAAATCTGATATTATTCTCTTATACTTTCGTTTATAATATAACATAAAAAGAGAAAAAACTTTTTAATTTATATCTTCACTTCACTAATAGACACATTTTATAATTTATATTATTATTTATATTATTATTTTAATTATTACTCTTTTTATTACTTTTTATATTTAATATTTGCACCATTTTTTATTTATTTTTTTTCTCAAACACAATTATGCCCCATATCTGATTCAATTAAGTCACAATAATTCAAAAATTTTATATATTTTTTTTTTTTTGGTTTTACACAACATTAGTAAAGAAAAATTACAAAAAAGAAACAAATCAAAATCATTTTGTAGGTATATATCTTCTTTTACAAGAGTCGGAGGGAAAAAAATATATAAAAATTCCGCACCGCAGATATGTTCACAACGCGCGTCAAAATAGCACTGACACAATAATAACATCGACGGCAAGAAAAATCGCTCGAAAACGAAAAATCTGGTTTATACAGCATGCAAGCAAGCAAGCAAGCAAGCATTAAGGAAGGAACAGAAGAAGAAAAAAAAACGTTCAACACTCCCCACTGAATCACTGGGATAATAGTGTGAATGTATGTTACACTGTTATACTATATTTCCCATTCGATATTATACGAAACCATCCTATTCTCCAAATCCTCCCAACATATACCGAACGAACCGATCCGCCGTTACTATAAGCTCTTCTAGAGCAAAACAAAAAGCACACATTCAATTCTCCTCAGTCTCTCGGCTCTCGCACTCTTCCCAACACCAGTGATTGTTGTTATACTACTTATATATGTATTATACGGATCTATGTGTATAATATATAAAACTAAATAAATAATATCAACTTTATGACACCCCCTTCTTCTTCTTCTTCATATGTATAGATATCGAAATTATATATATGCATTTTCGAAATTATAATTTTATTTTATAATATTATTATTTTTATTATATAGTATAAGAACACTTGTTGTTGTACATATAATAATTCATAGTTATATAAAAAAATATATATATATATAATTTGTATACACAGTATAAGTACCAAAATTATCCCCCGCCTATATAGAATCAATCTATCATAAATTTCTATTCCACTCCATACGCTCTGTCATATCTTCTCACCACCCATTCCAATTGGACACAAAGTTATTGGTTGGCTGACTGCTGCTTCTACTTCTCTTGCTAGTTCTGTTCATCAGTTGCTGCTGCTGTTGCTGCTGTGTGTATGAAACAAGCCAAAAAGGTGCTTATAAGAAACAGCAGCACCTTCATAACTTCATTCCCCTTTATATGCATAAACATGTATGTAGCTAACTAAGTATATATATATATAAAAATACTCTAAATGCAAAACATATCATAAACCAGTTTTCATCTTCCATTCCATATTTCTGGCTGGCCACACACATCTCTTCAAAATTCTTCTCTCACTCTTTCTCTCTTTATTTCACTCCCATCTATGTAAAGAAATGTGTATATAATAAATAAATTCACTCAACTTTACTGCAGAGCAGAGTGCAGTGCATATAACATAGGCAGATCAGATCAGCAGAATCATCAAATACAGATTCAACCATAGCTGAGAGAAATAGCGGTATATGGAATGAATAAAACCCAATTTTCGAAAATCGTATAAGAGAAAATTTCATACTTGGTGAAGTGTGACTTGTCTCTAGAGCGCGCGCATATACCTTACTGCTACATTTCAAACTTTCTGACTTTCTATCTCATTCTATTTTAGGGCTGGCATGGCAAGTTGGTGTAGAGTAGAGAGATGAAATTTCATAAGGTTATGACAAGGTTAGGCGGAGCAATATAATAATCTTATCAAAATGCCCCCACCACCACCTTTAATTTTATAAGAATAAAGAAAATAGAAGCAGAACAAATGGTGGAAGGAAAAAAAAATTGTCGGTACTGACTGAAAACCATAAATAAAGAGAGACAGAGTGAGAGAGAGAGAGAGAAACAAAAAATTTTATTCCTTATCACCCTCTCCCATATTCCAACAAAAACTTTATATGAAATTTTGATGAAATTTTCTTTTCCTTATTCGAGGAACCCCTCACTCAACAAATTTTATATGCCCATCTCTTTTCATTGCATTGAGAATTTTGACATTTTGAGGCGAAGCTTTTATTCTTATAAATTTTCTGTTATATGAATCTAAAAAGATTTTTATACACGGACGGGGTATGTGTGCTGAAGAACATTGAATGCATATAGCATAAAAAATATTACTGGAAGGGGGTATTGGTTGTTCTAGAGTGGAGGGGGGTGGGAAGGGCATATGGTTTTTATAATATAAAAACGAAAAATTTATTTCGAATATGTAATATAAAAATAATAATTATGTGTGCATGTGCTATTCTAACTGCTACTAGAGCAGCTACTTAGCTTTTTAACTGCTAGCTTTCACTATAATTAATACTATATAGCATGACACAAAATAACACAATATAGCAGCTACATATATTGGTACAAACATACATATAGATAGAGGAAGGAGACCGGGTTTAGTTTCATGCTATTCCGTGGCATGCTTCTGTTGCGTTGCTTTACTGCTATGCTGCTACTGCTGCTGCTGCTGCTGCTGCTGTTGTTGTTGTACTACATACTACTGACTGTGCAGCAGCAGTTTCACCTTTTTGGAGGCGGAGTCATAAATTTTTATCCAATACTTTGCTGTATGAATATTAGTTTTATGTGGTTAAGTCGGTCCGTGAATATCTCTTTTCTATATATATATATATATTTTTTTCTTTCTGATTTTGATATGTGTGTTAGGAGGGAGCAATGTCGTTCGCTTGGTGGATTGGCAATCTTTCTTGTGTTGTTGTTGTTTTCGTCGTATTGTTTTTTTTTTTATTTTCTTCTTCTCCTTTAGCCAGTCTATCTATATTCTTTTTTTTTTTGAATTGTGAGAGATTATTCTGTATGCTTTGTGGTCTGGGCTTGGCCAGGCGGCAGCACAAGTTTATCTACCTATATATGTAGAAAGTGCACACCCACTTATGATATGTTTTTGGCATTGGCATATCAAAAAATAATCTATAGATGGCGATGCGATTGGAAATGGTAGATTTGTAGAGGTAGGTAGGTATCTAGATATGTAGGTACCTATGGAAGGGTAGGAGATTTTATGTTTGTGTGTTTCCATCAAAATGAAGCTTTTCATCTATAGGTAATATTCATGATTTCGATTTCTTCTTGTGCTCAGGTGAACAAAAAGTTTTGTTTGACTGTCTGTTTGTTTATTTGCTTGTAAGTATAGTGTTGGATTTTATTTCAATATGTTACATACATATATCTATACAGGTACCTACATGATGCAGAAAGCTTCTAATTACCTGTACCATGACCAGGTATAGTATAGATAGCTTGATGATAGGTAGGTATATATCTACCAAAATCTTTTAATTTTATAGTGCATTCAAGATTCCTTTGACTTTTACAAACTGATTTATGTAGTTCCTATGTATTTCCACCGTTAAATAGATAAACGGGAGCCAGCAGGGTGAGAGCACAAAAAAATCACAATTTTTGAAAGTTTTTCAAGCGAAGATTTCATACATAGGTACGTATATAAATTTTGTTTTGTTTTCCATACTAGCAAACATACGTTAAACTGCACTAGAGTAAAAAAAAAAAACGTAGCTTTGGGACAGATGGTGCAACTTTGGGACAGATGTTGCAACTTTAGGACAGAATATAATTTACCAGTTTTGAATATCCCTTCAACGCTGGATGTTTCAATTTAGTGCGCAAACACCGCCCAATTAAGCGCCTGTCTGTCGAAATTTTTACTCAACAATCATCACAGTCTGCAATTTATATCCTTTCATATAGATAGGACATACCTACAAGTTTCTTTTTTGATCCAGAAACTTTTGTAGGCACAGAAAATACCGATAGTGAAATGTAGATATACATACGTATTTTGAATACGTAACAACAATTTTCTTTAAAAGGTAGAACGTTCTTAATCCGCAGAACGTAGTAATACTTTCTAACCTTAAAAAAATTGTAATTAATTAGCTCTGTGCGGGGTAACTTTGGGACTGTCCTAAAGTTAGCCTGGATGGTGATTCTGATCTTTTGTCGTACTATTTAGTCGTGAATTTTGACATATTTTGTCGTACTTTTTCTTATAACAAAGTTCATTTTGTGTCTTTGCTATTATCTACCATAAAATGAACTATAATGAATTTTCGGTGAACAAACGTCAAAAAACACGATTAAATATACGACAAATTAGTCAACTGCTTCCGAGGTTGTGATAAAAATGTTATACTGTGGTAAATGGATATTCTAGGCCTAATTAGAGCAATAAAAGTGCTTAAATTCGAAATATTATTTTGAATTTGTAATGTCAAGTGTCATTTTCAGTTCATTCTACGTCATGCAAGGGTTGCTGACTTGAATAAAGAAACACAAAAAAATCAGTAGAAAAGTTCATTTCATTTAGGCGTATATTTTGACATTAAAGTACGACAAAAGATCAGAATCACCCTCCTGAAGGTGTAACCAGACCAGATAGATAGGTATGCTATGGGTATATATGTGTGTGTGTGTGTGTGTCTTTTTTTCAAATTATAGCTGAAGAACGATCCTGGGAAATCCCAAACGAATTTTCGGGGCACGGGTCTACAGAAATTATACTGAAGAAAATATGAATGCGGCCTTGTATACGATCAAAAATAAAACTTTGTCGATTCGCCAAGCAAAACATCAAAATTTAGCAGGTATTCCTAAAAACACTTTTTTACACCTGAAGAGTCAGAAAAAGCACTGCAATCTTGTAGGCTTGGGTGTCGGTTTTCATAAATGAGGAGAAGCTGCAATTCATGGCTAGTGCCGTTGTTGCTATGTCAAACAATTGGGAAAAATTTGGACAACGTGGACAGAAGATGGACTAGGTATACGTGCAATTCGATAGTACAACAGAACCAAATCTAGTTGGTTCGACGGCAACATCTTCGAGGATTGGTTAACGTTTTTACTTTTGCCCATACTGAGGCAAAAACAAGGACTAAATGCCATAATTCATGACAACCTAAAGCTTCCACATCATCATCGGGGCGAGAAGCTGCAGCTCTGTGATAGAAACAATTAAAGTTCATAGTGCTTTTGCCAGATGCTGTACACATCTCCTGCAGCGCTTTGGACGTGACATTCTTTCGTCCGATGAAACTTAACTGGCGAAAAATACTGAAAGACTGAAGGGCAACGGTGGCGAGAAGCCGATGCACATCTGTGCCTTAAGACCAGTTTTCCATGCTGCTGCTGAAAAAAACGTTGGGATAGCTTGCACACGGGTCAGGATAGCTTGATTGTCGGATTCCGAAAGTCGGGACTTTATCCAATCAACAAACAGTCACCATAATGAAAAAGTAGCCTTCATATAGAACCTGGATTCATCGGTTTCCTGGCATTGGTGAAGGCTTCATAAAACAGATTACGAACAAGCTGGAAGTAGCGTCCAAAAGCCGTTGTCAAGCTACCAGAAGAAAGAAACTAAACGTTCCCCCAGGAAAAAGAATTTCAGCAGAAGATCTCTAAAGTTGGAGCTGAATACCGACATCTCAGACTGAGCCTCAACAATCAACATAGCGGTTGCATTGCAGGAGAGACAAAAACAAGAGAAAGCGCTGCAGTATCGTTGCTAGGCTCTGACGATAGAATGATCTTTCGTAGTGGATCTTAGCAATGTGGAAAATGGGCCAACTCCGTCAACGTTACGTTCGTATTCTGATGTACCTAAATAGACTCCAGAATCTGTGAGACACGTTTTACTAAATTACGAGGATGAAGAACTCTATCCAGGACAGATCACGGCTCTCACTCTTCAGGCTTGTGAGGTAACACAAAAAAACAAGAAAACAAAAAAAAAACACAAAAAAAAATATTTTATAAATTTTTAGTATCACGTAAGCGTAACCATTTTGTTTTTTTTTTTTAATTTTTTCCAATATGGCAGCCATTTGAGAAAAAAACATTTAATTTTTCCTCAAAAATTCAAACAGTTTTTTAAATTTATTTTTGAAAATTTTAACTAAAAAAAACAAAAAGTCTACGCTTAACTGAAACTAGTCTAACGAGCTACCTTCTAACTAAATTGCAAGTTGATGCAATGTAAATTGACTGAGTTAGGTAGGTACATCGAGAACAAATTTGAAAAATTGTGTGTTTATAGGAAATCGCGTTTAAATTTCTTTTCTTTTGTTGATAAATTAAATTATTTTTTGATTTTACCTTTATTCAGCGATTCTGGATCTAGACAAAGGCAAATAATATTATCAGGGGCGCAGCGAGGGGGGACGAACGGGACCGTATATTATTACAAAGTCCGATAAAATAAAAAAAAACCTTTTAATCTACAATAGCAGTCCTTAAGTGCTCAGATGGGTGCACGACGCGACTTTAGAGCCCTATTTTTCCGACTCTTTAGGACTTGGGACACCTATGGTCCCGCCCACCAAAGCCAAATCCTGGGTGCGTTACTGAATATTATCATTATCAAAGGATCATTAATAAAGGATCAAAAAACTACGCGCCCCTAATGTAGGTAGGTAGGTACCTACTTTGTTCCAATTATAGCCATAAACATTTTCTAGAGAGGACTACAAAATGACCGTAAATGGGAATGCCCATTTTAGGACCGACATGAACAGACATGAGAGATGTCTTAAATGATGTATTATGATACTCTGAACATATTTTATTAACAATCTTTTTATTTCAATTAAACGGTGGAAGCCTGGTGGGTATCTGTCAAAGTTTGATCTAGTACATTTTGAAAAATCTAGTGGGTATATACAGAATCGCATTCGTTAGGTCCTGAAAAGAAGTTTGAGTGCACACACTCTTATACTAGGAGGCTTAAGTAGCTCTCTACAGCCATCCCCATACTCACTTTTTTAGTACCTAATTTCCTTCTTTTTTATTCCAACAATAAGGTACTAGATTTTTCGAAGTTTAGATGAGCTCTAACTCGATAGGGTTATGTCCGATCGAAGAACGGGTTTCACTATTCGCCTCAGCTCATTACCAGCTACAATTCGTAGAAGGAAATTTTTCCATACATACTGTTAGGGTGTAGGGTAGGAATTCCTGGCGGGAGAGGGGGGAGGGGGTTCCAAATGCAGCATGTTGCATATAAATTAAAGGGGTAACGCCACTGTAAATTTTTTGAAAAATCGTTTTTTTTTATTGGCTTAAAAATAAAAAAAAAAAGGTCCCGTGCGAAAAAAATTTTTTTTCCTTTGAAAATGGAGGTAGCCACCCAGCGCGTCAAAGTTCCTCCGAAACGACTACCTGAAACAAAATTGGAGCTTTGCAGCCAGCTTTATCGACGCAGCTTTCTTCTAAAGCTGACAGAAAAAGCCGAATTGAACACAACTAACCTTTTTGACATTTGTAACTTTAAATTGTTTATCCGTTATAGTTTAGCGACAGCAAGCGCATGTTTTTATTTTTTCCAATAAAAAAACTATTCTCAAAACTTTAAACACGATTTTTCAAAATGGCACGCAGCATAACTCGAACAATTTTCATATTTTCGACTTGAAATTTTGACCAGATGTGAACATTAACATTATTTAGAGAATGCCCCGTACGGGATTTTCAATAACTTTATTTGTTGCTTTTTTATTAACAAAAAACCTGTCGTTTTTTTTCGTCAAAAATCAAACTTTTTTTTCAAACGCGAGCCAAATTTACAAAAATTAATATTTTTAAAAATCCGTACGGCATTCTCTAGTTACAAGCAGCCACTAGATTAATGTTTTTTTTTTTTTTTTGGTCTAGATTCAAATGTGCACCAATGGTGCTGCGTGCCGCGGAGCCCTGCAAGCAAAACATGTCCCGGGAAGATGGCTGTGGAGCTGCCATTTTGTTTTTTTTTCGCTGTCAAAAAAGTTCAATGTATGCCCGATAATACCCCTAAAAAAGGTTTTTTTTCAAATATCTTTAATTTCGCGAGAAAAAAATTCGTGAAAAAACCATTTTTTTTTAGCTGTTACAGTGGCGTAACCCGTTAAGCGTTTTTGTCTTACAATGTGCCTACTAGAGGTCATTTTGTATTAATAATTGGTGGCTAATTTGACGACTTTATTTCCGTCTGAAGACGTATTTCAGGTGTTATAATGACGTCTTCTGGACAACCAAAATGTACTCATTCAGTTTAATTTTGGAGGTTATTTTGGTGGCTAATATGACCACCTTATATCTGTATGAAGACGTGTTTTAGGTGGTACATTGTCGACGACAGGTCGACGTCAAAAAGATGTTCGATTTAACCAACTTTTGATTTCAATTTCAGTACAAAGGACGGTCTATTGGGACCAGACAATGTTTGTTGGGTAAGACACTTACCCTACAATACTGCCATTATTTCTGTGATAGAAAGTATATGTATACTTAGAAGGTATAAAAATTCTTCTCTCCCTATACAAAAAAAAAAAAAAAACAAGTAAGTAAAAAAATCTAGACATTACCGTAAATTAATAAAAAAGGTGTTAAAATTCTAGAAAATCCCGTTTCTATACACCCATCTACTCATTAAATATGCATTTTCTTACATAAATATCGTTTTTGTTGAATTAGATACCAAAATTATGCAATATGAAAGAAAAATCAATAGAGTAAAACTAAGATTGAACCAAAGTTGCCGACAAACCATAAAATCCATACTGAAACACAATAAAAATAACGAAACAATCTTGAACTGCACTAAAATAAATGGCGCTTTAGATAATTTGTACAACATTCTTCTTACAAACAGCAAGAAATGGTAATTTTTCCAGTTTTTTTTTTTAAATTTATCCCTTAAATCAGTGGAAATTTTTTTTTTCCCTAAACTGCGGTCTATACAAGATGTTATAACATTTTACCCGCATTCTAATTTTTTGCTGCATTTATTAATTTTTATGACCACCACCCATCTGTTTTTAGTGAAGCTGACAATAACTTTTGATGATGTTTATTCAGGCCTACTCAACTAAACAGGAGAGAGGAGAACAAGACTTGTTACCTCTACATGAATGTTTAAATATATTCCCAACTGCTTGACGCTCGGTCGGCCCTTTAGATCTTTTTCAGATAATTACAAGGAAATTGCTGGTAAATAATCTTATTACAAATGCAACATTTAATTTCCAGAAAGCATTTACTTACCTATGCAAAAAAAAAAAAGGAAAAAAAAAACAAATTTTTGTGTTTCCGGAAAATTAAAAATCTCTTAATTCCCCTTTTTAAAAAGACAGAAAAAAAAAAATATGAAGCTTTTCTGTTCGTCTCATTTGAGGCTGGGAAAACATGGCATTCCATAGCTAGCTGGCTATTGGCACCCACTTGAATTCAAGTAAATATAAAAAATTCATGGCGGAAACCACCCTCAGAAGATTTCTGGTCTCGTTTAAAGGAAACTCCCAAAAATTTTCAATTCATTTAATCATCGTCGTAGTCGTAGTCGTCGTAGTCATCATCATCATGATGATCAAATCCAACTCGGGCAGTCTTGTGAAGGAGTCTCGTAGTGGTTGGTGTAGTAGCGTTGATGATGATGATGAAGATGGGGGAGGTAGATTGGCGATAGAAAAGTACGCGTTACCATATAACACGAACACCCTGATGCCCTCCGCATCTATAGTTCGTCGAACTCTGTGTGTATTATTGATGCCAACATTGAAGAAGGAATAATATCGGAGCCCAAAAGCAAATTTATCATGTTAAATATACCCGTTGTCACCCCCCTCCCACTTCCATCCCGCGCCTTACAAAAAGGCATACATCAGGGGGCTCGTAAGGGTAATCGAGTTAGGGTTATAAGATAGTACCTATATAGATAAATATATATGTATAGCAGGTACCTACTGTACCCGGAGATGTTTAAGGGATGAGTAGGTAGATCGAGCATTATTTAGATGGCTGCTGATGGTTTAGTTCAGTTTAGCTTAACTTCCCCGCGCCAAGAGTTATGTGTAACGCGTAATCAAATTTAACAGCGTCCTGGATCCTGAATGCCAATGCCAATGCTGATGTCGATTCCAACAAAGATGATGATAATGTTGATGATGATGATGACGACGATGACGACGAAAATGATGACTTCTATGATGAGACACGATGAAATTTACTTGAGGCAGAGAGAAGATGAGAAGTTTATTTAACTTATTAAAAGCGACCAGGCAGAGGACCCTTTGAGGGATGACGGAACTATTCGGGTGGATAGGCGATGGTTTTGATGGTGGTTAATTTTTGGCTGCGTTGAAATGAAGAAGTTAAGTTTTGGAAGTTATACGAAAATTCTATATAAAATGTTGGTATTAAAACGGGAAATATGTATGTATGTAGGGAAGGTAGGTATATATAAAAGTAAAATTTGAACGGTATATACTTTACAGACTATACAAATGTATTTATGCATGTAGGTTTATATGTATGTAGGACCCAACATATGAACATAAAGATATAGGTAAGATTCAAAACGTACCTACTAGAATTTAATGGTTAGATGGGATAAGACTTAATAACAGAATCATTAAAAAAGGATTTGAAACTTAAGACTTTCTTGGTTTAATGACATGACAAGAAGAAGCGATTATTTGGAATATGATAAGAAAATTCATAATTCAATTCCATTCAATTCAATTCAATTACAATCTTTTAGAGTTATTAAATTTTGCAAAAAAAAATTATTAAATTTTGCAAAAAAAAAATTATTAAATTTTGCAAAAAAAATTATTAAATTTTGCAAAATTTAATAATTTTTTAGCTCCTAGAAAAGAACGGTATTGAAGCTGGCACTAATCAGGAGCTTTGGACATAGCTTATAATGTCCATTGGTCACAGTATATAGCGAACCAAGGCTCCAATGACGGTGCTGAGCTTCGATAGTGTGCTCGGGAGGGTAATCACACCGATACTAACCAAACACCCAGCACTGCAGAGATAGTGATAGAGCAACGGTTAGACGAGAGAGCGACCATGAATGGTGGATGAATACACACAAAACTAGACATATAAAGACACATACACAACCACACGCAAATAAACGCCCACACATAACACAAAATTTAATTATTTTTTTTGCAAAATTTAATAGACAACAAGTAATAGAGTAGTTTAAACATTGTACATTGAAATGTACACAATGAAGCAAGCTGAACGTTTGCTAGTTTAGTAAAACTTCTGATGAGCTCCGTGGCTGAAGCGAAACTGGTAAAGTATAGATAGCCAAATAGGAGCCTACACGGCATCCCCTTAAAATCTGAAACTCCTGATATTTTTGTTTAACCATGACGTGATGCGAAGAACGCATTTAGCTTTTTATCTTTTTATAGCACAATGCACTATCCTGCTACGCAGGACAATGCACTATCCTGCTCCGCGGGACAATACACAAATGCATAAAGAACACAACAACACAATGCTTCATTTACACCGATTAATGTAGAGCTCCCTCTAGTACCTCAAACTATGTGACTTACGGCGCTGGACAACTGGTGCCCCACCTGCCGTACAACGTTTCGTCATGCTGCTCCATGAAATCTTCACGGATACAGATGACATAAAAACCAGCACTTGCATTTTTTTTGCAAAATTTAAAATTTTTTTTTGCAAAATTTAAAAATTTAATAATTTTTTTTTGCAAAATTTGATAATATAAGTTCAGGTAAATAAAAGAATCAAGTAAAGAGCACAAGGACTACTAAATATGAATGATACTAAAAGGATAATCAAATATAAAAAAAAGGAACTAAAAAGTAACTAGGATTACATAGATTTTTCTGATCGTATTATTAATATTATCACAGCACTTCATATTGGGGTTTAGCACTATTCCAAGGTTGGTGAACTTATTTGACATAGGCAATGAAACGCCGTTCAACAGTATAGGCGATATGTCGGTTTCATTGAGTGTGCTATTGTAAACGATAGTACAGAGTGACTTTCCTGGATTTAGTAGCAGCCGATTATAGTTAGACCAGGTGCAAATACGGTCCAAATCAGAATTTATTCGTGCCACGCAATCCTCGAGGAAACCAATATAGGTCTACTTAGATACAGCTAAACATCATCAGCATATAAATGAATTTTCACATCATGAACAGCTCTCGGTAAATCGTTGATAAATAAGCAGAAAAGCAAAGGACTCAGAATAGATCCTTGAGGAACCCCTCGTTCTAGCGGCTGCGCACTGGACAGTAAATCATTCACCTTGACTTGTTGGCGATGACGGGTTTTTTTTCTTTCTGTTTTTATTCTTTTATTTTTATTATAAACTTAAAAAATATTGAACAAAGGGCAATGAGAATTTTAAATCTGTTACTTAGTTAGCGGTAACTGAATAACTAAGTATCCATAGAAGACTGGGTTAAATTTGAATCACAAATGAGCGAAGAGAAAACATAAACAAAATGAATACAGTATGCGGCAGTTGTGATATTGTTGTTAGAAATGGAAAAGATATACTTTGCCAAGGAGGTTGGAATAGACACTTTCACATAAAATGTGTAGGCTTGGTACAATATGATATAGACCAAAAAAAAAGTAAAAAAGAATCTGGTGTTTATGTGCGATCTATATGCATTGAGTATCGAAAAAAAAATTTACGGATCAGTTAGAAGCAGGGACCGAAAATAACTGGCATTTTGAAAACTTTAAACAAAAAAAGCTGGGATAAATCATGATCGTGGAATTTTGTGGAATATACCAAAAGATGTCTCGTGAAACCCGTTTTGATTCCTGTAAAGCTTTTGAAAACTTAACTTTTCATTAAAAAAAAGCTAAAAAAAACCAAGCTGGAAAGGCTTTTTATTTTATCTGGCAAAAATATAAAGCCAGCTTGACTTTTTATTTTTTCGGGCTGGATGGGCTGGAAGTAACAGGTTTCGAAGCCGGAAGTATAAAAAGCCAAGGTGGTTTCTTATTTTCAGGGTCCAGACCAGTTATGAATTTTTTTTTCTTATCCGGTAATAAACGTGTAGTTAAGTATTATCAATAATAATAACTAAAGGAAGGTAATGATTTACGTTGTGCACTGCTTCTGACTTATTTTAGGATATCGTCATTAACTTACCGAAAACCGGAGTTCTTAAAACTTTAACAACTGGACGAGTGCGGCTTATCGTTGTCGGCTGCTTCCTATCTTTTTTTATGTTATGTTTGCCGTTGCCGCGCTGCAGTGCCGACAAATTATTTGAAAAGCGATTAAGGTTCCCATATCCGAATTATTTTTAATGGAAAGGAAATTTATTTTTTCTAGCCAAAAATGATACTCGGCTAGAAAAAGTAAGAAACCAGCTTGACTTTTTATACTTCCTCAAAAAATAACCAGCTTCAAAACCTGTTACTTCCAGCTCGAAAAAATAAAAAGCCAAGCTGGCTTTTTATTTTTGCCAGACAAAATAAAAAGCCTTCCCAGCTTGGTTTTTTTAGCTTCAAATTATTATCGGTCAGGAATAAAAGGTAAAGTTGGCTTTTTTCGTAAAAAGTCATAACTGATTCGGACCCTGCGATATTAAAGGAAAATCTTAGAAAATAAAAAGAGTATTATTGATCAAGAAGTTGAAATTAATAGTATTTTGAAACAAGTAAAAAAGCTAAGTGATGCATAAGAAAACAAGTGAAGTTTACAATAGTTCGGAGTGTGGACAGTGGGGAAACAAAATCGTATGCGGATGCCTTAAAAAATGAACCAACTATCTTGATAAAACCAAAAAAGAAGCAGGAGCTAATTTTAAAATTGTTGGAATGTCAACTAAACAGAATGGCAATGTAATGATTGAAAGTGCTAATAGGGATGAGTTGAAGAAGAAAATCAAATCTGCGGTGGAAAGTAAACTAAGTAATGAATATGAGATTGTAATACTGAAAACGAAAAAAACCTTAAGTGCTTGAGTTGATTCAAAAAATGAAATTACAAAATGAATTTATAAAGGTCTTTGAATTGAAATGTGTTAAAATAAGGGAAGTTAAAGGTAAATACGAAAATTATTACAATGCGGTGATAGAAGTGGAGAACTTTTAAAGGAAGAGACTATTAATGTAGGCTGGGATCAGTGTAAAGTTGTGGATGGAGTTAGCGTGATAAGGTGCTATAAATGTAAAGGATTTAATCATGTAGCGAAGGTTTGTAAAGGTGTAGAGGTCTGTGGGAAATGCAATGGAGCACATCGTACGAGTGAATGTACAGAAGAAGAAATAGTTACTAAGTGTGTTAATTGCGAACAAGCCAATAAAAAATTGAAACTAAATTTAGATACTAATCATATTACTCGTATAAATGGAAAAGCACACGAGTTATAAAAGCGTTAAAAACATATTTTTTTTCGCATATGGGTGCGGGTCAGGATCAGAAGTAATTTCGATAGAACGCTATGATTTAAAATATTTTTGGAAAAACGCACAATTTGTTTTTTTTTATAATTCTTATGTCAAATATGATGGATCCATATGGGTTCTCGGTTCAAACTTTAACACTTTATTATCTAGATTTTTCATTATTCCAATACAATGTGATTGAAAATTTGTATTTTGCCCAAAATATTTTAAATCATAGCGCTCTATCGAAATAATTTAATTGTGGAAACTACTTCCAATCCTGACCCGAACCGAAAATGAGCTATTGTTTCTAATGAATTGGTCAGCGATTATAAATGTTTTTTACCTATCTGATTTTCCGACATACAATCGATGTCAGAACAACTTGGTGGGGATCTCGCAACAGGAGCAACAGGGTTCTTCCAGTAGAAACTTAGTTCCATGCAATCAACGAATAGCCAGCCATCCGTTGATTTTTCATAGCGATATTGATTCAAGCCTGAGTTGTTCAACATTTTTACGATTGTAGGGAAGCATTAAATGTTTCTTAGATATTTACTTGCAAATTGTTCTTAAGAATTTGAATGAGTAACTACCGACAATGGTGAATTGGTGAATTTATTCTTGTGGTTCACTCTTTCGGCCACAAGGGCACAAGCATTCAGTTTTCTTAGAATGATTTGAAAAATTTTCTTTAGATTTTTCACTTATCACTATTGACGGCCGACCATGGTTGGTTCCAAAGGGTTATATTGATTCAGGTGCCTTGGCTGCTCTGGGTCGCGTTGGCAAGCATACATTTCACAAAATTTTAAAAGCGACTTCTTCCGACATCCTTTCGAACATTTTGGGTTCTGATAGGTTTTTAGGTCTGGATACGCGCCTTATGGGGCGAGACATTTAAAAAGAATAATAACTTCGGCAGAATGTGGCTCATTAGTGACAGAAGAAATGATAGTTTCAACAATTGGTAAAATATCTTCAACTCATTTTACTTCCGCCTTTCCCCCAATATTAAAATTTGTTCAAGGCGAATGAACTGGATCTACGGGCAAGTATTTCCAATCAAGGTTACCTAGATGAAATGAACTCTCTCATTATGTTAAATCATATATTAACTGAAGTCATCAAGTCAAGGTCATTTTCTAATTTTAAATCAAAAGAATCCCTTTGACAGAATATAAACATTTATTAGCAAAGTCATATTTCATGACAAAACAAACAAACAAACAAAAATACATTTTCAAAATTTATTTATACCTAGTACAATTACATACATACCTAACATATATGCAAATTACTATAATATAAAAATAAAACATTTTCGCAAAAATTTACAGAAAACAATTTATGCATAATGCAAAAAATAAACAAACAAACCGACAAATACTGAACGCTATAGTCGAAACAATAAAACACATGCGAACCTTTTTCACAGGGATAGTTTTGTTTTTAAGGGTTTGGTTGTAGAAGGATTTTGAACGAAATTGTGCTATTTAACCTCTTTTTCCTTTTCTCTAGAAGACTCATTTGTCTTCAGCATAATTTATGGTCGAGTTATTGCCCTAATTCGTCTCAGGCTTCCTACCGCACACAAAATACCTAACATAGGCATAAAAGGTAATTTCTTCTCTCTATGTTGCTCTATCTGCCTGTATGTATGTATATTCAGGTTGTTATACATTCATATTTACACGTAGTTATATATATTTTTAGAGGATTTTATTTTCAAACGACAAATCCACACTTTAAGGATCACGACAAATGACAGACAACAGAATGAATCGAAACAGAATGGTCAAGTCGTTTTGCAAATATTTTGAGAACTAATTAAACACCTTTTGGGGCAGTAGCAGTAGTTGTTGGTAGAGTAACACTAACAAGAACAAACTGGACTTATATACGCAAACAGTTTTGTATTTGAGTTGTTGGAAGGATGTGTTTCTTAGAAGATGCATGTAAATCTTTCAAAATTTTCAAATCCTGATTTACCACACAATTGCAAATATTTACGAAAAGAAGTAAAATATCTTAAAAAGAATATTTAACGTGCATTATTTGTTGATAAAATGTTGTTTGCCAGATCGTATTTAGGATCTGTAGACCCCTAGGCTGAATTTGTGATGCGGGCCCTATCAGAGGAGTTTTTCAAAAATTAATCTGCAAAAATCGCATTTTAAAGCAATTTTCTAACTAAAAACCTAAAAAACAAAAGATTTGAAATTTATTATTAAATTGTAGAATTTTATTTATTTATTTATACAACAAAATAACAAATCTAATTAATTCAGTATAAATCAATTTAACAAAAAACCGCGCTGATAAATTGAACTTTTGAATTCATTTCTATTCATATAGTCCAACCAATAGGGACTAAATAAGGCCTTTAGACTACATAAGGTGGGGTAGTTGTGATTTTTATTTATGTTAGGGTTCCGGAAAAATACAAGTTTTCACCCTTGGAGGGGTTTGCGCAATCTGTCAGCTTGGATGAAAGGTACAAAAATATTTGTTTTTTTTTTTCAAAATAATACCTCAGCGGTTGATCCTACAACAAAAATGGCTTCCCTACATTTTTTGTATAAACACTTTTTTTTTGTGTAACGATTTAAAGCGGCGGAAACGTTACCATTCTTCCAAAAAAATGTATACGTATAGTAGGTAACTACCCCTTATAAAGGACAGGATTTTTCGTCCATGGTTGTCCATAGGACGGGATGTGATAGTAGTCACCTAGTCAAACAAAAAATTGTATGGCAAGAGGGAGCGGCATCTCAATCATTTTGGAGTTGCAGGGTAATTAAGAAAATATACAAGTCTTTCACAAAATACCCTGTATCTTAAAAAGTTCCCCTCAAGAGAGTTATGATGGTATTTTCAAGCTCGGCATCCAATCTCATTCAGTCTTATCTTTGTGATCGGTATCAACAAGTCACATGTAATGGAAACTCCTCTGCCTTTTTACCAAATACTAGTGGCGTACCCCAAGGCTCGATACTAGGCCCACTATTATTATAAAATGCCAGGGACAGAGGAGATATGTAGTTATATAACTGTGTGACTTGTATGACGCTCATCATCCCTCGTCCCAAAAACCTTGGTATCGCCTTTCGATTTTCGCTATATCTTGATGTAGCCACTCTCCTTGCTCGTCGGTCGTGTCGCCCAAGTTTTATGGGAAAAAATCAATATGTAAATGCAGAAAATGCATCTTGAGAGACATTCGAGCTCCAATCTTGTGATAATTTTGCAAAAAGTTGTCGATTACTTCTTTGTAATCCGGTGATTTGTGGTTACCGAGAAAGTTGTGAACAACACTTTTAAACGATGTCCATGCCGCTGCTTCATCAGGCGCTAAACATTTTGTGAAGTTTGCATCAGCCTTAAGTTTTCGAATATCAGGTCCGACAAATATTCCTTCTTTGATATTTGCGTATGACAGTTTTGGAAATAACTTGATTAAGTACTGGAAATCGAAATTAAATGCTTTTCTTCCATAACGAAATCACTTTTATTGCTCGCCAGTGATGAAGACGAAGTTCTTTGGGCATTTTTTGCACTTATACCTGGACAAATTGGTAATGGATCACTGTCCGTACGTGGAACTGGCTTCGACACTGATGATACGTCAGGATATTCATACCGTGCTAGTTTTTTTTGTATTTATACCGACGACATTCATTGAGCAAAAGTAGCAATCATCTACATAATTTTTCTGTTCTCTCCATAACGTTGGCACAGAAAATGAAAAGTACATATTTTCACCAAGTGACCACTTGTACAGCTTTGTTCTGCACGCGTTACAAAACAATTTTGGTACCCATGGCTTGTCAGTGTTTATTACTACAGCAAAACCAAAGTACTGCAAATACGCATCTTTGAATGCATTTGTCATGTATTTTCCACGTTTTCCGAGCATATAACATCCACAAACGTAACAAAAACACTTTGAATCGACTCTGCAACGTTTTCTCTGCATTTTCCACACGTTCCGAAGCACAATCACAGTACAAAAACAAGTTCCAAAAGATGTTCAATGCAAAGTGGTCAGCTGATAGTCGTTGTAGGAGCGCAGTACTGCCACCTAGCGCGAACTCGAAAACTAGAACCAATCTTGACGCACGGATCGAAGATCTGAGTTCAAGGCATCAAATAACGTTAAAAATCGTTCTCATCTGGTCGGGTCCAAAAGTTGAACCGAATTTGTAAACTTGTATTTCTTTTTACCATGTTTACCTTGCAATCGTATATGCCAACACAGTAATACATGCCTCTATATCTTCTTCTAAAATATGCCTCTGCCTATTTACCGCAGGCTTGACGTGTTAAATGAATAATTATCCATGAAATAAAAATCAAACGACAAACGACCAATACAATTTAAAACTCACAGGCATACTCCTACAAATATCCCTATCGATTTGACCCAATTTCAATCATTTATCCATCCACATTTATATTTTCCTTAGCCCATTACCAAACCACTTAAAAGAAATTTATAAAAACAGGAAAACAAAATGTCAAACAGGTAAGGACCAGCAATAAATTCATATCATGAATGTCCTTTACTTCTAAGCTTATCGAGGTTCCTTCCATTCCCTTTTCCCTACTACATATACCTTAAGGATTGATTTATAGAAATTACTCATAAACATATCACAGGATCTTCTACAGAGAGGCAAAAATGTCCAGTGCGGCGTCAAATATCCGACAGAAATTATGTCGAGGCAAAAAAAAAAAAAAAAAAAACAACAAACAATCCCGGAAAAATTCGCTTCACACATCTTCCAAGGCGCCATTGTCAGGATAACGTTGATAAAATTTTATTTATGCGTCGACGATATGTTAATAATAAATATCAACTTGATGGAGATAAAATACATACATATGTACCTAGATTCAGGAAGATGGCTTGTATAAAAAAAAAAATTATTTTTGGCAGTTTTTCAATTTCTCAGATGTGATAGAGATATGAACGATCCTCCAGGACATGGCGTAAGGAATTTATATGTATAGTTTCGGAACTGGCGCCAATTACCATCATCCCAATTTGAAATAGCTTGTAAGAAAGGAAGAAGGAAATTGTGTGCAGATAAATTAGTTGGAATAAATCTAAAATAGGGATAGAAAGAAAAAAAAGCAGCTGTGTACGTACGTACGTACGTACATACATGGACTCAAGTCAAAATGCCAATAAATCAAGAAAATTTTAAAATGAGGTTGCAACGAAAGAAGTTTATGAAAACCACCCGCTCGTATATTTTATTCCTATACCCCCGTGTATCGGGGGTATTCGGGTCGATTAGGGCTACCCCCTATTCATTCTATACTTAATATTGTCTAGATTTCAGTAGTAAATGAGTGCGCTATCATCTTCGATGGATTTATGTCAACCGAAGACACTTTCTCCGACCCTCAAAGGTTGAAGACAAAGTGGAAAAGCTATTTTTGGAAAAATTTTCAGTTCGGCAAAACTTTTAAAAACTAAAACTAGTCAAGACAAGAAAATTCCTGAAATAAGTAAATGTCAAGGCCTTGAATGTGAAATTTTGGGTTTTTCTCTTGTTTCTAGCTGTTGTTGTAGAGTTGTTGTTGCTGGTTATTGTTAGGGAAAACGCGCTTCAAACATTCCTTAGTTTTGGTGCGATGCCATATTCCATATTGTGCCCAACGCCGCGATCATTGAAGTGCATCTGGTTGGCTCAAAACGTTGACAACTCAAACTTACATATATAAGAGACGTTAAACGAAATTTTCACGTTCTCCTTGATCTGAATTCCGCGTCCTTTTGAATGAATTAAAATAATTTTTTTTTTTTTGTTCATTTTAAGTTAAATTTAGATTTTTCCACTTTTCCGGACAGTTTTAAAAGGAAAATTGTTGCGTGTAATTTGTCATTCTATGGAAAATGAAAGAAATGACCTGGAGCGGTTGATACTTTTGTATATAAGGAGAGACAGGGGAAAGAAAATGTAATTTAAATGCTCCTCAGTTCGGTGGCTAAGTGTCTATGCCGTCTGTACTGTCACTGATATTCAACATAAAAGTATTCAAAGGAACGTGACACCGAGTCATTTTTGGTTGAATATTTTTGACATTTAAAGTCATTAAAAAATTTGGGGCTTGCAGTAATTAGTAGAGAATTCAAATTTCCCCTCAGCTCGAATTCTAGACTCCTAACTAGACTAGCGCGTACGGCGTACATATATATAGCCAGATATTTGAGGGGTAATGGACAGAGTTCAATTAAGTTTCCCGATTATATGAGTTTTGTCATGGCAGATGATCCGCGAATGATTCTATGGATAAACACTGGCGTCATCCGACCCTTGTTAACCTGCCCGTTCAGTAGTGTGGTGGAAAGCAATAGACTTCGCCAATCATCGCAAGGTATATTGGAGAAGATTCATAGACTAGCACTCGGGATCTGGAGGTCATCCTCAACATACACCCGGTGCAAATACACATTAAGCAGAGGGCGTCGACTACAGCGCTAGGACTGCTTCTTAACGTCGGCTGGGTTCACACGGGAATAAGAATTCCACATGAATCCATTTATGAGTTTGTGCAGTCTATCGCACCTGACATCGACAGGGACAGTGACCACCTCCTCGAGACCATGCTGGAAAGCAATTTTGAATCAAAAATTCTATCCAGGGAAGAATGGGAATCATTTTCCGTGCTTCAACCATAAACAAACCCAATAATAATATATACTGATGGCTCTAAGTCCGATGAGTTCTGTGAGGAGCCTGAAAGCGAATTCGCCATGCACCTTGAAAACCATGCTACGGGTTTCCAGGCAGAAGTCAAGGGCATTCTTGAAGCAGGAAGGAACCTCATTAACTCAGACACTGAGAATAAGGAGATAACCATCTACTCAGACAGACAGGCAGCTGCAAAGCTTTGTTTAAACCCTTTATAACCTCTAAACTATTAATGGAGTGTGAACTCCCTTTCTCGGAATAATAGGGTGATAGTGCAGTAGGTGCCGAAGCACAGCAACATCAGCGGGAAAGAAAGGGCGAACGAGCTTGCTCGTCTTGGTGCAGTCTCGGCGGAACCAGCCTCTAAAGTCGGGATTGCATCAAAACACCTTGTCTCAATCATTTCAAACTGGACTGACCGCCAACACAGTCGCCTTTGGTTAGAAGATCCCTCGGATAGAACAACAAAGGAACTGCGAGGTAAATCAAACCCAAATCAAACGAATAAGCTCCTAGGACTCAACAAGCCAACCCTGAGAGCTCTGGTGTCCATTCTCACTGGGAACTTCTCTCTCAGGGTCCACATCCACAGGATTAGACTTTTTGATGATCCTACATGCAGGGGTGGCGGAGAGGAATCCGAAACAGTGACCCACTCTCTATGTCACTGCCCAGCACTGTCAGGAATACGTTACAGAGTTCTTGGCTCACACCTCCTGACGAGTTACACGACGCCGGCAAGGAGGCTTGGGGGCAATACTGAAATTTATAGGAGCGTCCGGATGGAACTTATGAGCAATCGCTCATGGGTCTGGAGGATGAACGATGGGCCTTGACTTCGCCTACGTTCGGGGGACCCCGCGGGTACAAACCTCTGGTTCAATCAATCAAATCAAATCATGGCAGAGAATTTGGTCCTAGAAGAGTTGGATTATGGACCAATTAATAACATACAAAGGCACTGCTCATCATTTATAATGGATGTATTCGAAAAGTTTCTATAACAGCCAAAACATCCGAAACAGGACATCAGTCAGTAATTAGACAAAAATTAATTATTTTCTTAAGAATTTACATGTGAAATTTTCTTCGGAAATTTTCTTCAAAAATTTTTATTTACGTATCTATACCTATCGAAAGAAAGCATCAGCAGAGATGGGCGAACCTGAGTACTTGTAGGTGTACAAAACTGTTTCTTGATGGGCCTAATGGGAATATCTCCGATTTTCTCATGGGGCTCGGAAGGAAACAATGCAGAATTGTGGTTGGCATCATCACCGGCCACAGCTCACTTCACGCTCATCTAACAAGGACGGGAGTTGTTGACAGCCCTGAGTGTCTGTCCAGCCTGGAGGGAGAGCCAGAGACAACCGAACACTTTTTGTGTGCGTGTCCGGCCTTCTCCCGGTGCAGGCTGGATACTATAGGGTCTGCCCTTCTATCTGTGGATGAGCTGAACACCCTGCCTCACCAAGACCTGATGCGCTTCATTAAGAGGACAGGAAGGTTTTGGTGAATGGCCTTCTAGCAGGACAGCACAATGGGCCGCTATAGCCTCCGTGCTTGGGATAGGGTCTCTTGCCCCTGCAATTAAAAAAAGCCCAAAAAACTACCGAAAATCAGATTTTTTCTTATAGGAATTTATTCGTCAATTTTTCTCCAGAATTTACATAGTGCAAGGAGTTGGATCTTTGCATTATTTCGTCTGCCTGGGTAGCTAAAATTTAATATTTTCGTGGGAATTTACTAGAAAATGTTTTTTTGATAATATGTAGCTACTTTTTTCCGGTTTGCGCTTGTGTTTTAAATCTGCTCTCTTCGTCCTATAATTAATCTTAGGCTAATTTTATTTTATTTTTATTAAGCAGTTCACCCGATAGTAAACGCAGCTTACACCAATTACTTACTACCGACATAATTTAAAAAAAAAAACAAATCTACAAAAGAAATTTAATTACAAGAAAAAGCGATAAACCTAAATTAAAACAAAAATGCCAAACTGAGTTGAGATCGGTGGGTTTTTGAGATTGCCATGGTAATGTAAGCTATATCCAGTTATGATTTATCTAGAATTTGCTTGCTTAATTATAGGTATAATTTTAACATTCATAATTCATTTAGCATTGTCATTATAAAGAGAATGTGGATTATTTTCTTAGGTGTTCGTAGAGATAGACCGTTATCTTTGTGTCAAATTGACATTCTCTAGACTCTCGAGCGTGCTACTCAGATTTCTGTGCATAGTTTCAAGCGAAATACAAAGTACATATCTGCGCAAGGCTTGTAGAGAGAGGCTAGTTGCATTCGAATCGAAGAAAATAAAAGCGCCGGTGGAGTCACAATTGGATAATGATTTTCCACAAAATTCGAGGAATCTTAGAGATACCACCGTATATGGTAACACTTGCTGGAAATTCACTCTGGATCTTAACTATTTAACTCAAATTTTTCTTCTGCAATTACCATAATTTCTCTTTGTCTTTCTGCTTTCAGTTTTTCTTAAATTCGAGAAACAATTACAGATTCAGACATTTAGACGAAACTGAGGTGTAACAGATATCATATCCATATATGGACATATAATCTTGGGACGTTCGACCGGACAATGTTTCGCTTATTCTTCTCAAATTTATATTGCCTTGGACTCTACCTTCTAGTTTGCGTAAGTTTTTTTTTCCCAATAACTTTCAGCTAATTTCACGAGCTGCCAGCTGAAGTGACTTCTATAGAAATTATTCTCTTCCCCGAGTGACTATCTTTCGATCTTCCTGTTCGACGAATTTTTTGGTTTAAGTCAAGAGTTAATTACGATTTTCGATAGAATATAATTTTCACCAAGGGACAATGTATTCATCTTAATGAACGTAGGCATTAAGCCAAATTGTCCCATCAATGGGACAGCACAAATCCAAGGGAACGCAACGTGTCATTATTTGGTGCGATTTATTGGTAGCGTGAATAATCCTTTTTTTTTTGGAAAATGAAAACGGCTTCAGTAAAAAGTGAGTAATTTACATAAATAGCAAAGTTGTAGCCAAAGATGTTGAGATGGATGATATGTGTTTTTAGCAATATGCTCATGAATTTTTAAATCCTCAGCTAGGGCAAAGTAGGGCAAAGTGGGGTCCCTCAAGATTCTATATTGGGTCCTTTGCTTTTCACTCTGTTTATAAATGACTTGCCTGATATTCTCTAGGATGTGAATATACATTTAAATACAGACGATGTCCAGTTATATTTCTCAATAGACTCTTAGAAGACTGCTTTGATCGAATGAACTGTGATCTCAACAGAATCAATGTATGGTCGAGAATATACCACCTGTAGTCTTAGACAACGTTTCGCTGCCTATGTTAAATAAAGTCACTACTCTTGGTATTATTTTAAATAGCGAAATGAAGTGTTGCGACTGCGTTAACAGCATTATCAGAAACGTTTATGCAGAGCTTCGAAGTCTCTGGCTCTCAGCGAGTATCCTATCTACTGAAAATCGCCTCAGATTAATTAAAGCTTTAATTGTGCCCCACTTCAATTATGGTAGTGTTATATTTCCTAAACTGGATAGTTTCTGTGCCCGTAAGATGGACTGCATTTGCTTCGCTTATGGACTTCGCAGATTTGACCATGTTTCGCTATTTCGATCGCGCGTACTTGACTCTCCACTGTTTCCCTACTTACGGCGGTGTGCTCTAATTTTCGCATATAATCTAATTAATTGTGATCGACCTATTGATAGTTCCGAGAATTTTTCTAGTTCACACTATCACGACGTAATAGGAATATATTGCTTCCAGGTTTCTATAAATCTACCATGGAAAAATTGCTCATCTATAGAATAACCATCCCTTGAATGTCCAAACTGCAGACACTGTTGGTGCGTTTAAGCGACACATTGAAATACCTATAGTATAATATTTATTACTCCTTTGCTATTATGAATTATATGCATGATCTCCACAGCAGAAGTTATGCTAAATTTTTAAATTTAGCTCTAAAAGGAAACTTATTCTTCTATTTCTTATTTTCTATTTTCTTATTCTTTTATTTTATAGTAGTCCTTATTATATTTAATTTTTTTTTCAAGTTTTTATAAATTGTTTTATAATATGTCATCTCAATTGTCAAAAATAAATCACCTACCACTGTTTCTGATTACCACCCGGTAACTGTGTTATGGTTTCTGGCAAAACCCCTTAAAATGCTCATGTATTGGCAATTGAATTCTTTTTTAGAGGAAAATCGTATGATATCGCCCTAGCAGTCGGGATTTCGCTCCCTCCACGATGAGTTTGCAATAGTGATATTGTTGGACTTTTCCAAGGCCTTCGATAGCCTAAATCATTTTAAACTTATATCCAAACTAAAAAAAATTTTCAATTTAAAGTGGATGGTGATCACTGTGTAGAGGTGTTCCACAAGGTTCTATTCTTGGACCACTTCTGTTCTCTCTATTTATAAATTATCTGCCACAGAAAATCCAATTCGCTAAGGTTCACTTGTATGCGGATGGCGTCCAGATTTACCATAGTAGATCTATCGGCCTTATGGAAAACTGTTTGGGGTGCATTAATGAGAATCTAGTGTAAACCTATCTGAGTGCACTCGTGATAATGATATAAGGCTAAACCCTCCGAAATGCTCTGCAATCCCAATACACAACCCAGGCTTTAAGCCCGAGCAGCTTCCATCAATATGTATCGACTCTGTTACCCTTCCGTATGTAGATAAGGTTAAGAGCCTTGGAGTTATGATAAATTCCAATTTAAAGTGCACAGATTATATTAGCGCCCAATTGAGGAAAATTTATTTTGGTCTACGGATGTTGTGGTTGTGTGCTGATATACTACCAATCCGTACTCGTGAAAGACGACTTGTCAAGGTTCTACTCTTGCCTCACTTCTGCTTTGGAAACTTTGTTTACCCTAAACTAGATGCTACAAGTGAACGTAGAATGGATGTAGCCTTTAATGACTGTGTCTTCGGTTTATCCATGGACTGCGACGTTATGATCACATCACACCCTATAGAACATCGTTGTTATGCTGTATATTGCAGACATACTTGCATCGCAGAGGGTTGATCTTCCTCTTCGGCCTTATTACATCACGCAAACCTAGATATCTTTATGATCGTTTACAATTTCTGCCTGCGTTTAGGAAGACACCGAAAAATTCTTATTCGCAGATTCTCTAAACGAGTCATGGAGGGTTCTTTCCTTGTTCAGTTGATTCGTCTTTTGGAATAATTTACCCACACATATCCAGGGGGCGGAAAGCATGCATACTTTTAGAAGGTTACTCCGGTCACATAATTTATAGTCTTTTATTATTCCTTTAAGTTTTTTATTTTATTTTTTTTATTTTTAATATTTTAATAATTCTTTGTTGCTAAATTTCTTTTCTCTTTTTTTTTGTTTCTTTTTCTCTTCTATCTTTGCTTATATGATTTCTTCTTTTAACTTTTAAATTGAACTAAATTGAATTGAATTAAATTTATTACTTTAGTCTGTAAGTAGTATAAGTTCAATCATAATTAATTTTAGAATTTTTTTTTTTTTTTTTTTATTAATTTATAAGGAAGATAAGATAAATATCTTGCGTACAATTTTTTTTAATAAATATGAATATGAATAGAAAAATTGTGTCTGTATATTTCTTTCTTCTGTTAGCCTTGAAAACTCGATCTCTAGCACCCTTAAATCTTGTGTAAAGTATTCCTAAATAAATATTTCTTTTTCTATTTCTATATTCATTATCAATCGTCAGTTGATTAATGGTAATATACAAAATACTTGTCAAAGTGAAGACATATTACTGAATTTAGTATTTTTATTTATCTTTCTCTTAATATCTGTCCCACAAATAGTCTTGTTATCTTTGATCTGTTCCAAAATAGGCATTCTCCAATGATGCATTCCAAATCTAGCCATATTCATATTATTTTACTTCTTACAGTATTCTACTTCACTAACTTATTTGTTTTATTTAACATTTTCCAAAAGAAACCATTTCAATTTGTGGAACCAAATAAACATAAACACAGAAAATCTACCTTACATCTTGTTATTGAAATGACCAACACATAGGTATAATATCCATCCCACATCTAAAACACAATTCAAATATTACATGCCTAGTATAATTCCCCAATTATCGCATTTGTATATCCATTTCTGACAAATTTCCAATTAGATCAATAAATATTCATAAATAAATAAATAGTTGTACAATAAAATGTGTGTGAATGCAATAAATCTTATAAGCATAACATTAACTTTTAATATGATGCCTAAGCCTATCTACCACCAGAGTGTTGCTCCATGAACAACAGCAGTCTCTATCTCTCAGTAGAATTTTAGTAATGTGATTTTCAACATAAATCAAATACACGAGACTCATTTCCCCGACGTTTATTTCTCCGGGGCGAATTATAATCGACAATTAAAGTCAATTAGTAGGTTTTAATGGTTGCCAGTAGAAAGTGATAGTTAAGAGCATCTCGTTGTAATCACATTCTCCCTTGCTTATACAATCTATGTATATACCTACCTACCTACCTACCTACCTAGTTACATTTATACAGAAAAGACGTTTTCACACCGTGCGCGTATCTTTTGATTTGACTTGAAGATTGTACTTTGGCGACATTTCAAAAACTTCAGCAATTGTCTTGGGCATGACCAATAAAATTAAGAATAAATTGTTGTTGTTGCATGCTTTCACTATCGTCATTATACATAATAATGTTAAAGCACGCATGTGTTGCTAGCATACAGGCTGCTGCTGCTTTAAGTCATACTGTAGGCAAATAGAACATGAGAAATTTCCTGAAAATTTTGAAGTGTGACTTAAGTAACTGCGCGTGTGTGGTAGAATAAGAAAAAATATTACAATTAATAAAGAAGAAGAATTTTCGATTAATAAAATTTTATTTGATGATTTTTCGCATCAAGGCTGCGCTGGCTAATATAAATCACAAAAATATTGACATATTGGTGAATCCTTGATATTCATTCTGTGATTTCTTATTCTATAATTCAAAAATTACTGACAAATCTAGGTTAAAGTTTCTAGCATGAAAATATAGCTAAACATATTTTAGATGGATTAATATAGTTAGATACCACTGTAGCCTATGATATGCTGCACCAAGTCAAGTCATACATATCAGAACGCATTTTCTTGTCAGTGTGTCATAGGAACGTATATGAATTCATAAATATAGCAATAAAATTCCACATTGAAAGCAGATTTTTCTTCTTCTGTTATCCCTGAAAACACAGAGTTTTTTTTTAACACAAATATTATTCATTCTTTCTCGTCTAGTCTAATTCAGAAGATGATAAATCTCAGAAATTTTTTAAATATTATAAACGCGTAGAGAGAGAAAATTTTATAGGCATGTCATAATCGACTATTTTAAAAGCTTAGTTGAATTAATTTATTACCAAGACGAGAGATACAAATTGTGTTACTCAGATGTTTCTCAGAAGAAATTTTGTGATGTTTTTTGTTTTTTTTTTTAATTACAATTTCTTAAATAGTATTGTGATTGTGATTTATTACCACCCGTTGAGTTTTTTATCTTGAAATTTCTGTACATATATGTATATACCATATTTGCCTTATAACCATACAGCTGTGCTTGAATTCTAACGTATAATTTATAGCATGCCTTTTGTTATTTCAATTTTATGTTTCAAAAATCACCTTAAACACCAAATTGCACTATTAAAAATAATTTTTAATTTTTTTTTTCTTGATGTAGAGTAAGTGAGAAAGGTAACAAAAACTCATAGAATTAGTTTCTGCGATCACATAGATCAAACGATTATGCGCCACTCTCCAAGTCTCTTTTCTATTATTCCTAAAATACCCATGTACAAAGGTCCCACCTCCTCACTATTAGCAAGAGTATTGCAAACTCTAGCGAAACCTCTATAAACATATCTTCCTCGATTCTAAAGGGTCAAACTGTCGATATTGGTGTAGACAAAACACGTGCGGAGATGCATAAACTTTAGCAACAATAATAACAGTTGTGTGCATAAACTATTACAGATGCACGTTCACAGAGCCTTGTTTTTTTAAATACATGTGTAATTCACGTTCTGTACATTTTTCAATTTTAAAAAATAGCCCAGTAGAAAAAAGAAGATCTTAGAAGCAGTAATGTAACTACTTACTTAGCAAGAAAAAAGAAGTCCTTTCCGGCCCGATTCTTTTTCTTCTTCTTTTTTTCTCACGATCGCATTGGGGGCAAGTCCTTCTACTTAGATGTAGGTATAAGCACTGCTTTTAAGGGGATTATTTATGTAATGCTTATAACAGATAGAGGATATCGATATCTAGAGATACCCCCTATCTGTCATAAGCATTACAGATATCAAAGTACGCCTGACAGACATAAATAGGGGATTGATGTGGCAACCCATCCTCCTTTGACATTTCAAATCGGTTCTTTAAGCGTAACAAATTTGGAAATGGAAGTGAGAATATATTAGCTTTAACGCAACGCCTAAACGGCAACAATTAATTCTAAATATACAACAAATTCAAGATTTGGAATGAAAAAAGAAAAAATTGCGTTATCTTGCAATAATATATCGGCGAATGTGATGTCTCACTTTACAATTTTGTGTGAAATGAAGAAAAGTGTGGTTGGTAGAAGGTTTGATTAAAAACAACCAAATTGTAATGGAATAATTTCTTAACTCAGCCTTTTTTTTTATTACTTTTCCCGGAAATGTGTGATTCTTCTTCTTCTTCTTCGCTTTTTCGGGACACATTTTTGCTTAATTAGACACACTATCATATTATTATCAACAACTAGATGGCGCTGCACAACGTAATAAGTGCCGATGATCAGGCTATACCGAGTAGTGTTTGAGAATATTGATATCTAGATATCTAGTCTATGCCCACTAGTTTTTCTGGTTATATTGGGAATATTTGATGACACACATGGTGTATAAACGGAATATTCCAAATATATATAGATATCGATAACCAATGTCTGTTATAAGCATAAGGAGGAAAATATAATTATATGTAGCTACAAGATCAAGTAGTAAATTTTTATTATATCTAAATGTAAATACCGTTAAAAAAATATTTTATGTATTGAAATTAGTTCGTCTCAAAAATTTTTCAATTTTCAAAGGCACAAAGTACATTGCCTACGTATAAATATGATCTTAAAAGCTACTACCTTCAACATCATACATATAATTGCAACAAATTTAATATCGACATCTTTCGTGAAAGAATCGATAGAACGAACTTTTCAGAAGCGCGTTATTAAAACATGAACTTCAAAAAAAATTGAACAGCTTTCGAGCTTATTCGTGATTAAGTACATAACGCTGACAAATCCAGATTTATTTACACATTCGTATCCGACAGAAGAGCTGTCAGAAGAGATAGAAAAAATGTTCTCAGACATAAAACTCCAATAGAACTGATAGCTTCCTTGTTGTGTTGGCTACGTATGCCAACAGAGAAGATAATTCTGGAATGTAAAGATGTTAGAAAACAAAAATACAACGAGATAAAATTTATTTACCGACAAATTTACGACAAAAATGTGACAATTTTTTCTCATATTTATAATTATTGTTCTAGTGACTTCAAGTTAATATACATAGTTATTACCTGCATGTTATTTTTTGTATTGAAATAAAATACCGCAAATTTTAAATGACATAAAATTTACGATAATACACAGCAGGATATAAAATTGTGAAGATCAAATAGGTAAACTGAAAAAAAACCGACTTAGACCACTCCCTTGAGGAACTTCGTTTACAACGTAGGTATATATGTACTTATATATTATCTTAATATATATATATTGCACTACATTCATCTAGTATCCCCTTAGCCTACTAATACTTAAATATGTTGAAAATCTAAGCCAGTTAAAAGAGGAGCAGATTCCGAAGTTTTTCAATTTAAAATGTGTCAACATAATTGTCCACTTGATCGAAAACTTTCACCATATCAAATAAGTCAGCTTCCATATTGTTCGATATAAATGAGTTGATTGATTTCAATTTTTCTACTTAATTCAAAATTTTTGATTTACTAATTTTTACTATAATTAGGCAGTTGGGTCCAAGTTATAAATATTTTAGATGGAACACAGTGCAAGTAGCTTTCAAACAAAAAAATAAGGGAAATGAATCATATACTAGTTGAAAATCAGGAACAAGAACCATTGACCAATCAAAACTGTACAGTAAAAATAACTGAGATCGTCGTAATTATTTTATGAAAATGAAGGCGGCAATACAATTGTGGATAGAAAAACGACAATAAAATTGTGGATAGAAAAACGACAATAAAATTGTGGATAGAAAAACGACAATAAAATTGTGGATAGAAAAACGACAATAAAATTGTGGATAGAAAAACGACAATAAAATTGTGGATAGAAAAACGACAATAAAATTGTGGATAGAAAAACGACAATAAAATTGTGGATAGACAAACGACAATAAAATTGTGGATAGAAAAACGACAATAAAATTGTGGATAGAAAAACGACAATAAAATTGTGGATAGAAAAACGACAATAAAATTGTGGATAGAAAAACGACAATAAAATGGTGGATAGAAAAACGACAATAAAATGGTGGATAGAAAAACGACAATAAAATTGTGGATATAAAAACGACAATAAAATTGTGGATAGAAAAACGACAATAAAATTGTGGATAGAAAAACGACAATAAAATTGTGGATAGAAAAACGACAATAAAATTGTGGATAGAAAAACGACAATAAAATGGTGGATAGAAAAACGACAATAAAATGGTGGATAGAAAAACGACAATAAAATTGTGGATAGAAAAACGACAATAAAATTGTGGATAGAAAAACGACAATAAAATTTTGGATAGAAAAACGACAATACAATTGTGGATAGAAAAGCGACAATACATTTTAGGATAGAAAAGCAACAGTACATTTTTGGATAGTTGGATAGAAAAGAAACAAGTAATATTTCTCAAAATTAATAATTCTATCTATTGACGTATAGTAGGTACATAGGTGATCAGGCTTATTTTAAGTTAGCAAAACTGACAATTTTCTAAGATAAATAAAAACAAAAATCAAAGAAAAATACCCCAAATTTACGACAAAAAAACGACAAATCATACACTAGAAAGAGAATTTTCGCTATTTTAGCATATACTTTTCAAATTTAATTTTAATATTACATACTCTGTCAATGATAGACACTAAGTTATTTTATATAACAGTAAAAAACATTGTGAAAGTTAACTTTGTTGCGATTAATTTAAAATTTATAAGTAAAACCAATTTTTAAATAAATAACAGCGGAGAAATTTCAATTTTGAATTTGTATAAATTTACACTGCCTTGAATATGTTTTTTTATTTAATGGCAAGCTAAATTTCCTCCAGCAACAACACTACGTTTTTTATGATGGTTTGTGATACGTATTAGTCATACCTTGTTAATCTGCTGTATACCGTAATTTTTATTTTGAAAATTATGTAAATATTGCGTAAAATATATACCTAATTATCTACAGATTTTTAGATAAGTGATGAAAGAATCTTCTACTTTAGAAGTGGTGCAATTTTTTATTACATTGAGTAATTTTAAAGTTTTTCGTTTAATAAGTTACAAATTACTTCAATTTTAACATGATAAGAATTTTATATTTTGACTATTGTCAAATTAACTTATGAGAAATCCTGAGCAATGCATATTGGAAATGTAATTTCCATTTGGGGACCTATACAAGTTTCTCTATTAACACTACAACAACATATTATTGATGCAACTTTACATCGCGTTATTTACAGTATAGACAAGCATTTTATTCTCAAAATTAATAATTGTTCATAATTATGTTTTTTTATTTAAATAAAAAATAATAATTAACTGAAAACTTGAAAAAGTTTACCAGTTAATTCCAAATTAAGCGACAGGATTACCTTGAAGTTAAATTAAGTTAACTTAAGTTCGTTGAGTTCAGAAAACGGTCAACGGTGTGCACTGTAAAATCGATCATAATACTACTTATAATTTGCAAATACATATTAAAAAAATATATATATAACCATTAGCAATATTTGTAGGCGTGTTGTTAAGCAAATTAAAATTATAAATTTTTTTAATGCACTTCTTTATTTGGCATTTTAGATGTATTTACGTATAAAAAAAAACTGATTTTTTTTATTAGTATTTAAAATCTCATTTGTTGGCGGGTGAAGAGTCTTTAGCCGATAATAATCTTAATGTCCCATAAAAAAGAAAAAAAAATTGAAATTTTTTAAGAGTGTGTGTGTGCGTATATGGTAATATGTATGTGGGTAGGACTATGTAGGCATAGGTAAGTGATATCAGTAAATCTCAAAACCAAATCGTTTTCACCTGTGGTGTTATATTTTATAGTTATATTTATGTATTCGTTATGTCACATACGATTGCACTAACTAATTACATCTAAAGACTTCCATGAAATCATAAATATTACAAAATTTACATAACCAAAAAAACACAAAAAACATGTAATTTTTCTCTATATATAAAAGTAAATCCGATATCAATAAACATTCCACATTTTACGTCCTAATTAAAATCACTGTAAAGTTTTAAAGAAACAACACAGCAGTTCATATGAACATATGTACATTCCCATCGTATGTAAATATATACATACATATATGTATGTATGATATGGATGGTTGGATGAAAATATACATTTCGTTGCTATATAATCCAACAAGAAGTCGCAGTTTCCTTAAAACAAAAACTTATCTGCCATCGAAATTCAGGGGTTCAAAAGATAACCAGCGCAGCACAAAAACAAAAAAGGAGTCATAAAATTTTCTCATAAAAATTAGAAAAATTATATCCAAAATGATGTACGACTTCGTTTGTTTGAATATTTGTTTTTTTTGTTCCTTTTTGTAGATTTGTGAAAAGAAAAAAAATCTAAAGGTCAAGTTATATTAGAAATTAATGTAAGTGTGTGCACAACAAACATCAAAAAACAGAAGTTTGTTAAAACACACAGAAAGTATAGAAAAATATCTAAATTAATTAGCTTAGCTTAGCTCTCCCCAATAATACATAGATAAAAAAAATATTTTCGAAACGAAACACGAAATATCAATTTTTTAATGATTTCAATGGAACACCGAATGGATGAATATCATGAAATTCAATATTTTCATCGGGTTTTTTATTGCCGCCATAAAATTGCTGAGGCTTTATCTGCGTGGTATGATGATGAATGCTTTATGAGAGTTTTCAGTCATCACGTTTAGATAATGCTGACAAAAAAAAAATTGAGATGTTTCAATATAGTTTCCAGTTTTTCGATTGTTTATCAAAATTTTCAAATGAATTTTATTCTGAGAGTTGTTGAATTTGTCTGCAACGCATGCTCACAGGTGTTTCAAAATTTCAAGAAGAGGAGAAATGTTTTCCTAAGTTTTCCTGTTTGTTTTTTTTTTCTGTAATTATTTATAACCATTGAAGGTCATGATAAAACAATAAACAACCATGCATTGAGAGAAAAGCTCTATAAGATTTATTCGAATTCCAACTGATTTTCATTTCATACCCATTCATTTCCATTCCAAATTTGTCTAGCATTTTCTATATTTTCTATTTGTTTCCCAGGCTACAAAAATTTTCAATTTTTCAAAATAATACTTAACTTTTCTTTAAGAAAATCGTCAGCTTAAAAAACAGCATCAGCTGTTCATTTTCAATAACAATGGTGTTGAAGAAAGGGTGGAGGATTATTATTATTATTAATAGAACCTCGATAAACTCAATCATGCTATGAGAAAAAAGAGATCGCCCGATGTTATCGCTGCTTGCGATATGTATTATTACGTGCAATAGAAAAGGACGAACGACATCTATTAGAAATACCTAGATACTTCGCGTGGAATAACTAATTAAGTACGGACATAAACCACATTCGGAGAATCGTATTACATGAAATAGAAAAACACAAGCGACATCTATAAAGTATGGACATAAATAACTATAGGTTCGGAGAATCGATTAAGAATGAATCTTGGGGAATAATTTGTAAAGTATAAATAAGGCGCCTGTCACCGCCAGGGGGAGAGTCTTTTCTCAGACAGTTAAGTGAACTTAGAAAACTATTTGGATTGCGATAATTTGAGGTACAGCAGATACTAGCGATAATTATTGTAGAGTTGATTGGTGATTAGTTGTGAATTTTATAAAAGTAAACAGTTGAGTGTAATAAAAGGAACTTGTGAATTATATGTGAAATGTTGTGTTTTTAATAATGAACTATAAGGCCACGCTCGTAGCAGTATATGTTATTTATTGTTTAATTTGAATTTTTTTGATAACCTTTCTTGTGACCTTGTAAAATTTAAGAAACATTTAATTTAGGCAAGGAGGTGCGCAGATTTGTTGAAACTTTTGATTTCGGCTTGATACGGATAAAATAACAAAAAAACAAACACTTGCTGTATATTCCGCAATTGGCTTTTCATGGGTCGGGGTACTTTTATCACACTATTTTTTTTTTTTTTACAAAATTCCTTGTATTTTGAAAACCAAAGAGTTTGCGGTTATTACTAGCTGAATAAATGTCATTGGATATGGACCCTTTTATAAACGAAGAATTATCTTCATGCGTCTAACCACAAAGAATTTATGGCACTTTAAAGTTTTAAATTTTGGAATTTTAGCTAAATTTCTTTTTTTAATTTAACTACAACAATTCGTAAAAATTACATCATCAAAACCATGCTTTCATATTCGAATATAAAAAGTAACAAGAGAAAAGTTCTAATTGATCTAAGACCAATAATATTATACCCTAGCTAGATGAAAATAAAAGTTAAATAAAGTGAAAGCCATTAGTTTTGTATGGAAACATCAAAAAAAGATTACCCGATTTAGTTCATTTTTGAAACTTTATTTACCATTTTTATGAAAACACTGCATACAAAATTACAACTTTCGACATCGACGCGTTCTCAGGAAGTGTCCAATTGTATAGTGAAAAACAAAAGTTTTGTATGGCGACACTAAGAAAGGATTGCTCGATTTAATCCAGTTTTTAAATGTTATTTACTATTACTATGAAAACACGATGTATTAAATTTCAGCGCTATACGTTGACACGTTCTCAGTGCCCAAATATATAGTGAAAAATGCGATTTTGGTATGGTAAATTTACTCTTTTTTTTTTTTTAAAAAAAAGCCCGTCTTTAAAATTTCATTTTATTTAGCCTAGGTTGCCATGCGATGAACTTTGTTCTCTGCAAAGGACCAGATTACCGCACTATTGTCCACAGACTGCATTATTTCTGACTCTATGTACATTCTACAGCACAGAGAGTGAACTGAGCTTGATCTTCTCTGTAGTGGATCTGAAATAGTTTTTCACTCGTTTTAGCGTTGAAAACAGCTGTTTTCCTCAGCAGTTTGACTCTGGTGTAAATAACAACATCCGAATTGCTATTTCCACATTTGGATAAATGTCAAAAAAGTCGTTTTCCAGGATGTACTTGCATAATTCCAAAGCCGATCATTGTTTTTCCCCGTGCAACTTCAGCGGACGACAAAGTCCCATCTAAATAAAGTGCCTTCTAAATATCCTTCAGGGGGTATTCTAGTCTAGACGCCCGAATTTTAGGTGATTTTTAAAGTGCCATAAAAAAAAGGCAATCAATATTTTTCTATCCATTTTTTTTATGAGTTATTTATTAACATTAACATTGCAAGAATACAGAAAAAAATTAAAAAAATTAAAAAAGTTAAAAATTCAAAAAATTAGCAGCTGATGAAGTGGGGGGCTTCAAAAATTTGCGCGTGATCATCTCCACGATTCCAACCCGCCTAGCAATCCGAAAAAAAAATAAAAAAGATTATTAGTCTAGAGTAATGTCGCTACGTTCGGAACTAGGGAAAAGTTGACATTTTTTTTTTTACAAAATGGCCGCTGCCTTAAAAAAAGCAATTTTTGTACCACTTTTTTGACTTTTTCGAATTTTTTAAAAATAGTGAAAATTGAAATTTTGGGATGCGGCTAGTTCCGGACATAGACAAGTCTATAAAGAAGACTCTCAAAAAAATTTCAAGTAAATTGGTCCAGTAGAACTTGAGAAATCGTGGGTATCGTCTTGAAAAAGGCAGTTTCGAGAAAAACGCGTTTAAAGTGTAACACCACTGTAAATTTTTTGAAAAATCGTTTTTTTTTATTCGCTTAAAAAATAGTTTAAATCCTCTAGAATAAGAAAAAAAAAAGTCCCGTGCGAGAAAATTTTTTTTTTCTTTGAAAATGGAGGTCGCCACTAAGCGCGTCAAACTTGCTCCGAAATATGTCCCGGGAAGATGGTTGTGGAGCCGCCATTTTGTTTTTTTTTTTCGCTGCCAAAAATTCATGAATAAAGTTCAATGTATTCCCGATAATACCCTTAAAAGGTTTGCGAGAAAAAAATTCGTGAAAAAACCTTTTTTTTTAGCCGTTACAGTGGCGTTACCCTTTAAAGTCCACACGTCCACGTGGTTTGGAAGTTAGAATTCAACTGTTGGCAGCTGGATGCAAGTGAACACTAAATATAAAGATACAAATTTGAAAAATCCTCTTGTAGGCATATTCTTGAATAGTTAAACTTTGAAAATATGAAAACAAAAAAAAAATCGATTTTTTCGAATTTCTAGACTAGAATACCCCCTTAATAGAAAGCTTTCAAGTTCCGTGCGCCCTCGCATATTACTTGAGATTACAAACTATTAAATTCATGAGAAAGTAAAACTTTTACTTTTACTTTATCAATTGAGAATTTGCCGCCTTACTCTGTCTATTGGTATATCCGCCCCTGTATACAGCAATAAAGTGAATTAAATTTGTTTTTAATGTCCGGTGTCGTATGTCTCCATGTACACCTTTTCCTACCATTACCTACATGGTTGACCCCTAGGCAACTGCCTAGTTTGCCTAGGCAGAAGTTCGCCATTGCCTCGAGCAAACAAGTTTCCATCTCTGATGTTAAATGATAGCTTTATAGAGGGTTTTTGATTTTATGTGTTACACGCAGCTAGAAGACTATTTCAATGACATCTAACGATAACATGGTAGCCATGAATTCAGATATTGGTTGACAAAAAAAATCTAAAGGTATGTTTTCCTGCACATATATTAGGTTATGGAGGAAAATCAGAGTCCTGCAAATCCAATGAAAATCTCAAAAAGGAATGGTGGCAGTAGGGAGATATGGTCATGTGTTTTAGTCCGACAAAACTACATGAAAATGAGAAGAAACAATGGTATCACTATAGTGGTAAAATATGGTAAGAAAATGGATTTCACTTATTTCGAGGATATAGTGTAGGCATAATCATAAATCATAAATCATTTAGATTAGCAATCTTGTATGGTCGCAGCAACTCATTGATTCATTAATTACGAAATTAATATTATAAAACGTTGTTTGCATGACGTCTGATGAGTCATTCAGGAAAATTCAAAATATTTAATTGTTGCCACCAATTGGTTAAGAACCTGCTCAACTCCAAATTAATTCTAGCAAAGCATTCTGTTATGTATTTGATAAATCTATTTAGATAGTTTTGGACATTGGCGGCATACGTACTTATATCATTTCAAGAAAGATCATTCAAATATATGGTAAACAAAAGTCCATCTAGAATCAATCTTTGTGGAGCCTCGAAGATGGATGATTTTGTAGATATATTTAATTTGATTGTAATTGCGGTAATCGCATCTAATTAGTTTCCATTTTATGCAGAATTTGGTGATACACAATTTTTTGTATTTTTTTTCTAGAATAACGTAAAATACTTATTGAGCAAAAAATCATTCGAGCTTTTTAGACAAACACGATTTTCATCAACTGGCATGACTGTGGCACGCAATTTTTCAACATTCAGGAAATTAAGAGATTCATTATCAAATCAATATGACTTCCAACTTAGTATCTTATCCAAAAAAACATTTTCTTTAAAAGACACAAAATTTTTTTGTGCTTACGATAAATTAACGACAAATAAATGATAAATTTCATGATATTATATTGTTTTGCAATCCCATACATTTCGGTCGGGTTTTAGCGGGCTTCTGCGATAACTTGACGTAAACTTGGGACCGAACGCATCAACTTTGTTTTTGCTTTTTTAAAGAACACAACCGACAAGTTTTTGATTTTGAAGATAAATTAACGACCAATAAACGATAAATTTCTACATAAATTGTTATATAATATTATAAGCGCCAGAGAATTGTTGTACTAACTTGACAACACGAGAACTAAGTTAACATTGCACCCAATTTTTTTTTTATTTATTCTATTGTATAAGGGCACGATAAATTAACGACAAAAAAACGAGACAAATTGTGATATAATTCCAAACTAAACCAAAAGAAGTGTTAGATGTAATTTTACGAATTTCTCACAAACTATAAAAGTTTTTCTTGTAAAAAATTGTACGCAAGTCCTTTAGAGAAGATCACATTCTTCGATCATGCGCTAAATTTGTAAAGAAAAGCATGGAGAAACACATTTGTGTTGAAAAACTTTTCTTTTATGTAGCTAATAGGGATTTATGTACATACATGTTAATGTTAAGATTAGGGGCGACCAGGCCTTCAGAACCCTGCGGACACCGCGACCATAGTTGATTTATTGTGCCTTCCCCTATAGTGATTAGGCAAAATCGAGTCTTTTAACGAGCTCGATTATTGCTTTCGGAGTTAGATTGCAGACATTATCTGGAGAGATAAGTTCTCTTTAAGTGATTTGCAGCCTTAGACTTGCAAGTGCTGGACACTCGCATATAACGTGCATCGAGGTTTCATCTTCCTCTTCGCACAGTCGACACAGTTCACTGTCGCATTTGCCTATCTCTTCTGGAAGTGACGGAAGGGGCCATGACCAGTGACTGCGTTAGCAAATAGTCTGAGCGACTGTCTGCTAAGTCCAATAAGTTGACGCGACAGGAAATGAGAAGGATTGAGGAATTTCTTCGCCTGCCTCATGCCTGGCGCGCTACGCCAAAGGAAATCCAGTTGTCTGTTTTCCCACTTAAGCAGTTCCCCCCTAAAGTGGCTTTTTGGTAGGCCAAATGTCGGATAGGGACCAATATACGGACATTCAGCTCGGGTTTTAACCAGTTCATCCGCTTTTTTATTACCGTCCACTCCTTCGTGTCCAGGGACCCAAACCAAGGTTACTTGGTTGTCCCTAGACAGTAGTTGGAGTTTCGAGTAGCAGCTTCGACTCAAAGGCTTGAGAGGAAAGAGCTAGGAGCGCAGCTTGGCTGTCTGAACAGATGTAGATGTTGGAGTTCTTACAGCCCTTGTTTAGGCTTTCCTGAGCTCCAACCTCTATACATACATACATATATTTACTTTTTATAAAATTTAAAAAATATTATTGAGTGTAAGACGGTAATTTGGTCATACTTTTTTTTCCTAACCTCAAATATAAGTTCGCCTTCTTTTATTTTCCATTTTCGTTGTATTTCCAAACTTGTACTCATACTTTTTAGTTGCGAAAGCATCAAGGTTCAATGTAATTTTAGGAATCGCAACTGTACTTTTATACCTTCAACCTTGCATGGTATATCTACATACATATATACAAATATGCACAAGCTAACGATGAATTCATTGATGTGCATAGAAATGCGTTGATTTAAACTCATCCTTTGCACAACCCCAGCTACAATATATATGGGAAACAGCTTAACCTCCTTCAGCAATCAGTAAATACCTAGCAATTGAGTGATATACCAAATCTGCTGTACCACAGAGCTTGTCTACGCTCTATCTATGTTGTATGCTTGCTTGCTTGCTTGCGCTTGCCTGCTTGCAGTTTAGCACAAAGCTTTACCGTCCTTAGCTATGCCTTTTGTGCTAGGTCATAGTAATCCTGGACAAATTTTCGATTTTGATTGTACATCGTGCATTTAATGACATTTCGAATATTCACGGAATTCTGATGGAGAGAAATATTTCGTTGTGTTTCCGTGCCAAGTTGAATCAAATTCGTTTGGTGGGGCGGGCGATTGGGCTAAAATAGAGATTTAGCTTAACACTTTATATATACAGGACACGAAATGATCTATGTACATATATGTATACTGTTCACACTGTACATAAACGCACAGTTTAATTTGGTTAGACTTAATTCCAATCGCCCATCATACCGCACCACCATCATGATTTGATTTGATAGATAGGCCCAAGAGTGCTGACTATGGTGGAAGGACTACTGCTACTGCTGCTGCTGCTGCTACGCTCCTGCTCATTATTAATCCCATCTATGTTGACACACCGAATTACCAACAATTATCCAGCAGATTAAACCCTTTTCTCGTTCCTCTTGCATAGAATTTACCGATTTTCACCAATCGATTCACAGATAATGTCACAACAGCACAGACATGAAGTTATTAACGAGCTGTGTGTACTGGTGGTCCATTGCTTGCTAGAATAATCGTCCTTGTTGTCCCCCCCCCCCCCCCCCACCCAGCCCTCCCTAGCCAATCTCCTTCACCAAATAATATTTAATAGGAAAAAAGAGTATCAAAGATAGAAAGAAAAGGATCTCTTTCGAAGTGTGGCCGACGGCGGCGGTAGCGACGATGACGACGACGACGACGTCGGCATCCCCTTAAGGTGATAATCCCTCAATGAAATAATTCAATTACAAGACGAACTCAGCCGTTCATTTTCTGTCGAATTGAAAAACTTTTCTCGGCATTCCTTTATATATACATACAGCACAGCTGATGAAGTGGGTAGGGAGGCGCGGTACTCTCTCTGTATTCCCGAATTGCTGCACAACCCCTCTAATCCAGGAGGTGGTAAGTCAATTCTGCAAAAACATTTTCCAATTATAAATCAATTTTCGATTAAAATTACTTTGCGTGCGGTAAGAATTTGCAGAAACTTTCTGCCACGACAACAATCTCCACCCTGAGGCATTGAGAAGGCTTCCGAAAAACTCTGTCTTGTATATCCATACATACATATTATTCACCATCGTTTCTATACCCCCTCTCAGTCATCTGCAGACTCTGTATATATGGTGGTGGTGGGGTTATAAGGGTTGGGGAGAGTGCTAAAGCAATCCACAGCCTCTATGCTTCCTGCGGATTTCTTAGCTTTTCTGTGTTAAGTTTTCGATCCGCCGTGATGCTTACCGCTCTTTTCTTCTGCTTTCCAGTGTTTTCATCATATTGAAGAAGAGATCTCCTTTTCTGCCGATGCAAAGCAGAGTAAAACTCTTCTTCGTTTTTCGGGAAAAGTTAAATTGTGCGGTGAAGCGTTTTGGTGTCTTAAGAAATTAGTTTTAAAGAACTTGTTTCCAGAGCCTCAGTTTCTCGTATGTTTTAGTGCTGTTAAAATCATTTTATTGGTTTCCTATGGTTGCGCACCAGAATTTAATTTTCTTCAAAAGTAATTTTATCGTTTTCGTGGAAAAGAAAATGAATTTTCTATAGAACTAGAAAAGATGTCTATCGGTAAATGGAGTATATAGTTTCATTGCAATACAATATATTAATCGGAACGTTAGTTATATTATATGATGCTGCTGCTACTGCTACTGCTGCTGCTGCTGTATGTATGCTGCTGCTATATGTATACTGCACGAACATAAATTTTTTTTTAATTTTTTTCTTTAATATTATCTTCTGGAGCATCAAGTCTAGCTCGAATTTGATAACGAGTGAAAACTATTTTAATTAGTATACCTACCAAAGAATGTATGTATGTGTGTATATGTACCATTGAAAAACTGGCTGTAAAACACATAAAATTTAGAAATAAAAATTTGATTTTCATTATAAGATTGAGAGATTAAGCATAACCTTTTCTCACAAAACGAAACGAGCCGAGACCCATTGATATAAACAGTCCACTCCAATCACTTAAAAGTGAGCCAAACTAATTTACATACATAAAAACATTAATTGATATTATTCATCTTCTTGATAAAAATTTTATTGCTCCAATACTACTCTATCAAAAGTAGTCGGCAGTCATAAAATTTTAATAAATACCAAAAACTACTTTTTAAAACACTACCTGAGAATAAAAAAAAAATGAATTATATGTTGTACAACTTTTATATTATTATTCCACCGCCAAAAAGAACCGCAAGGGACACCTAAACAGGATGGGACTTGTTAACAATGCCTTTTACAGAGGAAGGATATGCAGAGAGGACTCACTTTCTTTGTCACTGTCCGGTTCTCTCCGGAAAGCGTTAAAGATTCCTTGGCTCACACCACCTAGATGAACTGCATGAAGCAGGGAGGGTTGGGAACCAATATTAAATTTTGTAGGAGCGTTCGACTGGGATTTATAAGCAAGTTTCGCATAAATTTGGAGGGTGCGCAAAAGGGCCTCGTTGTAGCCTAAGTTCTAGAGACTCCTCAGCTTTCTCAATCTCTCTTCTATCCAATTCAATCCAATCCAAACAATGTTGTGGGGTTTGTGATGTCTACCTAGTTATAAAATATACACAACAGATGTATTCGGATGAAGAGATCAACGCGGCTACTATAGGGTTTTCGTCCAGTGTCAAAAAGAAGAAAGGGTGGGGGAGAATTCCAGCAGATGTTACAATTTATTGTACCCATTCTAACCTATTAGTTTTGTCTATAGACAAGTCAGGTATACAAATTGGTTGATCATTGATCAAACTAAAGGAAGATGAGCTTACAAAGATTAGCTTGCCTATGCAATATATGTAGGCCTGGTTAGAGGAGGACAATCTTCTGGGGCCGGATTCACCTTACTCAGAAAGTTTGGGAGTTTGGGAGATGAGAATTTTCGTTTTCCCCGGTTAAAACTCTCTAAGTCTCCATTCGAGATTCTCTAACATACTTGAGGAGTGAAAGAAAACGTGAGAAATATTGAAATATTGAAAGACGGATAACTCTGTGTGGGAGGGTCGTAGAGCATTGCGGTTTTTTCCTACGGATTTAGGGTCTAGAGTACAAAAACATAGTTGAAAAATTTCTGAGGGAGGGGCTTTTGGGATGGGATGGGATCGTACCCCCCCCCCCCCCCCCCCCTTGGGGATTGTCCACAATACGTCATGTTTGGTATCAAATTAAAGAGGGAGAAACGGGTAATCGAGTGGCGTAGTTTTTTTTTGATCATTTTAACTTCATAACTGACTTTTTACCGCCGAAGGTAGGATTTTTTGCGCATGGGTCATATACACCCCAGTTCCTATATTTTACATATATTTCTTCCGTTCTTTGTTTCACATCCATTAGTATTCTGTTATGAACATTTTTCTCGTGGAAAATGAATTTCCACGACTTACCAGTTCTTCATCATGATGAGTTGAGTTTTTGTACCAGAAAACGGCCATTTTTTCATCTTAAGAAGGACTGATTCACTTCTTTTGCAGTTATCTCCTAAACTATTTAGCGGAGTCAAAAACTAATTACATATCTAATTAGGGGACAAAATTTCTGATGCAATTTCATCCTACATACAAGCTTTATCATGCATATTTAGAATTTTTATAGCATCTCTTCTGTACTGGACGACGACCAAATTGACCATATTCGCGTGAATTATAATTTTTATCGGGTACCTTGAGACACAAAAAACCTTATTTCTCTGTAAGTATTGCAAGGATTTCCATAATTCCAAATTTATAAACATAGCCAGGATATGCAGTGAATCAATAAATCCTAGGTACATTGGTACCTTCACAAAGGACAATAAAAGCATCCAATACTAACACAGCCGAGAGTTTTTCCGAGTTGAATAGAGAATTTGGCAAATCTCACAATACAATTCCACGAGTTACAGAATTCCGAGTGGAGAGTTAAGTGACAAAAGGACTCTCATCTCCACAACTCCGCAACTCTCTGAGTTAGTGAATCCGGCCCCTGGTCTACATACCATGCGACACCGTGCTACCACCACACCTGAATATCCTCAGACTTCCAAATTGTTTTTTTTTATATTGTCCCAAAGAGAGAAACATTGTCTGAGAGCGTAGCCATTTCGGACCATTCTACGTATTTTCATCGATGATTTCGTAACTGACAAAGTTCCCAACAATTGTAGTTCCATTTTTGAGTCTGATTTTGCGAACTCACTTGAAATGCATATCATTATTATCTTATAGGCTGAGATTTGCACTATTACAACATTAGTGAGAATAATTCTTAACTTGAGTAGTATCAAGAAGAAGCATATCAATAGCCTCTCAGATAACTGCACCGCTTTATACAATGGATCTTAAGTTGTTGTGAAATAGTCCTTAAATGGCTGGAATGGAGGGAAGGATTGGGACATCCCAATATATATTTCTGATCTGCGCTTCCCATATTGATTCTAACATAGTCTTATTTAGGAAAGAGGCTGTTGTAGACTTTGCAATATCAGTAATTGGGTCTTTCATTCAAATAATATTTTGAGGAAACATCAACACAGAGTTGTGGATAGTATCATTGAGCATTCCACAATACCTAGCCTGACCGAAAGAGTTATGTATGGAGTTCACACAATTGAGCACTCTTGTCTGCTTGGCCAATTTTCATCACGTATACGCTGAATATTTTCAAAAATAAATTCATAAACAGCCCCTCAGAAGACTTTACTCTGGGTTCATTAAAATGATATATAAAGATTCTAATAAGTGAACAAAATGTGACGCAATTGTCGTTTTAGCTTCGATATTTCAAATTTTACTCAGCTTTCACAGAAACACTGAAGAAGACTTCTACTACTTACTTACTAAGGATACGCTCAACAAGGCAGAGAATTTTCTGATTATACTGAGAGCTCATGTGAACTGTCTCCGTCGTACATTTTATATTCCCTGCTGAAGGAATCGTATCTTAAATGAAAACTTAAGGTGAAACATTAAGGGGGTATTCTAGTCTAGTAATTCGAAAAAACCGATTTTTTTTTGTTTTCATATTTTCAAAGTTTAACTATTCAAGAATATGCCTACAAGAGGATTTTTCAAATTTGTATCTCTATATTTAGTGTTCACTTGCATCCAGCTGCTAACAGTTGAATTCTAACTTCCAAACCACGTGGATGTATGGACTTTAAGGGGAAACGCCTCTGTAACGGCTAAAAAAAAAGGTTTTTTCACGAATTTTTTTCTCGCAAAATTAAAGGTGTTTGAAAAAACTTTTTAAGGGTATTATCGGGCATACATTGAACTTTATTCATAAATTTTTGACAGCGAAAAAAAAACAAAATGGCGGCTCCACAGCCATCTTCCCGGGACATGTTTCGGAGCAAGTTTGACGCGCGTGGTGGCGACCTCCATTTTCAAAGGAAAAAAAAAATTTCTCGGACGGGAACTTTTTTTTCTTCATATTCTAAAGGGTTTAAACTATTTTTTAAGCCAATAAAAAAAAACGATTTTTCAAAAAATTTACAGTGGTATTGTTAAACCATAAACGCGTTTTTCTCGAAACTGCCTTTTTCAAGACGATACCCACGATTTCTCAAGTTCTACTGGACCGATTTACTTGAAATTTTTTTGAGAGTCTTCTTTATATAGACTTGTTTATGTTCGGAACTAGCCGCATCCCAAAATTTCAATTTTTACTATTTTTAAAAAATTCGAAAAAATCAAAAAAGTGGTACAAAAATAGCTTTTTTTTAGGCAGCGGCCATTTTGTTAAAAAAAAATTTTTTTCAACTTTTCCCTAGTTCCTGACATAGCGACATTACTCTAGACTAATAATCTTTTTTTTTCGGACTGCTAGGAACCGTGGGCATGATCACGCGCCAATTTTTTGAGGCCCCCCACTTCATCAGCTGCTAATTTTTTGAATTTTTAACTTTTTTACTTTTTTAATTTTTTTCTGTATTCTTGCAATGTTAATAAATACCTCATAAAAAAATGGATAGAAAAATATTGATTGCCTTTTTTTACGGCACTTCAAAAATCACCTAAAATTCGGGCCTAGACTAGAATACCACCTTAAGTAACCTACTATGGACGTCTAACCAAAATCAGTATTCAGTGGTTTCGTCATATCTTGATAGACATACTTGCATAAGCTACATACGTATGAAGTCGGAAAGTGACCATATATAGAGAGGTCATATTTAGTCATATGAAAAAATTGGAATGTACATGTATATTGAATGGTTTGAGGAGTAGCACTAGGAAACCAACAAGAGAGATATAGGATTTTACAGTAACTACATAGTAAGATAAACTCCACAAACCTAACTTAACTTAACTTGACGTGAGAGATGAAGAACGAACTTTCCGTTCATTTCTATATGATAATTGTGGCACTATATACCCATTTGGATTAAGGGCCAAATCACATTATTGCTTTCAAGTATTCAACTCCACAAAATGCTCTTAATATAAATTTTCGCCTCGATTACAATGGAAATAAAACATTATTTGATTACAGGATTTTAAGTATTTCTCCCATATAATCCCAACTGAAATCTCCGAAATGTTAAATATCTTCAATCCAAACAATGATCCGTAATAACTCCCAAAGCTAAACGAATCGCATATATGCGTGTATGTATAATTCCGCTCAAATAAAAGGCATATGAGAATGTATGTTTGTATATACTTATAACACAAATCTAACTACGGCAAATAAGTATATTTCAGCGTATGTTCTGCCCGGACGTCAAATGGATGAATAAAACTACCATTAAAGCTGTATAAGATAACAACATATCCTCTCAGCCCCCCCACCCCCTCCATGATATAATAACGCTATCATTTGAATAGGGTACATCACAATTACCAGCGTTAATCCTCAGATCTTGCTTTCTAGTTGGTTTACCAGATACCCATACCCTTCATTGCTAATTTGGAATACAATGTAGTACAGATTTCTGAAAGGAATAGGAGAGCGAGGGGTGCAATGTAACTAACTATATTGCTGCCTGGTTGATTTCGTTTAGAGTGGTTACGACAACCTAAAAACCAAACATCGCAAATATAAGATTATGGCACAAGTAGTATAGCAATAGAATGGCAGCAAAGCAAAAGCCAAAGCAACACTGAATAGTCCTAAGACAGTCATGAGCTAACTAGTAAAGAAAAAGGAATCATTCGTAAAGATGATGCTATATATGCTGCCAACGCCTTTATGCTATACTATATACAAACTGCTTCTATATAATATCATGAAGTTAAGCTAAGATGATTCCACCGACGACAACTGGCGAGATTTTAGGAGGATGACTATGAGGAGCAGGACGACAACAACAATGATACCAATGACACTACGATATTCAGCAATGATGATAATACTTTTTGGTATATTTTTTTTTTGTTTCTTCTACCCAAAAATCTAGAGATATCTAATATCTTTATTGTTGCAATTTTACGAGATGTTCTACACACAGTGGTTAAGGAAGGAGGTATACCTACATAGTTAGTATATGTAATTCAGTTGGATTTGTACATATATACTAAGGAATTTGCCTCTGGTTTGTTGCTCAGGTTAAACAGCATAGCTTAATCCCTTGACTCTATCTACTATATAAAAGTTGTACAAAGAGACACTTATCTCGTTTTGTTGTTCAATTGCTTGTGAGAATGGAGTTGAATATTGCAATTTGCCATTTGGTTTTTCATGGTAACTGCCACAATAAAATGTTTCACTTGCTACTTGCTACTTGCACTTGCACTCTATAATTGCTGTTGATTTTCAAAATACTTACAAATAGCAATTCTAAAAAATTTCATCAGCCAAATTTTATGTTTCTGAGTATGTTGCCAATTATGTACATACATTACAGGGTCTTTCAAATTGAGTTTTCAAAAGTACGTGCCTGTGTAACACACTTCAAACATCGAACGCACCCATATTATATGTCATTTTGACAGCTGAAGGTTTGCCATTTATAAAAATGGAGTCGTATACATTACAAGAGCGTATGGAGATTATTGAATTATTTTATGAAAATAGTCGTTCGGTAAGAAATGTATTTCGCAGATTACTCGATGTTTATGCGGTCGACACAATCGTCCAACTGAGCAACAAATTGGTAATAATGTGCGGAAATTTCACGAAACTTGTGCAATACAAGATCGAGAAAGAAGCAATATGCTTTTGCCGGTCGTTCAAAAGAAAATATTGGTGCTGAGAGTGATAATGTTGCAGCTGACCCCAACACGTCCCGACGTTCACAACAATTGGGACTTTCTGAGTCAACTGTATGGAGTATTATGCACAAAGAATTAGCATTGAAGGCCTACAAAGTTCAATTGATATAAGAATTGCTGCCACAAGATTATTCCATGCGTCGGGACTTTGCCAATTGGATACTGGAACAGAACGACGATTATTAAAAAAACTCATCTTTTCGGACGAACCACATTTCGAGATCGGTGGCTACTGCCGTATTTGGGGAGAATAAAACCCTCGCGTGATCCAATAGAGGCGAACGCATCCACAAAGAGTCACTGTTTGGTGTGCATTGTTGTCTGGTGGTGTGATTGGTCCGTATTTTTCGAAAATGATGCTGGAAGAACCATAACCGTTAACGGTACCAGATATTGCGACATCATCACAACTTTTTTATGACCGAAACTGAAAAATATTGATACTGAAGACATGTGGTTTCAACAAGATGGGGCCACGTGTCCTACAGCCAGAAAAACTTTGCAATCAATTACTGCATACAAAGTTTCCAGACCATGTTATTTCCAGATTCGGTGACATGGATTGGCCTTCAAGATCCTGTGATTTGACACCGTTAGACTTCTTTCTCTGGAGCCATGTGAAAAGACAGGTCTACAAGGATAATTCTCGAAACGCTGAAGCATTGAAAGCAGAAATTATTCATGTTATTGGTGTGATAGAGCCGCAACTATGTCAGAATGTGATTGAAAATTTTGATGAAAGAATCAGGTACTGTAGAGACGCAAGAGGTGGTCACATGGGGGATATCTTTTTTAGAGTATAAATGGCAAACATTGTATTTCGAAATTAAATAAAAACATTTTCAGTTTCAATTCAAATTCTATGTCTTTTAATTATTTACTTTTGAGAACTCAATTTGTAAGACCCAGTATGTATAAAAGTACCAAGCAAAAAATAGAAATAAATCTACCGATGGAATTCATTAATTCAAATTGAATGAAACAGACACACACACACAACATATTTTCCCATTATGTGTCATACAGAAATTATCATAAAAATTTGACAAATAAACATAACGCCTTCCGGCACGTGCCGAAGAAGCTAACTCCTCCTTTACATTTGAATAATCTCAGTGTGTCATAAAATGCGAGATGATGTTAACACAACACATTGCATCGTGACGTATGTTTTCCTTCATTATGATCCAACCCCTCGAATTATGAAATTATTCTCCATAAATTTCCTCTAATCCTAGCCGATAAGTCGACATCGACATGGGACTATTGTTGTCACATATAGAGCACGTGTCATCATTTAAGGCCCATTAGAAGACTAACTGCAGGCAGATATCCCTTGCTTTAGGAATTTTTTTAGGATATTACGAAGTGTTGCAGTTTTTTATGTTTTTCTATGCTGTGAACTAACAACTGATACTGAGCCCTACTTTTTTTAATGTGTGATTTTCAAGAAATTTATATTTCAGAAATTATTTATAAGGTCAATGTATAGAAAATAATGGGAAAAGTTTTGAATTATTGGACATATGAATACTGTATTGCACTGATAATGGCCAATAAATTGTTTCAAAAATTGTATCTCTCGTCCATTGAAGATAAATTAAAGTTTTTTCGTATATTAAAGTAACATTGGCATAGATTGAAACATATTTTTTGTCACATCTTAATGCGGTGAAATCTCTCCAAACAGGAAGTTGGGTCTTTCACATTGAAGATACCATGGAAGCTACTTTCTGATAAGTCAATAACTTTGATAATAGATGGCACTCTCATCGCAAAGTAATTTTATTTTTAGCATTTTCAATCTTATTTTTATCAAGATCACTATGATTTATTACCGGACAAACTTTATACATGTTCTAGAAGGCATTTTTTGGATTATCCGGCACAATAGCAAAACCGAAAAAAAAAATTTATTTGTATTCCATCACACAACCACATTCGCTATTCTGCCGGAAACTAAAAAAAAAAATCCTTTTTTAACAAACATCTTATTTAAAGGGTTTTCCAATAAGAGGTGTTATTCTAATTAGCCCGCTATTTCGGTAGATGTCACTTTTGGAGCTGTCATTTTTTGACATTTGACAAGTAGAACAAGTAGTACGCCATTAATAAAAATGGAATGATACACGATTCAACAACGCATTGAAATTATTAAAATTCACTATAAAAATGGTAAAAATGTGGCAGAGACGGTTCGTAAAACTCGAACATTTTTGGGTCGTCGTGAAGCACCTTGTCGGACCGCAATACAGAAATTGGTAGAAAAATTCGAGCTGTCGGGACAAGTTAGTGATGTGAAGAATAAAGCCCGTGCACGTCGCTCAAGAACAGCCGAGAATATTGCTGCTGTAGCCGAAAGTGTTGAAGAAAACCCAGGTTTGTCCATTCCTCGTCGTTCTTTGGAATTAGGCATTCCACAAACGTCATTACACCGTATTTTGCATAAAGATTTGGATCTTAAGGCTTATAAAGTTCAGTTAACACAAGAACTCAAGCCGGCCGATCATCAACAACGTCGAGTCTTTGCTGATTGGGTCCTTGAAATGCATGAAAATGATCCGGAATTCCATCGAAAACTCATCTTGAGTGATGAGGCCCATTTACACCGCGATGTCTTCGTCAACAAGCAAAATTGTCGCATCTAGGGCTCGTAAAACCCAAGAGTTATTGTTGAAAAGCCTCTCTATCCTCAACGTGTGACTGTTTGGTGCGGTTTATGGTCCCGCGGGGTAATTGGACCTTACTTTTTCGAAAATGAGGCTGGAGCAACAGTTACGGTGAATGGATTGCGCTATCGACAGATGATTAATGATTTTTTATGGCCGGAATTGGATGGTATTGATCTGGACAACGTTTACTTTCAACAAGACGGCGCTACGTGCCATACAAGCAACGAAACCATTGATCTTTTACGGGAAAAGTTTCCGGACCGTGTTATCTCTCGAAGAGGTGATTACAATTGGCCACCGAGATCTTGTGACTTAACACCTTGCGACTTCTTCCTTTGGGGCCACGTGAAAGAGAAGGTCTACGCCAACAGCCCAGCGTCGATTCAAGACCTCAAAGATGGAATTCGTGAGGCTATCGAGGACATAGGGCAGCCACTTTGCGATTTGGTTATGGAAAATTTCATGAAAAGGAAAGGGACCTGTGGGCGTGGTCGTGGTGGTCATTTGGCTGATGTTGTTTTCCATTATTTACAGCATACCTTCCTCTTTATAATGAAATAAAGATCCGATCATTTATCTCAAAAAATGGCATTTTTCTTTGAATATCAAAATAACACCTCTTATTGGAAAACCCTTTATGTAGCTCTACTTTTGTCATGGAAAACCCATTAAGAAAATTTAACAAAAGCTAATAAAAACAAAAAAGTACTAATTAGACTCTGCTGTCAGATAATAAAATGATTCATTGAAAGTCATTGTGATCGTAGAAGCACGAATGGTGATGCTTACCACCCGGGATGTCCGAATCATATTACAAATGACGGAAAGTTCGTCAATCCAAATCCATTTCTATTGGACGTCTGTCGAGTGAAGATACATTAGCTAAGATTGATACTAAACAAGTCCTGCATAAAAATTTGGCTAAGAGAAAGCTATCACTATCAAATATTGGTGCCATGCTTGTCTACCGTTTGACCAAAACTCGATATCTCGAGACCATTTTAACGAAATCCAAGAGTAAGTTTTTTTTTTCACTCCTCATTTAGTGAAGAAAAAAGTCCCTTTTCACTACGACAATGCATCAGCCCACACGTCTACAATTTCCATCAACAAAATTGTCGAATTACCATATGAACTACTCTCCACATATCACATGGTGAACGAGTACACCCTAATAGGATGAAACAAACGCCTATTTTTCACTGAGTTCGGCAAATCATATTTTTTTTCTTTTAGAAAGCTTTAAGAAGTGTTGGATAAGCGTTAAGCAAGTGTTCTGAACTAAACAAAAGAAAAGAGACTATTATGACAAATAAATTGAATTTTGGCTTTAAAAAAAGGAAGAAGAAATCCTTTCATTTGAAAGTCACTGACTTACGTATTTTTATTAAAAAAAATTAAATTAAATAAAAAAAATTTTCAGGAAACGACGCTAGGATACTAGTAAAAAGTGGCGAACGTGCGCCGTATACGAAATTTAAATCAATATCCACATATACAGTATGAAAATCAAATCTTTTGTACGAAAAGACTATGAATGAGTTGCCCAATTTCGCCCATCTTGACAAATTTTTTCACAAAATTACTAAAATTTATATCACATATTCAAAACTGAGTTGAATTTTCTTTTCCAATGGCAACACTAAGGCCGAATAGTTCAATTTAAACCATTTGGCTTTACTTTTTTCATAAAATAATCGTATACGAAATATCAGTTTGAAAATTTGAATTTGACTAGCTTTGGGACTGCATGGACCTTAATGCTCCCCCTTGAGAGAGCAAAACTGCCAATATCTACTATCCTGTATCAATCAGCCTAGTTAGTCCAGACACCGTTAATCGAATCCTTTTGAAATATACATAAGGTTTGAAGATATCTGGGTCTAAAATTTTTATAGACAAAAAATCCCAGCAATATGAAAAACTAGTCAAACTTTTGCTTTCTCATTTAGTCTTCATTCTGTGGTCAAGAATTTCCTTACTTTACTGGTTACAAGTAGGTTCGTAAACAATTGATACATGAATAATAAGTAGCAATGGACCTTCAACGGATCCTTGAGGAACTCCAGAAAGTAGTGTTATGAGCTTAGAATAGTCAACATGTCTACTACTTTCTGGATGGAGTTCTTCAGGGATCTATAGTAGGCCCATTACTATTAATTTTTTATCGGTATTTATATACCCAGTGTCTTACTAAGTAGGGGACTTTTAGACAGGAACTTTTTCTGTATTCTACCCAGAATATGGGAGTTTTATTTTTAACAGAAAATTTAAATGGATAACAGAATATTTCAATGGATCGAATTTTGGCAATGTATTTCATGACAAGGGAAGTAAACAATTTAAAATGAACAGAATCTGTAGTGAATTAGTAGCAAAATCAAACGATTTCAAAATGCCACATTGTTTCTAATTTATTGATTAGGTACAAGAGATACAACCAATATAAGTAATTAAGTAATAAAATTAATAGCATAAAAACATCTTGAAAGTTAAATCAAATGTGGTCGTTGTCGTCGTTGTCGTCGTCTCGTCGTCGCCTCTTATAAAATTCCTTTTATATAGATATCTTTATAGAGATAATGATCTAATCGGCTTGAACCCTTTATAGCACAGGATGTGCGTGTATTTATCCCCCCATTTCGAAATAATCAAAAAATATTCATAACATTGATCCATGAAGTGTTGATCCAGTTGATCCTTATCCCTTCACCCGTTTGGTCTACAACGTCCCAATACTGCATGTTAATGGCACACGGACTAAAACTCGCCTATTAAATTGCATATTTTTTCGTAATTGCTGCAGCAGTCGTTTTTATCATAAACACATTTTTATGGCGCATATAATCTCTACAAGACGAATAAAATTATTTTTATATGACGGAAATTAAAAACTGACTATATAATAGTAGAGCCAGGTATATACATATGGAGGTATATCCATATATGCCAAAAACCCATTCGTTCCCACAAAGTGTAGAGTCTGATAATGGATATTACTCGTATGAGATGCATTTTTCAGCGGGAACGTGTAATAAAATAATTATATGAAGTCCATAATTTTTCGACTATCTCATTTGTATGAATAATTTGATTTTTTTTTTTTTAATTTATAATTTTTATTTTGTTAATGGACACGACTAAATTGATGTGGTGATTGGGACACGGGGGGAGGGGACTCTTGTTTTTTGGAAGAATATTTTGATGGATGTGGATGCTTTGAGGTCAGACGAAAGGCATTTTATCGTGTTTATATCTGTCATAAATTTTATTATATATGTAAACAAAAAACTTAATTATTATTTAAATTTTTAGAAAGCCACATTTATATAATTTTTGAGAAATTTTTCAACATTAAAATTCCTTTTACGACTTCAGCACATTCAAAAACATGAGAAATTTTAATTAATTTTTATTATGAATCAAATAAGTGAAATATCTCATAAAATCTATTATGAAAAATTTATAAGTCAGCCATTTACTTTTGATAATAAGCCCAAATGTATCCACTGATGTCATTTAGTAAGTATATGGTAATGTCATAAAAATAAATAAATACATGGCCCCTTTGTACCTACTTTAAATCTTATCTAACATTTGATAAACAATATGGATTACATTCCGTAACATATCATTACCATCACGTAAATTTGTTTTTGTTGCATAATTCATTTTAAATCCCTCAAAAGTGGTCTTTTGGGTCACTCCATTACGAATCTATATACTCACACATACAGGAATAATAAGTATTCTTAAGTTCTGAGATTTGTCCAAAGTAAGTAAAACCAGTCATATGCACATCTAACAGTGACGAAGAATCATAATAATACAAGTGGATATAAATTTTAATATAAATCCAGAAGAGAGTCGAGGGTAGAATAAGGTCCGTAAGCTGGATCGTCTGCACTATATTTAGAAAATACTTTGACTTAGACAGCTGAAATTGTGTGCTTTGTTTTTAATTAAAAATTGAAGATTTTAGTTTGAAAATCGGAGAAATTAGGTAATACCCTCGGCAGACGAGCAAAATCAATGATCATTCGTTCGTATTTATATGGGCAATTGGTGTGACGTCCATCATTGAAATTCTATGGTAGGCGATCAGAGATAACCATACCGATGAGACCTCTCTGATCGCTGGGTCGAAAAGTTCAATAATTTTTTTTTTTTGCACTTAAAATGCATTTTGTAAATTTATTGAAATTATTTTCAATAAATTTCAGTCTATTAACATGAGAAATCTAATTTGTATATTTTAAGTTCGGTGTAAAACAAATTGGGTTTATGAGGAGTTTTTGAAAAAAAAAAATTCGTTTAAAATTTTGAAATTTTGATTTTGTTGGGTCAGAGATTCTAAACACGGGAAGGAAGGGGGACCATGAATTATTGCTGAGATCTAAATTCTATGTATTTAACATCCTAAGGTTGTATCGTTCAGTAATTATAGGGTGCATATTAAAATATGAAGAAAAATCATTGATGGCCTACGGATGATTCAAAAGGGGAGAAAGGGGTCTTATACAGAATTTTTTATAAACTCTCTTGAAGAAATCAAATTGTATAACTGAAATTCATCTTATAGTGAAACATCCTGTACTATCTACCTCTACTATCATTCAAAACTTTATAAACCATGCAGGAACAGAGGACATCTCTCTGTTTCTATTAGCAATGTATTTGTTATTAATTTAGATTATTTGCTTCTACTTCTGCCCAGTGGCGGATCTCAAGGATTCTTGAGGGAGGGGGAGGGCGCAACTATGGTTTAAATATGATATATGCTGAAAACTGAACAAAAGTTTGAAGAGACTCGCCTCCACTCACAAATGTCAAATGCACAAAATTTATCCTTTAAAAGGTACGAGTGGAACAGGTTAGCAAATGGCTACCACTCACAATGAAGAAAGTTGTTCAACGTTCTTTGCCACTCACTTTTTTGGTTTTTAAATGGCGAAAGTGTAAAACTTCCCAATCATCCATTTTAGTTAGTAAAACTAGGCAAATGTATTTTATTCAAATTAACGAACCATCATAAATAATATCTTTGTAAAATACGGGAATTAAAAATTTACATTTATTTAAAATAGCAGTCACAGAATAGATGCAATACATAGCTTGTATGTATATAACTTCGTCGGCAAGTCAAGAAAGTGTGATTTCTTCATGGCAAGAAAGTGATAAAGTAAAAGGAATTAGGGAACGTGAGGAGAGTGGCGAAGGTGCCGATCTATGTCACCCTTAAACTTCCGCAGATTGTATGCCGGAGAAAAAACAGAAGATGGTAAGCTGTTCCACATTCGCACTGTTCAGGATAAAAAAGATCATGGAATTTTACTGTACGGCCGAAAGTAATTTGAAGGATAAAAGGATGTGCGCGGTTTGCAGCGCGAGTATTGCGTGCAGGAATCATTCTACAAGGGATTAGACTAGATATTTCATCAGAACATTGACCATGCATGTAGCGATAAAGGAGCGAAAGGCATCCAACATTGCGGCGGTGCTCGAGTGAGTTGATATGACAAGTTATTGCCAAATCGCCAGTGAGCTTGAAGGCTCTCTTTTGGACAATATCCAATGAAGCTAAGGCTTTACGGCCAGCCCCGGCCCATATATGGGAATTGTATTCCATTCTAGGTCTAATGTAGGACTTTTAGAGGAGCGCTAGATTTGAAGGGCTGAAATATTTCTTACACATTTTCAGAAATCCAAGACATTTCGATGCTTCTTTGGCAACAGAGAAGATGTTTTCTGTCCAGTGTAACTTACTGGAAATATTAATGCCAAGTATGCTTAGTGACGGTGTATCAGAAATTAATGCTCCATCAAAAGAAACAGGAGTGGTTAAGTTAAGATCTAGTTTTAATGAGATGAGACATCTTTGGGTCTTAGATGCATTGAATTCAACGCGATTCGCTTTGCCCCAAGCGAGGATGTTGTTAAGATCGTTATTCAATGATCTAATCATGCAATCTCGTTTAACACATGCAGCATTCCCCCTGGAGTCCGCAAGAGTGTCAAAGGAGTAAGCGAAATCAGGGGTACTGTCATCTGCGAAACTATGGATGGGATTGAAAGTAAGGAAAAGCAGATCATTAATGAAAATTAAAAAGAGAGTTGGAGAGATAACAGAGCCTTGAGGCACACCGTATTTGGCGACTAGATAGAAAACTTTCAATCCATAATAGAAGAGGAGGAGAGAGACCAAGTGCTTTAAGTTTGGCTAAAAGGGCTGGATGCCAGACTCTATCAAAGGCTTTTGAAATATCTAGGGCAACGATTTTAGACTCACCAAAATTGTGAAGACTACGGTTCCAACGTTCCGTAAGAAAGGTCAGCAAGTCTCCAGATGAGCGTCAAGCTCGGAAGCCATATTGGCGATCATTGATGAGACGATTAGTTTCTAGATACTTCATTAATTTCGAGTTAATGATAGATTCAAAAAGCTTTGAAGGAATCGAAGTGATTGCAATTGTTCGATAATTTGAAGGATCGTTACCCTTTCCTTTTTTGGAAATAGGCTGAACGTGAGCTAGCTTCCAAGCAGTTGGAAATTTTCCTGTCGAATAAGACAAGTAGAATAGTTTGCGCAGAGGTTTAGCCAAGGATGGGGCACAGCTTTTAATTAACAGGGGCGAAAAGCCATCAGGACCTGCGGCTTTGGAGATGTTGATCCCCTTAAGGACCCTGAACACATCCCTCGTACGAACGTGTATTGGCTCTTGTACACATTCACACGGGCGATGCAAAACAGGTGTTTGTGAAGTGGGTGGAAGACAAGAATTTGAAGCGAATCTAGCAGCTAAAATATTAGCTTTATCGAAGGAGTCAACAATCACTTCACCATTACTAAGTAGTGAAGGTATAGAGGAACTGGTGAAGTTGTTCCTGATGGTTTTGACGTTTTGACCAGGGACCAGAAACCTTTGCTACCTTTGCGGCTTGCCAAGATTCTTTGTCTAACATTCTGGTCAAAAAGAAATTTTTCTCTCTGGATAATGGACTTGCAGGTGTTCCGTGCAAGCTTGTAGACTTGTTTCATTTCCGGCCATGGATGCAATTGATAGGTTCGAAAAGCAGACTCTTTCGCTTTTATAGCTTGGTTGCACTTATCGTTAAACCATGAGCGGCTGTTGTTGAGATCTGCTGCAAGAATACGGAATGTATTCACGCATGCCAAGATTTAGTATGTTACTAAATTCTAATGTGTATTCATCAACATCGCTTGAAGCAAAACAGACCGACTCGACAAATTCTCTGGGATACTCGTTGAGATTTTCCCAATCTGCAGATTTATTTTGTTTTTATTTAACGTTTGGGCTAAGTATTCTATAAAAACGATTACATTTTACGAACTAATAAAAAAAAAAACATTATTTAAATATTAATCTCTTGCTCTAAATCTAATAACACTGACTACAACAAAGCACAATGACTTGTTCACCGTTGTGTAGTTTCGCTGAATTTCTCCAATTACGAGTTATAATTGTTTGTTTAAAAGTTTGTTTTGCTACGCCGCGCCAATAATGTTCTAAGAAACCGTAATGGAAGGCTTATCAAAGACCCTTTGGCAGCTGTTTTCAATTAAAACAAACCTTTTATCCCGTAAACATGAATAGGCTCTGCCCTGATTCAAACACCCCGAGCAAAGTGACGCTCATGTACAGTTATCTGCGCTTCCTGTTTTCTCTATAGGATTCAACAACCATGACCTAAATTGGAGCGAAGGCCAAGATGCTAGCTAGGGCCGGCGTTCCTAAATTTATCATATTGAACGCTTCCAGAGATTGTTTCGTTTTTTACAAAAGGTGCAGTGCAGTAGAATCGATCTGAATCATTTTGTTAGGAAAAATTCAGAAGATCTACTGAAATTCTTTTCAGTGGTATTCAGGGCCCCCCCCCTTGCACTTTAGCTGGATCCGCTCCTGCTTCTGCCTCTGTCGTTGCTTCCTACCTTTAATGTAATCACGTATGTTACCTTGTTGAAATCATACATAAAACTGCTCTAACAACATAGACATAATTTCGTATTTCGTATGCATGCATAAATTTATATAACAAGATGAAGATGAACACCAACCAATACTTGAAATCAGGGGGGTAATTCTGATCTCTTTGTCGTAGCTTAGGCGTATATTTTAGTCACATATTTTGACATTTCACTTCAAATTTTTCGTACTTTAATATTCACCATATTCATTTTAATTTATCCTTTTCATAAACCACAAAATAAACTAAAATGAATTTGCAATGAATTAATGTCAGAATACACGCCTAAAAGTACGACAAATTAGTCAACTGCTTCCGAGGTTGTGACAAAAATTTTGTACTGTGGTAAATGGATATTCTACACCTAATTAGAGCAATAAAAGTGCTTAAATTCGAAATAATATTTTGAGTGTGTAATGTGAAGTGTAATTTTCAGTTCATTCTATGTAATGCAGGGCTTTCTGAATTGAATAACAACAAGAAAAAATCAGTAGAAAAGTTCATTTCGTTGAGGCGTTTATTTTGACATTAAAGTACGACAAAAGATCAGAATCACCCTCCAGGATAATAATTATATTTAAGTATAAGAAGAAAAAAAAATAGTAAATTTGATTCACTACCTACTTAAATTATTTTCTAGTAAAAAGTTAGTAGTAGATCTACTCCAACCGTACTAGTAGATCCAATCCAAATCACCATTGAACTGAATATCTTGATTTAATTTTTTTCCAACTTCATGAAAACTCATGGAAAATTTCCTGTATTATGTACATACAGCGCAACATACAATATTATACCTATCCATTGCGATTGCTATATTGCACCACATTAATATTAAAATGCCATCAAAGTCTAAAATTACGGAGATGTTTTATCTTTTGTGTCGTCTATTGCCAATACCGCGACCATTGTAGCTGCTTTGAATTCTTCAATTAGTCTCGATGTAATTGATCAATTTGAAGGAGTGTACTATGCATTTCCTTCCTATTAACGTGCGCTGCGTATATAAATATGTGACAGATATTGAATAAGATCGAATCAATTCAATAGGCCCACTCAGTCATACACATATGTATGTATGTATGTATGTATGAATTTATGTAACAATTATTCAATACAAAATGATTTTGTTGATCTCACAATCAGATAAAGCCTGGAATAGCACAGCTCAATTATTGTATATATGTTTGTATAACTTAAATATAGTTAGTTATGTAGGCTAAAGTGACCATCAAAGTAACAAAAATGCACTAAAGTCATATATGTATGTAGCTAATATGTATAAATTTACATTGTAATGTAGAGATATTTATGTTTATAGAGCACAAGTCTTGTTTGACTTCCGATTGTATATTTATTTCAAAGTTGGGCGAGTAGCGAGTTTATAATCTTTGATATGATTAGTTACTTACTAGCATTAGATTGATACGATTGAATGCAATTTAAATTTCAACACAATATGGCCACAAAACATGCGGCTAAATTTATTTGCATGTTATTATTTTAAAAGATTTCATGATAAATATGTGATGGTATGCAAACGAATTAATATTGAAGGTTTATGGAATATAAACAATATAAAGATTAGAGGCCTAAATACGTATCTAATAGAATAGAATAATAGATAGCCTTTGATGTATAAATCATAAAATGACTTACCAGAAATGATGATGAAGGAGTTTTATTTAGTAAATCTGAAAATATAAGAAAATATGCATATAAAAATTTAAATTCAATATTAAGGCAAATTTGATGATTTAAAATTAATTTTATTTTAATTGATAATTTTCTTATATAAGTTTTCATTAATAGTTAAATAAATGGAGTGTGTTAGAGCAATCTATTCCAGGGGTTATTCGGGTTATGTCTCTAGAAAGAAATAGAATTTAATCCGAGTTGGTTTTTTTTCAGTGTTTCTAGAAACATAATCATACCTACCTACATGCGTACCTGCCTACGAAAATTCCCATTTTTAGCCCGCTCTTGCGTTTTCCATTAAAAGTTATGTAAGATTGGATTGCGACATAGGATATTGGAAAAATTATACGTGAGTTTAAAGAAACTATACAGAATTATATAAAACTTAATATTATTGCAACAATGGAAAAGAATATTTATAATTGGAGAGAGGGGAGAACAGAAATTTGAGAAAATTGCTTTACTAGAAAATATGATATACGAGTCTGAGATAGAAAGCAAACATAATTCAGGATTAAACTTTTTAAATTTTTCAACGTATTCATCTTTCAACTCAATACACTTACTTCAAGACGATATTATAATTTTCTATTTAAAAGACTCCATATGTTCCTTATATCTGTTGTCGAAATTTTAAAACAACTTCCGGGTTCTACCTATTGTTTTGACTATTATTTCTTCTCTAGTGTATAATAGTGAATTATTCAACACAACAACAAAATTTGCTAACCGAAACAAAAAACTAAGGAATGATTCTGTCAGAAATCTTTCTAGTAACCATATCGCTTCAGGATTACATTTGTCAAAACTTATAGCAATTTTATACTTCTATGGCACCATCTTTCTTCTGTATATCTCAGTCGAATCAATTTTGCATGCAGTAACTTGTACAGAGAATGGAAGCAGTTAAAGAGAGCCCCCCTAGATATATTACAGCTTCTCATTCAATAGATCTAAGAGGAGTTTGATACTTCTGGTGCCATCTATGTATTACGTTCAGAACTTTTTCGATCTCCCTTCATAAATATATACTATGGGAAGCCCTCGGCATTGTTCGGCGATAATATAGATACCTAGATGGGTGGAGGTAGGGGGGGGGGGGGTTTCATAAATTCATAATATCTGAGCTATTATCTGATTCTATGGCGCGATTCCGTATTCTAAGTTTTCACTGTCTGTAGGGTGTGTGTGTGTGTGTGTGTGTGTGTGTGTGTGTGTGTGTGTGTGTGTGTGTGTGTGTGTGTGTGTGTGTGTGTGTGTGTGTGTGTGTGCTTCTATAAGTGTTCGTGCATACATTCATAAGATGGAGAGTGTAGCTCTCTACGTCGACGCGCTCTCAGGCAGTGCTCAAATATATATGTAGTAAAACACGAAATTTTTTTATGGCAACCCTACTAAAGAGTAGCCCGATTGGTCCAATTTTTGAACCTAGTTTACATTTTTTTGTAAAAGGTTCGTGTAAAAAATTTCAGCTCACTGCGTGGACGCGTGAGACTGTGTCCAAATATATAATGTGTCCAAGTATATACAGTTTTTTATGGTAACTTCACGAATGGGTTGCCCGATCTGGACCATTTTTTAAATTTTATTTATTGTTGCTATGAGAACACCACGTACCAAATTTCAGCTCTCTACGTGTACTATTTGTCAGGCAGTGTCCAAATATACACATATACCAAAAAAAAAAACAAATATTTGTATGGACCCCTATGCAGGAGTTCCCCGATTTAGTCCATTTTTGAATCTGTATTAGCAATTTTTATGAAAACGCCGTGTAAAAAATTTCAGCTTTCCACGTCGACGCGTTTTCAGGCAATTTTATAGATCTCGAAAACAGCGCCATCTATCGTGTCCAAAACTATATTTTAAGCTGAAGCCAACCAAACCCATTCACAAATTTTCATTGAAATCAGTTAGGCGGTTTCGGAGATTAGCGTTTACGAACACAGTGACACGTGATTTTTATATATTAAGATATACAGAGGCAATCGAAAACTCAATGTATAGTGAGGAGTAGACTTTTTCCAATCCTAATTTATCGGATAGTAAGTACAACAAAATAATTAGTTTATGAGATATGACGTATTTTATGAAAGCCTATTAAAAAAAAAACATTCACAGCGTCACTATTCGAAAGGGGCCAGTATTTCACCCTCCTTTTCGATAAAAATTGTAGTGCAGCTCATCAAAACAACAAAAGAGGAGCATGAGACTGTGATTAGAGAAGAGCCCAATTCAGATTTTACGATGCCTAAAGAAACGTTTTGCTAGTATCTCCAATAAATGGAGGATAATCAGATTTAAGTAAATACTATATTTTTCGTTTTGATTCAAGGTTAGGTTAAATTTTTCTAGACCTTCTAATTTGAAAGCACTCTCCATGAAACTGAAATTCTAATTCAAAAAAGTAAAACCAACAGTCCCACAAACCACTACTAGCACTATTATCAGGCAGTATTGTGTCCAAATACATTCATAAGCTCTATAACAAGATTATAAGAAAATTTAAAAACAAACATTTATATTTCGATAAATCGCAGGAGTGGAAGAAGTGAATCTTGTCAGTAAGTTAAGGAGAAAGAAAGTCTTTTACCAATTGTGCTTTAGTAGATAATGTCAATATTTTGGCCGACAACCAAAGCCTATGCAGATCACCATAAACTTTGCTGATAATGCTATAGATAGTTAGCTACAGCACTTCATTTCATAATTGATTGAATATTTTTCATAATATCCTGCAAATCTTTAATAAATAATTTGAAAATTAGCAGACCTAGGATAGATCCTTGCGTAACATCAGAGATTTGCGAGGGAATACATATTATCGAAAACAAAAAAATAAAACAAATAGGTAAAACTGAATAAATGCATTCAGAAAAATAAATAACTTTAGTCAGATTCACCTTCATTCACCACCATAAATAATAATGTCAAAAGGACATGAAAACAAAACTATTCCTGCTAAGTAATTCACACTATCACACTGTGTGCTATCCACAAGAAAACAAGGTCAAAATTTCACGAGAATATATAAATTCTCAGAAATAATGTAAATAAGTACAACAAGAACACAAACTCACTCCGTTGATTCAATCATGCGCAAATGCTTGCGCTTGATTATCCAAAAACTAAAGTTATTTGCGCATGCCTTCTCTCATATTTTGTCGTAATCGTTAACAGGGGTGCATAATATTATACAATACCTATGCATGTACATCTACCTACATATTATAGGTATGTCAAGTTCAGGTGTGTAGCCTGAACAATCTGATAAATATTTATGAGTTAAAAAAATGCTTTCCTGTATAAAATTGAATGTTGACAATATTCTGTGAAATTTACAAAATACTGATTCAAGAAATTTTGCTTATGAAATTTCTTGGGTGATGTTTTTTAAACCTTGAATTGAGCGGATATTATACATACAAAAACAAAAATATAACAATAAAAGTAATGAAATAAAATTAAAAAAATACACAAAGCTGCGGTAATTGCAGTCAAAAGAGTGTTTTTTGTCTTTATTCACGGAGGTAAGGATTTACTGTTTTATTTGTTTGGGGAAAATATCACGACCCTATATGATATAATAAGATACATGGGCGCATCGAGAGGGGGGACGAACGGGACCGGTCCCCCTCCAGAATGTCAGTTTTCTGAACATAATCTACAAATTACGTATAAAATGTGGTCTGTATGTTATTACAAAAACCGTTAAAATAAAATAAAACCTTTTAAAAGTTTTTAATCAGGACGCGACTTTAGAGCCCTATTTTCCGACTCGTTGGACTTGGGACATCCCCCCCCCCCCCCTTCCCCGAGGGTTCTGATGAGGACGTGATCTGTGTCTCTGAAACATGGTTTAAGCCTGATCTGAATAATAGGCTTGTTGAGATACCTGGATATGAAGTTCTTCGTAATGATCGCTCAAGCCGCACTAATAGCGGTGTGGCTATATACTTCAGGAGAGGATATCATTGGAAACCTGTCCTGAATAGTGAAAGCTCTATTGCTGGTGCCAAATATATATTCTGTCAGCTTGGTTCAGGTCTTGATAAATATTTGATTGGCTGCGTATATAGATCACCTCACATCAACCTTGATAATCTCAAAAATGATCTTTCCCACATCGTTCCACAGTTTTGTGATGTCATTATCTGTGGCCACTTTAACATCAATTTTCTTGATGGCTCTAGCTCAAACTCATTTGATAACTTTATATTATCTGTAGGTCTTTACAGACCCAGTAGCGAACCAACACGGATTACCAATTCAAGTTCTTCCCTCCTTGATATTTTTCTAAATCCAAAATCAACTTCATGAACCAGGCTTCTTTGCCGGGTATATCAGACCATGACCTAATTTTTCTCATACCTATATAATCTCCATTTGCAGGCACCTTCTATTCAGAGTTTCCTTTCCTTCCGTAATTATAATACGATTAATTTAAATGAGCTTCATCACGAGGCTATACCTTCTTCCCTTGGGATACCGTTAATTATCTTGATGATGTTAATGATCAAGTTGAATTGGTTATTAATGCTATCAATTATCTCCACGATAAGTATGTGCCGCTTGTCACTAAACGTGTTAGGCGAAGGGACTGTCCTTGATTTTCCCAAAAATATTAAACGCTTGATTCAGCTGCGCAATAGGGCATATTCTGTATGGAAACGATACCGACTTACAGTTTTTTGGAACCAATTTCGATCCTTACGCAATCAGGTTACCAATGTCGTCCGTCGAGAGAAGAAAATATATTTCTCATCTATTCTAAACGTCAATCTTCTTTCTAAACAACTATGGAAGAATTTAAAATCTCTAGGCATTGGTTCCTCTAGTAATTTTTGTTGCACAGAGGATCCTGATGAGCTTAATAGATAGTTTCTATCTCATGCGAGGTTGTATAATGGTAATGCAATTGATATCTCCTTGATGACTCCCCATGCTTCCAATACTTTTAGCTTCTATCGCGTTACCGAAGTTGACATATTTACTGCAGCTTCCAGTATTAAGTCAAATGCGGTAAGTATCGAGGGCATTAATCCACGATTTATCCGTATTCTGCTTCCTCATCTTCTTCAAAAAGTAATTTTTCTTCAAATATCTGAATACGTTGCTGCCCACAATTTGTTACATGATTATCAGTCTGACTTTCGACTCAACCATAGTTGTACCTCTGCATTACTGAAGGTAACTAATGCTATTCGTATTGCTCTTGATGAGGATAAGTTGGTGGGGTTAATTTTTCTCGATATTTCCAAGGCCTTCGATACTGTTGATCACTTACTGCTTTGCAAGAAACTGGTAGATAATTTTCAATTCTCGTTGCAGGCTACGAAATTTGTCTATTCTTACCTTTGTAATCGTGCACAAATGGTGTTTTCAGCTGATAGGTATTCATCCCCACTTTCTGTTGTATCTGGGATTCCTCAGGGATCAGTCCTGGGTTCATTATTCTTTTCTATGTTCATAAATGATATTTTTACCTGTGCTAAACACTGTCATATGCATCTGTTTGCAGATGATGTGCAGGCGTATCTCTCAAGGCCTATTGGTTTAATTGAGGATGGCGTTAGCTGCCTGAATGAAGACTTGGTGAGTATCCACCAATGGACCATCCTAAATAATCTTCTTATTAAACCAGCGAAATCGAAAACTTTGGTTATTTACAGGACTTCTATTGACACGTCGTACTTTCCTCCGATCATTCTTAATAATAGCACAATTCCATATGTTGAATCGGTTCGCAATCTTGGAATAATTTTTAATAAGACCTTGAAGTGGAACGACGACATTAAGTTTATCATGCGTAGAACTTACGGTGGCCTTCGTTCGCTTTGGGCCACAAGCTTCTTTACACCTACCGAAACGAGATTGCATTTAGTACGCACACTACTGGTTCCCTTAATAATTTATGGGTGTGAAATCTATGGCAGGCTTGATTCTGTTTGCTGGAGGATGCTTTTAACTACATTTAATTCTATGATTAGGTACATATATAACCTTCGTAGATTTGATCACATCTCACCGCATGCTTCTGCCGTTTTCGGTTGTACTTTTGAAGCTTAAATGCAGTTTTGATTGATTACTTATGTCGCTAAAATCATTAAACTTGCGCAGCCCAAATATTTGTTTGACTTACTTACGTTCGCTCGGTCCACCTAGGCACAATAACTCTTATTTTGCCTAATGCTAGTTACCTTGTTAGTAGACGCCTGTTCTTCATCCAAGCTATCAAATTATGGAATTCTTTACCAGCTTCGTTGCGAAGATCGCTTATGTCAAGCACGTTGGCTACCTTCAATTACAATGCCTTAATTCACTACTCTTCTTAGAGTAATTCTTTATTATAATTTAGTTTTAAATTTTCATTCTACTTAAATTAATTATTTTCCTTCATCTTTCTTAGCCTTGTAGTTTTGTAAGTCTAGATATAAGTTTTGAGTTACTATGTAGTATAAAAATCTTTTTTTTTAGTTATTGTATTCTTTAACTTGTGCAACCCAAAAAAATGTTATATTCTCATTTGTACAATGCCAATTGTTGAATAAATTGAAATTGATTAAATATCTCTGGTAAATCATATATGAACAGGATAAAAATTAAGGGACCCAAGACTGATCCCTGAGAAATACCACCATGTAATTGGTTAAAAAGTAAACGTTTTTTTATTAGCTCACTTATTGACTTCTTTTGAATTAACAATAAAGCCTCGGACTCAAATACATATATTGACGCTGCACTTTTGAAATTTCAAATTATGCAGCATACTATCAAAGTCCTTGAAGAAGTAGGACGAGAATATCAAAATATTGTTCGTCAAGGCATGAACGAAATTTGATTGGCACATTCGTTACATTCATTAGTATAGCGCTAATTTTATAGTTATTTGTGATGGATGAAATCCTATAAATATTAGAGAAGGACTTTGCAGCTTTCGACTATGCGGTTTGATCTATTTATTATTGATATTCAGCAAATTCCTGTCAACTATTTCACTACGAAACGTCAAATATAGGTATTCATACTCACAATTCGGAAGGGGAGAAGCCAAACCAAGTAGGTGGGTGTTAGATTAGACTCCAAACTAAGAAAAACGTTTAACGAAAGCCAGTGTGACATTCTATACATACAAGGACATCTTTGGTGCCTCTTGCCAGGGATGGGGGAGGGGGGGGGGGGATAAAAATAATAGAAATTGTAAAGAAGTACAGCCAAAGTAAAGCCAATTCTCTACTTCAACTCCATAGTATGGTGGACGGCCACTGAAGCAATAATACAACATGAATGAGCTGTCGATCCAAGGATACATATAACTGAGTGTCTGTCAGTATTGGAACTCACGCTGGATCTCTTTCCAAAGGGCCTCTGTTGTAGAGTTAATATAGCAGTGAAATTAAAGCTATGTACCACAGTGGAGAGAGTGAGGGTTCGTGATTCCAGCATTCTTTCTTCATAGTTGAATTTACATTGACCGTCAATATATTAATAGCCTACAAATTCACTGTCCTAACCTTTACTAAGGATACTAACACAACGGTACCAACAAGAAATAATTGAGATGGGAATAAGGTAGAAAATTATGTAATTACTATACTCACAAATTATTCTAAAAAACTTTGCGAGCAGAACCGGGAGAATATATAGTCCAGCAACTGATAAAAGCGCGAATCAAATAAATTGCCAGTCAGTCAAATGAATTCGTTTTTAGGCAAAATTAGTAGCACCGCTAGCATTTTTACATAGATGATCCAAGGCTGACATCTTCACACATACTTAAGCATATACTGACAACTAAGCGGCTAATAAGGCGCCGGAAACTGTGTTAATAAAATCAAACCTGATGAAATTATACAAAAACAACAATCTGAAGGTACAGAATGCTTGAAGAAATCGAATTCACATAAAAGTTAAGTGAGTAGTAGCAAATTCAACATCACGGGGGACTACTGTGCATTTAAAATATGTAGACGAATTATTTATAATCTTCAGGTCAGATCACATTCCGGAAAAATCTAACACAAAAATTTCTTTCAGTAGGTAAACTCATCGAAAATATACCTATGCATATGTAAGTATATATAAAAAAAAAAACATTTATGATAAAACTACAGGCCTCCGCGTTAGCTATTCTCGGTTACTTTCGATACACAGTTTAACATATTCTGCTACTTGTGAAGCTTTTATCAAATTAGAATTTCAATGAAAGGGGCTTGTTTGTAAAAAAAAAAAAAACAAAAAAAATTGTTTTCAGCAACATTGATTCTTGAAACTGATGTACCCCAGAATTCTATCATAGGTCCTTTATTGTTTCCAAATTTTTATAAATGATTTGCTAATCTCTAGTTAAATCATCTCGATTTCATTTATTCGGAAATGATGTGTTTCCGTCTACATATTTATACGTATTTGTATAGACACATAAATATACATGTATATATATGAATACTCATCGGATTAATTGAGGATATTTATCTATAGTCCAATGAAGACTTTTCATGTGTCCCTCTGAAAAGTTGCTCTGTCAATGGAATGGGGGTGGTGAAACTGAATTTCAATAAGTCAAAAGCTTAAATACCTTTCAACGGGATTTTATAATCATTAATTTTTTCTTAAAGATTTTTTTATTCCTCCATTAGGGTATTGCGGAATAGAATTTGTTTTCAACAGATCAATTCATGTGGAATACTAGGAGGGTGGGAGTCTCATTACATAATACTGGAAAAATGTAAGTTAAAAACGAAAAAGTGTCAAAACTTTCTGGCAAAGAATAATAGTAATCATCTCTAAAAAAAAATCCATAAACAAAATAAAAGGAACGAGAAATATTATTCAACATACAAATTCAATCAAAGTCATCAATCTAAGTATACTTCAGTTCTTGTTATTTCCTTCTGTTTGCAATCATTTTCCCATTTTTGTTCACATTTTTTTTTTATTTCCTTTTTTTGAATGTCACATGTTATATGTGGTGGCTTCTCCATCCAACCGATGACCAAATTTACACCACGAGAGAGCTTTACTTCAGGAGAAGAAAAAAAACAAAAAATCTCCATTTCTGGCAAACGCAATCATGGTTGATCCTTCAAACCTATTTAGGATATGCGACAACAGTGTCAAAATCAAAGCCTGGTGTGCTGTAACATAATATTGGGAACTAACTATAGTATACAAAGAGCGGATATGCTTTGGAAGCAAAAAAAAAAACTGTCACAAAAAAACACACATCGGGGGGTTGGGGACTCTACTACTGACTGATACACACCTATACCCACGATGTGAGATTCTATGGGGAACGACGAAAGAAAAGCCTGAAATCATGAAATATAAATGACACACGACCAGGAAAGGTGACTCTCAAGGGATGAATATATTACGTCATTGTGTCAAAAAGTGTAAAAAACTGAAAGAACTGAAAGAAACAGGGAAATATAAAATCAGCCTCGAAGGTCTCCCCCTGTATCATCATCTTCTTAACGGTAAGGAGGAGGAGGTTTGGTATATCTAGTACCCCCCCGATGTGGTGATTGATCGATGGTCAGAGGATTATTGAAGAAGGTGGGTATAAAATGTGCGCGCTATTTATGACCTGTCGATTGAGTTACAAAAAAATTTATTACTACTCTCTTACTGTAAACGATGCGGTTGGGGGACTCCCTCCGAGACTGAGACTTGGAAACGACACGCATTAAGTTATAAAGCTAAGGTAAAATAATGTATGCCTCGGTCTGATTGATTTTTGAATTTTTATGTGGTATTGAAAGAGATTTGCAAATATGAAAAAAGGGTGCATAAAAGGGTACTACTTCTCCTTCCCTCCTCTCAATATGATCATCGTTTTTTTTTTTGTATTCATCGTTTTTGCATTTTTTTTTTAATAGAAAGATTATTCTGGAAATTTATTTTTGTTTTAATACAGCAGTAGGGTTTGAAGCATGTCGAACCGGACTAATGTTTAGTGTTCCTATTTCTATTGATAAAGCATAGAGTTAAGGAAGTAAATGGCATTCATAATGTTCGCAACATGACTCCAATGCTTGTGTTACTCGTTCATTGGATCCTTTGGTGGGTGAGGTTCCTGAACATCCGGCTCTTGTCCTTTATGTCGACAATGTTTCTGGTGATACCCCTACTTATTTTTTTAGATTTAAGGTTTAAGGAGGCGGATCAAAAGACGTATACTTCTTACATAAATAACGTCCAAAATAATATTAAATTAAGGGTTTTCCAATAAGAGGTGTTATTTTAATTAGACCACTATTTCGGTAGATGTCACTTTTGAAGCTGTCATTTTTTGACATTTGACAAGTAGAAACTACGCCATTAATAAAAATGGAACGATACACGATTCAACAACGCAATGAAATTATTAAAATTCACTATAAAAGTGGTGAAAATGTGGCAGAGACGGTTCGTAAAACTCGAACATTTTTGGGTCGTCGTGAAGCACCTTGTCGGACCGCAATACAGAAATTGGTAGAAAAATTCGAGCTGTCGGGACAAGTTAGTTATGTGAAGAATAAAACCCGTGCACGTCGCTCAAGAACAGCCGAGAATATTGCTGCTGTAGCCGAAAGTGTTGCAGAAAACCCAGGTTTGTCCATTCCTCGTCGTTCTTTGGAATTAGGTATTCCACAAACGTCATTACACCGTATTTTGCATAAAGATTTGGGTCTTAAGGCTTATAAAGTTCAGTTAACACAAGAACTCAAGCCGGCCGATCATCAACAACGTCGAGTCTTTGCTGATTGGGTCCTTGAAATGCATGAAAATGATCCGGAATTCCATCGAAAACTCATCTTGAGTGATGAGGCCCATTTCCACCTCGATGGCTTCGTCAACAAGCAAAATTGTCGCATCTGGGGCTCGGAAAACCCAAGAGTTATTGTTGCAAAGCCTCTCTATCCTCAACGTGTGACTGTTTGGTGCGGTTTATGGTCCCGCGGGGTCATTGGACCTAACTTTTTCGAAAATGAGGCTGGAGCAACAGTTACGGTGAATGGATTGCGCTATCGACAGATGATTAATGATTTTTTATGGCCGAAATTGGATGGTATTGATCTGGACAACGTTTACTTTCAACAAGACGGCGCTACGTGCCATACAAGCAACGAAACCATTGATCTTTTACGGGAAAAGTTTCCGGACCGTGTTATCTCTCGAAGAGGTGATCACAATTGGCCACCGAGATCTTGTGACTTAACACCTTGCGACTTCTTCCTTTGGGGCCACGTGAAAGAGAAGGTCTACGCCAACAGCCCAGCGTCGATTCAAGACCTCAAAGATGGAATTCGTGAGGCTATCGAGGACATAGGGCAGCCACTTTGCGATTTGGTTATGGAAAATTTCATGAAAAGGATGTGGTCCTGTAGGCGTGGTCGTGGTGGTCATTTGGCTGATGTTATTTTCCATTATTAACAGCATACCTTCCTCTTTATAATGAAATAAAGATCCGATCATTTATCTCAAAAAATGGCATTTTTCTTTGAATATCAAAATAACACCTCATATTGGAAAACTCTTTATGATCCTAAGCGTTTTTGGAACTTTGTTAATGCTAAGCGTAAATGCGATGGTTATCCTTTATTATCCTTTTTGAACAGTTCCAGTCATGATCCGTCTCTTATATCTAATTATTTTGCGGAATATTTCTCCAAATCTTTCAGTGTTGACAATGGCAATGCAAATGATTTTTCTTATGTGTCGTCTTGCATGTCTAATTGCTCTAGCCTATAGATGTTAATATTCGGTGTATTAGTGAAGATATGTTATTTGAGCATGTTCATGAGTTGGATTCTTCTTGTTCTGTTGGACCGGATGGTATTCCTAGCATTGTTCTCAAACAATGTTTTGATAGTCTTTCGCGTCCGCTTCTTTATTTATTTAATTTATCTTTGTCAACGGGTGTATTTCCTGATGCTTGGAAATCGTCATTTTTGTTATTCCTGTTTTTAAAAATGGAGAGAGAGACTTGGTTAGTAAATTATAGACCTATTGCTAAATTGTCTGTTATACCCAAGCTTTGTGAACTGCTTAAGCTCGAATGTAAGCCATTAATTCGCTCAAAACAACACGGCTTCATTAAGGCTAGATCAACATCAACCAACTTGACACTTTTAGCATCTTCCATTGCTAATACCCTTGAGAAGAAGCGGTTGCAGACTGACTGTGTCTCTATACTGACTTCTCTAAATCCTTTGACAAGCTTTCCCACAGAGAGTACTGCTGTTTAAGCTGTTAAAAACAGGTTTTTCTCCATTGTTTGTTGATTGGATCTCATCCTATTTAAGTGGTTTAAGAAATTTTAAAGTGCTCTTCAGAAACGCCCTTTCAAATGTTGTTTGTACGCAGTTTGGAGTTCCACAGGGAAGCCATCTGGATCCCTTATTGTTTGTCTTATTTATTAATGATCTTTTATCTATGATAAAATTCTCTGAAATTTTAATATATGCTGACAATGTTAAGATCTTCAAATAGATTCATTCACCGAATGATTGTGTACTGTTGCAGAATGATGTATGTGCTTTAAATTTGTGGTGTAAGCATAATATATTATTTCTTAATATTCTCAAATGTAATGTTATTATCTTTAGCCGTACGTTTTATTCTTTTGCGTACCAGTATCACATATACAATGTTTCTATAAATGTACTAGTAGACCACATTAAGGATATGGGCATTATTATCTTTGACTCAAAGCTTACTTTTTCTCGCCATCTTGATTTTATTATTGGTAGAGCCTTTTCAATGCTTGGGTTTGTTATACGCTGGACTAAGAAATTTAATGACCCGTACGCATTGCGTTCCTTGTATGATTCATTCGTAAGGTCTATACTGGAATACAGCTGTCAAGTGTGGAGTCCTTATTACAGTATACATATCAATAGGATTGAATCTGTACAGAAAAAGTTTCTAAGTTTTGCCCTTCGTCACCTTCCGTAGATTGATAGGTTTGAGCTTCCACCATATTCTGATCGTCTGGTTTTAATTAATATGACGTCGCTTCATAAGAGGCGCGAGTTCTTATTGTGTGTTGTTATTCTCCTGAAATTCTTAAATCAATTTCGTTGAATGTTCCTGGTAGAATTTTCTTTTCATTAAGAGTCATCGAACGAATTATGGATTTTATGGGCCCCTCAGTAATATGTGTAGAATTTACAACAAATAATCAAATATTTTTGATTTCAATATTGATTCAAGAGCAATTAGAAATTTGATCCAGTTTGTAGGCTGTGCACATATTTTTTCTTTATATAAAAGAGTTAAGGTCACAAAGAAAGGTATCAAAGTTGTTACTGTGATTTGAACCCAAGACCACTTGTTTAATAAGCTTAATATGTAAACAATTAGTTATCTAGAGAACTGGCAGCTCTTTCATTCTTAGTCACAATTTTGAACATATCTTAGACATAAGAGAAATAACCTCGCATGGCAATCACTTATAAGCAGTACACAACATCAACGACCGTAGTATTGTTCATCCTGCTAACACGTGGGGGGCAGGACATTCAGACACTTGAACCATATTTGGAACGAAGTGAAGACCGACGGTGACGTCCCATATGGTGACATAAATGATTACAGTAATTGAAATAAAAAGTATATTTTTATTAATTAGAGCAAACATCAACTAAAATTTTGTCAATAATGCTTTGATTGTAAAATGTTGTTAGTTTTGTTTTGATCCAATACAAGTAACGTTATCATTTTAGTATTCTTATAAAACTTTCAAATGCATATCCAAACGATCCATTCAATTCCCTGAGGCTTGCGATGTATCTATACTAACTATGCATGCATTATATAAAAATCTTCAAAACATTTTTATTTTGAACGCATAACAAGAATTAAAAAGAGACTTCAATGTCAGTAGGTGCACCTATATACACTAATTCTTATGGAAGCAATCCAGAAATCACCTAAACTTTATGTACGAGATAAAAAACAATTTAACTTTTCTTTCTTCATTTATATTTTTAAGGCTATATCACAAGTTGATGTCTCAGGAATTTTGACGAATTTATTATGGAATGGTGAATGGCGCCCACCAAACAAGAAATCATGCCACAAGATTGAATTTCGTCAATATGACTTATGTTCCTTGTCTGCGGTGTTTTTTTTTGTTTCCATAAAGAATTCCATGTATGTTGAGACTTCATTTAGAATTTTGATAGGAAAACATTTTTAATTGCTCAGTCCTACTGGTTCGTATCCTGCCTTAGGACGAAAGGGGGAATTCCAGAACAATGACAATAAAATGTGCAAAAGATGAAGAGTTAATTGATTGATTTATTTCTGATGAGCTTTGTTTTTTGTTTTTTTTTTATATGAAGTCTACTGATCATTGCGGTGGTCATAATGATGATGATGAGTTGATGACAATCCGAATACAATGTTAAATATCAATGAAGGAAATAGTAAGAAGATGCAATTAACTTTTTGGAGAATACAAATTGTGACAAATTATAGCTGTTCAGTTAAATTAATATGAAAAAAATTACAAACAGAATGAAATACTGAGATTTGTGATTTTTCAATTCAATTGGTCAGAAGTGAAGGAAGACGTTTGCAAAAATATTCTTTTGTGCATATATAGTTGAAGGCATATCGAATATTTATTAAGAATGCATTGAATAGATTAAACCTGAGATCTTATAACTCAATATCATTTCTAGTTTGTACCTACTCTTTCTGTGGATATCAGCCTTAATATACGCATTTGAAGGGCTTGAAGGTTTTTGCACAATTAGACAGCTTATATACTGTTTTAAAATATTTATTTTAAATATTTACTATACAAAGTGTTCAGTCAAAAGCTTAATTAACCATAAATAGCACAAAAGTAGACCAAAAATGAAAAAAAATAAATAAAATAAAATAAAACAAAAAAACTGATGTCAGATGCGAGCTTACCCGGTTCTGACATAACTTACAACTAGATGTGCAAAACTCCATATAAACCCGGAACACTTTTTGAAAGCTCTTTAACTTTTTATTCAACCAAAAAAAGCTATCATTGCGAAGAATTTATGTGGTATAATACAACAAGAGAGAGAGAGAGAGCATGTGTAGAGCTTTCTATTAGAAGGCCATTAGCTCGTTTAAGTTGGACCGCGTTTTTGTGAGGTTTTGCACATCTATGTAGATGTAAGTTGTCTCAGCCCGGTTTATGGAGTGGTTATTTTGTATTTTGATTTTTACTGTCTTATTAGCTAATCAATGCATTTATTAAAAACCCTGTCCCTGCTTTATAGTCAAAAACTTCGGAAATTTTAAAGATTTTTGTGTTGTTAACTACTATTACCAGGTTTTCATATAGAATTTAAGAACCCAAAAGTCTTCAGTTTGAAATGACTCCTCACACCCTGTACCCAAAAAGTACCTGCACCCTCAGTATACGCTTATTTTGGTTTTTGGACTTTTTCCTTAGCATTATCAGCACAAATGGCTTGAAAATCTAATTCACATTCATTTTTCGCTGAATTTAGATGAAAAAAAAAATAAATAAAAAGAAAATGAAAAGAAATGAAGAAAAAAAAAGGAAATAAAAAAATTAAAAAGGACAAGTGAAAATAAAAATAAAGCATTTAAATAAATGGAAAAAAACTGAGTTAAAATTTCGAAATTCTTGCATTCAAGCACTACAAATGAGAGGGGGAGACAGGGGTATGCATATCAGGAAGGTAGAAAGTAGTTCTTTAATTCACTAATGAAAACTGTAATCCTTGTAGGGTAGGGTGGGGGCTAGAAGTGCAACTTTTTGAATTTTCATCAATATATCATAAACTTTTAGGTCAAATTATGTGATAATTTAAACATGCAATCTTTAGGGTTTCATGTATCAATACAAAAAAAAATATGTAAAAAATTTAATTATTTTACGTTATTAATTGATTTTAAATGTGCAAGTCGTTCGGTACTTTCGACCTGTTGCAACCTGGTAAGAAAGAATAAAAAGGTGTTATCGATATTTATTTATATCAGACCTGTAAAATTCCAAGTACAAATACCAGTACAGTACCGGGACTTGAAATATTTTAAATACAAATCCCGGTACTTGTACTCAAAAAATGTCAAGTACAAGTCAAGTACTGGTACTGTTACTAGTACTTAAGTACCAATGTATACTTAAGTACTTTACAGGTCTGATTCATATAACTTCAAAAATAATCATAAATATCCAACACGAACGAGAATTCCAAATCAATATGGTAGTCTAGCGTTGTTTTAGTTGCATCACTTTAAAATGTTAATTTTATATTTACTTTTTGGAAAAATCTTTGTAGCCGAATTGTAATTCAAATTTTTATTAATATTTAAATAGGTGGCTTATAACCTTTAGCCGTTGTTATCTACCTGATTCTTAAAATTTGCCACCACGGCGCTTTTTATGCCGAACAGTACAAGAACACGTTTTTTAAGATAGAAAACAATGATAACAAAACTTTTATTTTTTTAAGTAGTAACTGTCAGAGTGCTCACAAAGAAAATAGCAATATAAAAATCCTTACTTTATTTTAATCATGATGAGCACATTCAGAAAGAAACTAAGATGTCCGACATGATGTTTTTTCACTTTTTCCTAAATTAATGGCATTATTACATGTGCGCTCTTACCTAATGTCTGGCAGCGACTGGCTATGTGGCGAAAATTACCCCACGCCAAGTGCATTCCTTGCACATACGTTCTTTTTTTTAGTGCCCTTTTATAATATGAGATATTAAAAGGTGTACTTCTTACCCGCGGCACTTTTTACCCCCACCAAACCCTAGTTATGAAAATATTACGGGATTTGTAAAAAACAAATAAAAATTTCTCCATCGCCCTTCAACTATGTAAAATCATAGAATAGGGAAGAGAACATGCAATGAATGGTAGAATTGTGGGTTGAATGGACCAAAGGCTCAAAGGAAAAATACTAACCATCGATGCAGGAAGTGATTGTGAATATAGGTGAATGTGATCCTTATTTAAAGCACATGCAGACTATCTGTCCTGTTCCTAAATTGAAGAACTTGCTCATACATCTCAACAATTCTTGCGCTTTTGTGAATCCATCAACAATAATAATTTTTGAATTTGATCGTACACTGAAAGATCAAGTTGGAAAAATATATATCACCAGCAACTTAATGCGCTTACATTAAGAGGAGTCAGTACCAAGATTTGCAAGTTTGATACAAGTTTTCAATGCAAATTTCTGGCAAACAATTTGTAGCAGAGTATTGATTTATTTCTTAAATTAAAGGTAATGGAACTGGTAAAAATTGAAGTTTTTTAATCAAATTCCTGTGAGTAGGTATTCTCATTTCCTTAAGTTGTGACTATTTTGGGAAAATAAAGCTTAGAGCTAGCAAATAACGTCGAGTTTTTTAATTTTTAGTTGGGCTTTATATATTTATTTGACTCTAATAGTACTTATTTTTTCTCCCGATATTTCACCAACGAGAAATTGCAATATTTCATTGAAAGTTGTTGCAATACAAAGCAAAATAGCATGTTTAACAAATTTGGCCAAAAAAAAATTTAGGAGAGTTAATTCTGGTTAAAAAAATTTTCAATTTATGTGAACTGCTAATTTTTATTTTTCATCTTAAATTGTATGATTTTGTCGGATATTGGGTTTCTGTTTTTTGCGGTAGATGTCTCTAATGTGCTCCGTGGTCCAAGTCTAGGCTAATTTTATATGTATTTTCTCACTTTCAGGACACAAACCTGCGTATGGTAAATTTTATTACCTATACAGGTTCGCTGGTATCTAAATTGAAACTTTTGCTGAGTACTGACTCCTCTTAAGAAAATAGGAAGGTTTCATGGAATTGTCAAATCAAATATCACATTCTAAGGCTTTGGATTATATGTGTGACGCTCTATTCTCACTGAGTTAAAGCAAAATACAAATAATATTGACTTAGTCTCCTTTCTTAATTTTTTGTTCTTCTCACTATTTTGAGTATTTGGCATTTAATTTCCAAGTCAACTAAAAAAAATCATAGCATACAAGGCATCTTGAAAAAAATTACTAAAAATTACTAAAAAAATACTAAATTACTCTAATTATTCGAATCAAGCTTTCTCTTTCCAGATCCATTCAAAATAATTTTTTACGTTTTATAATGGAGTACCGCAGGGTCTGTTTTGATTACGTATCTTTTCTCAAATGTCATTAATATGATGTTTCAAAAAGCTATTGAAAACTAAAATACTTGATGGTTCTTGTGATAATCTATTCTGTTTGCATGTTACTAAATATATATAATATATAGGAGAAGCGAATATTAATAGCAGGCATAATTCGGGTAAGTTCCACTAATTGAATGGAAAGGTCAGATAGACGAAAAGTTTACACAACAGACAACTGAAATACTAATCGGCCCGTAGATGTCAAATAGACTGCTCCCTAGGATAGGACATCAAAATCAATTTGTAAAACTAAATGTGGAGGTAAACGTGTGTAAATAGAATACCCTGAATCGCAAAATTCAAAGCCTTGGTTTAAGATCCGAATAAGAACTGTTCATATGGACCTAACGAAGTGCAGTGAATAGGTTTTTTCTTAGGTAGGTACCTAAGCACGGCTATGTACATTACTAATTCAAGTTTACTTTTTGTTTTTTTTTTATTATTATTCTCATATTAGTTTTATCTGAACATAAATTTAGAATAAAATAAACCACACCATATCCAGCCTTTATATAATGAAAATCAATTTATCAAAACGTCACGTAAAAATCTTCAACCTTCAAATCATACTGCACATATAAAGCATTTAGAATTCAGAAAGCCTCAATTAAAGCAGTTTGCCAGGATCCACTTAAAATGATATAAAAAATGCATCAACAATCTTCAGGATGATATAGATAGAAACTATATACTTACGTATTATACATATCTATGAGGATGCGATTGAAAACAATGCGAATTTATATTCACCTCCCCGGGCATATTTATAGGTAAGTACTATATGTTCTCCAATATTCGTAAATAGTGAGTATATCTCAATTTACATATATACAGCTACAATCTACATACATACATACATATATGACATATAAGATGTGAAAGCTGAAGGGAGATTATAACAAAGTGAATTCATATGTAACATCAATCTGACATTTATGTGTTATCTAGGATTCAGATGAGATCTCAAATTTACAGATATTGTCAGATGACATGGTTTTCCCTTTTACTTGATTTCGACTTTTCGCTAAAGGGATAATGGTGAAAAAATCTTACGGCTATATGTGCGCATAGTGCCATAAGTGAAAATGGATATTTGACTACAGGATAGGGTTATGCCACATTGTGTACATACATCTATAAATATATACATGCATATGTAGGTACTTATATGTATGTAGAATTTATTTTGTCTCTGTTAAATTGATTGATTTTGAAGGATGATGGTTCCTTAAATCGGGGATTTAGTATATTTCTATTTAAATTTTATTTTTTGTTATTTTATCCTATTATTTTTTTGTTCACATTTATGTTGTTCACACTTTTACATTTGCTTGAATTAATCTAAAAGCATTGAGCCCATCATTTTGCAATTACATAAAAAATATCAATCAGCTCATTTCAATAATTTTATTAACGAAAATAAAAAATAAATAAATAAAATAGTCGAAGGGTATTAATCCGTATTTGTTGGTGCATTGTTGGAATGGAGAATAATAATTAGCCCACTTGGTAGATTTTCATGAACTTTTTGAAAAAAAAATCGATAAAAAATAGAAGAAAAAAAACAATCGGGAATATTTTACATCAGCTAAGGAAAGAATTGTATTTCGAAATGAAATAACCCTTCCAGATATTACGAGCAAAATATTATCGAATTATTCCAAGTATTAGAAAACATTGGTCGAAAATTATCTCGCGTTAATTAATTTTTTTTAATAAAATGACTTGTTTTTTACAGCATGGATAAATACAAGGACAAATATTTTTTTCTTGATCTGTCAAAAAATAAAAATCATTAGGAATCAGAAAAAAATATTTACAAAAGCGTCACCTAGTGGGAAATAGACTAACAACAAAACTTCAATAGTAACCCTCATATAAAATCCAAATTGGGGTGAGTAATAGGGCATTCAAATTTAGCGGCAGCAATAGACGTAAAGACTTCACATATCTATAATAGTATGCCTGCTAGAGGATCAACTAAGAAAAAGCAAGAGCAACGCCAAGTAAAAGACCTAATAAAAGTTTTATTTCATTCAAAAATATTTTGTATGATAACAGAAAAGTTTTTACATTTACAAATTTGGCAAAATTATTACTTAAGAGCTCTTGAAAAATTTCAAAAGATTAAGACAGATGAACTTAACAAATTAAATGCCAGAAAAATCGCCGGTGGAAACTCTCATTTTTGAATGTCTAATATAAAATACAGGACAGTTTAAATTTTTTTCTTTTACGTTTTTTCCAGCACTTCCAGATTTAAATTCTCTAAAACCAAACAGCTTAAGTAAGAAAACACCAAAGCATTTAAGAAATCTTTTGAAGAGATCACCTTGAGGAGAATCGGTATTATATAAACCTAATATGGTTAAGCTTAATTGTATTTTTTGGGGAGAATAATAATAATATATATTTCCTGGTAAATGACACTACAAAATTGACAATCTTTTATATTATAGCATCGATTGCACAGACAGACAAATGAAACATAAAATTAGGATAAAAAAAAAGCCGGCCAAGTGCGAGTCGGACTCGCGCACGAAGGGTTCCGTACCATCGTACAAAATTTAACACTATGAACTTTTTATTTATTTTTTCAAATGAAATATGGCGTTATTTGAAAAAATAATGCCTAGGTACTTATGATAATAATAATGAATGAGAATAAAACGAGGAAAAAAACGTCGAAAAAATCACTTTTCTTGTACGGAGGCCCCTTTAATTTTTAATTTTATATTATTTTTATTATTTGTTGTTATACACACTCCATGAAAATTTCAACTGTCCACCTATTACGGTTCAAGAGATACAACAGTGATAGGGTTCCCATTTTCATCCTTTGGGTACGGAACCCTAAAAAAGACCAAAATCAAGACTAACTTCAAAATCAAAACTAAAATTAAAATTAAAATCAAAAACAAAATCAAAATTAAAATTAGAATCAAAATCAAATTAAAAGCAAAATCAAAAATTCAAAGCCAAGTCGATATTAAAATTCAAAGAACAGACAAGAGAAACCCAACAAGAAGCAGTCTGAATGTTCCAAATAAATTTGCCCACCGAACATGACTACGCAGCTTGTTCCAAGAACAAATTGCCTGAACAATATAAGAACCCTCAAGGACTGAACTTTGAAATCTAGGTAGGTATTAAAAACTTACACCCTAGTTAGCTAGATACAGACGTTTGGCTGTAGTAACAAGCTTGTAAAATTACATAAAAAAACTCTCTGCTGCAGATATATTTCCAGCGGGCATCCAAACCTAAAGTAGAACACATGGTCAAATCATCATAAACCAAAAATAAACCGGACGCAGTCATTGAATGCGACATATAATTCTCTACCGCAGCTTGAATTCACCTTCGTAAAAATATGGCAACCAGAATTGCGTTTATTTTGGAAAGGCAGAGCTGAATATGGTCGCAACATTTCACATATTCGAATTAAGTGTAACGCCCAAATTACGGACATTATTCACGTACAGGAAAGTCCGAAAAATCCATCGAACCAGTGTTGAAAAGGTAATGCACTGAAACTTATTAGGATTTATTTTAAGCTTGGGTGCAAATGCCCACTTAATAATTTCGAATAAATCGCTGTTGGTTGATTCTATCCACACAGTCTTCCATCAAACCTATGAGGTGACTAAAATAAATTTGAACATCATCAGCATTAATATGAATATTAACGTCACGAGGTATGTACAAAGGGCAAGTCATTGATATATAAGATAAATAGTAGAGGTCCAAGAATGGATCCCTGTGGAACTCCACAGGTTTAGGGAAGATAATTGGAAAAATTTTCCTCACCCAGGCATAGGTATATGCCGTAATATATCGCACATAAAGTTATTAATTAAAAGAGTCACCCCATTTGAAAAATGAAAATTGTTGTGAATTTTGCTCAGTAAGATCTTTTGGGAAACGCTTTCAAATACGTTAGAAAAATCAAGGAGAGTCAAAATGGGCACTTCTCTGTTATCAAGCTGTTATCAAGCTATGACCGAATGTCAGTTGGCACCTTCAAGACGGCACTTTCACAACTGATCTCAGGGTGAAAACCGGATTGCCATTCGCTTATGAGATTATTCTTGAATATGAAACGATGAACTTGTCAATACAGCAACTTTTTTAGGACTTTGGAAAGAAATCAAAAGGCTGACAGACCTCTAATCCTCAGGACGGAAACATGTCCCTTTTTTGGAATGATAAGTACATCAGAATTCTTGCAGGACATATAAAAGACTAACTTTTCTGTATAAAAATCAACGGTAATCTTACAGGGTAGAGCCTGATTCCTGTTATAAAATTTATTTCATTGATTCAACCAAGTCGATTGCCGTTAAAAATATGAATAACATATCAAAACTGAATATTAGCTTGTCCGCTGATAGACCAATTCTAGTACCTACTACAACATCTCCCAATCCAGGTATGAATCCTATAACTCTCTTTGGTACCAACCAAGATTTGGTCTTTTAATTAATGCACTTTTTCATCTTTATTAAAAGAAAAAACGAGAAACCTTACTTTACCACTGTATATATAATGAATTACCTGAAAACAAACCGAATGTGTCGATCTGCAGTAGGTACATAATTCCCTTTAAATTCCTCCTGAAACAAATGGTATCCCTATACAATGTATAATTTCACACATTGAAATCATACGAAAACGGGATCAATTAATTTAAATCTGAATTTAATTAATGAAACTTATAGCAGTGAATTCCAATTGAAGGATTACCTATATGTACATAAACTCACTTAAATATATACTCGTATATAGGTATGCCAAAATGTGAGCAAACAAAAAGTCAATTTTAGACAGTCAACAACACATACATATACTACAAGAAAAGTTATTAATGAAGCCCGTAGGTATTAAACTTAATCCCATCCCACCCAAATCCGTGTCACCCGAGAAAGTGTCAAGTCAAAGCCACATGCAGATATGATGATTCAAATACAAGAAATTAAGGAAACTTAAAGGGTTTAAAATGAAGAAACCACCCCAAACCATGAAGAGAATAGAGGGATTGGATGAAACCCTCCTCCTCAGCAAGCAGGAAAGCAAGCAAGATATTAAAATGAAAGAAAAGATCGTTACGACGACGTCGTCATTTTCATCACATCTTTTCCTTCTTATAATCGTTTTATATGTGTGTAGTAGTGCACAAAATTACAATTTTCACATTAAGGACATAATTTTATGTTGGAACCCTTTCACGTGCATCTGACAAGATATATCTACATTGTATGGAAGATTTCAAGGAAGTGACTACGAAAATCGAGTTTTACAGGGTGAAACCATTTTCTATCACATTTATTAGGCATACCCACCACTACCAGGCAGACAGACCTAAGGTGTATACTACCCCGACTTAAGGTACTTGTATACCACCCGGGTCAAGAAAACCCGTCAACAACGTGTCGACGACGACGATGTTCGCCATCTTCATCTCATAATTATATAATCCCTAAGAACCCATTTCGTAAGAAGTTTATTACTCACACTTTATATTTTATGAAACGATTTAAAGAAATGAAAATGAAATTGTGTTTGTGTATTGTTTGCTACCATGGAGGAATTCGTCGCTTCTTGTGCTTTTTAAAAGATATTGGCGCGAAGGGGTTGAGCTCAGTAAAACATACCCGCACCGCGCACGTATTTCTTCAGGTGAACGAGGTGGTAGAAATTTAGAGTGCTGTAGAAAAATTTCATTTTGAAATTCATAATAAAAAAGGGGAGAAAGAAATTTAATTGAAAATTTCATTTAACCAAGTTTTGAAGGTTACAAAATGAAAACAAAAGCACATGAGAATTGTTGAAAATAAAATTAGAGTTACTACAAAAATTCATACAAATACTTTTGGAACATTTTGGACATAGAAATTGTATAGTAGCATACTATGTATGTGTATACAGGCTGTTTTACATAAGATAGTCGACCCAGGGTATACTAAGTGATAGCGAGCTTGATGAGAAGAATCCTACAACTGATACTTCATTAAATGTAGAACTCTTCGCCATTTTGCTTTATTATTTTACATCCCCTCTCCCACTCCTCCAGAAATGCGGCGCTTTAAAGTCAAAATTATGAATTTCCTTTATCGAATTTAACCACGATTCTGTTTTTTTCTTAAACAAACGAAAAGAAAAAGTTCAAAATTTGAGACGCCGAAAATTTGAAAACTACTTGGAAAAAACCGACTGATACACTACAGATGACCAATTTCTTCAGGCGTAACGGAGAGACGGACCTGCGACCTGCAGATGTTTAAATCAAAGAGTGTATTAAGAACAGTTTTCATTCAGGAGCACAATCGATTTGCGGTTTTTTTTCGAATTTAGCAAGATAGCGCAAAAATTACATATTCTACGATGTACCCTCCCATAGACGTCGCGTCGGTCGTACAGAAAGACGTAAATCTACTATACTGCAAAATACGGGAGATAGATAAACTTAGAGCTTCAAAATAAAAATATTCAAAAAAACAAAAGTGCTAGAGGTCTTCAATAGAAAATAATAGGTACTGGTACTGTCTATCTAATTATTTTATTTAACTATGCAGCCATTCCATATCTATCAAAACGAATAAAAAGGGCTTGTTTTGGACCCGACCATATCCTATTTGGATAAAAACTTATATGGAATACCACAATAGCTTACCCATATTTTTGTTGTTACCCTATAAAACCCCCCGCCCCCCACCCTTACCTTTTATAAAGCATATTATGTTTTTTGTCGAAGGTACTAAAGAAGCTTATCTACAGGCAAATACTTGAGCACGTGGAAACCAATAATCTTCTGACATGTTGGCAATCTGGTTTTCGTGCGTCCCACAGCTGCGAGTCGGCAGTATTAAAAATAACCTTGGACATCAGAACCGCCACGGATAGACATAATTTTGCTGTTCCGGCTCTACTAGATTTCTCGAAGGCTTTTGACAGCGTAGACCATTACATCCCCCTCCACAAACTTTTGAATTCTTTCAGTTTCAGCACATCTGCAATTGCGATGATTGATAACTTTTTGAAGGGGCGCAATCAGTGTGTGAGGACCAAAAGTTTAGTATCTAATAGTCTACCCTTACTGTGTGGAGTACCACAAGGATCTATCTTAGGTCCGTTGCTCTTTAGCTTATACATTAACTACTTGCCGAATGTTACGCAAGATGTGAGCATCCACATATACGCAGATGATGTACAACTGTACATATGTATGTCGGCCTATTGGACTTATTGAGGATTGCATAGCTCGCTTAAACGACGTCTTAGAAAGAATCCACTTTTGGGCCTTAAACAACAGACTGCTATTGAATGCTCAAAAATCGCAATGCATCACTTTCTATGACAATAACGAAGTATTATCCGAAGTCCTCCCGTGGTCTTAAATGGGTACTCGTTACCTATTTTAAGCAAAGTAACAAACCTAGGAATTGTATTAAACCAGGATATGCAGTGCTGCAATTATGTCAGTTTTATTCTTAGCAAGATATATGCAGAATTGCGGCGACTATGACTTTGGGCCCACATCTTATCGAGAGGTATGCGATCTAAGCTTATAAACGCACTTATTTTACCACATTTCACATTTGGCAGCATCATCTATCCTAAGCTGGATAGCGTATGCGCACGCAAGCTAGAGGTTGCATTTAACGATTGCATACGATTTATATTTGGCTTGAGGCGATTCAACCATGTTTCGCTCTTCAGGACTAACCTGTTGGGCTGCTCTCTTTCCAGCTACCTGAAACAAAGGGCTTTAATTTTCCTATATGTCTTACTACAGACTAATACGCCGCGTTATCTTAGAGAATTTTTCCAATTGACCGCGTCCCAAAGAGGTCGAAATCTAATAATGCCTCGCTTCAATAGGTCAGTAATGGAGTGTTCTTATCCAGTTCAAATCACCCGTTTATGGAATAATCTCCCTCATGGAACTCACACGGCGGGTTGTGTCAGGGATTTCAGAAGGCTCATTAAGGGACACACGAATTAACTCTTTCATCTAATATTTTTTTTTCCTAATATTTTACTATGTTTCTCTCTCCACAATTGAGGCTCCAGAATAATCATAATTTAAGAATTCTTCAACATCAGTACTTTTCTCATCTTAATTTTTTTTCTTCTCTTTTTTGGTTTTGGATTTATTTTAGATATATTTTTAATGTTAACTTAGAATACTATCTAGCTCCAACTTAATTGTACTCTAAAAGATTATACAATCGTACCAGCCGTCTCCCACTTTAAAATTTTGGGAATAAAGCCTAGTATCGAGTTCGAGTAAAATGTGACATTTCCATATAAATTTTAGTGCTGGTAAAATCGCAAGCAAAAATTTTACTGATGATTTTACTAGTGAGGTACGGAGCTCACTGGTAAAAAGTGAATGTTTCTCTATTTTCAGATAGATGGCGCATTTCATGTCTCCACTTATTTTACCGAACATTTTAATGCGCGGAGCATTAAAATGCTGGTAAAATTATGACATTTTCTACTTCTAAGACCATTTTGAGATTGTTTTTCAAATTTATTGAAGGATTTAATTTTAATTGAAAATTTTTAGATTGTTTTATTTATTTATTGGAGCATTTAATTTCTCTAAAAAATTTTCAGATTAATAAAGTCCATCCTTAATTCTAAATTCTAAAAACGTTTATCTAAACTTTATGAACAATTTGAAGTTTTTCAGTGATAAGATTTTTAACATCTGTCTCTTTTCTCCAAATTAATCAACTCAAAATTCTACCAATGATTTTAATGTGAAAAATTTGGAGACCACGTTAAATTTTACTTTGCCTGAACTCGATACTAGCCTTAAGCAAAGAGAGAAAATGAAATGTAAATTTGCAGGGCTTTTTCGTTTGCTTAATTTTTGAAGTCTCGTTCATGTGAAACATTTCTTCCGACACTTATATACATACTAGAGTACTGCAGGTAACAGGTAAATATAATACATATATGTTTGGGTTTGCTTTGCTTTCTTATATAATTATAAATTTATAGGAAAGTAATTCTTTCAACATATGACCCCTACCTTCCTAAACCAGATCAACGTAAGGTATATTCATGTACTTATTACTATTAAATTCCAGGTAATGCTTACAGTAAACCTTTCCCACTTTTTCCGTTGGGGATACGGTCCTTTCTGCCACTGATAGATATGTATAACATAGACCGCTGACACAACTGGAATTGCTTAATGCATTATATCACAACAAATTTAAACAAGATTACGTCACATCTGCCAATATTAAGGCTGAAATTCAACAATGGCTAAGGAAAAATAACATACGATTTGAGGATGTGGTGTGATTTTTATATACCTATCTGTTTTGAACAAACAAAAACAAAACAAAAATAAAAAAAATAAACTTTTCAAAATGTTTAAATCCACAATAATAAAAAATTTTAATATACTCTAAAATCTGGAATGCAATTTACTTCTTTACGATAAATTTTACTGAAAATCAATTTCAACATTTCATTTTTCTAACAGTGTACCCAGCGCAGATAAACATTATTTTGTTTTTTTTATATTATTATTTTTTTATTTATTATTATTTCTATAAGAAAAGAAACTTGTCATTAATATTTATAAAAAATCGGTATGCATATATGATGCATGTTGTATATGAATAGCAAAATAAGCGAAGTAATATTTTAAAAAATTGGCCAAATATTTCCGATGCGCAAAAAATTATCAACTGACTTCAAATGTACTTTAGCAGCAACGAACGAAAAAAAATGTTTGTTAATAATAGCATTTAAATAAAAAAAATATATATTATTTACTAATGAGGACTTCTAGTACCTACCTTTTGTTTTGCAATTTTATTTTGAAACTAGAAGCCATATTATATCTATGTACAAAAAATTGCGATGGTATTCGGCTTCGTCTTTCAGATTGAAATTTATAGTCTTATACCCAATATAACCTGTATGGAAACACTGCACTGAGGGGAATTTGTTGTCCTTTTTATACTGGGTTTTTGTTTTTATTTTTTTTTAACTAACTAGAGGCATTATCTATCCAATTTTTTTTTTTTTTTTTTTTAGGGATTTAGGGATTTCTTTCCGGTAGGTGTCAAAAATCAAAAATTAATAAAAATTGTGTCTTTTTTCTCAATATTTTTTATTTTTTTAGCTGTTTTTAATTTCTGTCGAAAGCCCCATTTAATACCTTTAATTAGAAATAGCGCACAAAAGAATCGAATAACCCGATCCCAAGTAATCAGAAATATAAATAACACGTCCACAGTGAAAACAATCAAATTTGAGTCACCCTGTATCCAAACCTGAGGTCGGCAGATTAAAAAAAAAATACGGGTCCAATATTAATACTTAACTAATTCTGAAAGTTTCATTGAATTCGGAGGGGGTCGGGTCCAATGGGTGATCGTTTTCGTATGGAATTTCTGTATGGGGTGTAGTGATGGTTCGACATTCGTTGGAAAGCTAGACTATTTACTTTCATCACCTTCATAGATTGTGTATAACAAGGTAGTTACAAGTTGTTAGGAGAAAAGTACCCAACATTACAAATTCCTCGAACCACCCAGACCCTGCACTTTTGACCCCTCCTCACAAATAAATTTGTGCTTCATATTAAATGAGAAATCCTGGGTATAGGGGAAAGGCTAGATGAAGTGTGTGATAAGGTTTAAAAAAAAAAAAAGAATAATGTGGGTGAAAGTTTCATCGAAATCAGTGATGGTAATGATCCCGAATGCTTAATCCTAATTTATCCTCAAAAAGTTGTGGTACAATTGTGCGTACTTCAACACTTTCTAAATCTAAACATGAACCGCTAAAATATTTTTATTAATCTAATTTTTTCTAAATAATAGATGGCACTAAGTGTGATCGGTAAAGAAGTACATACTTTAAAAGCAACTTCTACATACAGAAATAACTGTGGTGTTCCTCAAGGTTCTATTCAAGGCCCAATATTTTTTTGTCTATTTATTAATGATGATAGGGATATGACTAGTAATACTAGTATCCATCTATATTTTATTTAGACGATGTGCAAAATTTATCTTCGTCGCTCTATCATTGGTGTTATTGAAGATTATGTAGCTTGTATTAACTACTATGATTTGGACTGTATATGTGATTGGGCGCGTATAAATAATAATCATCAACAACATCAATGATATTTCATCTAAAAATGCATAGCATTCTGCAACGTCTTTATACACCGGTGCAAGTCCTGAGTAGGACGCCAATATCGTTCTTGAGTTTCCCTTAAATTTTGAAAAACTCAAACCAACCATAACTAGTTTCAAAGTTTTTTCAATTTTGTTGCACTAGATGATAACGAATCTTTTTGAGGATCATACACAACAAAAGTTTGTGGTATCATTTTAATCAATGACATCTTCTAGTGATTTTGGTTTTCTATCTAAATGCTAACTAGATACCTCATTTTTTTTAGATTGCAAATCAAATAACAATTTTAGTAAATTCTCTGATTTGGTCAGCAATCAAAGATGTAAATTGTTCTTATTCTTCCTATGTGAACATCTTTTTCTCTAGATTGTCTGCGCTTTAAAATCTCCAAGTTTTACTTTAAACTTATTTCTTTATGCTTTTGATTTTAGGTCAGGGTTAAAATTTAAATTTTATAAGAATTTAAAATCAAACTCAATTACATTTACTATTTTCTATAATTTACTTTTAAATAGTAATTAAAAATTGAAATGTAAGCCTTAAACATATATTTACGATGATTAGAGTAAACGACACGACGGACGGGCGACTGACTACTATTGCAGTCATAGGAAGAATATTCTCTAAATAATTTTTATGGATCGATTACATAGGAACTGTGGTAGTTGTCGAACGTCCCTCCATCTCTCTCTAATCATTGTAATTATTTTTTAGGATTATAATGAGGAATTACAAAAATAAAAAAAAATAAAAATTTCTGTAAAAAGACAAATAATCAATTGAAAATTACAAAAATTAGACGACTATGAATGAACGCAAAATCGAATAACAATACAAGATGCAACTTGGAAAGAAACAACACAAATTGAGGTCTATCTTAGTAGGTCTATCTAGGTAGATATTTTTATTGCTGGGATTACGTATTATTGGTACTTAGAATTTCAACTACTTTTAAGAAGTACCTAATTATTTATAAAATTTGGTATTTTACATAATCCTGATATAGCAGATTCTATCCCCATACCCGGCCATAGCAGGGATTCAAAAAGGAATGATATGCTCAATGCTGAAGATTAAATCTAAATTTCTATAACTAATCTATCTCAGGTGATTGCAACATTGAAGATAAAAAAAATCTTTAGCTTATCTTTAAATTATCCATTCACCTATTGAAATCCATCTCAAAAGCATCACGTTCAATATACGTACATGCAACCAGCTATCTTCTTATATTATTGTGTCGCTAACATATGGTAAAGTGTAATATATCTAGTCTTCCCCCCTCATATCTTCATATTGCATCAATCCAGCTATACTTACTGAATGAGAAGTATACTCAAAAGCAGCACTCACGTTCGACATGCTTACACTATAAAAGGAAGGGGTGAATATTTTAAAGCAAAGACCCCCCTAGTGTCATTTGCGAGGGATATGTGAATACCAATTGCATAAAACGCGACAAGGACATATTTTTTGTGTCATTTAACTTACATTTGACTGATTAAATTGATGAATTTAATTCGTCGTAATGTATCTCCTCGTTTCTTATGAAAATTGATTAAAACCAGAAGCAGCACTCTCCGGGGTCCCGTATTATGTGTATGCGCGCGTATTATGTTCTGCACATTTTATGTCTTTCATTCATTTGAAAATTATATTACTTTACCAAAAATGGTTAAAATTAAAAAGAATTGCATAAATAAAAGTGAAGTAAATACGTGTAAATACGTGTGTGCATACTTGTCGCTTACCGATTGATTTTATTTAACACAAAAATGTAAAATAAAAAAAATAAAATAAAAAAATATGCCCCGTGAGCATAAAACCTGTCAGAAACATAAAAGGTAAATGCTTATGATCCATTTATGGATGAAATTCAATGAGAAAATCAACCGAATTTGGATCATACCTATAAATTGATGGCACGTTCCATTCAACATTTTCTCGCAAGAATTTTCATAGCTCGTACCTTTCGCTTTGAGTGAATTCCGTTTTTGTTTTGTTTTTTTTTTATAATATGTATGTTAAGGTACATGTATGTATACACGTGTGCATATACTTATTATACTTCATGTAACTGGTAACAGTTTTATTAAATATGGAACATAATCGATGATGAAATGAATCGCGCGCGCATTTGCCATAACATATTATGTCCCTGTTGCCAGATTTGTAATAAGAGAATTGTGAGCGCAAGAAATCTTTATGATCATAATTTGGTTTAGTGCCAATTTATGTCTATTTATTTATATGGTAAGAGTAGATACTGTTAATTATAATTAACTGTAATTCCCAAAAAATGTACGAAAAATAGAATCGATTTTTTCTTTTTTTTCTTAACGTTCAAAAAATAATAAGAAATGGATTCGTACCTGTGAAATTGGGAGCCATCAGCCCATAAATAATTCGATTTTTTTTTCAATTACATGCACTAAAAATCGTAGTAGCTGGGGGATAAGCTACTTGCATCAGATTGATATAAAAGTAAACCAAAAACTATTCTAACAAAGTATGTACTTTACGAGTCAACCAACATCACTCCAATCAAGGAGTATCTATTGAATTTGCTGAAAAGAAAATGCAAAAATTTCTAACCACCTCAACATTTACCGCAGTAGACTATAAAAACCTCTTACCAATACCACTACTCTTGTCAAAGCTTGAGACTAGAAACATCTACCTCCATAATATGTAATAAGTTTCTGCGACCAGAAAGGTGATTACTACTTAGTTTAAAATACATAAATAAACCCCCAATTTTTTCAGTTTTTGAAAGAAGCTATACCTATTAGGAAAGACCTTGCAGGTCCTAAGTCTCTTTAAAATCATTAAACCTATCCAATCCCTACAACCTCTCAGCTCCCTCAAAAGCACTAACTCTAGTGAGAATGTCAGTAGATGAAAAGAAGTTAATAGAGATAAAGAACAACTATCCAAAAGAAGAATAAAAGAAGACAAGCAATTGAAAAGAGAAGTCCCAACACCCTACCTATAGTGGATCAAACAAGAAGAGGATTTATAAGGATGACAATAGAAAAATGAAAGGTGTAGGACAAAACTTGACTTGAACTTATCCTTATAAAAACTCTTTAAGAGTTCAATAACAATAGAGCCAACAACGTAACGGAGAAAGTGGATGGTTTCAGATAATCCGATCCGGAAACTGCAACATAGAAGAAGATCCTGGACAGAGCTGGGCAATACTTAACTAAAAAAAGACTTAAGTACTACTTAAAGTACATTTTCGTTACTTAAGACTTATTACTCAATACTTTTGAAATGCCCTACTTAGTACTTGAACACAAGTACTTGCTTCTATTTACTTGTATTTAAGACTTAGTTGTGTACTTAAGTATTTCGGAGTCAATTAAGTACCTACAAGTATCTAAGAACTGTCAAAGCATGTGCCGCACTCACGCCTCAGGACAGAACCTTAGCCAAACTAATAACATACAAACAAGACTGGGCAATTAGAACAAAAACCAGTAACGTCTCGCTCGAATATAAAATCGACGATGCCTCGACTTGATGACATAGCTAAGGGTAAGCAAACCATGCCTCGCTTCAATATAAAATCAACAATGCCTGGAACTGATATAGGGAAGGCCTCAATTTTTTCTCAGAAATTTACTGGAAGTTTTATGCATTATTGGAAGCGACAATCGATGCTTGGGCGGACCTCTAATAGTTTTTATGGGTGCACCAATGAGAGGTGAAAGTTTTACTCTACGTACAGCGCTGAAAACTATAAAAAAACTATAAATAGTTGCCACTGGTTACTATACATATTATAGTTTTCAAAAGGATTTTTTTCATTAAATATATTAACTGAATTCTATAAACTTCATTATATTACTGCCAACGTACAAAGATTTTAAAAAAGTACTTTTATAGTTACAAGTACTTTTCATGCATGCGGTGCTTGTACTTACACTGAAGTACTCAGGCTTTCGATACTTGTACTTAAGTACTTTTTCTTTGGTACTTGCCCAGCTCTGATCCTGAAAGATCTGTCGAGCTCGACTAGGTGACCCGCAAACCATATCTAGCAATTATGAGACTAACGAAAAAAGCTGCAGATTTGTTATCTATGACTCAATGCCTAATAACCCTGATTATCTCAAAGTTTTAGCTTTAGAAACGTAGATGAGTTCAGTGGTTGCGGTATTTCTTCGTACATTTTGGGCTATGTCCCTTTAAACCAATATACCAAAAATTTTGAAATATATTTTTTTGAATCTTTGAAAGTAGCTCTTTTTTTTAAATCCTTGAAAGTAGCTCTGTCAAAGATGGGGTTATCGATACAAAAGTACTTTTTTTTTCTAAGAATCCCAAACAATCCCATTAAAAATTAGAAGAAAAAACATAGTTAATAACCTTCGACTGTCGAAATAAGTACGCCTCACGATGACATAATATTCTGCCAAATTTCCAATTTCTATGTGACGTCGTTTTCAAGAAAAATGGCTGTGACAAAAAGACGGACGGACGCACGAGTGCGATCCTATAAGGGTTTAGTTTTTTTTCTTCTTTTGTTGTAAGGAAACCTACAAAAAATTAATAATTTATACTTTTCGAACAACTGCGGTGGTATATAGATAGTAGGTACTCTGATGAACCTTCGATTTCGGATTTCGAATAGTTATATTGGTAAAGCTCCATGGCAGCTATTTTATTTCGGTGCTCTCTTCCTACATTACCAGAGCAATTCATCGTTGGAATTGCTCAAAAATTAAGTTTAAAATAATTTTAAAATAACGAAAGTAAAATTAGCCAATAATAAACCTTCTCCTACCACCTCCCAACCCCCACTATAGTACATACATCCTTATTCTTCAAAAAAAAAAAAATTAAATAAAAATAAAAAAATAAAGAATAAAAAAAATACTAAAAACTCGAAACATCACAAACTTTTGGATTATTCCCTTTAAATTGACTGTAACCTGTCGGCATAATCTAATTTCCTGTGAATTTTTTTTTCTACCCCCACCCCTGCGCTACTGGTTATTTAGATTTTTTTTTTATTTATTTTTTTTTTCATTTTTTTATCCCTTAACTTAGCTGGAAATTTTTTTATGCTTTTACGCCAGCGATAATACTCTTGTCTTCTTTTCAACTCAAGAAAAATTCGACCCCAATTTATCAGGGGGCTCTGAGTTTTCCCGTTTTTTTTTTGTTTTTTTTTTCGTTTTTTTTTCATCTCATTCTCCATCATCGCATCATGAAGTTGAAACTGGATGCGAAAAATTCGCCTGTCATTATAGCGCGTATTAAATGAAATGAACAGAATGAATTATGGACGTCAGTTTTTGTTTCGCACCAGCCATCAGCAGGGTTGGTTGCCCTTACAATTGAATTCTAAGCTAAAAACTGGGAGGATCGGGATGATGGTATATATAACTTTACTGGGGATGTATCTACACCTCCTACCCAAAAGTAAGCTAAAAAAAAAAACAAAATATACGCGCGCTACTGGTTGAGAGACAGCTTTCCCTTGCTGGGCTAATTAAAAAGTAAAAAAAAAAAACAATTTCAAAAGGGCAATTTTCCTTAAGTCATGATTTTCATTAGACTCGTTTTTTTTTCATTTCAATTTATTTCAGTTTCGTACATTTTGGAATGAGATGTCCACAATGGAAATGTCGACTTGTGCCGTCCTTGTTCCTTAAAAATAAGTGTGGATAAGGATACAATTCACGAAATGAACGGACATTTTTTTCGCCTCTGTGATTATATAAAAATTTCAATATAATGCACAGAAATATAGTGACAAATTAATAATAGCAGTAATTATAGCGATGCGATAACCACCCATACTCAACCACTACACTCTCTGGAGTCATAGAAGACTCGGGGGAAGTCGGGACGGCAAGCATATCAAATGTAAATTAATTATAAGCAGTACTTACCGGGAGTGATTAATTACTCTCAAGTCTATTCCACTTTATTACATCTACGACAAATCGTTGTGGAAGAAATTCGCAGGGTTTATACTACATTGCGCCTAGTTATACCTACAAAACATTTCTACCGATTTGAAAGACATTGCTGCTGATTACAACAGAATTGCAAGGAAGAAAATGGACTTCGTGTGTGTAATGTCGTAACCAGTCCAGTTTGTATGAATTAAAGAAGAAAAAAAAAAACAAAAAGGATAAAAATGGACAAAATAAATTTTCAAATAATTTAAAGGTTTCTTCATTTCCATACGACTAAATTGTGCTTCCTATATATGTTTTTTTCTGTACATACATATGTATGTCGATATATCTACAAAATTATACAGTCCTACGTGTATGTTCGTGTTCGTAAGGTCTCTCTCTCATTTTGAATATATCGGACGGAGGCCACACATCCATTTGCCCATTAAACAGGCCTTTGGCTAAGTGGTTTCATCTATGAATGGAAGTGGCGGCCTGGAAACCTCATTGAGGGGCTCCAACCACTGCCGATTAAATGTCCACACGTATATGAATAAAAAATAGCCCACGAAATTTTAAGCATGTTTTTTTCCACATTTATGTTTTGTTTTTGTTTTTTTTTTTTTTTGCTTTTGACCCGAAAGTGTGGATATATGCCTATGACGTACGAGGTTTAGAGGACTTTTTGTACCGTGATTAATTGCTAGAATGATCCTTTGAAATTTTTTTACTTTTAAGGTATGGTATTCAATTTGTGCTGTTAAGAAAATGATGTGGTTATTGTGCTCCCACTTAGCTAAATAGGTATATATATGTATGGAGGTAATGTTAGCTAAATCATAATTGAAAATAGGGCGCAGATATATTTCATGGAAGTTTTGTTTTATATTTCATGGAAGCCAAGGCGGCCCATTGTGATAACCTCCAACCTCCGCCAACTACTTTTCTACATTGTCTCCTACAAGTTCTAGAAATAGAATAATTCGGAAAATCTCTCTTTTAGACCGTTGAAGAAGAATTTTACGAAATTACCTTACCCGGCGATTACACAGGCCAGTAGAACTGACAGTCTATACTCACTTCGTCTGCCAAAATTTACTGACTACAAGTGTTTTGCGTTCGATGAACTGACTAGTCAGTTCATTATAAAAATCTCGTCAAGCGGTGCAGACATTCCTCTTCTGTATGCATTGCTAATTATTTCTTCCTTATGACGTCATTATTCTCTTGAGTTCAATGATTTCTTCCTGATTACAATGTATAGGTACTAAAGACTTTTCCGTCATTCCCACTCAAAAGAGAGAAGATTAGAAATATAAACACAAATTTCCATTAGCATCTCCCTTTCATTTTCAGTTTCCGTCAAATTAATATTACGTTAGACAATTTACTGACTAGATTTCTGTCCAGCCAATCACATATACATATAGCTACTGAAACAGTTCGTATATCCGAGACAAAAGGATAAGCAGCGGAGTAGTCCTACTTATAGTGGCCACAATATTTTATTGCTTTGCATTTTCCCCTTTAACAGATTAACCAGATTTTTATGTTAAGAGTTAATTTCCACGCCATTAAAATCTCGAAAGCCTCAGTCTAGCAATGGTATACATCAGCTTCCTTGTTTTTGATAGATTCAACCAGTTGACCAGATGAGTAAAAGTCATCCGAATTATTTACATTTTCAGATCTCGTTTCTCTGTTGGAAGTCCCGTCCGAAAATTGACGTCCGAGATGCATTACTGGTACCACATTTTCATATAAAGCATGCAAACAAGAGAATTGCTCTTCCAGCCTATACAATAAAAACTTGTGGTCAAACTCACTTCAGACACCTCTCTACGTCTCCATAAATGAATAACTATACTACAAAAAGCACCTCTGATTTGTGGCTACACCACCCTCAATTTTATACCCTATGTACAGCCATAGCTTCTCTTGAGCTTATCCAATATCCATGAATATACGTAAATGTAATAGATAAAAATATGAGTTTCCTGTTAATGAATCATTTTTAGGGTTCTGTAGCAAAAGGGGTAAAAACGGCAACCCTATTACTATGGCTCTGATGTCTGTCTGTCTGTCTGTCTGTCTGTCACCGGGCTGTATCTCACGAACTGTAATAGGTAGACCGTTGAAAGTTTCACAGAGTGTGTATTACTATCGCCGCTATAACAACAAATAAGAAAATTTAAAGAAACGTGATTTTTTCGGCGTTTTTTCCTCGTTTTGTTCTCATTCATTATTATTATCATAACTAGGCATTATTTTTTCAAATAACGCCTTACCTCATTTGAAAAAATTAAAAAAACCGTGTAGGTGCGAGTCGGACTCGCACACGAAGGGTTCCGTACTGGTCGTACAAAATTTAACACTATATATACGCCAAAAGCATGTTTCTTGTATGGGGTCCCCTTTAATTTTTAATTTTATATTATTTTTATTATTTGTTGTTATAGCGGCAATAGAAATACACACTTTGTTTAAATTTTAACTGTCTACCTATTACGGTTCATGAGATACAGCCTGGTTATGGACGGACGAACATCGGAGGCTTAGTAATAGGGTTCCCGTTTTTACCCTTTGGTGTACGGAGCGCTAATAAAAAGTACATAGTATTAAATTTTGTACGATGGTACAGAACCCTTCGTGGGCGAATCCGACTCGCATTTGGCCGGTTTTTTTTTTATTTTCACTACACACTGTTCATTTATGTGCGTGCGTGTAGTTATGTTTAAGCTCCACATCTCTTCTGTAGTTTCTCTATCGGTGTTGCTGCTCAAACTATTTGATTTAACTTACCCAAAAAATTGCCACACACGATTAGTTAAAACTGCACATTTTTTTGTAATTCAAAACTGACTTGGAATAAATTTCATGCATTTGAGCTAAACACCTCCACAGTTTTTACTGAACGTAAAAATAAACAAAAAAAAGATGCTATCAATCCCTCCAACTAGAAATTTTTTTAACCGATTTAATTACTTAGGGCAAGTTATACTAACACAGCAAGGCGATGGTTACAGGCGGTCCTTTTTTTACTACTTCTACTACTCACAGTAATGAAATTGTTTAACTTTAATAAGACTTTTCACGCTTTCAACCACGACTAACATTTTTTTCTTTTTTTTTTCAATTAAATGCTTTTAATTTTTTTCTCATAGTTTGAGTAACTCTTATTTATCTATTTATCTTGAACAGGTTAGGCTTAAAATAAATTCATAAAAACAAAAACAATATCCAAATTTTCAGGCGAGCAAACTTTGGGGTGCCTCAGGGCTCAACTCTTGAACCACAGTCTTTTATTTTAATATTATTTATTATCTGACTGAAAAAGTTGATAAATATGGCAGAAATCTCTATTCTACGATATTCAGACTTATTATTTTATGCTAATTGATCCTTTAATTGAAGTTGGTATTAACAGAAACCACTTGATCTACGAAGCAAGAAATCCATCCAAATCCTACATTTATGTCTATTATCTCAGTAATATGTTGCCAGCTTGCGATGAGTAACTAAAGTAAGAATCTTGGGATGTTAAAATTATTAAAACTAATAAAAACTCTGTTATCACAACAATGTTATGTACAACCCCCCAAAAAAAAATATGTCATCTCTCCCTCTCTAAACTCCTGTTTTGAATAATGGTTTAAATACTCAGTAGAAAACAGTCATTGCAACAGCAATATTATGATGAGATGCACAAATAAGAGCACTTTATGCCTACATTCAAGTACCATTATACATGAACAAATCGTAAATTTTTACCACGTCCGCCAATTTGTGATTTCCCACTTAGCCATATTTCAAGTGCATATTTTCACTGCAAGCCAAATGCAAGTGCAACTGGTGTGAAAATTTGCACTCAAGTCCGACTGCTGCAGGAAGATGCAACCAGTAATGTATAGCAATACTAGTCGGTCGATTGTAGCAGCCAATTGTGCGACATGCTGTCACCAAATTAAAAAGTTAAGTTCATTGACTCATCAAATTCTGAGAAGTATGTACTTCAGCACCTCTTTCTAGTAATCTAAAAAATTGCTGTTAGTGCGGTTATCACCAGTATATACATAAGTGTAGTGGCTAGATTGAAGATAAATCTTTTTATCCCACCCACTTAATTCCGACATAAAATTATCCCTAAAGTAAAAAGAAAAGAGAAAAAAAAAACGGAAACCCCAAAACGCAATCCAAAGAAATTTTCTGCTCAGTCAATTTTTCTAGAGTTCTTAAGATATTTTGGTTTGGGCTTCTTCATTCACTTTAATGGTTCGACTCTTGTTGGTTTTCCAAGAGTTTCTTCAGTAACGTGCCTTGGTTTCCCTGGGATTTCAGGCATGGTTTTTTTTTTTTTTTGTAATATTTTAATGCTCTTTTATCCAACCTACAGCAGTAGGCCGACACGTTTTGTAGCACTTCACCTCGATCATAATAATTCCTAAAAGGCACGAAACTATCAAAATATGAGTTAAATAGCATTTTTTATGAGCACGACAATAACTAGGTAAGTTAGGTAGGTACTAACTATTTTGGGTAAAGATAAAAGATTTCCTGGAATTTTGTTTTATGGAATATTAACAAGGAAATGGGGGCCAGATGACGTGAACATTAATAAGTTTATGGATGATGGAGGATGGATGTATGTATATATGTATTCGTTGAGCGAGCGCCACCGCCACTTAACCAGTTATTCTATCCTTCATAGTTCTGTAGAAGTTTACACACTACTTTTCTGGGATACTGATAAGCCGAAATTCGTGACAATTTTATGCAGCAGAGAATTATGCTGAAATTATATTCAGTTACAACAGTTCTGAAGTTGCGGTGGTGACCGTCAGTTTTAATGGCTGGCTAGGCTAGCTAGCCACTTAAATTGAATGAAATTTAATCCACATCACACTTTGGGAGTGAAGAAGATTTTAGTAGCAGGAATGAAAATTTTATTTTTATATCAATTCTTAGATTTTATAGATTTTATTTGGATTATTTTTGTTTTAGAGATCGCAATAAAAAAAATCTTGGAGATTCATTCAATCTGTTATCATTTCAATACGAATTATATATATTTGAATTTTTTGATTTTATTTATAGAATAAAATAAATAAAAAACGAGTTTTCAAACAAAACTGAAGCCAAGCCGCATGAAAAAGTAGAAAATAAACTTTTCTTCACATACAGAGGTGGACTCAGATTTTTTGATTGGGACATTTCTCTAGAAAATTCTTTCTCTACATGAATCAAATCACTTTTTTACCTCTGATTGATCATACTGAAATATATCGGTGATTGTCAGCGAATAAAATCTGAGTCCACCTCTGTGTGTGAAGAAAAGTTTATTTTCTACTTTTTCATGCGGCTTGGCCTTATTTTTGTTTGAAAACTCGTTTTTTACTTATTTTTTTTTCTGCCTTTTTTCACGTTAACTAAATTGTTATTACGTACTGCATGGAGATATTTTAAAACAATTTTATGACGACTGAAAAGATCCTGATTTACCAGTTTTTCAGAAAATTTATTCGAGTATCAAATCGTTGAAGTACTGCAACGGTTTTCTGAAATTCAACTTATGTTTTAAACAGCGCTTTTTAGCTGTATTCCAACTTGATCCCATATAACATAAATTTTCCCGATTTTCCATGCTTTCCACAGACTTTTCCTGTTATTATGAATTTTTTAAAAATTTACATGAATTTTCCTCGATTTTTCATGCAAGTGTTCATGATTGTTGAAGAGAAAGTATTGATGCCAGTAGGACGGAAGAAAAAATGATTCCGCATAGGTTATAAAACTTTTTTGTCGGAAAATTCCCGAAATTCCAGTAAAAATTGTAAAAATTCTGCACTTTTCCTTAAACAGACTTATCACTAATCATATAGATGAAAATTTTTCCGATGATTTTCCCGCTTTTCCGGGTTTTCCATCGAATTTTCCACAAAAGCAACTTTATGCAACTCATTCCTCTTCTGTATGCATTGCTAATTATTTCTTCCTTATGACGTCATTATTCTCTTGAGTTCAATGATTTCTTCCTGATTACAATGTATAGGTACTAAAGACTTTTCCGTCATTCCCACTCAAAAGAGAGAAGATTAGAAATATAAACACAAATTTCCATTAGCATCTCCCTTTCATTTTCAGTTTCCGTCAAATTAATATTACGTTAGACAATTTACTGACTAGATTTCTGTCCAGCCAATCACATATACATATAGCTACTGAAACAGTTCGTATATCCGAGACAAAAGGATAAGCAGCGGAGTAGTCCTACTTATAGTGGCCACAATATTTTATTGCTTTGCATTTTCCCCTTTAACAGATTAACCAGATTTTTATGTTAAGAGTTAATTTCCACGCCATTAAAATCTCGAAAGCCTCAGTCTAGCAATGGTATACATCAGCTTCCTTGTTTTTGATAGATTCAACCAGTTGACCAGATGAGTAAAAGTCATCCGAATTATTTACATTTTCAGATCTCGTTTCTCTGTTGGAAGTCCCGTCCGAAAATTGACGTCCGAGATGCATTACTGGTACCACATTTTCATATAAAGCATGCAAACAAGAGAATTGCTCTTCCAGCCTATACAATAAAAACTTGTGGTCAAACTCACTTCAGACACCTCTCTACGTCTCCATAAATGAATAACTATACTACAAAAAGCACCTCTGATTTGTGGCTACACCACCCTCAATTTTATACCCTATGTACAGCCATAGCTTCTCTTGAGCTTATCCAATATCCATGAATATACGTAAATGTAATAGATAAAAATATGAGTTTCCTGTTAATGAATCATTTTTAGGGTTCTGTAGCAAAAGGGGTAAAAACGGCAACCCTATTACTATGGCTCTGATGTCTGTCTGTCTGTCTGTCTGTCTGTCACCGGGCTGTATCTCACGAACTGTAATAGGTAGACCGTTGAAAGTTTCACAGAGTGTGTATTACTATCGCCGCTATAACAACAAATAAGAAAATTTAAAGAAACGTGATTTTTTCGGCGTTTTTTCCTCGTTTTGTTCTCATTCATTATTATTATCATAACTAGGCATTATTTTTTCAAATAACGCCTTACCTCATTTGAAAAAATTAAAAAAACCGTGTAGGTGCGAGTCGGACTCGCACACGAAGGGTTCCGTACTGGTCGTACAAAATTTAACACTATATATACGCCAAAAGCATGTTTCTTGTATGGGGTCCCCTTTAATTTTTAATTTTATATTATTTTTATTATTTGTTGTTATAGCGGCAATAGAAATACACACTTTGTTTAAATTTTAACTGTCTACCTATTACGGTTCATGAGATACAGCCTGGTTATGGACGGACGAACATCGGAGGCTTAGTAATAGGGTTCCCGTTTTTACCCTTTGGTGTACGGAGCGCTAATAAAAAGTACATAGTATTAAATTTTGTACGATGGTACAGAACCCTTCGTGGGCGAATCCGACTCGCATTTGGCCGGTTTTTTTTTTATTTTCACTACACACTGTTCATTTATGTGCGTGCGTGTAGTTATGTTTAAGCTCCACATCTCTTCTGTAGTTTCTCTATCGGTGTTGCTGCTCAAACTATTTGATTTAACTTACCCAAAAAATTGCCACACACGATTAGTTAAAACTGCACATTTTTTTGTAATTCAAAACTGACTTGGAATAAATTTCATGCATTTGAGCTAAACACCTCCACAGTTTTTACTGAACGTAAAAATAAACAAAAAAAAGATGCTATCAATCCCTCCAACTAGAAATTTTTTTAACCGATTTAATTACTTAGGGCAAGTTATACTAACACAGCAAGGCGATGGTTACAGGCGGTCCTTTTTTTACTACTTCTACTACTCACAGTAATGAAATTGTTTAACTTTAATAAGACTTTTCACGCTTTCAACCACGACTAACATTTTTTTCTTTTTTTTTTCAATTAAATGCTTTTAATTTTTTTCTCATAGTTTGAGTAACTCTTATTTATCTATTTATCTTGAACAGGTTAGGCTTAAAATAAATTCATAAAAACAAAAACAATATCCAAATTTTCAGGCGAGCAAACTTTGGGGTGCCTCAGGGCTCAACTCTTGAACCACAGTCTTTTATTTTAATATTATTTATTATCTGACTGAAAAAGTTGATAAATATGGCAGAAATCTCTATTCTACGATATTCAGACTTATTATTTTATGCTAATTGATCCTTTAATTGAAGTTGGTATTAACAGAAACCACTTGATCTACGAAGCAAGAAATCCATCCAAATCCTACATTTATGTCTATTATCTCAGTAATATGTTGCCAGCTTGCGATGAGTAACTAAAGTAAGAATCTTGGGATGTTAAAATTATTAAAACTAATAAAAACTCTGTTATCACAACAATGTTATGTACAACCCCCCAAAAAAAAATATGTCATCTCTCCCTCTCTAAACTCCTGTTTTGAATAATGGTTTAAATACTCAGTAGAAAACAGTCATTGCAACAGCAATATTATGATGAGATGCACAAATAAGAGCACTTTATGCCTACATTCAAGTACCATTATACATGAACAAATCGTAAATTTTTACCACGTCCGCCAATTTGTGATTTCCCACTTAGCCATATTTCAAGTGCATATTTTCACTGCAAGCCAAATGCAAGTGCAACTGGTGTGAAAATTTGCACTCAAGTCCGACTGCTGCAGGAAGATGCAACCAGTAATGTATAGCAATACTAGTCGGTCGATTGTAGCAGCCAATTGTGCGACATGCTGTCACCAAATTAAAAAGTTAAGTTCATTGACTCATCAAATTCTGAGAAGTATGTACTTCAGCACCTCTTTCTAGTAATCTAAAAAATTGCTGTTAGTGCGGTTATCACCAGTATATACATAAGTGTAGTGGCTAGATTGAAGATAAATCTTTTTATCCCACCCACTTAATTCCGACATAAAATTATCCCTAAAGTAAAAAGAAAAGAGAAAAAAAAAACGGAAACCCCAAAACGCAATCCAAAGAAATTTTCTGCTCAGTCAATTTTTCTAGAGTTCTTAAGATATTTTGGTTTGGGCTTCTTCATTCACTTTAATGGTTCGACTCTTGTTGGTTTTCCAAGAGTTTCTTCAGTAACGTGCCTTGGTTTCCCTGGGATTTCAGGCATGGTTTTTTTTTTTTTTTGTAATATTTTAATGCTCTTTTATCCAACCTACAGCAGTAGGCCGACACGTTTTGTAGCACTTCACCTCGATCATAATAATTCCTAAAAGGCACGAAACTATCAAAATATGAGTTAAATAGCATTTTTTATGAGCACGACAATAACTAGGTAAGTTAGGTAGGTACTAACTATTTTGGGTAAAGATAAAAGATTTCCTGGAATTTTGTTTTATGGAATATTAACAAGGAAATGGGGGCCAGATGACGTGAACATTAATAAGTTTATGGATGATGGAGGATGGATGTATGTATATATGTATTCGTTGAGCGAGCGCCACCGCCACTTAACCAGTTATTCTATCCTTCATAGTTCTGTAGAAGTTTACACACTACTTTTCTGGGATACTGATAAGCCGAAATTCGTGACAATTTTATGCAGCAGAGAATTATGCTGAAATTATATTCAGTTACAACAGTTCTGAAGTTGCGGTGGTGACCGTCAGTTTTAATGGCTGGCTAGGCTAGCTAGCCACTTAAATTGAATGAAATTTAATCCACATCACACTTTGGGAGTGAAGAAGATTTTAGTAGCAGGAATGAAAATTTTATTTTTATATCAATTCTTAGATTTTATAGATTTTATTTGGATTATTTTTGTTTTAGAGATCGCAATAAAAAAAATCTTGGAGATTCATTCAATCTGTTATCATTTCAATACGAATTATATATATTTGAATTTTTTGATTTTATTTATAGAATAAAATAAATAAAAAACGAGTTTTCAAACAAAACTGAAGCCAAGCCGCATGAAAAAGTAGAAAATAAACTTTTCTTCACATACAGAGGTGGACTCAGATTTTTTGATTGGGACATTTCTCTAGAAAATTCTTTCTCTACATGAATCAAATCACTTTTTTACCTCTGATTGATCATACTGAAATATATCGGTGATTGTCAGCGAATAAAATCTGAGTCCACCTCTGTGTGTGAAGAAAAGTTTATTTTCTACTTTTTCATGCGGCTTGGCCTTATTTTTGTTTGAAAACTCGTTTTTTACTTATTTTTTTTTCTGCCTTTTTTCACGTTAACTAAATTGTTATTACGTACTGCATGGAGATATTTTAAAACAATTTTATGACGACTGAAAAGATCCTGATTTACCAGTTTTTCAGAAAATTTATTCGAGTATCAAATCGTTGAAGTACTGCAACGGTTTTCTGAAATTCAACTTATGTTTTAAACAGCGCTTTTTAGCTGTATTCCAACTTGATCCCATATAACATAAATTTTCCCGATTTTCCATGCTTTCCACAGACTTTTCCTGTTATTATGAATTTTTTAAAAATTTACATGAATTTTCCTCGATTTTTCATGCAAGTGTTCATGATTGTTGAAGAGAAAGTATTGATGCCAGTAGGACGGAAGAAAAAATGATTCCGCATAGGTTATAAAACTTTTTTGTCGGAAAATTCCCGAAATTCCAGTAAAAATTGTAAAAATTCTGCACTTTTCCTTAAACAGACTTATCACTAATCATATAGATGAAAATTTTTCCGATGATTTTCCCGCTTTTCCGGGTTTTCCATCGAATTTTCCACAAAAGCAACTTTATGCAACTCATTTCGCTCTACAACTTTGTCTTAGCTTGCAAAACGCTCAAACGCTTCCTTGGTCGGAAAAACTCCGGAAAAGCGTTTTACATGAACTTTCCTCGATTTTTTCTGCAAGTTTTCACCATTGTCGGAGAGAAAGCAATGATGCCAGTTGATAGGGAACTTGATCCTGCATAATTTAGCAAACTTTTTAACCGGCAAATTTTCCGGAAAAGTCGGAAAATTCCGGACAAATTTTTTCAGAAAAATTGGAAAACTCTGTATTTTTCCTGAAACGGATTTATCACTAATCAAATTTGTACCAAATTTTCAAATCATTTTTCCCGATTTTCCGGGTTTTCCATGGAAATTTCCGGTGCAAATTTTGATAGATTCAATTGTCACGCGACATGAACTTGTGTGCCAAATTTCAGCTCGATGTGATGACGAAAAGTTGGTCTACGAGAGTGTCGAAAATAGTAAAAAAGAAATATACAGACAGACAAATTCGTGTACGAGTTAAAGGGACGGGCTGGCCTCAAAAAGAAGTTCATGTATACCGCATAGAATATTTCACATGGAAATTATATGGAAATTATAGAATTCATAGACGAATCCCAGTTTAGTCTGTATAGAATAAAAAATAGTTCTACAATTTGCACATTATGGCTGATTTTTTCTTAATATTTTCATCACATCAATGAATGGGGAAGGCGAGTATTATCTTTCCAACCTGAGCTTACCGAATAGCACAAACTAAATAATTCAGGAGATATATAGCACTTTTAAGAGCTTAACAATAAAACGATCGCAGCGCCTCCATGCATAAACAATTAGTATTTCAGTATGCTCAGCCCATCGAAAAATATCACTGGACACTCGGTGATCGTTTTAACTGAATCACCCAGGTAAAAGTAGAAAACTCTTTCCTTTAGCTTCCACTCGAGCAGAGCGCCATGGCTTCAAGTCTTAGGCTATGTTAAGATGTTGCGCATCTTTATTACTCCTAGTAGAAAGTATTTTGTTTAATTAAAAAATATATACATATGTACATAGGTGAACTGTGGGGTTAGGGCTGGCTTCCAAACATATTATCCTATGGAAATTCAAATTCTAGCCTACTATCCCAAAAATCCTTAGTCAAAATTCATCGAATACAGTGCGTTGCAAAGCTACAGACGCACCATGGAATAATGTGGTAGCCCATCTGTGTATAGCAAGAAAGATAGAAATATGTGTGATGACAAAACACATCAGCCTTCTTGTTATCTCTGACACCTAGAAATGATTTCCCGATTTGGATCATTAAGACTAAATTTTGTGTGTTCTGAATAAATTATCTAAAGGTGAATTGATGACGGTCCTCTTGGTCTGTGCGGACAGTTGAAGGATCTGCGGCGAAATGAATATGAAATTTTTGAGGAATGTTATTGATCTCATGGGACGCTTTTACAGATCATGGAACCGTCGAATTTTCCTTTTCTTCCTATCGTATGAATAGCCTGAAGTACCGGAAAGTCTCAGACAGAAGCTCCTTCCGTATCTTGAGCGCTATCCAGCCGATCATTTAATTTATCAACAGGATGACGCTACGATCCACATAAGAAACTCAACAAAAGATATTTCTTGGGATATCCTATCAACGTTCTCGCTCCTCGACCCGTTATCCTCATGCAAATCCTATGGGGATAGTTAGTTCCAACTGTTTATAAAGCTTCCAAGGAATTTAACACCATCAATGAGCATAAAGATTCCGTTGAAGCTGCTTGGCTAACCTTGACTCCAAAATGTGTAGATCCTTCGTGGAATCAATGCCAAAAAGACTTCTGAACATTGTGGCGAACAAAGGTGGAGCTACTGATTATTAATAAAAATTATTTATTTATTTTTCTGCAATCTCATTATTGTTAAATTAAATAAAGTTAAGTGCGTCTATAATAATGCAATATTCATTTTGCTCATTATGACAACTTTTATCGAATTTCTCACAAGTACCGTTCTAGTGGCAAATATTTTCTTGGTGTCAGTGATAACAAGATCACAACACATTTTTCTCTTTTTTGTTACAGAGATGGGCTAGTACCGCACTATTGCATGGTGCATCTATAACTTTACAACGCAGTGTATTACGAAGCTAAATATCAGAATCTTATGTATATCAGTGCCATCTATGTTTAAGTTTTGAACTAAATTCATAACGGCAAAATACGCAAAAAATTACGAAGCTAAATATCAGAATCTTATGTATATCAGCGCCATCTATGTTTAAGCTTTGAACTAAATTCATAACGGCAAAATACGCACTACATATAACATTTTTTTTTTAATATATTTTTTTTTGCATTGTTATTATTCCCTACAATACACAAAATATAAACAATAGCAAAAACGAACCAAAAAATTAAATAAAACATGTCCCTTAACGTGGCTTATTATAAAGGATGGTCAGTTGGTTGGAATCCAATAAAAAAAGGGGGAGCTTCCTGCTCCAATATTATACGACTTCTATCCCTAAAAATGTATGTCCTTAAATATATACTACATATAGATACTTACTAGTATATACAACATAGAATTGCGTGGTCGAGGGATAAAGTTATCCGTGTATTAATATTTGTCATACTTATATGTACATAAATACATATAGCTATGTATGTAACTAGATAACATTATACTACTAGCTAGTCGTGCATTTTGAAACTCAGAAGACAGACGAATTCCTTTTATATAACCAGAACCATAGGGAGTTGCTAGGATACCAATAATAATCTCATATACGTTCCTATGAAATGGTTACAACGATCCCAACTATAGTTAGATAGATAGATAGATACAAACACGCTACTGAATGCTGCTCGGTTTTCTGTAGAGAGGTCACCTACTGGTCATCTCTCTGTGTATGATTTTCTCTATTTGGTTAGCACACAATCGTTTTCTGTTTTTAAGCTAACAGCCTTTCATGCTCATGGCATCGGATGGGCTCCATCCTTTTTGGCGAGACGACTTATACCGAAATATAAGCATACTATATATAGGTAACTATATGTGTCCCATAAATATCTCTTTAGGCCACCCACCAGACAATGTATCCCATATATACATACACTTATAAGGATATGGTGGGGCCTTGTGAAAATGAAAATCTGTACATCAGCCAGATGTGGCTTGCTGAAGTGCGTAACGGATGTTGGGATGTTGTGGGACACGTTAACCCTAAGTGAGCATCCTTTTTCGCATATTTGGTCATTCTTTAGATTTAATGGTTTTTATTTGCGTCATAGATGCGTAAAGGAGAATGAATTATATTTTCATAAATAACACATTTTTAGCAGGATAATTGTTGAGGATTTTGTATTAATATCTGGTTTATGTTTATATTAACAAGGAAATTTCAAATTGAATTGATATCAAATTCTATTCTTCATTGACTACAGGAAGTAGATTAATAGCTTCTAGATAATCCTTTGGACAAAATTTAGGAAGAGTGAATGCCACATAGAACAATGTTTTTCTTTAATTGTTACTTGTTCTATTGCGTAATTTTTTCTATTTTATGTAAGTAGGTATTTAATTTTAATTTATTCAGCTGTACAGTCCCATTCCCTGAATTGCAAATAATACTTTAAATTGAATTTGCGGTTCCATTACAAAATTACTTAGAAATATACAAAAGTATTTGGGCATTAGTACATAATTCCTTTCAATTCTTTTCAAATACTTTCAATTACTTCGAAATCTTCAGTAATAAATTTGATATTTTACTATTTAGCCATTTCTACAAAAATAAGGTGCATTTAACTAAGTTTAACTAATTGAAATATAAAAGCATAGTAAATAATTAACATTTTCCTATACTGTGATTTTGTATTTTTAACCTCTTGGCCTATGATTTTTTTAAAAGCAAATGTACTTGTCTACACTACTTAATTTTATTGCACCTCGAAAATAGGAAAAAACGTTTTTTTACAATAAAATTAAAAAGACAATATTGATCTATTTCGTTTCATAATTAAGTACAATATCATGTTTAGTACAGAAGTTTTTGAAGTAATTAAAAGTAATTGAAAATATTTGCAAAGAATTGAAAGGAATTATATAGTAATGCCCAAATACTTTTTAAATACTTTTAAATATTTATAGGTATTTTTGTAATGAAACCGCCAATTTAATTACTTTCTGGTATTTGAAATTATTATTTGCAATTTCGGGAATGGGACTGTAAAATTTTAATTCCAATACAGGAGTATTAGTAGTGGGAATTATCAAATTCTTAAATACTTGGTATTGGTAATTAACAGATATTAATTCCATTAAATACTGAGTATTTTATAGCTCTGCTATATAGTTTTATTATTTTTCTTCATAAATTTAGAACTGATTATGTATTTTTATCAGTAGCGTGTAGGTAAACTGTAAACATATGTAAGGTGTGGAACGGGGTACTTCCTTCTTGGTTTGAATTAATATATGCTACCACTTTATGAAAGATTCCAACATATGGACGGTACACACCCCCATACGCTGCGGTCTAACAGAAAGTGACTTGTAAGATGTTTAAATCCAAACCCAAGATTCAACCTATAACAAATCAAGATTTCAATCTGGCTAAGCTTGTAGTAATTTTTTGTGTTTAACTTATTAAGCAAAAATAATTAATCACTTTTCGCCTCTATACCAAAGTTTTTTTATCTTTCTATATCAAAAAAAAAAACAAAAACATTTAAAACCTCAAACGGAATGAATTAACCTTTTATCTTCTCATCGGCTGGGGGAGTCGCGACGGGTCAGAGGAACATCGAAAGGGACCCACTCCACACTATTGATGCGCATTACGCACCCTTAATAAAATACCCAGCAGGAATAGGCATGCACTTAACTCTCCTCCCCGAAATTTGAGCAAATATTCAACAATAATAACTTGTAAGGATAATTTCACACTTAGTTCATTTGACAGATGCCACTTGTTTATGTTGACTATAACTTGCCCTTCCGGCTCCCTTCTTCCTGCCTGGGGTGGTCACACAGCAACCCCAGATGTGTCAACCTTTGCGCCTCATTCATTCCCCATATTATATAAGTATTTGCCGTTTCGTGATGATTTTTTAAGAATCACTTGTTTCACGTGCGAATCAGTCCGAAACCGTATTAAATACATATACAAAATTTTGAAATTCTAGTAATACATATACATATACATAATGCAACCGGGAGTCGGACTCACAATATTGAAGAATTATTACTCTATACGATAAGGGTTGAAAAATATATTTGATAGTATTAGTGGACCTGAAAATTATCCCGATTCTCTGCCGATTATGTTGTATTTGAATGACATACATGAATCGGGTTAGGTGACAGATAGAGCACACAGTGTTTTAAGAACAACGCCGAAGTGTATATTGCAAAAGTTTTATCCTTAGGGTCGGTCGGGTAGTTTAAGGGTGGGTGCGGTGTACAATATGAAAATTCAATTTTGTGCCACATTATTTGACACGGATTACCATTGAGTGCATTTATTTTCTCATCGTGATCGGTGCTCTTTGGGGAATATAATATGCTCACCGGTCGCCCGGCCACCCTTATGCACATGGAAATATTGTGATGAAGTATGTACATTTTTTTTTTTTTTTGTGATGATTTGCGCGCCCTCGTTTTATTGTAAAATTGAATAACTCTTGTATTTTAAGTATCCCGAAACATTTCCGAAGCTGTGGAGCAGCTACCCTGTACTGAATGTATGATGAATAGTGAGGGTGTGTTGATTTAATTTCTTTAATGTGAATATCCAAGGCATGTATGAGCAATTTTTCAATTAATTTTAATTTTAGAGTGAATAAAAATATATTTCAGACCGAGAGTCGTCTGCATTATGTGGAGGTTTGTTGACTTTAATGGATTATCCTAAAGCCCACTATTTAGTAGTAGATAACTTAATTTATAAATGTAAAATCGAAGGTAGTTTATAAAAAAGTAAATTGGATTAATTTATAGAAGTTATTTTTAGGAGGGATATTTAGTGAAGATATTTATGATCATAAGCAATAATTAAGTAGATTACTTGATGTAATTTATAATTGTAATAATAAGTGTCAGTTAATTCTATGTGGAATATTATAATAGAGAGTTCAATATGAGATGATACTTTCTGGTTTCTTGCGATTGTTCGCTTTGTTCAATCCAGGACCTCTATGCTTATGTGTAGCTACTTCCTAGAACGATGAAAATCTTGATAAGACCCAGCCATACCTGGGGATACATTTCTAAAGCATGGAGAATGATTAGGCGAATATACGAGGGTGAACTGTTTGACAAGTCAATGACTTTCTAATGAAAAAAAAAAATTTTTTTTTTACACTAAAATTAGGATATATTTCTTAATGTAGTAATCTTGTAGGCCTATAGATGTTAACCTTTTCTGTATAGGTTTCCAAAAATATGTGTAGCTTGAGAACTCTTCAAAATATGCGTTGGTTTCAGCGTTGACCTCCTTGTTCGATGCGAGCCATTTCTTGCAATGTTTGGAAAGAGTAAAAAGTCACAAGAGCTCAAAAATGAATGGAGAGGGAAGGTCACATAATTCGACAATTTTGGGCATGAAAATTTCAGGACGTGTGCAGAGCTGAACCATTGTCTTGTTGGAAGGAAATTGTTTTTTTTTACAAAATAGGGTATGAAATTAATCCAACAAAGATCTTATATGTACATAATTAATACTTAATGAATATTATGACATGCGTATCTCAGACCACATGAGCTTTTCGAAGTCCCGCTCACCAGAAAAATCCGCTGTCTTGACTGCTTTTTTATTTCTAAACTATATAAAGATGAATCCATATCTCATCGACGAGTACATATGTAGTATCGCGAAATCTCAATTGATTGCCATTAAGAGGAGTTAGTACTCAGCAAAAGTTTCAATTTAGATACCAGCGAACCTGTAGGTAAAAAAATTTACCATACGTAGGTTTGTGTCCTGAAAGTGAGAAAATTCATATAAAATTAGCCTAGACTTAGACCACGGAGTACATTAGTGACATCTACCGCAAAAGACAGAAACCCAATATCCGACAAAATTATACAATGTCTTAAATTGTAAATAAAAATTAGCAGTTCACATAAATTGCAAATTTTTTTAACCAGAATTAACTCTCCTAAATTTTTTTTGGCCAAAATTGTTAAATATGCTATTTTGCTTTGTATGACAACAACTTTCAACGAAATATTGCAATTTCTCGTTTATCTTTCTAAAATAGTCACAATTTAAGGAAATGAGAATACCTACTAACAGGAAACACTTTTAATTTCTGCCAACGTTATTTACTAGACTTTTTCATTACCTTTAATTTAAGAAATAAATCATTACTCTGCTACAAATTGTTTGCCAGAAATTTGCATTGAAAAATGTATTAATAAAGTCACGTTTTTTGCCGCGATTATGAAAAGCTAAAGATGTAAGAAAAGAGTCAGTCTTGTCTTAGCTGAGATTTCGTCGCAATAAGCTTTGGCACAAAAAGTATTTCGTGTTAAATCCAGTTATCCCGATCAATTTAGTAAACAGTAATTCCAGTTGGTGTAATTAATAAAAGGAGGAGGAATAAAATGTTTTAAATTGAAAGGACGGTGTTATTCTTTGTGTTTAACCTCTCATTTTTTTTTTTTTTGTTTCAAGATCAAATGAACATCACTTAACTTTGATTATTATTTTGTTTAAATTTTATTAAATATTTATTCTTGTATAATAAATATTTGACATTTCTTGGATAGTTTCCTCTGTCGCGCGGTGAGTAGGTACAACTTTGTAAATTATTGTTTTCTAGCTATTTTTAACTTGTTTTGTTTTTAGTTTTTAGTTTATCTCTTTATTGTTTTTCCTTTATTTCTTAGTCTTTTATATATATTTATTTATTTATATTTATTTTTCTGGCTTCGATTTGATTCATATTTAACTAATTCATGATTTTTTTGGTTTTTATTATTTATTTATTATTTTTTTTATTATTTTATTTTTTATTTTATTTTTTTTGTTCTTTTGTGCTTAACTTAATTTTGTATTCTTACCTTATTACTACTGTACTATTAAAAGATTGTAATCTTGTGTACATATGCTATAGCTAAATATATTGTTATTATTATTATTAATTAAATTGAATATAATAGAATTTAATTGAATTAATAATAAATTAATTACAAAATTAATTCTTTCTTCACAAATACATTCAAATCAAATGGCTAAATAATGAAAATTAAATTTACACAAATTTTGACAGATTCAACTCAAAAAACGATTCTTTTTTTTTTCAGCGATTTTTACACTTACTTTTGTAAAACGTGGAGAAGGTCAACAAACTGATCTAGAAATTCACCAGTTGCTAATTAATTATATTACCATCCACCGCATACATTTGCTTGCATTTTTAATAAATCCATAAATTTTGCTCGACTTTTTGAATATGATTAAGCAGAACAGATATCATAGACAAAGTACCTACCTACATACATCCATAATCAAGATGATTGCTAACTCCATATCATAACTTAAGATTAAGCAAATTATACAAAATCATATTATTATAAGTCTCAGGAGTTATGGAGATCGCTTTGACCTTGTTAAATAGCAAAAACATAAACAAAAAAACCAAGATGAGTTTCAAAGATTCAAATCAAGAGCTTTTCATCATATTGTCCGCAACACCGCACACCGTGGAGCGTTTTTTTTTCGGCGATATTTATTCTCACGGGATAAAATCTGCATATAAATAAAAGCGAAAAATTATTATTAATAATTGGATGCGGCGCGAAGAAAAATCATTTAAATAAAGTCATTTACTAAAAATTGATATCTCTATAAATTATATACTTTGTGCTCGATAGATTCCTGTAAATAAGCTAGAGATGCTCGAATCTATCGAGAAAATTAACATATAACAGAGCTCAAGCTGATCACACTATTATGCAGGGCTATGTGCGGGGTGTATAATAAGTAGGTAAATATTCGAAGATGCGATGGACAGTATAGGTATTGATTGGATTCGACGGGTAATAAACATGTCAAAACATAAATCGCAATCAATTTTTTCATTTTATTCTTCAGACATGAAAATTGCTGTCATAATAATTAAGAAAATTATTTCTCATCGATACACCACACTATGGCTACCCCATTCATACATACATACATGGTGGTGACCGCATTAATTTTTTGATTTGTAAAGAATAATTTTTTTAAAACACAATCGTCGAATTTCAACAATATCTTCAGTAAGTTACACTGCTCTGTTTTGGGGAATTTGTTCATTATTTAAATAAGATTATATTTGGAATGTGCTTCTTTAATTATGATAATTTCTATGCTAATTTTTCAAATTACTGCGCTATAATTCACTTATAAATTTCATGCGTAGCCATAACGTTTTGAAATTCAAACAAAAGGAATCCCCCTGGTGATAAGAACACCGTATAGAATCGAACAAAGGTTTAAAATAGTCTTGATTTGTTGTTGGAAATAAACTTAATTTATTGTTCGTCATGGCCAGTAAAGGATTCAGCCAAATATCATATATGTAGAAAGGTAAAGCTGTCATTACATATGATAGGTATAATATGTAAATAACTTAATTAATTAAGATCTCAGACTAATTTTGGTGATACCCCAGTTGAATGCCCGACCCACAATCTATATGTTTAAAAAATAAATAAATTATATCGTTTAATTGTTTTTGACATTTCTTTCTATTACAGTTCATTGGATAGTAAAAATATTTATAACCAATATCATAGTTTGTTACATTCCGAGGAACTCTTCATAGTCCGGGAACTTTAGGATTTCACTTCGGAAAAAGTTCAACCAAGCTAGAACTAGGTAGACACTTACATTTCAGCTCTCCAAATAAGGTGTGAAAAGTCGTCCCCGGAATTCAGTTGTCCGAATAACTTGTGACAGCCCAAAAACGGTAAAAAAAAATTACTTTTGTTTCGATATTTTGTGAATATTCGCTTTGATGAGAGATCCGATAACCGAGGTGGCAACGCCTACAGCGGGTTCCAGTCCAAGGAACAGAGAACCAGAGCAAGACCTGGATAAAAGTTCAGCCCTTTCATTCCCCATGATCCCCAAGTGACCAGGAACCCACTGAAGAGACACCTCGTTGTGGATAGACAGATTATCCACGAATGACTTACAGTCCCTCAGTAACTTAGATGATATCCGAGGGCCGCTCAGAGTCATCAAGGCTGCCTGACTATCTAGCAATATCCTTTCCCTTGATCTCCATACCAAGGGCTATCTTCGCTGCCACTGCGATGGCGAGGACTTCAGCCTGGAAGACAGTGGTGTGCCTTCCAAATTGATAGTATTCCAACTAGAGCTGAAAGTATCCGGATAATTTACTATCCGGATTATCCGAGATAATTAGGATCCGATTCCTCAAATCCGGGTATCCGGATAATCCGGATCCTATTATTCGGATCCCAACTATCCGGATTCGGATCCGAACTATCCGGATCCAGACTAAGCAAAAAAAAGGTCAAAATTTCCCTCAGATTGCATTGTTTCATTGGGAAAATATAAATTTCATGATATTCTCATTTCCCAATGAAACAACACAATTTTGAAGCTTCTTTGCTTAGTCCGGATCTGGATTAGTTCGGATCTGGATCCGGATAGTTCGGATCTGGATCCGGATAGTTCGGATCTGGATCCGGATAGTTCGGATCCGGATCTCAGGAATCGGATAGTTCGCAGATCCGTGTATCCGGATATCCGGATATTAGCAAATCCGGATCCAATTTTCAACTCTAATTCCAACCCAATGTCAGGTTCAAGAAAGTAAACAGCCGCACTGGCTTTCTAATTAGTGAAAGAGCCGTCGGTGAAAGTTTTTAGAACATACCGAGGAAGGCTCGATACGGCACCTCCTCCTTCAGCCCACGATTCTCTTTCAGAAAAATCAAAGAGAACCAACGCCCAAAACGAAGCTCTGATCGCATCCTGCGGTATGAGGGCCAGAGGGATTTTCCTTTCCAGCCCACACGCCAATGAGCAATGGCAAGAACCAGTCCAGCAGTCCTCCCAACATCCCCATGAGCGCAATCTATACACAGCACTTTTGGCATCTACCTAAATGACAAGATCCAGGGGTGACAGTTTAAGTAAGACCTTAAGGGCAGCAAAAGCCGTAGATCGCATGAAGCCTGTAATTCCTAGGCAAGCAAACCTTTGTAGACCCGTCAGCTTTCGTACCGTACCCTCCGCCACCATACACAAGAGGCATATCGTCGGTGATATTACATAACGGCGAGAGTATTAATGTCACCGTGTATGTTAAAGTCCAAATAAAATTTTCAGCAGACATTTAAATAATTTTTTTGTTTTATTATTATAGTGACAAAATTACTGTCACTAAACCCTACAATAGGACGAGAAATATCATATTTTTGGATTTTAGACACAAAATTGATAAAACATTTTGTAGGTGTTTCTTAGCTACTTTACGTTGCTTCGAAACTGAATTTTTCTACTCTATGCAGTTACGCGATTATGACATTGCTAGTCTCGTTGTTATACAGTATCATCGATGATATGTGAGCATGAATCTTACAATCGATGTGTACATCCAGTGCACAACACTCGGTTTCATGCCCCATGTACAGCCAAAGGTTCTCCTGTACTGAGCAAAAAACCCTCATAGCTGCATTAACTTTTTCCTTTAAATGAGATCCCCACGTCAGCTTCAAGTCAACGTACACTCCGCGGTGCTGGACAGAATAGTTGCTTCACATAATGAGGATTGGTCTCCTATGTGCTCTGGATCTGGATCGATTTTAGGTCGGTTCGTTTTAATTGAGTGATTTTTCATCCCCCTTCTTTCTTGGCTTATTTTCCGGCTTTATTAAGAAATAAAACTGAGAATTATTTTTTCCCATTCTTTTTCTTTTGGAAGCTATCAAGGGACTAAAACTGGTTTTCTGCAATTTCCAGATCTCCAGTCCGATCAATTTCTGATATAGATCCTGGCATCGTGGTAGATATTATTTACAAAAACTTCAAGGCATTTTGCTCTTAACTACTTCTATCATACAAACTTATACATAAAATCTACAAATCTTTTGTAATTCTTACCTGTTTGTGGTGTCCAACAAATACTTGAGAATTAGTTGTTCCATAACGTTTTTGTTGAAATTCTAGTAAAAAAAAATTTAACCTGATGTGCGTATGCAGGGAGTACTTTGGTAGACCGGATGATGTAAGGTGGTATATAAACATTCACAATTTTCTGGTATCCAATTTAACTTGAATAATGTTTGTTTATATTTTGCTCTATTCATACCTTCAAATTTCTTAGATTGTATATTAACTATAACTGTAAATCCAATTTTTTTTCTCGTTTGGCCGTTCAATAATGCCATTCTAGTTGTTACAATTATATTATATCTGCACGGTTTTTTTGTTCTCAACTACGTCTACCAGCTTTAGCGTAACTAGCACTTATTTCTGGGGTTGGCCAGATCCTCCAACTTTCGTCATATGTTTTAAAAAACATTTTGCTCATAAGTATTCCCAGCTATTGACCGAAATTTTTTATTCTTTCTCTGAGCACTTACAAGATAGCATGTCACTTAACAAGTCGCAAACATCGCGTCAATATACTTTTCTACTCTTTCTACGTGAAATCTTAACTCCGCTCCCAAGAAAGAAAAAAAACTAGAGCAGCACTTTTAATCCACTGAACTGTGCATTCGGGACGACTTTAATAAGAAAATCTTTTGAGATAGAACAGTGTTTGTCGTCAAGGTTCCGATGTTAGAGACTAGAGGAACAACGAACGGTTTTCAATTGTTTTCCATTTTTTATTATAATTCTCTTTGAATGTTATTGAGAACCCGGAGAGAGAAAAGCATGGTACATCGCCTATCAGTTAGTATAAGTCATCAGCACTCAATCAATTTTTGGATAACTAATCAGTCAACATTCGGCGATCGTATCGGGCGATATTTATTGCTTATCGACACCAACGGCGTTACAATTTACGAAATTGTTTTAATCGGATATTGAAATTATTGTGAAAATAGATTAGTACATAATGTAATTGGCGAATTGAGTTAAAGTGCATTCCTTTCCCTAATCCGAACCCAAGCGACACTCATCTATTTCCTACGAATCCACTCCAAACATCCGACGAGATTTAAGTTTTTCTTAAATCTTAGGAAGTAGTATTTATTTGAAAAATAAAATAAAATTTAAAATAAAAATAAAAGAAAGTGGTGTCTTTTAATTAACAGAGACCTTTGTTTTCCTTCCACATCCCCTCCATGCCTTCTCTCACATATTAAGGAAGATAAATCAAAATCGTCAATTCTATACACAAAACTGATATTATAGTGGCGCTCTGCCTATTCCAAATACCAGGACCCATACTTCAAATATTATAAGTACAAGTATAAATTCCGGTATTGGTACTTAAAAATTGTCAAGTATAGTTAAGTTCAAATACTGGTACTTATAAGGTTCAAAAGCTTTCGAACACTCAAATCAGAAATTTCGAAAAATCTTTAGCCAGCTAAATAACTGGATGAGATTTTTATTTACGAAATTTCATAAAATATGTTGCAAAAATATATAAAATGAAACAGAATCGTATAAGCTCTTGCTGTTTTAATACAGTATTTGAGTTTGTTTTTAGCAAAACAAAGGTCAATCAGATTACGATTGCCTTTGTATAGCAAGACCTGCTAATGAAAGTCATCGCTCAACAGGTGCGCAGGAATAGAGCGGGGTGTTGCGCTTGATTGCCAACCTACTCAACAATTGGGCTAATTGTCTTTCTATTTTACTGAAAACGGTAAGATTTCTTAAGGCACTGTCGAGGTGCACATAACCTCTATTATTAGAAGGCGGATTTAAATAATTTACAAGATCTGAAGTACTTCGCGTTATGGCGGTATTTATAGTAAGTGCATTAAGTACCAGTATCGGGACTTGTACTTGAGAATTTTTTAAGTACCAATACCGGGACTTGTACTTCAAAAATTGTTAAGTCCAGGTCCTGGTACTGGTACTAATACTTAAGTACTTTACAGGTCTGAAGTTAGATAAACATTTTAGAACAAATGTTTACGTTTTTACTAAGCCCTAATAAAGAGATAGTTAAAGTCTGTATACGCTTTAGTTTACGTTTTTCTTTTCTGCAATTTTATTTAGCACCTGTTGCGCTGGTTAGTTCGTTTTTAATTATCTCGATTTCAATGTTTAGGAGTGCCATGTTCAAAATTTCTCCTGAAGCAGTTGCTCTTAACCAAGTTTTGACTCGATGGAAACGCTCCTTTCACAGCCAGCCGAGCTGACAGGAAGACCCAGAGCTGCTTGCAGCAACTAGTATAAATTTGGGCAGAATTCTTTTATTAATTTCTGTTTTCAGTCTTTCCAAGTTTACTACAATGTTCTTGTTTTGGAACATATTATGTATTATTTTTATTTAGCCTTTAAGGTGGAAATATCTACATTGAAAACATTTTTTATATTTTTCTACAAATGCCTCTCCATGTTTCAGGTACAACTTTATAAATGCGTCAACTGATTGTGCCAAAGGTAGATTTTCAAAGCTATTTTTGAAGTTAGTGATAATGTTGTCCATCACTTGGTTGTAAATATGTATCTTCCAATATTCTGTATTTTGTATCTGATGGAAAGCCTTCTTAATTACTTTTACCTAGAGTGGACTCTATCATGAAGTTTTTTGCTCTCTCCGGCCGGTTGCCTTCTCCTTTTCGAGACTCGAGTAGGTTCTAGACAAATTTAATGTTTTTCTGTGAATTTCTGTTTCCTGAAATATATATTGTCTATACCTAGTCCAATTCCATAATAATGTATGGGATCGGAAGCAAAAAAGCTTAAAAAAGCCTTATTCCGGCAAATTGAACAAAGTTTTACGAAATTTTCATAATTTCATTTATATCAAACGTTATAAATTAAAATTTCCGCACAAACTGTCAAAATAGCTCTGCATGATTTCTCCTATGGATCATGCCTTTGTCAAAATTCAGTGGAATCAGAAGTTTTTAAAAATTTTAAAAAATATTTTAATAGGTTTTCTTGAAGAACAGAACTCGTTAAAGCCTTTTCGATTCCGAATGGATGCAATTTAATTAGGCCTAAGATTGTACGAATTGACAATTTTTTTTTGTTGAGTATTTTGATAATTTCCTTGGGGTCCAGTACGCATTCTGGTGGAGGGAGGGGCACCCTAGCCCCTAGCTAGTTACGCCAATGTCTACCAGTAGTCTTCTAGAAAAAGTTCGCCATTCAGATTTTAAATAATGAGAAATATATGAAAGGATTTAACTGTTTGTTAGAGAAATCCTAAATGATTTTAATTATCAATTATTTAGATAAGTGAAAAGTTAAGGATTTCTAAACCCATAATAAATAAATTTATGCGAGAGAAATTTGTCAGTAGCTCCTTCACCTGTCATTACAACATGTTTCACTTAAAATATAAAAACTAAAATAAATTAGTCACCCACATACTTTCAGTTACATATGTACATATATCCTGTTAAAAACAAAATAATTATATTCTCTCTTACTGTAAGAATTTCTTCGACCCGTATAATATGCAAAAAAAAGAAGAAAATTAAAAAAAAAAATTTTTAAGCAGGTCACCTATGACGGAAATTTTATACCTTAACACAAATTTTGCATTAAATTTAACACACTCATCGACAACGCCGGTTAGAGTAACTTTTGTTTTGAAATCATAAACAGAGCTCTCTAGCGTTGGACCCCTGTTGATTTATGAGTTTACATGGCGCAGGAAATGAAGGCAGTGAGAAGCATTCATAATGTCTATAGATTTTCACAGCGTGTGAAAAATATAGAATTAACGCCATACACTGCCGTTGACATTTAAATGACATACATAACTGCTTGGTATACGACTATTATTTTTCTTTTTTTAATTTAATTTATTTAGTATGTTTGTTTGTTTTTTCCCTTTTTTTTCCTTTAAACTGTTCTTAACCTTTCGATAATGAAAAGGTAAAGGCATAACTACTTATGCTAAGAACAGACACATCACAACACTTGAATGTGACTTCAATGACGACAATATTCTTGAAATATTTACGTGCCAGCTATTTGCATTAAAAATCAACGAGAAATCATCAAAGAATTAACATGAAAACTTCATTTTGATATAATTAACTTGAATTTTAGTATAATTTCTCTACTTTTACGTTAAATATTCATGTTTACATAGTCATGCGGCGAAGCAATAACTTTTCAATTCATGCGACGAGAATGTATGAAAGGGGCCATATCCGGTTATTGATTTGCATACTGACAATGGCAGTAAAGATATAGGAATATATGTATGTATGTATATATGTCCAGGTAATGATGTCGACGATGCTTTTTATTTTTTTTTTGTAACATTACATACCGGCATAGATAATGCAGTGCATAATCATATGACATGTAACCGGTGCGGATAGTAATTGATGCGAAACTAACAATTCTATCAAACAATTAAAAAAAAAAAAAGCTTTGCACGATCATTAGTTATCCCCACCCAGGTGGAAATAGGTAGGGCTGTTCAATGAAATTTCACTTAATATATATATGTAGGTGCAATCTTTTGCAGAGCAACTATGTAGGTCACAATCTCTGAGGGTTGCTCACCTGTGGAAATATTCTATTCTTATCAAAACTCTCCCATCTCCCCGGTCAGTAGGGAGGCATACCTAGATATTTATTATGGTATAAAGAACACACAGAACAATAGTCCGAGATTTATTCGAAATATTTTTAACGTTCCGTAACTCCGGATGTTTAATTATGAATTAAATGTTGACATTCCAGTTTTATGCTAATGAAATTCATATCACAGTTGATGTGTCCACTAAAGCATGCCAGTAATTTCCATAAGAATTGAGTAGATAATGAGTTGTTTGAAAGGAAAAACTGTCCGGGTAAAAAAAAATTCTATTTTTCTTTTTTTATTTCTTTGTAAATTATGTAGAACATTTAGAGTTTTTTTTTTTTTATTATTCATAGTTGCTATTTTGATATAGGAATATAGATTTAGATGATATAGAGTTAGAATGGAGCTAACGCGTTTTATATACATATGTATGGACATAATTGAGCAGTGTGATTTGATTTATGCAATTTATATGGTAAAAGTTATCATAAAAATAATTTCCAAAAATTTATAGTAAGAATTGAATAATAAAATGTTATAGCAACTGATAAGGGAGTACGACTATCCCAGTTTCTCCATAGAAACTTATTGTAGAACTAGATGCGTCAGTCGACAGCGGTATTCAATAAGATACCGAAAATTTTGAACCTTAGCACTGTATCTAGGCCTAGTGTTGGGGCAAAGGGCAAAGCTGTCCCAGGCGCCGAGCAGTGAATTGCAAAATGATACGGCAAAAAATCTATTCGACACAACCCAACAAAATCCAACCTAAGGTATTTATGACGTCTACAGGGTGTTCTCGAATAGGAGGTTAATAGAGCAGGAGGTGATAGTACTCACCTAGGCAAACGTCTCAAACACAAATCAACGGGAAGTATATTTGCAGACAGCCAGAGTCTTGTCAGACCACCATAAATTTTGCTTACAATAGATTTGATATGATAACAGCACCTCAAACGAATATTAATTTTCACTACCAAATTGGTTATGGAGTTTAGATAAGGTAGTTTCACTTTATTAAACATAATTGGGGGAAGATCCTCAATATTAAGATCATAATTAGAGAGGGCTATACATTGCGATTTATTGGGGTTAAGAAGCAGTTTATTATCAATTGCCCACCTAAAAATTTCTGAGAGATGATCGTTTATTCTGCAGATATAGTCCTCAATTAGTCCACGAGGTCTACATAAGTACAACTGTACAACATATGCATACAGGTGCAATTGAACATCATGCATGACATCACTTAAATCGTTAATGTAGAGACTAAAGAGAAGAGGTCCTAAGACTGAACCTTGAGGAACTCCACATGTTAAATGTATTCGGGAAGACGGAACTCCTTTTATGACCACCAGTTGCGAGCTATTTCAGAGAAAATTGGCACTCATCTTAACAGCAGGAGAGGAGAAATAAAAGTTTGCATATAACTTACACAGCAGTTTTTCATATACAACACAATCAAATGCCCTTGACAAGTCTAACATAACCATCAAACCAAGATCTCCCTCATCTAAAGCCGATCGCAAGTCCGTAGCGACCTTGAGTAACGCAGATTCACAGCTGTGTCGTCCACGAAAGCCAGACTGATATTTCGCCAGGAGATCATTACATGTTACATAATTTTCAATCTGGGCTCGTATAAGCTTTTCCAAGACTTTGGAAAGAAAACTGAGAATGCTTAGCTCCCAAACGGTTGATATGGACCCCCTGCATACAATTTTTGTTTGTCTAGGTGAGTACTATCACCTCCTGCTCTATTGACTTCCTAGGCGGAAACACCCTGTATACCACGATCGTGCTCTATGAGTCTTATTATACGATTATACATATATTTGTGTATGTATATATACAAAAACTATGGATATATTTGATAGTATCGATAGTTTTATGTTTGAACTATCATAACTATCGCGAGGTCAGAGTATGGTTGTTTAAGGAACATTATGTGCAGTCTGCTCTGGTAAATAAATTGAGGACAATTAGAGATGAGTAACTCAGATTTGAGTCGATTCAAAGATCCGGATCTCTAAAGTGAGTCAAGTGATCCGGTTCCTACATTTCGCATCAGTTGGTTCTAAGAGAGCCATCGAATTTCGCCTCAATATTTCATACGAATGCGATGACTCACTGACTCTGACTCTTAAAGCTGTCAGTGATACGCGTTGGGAGAGTAGGGTTGATAGCATCAAACCCGTGCGCTACCAGCTTAGAGAGATCTATGATGAACTTGTGAAAAAAGAGATAATCTATCGAAACAAGAGGTTCGGGGCTTAGCCCAATCCATCATGAATTTTAAATTCATTTGTAGCGTGATCATTTGGTTCGATATTCTAAACAAAGTTAATGTCGCTTCAGAATTATTAAAAACTTCTGCTTTAAATATAATTGAATGCTCTAACATATTCTAGACAGAGCCACAGATTTTCTGAAGCAGTACCTATATGTAGATCTGAATAAAGCTTTTCTAGAATACTGATCGAAGCGAAAGACTTAGCAGAGGTAGAGCCCCCTATCTCCTCCTAGCAATGAGAGGACCGCGTTTGGCGTAAAAAACGTAATTTCGAACACGAAGCTCGAGATAAATGTTTAACACATCCGAAAGACCAATTCAGAACAGAATTACTGCAGTACTGCAGTAGTATCAATGGGAGAAAGATTAAACAACTACAGGCGCACAGTAATGACTTCAAATTTCTGTATGATATTTATGCTGTCAAGTCTTCAACGAAAGAAGAATTAATGAAGAGTTGCAAAGATTTCCATAGAATATTTATAGATCGAGAGAGCATGGATATTGATGGCATTGAAATGTGGGACGAAATTATGAATCTGGCTGCGATCTTGCTTGCTGATCAATCCTCAATTGAAGTTTTGAATTTCATCTTAAAAAATTGTATTCTGTCGATGGTACCCAACGATGTCATTGCCTTGCGGATATTGTTAAGTATATTCGTTTCAGTGGCGACAGGAGACCGGAGTTTCTCAAAACTGAAAATTATTAAAAATTATCTGCGATTGACAAAGATCGCCAGGAACGCTTAGTGGGATTGGCCACCATATCTATTGGAACGAATTATGTGATCGCATCGACTATCAGGAACTAATTACGGTGAAAGTGACGAACTATCGGGTCCATTATCAGTTATTTGTTATTTTTTTTTTTTCTGTATTAAAATATTTAACCGGTAATAAATATCGGAAAAGGTGGGTTCTCTCAGCTTGCCCCAAGGACTAGGCACGGCACTGCCTATATAATTGATATCAAATACACCTGTTAATTTATCAATTTGGAAATGGAATATAATGGCCTGGGCACATCTAATCTTATTGAAACAAATGTTCGGTATATCAGTCATTAACGCTTTGGGAATTTGCAGGTTGCTACTTAAGTTCTGCGGATACCTTAGAATTATTTTATTTTCCGTAATTTAGCCATTATATGTATGTTCTACAGCAAAATACCTGAACATTTCGTAGGTTTTCATTTTACCGCCAATGGATGGATGCGGATAGAAGAGAGATTAAGAAACCTAAAGAGTCTCTCGAATGCAGGCCATAACAAGGCCCATTGTTCACCCTCTCCAGAGTTATCCGCAATTGCTCATAAATCCTAGCGGTACGCTCTTACAAACTTTAGTATTGAGTCCCCAGTCCTCCCTACCCGCTTTATACAGTTCATCTAAGAGGTGTGAGCGAAGGAATCTGTAAGGCTTACCGGAGATAACCGATTGACAGCTGTTAAATGTAAATCGGCACATTTTATCATTTTTATTCAAGTAAATAAAAGGAAGTCTCAAGATACCACGTCCAGACTGTAGGGCAGATGGGGTCATCAATTTCGCTCTTAAAACTGCTAGAAACTGGATAGTCTGAGATTGCGTGTGATGTGATGGTGCATTTTTTTTTTTGCTTCATTCAATGATCACCTTCTTTTTAACCTAACAGACAAATAAATATTGCGTTATATCCATCAATCACAAATCTTGCTGCCGAAATCAGATATTTATACAGTATTGTTTTTATTTAGGTCGTCATCGATATGTACACGGATAACCGAATATCTCTCTAGATGAATCCGCTGTTCTCAACCAGCAGTTTCGGTACAGATTCGATGGTTTTTTGGGACAACAATACTGACGAGATATCCTTCATCGATATATGTCCACGTTACATATTGTCTAGTCAAGTCTAGCCTTTAAAATCATAAAACATCATGACTCGAACTCCTCTACATGTTAAATGCATTTTTTAATTTCTTTAATTTTTTATCTGTGTAAACACAAAAATAAGTTTTCCAGAAGAGACACTTTGCAGGCCGCAATTTCAGCTTATTTCAGGATCTGTTATAGTTGATGCGGCCTCTATCGAAATTATTGTCCTTGAAGTAGGAATACTTCTTGGACTATCTGCTCGACGGGTTGCAGTCGACAGCTTAATTGACAATTGCGTTGTTGTTATTATTGTCGTTGTTACGTCTTCGACGATTGATATGACTGTCGTAGATGAAGCTCGTTTCCTTTTTTTTTTTTTTTTAGACTGAAACCGGCTATACCATTTTCTGGTGCGAGTCTAGTGGCGGTGGAAAATAGGACTGTGAAGCGCAGGCTGCCAAGGTGAAATGTATATAAGAGGAAAGCATGCATACTTGATGGAAGAAATTTGTTGATTCGAAGTATTGGGGTTTTAGAAGTACAGATGATCGCTTTGGCATCTCCCACGAAGGTGCAACTGCAGTAAGGTTGTATGATTGACAAATATCACAGACACGAATTGGTGCCCCTCACGGCGAGATAACTATACTTTAGTGACATATAAATTGAGATTTTTGACTCTGTGGGTACTGTAGTAGGGTATGAATGGCAAAGAGGTCATTATACAAAGAAATTAAGTGCTCATGATAGTTAGAAAAATAAAATCTCAGACATAGTCCCAATGGCACGAGACGAAAAACGAAGAAACGAAGCTATGAAGGTTGATGAAATACTTAGTATGCAGCCTTTCCACAGAACGCGGGCATTTCTTAACCTTCGCGTGATCTCCGCTGACAGCGCTAATTAAGGTTTGTGTTTGACTGTATAGGATATATACAAATCTTTTTAGACTTTGCTAATAAGATCTTAGGCCCGAATGGAGTAAGCAGTCCCATTAATACAACGATATCTTCAAGTAAAGATACCACTGGGAGTACTCATGACCTTATTATTATTATTAATTACGGGGGATGCAGACAGGATTTCTGCCTCTCATCTTGTCACTGCGACCTATAAGATCTATTGTGACATTACCCCTTGATGCCCTAGGGCGCCCATTCGAACTTAAGGTCTTTGATGAAGCCTATAATATTCTTTAGGCCCATTTTTTCGACATCCTCTGGCAGTGTAAATGCCTTTCCTAGATGTCATAGCCTTATGCAGCACAGAGCTTCACAGTCACACATGTTCAGCGGATTCATCGTCTTCCATACAGAATCGACAGGTCTCATCATTGACCTTACCCATCTTCTTAAGGTGGTATCTAAGTGGGCAATGCCCAGTAAGTAGGCCCGTTATGAGCCATAGTTCCTTCCTGCTGAGTGTGAGGAATTCTTTGGTCCTCTGTTGCGAGTACTTTATGAACTTCTTCGCTTGTCTCAGCGCCGGGGTATTTTCCCAGTATTCCTTCTTAGTTCTGTCCTCCCAAAGCCTGATCTGAGCTGAGAGGTGACTTTTTGGGTGTCCAAAGACAGGCTCAGGGCCAATGAACGGAGATTTGGCTCCTTCCTTTGCAAGGCGGTCCGCAATCTCGTTTCCCATAATGCCTTCATGTGCTGGTACCCCAGATCAGTGTCACCCTATTTGTCTCGGCCAGTTGCTTCAAGACAGTAAGACAGTCCCAAACCAGTTTAGACTCATACGTAAACGAGTTCAACGCTTTAAGTGCTGCTTGGCTGTCTGATATCAAGTATATTTTTGCTCCATGCATATTTTTATGGATTATTTCGCGAGCGCAGAGTTCTGTGGCGTGTATTTCTGCTTGAGATATTGTTGGTGAGGCCCACAGTGCCTTTGTGAGACGGCACCTTGGGCCATATATGCCCACGCCTGCTTTACGTTCCATTTTGGAACCATCCGTGTACCATTTAAGAGATCCTTTTTCAAAGGGTAGGTCCCCAGTGTGCCACTGTTGACGGTTCCCCACGATCACCTTAAATGGTGTTTCAAAGTTATGGCGTTTCGGCATAACGTCTGAAATTGTTATTAGCCATCGGTTCCTCTATGAAATCCTGGAGGTCTTTCAGGTGGCCAACCAGATTATTTGTATTTAGGAGGTTTGCCCTTTGTAACCTAATTGCACTAAGTATGGCCTGCTCTCTAACATGCAAATGTAAGGGTAGGAGGTCCAACATAGCCTCTAAGGCCGAAGTTGGGCAGGAACGCATGGCACCGGTTACTCCTAGACATGCAAGCCGTTGTAGTTTTTGCAAACTAGCTTGAGCTGTCTTTTGTTTTGTTTTTGACCACCAAACGAGTGAAGCGTATGTAACGATCGGTCTTATAATAGATGTGTATGACCACAGAGTCATTTTAGGTTTAAGATCCCAAGTTTTGCCAAAAAGCCTGCGGCATGTCCATGTTGCCACTGTAGCTTTATCCAGTACTCTTTTTAAGTGAGAGTTCCAGGTTAGTCTGTAGTCCAGGGTAATACCTAGATATTTGACTTCCTTTGAGAATTCCAGTACTGTTCCCTCAAGAGATGGTGCTTTTAGGTAAAGCTTCCTTTTTCTCGTGAAGGGAACACCTGTTGTCTTACCAGGATTGGTTCCCATTATTTGGCACCAGTTGCAAACTATGTTTAGGGCATTTTGCAATAGATCAGAGATTATCTGATCATGTTTGCCCCTAATTGTAATGACCAGGTCATCCGCATATCCCTGATTGTCATAGCCGGAGTTTGTTAGCTTCTGTATACTCATGACTCATGACCTTATGATCCTGTGCTACAAATCCATACCAAGGGTAGTCGACATTGCTAACTTGGTGCCACGGGGTTGAAGATCCCCGGATAATGCTGCTATAGTAGTGATATTCGCCTCAACATAAAGAGGACCCCCTTATGGTAGCATCATTATCGTTGTGGTACCCTATATGCAGGCAGAGAGAGATTGTCTAAGTCTACATGACTTCGGCGGACATTCTTCTTTTAAAAGAAGAGTACGTCCTTTTGTGTAACTGCATACTGCATCCTAGGATTTGAAGGATGGTCGCTTATTAATGTATGCTTAGAGGATTGACTTTCGGTGTGGAATTGCGCTAAATCAACCGGATGTCGTGACCCAGAGATCGGTAGAGATTTAGATAGGTTTCGCTTCGACCAGTAAGTCCAATGTGAAGTATGCACTGACATAAACTGCTACTCTTGAGACAGCAAATAATATATTCTGCCTCTTAAGGGCGTTGATTGTCGCTTGTCTACTAATCCGTGAATTAAGACTGCCGTGAGATTAAGGCTTAAAGTTAGGTGCTCACGTAAAACTCCGACAGCTTTCTGTGAGTCTGCAATTAAGCCCCACTGACGTCCATCAGTTACAGTTACCAAGAATGTCTACATAATTTTTGTCAATTTTTTTTTTACATTGAATTTGAATAAAAAATAAAATTCTCCCGGTAAAGTTATATTCATAAAGAAATTCTACCACCTATTTATTACCAATTGAATACTATGCACTCATGCATGATTAAAACAAAAGGGCATTTTATGACTCATCATTCGTTAGCTAATTCTATTTCATTGTTTTCACAGTTAGCACGTGCAGAGCATAAAAAAAAACAAATAAACAGCAACAAAATAATGCTATAACTTTCATTAAGTTCTATGATATTTATTCAAGAATTAGGTAATTCCCCCGAATCTCATTTAACACAACACGGGTTTTGCTCGGTTTGATTCAATTCGCATTAAGATTGAAACAGTGTTATTTACTGCAGGTATAAATTTATCTACCGAAACAAGAAATATTGAATACTATTGATAGATTTGTACCTAACGCCACCCACTGTTAGATCCAATAAATCTCGGTAAAAGCCAATATAACTCTGCTGTTGTATATTATACTTCGACTCTTCTCCCATATAACACAGGGTGGTGGCGGTGGTGGTGTTGGTGGTGGTGTATAAGCTGTGAAACGTTATCTGGAGACAAGAATAACAACAACTGGGGCCAGGATATCAGAAATAGATCCGTGTAACGTATAAATATGTACCAAAGACAAGACAACACCCGACGGGGTATCGGGAACGCTTTGGATCCCATCTATCTGATATAAGCGCAATAAAATTTTCATTAAAATTGACAAACAACATAAATTGCTAAAATCCCTTAAATTGCTTTGGAAACAAATTAAACTCGCCCTCCCCTGGATGGGCGACACCGACCGACCTCCCACTGTTCCAAGGTTCTCCATACTTGCTTGCCGCCTCCCCCCTTCCCATATTCTGCTTTTTCCCCACCACCCTCTCCGATTTCTGTTTAGATGGAAAATTTTATGCTCCCATATTTTTTTCTTCCCAGCTTTCGTGTTCAGGGCTCCATGTACCAACCCGCAGTACCCCTGGATGGACGGGGTGTGATGGAGCTGGATTGAAGTTTTTTTTTTCATTCATTTTTATGCTATGCCATTGGTTCATGCCTGGCTACATGTCTTCCTTCGCTATGAGAAAAGTCCATCTCAGACAGGAGGCTGGCCCCGTGCAAGTTATAGCGAATTCACCTACTCAGTATTCATAAAGGATCGTGACAAAGCATTGAAGATGAGAATAAAATGAAAGAAATTGCCCTCGACCACTGTGTACCTTGTGTATCCTGGCGGCGGCGGCATCGACGGCGTCCAGAATGCTCCATAAAATCATCTTGGATGGCTATTGAGCGTTACCCGCTGTGCTGGAACTCCATGATACCGGGTGGATGGCGCGGTAAAACGTTATAAGAATTCGTTCATTTTGTCATCCTCCGGGTGAGTAGGTGCGGATGACAAGGTGGAGGGGATGAACCATGGGTCAGGGGGGGGGGACTGTATCCTGGTTCGAATATCCATATTTTTTGTGCACTCAGAATATAAATTGGTGATTTGTTTTAGGACATGGATTTTATTTCCACCACCCTTCATCAGAATCTTACGAACTGCGACATGGAACATGGAAGACTTAATAGCCAAAAATCCGGGAGTTAGTCCTGTGTTATTTATTCCGGTCGGATGTTTTGCGTATTTCTTTTGTCTATACTTGTCATCCATTGTCCTTTTCTTGTTCATCTTCCCCACAGCTGGATGAGCCTTCTTTCTCTTAATTATTCCGTTTATTTTTTTAAAGGGTGAATTTTTAATCGCGAAACGCTTTTTCGAAATACAAAAAGATTTAGCTGAAGCTTCCCACAGCCGTTTTAGAATCGGTGGTATGATGAGGACACAGGGGGGAGTATTTGTTAGCTAATTGTGATTACGTTTCCTGTTATTTCTTTTAATTTTGGAACGGGACCTCTAACTATATCTCTTATCGTAGGATTTTTGTTTTTTTTTTTATATAATCTGGCAGCGTTCGACCATGAAGATTCATGAGAGGTAATTTGTTCGCACAGTATTGTACGAGTAATTATATACATAGAATAGATAAGGTTTTGTTGGATTCTGTAAATTACCTCGTAAGAAAAAGGAGATTTTTATTTTAATTGCATGTTCAATACTTTCAAATTTAAAAGCACAATTTGAATAAATACTTCAAAGTGTTTGTTTCCATTCATCTCTTGAGGGGAGATAGGATGGAAAAGGATGCTCTCTAGTGAACTATATTCTGCACTATAGCTTTCAATTCCTGGATGTCCTCGTTGTTGTGGCTTATATGTATAATTGTACAGTACTTATCCATGTGACACTTGGACTCTTCAGTATCACGTTCTGTGAGTCTAATTGTGGTATTAAGTAGTACCTGCGTACCTACTATTAACCTTTTCAGTTTTGTATTTGACGATATAACTGTATTATTTATTTAATTGATTGTCTATCCTGCACTGAAGCTCTTTCTTCAAGGCATGGAAAAGGACCGACCAAGTGAATATTGATCGCATAAAAGAGATTCAACGTAGATTTCTTAGATTTGCACTCGGTAGACTTTTTTGAATTACTCTAATCATTCTGCCTCGCTATGTGGACCAATTGATTTCTATATATCTCTGCTTTACTTCAAGCTCACATCCACACTATATTTCATACAAGACACAGCCAGAAGTACAGGTGAAATAAAACTATTTTCGGTTTTTCGTTGTTCCAAAATTCAGTAATTGGTACCTACGTATAATGACAGGTGAAGTGCAATTTCCTGAAAATTTTCGCCAGCTAACGTTGGCAGAAATTAAAAATGATGCAGCAGGCTTGCCGTATGATAAAGTAAATAACCACAGTGCATTAGTAAAAAAACATGGTGTAAACGCGATGATTGCCATGCCAGAGTCATGGTTCCGAATCCCACCTCGACACGATCTTATGATGATTTTCCTCATACCTAGTTTCTTTTATACGTTTATAGTTTTTCCTCTTCCATATTACCTGCTACCCTACCTATCAAATATTCCAGCAGCATCACAATTATGTGTAGGTACATTACACTTTAAAATTAATATAAGGAAACTGAACAGAACCTCAAATACGGACTGATAACAGAGTCGGGTGAAGAGGCCGTGATATGCTCTCAAGGATAGTGAAGAAGGTTTTTGCGATAATAACATAAAATTTAAATTTTTTTCCGTGACACAAACCACTTTTTCGACATAAATTAACGCGGAATATTTTACGTAATACACGATTATTGGATTGAGTAAAATTACGAAATATTCGCAAATTTTATTTTAGAAGAAAATTTACTAACCGTTCTTTCCAGTTTTGTTGTAAAATTGATTATTGACAAATATATAAAATATTTTTTTTTTATTATTTTGCAATAGATAAAACGTAAATTTTCACACAAATAACCTGCGTACAGTCCAAAGTCCCCTTACTGACATAATTAAACATTTCTGAAGCTATGTGAAATTTAACACAGAGAATTTTCCTGCGAAAATTCTCTGCAATTTTCAAATGTGGTTTAAGCCACATTAATTGAAGAAGGCGCTTTTGAGTGAGTATAGCTAACTAAATACAATTAATTTGGCTATAAGAATGAATTTGAAGAATGAGCTGGGGGGGGGGGGGGGGGGGGGGGGGGTAAGACCACCGTATTACTGTTTGTTAGATTCAAGCAACCTTGAGCATTGACGTGAAAGCAATCCATATCCATCTTGCACAATAATTTGTGTGTAGGGATGGAAGCTATGTGTTCGCTGGATTTCTCATAACTTAACACCATAGGTCAAAATGCAGATAATATCAATTGGATCTATGGCCTATGACCCGGGGGGGGGGGGGGGGGTCATGACCCCTCCCCTAATTTGAAGACAAAAATATTTAATTAATTGAGTTATTTGAAAAAATATATTTCTTATTTTATATTTTTTTTTATTTATATAATTCGACTTCAAAAAACTTGTTGATTCCAAAATTTAAAAAAATCAAAATTTATTTCAATTAATATTATTGTATGCATGTGATGTATGTGTATAGGTTTTTCCCAGAATTTGAGTTTGGGACCCCAACTTTGGGTGATACAAAACCCTCGAAAAACACTTCCCAAACCACGTAACAGACTCCCTCATTACCACATCAGAGCCCTAACTTAGTTCTAACTCTTCTTAAATATTTACAGCGTTCTTATGTAAAACCACTGACATGTATAATATGGACTGACTACGTCCAGAGAAATACACTGGAGAAAGTGGGCTAATTTCTATATACCGTTCTCTTTCGGTTTAAGTACTAAATACCAACTGAGGGAGAACTGTAAACAATAAATAAATAAGTGGGTTGGTCGAAATAAATGTTTTTAAGTTAATTATTTGGGTTAATTAGATATAAAAAGTATTTTACAAAAGGCAATATATTCGAAAGGTTTTATTAAAATCACTTTTCAACTTCCGGCCAATGGTTTTTTCAATGTTGGTACCCACGTAAGAACTATTTTTGACACAAAAAATTGTGCCAGCATGAAATAGCATATCCATATTATACATGCCATAGTGTGTGAAACTGAGAAAAGTTTGGTTTTGAATGACTCCTGCAAAACTACTACATATCCTATTAAAAAAATGACCTTTTGTAAAAAAGTATATTAAAACATCACACATCATCCACACCGTTTAATGCGGAAACCTTCCTAGCACTGCAGCACTACGGTCAGGCGCATATACAGGGGAGGGTCACGGGGGTCATGACCCCTCCCAAAGCGCCACCTCACTTTCGCGGTGAATTGAATTTGGCGCTGGACGTAGAGTGAGTTATAAAAGAAGTTTAACAGGCCGATTTTCGTATGGTACGGACACAATGTGTAGCTGACGCCGGCGATTAAGGCTGGTGCTGTAACGCACTGGGTTAGGCGATTTTTTGCCTTGTTTTTAGTAGTAATAGAAGGGGTCTGGAGTGGGTATAATAGTCATTCGCTCGTAGCTCTTCGTCTTAGAAACGTGTACGATGTTTTTAGAAATTTCTTGTGTTTTTAATCGAAAGGTCATCTCATACCTATCACAGGATGGTAAGTAATTTTGGAATACATATTTATTTTAGTGGTTTTTTTGTATAGAAAAAGGAACGCAATGCTTAGCAGCCCAGTTATTATGATGCTTTTATATTTTTGTTGCGCCGATTACTCCTATAGATGCAAAAGCATACGATTTTGACATTTGAAAGTGTTATTGTTTGTTAGAAATTGGTCAGCGATTATAAACTTTTTTTTTCGACATAAAATCGATGGCAGGACAAGTTGGTGGGAAGCTCGCAACAGAAAAATACAAACTGACGTAACGAATTTTGTAATTTAAGGTTCTTCCAGTAGTTCCACTGGTTCACCTTTTCGGTCAAGGGCACAAGCATTCAGTTTTCTTAGAAAGATTTGATATTTTTTTCTTTGGATTTTTTATGTACCTACTACTGGTGGCCGATCATGGTGCCAAAGAGTTATATTGATTCAGGTGCCTTGGCTGATCTGGGTCGCTAAAGATATTTATGAGCGTTGGCAATCATACATTTTGTTCTTAGAAATTTACTTGAAAATTTTTCTTTCGAATTTTTATACACTATTCTTCAGAATTTTTACGGCAAAACTATAAAAATAAAATCCATTCGCTTTCCTCTGTGATAGTTGGCGTTACTTGACTTATTAATTCAAGTAGTGTTGTTTAATTTAACTTCACGTTTACTTTTAATTTGTAGGAGAAGGATAAACTTGCTATATTAGTTAGCGATAGGGTAGAAAGGGTAACGAAAGTGTAAAACGGAAGACTGATAAGACCATTCACTTCAGAATAAAGCAAGATCAGTTAAGTTCCCATTAGAAGAAATAGTCAGTAACATATCATGCACTCCTACTCCCATTCCTTTGAATATATCGCACGGTTCAAGATATTACTCTCAGTCAATTACTTCACCCGTGACAGAATCGTTTACGTCAGCACCTATTTCTACGATCTCTTCACGAGAAGGGGTATCTGGTTATGAGTCTTTAATGTCCACCCTGAGAATGATGTGGATAATATTATCGATAGGGTTTCCAAATCAAACTGAAAATTAAATTTCATGATATACGTAAATATGATTAAAAAAAATTTTAAAAGCGACTTCTTCCGACTTTTTCCTCCCCCTCGAACTTTTTAGTTGTGACCCCCGTAGGCTGCAGGTCTGGATACGTCCCTGACTACGGTGGCTAAACTAAGCGATTTACGGCGCCGGATGTAGCTTCTTTTTTTTGCTCAATTTAATTTGTAAGATGACCCCCCCCCCCTAATTTCAATGCTAGATCCGCCCCTGTATGATCCCCAAAAAAAGGAGCAATTTGATATTTCGGCCTTTCAAAATGATTTCGCTTAAATAAAAGTTGTTCGTAAAAAGAAACCGTAACAAGAAGATCGCTAAGAATTTTTTGCAATTACTGGACATGTTACAAATATGGCCTTGGATGATGATAGTAATGTCAATTTTGTATGATATTCTCGGTGTGCTTATGGGAAGTCCTTTAAAAAATTCATAATAAGCAACCAAGAGGAAGCTAGTCATTCTACACCACGATAGGAGGAAAACAGTGAATTTATGGGCCGTCCATCATTATTATAATCCAGACTTCTTTTTGTTTTTAGTACAAATCTAAGATAGATTGCGAAGAATGGACGTTAGCAACTGATGCTGTCGATACTTTCAACACACGACATAAATAAAATGTGCCTCCAAAAAATAGGGAAAGATGTTTTAAAAATTACTTCCTTGGAATATTTTGAGAAAATTCAACGAAAAATTTTTAAAATCAATCATATCTCATATCTTGTTTTTCTATACAGATTAGGCTCAAAATTAAAAGAACACCCCTGACTTAACGTTAAACCTTTAATTTTTTTCGTGCAAAATCTTGAGATTTTCTACAAAGCTGCGACGCTGTTTATACCCTAGATGAAATCCCTTTGTAACGCACAAAAATAATGCTGATAGAGCAAAATGGGTTGGACACCCATGCATAAATATTAAAACTTATTTTGATTTTTGTATGTCCAGTATAAAAATATTAAAATTTAAATAATGGACTAAATCGGATAACTCCTTGTTAGTGTTGCCATACAAAACTGTTTCACAATATGCCTGAACCTCAAATTGTGCACACATTGTTTTCATAAAATGTGCTAATACAGGTTCCAAAATGAAACAAATCGGACAACCCTTTCTTGGTGTTGCCATACAAAACTTCAGTTTTTCACTATAAATTTGGACACTGCCTAAGACCGCGTGACTTGGAAAGCTAAAATTTGGTAGGTATATTCTGTTTTCATAGTAATGGTAAATAAAATATTAAAATTTCAAAAATGGACTAAATCGGGTAACTCCTTCTTAGTGTTGCCATACAAAACTTTTTCACTATATATTTGGAAATGAATGAAATGAACTAAATCAAGCAAAACATTCTTGGTATTTCCATACAAAACCTTTGGTCTTCACTTTATTTAACTTTTATTTTCATCTATTATGATTTTTTTCTTGTTTTTGACTTCTTTAAATTTAAAATTTTCTCAAAGTCAAAATTGAAAAACTGAACTCCAATGAATGATTGAAAATTTAGCAGTTATACTTCACAACCTCTGACAATTTTCCCGCCTTTTGTTAGAGACAGAAAAAGACGTTACTTTTAAGTTTACTTTTATTTAAAAATTTAATAATAATAAAAAAATTCGTAGTTTTTAAAACTTTTTTTATGTTGTAAGGGGAAAATAAGAGCATTTTGTAAATAAGACATTTATAGGAAGGACGCAATTCACCAATATACAAACAAAATTGAACGTTAAATATTTTTGGGAATAGACAATTTTTGTATTTTTATTTATTCTCCATTACAAAAACATATAAAGAAAAAACAAATAATATTTGAAAATCTGCACACTTTAATTTAATGTCTACTAAATATGGAATAGAGTCAGTCATTTAATGGATACAATTAGAAGTGACATAAGTGAAGAGTGTTAAGTATCATACTACCACGCCTAGATATTATCTTTTAACATCCTTCCAAAATAATATTTAATTTATTTAAATTATGCTAGAACTTTGAAAGAATACCAAATTGAGACAAAAAAAAGTTTGATTTAATATGGCTTCAAAACAAAAAGACGATATCCGTTCGTCCGTCCGTCCGTCCATTGAATTTTATTGAATATATATAACAGAAATGAAGGAAGGAGGATACAGGATCTGGCTTTAATGGTGTCCCAGGGGTTACTTAAAACTTGTCGAAAACTTCTGAAATAAGTTTTTTTTTTTTTTTTTTTGGGTCACACTATCTTCATTTCATTTTCCTACAACATATATGTAAGGTACTCATTTTTGTTGCCCTTTTTGTAACCTCTATAGTATACAAAGTTATATATATATATATATATATATATGGGTTTATACCTCTTTGCCTACAAGCTTGCCCCTAAACCAAATGTTCGACACATTGTAACAAGTAAGTTGTCCTGTTTCCTTCGATCAAGGGACCATGGAATCAATTTTTTATTATACATATATCGACGGTCACTTTGCAGAAGAAGGTGGCCAACTTACTATATAGGTTATATGCAATGAGGAGAGGAGCCTCACTAGTGACTTTCATTCAGTCTCACTCTCAGTCAGTCCGAATTGAATTATGTGTATAGATGATATTCCTATTCAATACATGTTCGGGTGTATGCTATGGATAAATTGACATGACATGACATGACAATAAGCTGGCTGACTCTCTGATTTCAACTTTGGAAATAACATGAACTTAACGGTACATTCAATAAAAGGACATTTTCCCAATGAATATTTAATAAGGAGTCATCTACGAACGCATATATTTACATCTAGTATTGTGTATAATACTCCACAAATAGGTATGCAGTAAAAGAGAGGAGGGAAAGGGGTCCTAGGATGGTATATTGGATATCCTTATAACACTATGTGTCCAGTATATTCCCTTCTCTTTTCGGCTAGATGAAATATGTGTGTTGTATTGTAAGGGATATGAAGGATAGTAGGGGAGGGGGGTTAGGTTGGATTGGGTTGGGTTGGCTAAAAGGGGGTTCCCTATTGAAATTCTAGTTTGGACTTTCATATATTATTCTCTGTAATCTCAGCATGTCCATTTCTCTACAAAATTCATATATTGAATACGTAATTGAGTAAGAGAGTGGAAGCATATCAGGCAGGGTGACGACCAAAAGGATGGGAATGAACAAACCTTTCTCCTTTGGGTATAAACAATTTGAGGAGGTATAATAACAGCTACAATATCTGTATCTACCTACCAATGCTCTACTATACCCAAAACAGAAAATATATATAGTCATAGTACCTACTATATATAGGATACAGAACACAACAAACGGGATATAAAAGCAACAACAATGAAACAGAAATGGAACTGGATGAGCCTGGAATATAACTACGTTTGATGATTGGTTTGAGATGTGGAATTCATGTGTATAGTTAGACCCAAGGATTTCTACCTGCTTTTTGCTATAGGAAGGAATGAATATACTTTCACATTGACCATTGACCATCCACCATCATATATAGGTATAATACTATACATTTGTACCGTAGCAATAGCCATAGCCCTCAGCATGACTTATATCAGCGCGTGTAGTACGGGGTGCACTTTAGATAAAGAATTTATGAGATTGAAGTGTTCATGGGGATTGGTGGATTCCTCTGCGAGATGTGGCTAGAGATGAATTATTCAAAGTGGGCTTTTGAAAGTTTTCGGTGAAGGGTAAATGTAGATATATGTATACTTACAGATATGTTGATATATATATATATATATTTATAGAGAAGCAATTTACGAAAATTGCAAACTGTACCAAAATGATTCAATCCAAAGGAGCATAACATTCAAATATGTATTCTCTTCTATAGTCTCCCCGTGCATTCCTCACACTCTATACCTAACCTTCTCACTCACAAATTCTATGTATAGAGAGAAAAGTTTAGAAAGCTGAAGCTAGACTATATAGGGCTAGGCAGAAGTTAATGCTGATGATGATGATGATGATAGGGATGTCTAATGTTCTATTTCCTCTTCTCATTTCCATTTTCAGTAGGTATAGTTCATACGCATCAAGCGCGTATGGTATTTATGCAATTTTCACTATATTGCCTGCGTGGATACATATAGGTATGTATTTCAAATTATGTATAGAATATATCGAAATCTATTGTTGCATATATGAATGTACATATGTATGTATACATAGATTGTATACTATATGTAAATACATTCACGTATTGAACAGACATAAAAGAGGATCCCTTTCCAGATACTGTAAACAAAACGTTGAATTTCATTATTCAGCTCAGCTTTTGCAAATGTGTATCATATCCTGTGAACGAACTGCTTTACCATCTCAAGGGATTTATATTCAATTTCAGATTCGATATGCTTTATTGAAGAAAAAAAAAATAAATAAAAACATCGTCGTCGACGATACATTTTGTCGTTCCGGTAGTGCTACTTTTCAATAGCGAAAAAGATTCCCCTTCTCCCAGTTATTAAGTGATGAGTGAGTGAATTTCTTCCCCTTTTTTTTCTATTGCTATTGAGAAGTTTTTTTTTTTTATATATTTATGTTAATACAATCGACAAGAGAATGTTTTGATATAAGATTTTTTTTGAACCAAGCCTATATAGATACGCCTCTTAAGGTATTTTAGGAAAATGTAATAAAATCATTTTGTTTTTTATTAAATAAAATAAAATCTTACAATTTTCACTATAAGAGGTTTTGACTTTAAAAATCCCAACTTTCAACACAGATTCTAGATTGGGTTTACATCCCTATGTATATAATTGAATGACAAATAAAAATTACAGCACGATTTTTATTCGCATACCTTAATTCTACTGTCGAAAAACTGTCACCGTATAATTTACGAAGTGAATGGATTTGACATTCAAATAATTACCGTATTCAAAATAATTTTGTGAGTTTTAATTATCCTTAAATTAAGGGGGTATTCTAGTCTAGAAATTCGAAAATCGATTTTTTTTTTGTTTTCATATTTTCAAAGTTTAACTATTCAAGAATATGCCTACAAGAAGATTTTTCAAATTTGTATCTTTATATTTAGTGTTCACTTGCATCCAGCTGCTAACAGTTGAATTATAACTTCCAAACCACGTGGACGTATGGACTTTAAGGGGTAACGCCTCTGTAACGGTTAAAAAAAAAAGTTTTTTCACGAATTTTTTCCTCGCAAAATTAAAAGTGTTTGAAAAAAACCTTTTAAGGGTATTATCGAGCATACATTGAACTTTATTGATAAATTTTTGACAGCGAAAAAAAAATGGCGGCTCCACAGCCATCTTCCCAGGACATGTTTCGGAGCAAGTTTGACGTGCTTGGTGGCGACCTCCATTTTGAAAGGAAAAAAAAATTTTCTCGCAAGGGACCTTTTTTTCTTCTTATTCTAGAGGGTTTAAACTATTTTTTAAGCGAATAAAAACAAACGATTTTTCAAAAAATTTACAGTGGTGTTACACCTTAAACGCGTTTTTCTCGAAACTGCCTTTTTCAAGACGATGCCCACGATTTCTCAAGTTCTACTGAACCGATTTACTTGCAACTTTTTGAGAGTCTTCTTTATAGACTTGTCTATGTCCGGAACTAGCCGCATCCCAAAATTTCAATTTTTACTATTTTTAAAAAATTCGAAAAAATCAAAAAAGTAGTACAAAAATTGCTTTTTTTTTAGGCAGCGGCCATTTTGTGAAAAAAAAAATTTCAACTTTTCCCTAGTTCCGGACATAGCGACATTACTCTAGACTAATAATTTTTTTATTTTTTTTTTTCCGGATTGCTAGGCGGGTTGGAATCGTGGGCATGATCACGCGCCAATTTTTTGAGGCCCCCACTTCATCAGCTGCTATTTTTTTGAATTTTTAACTTTTTTAATTTTTTAATTTTTTTCTGTATTCTTGCAATGTTAATAAATAACTCATAAAAAAATGGATAGAAAAATATTGATTGCCTTTTTTTTTACGGCACTTCAAAAATCACCTAAAATTCGGGCCTCTAGACTAGAATACCCCCTTTAGCAAATCCAAAAAAAAAAACAACAAAAATGATTTATAAAATGCTCTCTTACTATTTCAATATAAGGCAATTCAAATTTAGTTTACACTATTACTGCTAGGTAGCTCTGCCTGTACTTCCAATGAAGCTCTGCCATATCAATTGCTAAGAAATTGTAATTGAAATTTGTGTACATCATGTTTAAAAAAAAAAAACTTTTCCAAGATCGTAACTATAATGACGAAATTTTAATTTATGAATATAATCTCAAAACAATACATCAACAGTTGTTCAAGTGAAGGAGTCAATTTTCAATCCGAGCAAGTTAATCACAACAGATCTAAAGTTATTTTTGTTTGAACTGATTATTCCATGTCAAATCGTCAACGAAACATTCTTCTGTGAGAGTGTCTAAAGCAATTGATTTATCGTCCATCGATATTTGCCTCTTCCCCAAAATTTTGTTAAAGAAGCGAAAATTTTAATTGGTACAGGCCAATAATTGCAGACAGTATTGAAGATCAAATAACTATCATAGAACTGTTGCATCTACAGGGTGATTCTGATCAAGATACCTTCCGGTATACCACGCGATTCCTTGAGGTAAGCTGATCAAAAAATTGTTTCACATGCCCCCCCCCCCCTAGAAACGTTCCTTTAGGAGTGGTGGCCAGTTGAAGATTTCGCCAAACCCTGATGGGAATAAATGAGTATAACTTTTGAACCACACTATAGATTTTGGTTATTGTTGGCTTATTAAATAGCTAAGAATAGTAGCTCTCAAAAAATGTATTACTCTGTTTTTTTTTATATTTTTTTTTTGACGCGCTTGGTGGCGACCTCCATTCTCAAAGGAAAAAAAAATTTCTCGCACGGGACCTTTTTTTTTTTTATTCTAGAGGGTTTAAACAATTTTTTAAGTCAATAAAACAAAAAACGATATTTCAAAAAATTTACAGTGGCGTTACCCCTTAATTAAAAAATACAGAGTAATACACTTTTTGACAGCTACTCTTCTTAGCTATTTAATAAGCCAACAATAACCAAAATCTATAGTGTGGTTCAAAAGTTATACTCATTTATTCCCATCAGGGTTTGGCGAAATCTTCAACTGAACTGGCCACCACTCCTAAAGGAAGGTTTCGGGGGGGGGGGGGGGGGGACAATTTTTTGTTCAGACTACCTGAAGGAATCTCGTGGTATACCGGAAGGTATCTTGATCAGAATCACCCTGTATATGTAACCCGAGAATTGGAGTATTTAGGTAGGTACAAGTAGCTCCTGGAATTTTGACAAATCATTGGAAAACTATCCAACGATTAATTCCAAAAATATTTTAGGCTAACAATATCTGAAAAATTTTTACTAGAAGATAATCTCTAAATTGAGTGTGATAAACAAGGTCCAAAAGGTCTTTCATGCAATAAAGCGAGCCTACATTACTGTTAAAATAATTTAAACCGCGCCATTCCAAAGTGTCTTGCGAATATTTTTACTCTTTTTGACTCTTTAACTCGTACACGAATTTGTCTGTCTATTTATTTATATATTTCTTTTTTACTGTTTTCGACACTCTCGTAGACCCACTTTTCGTCATCACAGCGAGCTGAAATTTGGCACACAGGTTCATGTCGCGTGACAATTGAATCTATCAAAATTTGAACCGGAAATTTCCATGGAAAACCCGGAAAATCGGGAAAAATAATTTGAAAATTTGGTACAAATTTGATTAGTGATAAATCCGTTTCAGGAAAAATGCAGAGTATTCCGATTTTTCCGAAAAAAAATTTCCGACTTAACCGGAAAATTTTCCAGTAAATAAGTTTTCAAAATTATGCAGGATCAAGTTCCCTATAAACTGGCATCATTACTTTCTCTTCGACAATTGTGAAAAATTACAGAAAAAATCGAGGAAAATTCATGTAAAACGCTTTTCCGGAGTTTTTCCGACCAAGGAAACGTTTGAGCGTTTTGCAACCTAAGACAAAGTTGTAGAGCGAAATGAGTTGCATAAAGTTGCTTTTGTGGAAAATTCCATGGAAAACCCGGAAAAGCGGAAAAATCATCGGAAAAATGTTCATCGATATGATCGATATGAAAGGAAAACTCTATGGAAAACATGGACAATCGGGAAAATTCAGTAAATCAGTGTCTTCAGCCGTCATTAAATTGTTTTAAAATATCTCCACGCAGCACGTAATAACAAGTTGAAAAAGGCAGAAAATAAAATAAGTAAAAAATGAGTTTTCAAGCAAAACTGAGGCCAAGCCGCATGAAAAAGTAGAAAATAAACTTTTCTTCACACACAGAGGTGGACTCAGATTTTATTAGCTGACAATCACCGATATATTTCAGTATGATCAATCAGAGGTAAAAAAGTGATTTGATTCATGAAGAGAAAGAATATTCAAGAGAAATTGTCCCAATCAAAAAATCTGAGTCCACCTCTGTGTGTGAAGAAAACTTATTTTCTTCTTTTTCATGCGGCTTGGCCTCAGTTTTGTTTGAAAACTCGTTTTTTACTTATTTTATTTATACACAAGAATTGAAAGAACTGATACAATGCCCTATTCAAACTTTGGTTGGCTCTCAGAGGTTTTTTCATATATGTAGTACTTTTCAATAGTAACTTTGCTTAAAAAGAAAATCTATTTGAGATCATCATATAAGCCACACTAGAAAATTATCATTTGCAGATCTTCAATAGAATACTGTCACTGAAGAGTCACTGGATCACTATTTACACTAGTTTTTGCACGGTCTTGCTTAGATTTATTGAACACTTTTTACCTTCAGCCAACTTGCGCCTTCTTTTAACCCTCAGTCGAATTGTGCATTATCTACCGTGCACAAAGTTTTCTAACGGTCAAATGGTCATACAGGTTTGTGTTTATTAAGGCCTTGAATATGCCCAGAGATGACTCAATATCCCTGCATTCATTTTCCCGTACGCAACTGCGATAGTTGAACGTTTAGCTCCAATTGATCTTCGTTCAATAGTTTTTTTAAATCATAGAAATCATGGCTCATGTATGAATAAAAATAAACAGAACCTATTTTTTTGACCAGCTGTCAAAATATAAAAAACCTCCAAAAATTACATTTCAAAAAGCAATAACTTGTAGAAAATACCCTAACCGCAAAACTCAGTAACAAAAGTAACAAAAACGTAACAAGAATTACAAAATAGTCGCAAGCCTTGTTAGTGTTGTTTTTAAATCCAAATATGCATACAAAAATGAAAACCGTCCATATGATCAGTAGATATTTAACTTCTGACCAATACTTTTATATGCATGACTATAAAGATGACCATAAAATTAATATACATCTGCCAAAACTATATATATATATATATACATATACATACATATCTACATATATCACATATAGTAAATCTACTAAGGGATCCTTCCCTCATCTTAATTAAGCCCCAGTTGAAGTAGAAATAATTACTCAAGGGAGCATACGCACTAAACCATACTAATATAAATGTCACACAAATTACAAATGCGGCTGTATGTGACTATAAATGTTTAACGAGCAAATTTTCACAGAGACACAATGAAAATTTTCCCAGATGAAATGGATAATTAAATTTTCACCAACGAGTTATTATATTGTCGCAAATAAATTTACACGTGCTCCCGAAGAGTCAAATAAAATGGAAAATTTTCACCATGGAAAATTTACTTTTCACATCTTTTGGGGCTCATGGTATAAGAAGAATGGGTGGTAGGAAGGATAGGTAGGTACATGGTTCGCATTATCTCCTATTCTTCACCTCTTCATAGAGGGCGTCTCACAAATATAATTTTAATTAGAAACTCGTGTTAAGATGATAATGAGAAAAATGTGAGGTTATGCGCACCAGAACAGAAAAGTATAGTCTCTCTTAATACCAAGTATGGTAAGGTGGCAGTGTGGCGGGGGGGTTGTAGAAAGAATGGGAAACCACAAAATTTTACTGTTCGGAATTTTTTCTTTTCATTACTGTTGGGGCGATACCATCTCCTCGCAGGGCAGGGTGTTGTATATCATCCCATCCCATGGGCCAGTACCGACGACCTGCCCCCCTTCCTCTTACAAAGTCATTGCTTATAATTTAGTTTTACCCCTCATTCCATCGGCTTTCACATTTTCCATTTGTTTCTGTTCTGTTGTTTTTTCTTTTAATTAAATTTTCCTTGAAAGGAAGAAAAATTGAAAGAAAAAAAAAAAAAAGAAAAAATTTAAAATGGAAACAAAATGAAGGAAAATGGAAACATCTTTTTTTTTATGTTTCACCCTCTGTTGAGTGGAGCACACTCTAAGGACAATACAGATGTGAACAGGACTGGACACAGGAACTTTGGCTGCAACCACCCCCCGGTCATTTTCTCACTTCCTCTCCTCCCCGCAGCTGACATTACAATTTTTTTTGCTGTAGAGATAAAAAAAACCTTTTTTTTGGATTCTTACATTTCTCTTTTATTTTTGTTTTCTTTTTTTAATTTCAATTTAATTTTTTCCCTACTGTTTTTTATTTATTTATTTACTTTCTTTTTTTTCCAAGCCAAGACATTTTCACCGAGTCTCCAGGGTACAGTATGTAGGACGTATCTACATACATATAAACAAAAGAGAAAATGGAAATGAAAAGTAAGGAAAATCTTTTTTTAATTGCATTTTCTGCTTGGGATGAGCTAATTAATTTGTTATGGCTCCTCCTTTTCATGCTATAAGTACCTCTAGTCTATATAGGCTGTTTTTTTTTCGCTTTGCTTGTCTTCTTGATGAACGCGGCACTCACGGATTTTTACTTAACAAAAAAAAAAAGGAAGAACGAAAGAAATATTCCAGTGGGATGGTAATAAAATGGAACCTTCATAATTTTACTGAGATTAAGACGACGACACATTTTAAGGATTTCATTTTAAAGCGACGTCATTAAGTAATTAATATTTAAGTAATTAGCTTGGGGCTCCTGGGTTTCCACATAGAATTATTTTATGCAATAAAAAAAATATGTCTATTAACGACCAAACTTCTTAACTTTTTAAGAATTCTATAGCAATAATTGAAAGGATAATGGAGTCATAGTAAGGAGATGTGCTGTTCAGGGAGCTTTAGTAAGATACAGTATGGTCAATTTCGATGCAAATTAAGTAGTTATAATATATAGATAAGGCAATCGAATAACTATAAAAATTGTCCGAGTAGTCTTCACATTATCCTCTTGAATTATATGAAAAAATTTTTGAAAAATTAATTCAAAACAGATTATATACTTTTATAAACAGGAAGTCTAGCTTAAATATAGACAACAAATTAATAATATATAAATGTGTTATTCAAGCTGTATTATTCTAAACCGCAGGTATGTCTCTATTTATTGAAAAAACAGCTCGGTATACACTCAGTATGTAGAACATTGGATTCAAATATGAGAACAGCGAAAATGGTATACAGAACTAATCTCAATATTACCCTAGTTATAAACCACCAACCATTTAATACATGAACCATTTAGAGTCGAATTTAATATTGCAATATTGGCTGCAACATTTTCTGATAAAAATTAAAATTTCACACTTGTAAAGTTGAAGTGTCTATTTCGTTTTTATTTTCCATATAAACAAATAATTTCACAATATTTGCTCGCATTTTTTATGTGCGCGGAACTTTCTTAAGTCAAGTGCCAAGTTAAATGTCAATTCTCTAATTAATTCCTCAGTATCGTAAACGGCAAGTGTGTCTCTGAAATTCTATATTTTAATACGACATAATAACAATATCAATATCTCAATATCGATACTCCAAGTCTGTCTCCGGTATAAGTTAGGATTGAGGTATAATATTTCCTCAATTAGCTCATTCTGTTCTAGTAGTAATTGGAAATAAAAAAAAGAGAGTAATCAGAAGAAATGTTGTAAAGAAAAGATATTACCCAGTAAAACTCTTAAGGAGGGTTACCACCAAAAAACAGCGCTCACGATTTTTGTTCTTAAAATCACAGTGGAACATAAACGTATAATAGTATGCAATTTTAAAATTGAAACAAATCACTACATGTACATGCAAAGCTATATGATGCTGTGGTATTCGTGTGCATTGTTCTCCAAAGCATTTCGGGCATCTGCACAGCAGTAGGATTGCATAAGCATGGCGAGATTTCAGATTTGCTGTCAAATTTTGCATTGATTTCATTGATTTTATTTGGAACTTCTAAAACGTTTTGCGTGAGGAGCAGGCAAGGAGCGAACGAAATGTGTGCGCTATGTGCTGTTCATCAGACACTTTTCCTTCTAATTTGTCTGACATCATTTATTGCTTGGGCAAATTTTATTTTACTGAAGCCGCGCTTATCAAATAAAACTCTTGCGAGAAATATTGTTTCATATAATTTTGGCAATGTTCACACTATGTCAGTTTTAAAATATTAGATAACCAAAGAACTACTTTAAAGAGTTAGATTTGATCAATACAATAAAATAAAAAATATCGGGACTGCATATTTTGAGATATTCAAGGATAACCGAAATATTCATTATCATTGAAAGCAAATTTCCACAAAAATTACTTTGGTTAATTTTTCTCGGAAACCTCAAACTTCCCAAAATAAACAACGTTTATTTCATGGAGATACGATGATCTACTAAACAAAATGTCCCACATTCGCTTTCACTTATTTATTACTTTCACTTGTTAACACTGCAATGTCTAAGACAAGACTCTTTTTCTGGCGGTAACAACTGTTATATTTATACCCTAGAAACTCTCCAGATTATTCTGGAGTGTTCTATTCCAGAAGCTTCTTGACTGTTCTATTCATTATATTCATTCTATTCCTGAACCTTCCTGTAGATTCCATAATCAATTTTCCGAACCTGAAGTCGTTTACTCTCCATTGCCAGTAGATGTGACCAGTTGTCTCTTTCTATTGCACGTAACAATATAAACCCCCGAAATCTTTACTTTCTTTATTTTTGACACGTCATTAACTAAGTTTATGCCTTTTCACAAACTATGTGGAATTGATTGATCATGATAATACGACAAATTTATGTTTTTCACTACAAATTAACGACAAATTCCAAGATGTGAAATTTTCCAATCCGATAAGGTTTGGCCGAGTTCTAGTGAGTTGTGGTGCTAACTTGACGTAAACTTGTCACCATATCCAGCTTCCTTTAGAAAAAAGGACACAACAAATTTATATTTTTCACGAGTTAACATCAGGCGAAGTTGCGGTGCTAACTTTACGTCCGTTATAGTGCAAGTACAAAAACGTTGTTGGATTTGGAAAATTTCTTTCGTTGGTCTTCTTCCATTAACTTCCCCATTTTTGATTAAGAGGGGTCTAAATATTGAGTGTAATAATTATCGTTGTCATTTGCAGTTCTTAAAGCAATATGAAGAGCGTATGGGGCCTTGTTAATAGTTGTTTCAAGCTGTGTTGCAGTAGGATTGATAAAAATTCTCAATTTTGCGCCGAAATTCCAAACGCGTTTACTACTAATAAGAATATGTAAATTTAAGTATTTTACTAATCTTTATATGACGTTCTTGTCGAGCATGCCTTGCTGGAAAAGGAGGCATCAAGTAAAATTTTAAAGGAAATCTGGTGGTATTCTTCGAATAAACCGCATTCAAATTTCATCTCTATAGCTGCAACATTTAAAACACCTACGTCCCTATTGTTTCGCTAATTTATCGCTATGATTATCGCTATCGTTATCGCAATCGCTATCGTGGCGGTAAGCTTCCAATTCCAAATCAATATAGGTACTTGATCATTTTAGGGGTCATTCCACAGAAAATCTCTGATTTTGAAAAAAAATTGACAGGCAGTGTCATTTTATTGTTAATAATATCTTCTTTGCTGAAATGTTTTTTGTTACTGTTAATTTTTGACGGAAATACGGTATTTCGAAATTTGAAAAAGAATGGAAAATTTCGCTTTGTAAGTGTAACTTCAAAAACTTATGTCTCAAGATATACCTACACATCGCAAGCCCGTGAAACAAGCGTTATTTATTTAAGGAAGCTTTGAAGTCAAGGTCCTTTTTATGAAAATTTGTCTTGAAGGCAAATGGATGTGTCTGTTATCCTTAAATATCTCAAAAAGTCCCGTTTTTTTTTTAATCCTTAATGTGTTTTGAGGAAGTTGTAGAAGGGAAAAAATGGAACTCGTCACAGTTTGGATGGAGTTATTTTTTAAACGTAAATTCAGAGAACTTTGAACGAACATTGTTGAGATGTGCTGAATTATCAAATACTCGTATATGCAGCTCGTTTTACCAATGTCAGTGATACAGGAAAATTAAGGAAATCACATATACTACGACTTTTAGATTGATGTCATATATACATTTATAGTTATATCAGAAACCACAACTAAAGAGCTCATTGTTTATTTATAATTTGGACTGTTTACACATTAAAACAATCTTTTAAATTTCTGGCTATCATATAATAACAAAAACCTGTTATAAATATACTCAAAGCATCCCCTAGTAGAAATTGCTCACAGTTTTACCTTATTTCCTGCCCCGCAGGGGGCAGTTATTATGTAAAGCAATACTAATGTCACTGAAAAGTTTCAAGGTGTTTGCAATTCATGAAGAAACATATAGAAAATTAAGTCCCGATGAGTCGTCTGATGAGCATTCATTAAATTTCATCGAAGGACTCATTGGATATCATGAAACTGCTCCCTATAAACTAAACCAGCAATGAATAAATATTTATTCTTGTCATCATCGTGTCAAATGACATTTCTAGGAAAATTTGAATTGATTTTTGTGATTTATTTATTTAAGTTTTTAAATTATTTATTTTAAATAAATTTTTTGATTTGTTTTCCCCAAAAAGACTATCGCCCATATGCTGAACAAGGCGATATTCCAAAATCCTTACGCTTCAGCGTCTCAGAATTTGATTTGCAACCTGAGTTTGAATTTGGAAAAATATATGAAATCAATCGTAATATCAGATTCTCATTTATGAACTCATCATGACACTCATTGACATGCTCATTAATAAGCTCATCGCGACACTCATTGACATGCTCATTAATAAGCTCATCGTGATACTCATTATGTAATCATCAAAGTGCTCATCTAATATTGAAAAATGCACAAAAGAGAAGCACAGCATACATTTCTAAATAAATGAAAGAGATGCAATATCTCATGCACTCTATCTGTGAATAAGTAAATAAATGAGTTTTTCCCGGTTTTGATTCAAACGCGAATAAATTTCATTAGTGCGTTCATCTGATTGCTCATGAGGAGCTCATTGATGAGCTTATCATGATATGTCTACCAGGGTCCTTTTTACCTGTTTTTCATTTATCGCTTGTATCATAGCAACAGCTTTTCTTTTATTTGATCGAATCTAATATATCTAGAGTAGAGAGTAGTAGTATAACAATAAACGAAACTTAAATTGGAAGATATTGTAAAATCGGTGATATGTTAAATATATATGTTTTCTACACTCGTCGCCGGGGTGGAATGGGGATGCAGTAAACCAAAGGTGTTTTTCTTTCATTCAAAACAAGCCAATATGAGTGAAGTAAATGATATATGTATTTGTACATACCTATACATAATTTAAAGGAAAAATGTGTTTCAGTTGTGTTGTATCAGAAATTGAGAAGTATAAAAGTGAGATGACTCCCGTAGTAAATGAATATTTATCCCCACTTATAATATCCCATCAGGAGCAAGGATATTTATTCAGGAACACAACAGAGGGTATCGCCTTCTACCGAACGGGACTGGCAGAAAACTGGCATAGGATAGTTAGCCTATAAATAATTTAGTCTGTCAAGTGTTATATGTAAGTTAGATTCAGTCAGATGTAATATTATAAACGCCAAAATTTAAGAAATGTTACCGATTGTAGAGCATCTTCCAAACTTACAGCTATGGGAAATATGCTCGCAGTGCCGATTAGAAGTCTATAAGTTACCTGGTCTTTCATATTCTGTAGAGATTGAAAATCTCGAGGATGTACAAAGTATTGCTGATAGTCAGGATGAAGAATTTTTCGGCAGGATGTAGAATTTTTTAACTGCATGCAAGAGTGTCTTCATTACTTAGAAGAACCAGAGGTAGAGTTAGTTTTTGACTGAATGACAATACAATCCACAATTCGCGCGGGGGGGGGGGGGGGGGTATGTCAAACTCTGCTAAATAAGCCAAGTAAGTATGAAAAAAAAATTTCAAGAATAAACTGCAAAACAGAACTGAAAAAAAATGAAAAGCCCAACTCATACAGGCGGCGGTTTTGATCCTGTGCAATAAATCCAGCCTAACGTTCATCTTGAATAGGAAAATATGATAATCTGATACTACCGATACTAACAGAAGCCACGCCCAATAAATTTATGAAATATCATAACGCACACATTCTGCTCCCACTGTCCTATACATATTATTTAATCCCCCTATAACTTGACAAATATTATTCAATTCATCATCATATCCTGAACCTATAACAGAATCCCACCAGCATCTAACATACTATAACCAACCCTTCTCTGTACCCAAAATAGGTCCTTTTTTTAATAATACGATGGGGGTAAAGAGGGATATGATGTGCAGAAAATCTATCATCACAATAGATACACACACACTCATACATCTACACATAAAGATGTAGAAAAAGTCGAGAGAATACAACCATAAAAATGATATCATATTTTCACGGATATGCAATGTGGTGGGTAGGAGTGCGGGGGAGGAATAAAAATAACAACAACAGCAACAGCAGCAATATCTAAGTAAAATCGCATAAGACCAGGGGATTGCGCAATGCAAGATATCACGCGGGATTCGACCAATAATATTCCGTTGTCCTCTCACCGGGTAAGTAAGTATAGCTTTCACTCATATTACGGTACAAATACATCTGAAACACACCCACTTTGTGCTTTTTGGATATTAATAAAACTCAGAGAAGACAGAACGAAAAAAAAACACCCAACTGACCCTCACCCACCCAGGATATATAAGTCATCCCGGAATGACATAGAGTAGAGGGTTGTGTGTCAGAACAGGAGGATGAGCACCCCATTGACATGGGGATGCTCTCTGTCCGCCTTAATAAATTGTCTTCAATATTGCAAATTTAATAGATGAACTTTTCTTCTGTCCTTTCGTCCATTGTCCTTTTATGTGGATCCTTTAACTATTTTACAACCCTCATAAAATTTCCTACAACAATTTATCATGAATCGATGGGTAGCCGAAGAAGAAGCTTAGAAGCAAAAAAAAAATAGATCCGAAGCCAGCAACAGTCAGACAAAATTTTCTCTTGCAGGTATAGGTAGGTGGGTAAAGATTACAGGGTGGTTATAACGGGTGTGGGTGGTAGATATGCCCATTTTCTCTCATAAAATACGACGATATGTTATATAGGAAGAATGTTACGATGATGAACTTATAGTGCGGTCAAAGAGATACATACCTACATACTTATATGTATATGCATGTATAGATTGCCTCAACACCAAATTCCCAATCCCAGATGGTGACATCCCTTCTGATGTAGTACCTACTCTAGTCCAGATTTAATACAACTAATGGATGTGATGAGAGTGCAACATTTGAACGACGCAACTTACTAAAATTAAGATGAAGCAGCCAGTAGCCACCGACATATAGAGAAATAAAAGTGTAGATAAAGGAGACATAGAAAAATGTACAACAACAAAAAAAAAACCCATTCCTCTTCGACCAAAAATCGATAAAATATTTTCTCTATGCTCCCTGCGAAGTGCATACTTAAAGCTTGGTATCCTGGCCAAAGAGTCACCCATTCTAGAAAGGAAAACTATTTTTGCCCAGACGAACGGGTGGTCGTCTTCTTTGATGGAGACTACCAAAAAAAGCTGGGAACATTGGGAGTCCTATAGGAGCAGTAGCAGTAGCAGTAGCAGCAGCAGCAGCAACCATCCTTTCTTGTCGTTCTCTGAAATATTTTGGTCTGCTCTTGAGTGGACATCGTCCACCATATTTTTAAAAGGGAAAAAAAAGAGGCAAAAAAAGAAAGCAACGAGAATGATGAAGGGGGAGCGGAATATTTTCAAATTGTTCACTTTTTCAGTGAAAGGTCTCGTTTACTTAGATTTATGTTGGACAATTTTTATCTACGTTTCCTACAACTGACAGTACTTACTGAATTACATGAATTATGTGAATTTGTAATGGAATAAAAATTGCTTGACTTTTATATTTCAACTTTCAGGCGTGGCTTTAGAAATAGAAGTGAGAGAGATACAGACTTATATAGTTTTCGTATACTCTAGATGAATTTCTAATACTGAGTTTAATATTTAGTTTGTAAATTTAGGTTCGAAAATGGGAAAAATCGGCTAGCTTCTTCGTAGGGCTGCGATACAAAAATTTCGGTTTTCACTATATACATAATCCCAAGTAACAATTTTTCCAATTTTTGGTGACTGAAGGTGATGGGTAGTTTTATAAGGGGTATGTAATGGTTACTCGGTTATATAAGAGTGTTATAATATTACCAGTATTACGTAGTTATATTAGAGTTTTTTTAAGGTTATTAATGGTTATCGTGGAAGTAAGTTACTTAAGGGGGTATTCTAGTCTAGAAATTCGAAAAAATCGATTTTTTTTTTGTTTTCATATTTTAAAGTTTAACTATTCAAGAATATGCCTACAAGAGGATTTTACATCAAATTTGTATCTTTATATTTAGTGTTCACTTGCATCCAGCTGCTAACAGTTGGATTCTAATTTCCAAACCACGTGGACGTATGGACTTTAAGGGGTAACGCCTCTGTAACGGCTAAAAAAAAAAGGTTTTTTCACGAATTTTTTTCTCGCAAAATTAAAGGTGTTTGAAAAAAACCTTTTAAGGGTATTATCGGGCATACATTGATATTTATTCATAAATTTTTGACAGCGAAAAAAAAAACAAAATGGCGGCTCCACAGCTATCTTCCCGGGACATATTTCGGAGCAAGTTTGACGCGCTTGGTGGCGACCTCCATTTTCAAAGGAAAAAAAAATTCTCGTACGGGACCTTTTTTTCCCTATTCTAGAGGGTTTAAACTAATTTTTAAGCGAATAAAAACAAACGATTTTTCAAAAAATTTACAGTGGTGTTACACCTTAAACGCGTTTTTCTCGAAACTGCCTTTTTCAAGACGATGCCCACGATTTCTCAAGTTCTACTGGACCGATTTACTTGCAATTTTTTTGAGAGTCTTCTTTATAGACTTGTCTATGTCCGGAACTAGCCGCATCCCAAAATTTCAATTTTTACTATTTTTAAAAAATTCGAAAAAATCAAAAAAGTAGTACAAAAATGGCTTTTTTTTAGGCAGCGGCCATTTTGTGAAAAAAAATTTTTCAACTTTTCCCTAGTTCCGGACATAGCGACATTACTCTAGACTAATAATCTTTTTTATTTTTATTTTTTCGGATTGCTAGGCGGGTTGGAATCGTGGGCATGATCACGCGCCAATTTTTTGAGGCCCCCCACTTCATCAGCTGCTATTTTTTTGAATTTTTAACTTTTTTAATTTTTTAATTTTTTTCTGTATTCTTGCAATGTTAATAAATAACTCATAAAAAAATGGATAGAAAAATATTGATTGTCTTTTTTTTACGGCACTTCAAAAATCACCTAAAATTCGGGCCTCTAGACTAGAATACCCCCTTAAGGTTTTATAAGTTGGTGATGAAAATGTTTCAATCACCGGTCTATATAACTTAGTAACTCAGATTTTTTGATTGGGACATTTCTCTTGAATATTCTTTCTCTTCATGAATCAAATCACTTTTTTACCTCTGATTGATCATACTGAAATATATCGGTAATTGTAAGCGAATAAAATCTGAGTCCACCTCTGTGTGTGAAGAAAAGTTTATTTTCTACTTTTCCATGCGGATTGGCCTCAGTTTTGTTTGAAAACTCGTTTTTTATTTATTTTATTTTCTGCCTTTTTCACGTTAACTAAATTGTTATTATGTGCTGCATGGAGATATTTTAAAACAATTTTATGACGGCTGTAAAGTCACTTATTTACTGAATTTTCCCGATTTTCCATGTTTTCCACAGACTTTTCCTATTAATATGAAATTTTTTTTTAAAAATTTACATGAATTTTCCTCGATTTTTCATGCAAGTTTTCATGACTGTTGAAGAGAAAGTATTGATGCCAGTAGGACGGAAAAAAATAATTCCGCATAGCTTATAAAACTTTTTTGTCGGAAAATTTTCCGGAAAAGTCGGATGATTCCGGAAATTCCAGAAAAATTGGAAAATTTTGCACTTTTCCTGAAACAGATTTATCACTAATCATATCGATGAAAATTTGTCCGATGATTTTCCCGCTTTTCCGGGTTTTCCACGGAGTTTTCCACAAAAGCAACTTTATGCAACTCATTTCGCTCTACAACTTAGTCTTAGGTTCCAAAACGCGCGCTTCCTTGGTCGGAAAAACTCCGCGTTTTACATGAATTTTCCTCGATTTTTTCTGCAAGTTTTCACCATTGTCGGAGAGAAAGTAATGATGCCAGTTGGTAGGGAACTTGATCCTGCATAATTTAGAAAACTTTTTTACCGGAAAATTTTCCGGAAAAGTCGGAAAATTCCGGAAATTTTTTTTCGGAAAAATCGGAAAATTCTGCATTTTTCCTGAAACGGATTTATCACTAATCAAATTTGTACCAAATTTTCAAATGATTTTCCCGATTTTCTGGGTTTTCCATGGAAATTTACGGTTCAAATTTTGATAGATTGTGTGCCAAATTTCAGCTCGCTGTGATGACGAAAAGTGGGTCTACGAGTGTCGAAAATAGTAAAAAAAGAAATATACAGACAGACAAATTCGTGTACGAGTTAAAGGGACGGGCTGGCCTCAAAAAGAACGATTTTGTAGAGGCTTAAATTTTCCATACAGATTTTGCTGTATTTTTCCGTCAATATGGTTATTGAAACAAAAAAGAAGTTATCATTATTAAAAATTAAGGATATAAAGCAAAATGGACACTCAAATTTTCTCGAAAACTTGAGCAGATAGAAAAAACCCGACTCCAGTTTCGGGTGGAACTCATTGAAAACCTTTGGTAGCATGGTTTAACTCAAAATGCAGAACTCAACCGAAGAAACACATTCAAAACTTACATGCTCCATTTGTTCGGTTCGGCAATATGTATTTCTGTAATTATATACCTTTGGAGGTTACTTACCTACACTGTGCATACAAACATACATACATTCCCATTATCACTCAAATCTTAAAGCTACATACATGCCTATAGGTATAAAAGGAAGAAAGCAGTCAGTACCTATAGCTATAAATATAATTTCAATCGTTTTATATCTTCATAAGGTTTTTCCTATTTTACGTATCTTGTTGTTGCCTAGGGCGCACTCACGTAAGTACATATACAGAATATACGTAACTATTCTCGGACTCTCGGCAAAGTAAATGCCCGCTTTGAATTAGTGCTATTTCATGGGCTAATAATTCTCTGATTCCAACTCTATTTCTATGCCACCACGAAAATTGCCTGATTTTCATCTATCTTTACTATGAAATTCGAACTCTCAGTATGTTTGCTCAAACATTTCCACATAGGATATATTCATGTAACACCCATGACTTTATATATGTATATGTATGTCTCTACATATATGGATATGTAGTCGTCGTCTACATGTATGGATAGGCACTCTATTTCCTACGAACGACTGTCATGATGGTTTGATTGTTATTTGGGGATGAGCAATCATCATCCATAGAATAAATTGTGAAATTGGTTTTTTGACAATTGTACTTGAACACAGAGGGCGCGGGATATTTATCTTGTTAGTGATAAAAATGAGAGAATCTCTAATTTAAAAAGCTTTTAAACTTTCGTAGGTAGTCAATTCTATTGAAATCGGATTCGTAACCTAAATTCATTTTCAAATAGTAATGACAGCTAATGTAGGTAGGTACTAAAGGATTGAGTTCTCTACGTTATATTCTGTGAGTTAAGAGTTATGCAAAATCAGATGAATTTAGTAGCTATCAAAATCCTTTATAGATCTCTTCACTTTGTATACCGATAGTAGATATGTTATTTATCTAGATATACATACATAGGTATAAAATTGCAACGTTACAGGTACGTTAGAGATGGATTTTTATATATATACATATCATGCACCTCAAAAACCATTAAAACGTAGATATAAGAACATTACGCCTTTTCTTTTCCTTCAACGTCAAAAACTGCAACATTCATTCCACATGAAGTAGGTATATATGTAGGTACATACGTACATACAAATATACATATGAAACTGAATAATATCGGTCGTCGGGTATAAAGTTAAATCCAAGGACAACATCCTCCAGATATTATAGACGTTGGAAAGGAGAAAAATCTTTCCATACCTGATTCACTCACGTTAATATCATTCTTCTTCCCATAGCAATTATCAGAGAAAGGGGCAAAAATATCCATTCAGTAAGCAATTTTACCGCAAGAGATTCCTATACCTATATATCTAATATAGTAGTATAACTATAGTGTATCATACAGGCATATCCTGCAGGCACCCAGACCCAGACAAAAACTTCGTTCCTCGACCCAATTTAAACACGGGGAACAGCGCGGTGCGGACCAATAACCATCGAGTTTGATATAGAAGACAATCGTTACATATCTATCGTGTTCGTCGCCATTGGTCACAAGAGGCCAGTATGGCGAGGTGAACAGAACACCTCTATATCGTTCATAGGATATGCATACATACGTTCCAGAATATATCTATACATCTATATGGTATACCTATATATGTATGTAGGTATATATCGTAACCCATAATATGGTCAGAGGAAAAAAACTTTTCTCATTCTTTATCTTCTTTCACATTGTGAAAAATATCAAGGAAAAGAAAAAAAAAGAAAAATTTGCCACCCTTATAAAAGAGAAAGCGCCCGATTTCACCCAACGACTGACTGTTCACAAAGCCTCAAATAGGATGATGACGATGGTGGAACATCCCCCTATTTTATATCCGGCATACAGACTTACACAAAGTCACGTAAAAAGCTTGACCACAATCGCATTTCCCAGCTCGAAAGCACATTTAAGATGACAGAAAAGTTGAAAAAAAAATGGATAAATTGCCACCCTACCGCCCCGGCTGCTTCTGCTGCTAGTGCTGGTGCTGCGTAGCCCACCTCTATAGCAGGAAAAAAGGAGACTTTAGTGGTTGAATCCAACAGAGCGACTCTAAACCGTGCAACAAGTAGTAATCAATATGTGGTGCGGGCGGGCGGACTATCCAATCTTCTTTATGTATGTACCTCTATGTATTTATATATGTAGATGTATATGCTTAAAAAATCATTAAGGACAAGTGATTTAACATACTTTTTAAGATTTAACGATTCAATGACGCCAGCAAGACTTGTCCAATAAATCCTTAATTCACATAAATCGATACAATTTTTATTTATTTGAGGCTATGTGCAACGCTTCAATTTTATGTAAGAACAATTTAAAAAAAAACATACTAAAGAAGTTTTGGAACAAACTTCAAACAGTAATGTGAGAAAAGGACTTCCGTAGATGTGTACACTCTTTATTCTAACAAATAAACTGATAAGTTGGTCTACTATTGTTGAAAATTTACTAAAGGGCGGTATGCTAGATCCAAGGAATTCGGTCAAGGAATTTTAAAAGAATTTTCTAAAGAAAAATTGACATTAGGTCAAGAGATTTTTGACAATTTTGATTTGACAATTGTGTGATATGTCAGAATAAATTTAAAGAAATTGATAATTCTCAGCCAGGGCAATATCTTTCAAGGAGAATGAAAGGAAAAAAATGTCGAAGCAAATAATTTTTCGTAATCCTTTTCCCTTTTTGAGGCCAGCCATTCCTTTTAACTCGTACACGAATTTGTCTGCCTATTTATTTACATAGATATTTCCTTTTTACTATTTTCGACGCTCTCGTAGACCCACTTTTCGTCATCACAGCGAGCTGAAATTTGGCACACATGTCGCGTGACAATTGAATCTATCAAAATTTGAACCGAAAATTTCTATGGAAAACCCGGAAAATCGGGAAAAATCATTTGAAAATTTGGTACAAATTTGATTAATGATAAATCCGTTTCAGGAAAAATGCAGAGTTTTCAGATTTTTCCGAAAAAAATTTCCGGAATTTTCCGACTTTTCCGGAAAATTTTCCAGTAAAAAAGTTTTCTAAATTATGCAGGATCAAGTTCCCTATCAACTGGCATCATTACTTTCTCTCCGACAATGGTGAGAACTTGCAGAAAAAATCGAGGAAAATTCATGTAAAACGCTTTTCCGGAGGTTTTCAGACCAAGGAAGGGTTGGAGCGTTTTGCAACCTAAGACAAAGTTGTACAGCGAAATGAGTTGCATAAAGTTGTTTTTGTGGAAAACCCCGTGGAAAACCCGGAAAAGCGGGAAAATCATAGGAAAAATTTTCATCGAGATGATTAGTGATAAATCTGTTTCAGGAAAAATGCAGAATTTTCTAATTTTTCTGGAAAATTTTCCGAAAATTTCCATAATTTTCCGACTTTTCCGGAAAATTTTTCGACAAAACAGTTGTATAAGCTATGCGGAATCATTTTTTTTTCCGTCCTACTGGCATCAATATTTTCTGTTCAACAATCATGAAAACTTGCATGAAAAAGCGAGGAAAATTCATGTAAATTTTTAAAAAAAAAATTCATAGTAACAGGAAAAGTCTGTGGAAAACATGGAAAATCGGGAAAATTCATGTTATATGGGATCAAGTTGGAATACAGCTAAAAACTACTGTTTAAAACATAATTAAAATAATTAATTTTTCTAATTATTCCACAAACGTCATAATTCCCAACCGAAATTAAGTGTATTATTATTTCTCAAAGAAATATTGATATAAGTGGATTTCTGGAAAATGAACGCCATCTATTAGTCAATCGAGAGCTAGAGTTTTTCTGTTCGAATTTCCACGAAAAAAAAACTAGTTTTTTACAAAACACCCTGTAGCTTAAAAACTACAGGGCATACGGTCACAGTTAAGAGCTTCAGAACTTCATGGCGTTCTCAACGACTGCTCAAGCAGTTCCATATCTCATATCTTTCTCCCATGAAGAATTATGGTTGTCCAAACTAAAAATTTCGGATTTTCTTACCGTTTTTTTTAATTTAACCTCTATTATTAGCTGGTCCCACACATTGCGTGCATTTGTCAAATATTTGGCATGCGTCTGATTTGAGGAGGTGTGTATGAGCTACAAACAGGTATAATTTTGATTCGTACACTTTAAGCGTACGAATGAAAAATACACACCCACCTCCTCAAATCAGACGCATGCCAACTATTTCACAAATGCACGTATTGTGTAGGACCGGCTTTAGCATTCCCAGAAAATTCCTAAGAATTTAGAAGTGCAGGCACTTTGTTGACCACTATTAATAGTGTATTAAAATTCTGAAGAAAAACATATTGACACAAATTCCTAAGAAAAACAAGTAAAAAAGATAAAATTGGTCCAAGACCAATCACCTATCTGTTCAAGTTTGATTTTGAAGTGGTTTTTCGCATATAAATATTTCTAGAACGGTTCGTCGGACAGAAAAAATGATTATAACAAATTTTATAGAATTTCATATTCTGAAGAGCTTTTCAGTACATTAAAACCATATAGGACTGATCGGTTTCACAGTATACGTAAGAATCCTAAATTTTTATATGGCAACATCTAGAAATGGTTGCCCGATTTAGTCCATTTTTGAAATTTCATTTACTATTTTTACAAAAACACTATGTACAAAATTTCAGCTCTCTACGTTGACGTGTTCTCAGGTAGTGTCCAAGTATGTAGTGAAAAACGAAATTTTTGTATGGCAACGCCACGAAGGAGTTACCCGATTTGTCCCATTTTCGAACTTAGTTTTACCTGTTTTTTTTTTTAAAGCCCATGTGCAAAATTTCAGCTAAGTACACGCGTTCTCGAGTTATCGTGAGGACAGACGGACGGACGGACATGCAAAAATCAAAATAACTTTTAATTTTCGGAATGGGTAATCCATTGTGCTCTACCATCATTATTTGCAGGTGTTAGAAACGGAATCACAAACTTAGTGTACCCTTTAACTTTCATCTAGGGTATAAAAAAAACATCTTATCAATGTAAAAACCTTCGATGTCGTAGACATCCAACTCCTTTTAGACTATTGTCGCTAATTAGTGCATTAAAATTCTGAAGAAAAACTTTGAAAATAATTCCTAAGAAAAATTTTTCGCCTGGCATTAAAATTCAAGTACGTTTGTAAGAAAAAATGAACTCGAACCCAGGTAGATAAGGTAATTTGTAGCTTTCTAGTTAAATTCATCTGGAACTCTCGATGTCAAAGCGATTCCACACCGTATCACCATGTCATCTTTTTCTCTTAACATACTCATTCTTTCCGGAAGCAAAGCTCTGTACTGATTTTAGGCTTATTCATGAATAGATGACTCATAGAAGAAATGAGTAATCAGTTGAAGTGTGTGATTTCGTGTGATTGATAAATTATTAACAATATTGTTTTTCTCTTTTTATTTGCCAACATGCCCTTGATTTTCGTATAGTTTTATACAATCAAACGGAACGCATTCAGAACACACAAAAAAAATTTGAAAAAGATCTCTATTGATTCCCTCTACATTCCCTATAAGCGCTTCAAGACAAGAGTGCTTCCATAGAATCTCCAAGTGAGCACTTCCCTCTGCGGAAATGTACATATTGAAAAGATATGAACGAGGATACGGTGAGAAGCACCCTTGCATTCGTCTGGAAGTGCTTCTATTTCCCGCTGGGAAAAGTATACACAATCCATCATTTCCTCGAAGAAAACCATATAAAACTGATGCGATGAAAAATGCGTGAATTCAGAAGGAAAAGAGTAAGCGATTCAAATACGTTGATGTGCTTTCATGCAGAAAGTAGATAAAATAGCCTACCACTACTGGGAATTAGTTCAACGTGTTTCGGTACACTTATCCAAAGGAAGGGAATTGTGACACAAAGAATGATCCATAATTAGTTTGAAAATTTGGAAAGCTACCTTAAAGGCATAAATGTCGGACACTTTCATTTGTCCTCAGCCGAACCACATATTAAATAGGAATAAAACTGGATGTGTCCAAAAACTGGGAAAGCGTTGGCTCAAAAAGGATATTGCAATGTATGGTGTGTGTATATAAAATTGTAACAGGTAGTGAGAAGGACACAATAACCGTTCTACTGGTATTTACAGCTAGCGTAGAAATGGTTACACGTCTTGTGGCTTTTTCCATATTTGCGTCCTCCTAAATCATTGACGAATTAAAACAAACACAAGAAGTTCCATCGTTGAAATTAAATCTTGCAGTTGTCGTCCTAGCTGGACTTAATCCTGGAATTTTTGACTTCACTCTACATCAACTCCAAACATACAAAAATCAACTCATATTGTCACAAATCATACCAATTGCTTTGATAGACTTCTAAAGTTTCCAAACTCTGACCATATGTTTTCCACGCGAAATACAACAAGTGCAATATCTTCCTTAAATTGGAGGGTCCTACATTTAAAAAAAGGATAATTAAAAGAAAGAATTGCTGAAGATATCCAGCAGAGAAAAGAAGATAGACTTAAAAAAGGAAGGAACAATCAAAAGAACAAGGTTAAAAAACGAAAGAAGAAAGTAAAGAAGTGCTTCAATTGTAACAAGGAACTCATTAGCGACCGCAGAATGATATAGAAAAAAAAAACATAGGTTCGACGCACTTAAGATGCACCCATTTCAAAAGTTACGAAGAAACTACCAACTCAGAATTTTACTGTAACGTTTGTTTTGTATAAAACAATAAGACTTAAAAGGATCAAAACCTCTTATTTTTATATAATCTGTGAATTACTTATAGTTGTATTGTTGTTGTATTTTTATAGTGAATATGTTTTTGTTTAGAAAGATCGCATATTTTTATTTAATGAATATTTAAAAATGAAAAAATTGAATAGTTGGATTAAACTAATACTAATCTTATTAAAAAATTCTTTATATTTATTTTCTTTAACATTCATATGTAGATACGAATACAAAACACACATTTATGACAGAAAAAGTGCAGCTTGTTCAATCCAACCCAATAAAAAACAGTTAATTGGCAGTAGATTAGAGCACTTATCCTACATATTATGTGCATTGTTTTTACCCAGAAACGTAAAGAATATTAATTTACACATTTTGACATTCTCCCAAATGAGTTTTCAATCGTAATCGTTGTTGGTTTTTAAAGCCTTATATAAAATCGAATAAAATATATTGAAAACAGAAACTGTTATTTGACTTACCTTAGAAGAATAAAACATCCATTGCATCTCGTTCGTCAAATGTTCTTGCCTGTATTCACAAAACTTCACATACACTTCATAATATTTACTAATTACTTTAAAAAAAAAACACACTTCTAAGAAAATTTAACACTTTAACACTTAACACTTTTAACAAAATGAAAAACCACACACTCACTGAACACTAAAAACACTATACGAATTATCTAATAGCATACTTTTGTACAGTTTCCTCTTCTGCGCCTGTAAATAGGCTAATGTCATTTTGGTTGAAGTTCTTTTTTTTCTCTCCAATAAATCTTTTTTAATGGGGGCTCGCGTCGCGACGGCGTTGCTGTCTTATATACAGAGTTTTACCACGATCTTCACGAAAAATATTTATAATCTGTAATAAAAAGCACACATACACACACATAATTAGATCATATATATTGCGAAAATATTTCTAAAATAATAATAATTATTAAATTGTAGGTAAGTGTATTCTATGTACATCCACATTGGTCCATATTTCTCTTGTTTATTTTCAATATTTATCACCTCTATTCAAATGTTATTTACTCTTTATCTCCGTACTACGTGTAGCTTAACCAGGGATAGATAAATGCATTTTTTTTATTTATTTAATTTAATTTTAAGGCATAAATTGATGCAAGGTTTTCAAAAATCCAGAAAAATCAGAAAATTTATAGACGCCGGAATACAGATTGAGAGCTTCTGGAAATCACTTAACAAAGCCGTTGACATTTAAAACAACCGTACAATTACACAACTTGCATGCAGTGTCCACATCACTTTTAATTTTAAGATTTCACACACAACGAAAACTGTAAACAATTATTATCGATTCAAACTTTAAATGCACGATATCAAAAAGAAAATTGCACGCAACTTTTCCTAAATCTGACTGCTCAAGATAAATTGTTTTGTTGATGAATTTCATCAATTATTGTTTAGGACTTGACGCGTGCATATACATGCTTACACTGAGATGCCTTTGTTCTGTGGACGGACGTCCATCCTTATCACCGCAAGAGGAGCCGGCAGCGTTTAGGGGAACTAAAACAATTTTTATTGGACCAAATATATTGTCACTCCCGCTGTATCACTCATCTTTTAGAATTTTTCTTATTGTTCACTTCACTTTTCGAAAACAAATGATAAAGTTTAATAAAACTTACAGAACACCTTTTAATGTTAAAGTTACACACTTAATTATTTTAAAATTAGTCTTTTGATGTCATGATCTATATACACTTTGTAGTGCGATCGGATTAATGACTGCCTAGTTAGGAGAGAAGTTTATCAATGATATTTGACAGTATAAAGACAACATAAGGACTAAATGCCGCCGGCTCACACAACAGAATAATACACAACACAACAGTAAATTTTTTTTCTTGGTGCACTACAATGCAATATAGCGGGTGATTTTTCAGAGTGTGTCATCTTGTTTTTCGTGTGCCGGCTATTATTTTTCGATAGCGAGTACCGACTGATTTTCAATTTTGTTTTTTTTTTATAAATAGGCCCAACACGATATACAAAAATCAAAGTATGCCACACGTTTAACAACTTCTATCTATTACATGCTTTGCTGCTCAGAAGTGTAACGTTGTGTTGTTTGCGTCGGCAGTTAGACCATTTATACGATGTGCAATTGTTTTTGCAATGTTGTTATAAAGAAATCGTTCTAACGGCGATATCTCTTCTACAGACTAATTTATAAATTAATTAGGTACGAGGATATTTGTTTGTTTTTGATGAAATTTCCTGGCCTTAGGAAAGGCAATAAGGTAATGGAATTGGGCTAAAGAGCCATTGGAAGCATCCAATCATTTTTTTCTCAATACAGTGAAACCAAAGCTACTAAGGTTAATTTCCTACTAATCGAGTCTCATCTGTACTTTTATTCGGTAATTAAATTATTTTTTTCAGAGCTACCCTGCTCAAAAATAATCGAGCCTAGACTCCAAAAGTTATTGGAGCTATATATGCCTTTATCAACTTGGCTATGTCTACAGCTGCAAATGTGGAAACTGCAGGAATCTGTAGTATAAAATGGATGTCTTTCGAGCAGATTTGAGATGTGGCGTAATACAGTCCGTCCTTTTCCCATATACATATCAGAATATAATGTCATACTAAGTTTGTTATTCTATTTGTAACTAATAGAAATAATAATAGTAGCTAACAGTACATTTTGGATATCCATAGATTAGTTTAGAGTGACGACCATCGGAAATACGTGCCATCAACCACACTTAGCCAATCGATAGTCTATAATGTGTGTACGTGGAAAATATTCTTCAAATTTAGGGAGTACATTGAAACCAGCCACAAAAGTTAATGAACCTCAACAGGTATTCCAACTCCATATGTCTCCTAATTCCCCCGATCGCAAAAAAAGTAGCTACCAAGCGTATTCCATCTACTCTTAGCAAGCTTAGGGCATTCACACAGCAAGTGCTGAACGCTGTCTACCTCTTCCTCGTCCATACAGCTTCTGTCGTAGTCATTGTATGGAGCCTGAATGCGCTCTGTATATTTGCTAAAGAGGTAGTGTCCCGTGATAACTATAATAAGATTTCGCACATCATTACGGTTCTCCTTAGCAGAGATTCTATATCTCCTCAGGACATATCTTGGATAATAGTGATTAATTCTTCCCACCTGCAATTTGTCAGCTAACAGGCTTGCAAGTTTATAATTCTCTTTTTTGATTCTCGCTAGTCATATACATATGTATATATTCATATCGGAACCCTTTCTTCGCAGAGCATCAGCGGCCTCGTTTGTTGCTATGTCACTGTGGCCAGGCATCCAGCAGAGAATAACTCTGTAGTTAGCACCAAGTTTCCCGAGCTCAATGCGAGAACGTTGAACTAGACGCGATCTAATTGTGCTCAATACTGTCAATCCTGATCACTCGATCATTAGCTACAGTATAAATTGTTTCCAACAGCCTTGCTGCTTTCCTAATAGCCAAAACCTCAGATTGGAGCACACTACAGCAATCCGGAAGGCGGTACGATTCCTTTATTTGAAGGAATTCCGAGTAAACCCTGGCTGCCACTCCCACATCCATTCTCGAACCATCCGTTTAGGTACATATATCAGTCATTTGCCATGCCGATATCTTCCCACTCCTCTCTACGAGGAATGCTAGTTGAGAATGTTTTCTCAAAGTCTAGCCTAGGGACAATGTAATTCATAACACCCCGTATACAGTCTTCAAGACAGATCTTAAGTATCCTGCTGTGACCAAGGACTGCTGTTATCCAGCAGCGAGACAGATCTTTAGTATTCTGCTGTGACCAAGGTATGCTGTTATCCAACATCCTGACACTCTAAGTCTTACTGCACTTTTTGCAGCTATACATTTTCCATAGATGTCAATGGGCAAGAGCCGGAGTATAATCTCCATTGCTGCTGTTGGTGTTGTTCGAAGAGCACATGTAATACCTAAACAGGTAGCTCTCTGTATATTAGTAAAATTTTTCGGGTGTGTCCACTGACATATCTAATATGGACTGCTTAGCATTCTATTTCACGTGGGCACAATTTTCTCTGTCAAAAGGTGCCAACATTGAAAAAATCATTGGTTAGAATAATGAGCGCGCAGCTAGAAGAGTAATTTTAATAAAACCTATCGAATATCTGCTGCGTATCTAATAAATATATTGGTTTTGATAAAACACTTTTTATCGGTAATAATAACCCTAAATAATTAATTTAAAAACATTTATTTCGACGAACCCACTTATTTACTTGTTGTTTACAGTTCTCACTCAGTTGGTACTGGGTGCTTAGACCGAAAGAATCAGCAATATAGAAGTGAGCCCACTTTCTGCAGTGTATTTCTATGAACGTAGTCAGTCCATATTATACATGTAAGTGGGTGTGTCGCTTTCGCTACAGTCTTCATTTTTGTATTGTTTGGGCATACTTTCCCAAGGATTATAGTTGGTGGACCGATCTGACGTATCTACATCATTTGCTTTTTGCTGTTCATGGAAACCAAACTCCTGTAACTTTCCTTGAGAGTCACTCTGATTAACTATAACACAGATTCTGCCACATATATTTATGTATATTGTGATATTGTATATTCAAGCGCTCCTAGTGCCTTAATTCTATCATCGTTAGGAAGTGATTAACCATGATTATACAATAGTTCCATAGATTTTTTTTTTACATACGAGTCTGTGTTTTATTGGCTAAATAAAGAAGTTATAAAACTACTGTTGAAAATTACAACAATCAAATAAAGAAAAAAATCTTAATAAATGGGACCTTCTATAAATCATTAACACTCATCAATAGTTGTTCTATTTTCTTCAGCAACCAAAATAACAATTTTTTTTTTTTGTCAAATAAGCATCCAAACCCATCGTAACCCAATCAACCGTAAAGATAGAAATTACGGACCATAATGACGAAAGAAAATCCATACGAAAACGCAACACGAATATAAGCTAAGCACTGCACGGGAAAAACAGGAACCCCCAATATCCCTAAGCCATGATGGGATATATACGTAGAAGGATATATATGTAGAAGGATGAAGGCTATAACTTACATAAAAGCACCACACAAGGGAAAGAGGAGGTAAATAATAATTTATGAATTATAATTAAAGGAGAACATTAGAATCGCCCCCAAAGAGATAAACCATGGATCGCAATAAAACTCCCCATTTGGCAATTATCCAGATAAATTAGCAGATGGACGTTGGTTTGGGCGACCCAACCAGCGAATCAACTGGACTAAGGATCTCTGGATGTTCTCCACCATTCCCATTATACATATATACATACATATATATATATATATATATATATATATGGTGTAGTAGAAAGAGGACACTGTTATAAAATGTTACACATTTGTAGTAAACTAATCCCGTTCACATTGGCGTTCGAGTGCAGAAGTTTTTGGAATGGGTCACTCAATGGTGAATGTGAAAGCAATATGTGAGCTAGAGAGAAAGTTTATGGCACAATCTAATAGTATGCGAATATCAAGAAAATGGATATTTTTAGAGTTAGCCCAGTACATATTTAGTTTTGTTGTTTTTGTAATATTGCTTTTACAGAGATTTTTTATGGAAAAGTTCTATTTGCTTACATATATTGGATGGGAAAGTTTTTTAATAGTAAAAATTCCTAATTGTATAAATTTATATATATCCAAACAGACAAACAGACAGAGAGATAAACATACATACATATCTACACATTTTAACAGAGAGACAAAACAGAAATAACAATGACAAGTTGAATTTGCGGTTCTCGTGCTAAATGGAAAACCCTCTGAATATTTTTGGAAAGGATTTCATTGAGCTGCTACAGCATAACAAAAACAATTAGTAAAATTTGCTAATACAGATTTGATACTCTTTACGTAGCCAATCAATAAATAAGATTCAATAGAATGCTACTGCATTATTACGTAAAATAGAAATCTCTACCGACGACATCTACAAACTATTGGAAATAGCTGTTTGCGTCATATTTTAATTTCAGTTCGTTGCTGCAAATTAGAAAAAGTTTCATGATGTTGAAATTTCGTGTGGCAATGCCTTAACTGAAACTAATCTACAGTTTGTTTTAACACTGCCGTTTTGGCCGGATTAACCCAACTTAACAGTTGGAAATAGGAAGAAAAATTTGTTTTAATGCTTAATTGGTGTAACAAACAGTACGTTTAAATGATTACTTGAAGTATACTTCAAGTGGAGAGCAAATAATCAAAATATCATGTAAATCACAAAATTGTTGTTCAGTTTACTTGAAAAAATTCATTTACTTGAACATTTTTCATGTCTGCTAGTTATGAAAATTGTAAAGAGGAACAAAAAGGAAATTATTGTTGAAAATTCCGGTTGTGATTTTTAATAAATTTCAAGAAAATTTCAAGTCAAGTATTTAGAATTAATTCAACCAAAAACCCTAATTGAGTTTGAAGTGGATTTCAAGCCAAGCACTCACGTATTCATATACTGTTGCTTGTAATTAGTCAAAACCCTCGAGAATACGTCCCAAGCCATGAAACAGAAATCGATGTGTGCGTTGGGGTAAGTTCTATATTGATTCTTATGAAAAAGTGCCAAACATTGACTTTGTATATGCTATAGAGCCTAAACTACTATCCATACAGGAAAATAGTCTTCAATTAATTTACTGCTTGGTTCTTTATCTCCCCCCCCCCGAACATACATATACAATGATTACTCAGCTGAGTTTTTGGTTCAGATAAATTTATATAAATAATTTTGTTAGAAATGGTATAAAAATGTTATTTCGGTTCGGAAGATAAGAAAGCAAGCTTAAGATTTTCAGAACACCATTTTTCTGTATGAATAGTAGCTTTATGGCGGAGGAGCTATTCAAATCAAACTTTCGTCAGTTTTACGTAAGACCACTGCAAATATTTTAGAATGTTAGAAGTCCGTTGGGGCTCTCATGTGGCTTGTGAAGTATTCTCGAGGGTCTTGAATTAGTGCTAGCCTTTCTTATATTCCATTTCCATTGCTTGTAATTCAAACTGTGGCATATATACATCTACATAGATAACAGTTGCAAAACTGGCAATATGTCCAGTTGAGTCTCCTCTCTGGACACGAATAGAAGAACCTGGCTGACTTGTTGTCCGATGTTTTTTAGGCAATGTTTAAGAGCTAAAATTGTCATTTTTTATGTTTCATGTCGTATTCTCTCAGTAATTGGCCCATAGTTATTATCGATCGACGTTATCTAGTAGGTAATTTTTGCATTCATAGCATTCTAACTCCGGTTCCACCGAAACTACTTCCTACCATGCTATGCATTCCACCATAGGGTATTCCATTAATAATATATATATTGAAAAAAATTCTCTATTTCGTTTCTGTTCTCTTACTTACGTAAAAAATCTTTCCTTATAAAAAGCTAAGGAAATGTTTATAGTTATGAGAAGAAATAGCTTACTGCCACTTTTTCGCATGCTATTAATATTGCATACACATTTTGAAGTATTGCAGCAACCAAAGACATGGACACCTTTACCCTTCATGACAAACAGCATAAACTTAATTTAACAAAAAAAAAAAAAAACAAGTACTCCGCTTAATGCAACAAAAATGAATAGCACCAAACAAGACAAAGATAGACTCAACGATTTTTAATTAAAAAACTCATTACTTCCCGATAAAAGGAAGATAAAAATCAACTGACCAAAAGAGAATTACAAAATCTGGCAATCTTCTTTCTTGTTGCCTCCACATCCCCGCTGTTCGGGTGGATATCTACCATCTATATGGCTTCCGGAAAAATCGCGAAAAAATTGCAGTCTCAAAGGAAAGCAAATTTTATGCAAAAGAATAGCGAAAAATTCTGAAAATCGGGGAAGAACGAGAAAAAAATCAGGGCGTGGAGTGTAGTAGCAAGGAAATTAAAATTTCTTTAATAGGAAACTGACTTCGAATCGTTTTGTTTCAATGTTAAAAAAAATCCTTTTTGTTGTTGGGTTTTTTTTTAAGTATATTTGAATAGGGAAATGAGTTTGATTTGATTGAGTTTTCTGTGTTGAAAATGAATTGGATTTCAGGGATTGAGCTTGCAATCGGTGCACACAAATTTGGGATATTTATATGCATTTATACGATATATTGTGATATATTATGTAGTGGAGATTAAATTTGTAATGTCAACGTACTGATGTATTTATTTCCTGTACACTAAACTTTAGTGGCATTATGGTAGCCCCAAGATGGCATTCAACCAGCTTAACTGGTTAACGACAGGGTACCAGAAGACCGCTTAAGAAAAACCCTCTTACCGGTTGATATCCCTACAATTTTTTTTGTTTTTAATTTTCCATATTATTTTGCATATTTTTGCTTGTAAAAAAAACCTGCATGAATTCAAAACCTTCGACGCAGTTATTCTTATCAAAATTATTTTATGATTTTTATGTGTTGTCTTGTGATATAAGCTGCCGTTGCGGTTAAGCACTCATCCTAGTCCAAATACCCTTTTCCTTGTGTTTAGTGTTGAAGGATATGGCTAGGCCTGGCCGATAAACCAGGATCGCTGTATCGTTGGGCCATTCTCTCGATAAATACAAACACTTTACTTTAGTGACCCAATGTGCTTGCTTTAAAACACACAAATCTGCTATTTCCTTAATGCCGTATGTCTGGATGGCTCACTACGGTTTTTTTTTGTTATTTACCAAAATTTACTATTTTGAACAACGTTACATCTTGTAACTATATTTCCGTTGTTGTTGAGTGTATCTTAAGTATTACAACTGCGGAATAAAAGCTTGAATAGGCAGATACTGCGGAAATTATTTATTTAAAACACGGACAAAAACAAGGAGGAGCTCGGAAGGCTATACCGATTAATTTGAGATCATAAAAACAGAGCTAAAAACAACTTTATGCTGGAGCTACTTTAAATAGGGAATCATGTGAGTCTGCCACACTAAAGTAGGTCTATCGAAAGATCCTACCATTTCGAATTTCTAGAAGAGAAATGAAAACTTCAAACCTGGTTAATATGAATATATATGTAATTTCCTAGCAATTTAAAGACTACATACGAAATAAAACTCCGAAACTCTGAACATAAACTGTATACTGGACACTGTAACAAAACAGAAGCCAGACTGGAAAATAAAATTATTTCTAATTATTTACTTATATCTACCCTGTTGTTGGGCTACTTTGTTAAAATAGCAAGATAGAAAATTGTGCGCAACATAAATGAACGAAAGGTAGTAATACCTGATAAAAGTCTCATTTTAATCTGATAACAATACTTTATTATTCAAAATAAAATTAATTAGCCTTTACAATACTTCCAACTTGTATTTTTTGTGACTGATCTTGCGCATGCATTAGCAAAGCATCAATCTTATCAGGTAGAAGATGCTTTAATGGCTCTAAAATTTTCTTATGATCTAAATATGTAATCCCCTCATTCTGTAAGGTAATTAAATTTATACCTAAGTGGTTAGTTAGCGTAGATTGAGGGAATATCGCATGTAAACATTTCTGAATGTAAGGAATTAAATCATATGCAAAACAAGAGCAAAGCTTTACAAAACTATCACGTTCACTACCCGTAAATGCTTGCTTCTCTTGACGATAGAACCGAAGAATATTTGTTGCTACTATTTCAAAAGATGATTGCAAACATTTTGTAATATCATCAGCTAAAGCTATTGGCGCACATAGCCGTAGTTCATTCAAACTACCGAGATATCCATTACATAAAATTGCCAACGGATGAAAATCAAGTAAAGTTTCTGGTGGAGATAAAGAATCTGATGATGTGAAATCTGATCTCCGACGTAGTCCAGTATTCACTTTGTTGATGAGTGTATACTTTTCCAAGTCCACCTCAAATTTTTGAGTAATATTTTTAACTTGTGTTGTGAAATTTTGTAATATTATACGGACGAAAATCGGAATCATAAGAGCTCTAAAGTCAGCTCCTACACGACTAAACGATAATCCGAAGTACATGCATTGTCCTAGAATTGTATCCAAAGAACCAACTCCTTGTTGAAGATCATTTTCCAGTGTTTTTAAGAATTGATCGATCTATCAATTAAACAAGTAAATTATGATTTTAGATTTGATATTATTCCGTTTTCACTAACTTTTCTGTGCAGCCATGCCTGAAATAAACGTCTACCATCACTGGATATTGTGTCTCGCTTTGGTGTACATGAGGCGTCCACTTCAGAAAATATAGCTTTATATTGTGTTATAATATTAAAGAGATTAATCCGTGTTAACTCAATCACCTTCGTCAAATGCTGTTGGACTGAGGAAGAATATCCAAAAAATAAGAGTAAATATGTATGACTTAGTCCTAGTCTATAGTCTAAAAGCAACTTAAAAGTTCATATAAAAAAAAATATTATGTCCACCCTTAAAGCGTTAATGAAATTAAAACGTGTATAAAATAGGGTTACATGCAAATACACTAAACTTGCAGGCTTAACTTTCCAATAGTAGGTCTAATAATAGTCAAATCTTTCAAATGCTACAAGAATGAACGAAAATAATCATAATAACTGGCACAAATACAAGTAGAAGTTGAATTTGTATTATGACAGTATGCAATGAGTGCAGCGGTATGTTACCAGTTAGGTAGTAATAACAAGAAAGTATCTCATGTGTTTGCAGTAATACAAACTAGACTACTATAAAATAAAAGGCGAAAGATTTCCAAAGCCTACCAGCATTAGTTACAGACTCCTGGATTCCTTAACCTGTCTTCAAATTGCTCCTATCCCAGCGACAAAGACAAAGACTCTACGCATTTATACAAGTCAAACGGACTCACCAAGAGCAGTACTAATCTCATACAAACCACATTCAAACTCTTATTAGAAAATGGATACTGCTCGATGTTGATTCATTCGCAGAGGAGAAATATGTTGTGGAATAGCGATTAGCTAAGGCATTATTATTGGAATCAGGGAGGACAGCCGTAAAGCTTCTGCATTTCCTCTTTGTGAGCATCCCGTAAAAACTATCATCAACAATAATAAGAACAGTGTTCGACCGAACTTTCCTCCGACTTAGAAACCAATATGCACGCAAACTTAATAGTAAGAATTTATTGAAGAAACGGATTTTTTGCAAAATCTCCACTACAATTCTCATCATTCAGTTCACCCATTGGAGTTATTTAGTCTTAAGTTAACAAGCTTGCAGTTGAGAGGGAGGAGGATATTGAAAAGATCAAGAAGTCCAATAACCTTAATCTGTCAATTGCAGGTTCTTGGTTATGCAGGTGATCTAAAGTTCGTACAAGTTTGGCTGATATCATAGGAATGGTAGCTGCACAAACTTTCTAATTGAACGTAGAGATGAAATATATGCCTACATCAGTTAAAAGTGAAAACAGACGCCATTCAACTATATGATTGAATCCCATCAACTATATATTTTATATATATATATATCCCTACTACACACTGATCCTCCATTACTGATTACTCCAGCAAAATTGTTATATTTACTTTGATAAATAACAAATAAAAGAAATATTGGAAATAGTTAAGGCTTCTTGTAACTGGAGACATTTACTATTTTTAGGTTATGGGCCAGGACCTGCACCATTTTCTTCTATCTACATATTGAGATAGCAAATTAAACAATTTGTTTAATGGCTTATTAAAGTGAGACGTATTATCGGATACAGAGATAATGTTTACCTTATCTTTTCTATGCTTTAGTCAAGATACCAAACAATGCAGTTCATGCCTTGAAAGATTTCGGCAGGAATGTAATTAGTAGATCTATATGAAATAATAAGTCCGTTTCAGTGCATTTCTATAAAAGCGCATTTAACTTAAATGTTTATGCATGCACAAAAAAAATAATTCTACAACAACTTACCATCATCTCTGGGAATGGAATTTAACAATTCATTCAACCAAGCGTCTCGTGCTTGTAGAAATTTTAATTTTAGTTCATTATTTCCGAACGCCTGCATTCTACGTAGGTAACCAACCACTTGAAGACATTTTGGAAGTTGTAGATCTGTCTTCAACTGAGCTAGCAATTGGATAAGCATTGTATGCCAAGATGCTTCTATTGAAGATACCATACTCTGAAAAAATCAACATTTAGTATTATTATCAAATCAATTATAAACTTATTCTAGTTAACCTTAATAACAGGTATATCTCCATGCTTTTGTCCTAATTTTTGAACATATGATGCCAATTCTAAGGCCTCCTCATATCGGTTTTCTAGAATACAACGTTCCATCAATTGTGGCAGCTCCAATATTCCAAGAAGCTGAGCATTTCGCTTAAGAGTGATGGAATTCAATCGACGATTTGAATTAATTTCACTTGTTGCATTAAGGAATGCCTGACATTTCTCAGTGAATTCTGGTAGCTTTTCAACTAATGAATCTATTCGAGATTCGGTTTTCTCAAATTCTGTAAAAATTGATCGGGAGCACTCTGAAGTTTGAATGAATGTTTTATAATTGGATATAGCCAAATCTTGAGTTTGCTCAACAACAGATTTGTTTTCTTCATCCAATCTAGTTTCTTCTTTCTTAAGCTGATCAACTTTATAAGTTCCTAACTTTTGAAGGTATTTAGAGAGCTCTGGGTTTTCTTTTAAATTATCTAGATAAAAAAAAAAAAAAGTTTTCTCTAACAGTAAAAACCTGATAAGTTTACCTGGTACTCCATCGGGGAATATTAATTTTAAGACCCTTTCGTTTTCAATATCCATCGTGTGTAATTATTGATTTTAACTGCATTCAGTACAACTTTATTTACAAATATAATTTACTTATTATAATGAAGCGATATTGCTTGGTTAATTATCAAAAAGACAGGTTCGAAGAAAATTCTCTCCACAATTTACTTTCAGCGATGTTGACGTTTCGCGCTTCTTCTTCTTCTTCTCTTTGTGTTAACTGTGAAACGAACTAAGTAAATTTATATTTTCTGAAGGGAAAAAGAGCTTTTGCACCCAGACGCTACTATTGGAAAAATTAGGTACTATAAATTCAAATAAATATGAAAATAAATGGGACAAGCAGAGATTTTTGAACTAAGAATAAAAAGCTAAAAGGAATATCATTAATAGGTAATAAACTAAAAAAATTAATTTACGTCTACATTCTTTAAATTTCTCATGTATATAATTCATCTAATTTAATTCTTTATTCATTAACTGATGTGACAGGGGATGTAAGCAATGGATCGCAGTACTAGGTAGGGTAGAAGCTCTACGATAAAAAATAAAATGAAAACAATCACTGTAAGGGAAAAACAACATCATCAGTCTACTACAATATCTCAAGGATTATTGGGCAAATATCTGCTTTCAATTGGCACCGGTTGCTTCGTATTTTTGCTATAGCTATATCATTACCCATTGAATTCACAGTTGATTTAGGTTCTTTTAAACCGGTAGATGTTTAGCCAACACAGAATTTTGTACCATTTCAACCACGATCCAATTTGCTCAGACGCCAGCAATACAGTAGGCTATAATTCGGTGAGACTGTGATCTACACTCGGGTTTCAACACATTTTTACCCCAATATGTTAACTCTTTCTAAATTCCTCTCGAGATCCCTTTTTTCAATATTATGATAGCCACATTGTTGTGATATGTGACCAATACTTACTATTGTAATATTATTTTGTACATCGACCTTGTCTCAGCCTGAGAGTCTAAAAGGTTCCTACCTGGGCATACTCGACTTCATGTGTTTATGAATGTTTAATATTCGACGTAAACGCACCTATTTGCACTAGGTTCATTATGAATTGGATTAAACATCGTCTTGGAGTTCCTCAAATAAAAGATACTCCTCAACTTGTTTTTACATACGTCTACCGTAAATCCTGATTCTATAATAGATTATGCTAATAGGCTAACAGATAGGCTTTCATTTCATTATATTTATACATACATATACTATACGTTGACTTCTCATTTTTTTTCTTTGTATTTCTATTTGCTCTATCTATGTCGTCCATTGATAGAGCAAATAGAAATAATACGACCAATAATATGGTGATAGTAGTAACTGGAATACTTACCTATAAAATACCCACGCTTGGGATTATACCAAATTAAATCTTACTGACCTTCTTATGAAATCCACATGTTTTCTGAGTATGCATTCCAGAGTATTTTGGCACCCTATTTGGCTACTTCGTTGCCAAGTCGAAGAAATGTTTACATCTTAAATATCTGGCAATGAATTCAGACACTTATTTAACTACACTTGGCACTCTCTAATGAGACCAGTGCACAAAATTAGTAAAACTAGTCCATGATCCTTCTTCTTGGTTTGGATGATACATTTCAAGTGCTGCTGGAAGGACAATCAACCCGTTAGAAAATATAAGTTGTATATGGACGATAGGGGTAGTTTATAGAGCTCTATGACTTCTCGGAACTCTATATTATGAGGATTTCGGATAAATTTTTCGTCATTCGTGTATTAAGTCTAATTCTGTTTCGATCTAGACTCTGGTCGGCAATTGTTAAATTAGTTTGTCTAGGAAAAAAAATGATTTAGATTAACTTATAATTAGGAAAAAGAAAATTATCACTTATCCTATATTCAAAACAGGAATTTTTTTTTTCAATTTTATACATTGGTTTTCAATAATTTTGTCATTTCAAAGTAGTTGTTTAGTGTCCATTTCCTACCTAATTTATCATTTTCTTTTTTGTGCATTCTACCTGTGTAGAGTCCTTTATTACCCTTTTACATATCTTCCTTTGAGATATTGAGTGTCTACTTTTCTACCTTTTAGAGCCTCTTGCATACCTTTGAAAAAAATTACCTTTCACAAAAAAAAAAAAATAACCTTTGTGAAAACAGGAAAACATTCACCTTGCTGAGTGCACCTTATTCCACCAATGGTAGCGTAAAAGAAACGCATCTGTTTTAACAAACGTGATTCTTATACACAAGAGCTCAGTAATTAAATATTAAGAAGACGGAAGTCAGCGTCAAGTTAAGTTTGTATTGAGAGATAAAACCCTTTCAGATAATATACTGCACATTTACCTGTTCTGAAATTTTTTCCAATTCTTTAAAAAGTTTGAAAATATCAACTTATAAAATTCCAGATTTTCACATTAAAATAACAAAATGATCTTAGAATTTCCTAAAAATAAAAATCACCTCCCGTACAAAGTATCATCCTAATTAGGCTATTTGCCCAGGAAAATTTATTTTGCCTCCAGCAACATACGTATAACCTGCATCAAACATCAAACCGCGTGCACTATATACTTGATATTGATGGACAGGTGATCCAATTAAGTGATTAATTCCATTAAATTTCCATGTGAGATCGCCTCTGCATTGCCTCTGTAATTTAATCGGTTCTTTTAAATTTCGTCAGGTAATTGGAGACCGCCCGGAGGCGCCCAAACTCAGAAAAGTGCCTACGCTCTTCATCATCAGTGATTGTATATACAGACATATGTACATAATATAGTGAAGTGATACCCAGGCCACTGAGCAAGCATACGTAACGCAACCGCAAAAAGAAATGCTTCCAACCTCCAACGTTCTACTTTCACCTTAGCCCGAAGGTGTTTGCTGAGCAAAGCAAAAACAAAAAAACGTTAAAAAGATTTTCATTCACTTCTCTGCCAGTTGCATATAGAAACAGGTGATGCGGTTTTTGCTTGTACTGCTTTGGGCTTTCTACTATGTCGACCACACAAAACTGAATGCAAAAGCGATTAAGATTTTTCGCAGGTAAGGATAGATGTTCGGATAGTATATGTGCATAGTTTATATATAGAGATTTGTGCATCTTGATAGTAATTAATTTTAAATCTATAACAAATGTTTAGTATAGGCCTTAACCATTTTAAAATTATTAGACCTTGGTGCGTAAGTATAGTGTAATGGAGTCCTTTGAAGAATTTTAGCGAAAGGCCGGGATATGAAATTGTAAAAATCGGCAATAACAAACAAAATATCAAACTTTTGTTTTGCTTTGTTTTTATTCATTGAACAATCCACATTCTTCAAATAAATGAAGCAATGATCCTCTACGGACAAATTGTGACGCATTCTAACAGAATTGAAAATGTGGAGATTTACAAGGTTTGCTCTTAGGAGATTTCATTGGTCCGTTGATTTACCCCCTCACTATGCCAGATCCTAGTTGATTGGCTTACAGAGACTGTCTTTCAGACGGGAAGTTTATAATGTTATGTTTGTTAGGGATATTATTATTGAATACAGGCTATTTCTCCTGATATTTTAAAGCTTATTCACTTATATGTATGTGCCATGCCTTAGCGATCTTGTAGGTCGTTGTATTTGGCAGTTTAATTCGTGTAGCAGGATAATTGACTTCAATCAATAGATATAGAGTTTCTTTTAAATCCACTGTTTCTGCTTTCTTCATGCTTACTATGTTTGTAATATTATACATATTTTTATATTACATATTATATGTTACTTTAAGTTCATGTTCTTCTATTTATGTAGGTAGTTATATTTGTCTTATTTTACATTTTACAGACCATGCTGTTGACTTATAATCTGTACACTAAGAATAAATAATTAAATAAATAAATACTTAGTAATACTACTGTAATCATGTGGTTAAGGGTGAGTGTGTGCGTCAAAAGATCTTTTCGAATAAAATTCTCAAAATTACAAAAATGTTGAATCTTCTTTAACGTCCATCCCCACTTAGCAAGACAAATATAAATATAAAAAATAAAAAATATCTACAGGTACATACCATCGAAAAGCAACTAATGAGAATACAAAATTCGCACTTAATGTATGTCATAGAAATGAATAATTCAGAAAATTCATAATAAAAAATAAAAAAAAAGTTAAATCAAACGCTAAATTTAAACGCAACTACTATTTATATATATATAAATATATATGAAATTATACCAACTGTTGATTTATTCTATCAAGAAAACATAACTGAGACGTTCAAGCCATATCAGATATTGGCGCATCCATGAACAAAATGAATCTTCACACACTTTGTATACAAAGTAATAGATAGACTCGATCATCATCATCATCATCAGTACAAGGAAGTATAAGCTTCGCACGAACCAGACGACATTTATTACCTCGTAATGAATTTCTCCTAATCTATCTATTTGACTTCGTACATCTTCTTTTGCCGAAGACGTTAAATTCTGCAAATCTCACAAATCACCGCGATGATCATCTTTTGCACACAAATACTAGTTAAATATCATTAATCGCGGAAAGCGCGATTACTACTTATATTATGTTGTATAGAAAAATATATATAGTGTGAACTTTACTAAACAGTAGAAGAAGAGACCTACAGAGGAAGTGATAGAGAGCGAGAGAGAGAGAGAGTAAAAGAATAAAGAGAAATGATCTAACTAAACATGTCCAACTCAATAGAGTATACGAACAACAACTATATATTTCGCATATTTCCCATGGTCTCTATGGACTCCTGATATTTGCTTTGCCAGGTTATAGCTAAAACTCTTGATATCGTCCAACAACTTTACATAGATATGAAACTAATCATAAAATACAATCATCGCTGCGCCATCTTCAGTTTGTTATATACACTTTTCTACCTTTATCTACCTATGATAACTGCTGCTGTCTATAGGATACCTGTTACTTCACGGCGCGACGGCTTATGTGGATACCTACAAAAGCAGTAGAGAATTGATACCGCCAACCAAGGTAAATTAGATGGGAAAAGATCATCATCATCATCATCATCATCGTCGTCGTCGTCGTCGTCGTAGTCGTTGTTGTCTCAAGAAGGTAGGTAGAAGTATGGATACCAGCTGCCAAGTGAAGTTCCAAATGTGTAAAGCAAAAAAGAAATGCAAACGTTCCAGAGGAGGCCACTACTGACCTACTAAGCAGCCTCACTTTTTCTTATACAACAGTTAAGCGCTTAGCAGTTGGCGAGACGAGACATGTCGCTAATGTGCGTTAATTTCTTGCTCTTTGTACGCGCGTTTTGTTTCACCTCTTTAAAAAGTTTACAACATTTTAATGAAAATTTCAAATTGATTTCGTTAAGTGTCGTGAATTTGTGAGTTGTTGTGTGACACTTTAATTAATTAATTAATTAATGACAAGTGCGCAATTTTAATTATAGAGTGACAAGTGTGTTTTAATGAAATTTATTGTTTGTGTGAAATCTTTCAATCTACTTTTATTTACCATTGGTTTTGGTCACCTTCCCCTATTCCCAACATAAAAAAGTAATATACACCGAAAATTGTGAAAAAGCTTAACGAAATTGTGTCATTTTAACAGAAGAAAGAAAAAAAACGCCGTTTTATGTTAAATCACTAAAAATGGATAAAGGATTAACAACTTTCTTTGTAAGTATCGAACCAAAAACGCAGATTTTGTTTTTTATCAGTTTTTTGTGTTTATATATCTACCAATTCACTAAATTATCTTTTGCTGAACCAATTTAAAGAAGAAATTTATCATTCACATCTAAAAAATAAAAAAAAATCTGTTGACTTCTATAGTTAACTTATTACAAAAAAAAAAAATTGTTGAAAATTGTGTCACCTGAAAAAAGTTGTATATTTTCTGGAGACTTTTTAGTGGTTGCGGATTGATCTTATAACTTTTGAATGCAAATTTATTTTGTTTGTATTTTTTTTTAGTTGTAGATTTTTTAAAGTAACTGAAACTAACTCTGATTATTTTCAACTACCTTATTGTTTTCCTAAATGTAATTTTCGTCGGCACATTAGATTTGGCTAGATCTTTTTTTTTTTTTAACGAAATAAAAAGCACGACATAATTTTAGTTATCAACAGTCTTCTCTGTCTATGTGAAGTACATACATAGATTTTTCCTGTGTGTGCGTATAGTGTTGTCTAAAAAAAAATGCATTAATCTGTCACATTAACAACATGGAGGAGCGGTCCCACGGACTACGATTTAAATTGTCTTAAAAATAAATAATACAGGGTTTTTCTACCTAGGTGGTACATAGAGCCGGTGGTGATAGTTAGTACTCACCTAGGCAGGCAAACACAAAATTGAGTTACAGAGTGATTAAGAAAAAAATCTAGTTTTTTTACGAAACACCCTGTATCTTAAGAAGAACAGGATGTACGATCCAGAGCTCAATGTATGCAGAACTTCATGGCCTTTCCAACGGATGCTCATCCAGACCTGTATTCCTATCTTCTCAGGAGCTATGGTGATCTAAACAAATAAAAATTTCGTATTTTCTTACCTTTTTTTTTACTTTTTTTTAAAAAAAAGTGATTAACATAACTTTTTTTCACAAAAACTATAAACTGTAAACTCTCCTCTTTAATTTGTTTGACCTAATAACTAATAAAAAATTGGACTCTCCACAGTTTACAGTTTATATAATAAAAAAGTAATATAAACCACCTTTTTGTAAGAAAGTGCACTAACCATACACCCTGCACAGGGTGTTTTGTGAAAAAAATTTAATTTTTTTCTTATTCGCTCTGTAACTCCTAAATTGATAACCCCCGCTATACAATTTTTTGTTTGTCCAGGTGAGTACTATCACCTCCTGATCTGTGGGCCACCTTGCTAGAAACCCCATGTATAAACAAAGAAATTAAATTTAAATATTTTTTTTTTTACAAATGGGAACTAAGAATCATAAATTCATTTAATTTGTTGGAACTTTTCGTGTTTAATTTAGCAACTTTTCATATAATACTATTATACCTCAAAAATTCATAAAAAATATAACGATTTAAATAAAGCTGAATAAACGAAATATAATAATAAAAAATATAGAAAAAAAAATCATTAATTTCATTGGATTAAGATCCATTCCACCTGAAATTCAGAAAAGCACATTAAGAATTGTTGGCTACAGAAAACCTGTAAAGTATGTTTTTACCGCTTTTATGGCATACATTTCCTTAGATTTCTATATATTTCAAAATATGATACGTCATCATCATTGGTATCAAAAATTCTAGTCATCCACTTGCTTTTATTCTTTCCATAAATTGGCTTGTACTAAATAGCTGGCAATACGGATTGCCATTTTACTAAAACTGTGAAATCCTTATAAAAAAACAATACTTACTTAATGACGCGCCGTCCCGCAGACCACTCCATACATAATTCCACATAAGCAGTCGGTAGAGAGTACTAAAAACAAGGTAGCCACTGTATAAGTAAAAGCTGGATTGCTTACGTTGACAATGATGGAAGATTAATTAGACTTTTAGTCGTCCGTGGACCCCGCGTCTGTTACTAAGGGTTAAACAAAATATATAATGATAATATTGTGATTACAAAATGGATTATATGGACGATGAATACATACCTTTTATAAAATAAATAATTATTTTTTTTAGATCCCTGGTTAGTCTATATACAATAGTGACAGGCTTTTATCTGTCATTCTTTTGCTTGAGTATGACTGCTTGTGTTTATGACTGCTATAACCTTAGAATATAGAAAATATAGGAAGTGTGATAACCCAAATTTAGCGTAGTCAAATTCTGGTTGTGTTAGTATCTGTTGCCGTTGTAGTGAAAGTTCAGTACAGCCGTGTAGTTGTAGAATCAATATAGAGAGCGGGGCAACAAGATATATGGTTGAAAATATTACGTTTGCTCCCATCAAAAATGTTCTTTTTCGCTGCACTACGCCAACATACCCTGCTTTGAGTTTCTCAGCTGTCATAAACGTAAACAAATCTCGGTGGATGAAGGAATTTTTGGATATTTCATCGTTTTGTTATGTATTTTTAATTTAATTTAATATAAAAAGGGGGGTGTAAAGTGCACAAAATAATACTTGCCTAAAAACTGATTTCCCACGTCGTACCTTCTTCATTTCAAAGCTTCAAAAAGTCAAAACTTCATTAAAGCCCAAAGCTTTTGGTTTATAATGATCCATCACATTATGCTCCTAAAATGCAACCTTTTTCGACCCAGCGATCAGAGAGGTCTCATCAGTATGGTTATCTCTGATCGCCTAACATAGAAGTTCAATGTTGTAGTGGAGATCACACCAACTGCCCATATAAATACTTTTTATAAAAAGTAAGTGTGAATTATATGGTGGCAAGAGTTCTCATTTGAAATTGGGTGATTGTTCACCCTGTTTTGCCTGGCGGCATAGGGATAAACCAAGTAGTATATGGGCAATTGGTGTGACCTCCAACATTGAACTTCTATGGTAGGCGATCATAGATAACCATACCGATGAGACCTCTCTGATCGCTGTGCTGTGTCGAAGAGTTCAATCATTGTTTTTTTTTGCACTTAAAATGCATTTTGTAAATTTATTGAAATTATTATTTTCAATAAATTTCAGTCTGTTAGACGAGAAATCTCCTTCATTATTTTTATATGCAGGTTCAGCGAAAACAAATCTTATAAATGCTTAAGTGAACCAAGACTACACTTTTATAACGGATAATATTTTATTAGAGTTGGTCCATTGTTACTCTTAGCCTTTAATTTTCAAACTGGGTTTATTTTTCCTTTAAAAGATTTCACGTTGTTCGTTCGTGTTTCGTTTTTAACTAATTTTTTTCAATTTATGAACTTGGTTCACTCATTGGGTTCACTCTAGCATTAAATCCGCAAAATGAAAATTGCCTTCCCTTTATTTATTTGAATTTTTCACTATGAATTTAGATGAAGAAAAGGTGCCAAAAAAAAAAACGCCAAAACAGGTTGCATTTTCCGTTTCTGAAATTCAAAACTGATGCTGATGATAGGTTTGTTTTTTTCTTTTTTAATTCCCAAATGAATATAATTAGACGATCTCAAGACTGTGCTATGGCCAGAAATATGTCATGGGAAAACAGAACCTTTGCCTTTGTACAAAGCTCACTCCATTATTAAAGGACACTGCCTCTTTGGGAAGCATTCATTCATAACTCTTAAAGCACCCCATTTAAAAGATTTCTGTATGGATTGAAAACAAGTTCAGAGCATCCAAAAATATAAATAAATAAATAAATATAAAACATATTTCTGGGATAGAATACTCTATCTCAACGGCAAACGTCTGCCTAGGCAAACTAGGCAGTTGCCTAGGGGCCCAAGCATGTAGGGAGGCTGCGCTAGGGGCCGAAATGGTATGGACGACAAACGGCACCGAACACTTTATTGTTTCTGCATACATATTTCAAGATATTCGCGAGGGCACACTGAGCTTAAAAGCCTTCTATCTAAGAGATTTAGACGGGACTTTGGAAGACGAGTGTCTGCACTTGCGAGCTTATTTGTCGTTCGCTGGTGATTTACGGGGAAAACAATTATCGGCCCTGGAGTTTATGGAGATTTAACCAAATGTTATGTAAAACGAGTGAAGAACTATTTAAGATCCACCACAGAGGAGATCAGGCTTAATTCACTCTCTGTGCTGTACATAGAGTCAGAAATAATGCAGTATGTGGACAAATAATGCGGTAATCCGTTCCTTCGCAAAGAAGAACGTTCGACGTATGACAATCTATAAGCGTGGGCTTATACGCAACGAACTTTCTTTGAATAAAATTTATTACTTATTTATGAATTTCAAAGTCTATGCTTGTTTATTTTCTAATGCCGATGTACATTAAATAAATGAAAAATAACGGTACAATTTTCGTTTTATTCAATTATTTAGAAAATGGGTCCTAGCTCTGTTAACCGCTTAGGGTCCTGGGTTTTCATATCTGGGCCTGCTCTATCTAAATGATCTTAAAAATTTATTCGAGTTTTTTTCCTTCAGAATTTCTATGCACTATAATATGCGATATGCTCTTAGCAATCTATAGATGTGTATAAAATATCTTGGGGTCGCCAGGCCAAGACCCACCCCAAAGATGACGAAAATTGTGATTTCTTTTTATTTTTGTCTTTAGATGAGATCTAGTTTTTGTTAGATAGATTATTTGGACATGAAATTAATTAATTTAATTAACTTATTTATTTAAATTAGATTAGATTAGGCGATTAAGCGAGGCGGTTGACCTTTTCTCTGCAGCCATTCACTGGTTTATTGTGCATTATTACACCTTAAACTAATCATCTAAGTAGTATTATCCTTTGGAAACATTAACAAATCAAAAATTCCTCCGATAATTGGTAAAAAAAAAATTATAATATAATAATATCTTTAAAAACTAAAAAAAAAACAAAAAAGAAAGCTCTGAACCAAAAAAAAAATCACATTAAGTACAGCTACAATTTCTACCCAAAGCTCATCCATTTCTCTTTAATACATACATTGAGTTTCTTCCGAGTTTAAAAAACGGTAATGAACTCAAAATGAAACCAACTGCAAACGCATCAGCTCATGTCGAAGTAAACATGCATGAAATTACCTTGATCATGAACAGAATAAAAACAAATTTTCAACTCTAAAACCGCAAAATACATAATCGAAATGGTGCTGTTTTTTTGCTGTTCACGTTCAGATTTTCTTCATTTTTTTTCTGTACGAGTACACGTACGGCATTGACCCAATCCAGGTCAGTTAAAATAAGGAGGGTCATATATGGATGGCATAGTGTTAAAGCTTCACACTTGTAATTGACGGGGAAAGTCATTTAAATAAGAAGACTTTTTTGTTTACCTATAGAAATACCTACGAAATATTTTTTTATTAAATACCAAAAATATTTCAATTGCCACCGAAAAAAAAAAACAAACAGAAAAAAACAAATATTCAAAAATGTTGTTTCCCGCATTCTTTGAATAAAAGCGAAATTACATGATAACAACACAACACAAACACCCGCCTATATAGACATTGTATATCCAATGATGAGTGAAAACGTGTGTTCACGAAAAATGTGAAAGTGAAAGTTTCATTTATATTAGAAAAGATCAATTTCACTGCAAGTCCTCCATATCGTCTCATTGGACTGCATTTAAAAATTTACAGCAATATACTTAGTTGATTCCATATTGCTTCCGGCCTTTTGTGTGTGCTTTTTTTTTCTTATTATTTTCTCTCTTTTCCATTAATCAATTGAAAGTTTTTTTTTACTTTATGATTTTCGACACCTGTTAATTATTATGAGAGCGCCTGTAAGTCGTCTCAATTCAATCGAAGGCGGTGGCGCACGATCAATTTTAGTAATGAAAAAATAATAATTGAGTTTTAAGAGAAATTCAGGCCAATTTTCCTAATTATGATGGCACACTTTTATGAATGGAATTTCAGATGGTGAACTTAATGATCAAAATGTTTTTTTTTTTACATTATATAGTAGATTATGGTACATTAACGAGCACCCTTCATTTTTAATCAGAATATGACTTGCCTACTACTATACCTCCTCTCTCTAGATGATTGGAAAATTCATCAGAAAAGTAATTAAAAAGTGTGGCAAATGTATAGCAAGATATGAAAACCTGTATTTAATAAGCTTTCAAGATGTTGATGGTTATTATGTCGAACAAGTTTGGATGTATGTATTTCCTCAAAAGATGTCCATCAATCGTATAAAATCAATCATATCTACTTTATTTAGTATGTCATGCTCAGACATAAGAGAGCATATAATTTTATAGGTTATTCTAAAACGACCTTAAAGTATGTATCAAATACATAGATATATCTAGGTAGTTACTTGGAAGCACAAGGGAACAAGTAAATAAAAAATAACAACAACAACCTACAATCATATATGTGCCTATAAGTTGCTCATTAGCATTCCACTAAAAAACTGGGTTAAGTAAAAGTCTTTCTCGACTTTCTTGTTTATACATAAGTTTTCTTTGGTGGTTTTCGATTTTTTTTTCTTTTTTTTTCTTCCTCTCGTCATATATAGCGAGGTATAAAGTCGATAGCATAATCTCTGTATGTATGAGTTGCATTCGTCATGTTATTTAAGTTTTATTCTTTTCACAGATCATATATACATGCATATTGCATTGTACAAAAAAACATGTGATTTACACAATTTATTGTAAAAATTCATAAACTGTGGAAAAATACACTGAGCTCAATGGAATCGGTGAGTAATTTTTCATTGGCCTGTAGTACTTTTGCATTTCGGCAATAAATTGCAATTAATTCACACACGCATTATACAGGGTGTCCCGTATGTGCTCGAAGGTGTGTAGAAAGGTCATCCTTAGACGACAAGCAAAAAAATTGTATGGGTGGAAAACGGAAATTCAAACGGCTTCCGAGATAACGGGCCTTAAAGATATTCGGGTATATATTTTTATATATCACCCTGTAATTTCTGAACGTTACACCCTATGGGCTTTTCCAATGGTTTATACATTTTTGCCCTCCTGCCCTCCGTTTTAAAGGAATGGTTCAATAAAATTGAAATTTCAGTACTTTAACTCGGTTGTTTTTTTCATTTATCTGCTATTTTTATCAAAAACACGTCATCAACACCAAATTTTCATACTGGATTTAAGAAGCTCAAAAGCTTAGCTTTAAAATGGCATATCCCACTCTGTACCCAAAATGTAACCCTTTCTGTGTTTTTTGCACTTTTTCTTAAGCGTATTCAGCGAAAAACTTAATAAATGCCATTAAGTAGGCAATTATCTTTTGCAAATGATCTTTTTAATCCATTAAAGGAAAATTGCCATTGTGGATTAAAAACTAAGCGAAAAATTCTTTTTATTTACCACTTTGTAGTGGTTTTTATTTGGGAAGAATATTTCGACAACCTAAACCGAGTATAAAGATCGACGTCATCCCATTCATCGAAATATTGTGGACGCCTTCTTATAAGTTTTTCTCGCCTGACACTTTGGAATATTAAATTGTGCATTTTCTCGTCACTCATGTCTACTGCATCAGATAAATATTCCATTTTATGTCACTTTCTTCCTAAAATCTTGAAATTAAAAACAAACACTTGGCAGATGGCAACAATTGACAATTGTGTAATGTCAACAACCGATAACTATAGATATCTAAAGTTTAAGCTCCCAAGATGCAGGGATTAAGTTAAGCGTGGCTTAAGCAAGTCATTTAACTTAAGCCTTGACTGTGAAACAGTAATAAAATTTAAGCTTTGGCTTAAGCCATAGCTATGGCTAGTTATATGACTTACTTAAGCCAAGCTTAAGTTAAGTCTTGACTGTGAAACAGTAGATAATTTAAGCTTTGGCTTAAGCCATAGCTATGGCTAGTTATATGACTTGCTTAAGCCTTGACAGTAAAACAGTAGATAAATTTAAGCTTTGGCTTAAGCCATAGTTATGGCTGAATACTGGCCTGTGAAACCGGCCATTAGGAAATCTTCATACAGATGTAGCACTATGAAAAAAAACCAACAGACTTATAAACAAAAATAAACAGGGAAATCAGAATTATATTTACTGAGTGAGCGATAAAATATTGTTAGAAATGCGTTATGGAAGACATTCTTTATACAATATTCTATACATAGGTATAGGTGCATTATGCATGCATGAATAGAAAGAAGGAAGCACCAGTGTTTGATGAAATAACGCTTCTGCTCGGACATGTAATTATGAAAATAAAACTCCCTCCGGAGCGTTATATTTTAAACACCTTATTGATTACCTTCTTCTTGATGAAAATAACATCTGATTTGAACTAAAAACTCAACTCAACACCGGAGCGTTATTCTGCCTGGAGTTATTAAAATTCTCCAAAAAATTCAAGCTCTACTTTTTGCTCACAAATAATATAGCTCCTGGAAAGTTAATTAAAATAACAACTTAAGGAGATCTAGTGGACAGTAAGTGGACAAGTGGCACAGGAAATTATGCCCGATATACATATTTCAATAAATCCTAAAGCTTTTAACTGGAGCAAAATAGTTTTTTTACTTAATTTTTCTGCTCATACCGGAACAGAGCTCAGTGCATCACGATTTTTGGAGCGAAAGACTTGAAATTGTTGAACATAAAAGAATTTATTAATTCTAAATAATTTAAGCAAGGATTACATGCACACAGTAATTTAATCAAATAAGTGCAATTATTACAAAACCGTAATTTAGGCATGCACCATCTCAAACTTTTAAGAAAATCTGTTAGATCGAGAAAACCTGTTGCTAGTTCTCTCATACATATAGCATTTTTCTATGGTTGTACGAGGAACACATTAAATAGCAACCATAGCGCTCTATATCTACAAGAAATCGCTTGGAAAAATATTGGATCCACACCCCTGTATTGTACACTGGATGTATAACACCATAGGAAGGCCAATCCTTTCTTAAGATATTATAATAGTCTTATGGACCATTCTAAGAAAAAAATCTCAAAAGTCTAATCAAACGAGCTGTGCGCATGGGTATATCAAAAGAAATCTGATCTGCATACAACGCCAGCCACGATAATGGAAACTATGCTCCATATATTTGAAAAAGTGCCCTGAGAGTCTAACTATTAGAAAATACCAACAACAATACTGATGTTGTCCTATCCGGAAAACTTATCTGCAAGTGACAATAACATACATTGTCCAAATGCAAGATTTTCTAAAAGACTTCTCTACTGAAATTGCAAATAGGTAGGAGTGGGGAAATAACCAACAGATTAGAAATATTTAGTTCTTACGAATAGATTCAAAGTGGATAAGTTAACCAAGGCGCTCCGTTGCGATTTTCACGGACTACCTTAACTTACAGAAGGCATACGTTAGATATCACATTAATGATAACTTTAGTGCACCCGTCATGTTATGACAGTGAATCCTACGAAGACCAGCTTGGTGCTCTTCTCCAACAGACGTAAGCTTGACCAGTTTGTTCTTCCAAAGCTATTTACAAACACTCTGGAACTGTCTCCCCATGTCAAGCACCTCGGTGTCTACCTTGCCTCGAAGCTGACGTGGGGAATGCATCTACAGGAAAAAATTATTGCAGCTATTAGGGTCTTTGCTCAATGCAGGAGAACCTTTGGCTGCACATGGGGCATAAAATCAAGTGTTGTGTACTGGATGTACACCTCGATTGTAAGACCCATGCTCACATATGCTTCATGTGTATGGTGGCTGCTGAGAACGCAAGTAGGAACTGTGATCCAGAAGTTGGTGGGCTTACAAAGGCTTGCTTGCCTGGGAATTACAGGCTCCATGTGATCCACGGCTACTGCTGCTCTTGACATCTTACTTAATCTGCTACTTCTGAATCTTGTCATTCAGACAGATGCCAAAAGGGCCTGGTGTAGATTGCGCTGATGGGGATGTTGGGATGATAGCTGGACTAGTTCTTCCCATTGCTCTTTGACGTGTGGGCTGGAACGGGAAAACACTCTAACCGCCAAGCCACTTGAAGTGATGCGATTCCAGAACTTCATTTTGAACGTAACTTCTCTGTGAGTTTTTCTTTAAATGAATCGTGGACTGAGGAAGTGATTTATTGAGCCTTCCCCGGTCCGCTCTAAAAATTTTCACCGAGGACTCCCTCACCACTGTCACCACAGGTTGAAATTTACACCATCGCAATGGCAGCGAACATATCCCTTGATATGGAAACCAAGAGAAATGCCATTGCTATCCTCTTGGATAGTCAGGCAGCCTTGATGGCTCTGAGTGGCTCTCGGATAACATCTAAGTTACGGACGGCTGTACATAAGCTGTGCATCCACAACAAGATGTCCCTTCAGTAGATTCCTAGGAACATGGGTATCATGGGGAATGAAAGAGCCAGGTGTGGCACAGGTTTTCTCCTGCTTCGAGTGGAGCCCGCTGTAGGAATTACCGCCTCGGTGAACAGGTTTCTCATAAAACAAATGTTCGTATGAAACTTCAGCAGCGATGGGCGAACCTGAGCACTTGTGGGTGTACAAAACTTTTTCTTGATGGGCCTCTGACTTTCTCTTGGGACTCGGAGAGAAACAATGCAGAACTGTGGTTGACATCATCACTGGCCACACTGGCTTCACACTCATCTAACAAGGATGTGAGTTGTTGACAGCCCTGAGTGTCTGTCCTGCCTAAAAGCGGAGCCCGAGACAACCAAACACTAGGCTGGATACGCATCATTCTGCCCTCCTATCTGTGGATGAGCTGAAAAACGTACCTCACATAGACCTGATGCGCTTCATTAAGAGGAAAGAAAGGCTTTTGTGAAGGGCTTTCTAGCAGATTAGCACAATGGGCTACGTTGGCCTTCATAATAGGGATCTCGCGTCCTATAAAAGAAAATGATAAACCTAACTAACATTCATTGGAATCGAATTAAATCACTCTAAGCTACCACTATAGAACAAAGAATGCAATTTATATTTAGTATCAATCATTTTAAGAAGTAAAAATAATATAATTACGCATTCGTGCATACCTTTCACTCTTTACGACCGGTTTTCCCGCCATTTCTGCTGCAATTATAATGTCGACACGAAAGGTGTATGACTTACTTTTACCGCGTTCAACAGCTGATCGTCAATCAAATTTATCGTTTTCCTATATGTACGTACATATGTAGTAGGTACCTATACAGAAGAAAAATTATGAATGAATCAGGTTATACATAATTTATTAAGTACCATGAAAATATGAACTTGATCATGGCGAGAGATTTTTCATGTTACCTATAGAGATTCGATTATAAAGCAGCCACAGTTAAAGCGCCGCCGCGTGAAGCCTGATATTGTGGAGGCACAAATGTACATAAATCTTTTGTTTTGTTTTTTGTTGCTGTTTCTATTGCCATTTCTTCATTTTTTTTTCTTAAACCTGTTTTAAAGTGGGTAGATAGATAGGAAGCTCATAGTGACTATGATATCAAGGGGATAGACGAAAGAAAAATTTATTATAGAAAGTGGCTATCAAATTGATTTGTTTTAGTTGAGACATGATGAGTGGTAAATTGAATTTGAATTAATAGACATTGTTTTTCAAATTGACTACTTTTTTTTGTTTATCTGTGGAATTTCTTCAGTAAAAGCTGTTATTTACCCTAAAATACAAATACGAAGTAGATGATTTCAATGCAGTGATTAAATTACCGCCTACATTATTCGTAAATTAAATAAAAATTCTGTGAAATTTTCTCAATTGCTATAGAACTAGTTACTGTCATAGAAATTTTAATACCAGTATGATTGGTGGCATTCATACAAACTTTATATTTAATTTCTACCATCAAACTTGCTTTTCCTTAAAATGCTCAGTCTCTTACAGGAACCACAACGATAAAGAAAGGGTTTCAACTGATTTATTAAAAATAAAAAACAATTTGTGGCAAAGATCCAGTCAATATTTAGAAAAGGGAGGATTGTTACATCCACAAATCAATCAAACAAATTGTTATATTTCTCATAATTATTTAGAAACTAGCAACCAATCAATGTGATACGCTGTTGTGTATGTATGTGGGATTTTTATTAAGAACGCCAGATTTAATTGATATAATTCAGTTATTTAACGAAAGAAAATTCAAGGGTAATAAAAGATTAACGCGAATTCAAAATTATGGAATATGAATAGCAAATGATTTACAAAATATAGATTACAATTCCGATCACAATATATGCCATAAAGCCTAAACTGCTATCCACATAGGAAAATAGTCTTGCAGTAATTTTAAACTTGGCTCTGTACCTTCCCAAACGTTACACTTACTATAACCTTACTTAACGAAATGAACAATTTTTATTTAAAAACAAACTCAAAAAATTCAAGAACCTACAAGAAAAAAAACAATCTGAGGTTTACTTCTAATTAACATTATAAAGTTAACATAAGTTAAGTTAAGGCGATGGTGTGGAAAGCCTTCGCCTAAGAACCGAGATTCCCTCACACCGACAGGGCCTTTACACGATATTTCACTTCCTTTAATTATCTGTTCTAATCTATTCCAAAAGAGTATATGAAGTGGCGATACAGAATCATAAAAGCAACCTGATTATGAAAAGCTAGAATTAATCTAACTAAGACTAATTCTTATGATACCCCAGACGAATGCCCGTATGTAATTTACGTATGGTCTCATCACTCTCTTCAAGTTTGATTGTTAAAAAGTGGTTTTTCGCATATATTTCTAGAACGATTTGTCGAACAGTAAAAATAATTATGGTCAATTTCATAGGATTGCATATTCTGACTAACTTTTTAAAGTATACGTAAAAAACATTCATTTTTATATGGCATGCCCGATTTAGCATATTTTCGAAATTAGATTTACACTATTTCTATAAGAACGCCGTGCACAAAATTTCAGCTCTCTACGTTGAAAGAGCTCTCAGGCAGTGCCCAAATATATTATATACTGATAAATGACATTTTTGTATGGCAACCCCACGCAGGAGTTTTCCGATTTCTCCCATTTTCGAAATTAAGTTTACTTTTTTCAGAGCATTTAGAGTAGAGCCATTCGAAAACCGAAAAACGATAGCAAAATTGAAAATAAATCGTTCAGTTTGATAAAACGAACGACAAAATTTGAAGCATCCCATAGAATTATAATTGGTGATACTAAGTACTTCATCGCCATTGTAATATCAAATTACCAAATGAACCATGTCATACGTGGCAGTTTCTATCTTGCTATCGATCTAAATCAAATCTATTTAAACCCAATTCTCTTTTCGGAGTGCTCAGTACATACTAACAACAACTAACTTAATTTCTGTCACTCAGATCTTGTGGCGGCTCGTTAAGTATAAAACCTCAAGACAAGACCTTTGGTTCGAGATAACAAATTACATTCTCCGTTGCGAAACACAACAACAACAAGTAAACAGTCTAGAATTGGTCTTAAACCAATTCTTATGATACTCTCTAGATGAATACTCGTATGTCATTTCTATGGTCACCCATCTGTGCAAGTTTGATTTTTGAAGTGGTTTTTCGCATATATATTTTCATATATATAACGGTTCGTCGGACAGAAAAATGATTATAACCAATTTTATAGAATTTCATATTCTGAAGAACTTTTCAGTACATTAAAACCATATAGGACTGATCGGTTTCACAGTATACGTAAGAATCCTAAATTTTTATATGGCAACATCTAGAAATGGTTGCCCGATTTAGTCCATTTTTGAAAATTCATTTACTATTTTTACAAAAACACTATGTACAAAATTTCAGCTCTCTACGTTGACGTGTTCTCAGGTAGTGTCCAAATATGTAGTGAAAAACAAAATTTTTGTATGACAACGCTACGAAGGAGTTACCCGATTTGTCCCATTTTCGAACTTAGTTTTGCCTGTTCTATTTTTAAAAGCCCATGTGCAAAATTTCAGCTAAGTACACGCGTTCTCGAGTTATCGTGAGGACAAACGGACGGACAGGCATGCAAAATTCAACATAACTTTTAATTTTAGGAATGGGTGTCTAATCCATTTTGCTCTACCATCATTATTTCGAGGTGTTACAAACGGAATGACAAACTTAGTATATCCTATAGATTACATCTAGGGTATGATAATTGGATATGAGCCTTAGTATCGAGGTAAATCCAGTGTGTTTTATCTTCGGTTTATGCATTGATTGAACACACAAATAAGGGCACACAGTATTAGACCCACATGAATTTTTCAAGGTTACTAACTACTTCTTCAAGCAGCTAACTGGGTTTATTATAAAATCCTTAGTAGGAGCAAGAGTTTTTTTTTTCTAGTGACTGCTAATTTAATTTTTGTCATATCCACCATTACTTCATTACAAGCATATCAATCTTCAGCAATTTTAAGCCATGTTGGCTGCATGAAAAGCTAACCAACAACCATACTGGCCATATGATAAAAAGACTACATCTAAAAATGATTTACATGAAAATTCCCAATATTTTTCAGCAATATGATGAGAAATTAAATGCCCAAATCCAATGTTATTCCTCCTAGTCTTCATATTACACAGGTTTTATATCAGACATATAGCAGGAAAGCTCTTTACCCAGACTTTTAGATGGAAATTACCTTTCACCACTCTCCACGAGAGCCTTTAGATAATACTGATATAAGTCGCTAAGTCGACGTTTTTGTTTTGCAAGCTGGCAATTCTTAAAACTCCTTAAAAGAAACTTCTATGGAATTTAGTAGATCAAAGTGAGTCAAAATGTAGTTTTTATGGCATAAGGTAAATAATTTTGCCCACAATTTCATGTCACAATGGCGCCTAGTAAAGGTAAAGACATCTATATCTAGTCGGATAAGTCGGATGCCATTGTGATGTTGGTAATCCGGCTGTTCGGAACTCATCCAAAATAATAGATCGTATTTGAACGATTATTAAAGGGCACATGAATCATTCAAATGGAATTTAAAATTTCAAGTACAAAGAAACAGCTAACGGAAAATTATATTCATCATCTCTAAACCCTACTCTACTCGCTCAATTCATTATTCCCCCCTTTTAAAAAAGTATCAATAAATATTTATTTCAATGGTCCTTCTAAAAAAAAATCTTTTCCATTCTATTTTCAGAACGTCTCTCTATGCATTCTATGCTGTATACTACCAGTCCTAAGCTTAGGATATGATTCAGCATCATCTTGCAGTCCAAAAATGTCCCGAAAAGGAAGAGCACAGCTTTTGGCATCAATTCCATGTGATTTGACTCAACAAGCATACTGTAATCTACCTGGTTCATTATATCCATGGCATGCCGTTCGTCGATTCGTTCATGAAAATCAAGGTTTAATGAAACGAATGTATGGAGATGTTCGACATATATCGATACTTCGAACTGAAATTCAAAATAATGAAATCGATGTGGAAGATATAGAAGAAACTGCAGCTAGATATTCTAGAGATGGTCTTAGAAAGACAAAATATCTTCATACAGATTATCAAAATCCAAAAGTAAATGAAATTCTAACAGAGCCACATTTTAGGCCAACTTCAACCACAACAAGTGTAACACCGAAAGCAGCAACAGCAGTATCAGCAGCTGCAACTACAACAAGGACAACACAAACAACTACTTCATCTCAATTGGAACACGAAGAATTGAATGATGTCAATCCGAAAACTAGCCCCGACAATAATTTAGAATCTAACAATATTATCCTTGAAACAAGTACTCATACCTCTACTATGGAAAATATTAAAGTTGTTCAAGCTCCTAATCTAAGTGTGAATAGAACTGAATCAGCAACGATTTCTACAACTCTAAAAGTTGTACAGCAAATAATTAAATCCGAAATAGAATCTGAACAGGCAGAAAGACATGTTATTCCTGAAGCTGATATAGTTCCTTTGACGGAAAAAAGAAATAATGAAAACACTAGAAGTGATGAACAAGTGACAAGTGACAAAGAGAGAGAGACCACAACTCAGCAAAACCAACAAAACAGCAAGACTACAGACAAATTAGAACAAGGTCCGACAACATATGCTGATATTGGAGGAAATAAAGGAAATGATTTTTTCAGTGAAAAGAAAAAAACTTCTCCCCCCAAACCGAATACTATAGAAGGGCAGCTCTTTCAGGATACCATTCAAAAAGAAACCCCAATAATTAATTTGCGTGGAGTGTAAGTGTTTTTTTATCAATAAAATCAATTAAGAAAACAAAAATTTCAATAGATATCTTTCAGGAATGCATGCCCAGTAAAAGAAGAAGTAGTAGCACCATTTTGGGCAAATAATACACGTGGTGAAGTTCTGGCACTTCTCAATCTTTATCCGTTTGAGCAGTACGTTCATTGGGAGAAATGCACCCAGGAACACAAACAAATGTATTGCCGAGATGGATGTCGATGTGAGCAACAATATCGTCTTCATCGTCTATTAGCCTATGATCCACATAACGAATGTCGCGGAATATTTTCTGATTGGTTTCGATTTCCATCATGTTGCATATGCAAATGTTATGATATTCCTCTAGAGTTCAGGGCAACTTCAAGAAGTCCGCGCACCGCTGATGATGACGAGAAAAAAGGTAAATATCACTTAGACAAAGCTGAAGAAGATGTTCGAAAAGCAATTTATGATCATGCAATCAAGGATTGGTATCGACCCAGAGATGAATTTGATTTCTATTACGATTAGATATAGAACTGAGGTCACAATTATTATGAATACAACAGAATAAACAAAAAAAAAAAAAAAAACTAACCTAGTCGTATCGTGCGTGAAGGATAATGCCATTTCTGTTATTTTAGAGCAATATCCAGTGAAATTGTTGTTGTTGAAAATTTTTTAGTTGAATATTTTTAATGAAGCTGAGAAACATAATGACCTAGAAGAGTTTAAGTTATATGTAAATATTCTAGTTTTAGGAATATATAAGCCATATAGCTTTACCGTACATTTTTTTGAGTATAATGTCTTTCAATCTTTACAGTCAAATTACCAAAACTGGGACTTAATTTTGGAATATAAAACTGGACTGAGAAATTGAACCGTCATATTTCACATTTATCTATAGATTAGACAACAATTTTCTAGCAAAATTCTAATAAATCACGAAAATATTGTATAGTATGGCAAGATATTATGTCCGAGTGTTTGTGTCTGACCCAGAGCAAGATATTACGTCGTAGTGCTTGTGTCTATCTGGCACACCTCACAGTGGTTTTTCAAACTCTGAAAATTATGTTGCCACGACACAGCTTTCAAAGGCAGATCTACTGCTTGTGGTTCATAGAACCTTCTTTAAACCCCTACATAATATATATAATATTTTGAGCTCAGTTAAGATTCCTCAAATTTATTTGAATCGTCAAACATCAGATTGACACCACCATAACCATATTAGTGACTATTATAACAGATTTAAGAGCAGAGACACCTTCATACAATATAGTCAACTAGTGATTGATTGATCTAAGAATTTCAAAAAATTACATTAAACACTAGTTTTCAGTTGTCTTTTTATTACTAAAGTTAGAAGACAAAAATTATGTAAATCACCTCAACTTCTGTCTATATGGATAGCAAGAAAATACCGTATTTAGACAATAATCTAAAGAATAAAATTTAATAGTTCAAACATACATTCAGACTATGACGGAGAAGAAATCAGGCTCCAAAATCATTATACATCTCGTAGAAAAGTGTATAAAATTAAATTACGTCACCCTGGCTCTCAAAATATGGTTTATAAGGAAAAAGGGTCTTTCAGTAATTTTCAACTTGATTCTTTATAATGTTAAAAAGCTTATACCTTACTCAATACAATTAAGTTTAAGCTAAAAATATATACTGTAGTTTCCTAGGCAAGAGTTCTCTACTGACGGATAGCACCTTTCTATATGCTGTGTAGTAGAGGAGGTTTACATGGAATCTATTTCAATCAAAATCTTATATAATTTTATTTTAAGACAGGCCTAAACATTTTGCCAGTAATAGGAAATTGTTAAAAAACAAGACATTAAGATTTCTTTCTTATGACTTAGGACGGAGATCTTATCGGACATTTGCTTTAGATTCTTGCTCGTAGCTCTAATTTTATTGATTTATTAATAAATACATTTACGACATTGGATGGTATCCAGAAAAATACCTGCGACGGCGAACTGACTAGCGTATCTTTGATTTTTATAGAATCTGATAATATTCTGAGAGATCCATAATTTATTACAAATTGCACAGTAGATTTTAAAATGAAATTTTGCCGTTGCTACATTGAATTCGTAAGAATCCATATATACAAGAGCGCACACTACTTTTTCAGAAAGTTTATAATTCAATTTCTATTCCACCGGACTGGTAGTAATAGTAGTAAGTAGTATATACACAGCAGCCTAGGATAATAAAAAAATATTTCAATTACAATTAATTAATTTGTAATTAAAAAAAAATTATAATCATAGCTCTTATAAACGTTTTAATATGTAAGTGCATAAAAATTTTAAGTATAATCTTGTAACAAAATTTTAAATATATTTATGTATATATATATATATATATAAAGTTTTTCTCTTATTAGATATTTATAATTAACACATAATAAGGCTAGTGATAAAAAGAAATTTGATTGTAAAAAACAACAAAATCAAAATATTTTTTTTTTTTAATTTAATTGTCGAGAGTTAACAATTTTGTGTGTAAATAAAATCAGTTTTATGCGTTAACATTGCATTTTCATTTCATTTTTTAATTTAGATAAAAAAAAATAATCACTTTTGGTTAAAAAAAAAAACAAAAAACAAAAACAAACATTTAAATCTGTATATTCTTCAAAAATTACTTAAACTTTTCGTTTTAGAAATGTGAGCCTGGCTTAGAAACCAAGTGCGGATAAGTGGCGTCATCTTATCAAAAAGCTTCATATGGAAAAATGTCGATTTTGGGTCTGTTGTCATAGAGAAAGTAGAGCGGTGATTGTTTTTCGACGCCCTTTTCTATAAAATGTTAAATTCCATACCAAAACGATCAAAATTTTCAATTTTCAAACCCAGACTCCCTCCGATTAGTTAAGTACTAAAAAATATTGGACCCGTATTTTTTTCTGTTTAACCTGCCGACTTTGGGTCTTGTATACAGCGTGACTCAAATTTTAATGTGTGGGTGAGGGGTGATGGTTGTAGGATGGTTGAAGTGGAGGATTTCTCCGGGAGGCAAGCAGTTTTGATGGAAATGGAGAGTTATGATTCTAATACTGGTGAAGAGGTGTTAGGCTTACAAAACGGAAACGTCCCGTTGGTATGTCTTCTGAGAGTGACGATAGTAATCGAATTGTGGGTGATTTTGTATGGGAGGAAGAAACTGATCGACTTGTGTTGCAATATTTTTTAAACACATATATCCACAAGTATCTAAAAACAAAGGAAAGAAGGAATACAGTCTGACCTTAAAGATATTTCTGCGCTCTCCGTAGAAGCGTCAATTGGCATGCATTATAAATTCAATAAAGTATGGGAAGACGAGAACTTCGGCCAATTAAGTTCTTGAACTATTTTTACGATCTGATGGAGGGCAATAAGTCCAAGTATAACATTGACCCAGCTTACAAAAGTTTGTACGATAAATTTTACAAGTCGAATCTGTTTCTGTTTGCCGCCAAACAGTATGAAACCTTTTTAATAACAATATTTGCGTGCACGCCTACTCAAGACTTAGAAGATTCTTAAGAAATTTCTCCGAAGTGTGCGAGAAATATACGAAACGTTGCATTACCTATTTCAACGAAATAGGGAATATGCACCAAAGCAGGAACTATTACAACGCATAGGCTTCATTATGTGCCCTACGATTCACGAGCGCTCTGGCAACGTTTATGCGGAATAAAATTGTTCAAAGGTAGTTGGGCAAAGTTCGAGTAAGAACAAAAAGAACAGTGGCAATAATTCTTTAAACTACAGACATCGGTGGGGCGAAAAAAATTCGATGGGTCATTTGTACGGACGGCGTAGCGACTATATTTTCCATGAAGAATAGGGAATAGAATAGTCGCAAACACCGACAAAACGCCGGAAGGCAAGAAGTGTAGTGCACACGATGACAAGACGATGAGCGCCATCCAGGAAAAATTTGACTCCGACTATTACAAGTTGGCTGTTGGATTAGATCCTGGTTGTCGGTTCATAACAGCCGCAAATTCGCCAATTCGGGGTTACATACGAACGCTAAATCAGAAGTTGTTGCGGCCACTTAAAGTGCATTGCTCTGTCCTCGAAGTAAACGAGCTCAGAACAACGAAGCTGTGCAGCAAATATTCTGAGCCGATGAGGGAGGACGTCGAGGTCTTCACATCGATACCAGTTTTGCCCAAAATGTGATACCAGGTGGAACCGAGACGTCAACGTCGGCAAAAACATATTGCAGATTGGACTGGCCCATCTTCAGGGGAGCACATTGCCCCAAACTTCAGTAGAACCAGCCGTTTAGAACAATGAATGACTGTATTGATGGCTACATATAACACAGTTATGACTCTTCGAAAGAGGAGTTTAAATTGAGAGCTGTGGGAGTTTATCTAATGAACGCTGGTGTAGGAAATTCAGCGGAATGAACTAAACCAAGCTTATCAGGTTAGCCTAATTTGGATATAAGAACACCAAGGACTGATTCACTTCTTTTGCAGTTATCTCCAAAACCATTATTCGGACTTAAAATTTAATTATATATCTAATTAGAGGACAAAATCCTACATACAAGCTTTACCGTGCATATTTAAAATTCTTATAGCATCTGCTCTGTACTGGAAGACGACCAAATTGACCATTTTCGCGTGATTTAAAATTTTTAGTGGATACCTTGAGACACTAAAATCTATATTTTTATGTAAGTATTGCAAGGATTTCCATAATTTGTTTTTGTAAATATAGCCAGGATATGCGGGGAATCCATAATTTAATTTAAAAATCCTAGATACCTAGATACCTTCAAAAAACACAACAAAAACAGACATTACTGTCAGTTGAGAAATATTCTTTTTACTTCTCCACAACTAAAACAGCCGCGATTTTTGTCGAGAGGAATAATGGAATGGTAATTCTCAATACAAATTCCCCGAGCTACAGAATTCCAAGTGGAGAATTAAGTGTCAAAAGAACTCTCATCTCCACAGTTCTCCGTGTTAGTGAATCCGGCCCCACGTTGCGCTCATATTAAGTGATTTAGTTTTTTATCGAAAAGAGAAAGTTGAGTCCATCAATGTCTGATTTCTTTTCGTTTGACAGACTTTTTCTTAATTGTGGAGATCGAAATCGACATTTTTCCATATTTGGTTTTTTGATATTCAACCCTTAGAAATTGTACTATAAATTCCAGGACACCATGAATCTCCCGATTTCTTTGCATTTGGACTACTTACTTGATTTCTCATTTCAGGGTCACATGTAGGCCATATTTAATTTTATTGTTACTGTCTTTGTCGAAGGCACTCTTTAAATTTTTCGTCGATATTTTTCTATGTGGGTATCTATTGTGTAAGCACCAGCAGTAAAATAATTTAAATATTAAAAAAAAAATCTATTACAAATATTATCATTTTTGCATTGAATCCTTTTCGATTTGATATGCACTGATCATTAAAAAAGTATGGCAAGCATATCAATGTAAGAAGGTAATCCAATGTAAAGTTTTTGCAACGTGTAGAGAAAATACCTGATATGTTACCGAGATCTTAAGCAGTTGAAGCAGGAACCCATAAAACCCGCGATTGCTCTTCAACGACTGAAGCTTTAATTTGAGTGCTCATGTGAGTAATGTTGACTCCAGCAGGTATAACAGCTATAAAATAGATACATATTGGTATAAATATCGAAAAAATTTTGAAAGTTGCATTGACAATGCTGATTATGAAAGTCGAGCCGATTCATTTGATAAGAGTGTAAAAAAATCATAGAAACCAAGGGAAAACATATAAAACAGTCAGCAGCAACATGCAGCATAAATGATGCATACATACATAGTACAGTTATCGTAAAATTAATTTATAAAGATATTCATCTTTTCCTAGATCAGATCTTTCGTTTGGCGTCTTTATGTGAAAACTTAACTGAGAACTGAACATGATATGTATGCGCCGCTATTGACTTTTGCTGAAAAAAATTGCTGATTTGTCTGTACATGTTTCTATTACGTTTAAAAAACTCGACTGGCATGAATATTCGCGACTCCTATAATAATCAACTGTCACTAATTAATTTTGTTTACCTGATATATACTGCTTGTAGTCTGACTCTAATTTCAGTGCTCTTTCATACATTTCTTTAGCTGCCTTTGCAGAAATTTTATCAGTTGAATATCGGGAATCCTTAATTTCTTTGATTTGCTTAGCTGATTTGAATCTCAGTAACAAAACAATTGGATAAATTTGTAGCCGCTGAAGACGTTCAACAGCTGATATGCATATATCGAGAATACAATGACGATTCTATAAAAAATTGAATCAATAGAAAATACGAACATAATTATAATTGTACTTACATTTTTACAAATATTTCGAATCGATTCAACTGTAGTGCATTCAAATTTATTACCCTTTCGACGATAATCAACGAATATATTTTTTTGTAGTCCTTCATCCATAGCTTCCTGTGAGCAATCCATCTGTGTCATAATACAATGTTGAAATAATAAGGGAAAATCTATGGTTAATCGATCTGTAACACATTCTGATAGTGGTCCTAACACTAATACTGGTCGACACATTGGATCTAAAATGAATATTCCAGTTTTTTTTTGTTTTTAAAAAGATAACAACCACAATTACTTACAATCTAAACGTTCAACTCGTTGATAGCTAAGAATAGTTCCTTCATCGTTTAACATCCCTGAATCTGAGAAATAACTCAATTGTGTATTACTGAAACTAGCAAGCTCTTTAGAATCTCGTGAAGAGCTTCGTTGATGCTTTTTTCGACGAAAAAATGAACGACGGGCTGAAGTACTGCCCCTTCGTGTTGTTCCACCATCACAGTCGGCGCTATCACCTAGTAATCGAAGTTCCTCTTCAACTCTGAAAATAGATTTTTTTTTGTTTTTTAATGCAAACTAAAAACTCTTCTTTCTTTGTTTCAGATATGAAACTTTGGGCTCCACTAATTGGGAGCTGGAGTTTCTTCTCCCTGGCTTGACTTTACGAGGTATAACGCCAAAAATTGGGATGATAGTAGTTGTGGGAACAATTAGTCTCCGGCTTGTTAAGCCTACTTACTTTGATTGACTCGGAATTATACCGCATTCTTTTCTATGTCCATACGCATCCAATTTCCATGCCCTCCATTGACCAAAAGCTCCACGAAATATTGTATTGTCGACGTAAAGAACTTCATCCTTTATAAATCTTAATTCTCCTTCTCCTAAATCTCCAGTTCTATCAAATCCAACTCGAACATAAAACGAATCACCAGTCTTATCTTGAATCTGATTAAGTTCTACCATGACAAAACAAAACAAATTAATAAAATGTTTTTATTAGTTAAGTTAAGTTAAGTTATTCTTACTTTGAAGATTATTTTGAACCAACATTGTAACATTCTCAGTCAATTTTGATATCTCATTTGCAGCTTGTTCAGCAGTAACACATCTTAAATCGACTCCATTATACTCGAGGATTTGATCACCCTTTCTAATACCAGCCATATCAGCCGGAGAATCCGGTTGTACATCATGGACAAAAATTCCAACTTTATTGCCACCAAACAATTTTATTCCTAAATTTTTACATTTATCCGTATGAAGATTTATGAATCTTGGTTCTTCATCGTAAATACTTCCAGATGATTCATGATGACTGGAATCTGATTGATTTTCTAAACTGTCGGAGAATTTCTGCTTTTTTATAAGCGATGAAATGAGGGCAGCACTCTTTTTCGGCAAAGGTTTCGCAGGATGATTTATAGAACTTTGTGATGGTGGCGGAGATGGAATAAGAGAGCGTGCTGTTCGTGGTGAATTACGTGGCGTTGGTGAGCCAGAGTGATTACCGTTTTCTGCTTCCAAATTATATCCATCATATTCTGAAATAAGAAAAATAAGGAATATTAAATTAATAATCATTAACGTTGGCGCACTGTAGATTTATGTAGATGTATATGTGCCGGTAATGGAACAGAATGGTAGAAAATTGAAAATAAGGAATGTTTTTGTCATGTCTTAACTCTAGGTGAAGTTCCTAGGGTGAGACTTCATCTATATCTCTGAATCCTATACACTCGGATATTGTAGCAAAGTTTTTAATGACAAGTTAAGAAGCAGGGGAGATTTCCGAGTGTTTTACATTTAATATGCACATGGCAAGAAAAGGAAGACAGAAAGAAAAAAATCAAAAAATGTGAAAGCGAAAATTGCATGCAACGAAACAGAAGACAAATTTTTGAAAATAAATGAGAAAGGGGCGGAGTTTTCACGTTTTACTCTCATAAAATGTTCCCGCGCCTTTGTGAAAACCGGTTTTCATGAAATATTGATTGATATTTGGTCACATGTTGTTGCTGTAAATGAAAACATGTTGTTGCTGTAATCCTATGATATTTGAACAGCACGTGTTTCTGTTTACATTCGTTTTGCTATGAAGAGATTAAGTGGGAGAACTCATGCTGGATTCTCTGATATTTTCGGGAAAAATGAGAATTTTATTTGAGAGGAACTTTACACATCCTTTCAGCATCTTGGCCAAGTCGGAATTTATCTTTATCTTAAAAATGGGAGGTAGTGTGACCCGAAGTATATTATTATGAAGAGTTTGATAGAATTTTGAGAAATTCAATAAGATTTTGTCGTTCGGGTAGTCCTACGCTCTCTCGCTTTTTGTTTCTAACTCGTTGTCTCAGTGCATAGCCAAGTTCTTTTCCCCCATTTATGCAAAAGACGAAAGTATATGAAATTACTTGTTTCTCTAAAAAAAACACCAAAAGTTTTTCAATTTTGCTCTATGCTTCTTAACTTGTTTTGTAGTCTCATAATATGCAATTATAACGGAGCAAGTCTTCAGTTCAGTGTTTTAAGCTAAGATTTTGGAGGATATGGAGGCGAGAAAAAGAACTCCTCCGTGACAGATTCGAAAAAGTGCAATTAAAAAGTTTTTTAAAACTATTAATTCAATACAATACAATACAATTTTGTATATAGGATAATAAAAAAACGATAAATAAACTTACTTTCTGGATTGTATTGGACAAGCATTGTAATAGAATTTCCACATTGTCTCAGCACATTAGCTGCAATATCATTTGTAGCTGATCGCATATTTATCCCACAAACTTCTAAAAGTTGATCTCCAACTTGCAAGCCAGCTCTGCTAGCTATACTTTTCTCAGCTACCGTAGATACAAATATACCTCCACCATTATTGTTACATTGAATTGTTATTCCCAAAGGTTTATCACTTTTATCAATAGTAACCCTTCTTAAATCACCGGGACACAGTAAATCTGGTATATTTGAATTACGTTTGTTGGCTCCATGACTTAATATTTCGACATGAACAGGTGGCATAGGTGATCCGCGTTCACTACCGTGATGTTCAATTGATCCAGTACTATTTTTCACTCCACTTCCTTTGCTCGTAACACTTGGATTAGAGGGTATTCGAAATCGCTGGTGTTCTTTTTTTCTAGGAAATGTACCGCCTTCATAAACATGTTGAAAAGTTGTCGGAACATCGTCATGATCCCTGGTAGGCAGGGCTCTATTTCTATTATAAGGATAATCCACTGACACATTATAAGCATGATGGGATGGTGGATAGTCAATATCAAATTTATCTGAAGAATTCACTGGCCCACTGGGACTGGATGTTTGATGCTCAATAGAGTGTGTACTGGTGGGCAATGTTAATGGACTTGAATGTCTTATTTTATGTGGATGCGGATGTATATGACCAGCAAATGTAGGAAATAGAGGTGCATGTCTATGGGACGATGATGAAGTAACGTTCGGTGCGAAAAATAACGATGTTGGAGGAAGTGTACTTGTTGTGGGGATATGAGTTGGAGATAACATCGTTTCCATGCCAATGCTTTCACTATCACTCGGAAATTTTGATACATTTTTGTGTGCCGTTCGTTTTGTATAATTTACATGATAGTCCGGCATCGGAGGACTCTTTGGAGATAAGAAAGAATCTATTGAGTTCTGTGATTTTAACGATATTACGTCTAGAGAGTTTTGTTGATTGTTCGAAAAAATATTCGAAGTATTTCCTCTGTAATCAAGATTTGTTGTTGTTGTAAACGGCATTTTAGGATTTACAAACGAGTCCATCAAAGGTTTTTTCGGTATAAAATCTAATGAATTCTGCTGGTGGACATGATGCTGTTGTTGCGCAGTTTGACCGCTACTTTTGTACAATAAACTATTATCAGAAGGTGTTAGATTTAAACTTAATCTGTTTTGAAAGTGATTCGGATGATGTCGATGATTGGTAGCATACTTATTACTGATTTCCGTCATTTTCAACCTTAAATTAGGATTTAGATGGGAGTTTCGATTATTACTTATCTGGACTGGCTTTGATTGCTCCAAAAGAACAGGCTCTGATTCTAATGCAGTAGCATAAAGTGAATGACGATGTAGATATGCATTAGATGGATTACTTTGAAACAGATTTGTTGGGACGGGATTTGAGTTTCTATTTTGATTTTGCTTAATTGTGCCTGTTTGCTGATTCATTGACTGATCAGCATCCTGTTTATCAACATTTATTGGACCAGTGAACAGTGACAGAGTTGCTCGTTCTTTCTTTCTGTGTTGAACAATTGTTCCAGTGGGATTCTCTTGTGATGTATTTAAAATTGCAGCCCGTGGCCATGTACCCATACTTTTACTAGCTTCTTTACTCTCCTTTTTATTTCGTTTCGATCGTTTGAATAAATTTTCTTTACTTTTTTCAGAATTTTCACTTAACACCGAATCAAGAGCAGCTAACGCATCATTTTCTTGACTTAAATTGTCAGCATCCGTACCAGATTTTGTAATGTGAATCTTTTCACGAAATTTATTTATCATTTCGGAAATTTTCGAAGGTTGCTTGGAATTGCTTTGAACTTTATGAACTGAATCACTAGAATCTGTTTGAGCTGAGGTGTTTGTCATGTGACGATTGCTTTCGCCATAACTGACATCTTGAATATTTTTCAAAGCAAAAATCGTTATGGAGTCATTACGATGGTCATCTAAAATTTTCATAACTTCTTTAATTGATTGCACTCCTTCCATAGATTTACTATTAATACTTAAAACCCGATCACCGACATCGAGCTCTGGTTCAAAACTGGCCAATGAATTCTGTTCTATTTTTGAAATGAATACGCCAGTATCTAAAGTCAATCCATGACTGTGATTTTCTTGAAGGTTTAAATGTACCGTATACAGATGACGCTTACTTTGTTTAGTTCTGGACACTAAAAGAGTACATCTTGGAGCACTGGTTCTTATTGCTTCCAGCACAATTCGTTTCGACATTGATTGACAGTCTAAATCATTGACTTTGATAATCACATCATTAATTTTCAGTTTTCCAAATGCCGAAGAAGTATTTGTCACTCCACAAACCAATTGGCGATTATTTGTATCATCCAGAATAATTCCGATATCATCGTTTTCATGGTAGTTATCAAGTGTTATTTCTAGAACATCATCGGTATCATATGAGCTCCATCTGAAACTGCGCCTTGAGCTGGCTTGTTGATTTTCCAATTGTTCCTTTAAAGTGTCGATTTCTTTAATTGCTTCGTCTTTTTGTTTTTTAATTTTTTCACTATCACGGATTGCTGACAAAAGATCAGATATTGCTTTATCACGTTCTTTCCTCAAATTATCGCAAAGCGTCTTTACTGAATCACGTTCTTGAACAATTTTCTCTCTTTCGGATATCGCCCAATCGCGACGACTTTTTGCAATCTCTGTTTCTTGAAGAGCCTTTTCAGCTTCACTTCTTGCCTTTTCCAAAGCCTTTCTTAGCTTTTCGATTTCTTTAAAATCATCTTTGCTCTCAGAAAATTCTTTACTCCAATTACTCTCACGAGATTTCAGCAGTTCACGTTTCTCTAACTGAACTTTGAACTGCTCCAATTTCTGCAGTAAATCATGGTTAGTTTGTTGGAAATTTTTCATTTCATTCTTCAATTTAAGTTCATCCTTTTTCTTCTGATCGAGTTCTTTCTTAACAGCAGATAGATCATCACTCATCTTTTGTGTTTCTTGCAAAACATTATCCTTTTCTGAAAGAATTTGATTTAATTCCTCCTCAACACGATTTCTATCGATTTTTGTCATTAGCAATTCATTTGCTCTTGCTGCCATCAAAGCTTTCATTTCTTCCATTTCTTTGTCCTGTTGAAGGATTAATCGATCACGGGCATCTCGGAAAATATTTTTCTCTCGTTTTGCATTCTCTAAGTCTGAATAAGCAGCAGAAAGTTGAATACGAAGCTTATCTCTTTCAACAGCAAGGCCGTTACGCTCCTTCGATAAATCTGAATATAACTTTTTACAGAGTTGTACTTCCTCGATGAGTTTTTCACTTTCCATACAACTGCCGTCACATTTTTTACTATTTAATTCACCATAGTGTTCGCTATAAAATTGAAATGCAGCCTGATTGTTGCCGTTTTCTTTTTCCTGTTGTTTTACAGATTCTATAAAACGTCTGAGTTTACGCTCTAAGAGCATATTTTGCTGCTGCAGCCGAGCATTTTCATTTGTTACATCTGTGTACTTTGTTCTGTCTTTAGCAGAACTTTCCAATTGATTCATAGCCGCCATATACTGTTCTTGATAAAATCCCAGCTGGGATGCCATTTCTTCGCATCTCCGAACAGTATCACCATGCTGTCGACGAAGATTACTCAATTCTATCATTGCTTGATCATATTGTTGTTTCACCATATCATACTTTTTGGCTGGATTGTTGTTATTCAAGTTGGTTGTAGTACTTCCGCTACTATTCGATGATGGTCGAATTGTTCTATCACCACCATATCCAACATATTCAGAGCTTTCTAAAATTAGTTGTAAAATAAAGAAATAATCAAAATATAATATAAATGGCATTAATTAAATGTCGCATACCCTCTTGACTGCTGTTACTGGTTAATGAAAGATCTCCTGAAGCCATTGCATAATATGTCCAGGCTTTCTCAGTGTATTACCTGAAAAGAAAGCAACAATAGAAAATTATGCGTAACCAGAAAATGGCAATTAAATAAATAAAAAAACACTCGAGTTATTATAATTATTATTGAGAAGGCTACTATCACACTGGTCTGCAAGTTATAAGTCGAGTTGATCAACATGTAGATAAGTCACACATCGGGGAGCATTTGAATACTCGAGAGCTGGTATCTTAATGAGAAGATTTAATGGCGTCCAATAACAAGGCTAAGACGTGGCGTGCCGACTTCATCATATAAAAGCGTGATCTTATTTCCAATTCAAGTGCGTTTATTTTCATAAAGGGGAGGTATTCATGTTTGCATCTATCTCCAGTGCAGAAGCTATTAACTTCCTTACGCTCTTTAAGCAGAATTACGATGTAATTGAAATAAACCGCTTCACGCCTCGGACTTGACCTCAGACTGAGGGCATGTTAAAGCAATTTTACACATCTTGTGATAATATTGCAAGTAACCAGGAAATCAGATAGGATTTTAGGATAAGTAACATAAAATAATAGAAATTAACATGTCACATACATATATAGCCTATCAAAAAGCGTTTGATAGTCTGTCTCCCTCATTTTGACATCAAAAATCACAATAGACCGATGATGGCCGCAGTGAACTGGACGTAAAACCACTCTCACTATTCAAATCTAAGACTAAACAAAAATATAGGAAAATCCAGATAATCAAAGGCAAGCAAAGAAATGAAAAGTGAGATATTTTGTAAATGCGGTTAAGGAAATTGTTATATTCATGTACTAATTATATATTTGATTTCTCTGAAGATGTTTCTGATAAACGAAAGCAGAGAAGAAAGTCCTAAAGCTATGAAGAAAAATAAATAAATAAAACGTAAACACAAAAAAAAAATTGAGCAATCAAATTTCTACGAAGTAAATTCTCTTGGCCACGCAATGCAAAGCTCTATTGAGTTAAATCTTCCTTGTTTTATAATCATAGGCAGCAAAGTAGCTGCAACGAGCTAAAAATTCTTTATATGGTACAATGGCGATGGAGCAGGCAAGAGAATAACAAATTTTCGTGCATTTATAGAACGGCATTATGTCGAACAGATTATTCATCTTTTGACTGCCTGCAACATTTTATTATTATACGGATTCTACTTCTAAGCCACTTTCTATTTGAATTTATACTTTAAAATCAAATCGAAAAGATTTTTTCCTTTTGATCGCTTATGTGACATGAGTAGAGAATAATATTTCCACAATGAGACATATAAGAAGCAAAAACAGGCATTTGTCTGAATCATAATGCGTTCTTTAACTCTACAGGGCCCTCTAATAGTCGTGTCGTCTAATTAATCTCATATTCATATTGCTACTGAATCGTTACAATCCGTCGTCCAACAAATTCGTGTATCCTTATAAAATTACAATCAATGAATTTGGACGTGAATATTGGACGTGAATTGCTTAGTTACAACTACCCAAAATGTTTGTAATTTACTTCCTGAAAGCGAATAAAATGGTTTCTTAATCAATTTATGATCTGAACTAATTTCTGATATCTATTTCAACTAATTTTAAGTCTACGATAGTAAAATAGGCTTATTTGAAAAAATGGGGGGTATTCTATTTATAGCACAATGTTAAGAAATTTTTTGAGTAAAAGTACATTAATTTTTTATTATTTTGCAGAGAAGAGAAGATTCTAGGCTTAAAATTAATATAACGCTGACTTCCCACTGCTTGTGATTTCACGGTCCACGCCATGAAAACACGTACCAACGCACCGTGGGAAGCTCGAGGAAGATTTCTTCATATAAAAGCGGCTGCAGAAATAACGACAATTTCTTCATTTTAGAATGGCAATTTAATCAAAACTAGGCACAGTGGCTGAAATCAGCTCCGGCAAATACATGCAGTGGGATAGGCGCGGCCTGGAGCGATCTCTTCCCCATTGGCTTGGCCTGGCCGGTGATACCTCGGGCTGTGGAAAACAAGCTTGACAACTTATTTTAAGGATTAGTGTAGGTAAAAGATAAGGAGATGATATAGAATTAGACTGACTATCCAAAGATACAAAAAAGGAATACTTAAGAGCATTTAGATGATTTGGGCTATTTATAATATCTACATAACTTATTGATAAGGACTTTACTTTAATGATAAAATTGGTTTGGTCAAAAAACAAATACAAATTGTCTAACAAAATTATAGCCACCAATTTCATCGGCAATAAATTAACAGCATGTTTTACTATTCATTTTAGTTTGTTCATGGTTTAATCCTAATCGAAGTACTATAAAGCTTTCAATAACTACCTCGTGGAGTATTTGTTTAGACATCCTTTAAATTATGTAATGTTCTAGTATTGTCATTTGGCGACAATTAAAAAGGATTTCTCTGCTGTGCTTAATATTGCATTTAAGATTGTCGAGTGCTCTTGAAACTTGTTATAAATGAACAACAAAAGTTAGATCCATGCAAGTATAGATTCATAACTAATCCAAATATAGGCTGATGCACAAAAGAATTTATAAACAAAAGCATGTGTGGCAATAATATTTACAAACAAGTATATTTTAGAAAATATCACCGTTATCTACTATTTATTGTAAAAACTTTAATTCAATGATTTTTACATTTTAAATTGGCTTTAGTCAATTAATTATCTCATTAGCAAACATTAAAACTAATACGAATTTACTACAAAAATTTCTCTTTTTCATGCACCAATTAACAGGAATAGGCAAACAAGAAATCTTATTAGAGCAATTACAGAATTAAATTTGTTAAAAAATTGAAATCTTAAGAAATTGTAGAACTCACCTATTATTTAGACATTTGCAAATTTTATTTAAATTTTATTATTTCTATGAGGAAATTGTATTCCAAAATTGATTCACTTTTCTCCCAAATAACGCAACATTGTCGTCGACAGCAGAAGAATAGACTTCGTGGCAATGTACTGCTTTCACGACACAATAGAAGACAACGTAGAATAACTGAAATATTTAATCATATTTAAAAGAATTTAGTACAAAACACTTTTTAAAAATTAATTAAATTTCTACAGAATTAAAAAAAAACTAATGTTTTCTCTGAAAGTGTAACTTATTTGTGACGTTCAAAGAAGCTGTCAAAATTAATAGTAAATTTCGTTTTCGATAAACGAAAAGCTTTACTTTAACAAATTAGAGTATTCAATACAATTTTCGACACTTAGTTTTAATAAATCACGGCATTTTGTTGTAATATTTACTCTATATTATCAAAAAACCATTAAAAAATATTTACTGAATATACCTTACCTGGAAATGTCAAGTTATAATGAACTATAAATGATGCGACTGCAGCGACAACTTGTGTTCAATATGAGAAAAAGTTGACAAAAAGCATATGTGGCTACGTTTGTATGAAGGTAAATTTTTTTTTTTATAACTTGCTACGTGCTACCATCGGGCCAACCTAGATGAGAACTTTTTTGGGAAGGAAGGAATTTGACTTAGACGTGACATAACAATACAGCGTGACTTACAATTACGACTCATATTTCGACGGCGACTTGATTTTAAGTCGAAGTCGACGCTGAGGTGAAATTTGTAATTAAATCAAAGCTTCAACTACTTGAACAAACCAGAAGTCCACATGCATTTCCCATTTGGGCAATGTCATCAGTCGTAATTGTAACTCAGGCCTAATTTTCCTTCGCGTAGTTCCTTAAGTCACAGTTTTTTATATAAAAAAAACGCAAATACACATCTGTACAGTCCGATGAGAAATTTCAGAAATTTCGCAATTTCAAAATGGCCGGCTTGCTGTAGTATTGGTATGCTGCCCGTACTTCCGATCGCATTTTGGCATTTTTCCTCTCCCCAAATACTTCTCGCCCGTAAAAAGTGCCAATATCCTCTTCTGTGAGGGCTATGGCATAGATGGCAGAAGAACTAGATGTCGCATGCTGTGACTAATCTATTTACATTTTTATAGGAAAGACAGAGATACCGTGTTCACAGTACCGTACTTTCCTTTACATTTTCACAATATTTCGTCACTATCACTAATGGCGGAACGTAATTCGTAATGGGAATCTTGTATTCTATATACCTTGCCAAGAAAGTACCGACTAATACCGAAGACCGTAGTGATTGGCGCTAGTGTCGCGGGTTCGATCCTGTACTAGCTGCAGGAATATTTTTTACCAGCAGCCAATCTTACCAACATACGAGAAAGAACATTTTTATGCGACCATTGTTTTCTAGCTGTCATTTTTCCAAAAATCATTTTGCACATTGACAGCAATTTCTAATTTACTTCCTCAATTGTGAGGAAATTAATCATTTAAAAAGGTTTCTAAGCCAAATTTTAAGTTATAATTAATACGATTTGTTAACTTGCTGTTTTGGTATTGCTCAAAGAACATTGATTTAAATCTGTGATAAATATAATGGTAAGAAAAGCTTACGACTGTCACACCCAAAATTGCGATAAAAGATAAAATTAAAAAATGTGTGGCAAATATTATCTTATCTTTATATATTTGCGATTTTCAATTTTATATAAATACCTTTTGAAATGAACAGTTAAATAGAATAGATTAGAAACGCTTATTATTTTTCCATTTGGCCATATCACATTAAATGGTATCATCTCATTAGACTGATATGGACAGCACGGTTGTTGCCCTTTGGTGAGTGCGAGAGTTACTTTGACCTAGAAAATATAAAAAATCATAACTTAAAGGTAGGCGCCAAAACGTATTTCAATAGAGCCTTTTACCTAAGAATATAAGTATGTCCATGCATTTATAGGTCTTCACTTCCATCTTTTCGGATTTCTTTTTTTTCTTACAAATTAAAACATTTTCAACAATAAATGTATTTCACAAAAACATAATTTCTTATCATTTCAGACCGAACTTCAAATGGATTGTGCTCTTGATCTTATGAGGAGACTTCCTCCACAACAAATTGAGAAAAATTTAATTGATTTGATCGATCTGGCACCTGATTTATGTGAAGATCTTCTATCATCTGTAGATCAACCATTGAAAATAGCCAAGGATAAAGAAACAGGTAAAGATTATCTGTTATGTGATTACAATCGCGACGGAGATTCATACCGTTCGCCATGGTCGAATACATATGATCCGCAATTAGAAGATGGACAAATGCCATCAGAAAGATTACGAAAATTGGAAATCGAAGCTAATTATGCATTCGATCAATACCGAGAAATGTATTATGAAGGGGGAGTATCTTCTGTCTATCTATGGGATTTAGATCATGGATTTGCTGGTGTAATTTTAATTAAGAAAGCTGGCGATGGCAGTAAGAAGATTCGTGGATGTTGGGATTCTATACATGTGGTTGAGGTACAAGAAAAAAGTACCGGACGTACAGCACACTACAAGCTAACATCGACTGCAATGTTATGGCTACAGACGAATAAACAAGGTTCTGGAACAATGAATTTGGGTGGTTCATTAACTCGGCAAGTGGAACAAGATGCAAATGTGAGTGAGTCCTCACCGCATATCGCAAATATTGGTCGAATGGTTGAGGATATGGAAAATAAAATTAGAAATACATTAAACGAAATCTATTTTGGAAAAACTAAAGATATTGTTAATGGGCTCAGAAGTTTCCAGACTATATCCGATCAGCGGCAACAAGCTGCCATGAAACAAGATCTTGCAGCCGCCATCCTTAGACGAAATGTTAAGCCCGATAGTAATTGAGATAGGATTTTCTCGAGAGTAACATTTAATTTTTATGAAAGTTAAAAAAATCATCCTCTCGCTATCTTTCTCTCTATCTCAGTTTAAATTTAAATTACATTATATTGAATATTTTTGCCTTACACGAATCGGTAGCGCAGAGTATGTACAGAGACGTTATAACAATGGACTTAAATAGAGTGGTTAACCACATTCCCTCGAAAGAATTGTTTGCATTTTTTAGCATTAATCATATTTTCGTTTTTCTTTTAATTTTCTGTAAAAAAATTTTTGTCAGATTGTAAATAAATGTAGAAATTTACTGCGGTAATTCAAGAGTTCATTCTCCATTACATTTCCTTTAAGACAATTTGAATTATCGGAAATTATATAGGTCAAATGTTACTGATGAATTTGCATAGCGCTGCTGCATTCAACTTAATATTAAGTGCTTACATTTGGTATTAACATTTTAACGAGAAATTATTTATACTTCCATTTATTGTTTAAGCTTGAGAAAATTTTATCTTAATTTTTAATTTTTTTTTTTTAATATTTTCTTTCGAAAATAAACTTTTTAAGGATATTAGAAAAAGTGGATTTTTTTATGGAAATATAATCATTTTTAGAAAAATTATAGGAAAGCCCATTAGAGATTCCAACGGTGTTCCTTGGAAATTTATGACTTCATGATATCGGTTATTTCGAATAAACATCCAGTAGCTGTGTTCTCTTGGTTCCGTGCAGTGTTCTACAGAGCACGGGATTGCAAATCGAATTGATTTGTAGAGTGCATAAAAGTAGAAAAAGTTTTTAAAGTATAGAGAAAATAATCAAATTGTCATGACTTCTATCCTTGCAAAAGATCAAAATAGAACTTGATAAACTTCGGGGAAAAATTTGCAGGTTTAGGGTTTTGCAAGGATTAAAGTCATTGCGATTTGATTAATTCAATTTGCAATCTCCTGTTCACTGTAGAACACTGCACGGCACAGCTAACACCACAATGAAAATCAACCTACAATAATAAAAGGTTCCGATACGATTATAGAATCAAGTGTGCTGAGGCACTGTAGTAGTTAATAAGATTCCTTCCTCTGATCATGAAAATAATGCCTAAAGCTCTAGGCGACCACATGAAGAAAATATATTTTCATCAAAATAAATAACACTTCCACTCTGTACAGTTTTGACTAATTCCAAGTGTTCTCTGCTGTTCCTGGTTTCAATGCAGACTAGATACTTCTTCAGTATAAACAATTTGAAGTTCTGACGGCTACACCCTTCTGGCTAAAACCCATACCACAGACAAATAATAAGAGATAAGCAATACCACTCAATTCGGATTAACCGGCAAGATTAACTAACTAACAAGTCTTGTGAATAATGGGCCTTGCTGTGGCCTAAGTCCCAGAGTCCTCCCCCGGGGGACTTAAGCTCTTTTCAATCCAACTAACAAGTCTTAACTAATTTGGATGGATTGGTTGGATAGACTTTATGTCTATGCAATAGATATGGGTTAAATCAAGGATGCCTCGACCTGATGTAGTGAAGCCCTAAATTTGTGTTTAGAAATTTATGAGAATAAACGCGTAAGTCTTTTAGAAATATACAGAAAATGTTTCGGCAGAATTTTTTTCACTCTTGGTGGCTCAATAGGAGTTATTTTTCAGATCTATGCGTCAAAGATCATAAAAATTGTGAGTGGCCCGAGCAGCTGTTGTCGGTCTCCAAAACAAATGCATAAAAATTTCCAGTAAATTTTTAAGAAAAAAAAAATAGTGCTTCCCTGCATCATGTTGAGGCATCGTTGATTTTATATTGGAGCAATACAATTTTTTTCATTTCGTATCAAAGACAGAAACTCTAGTGGCAAACGAAACTAGAGCCGTTTTTGTATTCTTCTTCTTGAATACATACTGCAGAACATCATTTTCCTCCATAGACGCTGGATATCCGTTATTACTTGTCTGTGCCCATACTGTGGAGGAGCTGCACATATTTTAAATAGTGTCATACTTTGATTCCTTAGAAACACTACGGCACTGAATGTGACCAGTGGCTGAAGGTTAGCTTCATCCACAATATCTCTTACTTCGTTTGAACTTCAGTTAATTCTATTTTTATATACTGGAAAGTCTGTCTGCTATAAAAATCTTTATTTCGGCAATTTGTTCCAGTATTTAGTTTATTTAGTTGAAATTTTTTCCTATTCCAATTTTATTTTCCTACCACCTTTCTAAAAATTCACTCTGCGAATGACTATATCCCAAACACAACCATTTTAAGGGACTCTATGTCCGTGTAAATCAAATTCCAATGCCACTAAATTATTAAGTGTGGTCATGAAATCGAACTCGCTTTATCACTAAACGTTTAGTGAGTGAAATCCCATTGGCTCTATACTGAAATCATAGTTTCTCTATAAAATACATTGACTTTTCTTGTTTTGAATAGTTTTATCCAGTTTTATAATGTAGACTCGGATATAGTGCACAGAGAACCAACGATAAGAGATAGAAGAATACAAAGACCAATAAATATAAATACATGAACACAACTGATTCAATAGGTTTAAGACAAACAGGAATGCTGATCAAGTTAAATTAAGTGAAGCCAGACCAATATTTGTGTTGAGCTCAAGATTTCTAACATGAGAACACATTGCAGGTGTAAACAGCTAGAATTTACGAAGAGGCAATCAAGTTATTCTAATAAGAGTGCCTGCTTGTTCTTAGATTGTAGTCCAGTTCAAATTTGACAAACATGGATGCCATGTAAAGAAATGTCCAATGTTATTCAACAATTTTCTACATTTCTTTGTTTATATAAGTATAATGCTCCGCTTCAGTCTTCTACAATCATAGTAAATAATTGCTTCGCACGACCAAAATCTACATGAATCTACAAAATTGAGATCGCCAAGAAATCCATTTTTGAATAGGCAGGGCTTATACTGCTAAGAGGAATAAGGACTAAGATGAAAAAACAAGAACATCAAAAATAAATGGGTCAGGATTAATAATTATTACATTAAATTCATTAAAAGTTTCACATTTCTATAATTTATTTACATTTGTAAAAATTATAATCAAAGTTTGTACAAGAAATGAACTAAATTTAATTCAATTCGATAGAATGATCCGAGCAAATAAATAACCAAAAAACCGTTATCTTCGTCGATTGTCACCTCTATTTGAATGTCCTCGTTTCCTGTTACCGTCTTTTGATGATTGGGGTCTTTTGTACGGATTATTATTATTATGACTGTGGTGTTGCTTATTATTACGTGAAGCATATTTAGATAAATGGCTTTGATCATTATTTCTCGACGATGAATAATCGTTTCTTGTATTTTTCAAATCGATATTTAGTAAGAAATCTGCCCCAAGACGTGATAGAAGTTCAACATTGAATGGATTATTTCTATTTCTGTCCATTTTCTGTTCAGTTTCTTTTGGTATGAGGCTAGGATCAATTGTTGGATTTATAGCTCGTGGACCACCACCAAAACGGAGGGAACTATTGTCAGAGAGATTTTTGCCATCACCTCTATTACGTGTATCATTATTTTCTATATGAAATCTCGGAACAGGAGGATATGCAAAAGATTTTCCTGTAGAATTATTATTACTGCTTTGCTTTGGTTTTAGAACCAAACGTTGATTGAATAATTTCACCCCATCAAAAAGTTCCAATACATAAGGTACTGTGCACCTGTGACGAAAATGAACAAATCCAAAGGTTTTTTGTCGACCATCCTTATCTTTGGGTATGCGAACAGATTCAATGGGACCTCCCTAAGATTTAAAAAAAGATGAAAAAAAAAATTCATATTCAAAATATTAGGTAATAATGAAATTATAATAAATATATTAATTACCTGTATAAATAATTCATAAAGAATTTCTTCTGTACATCTTTCGTTAAGGTTTGCACAAAAAATAATCCTTTTATCTTCATCGTCTTCATCATCATCAACATTGTTGTTTCCCGATTCAGGTTGTTGTTTCTTATCAATAAACATTGTTCTTTATAATATTTGTTGTCCAAAATAAATATTAATTTCGATATGTAGAACTTAAATTTAATATTTTTTTTGTCTATTGCAACCAAATGTGATGTGATTTTCTTGTTTTGTTTGGTATATAATTTTTCTGACAAGCTATTTTTTGACACTGCGTATTCTTTTATATTTATCTACAAAATGGCGTCCTAAGAAAAAAGAGATGCAGCTATAATTGCAAGGTTTGCGATTTATATTTGGATTTCATAAATGTTCACAAGTAGATGGCAACAGTTTCGATAAGATTATAGTATTTAAAAAACAATAATTATTAACTTTTTCAGCTAATTAGAATATAATAATTGGCAAATGGGATATAATATTATTTCCGCTTATAATTAGTTGTACGGAATTCTAAGAAAAAATTATTTAAATAGAATTTTTTCTGGGGATTGGATCCAATTGGATCTGTCGATGTTATGACGCCATGACATTCGAATTGGAATTTAATTTTCTCGTAACGGAGCTTTATCTTACACGCAAAAAGTTGGATGGTAAACAAATTCTATAAATAATTAAGTGGTTTTTTTCTCCACTTATTCGACTTATTTTTGATTAATCTTCTGTTCCAATAGTTAAAATATTTGATAATATGTTTAGACTTTCATTTATTGCGAAATGCAAATTAGATCACAAGATCCTAACCTCAAAGTGCGAAAACTAAGGAAAGTAGTTTCATCTAGCTCAGCTCAGGTAATTATATTTATCTACTTCTATTAATTTTGCTTTTTAAAATTGGTATACAGATTATTTGAATAAAAAGAAAGACTCGCGTTTCATATGTTTTATTAATAAATGAATTTGAATTTCGTTATTTTTTTCGTATATAAAGTTGATTAAGTAGCGTGATTTGGAATGTCATGATATATCTATGTAGTTATTTATGTAGATATACATATATTATTTAAAATATATTTATGGTCTCCTCGAAATGCTTTGATTATCTTACTAGATAGATATGGTTCAACACTTTTTTTTCTTAATATTTATATTTACAAAATCATTCTTTTTAAATAAATCTCATATTGAAATCTTCTTGATTTTATAAATATAATATAAATAATAAAACCAATTTCATGAACAGGTCTACTGAGATGTGCAACTAGTTGATCATTGAATTATCGGATCCAAACTCTAAACTGCCGGAAAAAAATGTAGTAAGGATATTTCTTAGAATCTCAGGAATGGAATCTACCAGAATAATTTAACATGGATTTTATATGGAAAAGAAAGGTAAGAGGAAATTGGTTGTCTAGTTTTTCGGCAAAGAGCAACGATTGTTAACAAGAACCTTGGATATAATATAGTGTAGGTAGATAGGTACCTACCTAAAAACACCAACAAATATTGTTGCTCTTAGAAAGACCTATAGTAGGCAAGTGTTAATTTTGTTTTTAAAATATATTCCTATAATCGATTATTATCGTAACAATTTTATGTTATTAAAAGTGCAAAATATCGTTCAGTGTGGAATCAATCAGAAGTTGCAGCCTTTCGAAATTTTTACATAGATTTTAATTTCAAAATTATAAAAAAAATCAGTACCGCAGAAAATTATGAAAATATATCTACAGGGAATTTTTCTTTTTAAGCACAACACGAGATAATAGATAATAATAATAATAATAGATATTAATTAGGATTTTATGAAGATCCCAAACCCGAGCCATCCAATATCTGTGCAAGACGCGCTTTGTGTACCTAAACTGTCGTTTATACATATATGACAAAATTAGTCCTCCCAATAGTCTTAAGAATGGTTCTTTATGTTCGAAACTATTGTAAAATTTTATATATTTATCTTAATGAAATTACAATAAGAATTTAGCTGAAAATGAGTCCATATAAAACTTGAGAACGCGTTGTTTTCCAAAATAAAATTTCTGGCAATGTGCCTAGCCATTGCAGGTAGGTACACAGGACATAAACGAAGAAAATAATGATAACAAGAAGATTTGCCAGCTCTTCATTTAATTAAAATGAATGTCAATGGAATATTGTAAATAAAATACGCACGCTAATATTTTACCTAACTAATATTTTCTGATTATTCTCTTTTAAAATTCCATGTCGGGATTATAAGGAGAGACGCAAAGAAAATAGCGGTAATTATCACATTTGCCTTCTCCTCTTCCAAAATTTTATCATTTCATTGGTTAATAAAATACCCAAAACACTAACACTAATTCACTATCCTCTCTCTTTTATAATTCTATAATTCGGGGCATGCGCAGCAAAAGTAGAACAGAATTTGCAAATGATCTATCTGTTGATCGCCTATTATTTGGTATTATTCGTGAATGAGACAAAATATAATAATGTAGCGACAGCCATATTTCGACTGCAATTGTTTTTTTCTCTCTCTAAATTACCCCTTATACCAAATATCAATCAATGGGTATACAAATGAGAAAATTGTTGACTTTCCGAAATTAAAATTTCGTAATTTAATAGCTTGAGAAATTTTTCGATTTGTTAGGTGGTGTGATATAATTTTATTGTTGATTTGTATAGTTATGGAAATAACAATGGCTGCTGATTTATTTTCGGAATAGGTAGAACTATTTTCCCATGCCAATGTCAGTTGTTTTGATATGACCAGCCGGTATGAATTTTTCTATAATGAAATGAACACTTTCTTTCAGTCACTACCGTGAACGTGTTTTTTTCTCTAATCTAGCGGTTTGATGAAATTAAGATTTTGTAATTACCTGGAAAAGTTTTCCGATTTCATGTTGTGATTTTTATAGGATTTAATTTAATGTAGTTTTAAGTTTTTTTTTATGCATGGTAATAACGATTCCTAAAAAAATATAAAAAAATTTCTATCAAATTAGAAAATAATTAAAATTTTCGCGCATTCGTCTTTTTCTTGACGACTTGAGAAAGCGATGTCATTCCAAGATAAAATATCTGGCAATGCGCCAAAATCTATCAGCATTGATGATGACAGCTACCACATTTGCCCTCTCCACTCCTCATCGAAAAGTTAAAATGACTGCTTATTACCATTGGTTAATAAAATACACACACTAATATTTTACGTATAACTACTAAATGTTTTTTTCTTTAGTACTCTTTTGCAATTCAATATTTCGGTTATAAGAGAGAAGAAAAAAATAACGGTAATTATCACGTTTGCCTTCTCCTCTTCCAAAAATTCTTCATTTCATTGGCTAATAAAATACTCAAACCCACTAACACTACTTCACTATCCTCTCTCTTGTATAATTCTATATTTCGGGCATGCGCAGTAGAACAGAGTTTTACCAAAGAACTGCATTTTTCCATATAAATGATCTGAATTTTGTTGATCGCCTGGTATTCGCTATCTCTGTAAAATGTACAAGAGTGAATGGGACGAAATTATAAAATACCAAAAAAGCAAACGATAGCGCCAGGCATGTTTCGATTGGAATTGTTTTTTTTCTCTAAACTAGTTGTGATATTTCTGTCAATAGATGGCTCCGGGGGTACCGAAATGAGATATGTTTGGCTTGACGAAATTAGGATTTTTTGATTAGCTGGACGGCTGGACCCGTATTTCGATTTCATGGTGTGATTTTTATATTGATTTTTAAGTAGAGCTTGGAACTTTTATGACTTTTTTCAAAAACTCTATAGAATACGAGTTATTATTATCTTTTATTTCATAAGAATTAAACAAAATTATAAGAAATAAGAATTTTAAAATAATAAAAATTAGTAATTTTTATTATTGAGACTCCCAAAATAACCATTATTTTTAATTGTTATTTTTAATTATACAAAACAAAAACTTTTTGATAGTATTTCGAGACTTTTATTTCATAAAAGTCTTTTTAAAAGTCTTTTGAAACTTTTATTTTATAAACAAAATCTTAAAAGTCTTTTGAGACTTTTATTTTATAAAAATCTTTTTAAAAGTCTTTATGTTTATTATTTAAATATTTACAGTATTTACGGTCTGATTTAAAAAAAGACCATCTTCCGCGCTGTTTATGATAATGTTTCAATCGATTTTATCCATACGGACATTCATATAGGGTATCATAAGTAGGTATTGGTCTTTTAGATTAATTCTAGCCTTTTTACTTGTTTTTGTTTTATTTTATTTTTTTTTAATTTCCTTCTAATTAAAAGAAAAGCCATCCTAAAATTCGAACGCATTACAGACAGACAGAGTCTGGACTTTTCTTAAGTTTATATGATATAAACAAATTATGTTATGTAAGTACATACATATGTATATGGATCAAATCGATTAAAATGTTATAAACAGCGGGAGAGGTTTTTCTTTTACATTAGACCGTAAATACTTTATATATTTAAATAAAAACATAAAGAAAGTCTATTAAAAAGATTTTTATAAAATAAAAGTCTCAAAAGACTTTTAAAAAGATTTTTATAAAATAAAAGTCTCAAAAGATTCTTAAAAAGACTTTAATAAAATAAAAGTCTCGAAATACTCTCAAAAAGTTTTTTTGTTAGATAAAGGTCTGAAAAGACTTGAAACTTTTATTTCGTACAATAAAAGTTTAAAAATAAAAGCTAAAAGTGTTATTAAAATTGATTTTTTAAATATAAAAGTTTCCAGTCGGACCTCACTTAAAAAACGACTTAATGGAGAGTTATTTTCAGGCTCTGTTTTTAAGCTTTGTTTAGACATGGAAACAGCGATGAATCCTAAAAAAGTAAAAATATAAAAAAAAAAGAAAAAAATGTATCAAATTAGAAAATATTTAAATTTTTGCATGTTCTTCATCCTTTTCTCGACGATCCATAATTTGAAAAAATTTCTGGTTTCTAGTTAGGTAGATACTGTCAGCAGTAAACAAGAAAAAACGGAGAAAATAGTGGGTCCAGATTAAATTTGAGTGGACTAATGAAGATGATAGATAGATAGGTATTAATGAAAAGATTAACTTTCTGTAACAATATATTTTCCAATGAATTTCCATTTATACTTCAAACAAATCGTTAAATATTAAAAAAAAAAAATAAAATTTATATTTTGTACAAAAATGAAAACACATTGATTAAAGCAAAACGCGTCGCCAGCTTACTGAATACTTTTAAGTGTTTTTTCAATATTTCTATATGTTTTTGATGGAATCACTTCTAACAGCAATCTGCTGTAGCTATGATGATTTGATAAAAGTCGAAATAGCGCCTTAGCATAACTTCTCGTCTCCAGACTACCTTCGAGCAAAAGATTAGCTCCAGTAATTATAAATTTATCTCGATTTTCCCGATTCATGTTGTATATTCGATCACAGCCAATTCGATCAGCCAAACGATTTAGAAGTTTTGCTGTACTCGTACGAACCATTGCATTTTGATGAACAGCACCACGATTCGTTAAAATATGAAGTATTTTCGACGGCATCAAATTATCACACATCGATTCTAATGCACGTGTTGCATCTGCTCGCAGAAAGCGATTTGTATCAGCTGTTCGATGTAGCAGACTTCCGACCAAATCATCACATTCCTGCTCTAAGTGCTTACTACGAATTGTGAAAAGTTCTGTTGATGCTTGACATGCTGCTCTTGCAACTTGAGATCTTAGATTTCTTGCAGTTTTTGCCAATTGTATACAAACCATGTGCATATGAAGATCTAATAGTTCTGGATGGTATCTCATTAGACGAACAAATGAACGCAGACCTTGTATAACAGTTTCCCAATCAGGAGAGTCCAGTTGAGCAATTGATTGATTAAATGCTTCCTTGGGTCTATCGTATTTTGTTAAAGTCTGCGGAAATACTTCAGCTTTGCTAAGTTTTATAGATTGTTTTACAGGTGAAACTCTTCGATTTCTTCCGAATAGTGTTGTTTTTGATTTTCGCATTAATGGAATATGTCGAGGTTTGTTTAGCATAAAATCATTGGGTAATCCATCATCTAGACTAGTTGTGTGGCTAGGCTGATAATCTGAACTAGCCTCTGTGCTTGTTATACTTTTTGTATCTAATTCAGGTTTTAGGGATGATGGTTCAAATATTAAATCAGAACTTTTCGCTATTGAAAATTCTCGTGCTATTGGTTTCACTTCCATTGTAGGAATTGGAGATGTAGATGAGCTTATTGGCTGAAATGATTTAATAATATCTTTTGATTCATATACTGTTTGCAGTTCTTCGTCATCTTCTTGTTCTTCGTCTTTTTCTTTACTTTCAGCATTTTTTTGTGTTACACTATCATCTTCTTTAGAAGAAGAAATGAAGTCAACTATGTCATTCGCCGATGATTGTACTTCTAGAAGTGTTGTCTCATTTTGTTCTACAACTGCAGCAACAGTTTCTTCAATAGATTTTTCTGCAATAGTAACTGTATTTTCTTCATTGTAATCTGTTGCTTTAGTTATCATTTCTTCGATTTTTGATTGATCTTGAATAATATCTTTCTCAGCACTTTTACTAATTTCTGGCATGTCAATCAACTTGTTTGAATCGTTCGTAATATTTTCAGGTATTTCCTCAACAATATAAATTTCTTCTTCTTCTTTACATTTATTATTATTACCTTCCTCCTTATTATTATTTGATAGATTATCCTCGTTAGATTCTAATTGATTTTTATTAACCGCCGGAGGGGTAGATATTATCTCACTTTCATAGTCAACATTAGAAAAAGATTGAGATCTGCTAGGTGGAACTGATATGTTTTGTACACTTTTACTGGAAAATGTTCTAGAAATGCGACCTAAATCACTTTTAACACTAGTCGGTGTCACCATTTCTCCTAATACCCGTGTTGGAGTTGAATGACCTGAACTTAATCTATCTTCCGATGATAATTCACTGGACTCAATAATATAGCCACCATCGCCATCGCCATCGCCACCACCACCCCCATTTAAAAGCGGGTCTTTATCTTTATGTAATGAGTTGAGTGAATTTTGTAGTCTCATTTGATTATCATTGGTGGGTGTTTCGTGTTGTTCTGCAGGTGCTGTCTTTGAAAGGGTTTCGATTTTTTTAATATCCTCGGATTGCCTACTTCTACCATTTAATTGTTCATGGTGATGGATACAATCGGACGTTGAATGGTATATTTGCTGCTGCTGCTGCTGCTGTTGCTGTGGTGGTTTATTGCTGTAAAAGAAAAAAAAAAAGAAACGTATAAGTTGTGAAATTAATTGGGTTTCTATAGAGAAGAATTTTTTCTCGATTTTTATAAATACGAGTGGTTGCATGATGGTGTCTTAGAATTGCTTGGGCCGCATGTACATAGTCATGGATGTTATTTGAAATTCTAATTTTATTGATTTTCTTTCTTGGTTTTTCTTTTACTTTGTGCGGAAAAAAAATCATTCGAAGGTCGTTGTTACTTGGAAAGTACCCCCCCCCCCCAATCGTTTTCGTTTCTTTCTTTGTAAAAATTTTAGAGTTAGCTAGTAGTTACTCTGAGTAACTACTTTAGCTGTGAGAAGGGTTCGATATAATCTAGATTTTATTTTTTTCCTGCCTTCTTAAGTAGGTATAGGTATTTGGTAAGAAATATGTAATATAGCTACTAACGATTTAAATAATAATTAACAGTATAATTAATGGAGGCATTTCGATAGAATGATTGAATGTGTGTATGTCCGTCATAACTTATATTCAGTATGTAGGTCAGCATACATTAATTTAAGGAGAAAGCGTCAGTTATACCTACTTATAAATGTACGTAGAAGGTGATTAGAATTCATAGGATAGAAGACGATTAAATTCTTTCAATATGTATGCATTTTTGTTGACAGAATTTCAGGAAAAATTGTTATAATTCAAATATTTATAATATTAAGGGATAAGTATAGTTTTTAAGCCCGAAAATAAGTGAGTTTTGATTTTTTTTCTTTTTTGACAAACTCATCGTAATATTTGTTTTTCTTTTGTGGTAAGTAGGTATAAATGGCATTTTTAAGTTACACAAGGACTTTTTGAGACCAATCCCTTTAACTCGTACACGAATTTGTCTGTCTATTTATTTATATATTTCTTTTTTACTATTTTCAACACTCTCGAAATTTGGCACACAGGTTCATGTCGCGTGACAATTGAATCTATCAAAATTTGAACCGGAAATGTCCATGGAAAGCCCGGAAAATCGGGAAAAATCATTTGAAAATTTGGTACAATTAGTGATAAATCCGTTTCAGGAAAAATGCAGAATTTTCCGACTTTTCCGAAAAATTTTCCGGTAAAAAAGTTTTCTAAATTATGCAGGATCAAGTTCCCTATCAACTGGCATCATTACTTTCTCTCCGACAATGGTGAAAGCTTGCAGAAAAAATCAAGGAAAATTCATGTAAAACGCTTTTCCGGAGTTTTTCAGACCATGGAAGCTTTTGAGCGTTTTGCAACCTAAGACAAAGTTGTAGAGCGAAATGAGTTGCATAAAGTTGCTTTTGTGGAAAACTCCGTGGAAAACCCGGAAATTTTCATCGATATGATTAGTGATAAATCTGTTTCAGGAAAATTGCAGAATTTTCCAATTTTTCTGGAAAATTTTCCGAAAATTTCCGGAATTTTCCGACTTTTCCGACAAAAAAGTTGTATAAGCTATGCGGAATCATTTTTTTCCGTCCTACTGGCATCAATACTTTCTCTGCAACAATCATGAAAACTTGCATGAAAAATCGAGGAAAATTCATGTAAATTTTTAAAAAAAATTTCATAGTAATAGGAAAAGTCTGTGGAAAACATGGAAAACCGGGAAATTCATGTTATATGGGATCAAGTTGGAATAAATACAGCTAAAAAGCGCTGTTTAAAAGATAATTTGAATTTCAGAAAACTGTTGCAGTACCTACTTCAACGATTTGATACTCGAATAAATTTTTTGAAAAACTGGTAAGTCAGTGTCTTTTCAGCCGTCATAAAATTGTTTTAAAATATCTCCATGCAGCACGTAATAACAATTTAGTTAACGTGAAAAAAGGCAGAAAATAAAATAAGTAAAAAACGAGTTTTCAAACAAAAATAAGGCCAAGCCGCATGAAAAAGTAGAAAATAAACTTTTCTTCACACACAGAGGTGGACTCAGATTTTATTCGCTGACAATCACCGATATATTTCAGTATGATCAATCAGAGGTAAAAAAGTGATTTGATTCATGTAGAGAAAGAATTTTCAAGAGAAATGTCCCAATCAAAAAATCTGAGTCCACCTCTGTATGTGAAGAAAAGTTTATTTTCTACTTTTTCATGCGGCTTGGCCTCAGTTTTGTTTGAAAACTCGTTTTTTACTTATTTTATTATCAAGATAATTTATTAATAATTTTATTAAACAAGGAAATAGGTACATATTTTAAAATAGTATTGCCGACTATGTACCTACATACCTATAGGTACTTTTGGTCGGTGTGCAGCCTAGCACCTATCAGAGTAATCTGAAGGTAAAAAATGGGATAGTATATGCTGACATTGAACCGACTTATAAAAGAGAAAAAAACATTAACATTAACATTTTGAAAAAAATCGTTTTTTAATGTTTTATAAAAATATAAAAAAAAAATGACTGCCGATTCAATCTATGATGAAATTCATATAGATATATAGGTACTGATGGGAATTTAGTTTAAATTGATCGGGCGACTATACTATATTTTGAATTATTCTGCAGACCAATTTCAAAAACGTGGTTTCGACAAAAACACATTTAAAGGCCGATTCACACCGCCGCGATAGCGATTGCGATAACGTAGCGATAGTGATAACGAAGCGACAGCGATAGATCGCTACACATAGTTTTCAATCTAAATGCTCACACCAACGCGATAGATCACAGTGATACAAAGAATTTCTGTCGCGTTTGACCAGCGATTCAAATGTCTATCGCAGCATGCACAATTTTAGTCACCTATAACGAGCTGTCAGATCAAAATTGATTAGTGAAAATTCAAGTGGGTGACGAAAAAGTAATGACCCTATTTGGTTCAGCTACAACTTCTTTTCTAAATTAGAAAACTAGAATTAGTTTTTTAAATATGTAGGTATATTTGTGCTATGAAATTTCGTCGAATTAGGATTTGAAGATGATGTCTCTTAAATGGTGACCTCCAGAGGTGATGCACATTTCAGCCCTATTTATGACATTTTCCATAACTTGCCGTAACACTTCCGGCGATATGTTCCTGATTTCTTGATGAATGTTTTCTTTTAGTGCTGCGAGAGTCTGTAACTTGTTCACATACATCAGTGATTTAAAATAACCCAAAGAAGTCTGGACAGGTCAGATCGAGTGATCTTGCAGGCCAAGGCAAATTGCCAAAATGAGAGATAACACGGCCTGTAAAAGCGTCCCTCACCAAGTCTATAGTGGCACGCGCTGTGTGTGCCGTGGCGCCGTTTAGTTGGAACCAGATGTGCTCCAGCTCCAATTCATCCAAACTGGGTATCAAGAACTCACGTAACATGGTTCTGTAGCGCTCGCCAGTGACAGTTATCGCATTGCCTGCAGCGTCTTCGAAAAAATAGGGTCCGATCACTCTTTCAGCACAAGCGCCACACCATAAAGTAATTTTTAGTGGGTGTAAAGGTGTTTCTTGAATAGTGCGTGGATTTTCAGTGCCCTAGAAGCGAGTATTCTTCTTATTGACATGCCCCGAGAATTAAAAATGCGCTTCGTCACTCATAACCAATTTTGAAAAAAAAAATCATCCTCTTCAAGGTTGAGTTTTATGACGCGTTGGTTATATACTCTAGACGAACTCGGTGGTCAGTAGGCAGCAGCTGATGAGTCATCTAAGTTTTACACGGAAACATCTTCAAGTCTTTGACCAAAATACGCTGCAGGGTCCGCCTGTAAATGTCCAATTGCGTGCCACGTCGCCCCGTTGATGTTTCTGGACACTCTTCCACATCTTCACGCACAACATCGATATTTTCGGCTGTACAGCCTGTTCTTGGTCTGCCAGACTTAGGTCTATCCAATGTGCGCCAGTTGCTTCGAGGCGTGTGGCAAAGCGTCGCATTGTGCGAGTAATTTCTATAGTGCCAGTAATTTTACGCCACCCGTTAGGTGTTGAAAAATGATTGAAAATCATATAAAGGAATACCCAATTTTATATGATCTGAATTTAAAACATTATAAAAATAGTAGAAACAAGTAAAATAGCTAGAGTTGGCTTAATACCAGTTCTTATGATACCCTAGATGAATACTCGTATGTCATTTTGTATGGTCATCCTTCTGTGCAAGTTTGATTTTTGAAGTGGTTTTTCGCATATATTTCTAGAATGGTGTGGTTGCACAGCAAAAATGATTATAACCAATTTCATAGGATTTCGTATTCTGAAAAATATTTCGGTACATTAAAACTGTATAGGACTTATCGTTTTCACAGTATACGTAAAAATCCTATATGGCAACAGCAAGAAGGAGTTGTCCGATTTAACCCATTTTTGGAATTATATTTACTATTTTTATGAAAACACTGTGTACAAAATTTCAGCTCTCTACGTTGACACGTTCTCAGGCAGTGTCCAAATATGCTGTGAAAATCGAAATTTTTGTATAGCAATCCTACGAAGGAGTTATTCTTCGATTTGTCTAATTTTCGAACTTAATTTCACTTTTATGTATGAACATAATTTTACATTTCTTTTTGCCTAAATTCCTGTTGTTTATTATGAAAATTGCCTTGAAAGATTATGAGAAAAAAATGGTGATGAGTATGACAACTTTTTGAAGAGCTCATCTTGTCGCCTCTACACTGCTGTTACATGTCCAGAGTATATATACTCAGTGAGGTGGGACTATATTCTATAATAATATAATAATAATATAATTTTGATTTTCAACAAAGTAAACTAGCTGAAGTTGTCCGTTCTTAGCGCTGGAATCTCCCTTAGATTTCTCCCTTAATTTATTTTTTGTTTATTCTTTTTTTTTTTTTTTTTAATTTTTTTTTCTTTTTTTTTTAGTTCTTAAATTTTTTAAATCTTGTTTTTTTATTTATTTTTTTATTTAAAAAAAAGGAATATTTTGATTAGAACGCGTTACAGACTGAGTCTGGGCTTTTCTTGTATTTATTGCCGTTGTTAATAATAGTATGTGCCTTCTAAACATGGATCTAGTGCTTTCAGTCTTTTATCACTCTATTCGCAGTATCATTCATTGGTATGTACATATAATCTTAGAATAATAAAATTTTGGTATTAAGACTGAATTAAGAGAGTCGTAGGCTCGGGAGTTTTAGAATAAGAGTGTTAAGTGAGGCATTAACTACCTAGTTTGTTGGATATTTAAGAAAACGTTCTTTGATGCATTCCTAATTTAAAAAATCCTGAAAATGTCCACACCCTTCTTCAAGTCTCATCGCGCTAACCATTCTTGTCGACTCCTGTAATTTCATTCCTTGGAGCTGATTCTGTTGAATTTCATGCTTGGTGGTCTCTTTTGGAATCTTCAAGATTGCATTTTGGCAGAGCTCCCTATTATACAGTTTTTGATAGGAGGTAAAAACCAATTTGTCAGCCCAAGCAGGGTAGGGTAGGGACTTATGAATAGAAGGATTTGTTAAAATGACTAGAAATTTGCTTTATAAAAAAATTAGGTAGTTACATATATCTAGGTAGTACAACAGACAACATACCTACAAGTAAGATGTAAGTTGTCTCAAGTAGGTAGAGGTAGTACCTAGCTAAATTTACTGGCCAAATTTATCCGCCAGTTTTATGTTAAAAAAAAAATGTATAATGTCTGTAGCAACATCAAACTCCACGTTATAGATAAAACTGGAGTTTAAATTACTATTTTCCCATGCCCATTTCAGTTGAGGTCAGCCGGAATGAATTTTTCTATAATGAACACCCTCAGTCACTACCGTGATCGTGTTTTCTTCTCTTATCTAAAAGTTTCATGAAATTAAGATTTTTGTCATTATACCTATGATTTTTACATGTAGGTATTTAATTTGGTTTTAAATTTATTCAGGCATGGAACTGACGATGGTTCCTGAATATAAAAAAAAAAATTCTTTCAAATTAGAAAATAATTAAAATTTTTGCACGCTCATATTTTTCTTGACGATCGCAATTTGAGAAAGCGATGTCATTCCAAGATAAAATGTCTGCCAATGCGCTAAAATCTATTAGCATTGGACTGGACATGATGATGATGATAGCTACCACATTTGCCCTCTCCTCTGTTCTTCCAAAAGTGAAAATGGCTGCTACATTGGTTAATAAAATCCACCCACACACTAATATTTTACGTATTATTACTCTTTTGCAATTCAAATTTCGGTCATAAGAGAGAAGCAAAAAAAATAACGGTAATTATCACGTTTGCCATCTCCTCTTCCAAAAATTGTTCATTTCATTGGTTAATAAAATACCCAAACTCACTAACACTACTTCACTATCCTCTCTCTTGTATAATTCTATATTTCGGGCATGCGCAGTAGAACAGAATTTTACCAAAGAAATGTATTTTTCCATATAAATGATCTGAATTTTGCTGATCGCCTGGTATTCGCTATCTCTGTAAAATGTACAAGAGTGAATGGGACGAAATTATAAAATCCAGAAAAACAAACGATAGCGGCAGGCATGTTTCGCCTATAATTGTTTATTTTTTTTCTTTAAACTAGTTGTGATACCTCTGTCAATAGATGGCTCCGGGGGTACCGAAACGTAATTTAATAGCTAGTGAAATTTTTCGATAGATATTCTATGTACCTAGATAGTGTGATTTAATTTCGTTGCTAAGATTTGTATAGGATATTATTCATTTTCAGAAAAGAAATGTTTTCGCATGCCCCGTGTCAAGTACTTTGATATACATATGTATGTAAAGAGAAGTTTTCCGATTTCCTGGTATGATTTATATAGATTTTTCCTTTTTTTTTGTTATTAAGAATTGTTTAGACATGTCTAAACAGACAAAAAATATCAAATTTGATAATAATTAAATTTTTGCACTTTTTTTCGTAATTTTGTTTAATGACCGATAACTTGAGAACGCATTTTTCTTTCAAGATAACATTCTTGTCGGAAGTAGCAATTAGGTACCTATACCTAAAAAAATCAAATTTTTAAAGATTTTAAAATGGATTTTAAAATTATCAGGCAGTTAATATAAAAGAAATATACTGGGCTCTGGTGTCTGCTTATAGGCATCTATGTGACAATTATACAGATGGATTTAGTGTATACTCTACCTGCAATTTCGGGATTTGTTCAGATGTTACAGTCTTCTAATTTTAGTTTTTTACCAATTCTTGAAAGGGTTAACAACAGAGGACAAAAGAACTCCTCACACTCAGCAGAAAGGAACTAAGGCTCATAACGGGCCTATTTACTGGGCATTGCCCACTTAGATACCATCTCAAGAAGATGGGTAAGGTCGATGATGAGACCTGTCGATTGTGTATGGAAGACGATGAAACTGCTGAGCATATCCTGTGTGATTGTGAAGCTCTATGCCGCATAAGGCTAAGACATCTAGGAAAGGCATTTCCAATGCCTGAGGATGTTGTTAAGATGGCCCCCAAGGACGTTATAGGTTTCATTAAGGACCTTAAGTTCGAATGGGCGCCCTAGGGCGTTTAGGGGTAATGTCACAAAAGATCTCCTAGGTCGCGGTGGCAGGATGAGAGGCGGGAGTCCTGTCTGCATCCCCCGGAATGATAATAATAATAATAATAATAATAAAGGGTTAACAAGAGCAACTCATCGCATCCTGTGCTTTTCCGTACCACTGTCCTCTTGAATTATCATAACCCATCTGAGGCACCTTATTTATTTGAATAAATTTTATTGTTTTGTATTTTTATATACCATCAACTGGTTGATTGGTTGATGGTATATATAATGTTTCCGATTCATATCTTAATTTTAGTAGAACTAGTATTCGGTATACAGCTAAAGTTTCTCACCTTAGTTAGAGTTCTTCTACTTATTATAGTTACATACGACTTATATACGGCTTATATTAGAAGACCAGAGCTGTACATGTTCATTTTCAACTTAAAAACTGCGGTTGTTGATAGTTAGTTTTTGCTGTCGATATTTCCTGTTCTACTTTCGGATGTTGTTGAAATCATATAATCGTCGCCCTATCCGATTTTTATTTTCATAACCTCGTACCTCTCAAAAAGCCTTCTTTTATCGCAAGAATATATCTTACCAAACTGCTCTACTTATGTTGCTGTTTTAAACTTTCACATGTATCTACACCTACTTTAATAACGAACATCATTACGAGCTGAATATACTTATACTAACCTTAAGATTCCTAGCCTTTGCATTATATTTTATACAAGCGCGTACTTATTACCAGTGGCGGTACCATCTAGAGGGCGCCTTCACCCTGAAAACAACAAAAAAAAGCTTACGATAAGCCTATTCCCAAGAAAGAAGAGGGTAGCGATCCCTCAAATATTCGACCAACTGAAATTACTTCGATTTTTTCAAAGGTTTTTGAATCTATTATCTCATCAATTATCGCCATTGTAACTTCCGGACTGGACACTCATCTGGAGACTTGCTGACTTTCTTTCGGAATATTCGAACCGTAGTCTTCACAATTTTGGTAATTACAAAGTCGTCGATCTAGATATTTAAAATGTCTTTGATAGAGTCTTGCATCCAGTCCTTTTAGTTAAGCTTAAAGCACTTGGTCTATGCCCTCCTCTTCTATTGTAGATTGAAAGTTTTTTACCTGTTCGCAAAATACCGGTTGTAGTAGAGGAGATTTCACCAGAACCTCACCCTATAAATGCCGGTGTGCCCCAGGGCTCTGTTTCTCTCCACATCTCTTCTTAATTTGCATAAATTATCAGCTTTCCCTTACTTTTAAACCCATCCATAGTTTTGCCTATGACAGTAGCCTTGATTTCGCTTACTCCTTTGACACTCTTGGGAGCTCTAGAAAGAATGCCACATCTGTCAAACGATATTGCATGATGAGATCATTGAATGACGACCTTGATCATATTCTCGCCTTGAGTAAAGCGATTTGCGTCGAATTCAAGGCACCTTTGTCCCAAAGCTGTCTCAGCTCTTTGAAGGAAGATCATAACTTTTCACTTCCATTTCTTTTGATGGAGCACTGATTTAGAATACACCGTCTTTATACATTTTTGGCATTAATACTTAATTCCTGTAAGCTAACCTGGATAGATCACATCTTCTCTGTTGCAAAAGAATCATCGAAATTTCTAGAATTTCTGAAAAGGTGTAGAAATATTTCAGCCCATCGGTTCTAGCGCTCCTCTACAAGTCCTACACCAGACCTAGAATTTAATACAATTTCCATATCTGGACCGGGGCTCTATCACCTTCATGTCATGCTGTGCTTTGCATCATAAGATATCCCCTGAACTTGCCAATATAAAAAAAAACAAACTTTCTTGACTTTAGTAGTGGTAAAGTACGTAGCGCTTTAATTCCTGTATTTTTCAAAGTTACAATTTATGATTAATACGTCAATTTGAACAATATGTGTTTCCTTATTTTTACTAACTAAAATGTACGATTTGGAAGTTTTACGCTTCCATTATTTATAAACCAAAACAAAATAAATAATTTAACGCCTCGTTTGACTTTCGCGAGTGGCAAAAGTTGAACGTTGAGCCAGTGGCGTAGCTAGAGCTTCTGCCGCCTGGGGCGGTCTCGAATTTGCCGCCCTTTTTAACTTAATCATAATCAAGAGTGGTTATTAACAATTATTGAACATAAATAAATAAATGAGTATTTTTTTATTTTGTTTACAATCTGTACACATAATGATAAAACGTATTTTGATTTATATATTTATTTTTCTTGCCCTTTTATTACAAAAGTCTTGGATGACATTGTCAAAATTTATATTATCTGTTAGCTCTCTTTTTATGGGCAGGATCGCTAGATTTCGTAATCTTAAATCACTCATTGTGGAACGAAGATAATTTTTAATCAATTTTAATTTGGAAAAGGTCCGTTCACAACTAGCGACACTTGTTAAAAAAATTAATTCTTAATAATATTACTATATTGGGAACAAACAGAGTTTTCCAAATATTAAAAGTTCAAGAGGCCTACCTCGTTTTTCCAACCTTTTGCCTGCTCTTGTACATCAGGTATATAGAGACATAAAATTCTGGATCATTTTCCTTTCAATATGAAACTGATCCTCGTCAATGTTAACAAAGTTATTTACTAGAGACATTCAAAATTTTCATTTCAAACATTAGATGGTATTAGGCATGAATTCTACACTGCAAGGATATGTAGTTGCTCAAATCATACTTTTATTTCCTGGATAACTGTATCCAATGACAAAAATATTTCTCTTTGCATTTCTTCTTCTAAAGATAACCCCTCGTCTCGCGAATCTTCACCAGTCGTAATTTTTTTCCTTCTAACTCGACGCTCAGTGGATATCTCCAACTCTTCATGGCAATTTGATAATTTCCCTCATATGTAAAATTATATCTACATACAGACATTTTTTAGAAGCAAATCAATTTGAAATTTCCAATGAACCGGATCAATACAAAAAGACGCAGCTATTGATAGGTATTTAATCCTTTTGTTTGCCGGTATTGTTGCGCGTCATTAATTTTCAAAAGCACGGATTCCCATAAATAGGGGTAGTAGCACAGAAAAGAAAATGATCGAATTGAGATGAGTAAAATTCCAGCGTCTGATCTGGTTTTAATATTTTCTACCTCAGATTAGATGTCAATTTTTCCAAAGCACTTAAACTGTTTAATATAAATGTTATTTTTTCAACAGTCACCGCATCTCCTCTTGCGTTTCAACGAGTTTCTACACTGCCCTTAATATCTTGACCAGTGACAGAAACTATCAAATTTTCCAAAAAAGTAAATGAAATTTTTAAAAATTAAATAATCAAATTTAACAAAAAAATCAACTTTTACAAAATTTGATGATTGACTGAAAATAACTCCAGTCGACCACCAAAGTAAATGAAAAATCTGCCGAATATTTTCTGTAAATTCCTAAGAAGAAATGAATGTTTATTGATCGTCTCATTGCTCATGAAATTGCAATACAGGGGTGGATTAGTCATATCAAAAATTTACGAAATTCAATAATAAAATTAATTTAATTAATTTAAATTACCCAAGAAGTCAAAATGACTGGTTTTGGGCAATATTGGTACAACACATATACATACAGGGTGTTTCCACCTAGCAGGTGAATGGAACAGGAGGTAATAGTACACACCTAAACAAACAATTTTTTGTATTGTATGGCAGGGAGCCATATCAATCGTTTAGGAGAGTTACAGGATGATTAAGAAAAGCTTTTGACAAAATACCCTGTATCTTAAAAAATACAGGGCATACGAACACAGTTAATAGCTTATTGTATGCAGAACTTTATGGCCTCTATGGCCAACGACTGCTCAATCAGCCCTGTACTCCTCTCATCACGAGTTATGGTTGTCTAAACTAAAAATTTCGGATTTTCTTACCTTTTTTCTTAATTTGACGTCTTTTTTTTCCAAATAGGTCATTAACATAATTTTTTTTTATTCAAACTGTGAACTGTGAACTCCCCCCTTTTGTTTGACCTATTATATCCTATGTACATCTGTAACCCTTAAAGAGTTATTAGCTCTTAACATATTCTCAATCCTATTCTCAAAGATAATTTGATCCCTTAGTGACTGAAAACACGTCATTTAAAAAAAATCGGATAATTTCGGTATGACCTAAATAAGGTTGTGAGCTAATAACTCTTTAACGCATGCAGATAGCACATAGGGTGTAATATTCTACATTTTACAGTTTTATAAGAAAAAAGTTATGTTAATGACCGTTTTGTAAAAAAAATAGAGGTCAAAGTAAAAAAAAAGGTAAGGAAATTCGAAACTTTTAGTTTAGACCACAATAACTATTGAGATGAGATACAATTTATTGTTGTTTAGGTGAGTATATCAGAAATAAAGAGAGAGAAGGGGGAAAGTAAATACAACTATAAATAAATGCATTTATATCACAAAGTTCCCAAATTCTAAGAAATTGTATCGTTAGGGACATAATTTTTTTTCTAAACGAAATTAGAAAGCAATCTAGTGTTAAGAAGACCTCTTCTTACTTCTTAACTTGTTTTTAAGTTAACTTTGCTTAAACTCCCACGTATTGGCGATGTCCATGACCGATGGGCTTCGGTTTATAATAACAACAATGGCGCTAAAGAAAGTATTAACAGCTGATTTTTGTTTACAAACGTGATTAGGCGTCTCAACGTAGATAAGAACTGCCTGGGTCAGTACGGATTTTTGTTAAATTAAAGACTTATTAGTATAAATGATTCTGTGGATTACAACATTATTATGTTATTAATTTTTAGTTTTTAAGTAATTTAGACAGAAATATAAAAAATGCCACCCGGGGCGGAACGTTCCAACCGCCCCCCCCCCCTCCCCCCAAATCCTCGTTGAGAGTGATAGCCATTCGCTTATCTGTTCCATTCGTATCTTTTAAAAGATAAATTTTATGCATTTGACATTTGCGAGTGGTGGCGACTATCTTCGTAGTTTTGATCTGTTTCCAGCTTATAACGTTTTTAAGCCAAAGTTGCGCCCCCCTCACAAGAATCGTGGATTCGCCCCTGCTTATTACACTATATACCTGCTAGACCCTTAGAACATATAACTAAAGGAAGTGAAATATCGTGTAAAACCCCTATCGATGTAAGTGAAATTCGGTTTTGGGCGAAGGGGTGGAAAGGCAAGAAGAATTAAACCAAGTCTAGCCAAGCTTTAACCAAGCTTTAACCAAGTGAACTTGACATTAGTCAATTGTGTCAATTCAAATTAAACGTCAGATTTATGTTTTTGCGCCTAGTTTTGTATTTTTTATGATATTTAAATAAAAAACCTTTAATTGTTCGGTTAATTGTGTTAATTTTAAGTAAAAACATTTGAGTGAGCATTTAGTGATTAAACCTTGGACATAAGTTCATGAAAGGTTGAATATTTTAATAATGAATTGTGGTGTGTGGTGCTGTTGGAATAATCGGCGAAATAATCCCGGAAAGATGTTTTTCAGGCAAGTTGAAGTCTCGAAATTAAATTAGAAAGTTTCTTTTCCGCAAATATGTGCAAAAGAAATGAGAAAAGGATGGGAATACGAAAATATCAAGATAATTGTTCAAAATTATTCTTTGTTTACATTTTTGTGTTCCCAATTTTTTTTTTTTTTGTTCAATGAGTCAGTGGCAGCTCACATATTTGTTTTATTGTAAATAATTATGCCAAACCCCCCTTCAAAAATATTGAAGATTAACTACTTCCATGAGATTAACGAATACATAAACATAATTCTACCACATATAGTTGGAAATGCCCCAATTTTTCGGGCTTATTGCGCTTCTTTTAGTTATATGTTCTAAGACTAGACCCCATGCTGCTTTGAACGAATAAATTTTTATTCGATAATTAAATAGAGTGTACAATAAAGATCTTAATCAAAATACCTATAAATTGTTGAAAAGCGTAGTTCTTCTGTAATTTTGGATATTTAACTGATCGATTTTCTTATATCAACTTCATACCTACATATGTAGATATATATTAAGAAAATATTGCCAATGCTACAATTTATCTTGTATAGGCATTCATTCTTTAATTATAACACATTTCTTATGGTTTCCTTAATATTGGAATTCAAATAGTAGTAGTAGCAGTTCAATAGTATCTCTGTAGTCGGGGGATGAATTTTCATCCTATTTAAGTCACTTAAAACTCTGTCGCTAAGGCTGTTAGCTACTTTTTACGATTTATTCTCGAAGACAACTTTTTGTTTATAGTTAGGAGATTAATTCAGCTATAATTATGAAAAGTGTAATCATTCCAAATATTGTTAGTTACAATCATACAGCTTTTTTAAGGACAAATTTTAATTCAAGCTCGGTTATTCTATTTTTTTGTTATTTCTAAAATTAATGCATCCAATTCATTCGACGTCTATTAAAGATTGTTATATAATCATTATTCTGATCTCCTTTTTTATACCTATAATATAGAGGCCTCATTTCCGTGACCCATTTGATTTCAACAAAATTTATTTTCGGACTAAATTTTTCCATTGTTATGCTTAATAATGTCAGCAATCCACTCGATATATGCCATTTATTAGTTTTAGATATTTAAAGCGCATGTTGAATGCATTTAACATGGCATGGCATTGGTTTATAAAAATGTGAATGAGTATTGAGTCCCCCCCCCCCCATTCTCTAACTATGAATATGATTTTTTAAGCCCGAAATATTCCCATTTTCAGCATTTCTCTTCCTTCTATAAAGCAGTTGAGGAGGACTAGAACTAAAGAGAAACGGCAATTTAATGGCCTTACATAAAACTTTCTTATTTATTACGAAAATTCACTAGAGAATCTTAATAGAGAATGAAACACTTGCCACTGATCTGCCCCGCTAAGTTCCCCTAGTATACATGCCATGCTCCTGAGATCCTTGACATGGTCAGTATACATGCTATGCTCCTGAGATCCTCGACATGGTCGACGGAGCATTCCTTTTTTTGTTTTTGCTTTAAGGTGATCAGAGGGTGAGTGAGCACAATAGACCCACTCGATGGCCGCGTAGCACATTATAACTTCTCATCTTCCTCTTTAAAGCAACCAAATCGCGATCCTTCGACAGCATTGTATGAATTTAGTACCTACATGTACCCTATTTCATATACCACAATGTAGGTACGAACCTTAACTTATACCGAAACTATGGTGATTTTATAATAAAAAAATTATGAGAACATCAAAATTACTAAGAATTGGCAAAAATCATAATAAAAGTGGAGACTATGTAGAAATGTAGAATGTGATACTCTCTGTTGGTAAGTTCAGTAAACTTTTGTTTGAAATCGTTTTAGATACATAGACATCGGGAAATCTGGTCTGGCCTTCCACATGTAGGCTTTTGGAAGACGCAGTAAAAAAGATGAAAATTTTTGATCCATTCCAGATTGACCCTGGAAGAAGCTTGTTGGAAGGTGCAACTTATGCTTTCAACATCATTCTTGTTTCGTTTATGAACTTGTGCACTTGGACACGGAGTTGTGTTTTCTCTTGCATAAAGAAAATTTAATTGTGAATTGTTGTGAGTCTAACTAAAGTGAAACTTTACACAAGATAAATAAATAAAATAAAAGAAGAACTTTTCTAAAGCATTCACATATGCAAAAATGGAGCTTCATTTAAATATGCGTGGGTGTCTAATCCATTTTGCTTCCATTTTCGTTCCAAAGAAGCTAGGAGGAAGCACATGGAAAGCTTGAATTCTTTCTTCCCTCCCAGGGACATGCCTATGCAAATGTCCCATAAAGCATAAAATGAAGAGTAATGAATCCTCGTTCCTTCCAACGAAGCTAGGGGAATGAGAAAACTTCAACTGCTTCCTCCTTAGGGTTAGGACATTCCTGCACGAATGTCCTATGAAGTGTTCAATATAGAGGCATGCATCATATCTACCAAAGAAATGATCGGTTTTGAATGATGATATGATTCCATTTTCCGCTGGGATGGAACTCATAATTAAGTTTGTGCTTCAGAGGAGTATAAGTTTTGGTGACATTGAATGACCTCGAAAATCCGTTTTTTTTTAGATATAAAGAGTACATAATAATGGATAATATTTAAACGAACTTTCTCTGAAATTTTCTAAAACAATGGTATCTTGTGTTTTTTTGCTATCATCCAGAAGAAGCTATCTAAAGGACCTTTCAATAGGGGTGATAGTTTTTTCACTAGAAATTTCTCGGTTTCTGATATGTGTTTTTTTTACTTCCACATGTCCAAATATTCAGTATAGTTTGCAGTTTTATCATGCATCGTTTGTAGCTTCTCAAACCTTTAGGAATTATTAAAAAATATTACCAAATTTCGAACTCAGTTGTGGGTCCCAAACATTTTTTTTAGGTAGAAAACAGATCGGGCTTCCTAAAAATTGGCCACAAATTTTATACTTGTGGTGTTCCGCAATCACGGCCTGCTTTTTGTTCATCAATTATGTTATGATGTGAACTCAGTGCTGACTATTTATGCCGATAATTGCAAAACAAAATTAATTTCGTTTTAATTTTAAATGATATGCTATTTATATTAATCCTTTAGGTCCCATTGAATTCTATCAAGTGAAGTATCTTTGTCTAGCCCTTGTATTTTGTTTATAATGTTCCTACAAACAGAAATTCACTGCTGCTATTTGAAAATACTAGAGGTGTCATTCCATAGCCAATCGACCAAAAATCACGAAAAGTATGACATGACCATCACCAATTTTGTTGAAATTTTGCATACTTGGAGGGTTTATGAAAACGAAAGTACAAATTAAAAATTCTCCTTCTACAGTGCTTATTTTGAAAGTTAGGGCATTTTCAAAATTTCGCAAAAATGCTGTCTTGGTCTTTTTTAAAAATTCATATATATTTTTCTATTCATGCTAGGACAGTGAAGAAAGATAGTATTTCAAGCTATCTAAGAAAATAGAATCTTAAAAATACACGCGAAAAAGGACATCAAGGATAAGGATATCCTGGAATACGTAGTTTTGATTTTGTTCATTTTTTTAATATTTTATAAGATATATATTATCCACTAAGAAATATTAAAATTTCAACTTGGGATCTCAACGGGATCAAGGAGTAAAACATCAGGAGAGTTTCACAAAAATACATTTATAACTACCTACAAATAAAAAAAAATGTTTCTACACAGGGTGTCCCGTATGTGGTCTTGCATCTTGCATGCTTAGACAAGCAAAAAATTGTATGGAATGTGGGGGAAAAACCTTACGATCTTCGAGATAACGGGATTTAAAAATATTTGGGTATGTATTTATACATATATCACCCTGTAACTTCATAACGTTGCAGCCTATGATGATCATTTAAAATTTCGTAGATTGATAATGGTTGGACCTCTCCTATGGTATACAATTGTTACCCTCTTCTTCTCTGTTTTGAAGTTATGATTCAACAAATTTAAAATTTCGGATTTTTAACTCGGTTTTTTTTTATCAAAAAACACGTCATTAACACCAATTTTTCATATGGGATTTAAGAAGCCCAAGAGCTTCCCTTTAAAACGAATTTGTGACACTCTGTACCAAAAATGTAAGCATACCTAGCCAAAAAATTGAATAAATGCTAGAAAGTAGGCAAATCTTTTGGGAATGAGCATTTTGAGCCAGTCGGTGGTAGAAGAAAAAATTTTAATTCGAATTTTTGTTTTCTTAAACCCTCCAAGTATGTAAAATTTCAACGAAATTGGTGATGGTCATGTCAGACTTTTCGTGATTTTTGGTAGATTGCCTATGGAATGAACCAGAGATCTTAATGTCGTTTTCAACGATCGTACAATCATGATACTGATATTTAACATACCTGAACCCGTATTTAATATAGGTTCCGTAGACTTAATCTAATATATGTGTTGAGGAATAGGTTGATGATGCTTGAGGTCCTTTGAAAAGTATGTGATATTTTATATCCCGTTGATATCAACATTGTTATTATGAATTTTCGCAATTTTGTTGTTATGTTTGGTACTTCCAATTGTGGACAGTATCGAGAGGGAAGATTATATAGATTGAATCTGACATTCAAAATGAAAATAAGGTTTGAATCTAAAAAAAACTTTTTTTAAGTTGTACGAGTCATTAAAATTATTAAAGGCCAATTGACGATTATATAGGTGTTCGTGTTGACAGATCGATTAACTAGATAAGACCAATACCTATCAGTTTATATTATCTGTCTAATCTGATGGATAGATGTCCCAACTATTGACACTGTAGTCTGGTAGGAGCACCATTCTTGAACAAATTTATCCATCGAAGAATTATAAAAAAAAAGCCCTTGTTTCGTCCTTTGAATCAATATGCGCGCTCCCTTCCTCCTGACTGTAATGCAAATTTCCAATATTTACATATTTTATCATGTTTGTTTGATGTACATAGGTACGTACTCGTTGTCGATGTGAATCTTATGAGACAATTCTAGTGCAGAGGTATTGTAGCCATCCGTCACCCAGTTGAAGTCAGTATTTTGGAAAAACTTTCCTTCATATTTAAATTTTTGCATGTTCATCTTTTTATTGACGATCGATAACTTGAGAAAGCGTTGTTTATCCAAGATAAATCTGGCAATAGCTATCAGCAATCATTGGACATAGAGCCATTAAGAAACTAAATACTGGTGCCTACCACATTTGCCCTTTCCTCTTCCAACAGATAAAATGACTGCTTATTTCATTCTGGCTAATAAAATATGCACACTACTTATTCACGTAGCTAATGTTGATTACAGTTTACCTGATTACCTGTTCTTTTATCCTCTGTCTTGTATAATTATTATATCGGTTGATCATGCCCAGTAGAACAGAATTTTACAAAAGAAATGCATTTTGTTATAAATGATCTGTTATTCGCTATTTCTTTAAAATGTGTAAGAGTGAATGAGACGAAATTACAAAATATTAGCAACAAGTGATATAAATATTTCTTTAATAATACCTCTTATATTTGTGTCAATAGATGGCACCAGGGGTATCGAAATGAGAAAATTGTTGCCTTGACGAAATGTTAAATTTTAAGATTTAATAGCTAAAGAAATTTTTCGATTTTCTAGGTGGTGTGAATATGAACTATAGAAATATTTTCCCATGCCAATGTCAGTTGTTTTGATATGTAGGTAAAGAGACCAGCGGTAATGAATTTTTCTATAATGAACACTCTCAGTCACTACCGTGATCGTGGTTTTTCTCTAATCTAAAGGTTTGATAAAATTAAGATTTTGTCATTACCTGGAAAAGTTTTCCGATTTCATGGTGTGATTTTTATATGTAGGTATTTAATTTGGTTTTAAATTTTTTCAGGCATGGAAATGGCGATGGGTTCCCAAATATAAAAAAAATGTCAAATTAGAAAATAATTAAAATTTTCGCACATTCGTCTTTTTCTTGACGATCGAAACTTGAGAAAGCGATGTCATTCCAAGATAAAATGTCTGCCAATGCGCCAAAATTTATCATTAGATTGGACATGATGATGATGATAGGGATAGCTACCACATTTGCCCTCTCCTCTGTTCTTCCAAAAGTGAAAATGGCTGCTACAGAGGTTAATAAAATCCACCCACACACTAATATTTTACGTATTATTACTCTTTTGCAATTCAATAATTCGGTCATAAGAGAGAAGCAAATAAAATAACGGTAATTGTCACGTTTGCCTTCTCCTCTTCCAAAAATTGTTCATTTCATTGGTTAATAAAATACCCAAACTCACTAACACTACTTCACTATCCTCTCTCTTGTATAATTCTATATTTTGGGGCATGCGCAGTAGAACAGAATTTTACCAAAGAAGTGCATTTTTCCATATAAATGATCTGAATTTTGCTGATCGCCTGGTATTCGCTATCTCTGTAAAATGTACAAGAGTGAATGGGACGAAATTATAAAATACCAAAAAAGCAAACGATAGCACCAGGCATGTTTCGACTGTAATTGTTTCGTTTTTTTCTCTAAATTAGTTGTGATACTTCTGTCAATAGATGGCTCCGGGGGTACCGAAACGAGAATTTTTCTAGCTTGATTAAGAATTCGTAATTTAATAGCTAGAGAAATTTTTCGACAGATATTCTATGTAGGCATGTTTGAAAAGGTAAAATATATGAAATTAGAAAATAATTAAATTTTTGCACTTTTTTCTCGTAATTTTTCTTAATGGCCGAAGATTTTGTAATTTAATAGCTAGAGAAATTTTTCGATTTTCTAGGTAGGTAGTGTGATATACTTAATTTTCTTCTTGATTTGTATATTCATGAAAATAAGAATGATCAATCATTTTCGGTGTCCATGTTAATTGTTTTGAATATGTAAAAAGGCCAGTCGGAAACTCTGCCTGAATTTTCTATAACGAACCCCCTCTGAGTCGTCACTCACTGTCGTTACCTTGTTTTTTGCTTTTTGTTTTTTAATCCAGTTCAAGGTAGACGAGAAATTAAGGCCTAAAATTTTGAAAATTTATGGAACACTTCATAATTAATATCTATTGAAGCAAGAACGTAAACGATACTTTATTAGACTTTTCTTTAGAACTACTCATAAAAAATGCCGTAGTTATCAAAAAGCCGTAAGGAACGTCCTCGTAATCGAGAATTAATGATGGTTTATTTTGGATAGTATTAGCTATGCAAGAGTCACAAGTGCCCTAACCTTTCTTAAGAAAACAGGACTAGGACTGGCGGCTTTTCAGATTAGGTATATGTATACCTATAGGCTTTCAGTTTCATACATATAGGTATTATTACATGCTTAACGAGTTTTTATATCAATATAATTCAAGAAAATAGTCTATAGTGTGATGCTATTACCCTAATTATACGAATTACCATAAATTAACTTTCCTAATGAAATTTTTTAATCGTTTTCATTGTTTGTCGCAATTTTGGTTAATACATAAAAAATTAATAATAAAAATTAAAAATGTACTACCAAGTTTCCTTCTAAGTGCGAGGGTTAAGTATACATAACATAATTGAATTTAGAAGTTAGTTTGATTCAAATTGTAATTGATAAATTGAAAGAAAATTAAAAACGAAAAAAAAAATAAAACTACTACCTGAAATTCAAGCTCGGGATCTATCATTAGATCAGGGCATTGGTTAATGAAGTCTCATTTAAAAGTTTGAATTTCGGATTATGCACTGGTTGATTTCTGCCATATGCAATTCATGTTAAAATCATTTATTATCATTTTTTTAAAAAAAATTCGATCATAAAACTTATCATCAAGCACAGACATATCAGTGTAAAGACTTGAAAGTCATCTCTTTAAATTACCGGTTCTTTATCGTATGAAATTAGTCGCTTATACAATCAAGCCTATCATAATACTTTATCGATAGTAGATATAGGTATACACAAAAATCGACAGAAAGGTAAAGTGTTCGTGTCAAAAGAATATTATTTTTTATGAAAGTGTAAATACCTACACACATTTTCTTAAAGGGTGATTCAGGAAAAACATTGAAAAAGTCAACAGACATTTTCTTCTCTGTAGACTACTTTCTAATCACGCCAAGTTTGGTAAACAAAACCAATACTAACATGAAGACGAATAATAAAATTTGTGCAGTCAAGTCTATGTATATATCTACCTATATAATGTTTACTTACACTTCAGGTGCAATCGTTATCGGAATTACTGGAGTTCCTTTACTGTTGGAATTATTATTTTCTTGAACAACTCCGATCGATTTACGTTTTCGATAGCAATAAAAACAGCAACACCACTGAAAATATTGCGGAATTTTTTTCACTGCAAACACTGTTCCATTCATAAAATCCTGAGCTTTTTTTAATTGCACATTAGTTTCGTTTAAATAGCGCATTTTAATCTCACGAAATGAATTCATTTTTGTTAAATCTCAATTTACATTTAGAAATTAAAAAAAAAACTGCGAATTACTTTTGATTGGTTTTTTTTCCCCAACGATTGAGTAGCCTATAGCTCTATTCACAAAGTTATAACCACCGCAAAAAGGACGTTTTTCTAGGCCTACCTAACATTTCAGACTGGACACGCGCTTCAAAGTTTTCAAGGAGCTGACCGTCTAACTAAAGTGCTGGTGACCACTAGAGAAAGTCCAATCGGCTGGTCATCGCGTTTTTCCACGAAGACGAATTACAACAGGACTCCGTGGGTGGTAGGTAAAACCAGTAAAATATTGAAACTTAAAGAGCTTTAATAGAAGTGGGTATAGTTATAGAAGTTAGTAGTAGAAAAAATTGTGTTTGAGTTTTGAGAGTGTCCGCACCACTCACTCGCTGGTCATCAGAATTTGTGATTTGTTGTACGCATTTTCGAAGAGAAAAAAGGTTATAAGGTGTTGACTTTTATGGAGCTTAAAAGTTAAAGTCAGTTGACCGCAAAGTCAGTTACAACACATTTAAGGAATTTACTATTTACGTGAGTAAGTGGTCAAAAGGATGTAGGCTGTTTTGAAAGAAAACAAGTTAAAAAAAAATGTACAAACAAAAAAATCGTTATAATTAGCACGTAAAATACTGCAACAACAACAACAACAACGGTCGGTTTTGTTTGATTTCAGATAATTTTGATTTATTTGACTTTTGCGTATACATATAGCGGCTGTGGTTTTGTGGTGGCATTTATGGCATTTTTAATGATATTTCAACATGAAAAGCGAAAATGTGTCAAGAGAAATACATATAAAGACTGTATAGACCGATAAAGATTAAATATTTATTTCATAATTTACTCATAGAAAACTTAAAGATATTCAAAAGAATTGCGGTTTCAGTTTTAGGTCAGTCGATTTTAGTTAGCTGTTCATGTACGGGGATTACAATTTTTTAAAAGAGAGGAAGAAATTCGAATAAATGTATAAATTTATAATTATGAATAGAAAATTGTCTGTGGAAAAATACATACATACCTACATAGATTACGGAGATTTTGAATACGAAGCATATTTTGTAGTTATTTTAAAAATTCAAGAACCTATTTGACCTTACCCTTTACCCTGATATGGTTTAACAACATAGACATATTAACGAACAAGTCAATTCATACCAGGGGTCATGGGTTCGAATTTGAATTTCACCTAAAACATGGTCCTGCGCTTTTTAATCCTATCTATAGTTTTCTTTTAACTTTTATAGCTTTATACTTAGCTTCTCCTACTGAACAGGTTAGCAAAATGGGCCGCCTTGACCTCCGTGCTTGGGATCTTTCATTCCCCCCTACCTCATGGTAAATGTAAAGTGAATATTGCTGTGGTTGAGCTTCGTCTAAGTGCATATTCAGAAGACAACACAAAATAAATAGCATTTCGTAATTTTACGAATTTATACACTGAAAATTGATTTCAGAGTTAATTAAATTTTGAAACAGAGAACTTATTCATTCTAGTCACTATTTAGATATGAGTAGAAATTCAGTCATGATATATTTAGGAGCCAAGAGGGTAGCAATCTGTTCGGAAAGCTCTTTAGTTTTGATGGGGGTGATTTTTTTTTTAATTAGAGCGAGAACTAATCTACCAACCGAATTGATTTATTTTCTTATCTTCTTTGTTTCAGTTCATGATATCAGTTCAACTAACTTTGCCTTTCCTAAATTTTTAAAGTTGTTAATTTGGTCATTCACAAATTTCTTGTAAGTATAAATGCCTTTTTTTCCAGAAACATTGTTAACCTGGATAAGTTCTGACAGAGCCCAAAATGTAGTGTTTAAGAAAATCTACGGCTTAATGTTTATAGGGGTGCCATATATGATAGTCTCATTGATTTTATCTTATTTATTTTATATATAAATTGCATCCACAATTCTATAAAAAAGTCTTATATCGGCGATATGCGACTGCAGATATTCTGACGATAAGTAATACCTCTTCTGGCTGTGATCTGAATTCTCTTTAATTTCTATTACTATATTTTTAAGTGGTTGAGTAATCCTATATATTTTTTTTTTATTTAGATTGGGCGTGTTTTTATAGATCACCCTGTAACTTCTGAACGTTATACCTTATAATGATGATTTAAAATTTCTTAGAATGATTATCGTTGGGATTGGGACTTTCCAATGGTCCGCTGGATATGCTTAAGAAAAAGTAAAAAAAAACACAGAAAGGATTACATTTTGGGTACAGAGTAGGCAAGGCCGTATATACAGGGTGTTTCCCACTAGGACGTCAATAGAGCGGGCGAACGGTCACAGTTAAGAGCTCATTGTATGCAGAGCTTCATGGGCTTTTCAACGACAGCTCAACAGCACCACACCACTCTCGCATCAAGAATTATAGTTGTCTAAACTAAAAATTTCGGATTTTCTTACCTTTTTTTTTAATTTAACCTCTATTATTTTTGAAAAAAGGTCGTTAACATAACTGTTTTAATAAAAACTGTAAACTGTAGACTCTCCTCTTTAATTTGACCTATTACACTCTGTGTGTTAACTGTAGCCGTTAAACAGTTATTAACTCATAACCTATTCCGGTCACACCGAAATTACACGATATTTTTTTAAAATGACGTGCTAAGGGAACAAATTATTGTTGAGATTAGGTTTGAAAATAGGTTTGAGAATGGGTTTAGAGCTAATAACTCTTAAAGGGCTTCAGATAGAACATTGGGTGTACTGGGTCAACTTAAAGAGGATAGACTACAGTTTACAGTTCTTATAAAAAAAAGTTATGTTAACGACCTTTTTGTAAAAATAATAGAGGTTAAATTAAAAAAAAAGGAAAGAAAATCCGAAATTTTTAGTTTAGACAACTATAATTCTTGATGGGAAAGTGGTGTGGTGCTGTTGAGCAGTCGTTGAAAAGCCCATGAAGCTCTGCATACAATGAGCTCTTAACTGTGAAAGTACGCCATATAGTTTTTAAGATACAGGGTGTTTTGTGAAAAAAACTAGCTTTTTTCTTAATCACCCTGTAACTCCTAAACGGCTGATATGCCCCCCCCCCCCTACCATACAACTTTTGGTTCGTCTAGGTGAGTACTATATATATATATATATATATATATATATATATATATATCAATAGAGCGTAGGTACTATTGACCTCCTAGTGGGAAACACCCTGAATAGATCACGAATGGGAGGGATTTAACCTAGTAGGCTAATCCCTTCCAGAGACGAAAAAATAACTGAGAATTAATGTGAACTCAATAATCGGAATTTTAAGTAAATTTAATATAATTAATTTATTAAGCATATAATTTGTACTGACGTCCCAATTGAATGGAAAAATTCTACTAATCTATAAGTGCTGTACTTAGATAATTGAGTTCACGGTAATTCTTAATTAATGTTTCGTGGGTTTGCAGTATAAGGCTTCCGAAATTTAAAAAGTTATGTTTGAAAATATGTTATGTAATAGGGTTACGGTTCCGTACCCAAAGGGTAACAACGGGAACCCTATTAGTAAGACTTCGCTGTTCGTCCATCCGTCACCAGATTGTATTTCATTAACCGTGACAGGTAGACAGTTGAAATTGTGTATTTCTATTGCCGCTATAATAACAAATATTAAAAATAAAATTAAATTAAGAATTAAAGGGGGGGCCCATACAAGAAGTCTTATTTTTTGGGCGTTTTTTTCCTCGTTTTATTCTCATTCATTATTATTATCATAAGTAGGCATTATTTTTTCAAATGACAGCCACTGACATATATAACATGGACTGCCTGATTTTCTATTTTACATGGGTCAATTTTTTTGGCTGGGTGTGACAATTATCTTAATTTCAAGTTTTACTTTTGCTTTAATATTTATATTAAAAGTTCAACAAATTATAGAAGCACTCGAAATTATTTCTGTTCCTGGAAGCTTATCTCCTACAACATCAAATATTTTTTAAAGAAATAAAATTAAGAAATTTTTGTCTACCTGCCCCTAAAAGTAGGTATGGGGGACAGAGAAAGGATTACAAATATTGTATTGCCATCTATTTCTATTCTATATATTCATTTGGAAAACCACTGAACTGAAACTGGAGTCTGGACTATGGTGTATTCTGTATAGATCTTATTAATTGTAGTTCTGCGGAATAAAGTAGTTAAACAAAAAAAAAGAGACAACTATATAAAAGTGATCCCATAATAATGTCAAATAATGTAAGCAATTTCACTAGTATCAGCAGTCCATTTTATATACTTATGTCAGTGATGACATCATTATTTTTTCACATGACGCCTACTCTCATTTGAAAAAATAAATAAAAAGTACATAGTGTTAAATTTTGTACGATGGTACGGAACCCTTCGTGCGTGAGTCCGATCCGCACTTAGCCGGTTATTTATTATTACATATTATTACATATTATTCACATTTCAAGAAAAAAATGTACAGTTCCACTTTTTATAAAAAAGAAAAAAATGCATAATTAAATTATTTTTGACCTTCCTCCTTCATTTTTATTTTAACATTTCGATGAACGATCTTATTGACGGGATGGGTTAAGAAAGTAATTTAAAAAAATTAATAAAAACAAAAAAACAAGTAAAAAAGCTAGAATAGATCTAAGATCAATTCTTACGATACCGGCCTAGATGAATGCCCGTAGGTAATTTCGTATATGGTAATCTCTCTGTGCAAGTTTGATTGTTGAAGAGATTTTTCGTATTTACTTCTAGAACGGTTTGCTGGATAGTTAAATTAATATAGGTAACCAATTTTATAGCATTTCATATTACTAAGAACTTTTCAGTACAATAAAAACGTCTAGCACTGATAATTTTCACAGCATACGTAAAAGACTTAAATATTTATATGGCAATACCAAGAAGGGGTTACCTGATTTAGCCCATTTTTGAAATTTTATTTGATATTACTATTAAATCACAACATACCAAATTTCCGCTTTCTATGTCGACGTGTTCTCAGGTACTGTCCAAATATATAGTGGAAAACGAAATTTTTGTATGGCAACCCCACGAAGGCGTTGCCCGATTTGTCTCATTTTCGAACTTAATTTTACTTTTTTTTTTTAATGGCCGTGTACAAAATTTCAGCTTTCTAAGTGAACGCGTTCTCGAGTTATCGTGCGCACGGACGGACGGACATCCATCACCCATCACCACCATCATTATTTCTGTCCGTTACAAACGGAATGGCAAACTTAGTATACCCTATAGATTTCATCTAGGGTATAAAAAGCGAGGTCTGGAAAAATGCAGAAAGCGTTTCCTTCTTTCGTCACTCATAAATAAATTTCCGTATACGATGTATTATCTCCCTCTTGATATCTGGAAAAAATGCATGCCATCATAATGTAAATCCTCCTTTAAATTTACTATACCGCTTAAAAGGCAAACAAAATTTAAAATATATACAGGGTGTTCCCTATGTGGTCTGGCACCTGAGGGCTACGGATAGGTCATGCTTAGACAAACAAAAAATTGTATGGGTGTGGGGCAGTGGCGGATCCAGGATTCTGGTGAGGGGGGGGCGCAACTATGCTTTAAAAATGGTATGTACTGATAACCCACCACTCGCAAATGTCAAAGGCACAAAATTTATCTTTTAAAAGATACGAGTCGAACAGATTAGCAAGTGGCTACCACTCACATAGAAAAAAGTTACTCAACGTTCTTTGCCACTCTCGAAAGTCAAAGGAGACTTTCATTTTTTTTGGTTTGTAAATGGTGGAAGTGTAAAACTTCCCAATCATCCATTTCAGTTAGTAAAACTAGGAAAATATATTTTGTTCAAATTAACAAATCATCATAAATTTTTTCTTTGTAAAATACAGGAATTAAAAATTTACATTTATTTAAAATAGTAGTCACAGAACAGATGAAATACATTCCTTGTACGTATATAACTTCGTCGGCAAGCTAAGAAAGTGTGACTTCTTTTGTTTTTTATATTATTAAGCCAAGTTCAGGAGATATCCTATGAACTATGATGCAATGCACAGCATGGCAAAAAGGTGATAAAGAATGTAATTAGGGAACGTGAGGAGGGTGGCGAAGGTCCGCAGATTGCATGCCGGAGAAAAGGCAGAAGATTGGAGACTGTTCCACGTTCGCACACGACCGAAAGTATTTTTAAGGGTAAAAGGATGTGCGCGGCTTACAGTGCGAGTATTACATGGAGGAATCCAAGATCAAACTAGACATTTCATCAGAACATTGATCATGCAAGTAGCAATATAGGAGTGAAAGGCAACCACTGAATTCATATGACAAATTTTTTCCAAATCGCCAATGAACTGAAGCCACTCTTTTGGATAATATCCAATTAAGCCAAGGCTCTGCGACCAGCTCCGGCCTACATATGGCAATTACATTCCATTCTAGGTCTGATGTAGGGCTTTTAGAGGAGCGCTAGAATCGATGGGCTGAAATATTTCTTACTCCTTTTCAGAAATCCAAGATATTTCGTTGGTTATTTGGCAACAGAGAAGTTGTGATCTGTTCAGCTTAACATACTGCAAATATTATTGTCAAGAAAGCATAAAAACGGTGTAACGTCAAGAAGTGCTCAATACAAAAAAAAAAACGGGAGTGGAAAAATTATGATCTTGTTTTAAAGAGATGGGACAGCTTTGGAGCTTAGATGTATTGAATTCGATGCGATTCGGGTTGCTCCAAGCGAGGATATTATCAAGGTGGTTATTCAAGGATCTAATCATGCAATCTGGTGTGACAGATGTGGAAACTAAGGGTATTGCCATCGGAAAGACAATAGATGGGATTGAAAGTAAGGGAAAGCCGATCATTAAAGATTATTGAGAAGAGAGATGGAGAGATAACACAGCCCTGAGGCACCCCAGCATTTTTTGGCTGAGATTGAGATGTAACGCCATCTAATATAATCCGTATTAAGTGACCAGATAAAATACTTTACATCCATAATAGAAGAGGGAGAGAGATGTCAAATGCTTTAAGTTTGACTAAAAGGGCTGTATTCCAGACAATATGATAGGCCTTCGAAATATGTAGGGCAACGATTTTGGAGTCACCAAAATTGTGAAGACTACGGCTTCAACGTTCCATAAGAAAAATCACAAAAAGAGAAGCCATATTGGCGATCGTTGTGGGTTTGATTAGTTTCTAGATACTTCATTAATTTGGAATTAATGATAGATTCAAATACCTTTTAAAGAATCGAAGTGAATGTAATTGGTCGATAATTTGAGGTATCGCTACCCTTTCCTTTCTTGGGAATGGGCCGAACGTTTCCAAGCAATTGGAAAGTTTTCCTGTCGAATAAAAAAAGTAGAATAGTTTTCGCAGAGCTTTAGCCAAGAATGAGGCACAGGTTTTATTTAACGGGGGCTTGAAACTATCAGGACCTGCAGCTATGGAGACGTTGATCTTCTTAAAGACATTGAACATATCTCCAGTATGGATGTATATTAGCTCTTCTACACATCTGCAAGAGAGATGTAAAGTAGGTGGAAAAGACGAATTTGAAGTGAATCTAACTAAGAGTCAAAATGTTAGTTTTATTCATGGAGTCAACAATCACTTCATTATAAAGTAGTGACGGAATAGAGGAGCTGCTGAAGTTGCTCCTGATTACTTTAGCCTGGGATCAGAAACCTTTGCTACCTTGGCGTCTTGCCAAGATTCTAATATTCAGATCAAAAAGAAATTTTTCTCTTTTTGGATAGTGTTTCAGTTCTGGACATGGATGTAATTGATACCTATGTGCGAAAAGCAGACTATTTCGCTTTTATTGCTTGGTCTTACTTATCGTTAAACTAAGAACGATTTTGTTGTTGTTAATATACGGTGTATAAATACTAAATGTATTCACACATGCCCAAAACTTAAAATTGTACTAAATTTAAATGTGCATTCATCAACATCTCTTGAAGCAAAACAGACCGACCAATAATCAAATTCTCTAGGATACTGATTGAGACTTTCTCAATCTGCAGATTTATTTTGTTTTTATTTAATGTTTGCGTTTTACGAAATAATAAAAAAAAAATTATTTAAGAATTAATTTCATGCTTTAAATGTAATAACACTCACTTCAACAAAGCACAATGACTTGTTCGCCGTGTTGTGTAGTTTCGCTGAATTTCTCCAATTACGAGTTATAATTGTTTGTTTAAATGTTTGTTTTGCCACGCCGCGCCAATAATGTTCTAAGAAGCGGTCTTTACATGGAAGGCTTATCAAAGACCCTTTGGCAGCTGTTTTCAATTAAAACAAACCTTCCATCGCGTTAACATGAATAGGCTGCTTCAAAAATCCCGAGCAAAGCGACGCTCATGTACAGGAGTCCGCGCTTCCTGTTTTCTCTATAGCCTTCAACAACCATGACCGAAGGCCAAGGTGGTAGCTAAGGCCTACGTTCCTAAATGTATCATATTTAACGTTTCCAGAAATTGTTACGTTTTTACAAAAAATGCAGTAGAATAATGTGAATCATTTAGTTAGAAAAAATTCAGAAGATCTAATGCAATTATTTCAGTGGTCTTCAGGGGGGGGGGCGCCCCTCGCGCTCCCTAGCTGGATCTGCCCCTGGTGGGGGAGGAAAGCGTAACGGTTTCCGAGATAACGGGACTTTAAGATATTTGGGTATGTTTTTATATATCACCCTGTAACTTATGAACGTTACACCCTATGATGATGATTTAAACTTTGGTAGATAGATAATCCAATGGTCTGTAAATTTCAAAGTTAAAATTTCAGAATTTTTACTCTTTTTTTTTATTTAACTACTATTTTTATCAAAAAGCACGTCATCAATATCAATTTTTCATATTGAATTTAAAAAGCCCAAAAGCTTTGCTTTAAAATGACCTATCACAGAGTCTGTACCCAAAATGTAACCGTTTCTGCGTTTTTGCACTTTTTCTTAAGCATATTCAGCAAAATGGGCTGAAAAAGTTCAATAAAATGCAAAAAGTAGGCAATTATCTTTTGGAAATGACCTTTTTCACCCATTTTCGCTGGATACAGAGGGAGCGATCGGGGCACCGATCGCCCCCCCCCCCTTCTCCCCGCGAGCTCTAATAAATCAAAATGTATACTCTAATCAAATGAAATAGAAAGTACAAAAAAAGATTAATGCATAACCATTATACACGGATCCGGTGTATTTTATTTTTTATTTCTTTGTAATGATCTAGGTTGTAGCCTTTTTTTAAATTTCATGAACTAAATTGCTCGTTAAAATTTTAATGAAGTTTGGCGTGAATACAATTTTTTTTTTTTTTTGATTTGTACTGCGTCCTACTATAATATCTGTATATATTTATGTGTATAAGGCTGAGGTCAATTGATGCTAAATCATCTGAAAAAATGCAGATATTATTGAGGGTTTCCAATTCAGTGCTTTTATTTGATTCGTATTCGAGTCGAATTGTATCATTATTATTATTATTAGTGGTGCTTTTTCAATATTATACAGTTCCGAGTTTTCTCATATATTTACTATGTAGGTATGAATGCCGATGATCAGTTAATTATTCGAATATTAAATGCTTCTCTTATTGATTCTAGTTAATGAGGACACCTGAGTTGAAGATAATTACGTTAATGAAACTGGACTATCGGACTATCTACCTCTCGACATTCATATGTATGTACACAGGTAAGTCAATTTTTAAATAAATTTATTCCAATGCTGATCTCACATTTTCACAATGAAATTATTATGGATATTCATGGTTTCTTAAATATACATAATATGTTGTGAACTTTTATAATTTAAAGAGATAAAATTAATCACAAAATTATTTATGAAAATGTTACAAGAATTATTGGTTTCGCATCAAAAGTAGGAAATAATTAATTTATAATTTAACGAAGCGTTAAAAAAGGTAAGGTAAGGTGTACCAAGTCGAGCAGGCCTTAAAAAAACTTATATGTTAGAATATTGTAAGCAATCTGAGCCGGTTGATTTATGGTGCTGTAGAATGAATTTTGCACACGACGTAGAGAGCTACAATTTGGTAAATGGTGTTTTTATAATAATAGTAAATAAAATATCAAATATGGACTAAGTCCGGCACCAAATTTAGGTGTTTTACGTATAAAGTATAAACGATCAGTCCTAGTCGTTTTTGTAGTATTGAAAAGTTCTTCAAAAATGACATGCTATGAAATTGGTTGTAATCATTTTTAATGTCCGACGAAACGTCCAAGAAATACATGTATGCAAAAAACTACTTCAAAAATCAAACATGCACAGATGGGTGACCATACGAGCATTCATCTAGGGCAGGGGTGGTCAAACTTTTGATCACTACGAGCGACCTGTTTTCTTAAATTATAGGCGGCGGTCTACCAACATCGTATGTGTTAAGTGATCATAAGGAAAGTAGTCATTTAAAACCATAAATAAGTTTAATTAAAAAGAACCATAGGTATGGTGTTAAATCAAAAGTACATAAGTCCAAAAATGTACTTTTGCGCTATTTACGTTTGAAGTTTTGAAAATTTTCCCATAATCAGTTTTTTTAATTTTTTTTCATAATAATGTGCAAAGATGTTTTGGATTACGTTTGTATATGAATGTACATATAACTGTTTTGGATAAATTCTAGGTATTTAAAGTGATTTTTTGGGAGTTATGTAGTTTTGATCAAACATATTTCACAGCAAATGAATCAAAAACTTTAAAATTATGTTAAGAACTATTCATTTATTAAAAAGAAAAAAGAAAACATTTTCAATTCACATTTTTATTGTACATAGCAAAAATTATTCTTTAAAATTTATTCCTCTGAACTAGAGTCGCTCTCCAGGTCTGGATCAATACTGCTTATGTTTTTCGCAGTTAAATTTTTATAGAAGTCTAGCCGGAATTAGCGGAAGTAATGATAAAATATCCTTCTTTTTTTCGTCCGAAATTACAGCAATTTCCAGATATTTCTCTGTAAGATGTAGAGAAAGTTTTCCTCTTCTATTGAAGCTCACGCAACGAAACTAATCGTTTTCCTCTAAACTAGTAAACTCGTATAGTATGAGGTAAAGATTTTAAATGTACATATATAAGCAGGAAGCGATTTCATCTGCTCCTCTTCCAGCTATTCCCTCATGCCACATGAAATGTTTTGAAGAACCATCTGCAAGATTGTGTATTGTGAGGTTGAACGTCCATAGTTGTCTTTTGTAGAAAGCTACTGATGTTTTCAAATTTGGTGTAGGAAAACATTGTTGCAAGACAAAAGCAAAGCAGGCCATTGAAGGTTCTTCTTTCGCAGTTTTCTTATCTTCTCGTTTCCTCGAATATGCCAACTCAGCCTGCATGTGATGCTCAGTCAATGAAGATTTAAATATTTTTTCATCATCAGCATTTTTTGATTCCTCAGCTATTTTAATCTTCATTTTTAGTGTGTCACATAAGTTACAGGTAAGGTAAGGTTGGTGAAGAGGCTCAGCTTGATGCTAGTGGAGATGGAGGCTCGCCTTCTCACAAGTATCAACAACTCCATCGAAAAGTTCAATGACTGTATTGCTGCACTTGAAAATGCTCTTGCTGAGGATATCAACTGTTTGCGACGATCGTCTGATGCTTTGATTAAAGGATTGAGTGCTGTTTCTGGTGAACATCCCCACAAAATATTGCTGAACATCTGCTCCGTCATCAAGCACACACTTTCCCCATATACTTCGACCTTTCGCTTCAAGCCCAATTCATCGCAATGCTAATTTCGCAATTATAGCTAAATTCTCTTGTCCAGCTGAAAGAAAAGCTTTCTTTTCTGCCTTTGCTGAACACCGTGGCATCAGATTAAATGAACTGCAGGGCTTCTCCGCAGAGTCCAAAATCTTTATAAATGAAAGAATCTCTCCAACTGTAGGAGCTTTTCTACGGGAACCTCTTCGGTTAAAATCAGAGAAGAGGCTACACTCTGCATTCACTAGGGATGGTAGTGTGCATATCAAATTAACAGAATATAACCGTGCGTTCAAAGTTCCAAACCATGATGAATTGATGTCATTATTCTCCTCGCCGGATTTTCAGTCTGGAGCCGAAACTGCAGCTGACGTGGGATGCTAATACTGAACGCGAACGATGTTTGGTTTTTTAATTAGTATTTCTGTTGATTCTCATTGTTTTTAGTTTTAGTTTAGTAGTCTCCGCAATAAGGCTGATGAGCTGAACTTTATATATGCTAACACTGATATTGATGTCATCTGCGTCAGTGAAACCTGGTTAAATGAAAACAGTCTCCATACCAGGGTTTTAGCTGCTCCGTAATGATAGAAAGTTACGAATTGGCGGTAGAGTTGGCATCTACGTGATAGATCACCTGAAGGCCAAAATTATTTACTCCTCGAATAGCAGCGACACGGAATTTTAATGTGTGGAGTTGAATAATGGGATCCAGAAATGTATACTGTCAGATGTATATTGTCCTCCTGAACGCTTTTCTGCTGACAGAGCTTCGGAACTTGAATCTGTGCTTAGTAATTTGTCTCGTCAATATAACAATATTATTGTTACCGGCGATTTTAATATCGACATCTTGTGTTCCAATAATGGATCCATGGAATTTATTCACTTCATTCAGTCCCTATATCTTAATTCCGTCAACTCTCTACCAACATATTTTAATACTTCTAGGCCAACACTCCTTGATTTATTTTTTACAACAGATAAACGTCGAGTCCTTTTTTATAACCAAATCGACTCCCCTAGTTTCCTCGATCATGACATACTCTTCATCTGTTACGACTACCCAACCCAGTGTCCGGAGCGTTCAAGTTACTTCTCATTTAGAGACTTTAATAATTTGGATATGGACAGCTTAATTCAGGTATCCTTTTAGTATATTTAATTGGAAATATTCGCTGTTGCAGCGTAGAAAAGTAAGTTTTACGCAGCGTTTTTGTTTCCATCTTTCGATGTGCAAACGGCCTAACAATATTTTTGTTTCGTGGGAGTTGTGTAGTTGTTGCTTCAAGCTCCTCGATTTTTTCAGATTTTTGTTCGGTCAAAACTACAACTACGAAGTTGTGCGCTTTTGACCGACCGAAATAATATCCAGTTTGTTTGGAGTTATGCATTTTGAACCCATCATTTTAATCATTTTGAAGGGAGCTACAGTTATGTAGATAGTACAGAACGATAGAGAATTTTTTTTTCAAACATTTTGGTATACATTTTTGGACTTATGTACTTTTGACTAAACACCATAGTAATACTAAATGTATTGAATATCAAGTTATTTTATTAAGAGAATATAAAACAATACGTTCTTTTATTTTCCTATTATTCATGCGAACAATGTTATTGTAAATACATATTACCTAGTATTTTTTATGTCGTATATCAGAGGATGTACTCGAAACAGGACATGTGCTTCATATATAGTTATTCGTAAACATGTTTTAATTGCATTCATGGCAGAAAATTTTGTTTCGCAGACCGAACCAAACCGAAAAAGGTTGTTAAATATGCTGCACATCTCCATAAACATGGATATTTTTCTTCACAAATTCCAATAACTATTTTGAGACTAAGCTCTTGATTTCAAAAATATATCGAATTTTAAGTAAAGGATTTCAGTTGAAAATGAAAAGTCCACATCCAAAAATCCTTTTTATTTTATTAATATTTCTTCTATGTTTATTTCATCATTGAATGGGAATGAAATGATAAATAAATTAAGGAAAAATATCGAAAAGAATGAAGAATTCTGTGCGGTCTGTGCTGAGTTCATATCTTATTTTAGTTTTATTAATGTTAAGTTACATTTACACGGGGTTACAGTAACATTCGAAAGTACGTTCAATTTGGCGTTTTCATACAAATCTTCTACTTACGAAAGTAACTTTCTACTTTCTGGGCCCATGGAGTCTCTTACTAAGTGATAACTTTTTAAAGAATTTCTCATCGGTGAGTTTTTAAAGGGACTAAAATCAAAAAAGCTCAGCTATCTCTATTCATCGCCTAGCTTTGGTAGATTTAGAACGAGGAACTGGACTTAAAAAAATTTAAAGATGTGAAGGTACAGGTGGGCGACTATGAGTCGACCGCGGTTGATGCTTTCCACCTATGATCTAGGGTATCATAAGAATTTGTCTTGTTTTATACATATTTTAGTTATTTTTACTTTTATTGCTGTCGGTGTAGAGTCTAAACTTTTCAAAAACAATAATCTGGTGTGAGAATTGCCCAAACTATACATGTCGAAATTACCCCACCCTTGGAGCTACTTCGACACTAAATGGAAAAATTAAAAAAAAAAAATATTTTCTGAACTCTTACGAGCGGTATCCATGCCCAAACCTGCAATTATTATAACACCATTCAACTCATCAACGGTAGCCAATATGGCTTCCGAGTTGGACGCTCATCTGGAGACTTGCTAACTTTTCGTACGGAACGTTGGAACCGTAGTCTTCACAATTTTCATGAGTCCAAAATATTGCCCTGGATATTTCAAAGGCTTTTGATAGAGTCTGGCATCCTGCCATTTTAGCCAAACTTAAATCACTAGGTGTCTCCCCTCCTCTTCTACTATGGATTGCAAGTGTTTTATCTAATTGACAAATACGGCTTATATAAGATGGCGTTACATCTGAAACTCATCTTGCCGGTATGACCAAGGGCTCTGTTATCTTTTCGTCTGTCTTTTTAATTTTCATTAATGATCTGCTTTTCCTTATTTTCAATCCCATCCATAGTTTCGCTGATGACTGTACCTTTACGCTTACTCCTTGACATTCTTGTGGACTCCAGGGGAAATGCCACATGTGTTAAATGAGATTGCATGATTAGCTCATTAAATAACGATCTTGACAATATATTCGCTTGGGGCCAAGGGAATCATGTCGAATTTAATGTATCTAAGTCCCAAAGCTGCCTCATCTCTTTAAATAAGATCATCACTTAACCACACCACTCCCGTTTCTTTTGATGGAGCATTAATTTCTGATTCACCGTCACTAAGCATTCTTGGCATTAATATTTCCAGTAAATTAAATTGGACGGATCACATCTTCTCTATAGCCAAAGAAGCATCGAAATGTCTTGGATTTCTGAAAAGGTGTAAGAAATATTTCAGCTCGTCAAATCTAGCGCTCCTCTACAAATCTTACATTAGACCTAGAATGGAATACAATTACCATATATGGGCTGGGACTGGTCGCACAGCCTTAGCTTCATTAAACATTGTCCAGAAGAGAGCCTTCAAGTTCATTGGCGATGTGGCAATAACTTGTGCCAACTATGGTCTTATGGGACTAACATATATTCGAATAATTGATACCAACCAACTTACGGCGACATTATCGTGTCGCTCTCATATTGTGCTGTGGCCTTTACTGTGATTATTTTCATTTATCCTTTTAAAACAATTTATTTCAAAATTGAAAAACTGAAAACTGTTTTTATACCCTAGATGAAATATAAAGGGTATACTAAATTTGTCATTCCGTTTGTAAGGTATAGAAATAATGATGGTAGAGCAAACTGGTTTGGACACCCATACATACAATTGAACAGTTATTTTGAATTTGTGCATGTCCGACCGTCTGTCCGTCCAGCCCATCTGTCCGTCCGCACGATAGCTTGAGAACGTGTTCTTTAGAGTGCTAAAATTTTACACATGAACTTTAAAAAAAAAAAAAAAAATTAAGATCGAAAATAGGACCAATCGCGTAATAATAAATAAAGTTTTGAAAATGAACTAAATCGGGCAACTCCTTCTTGGTGTTGCCATATAAAAATTTAGGGTTTTTACGTATACTGTGAAAACGATCAGTTCTAGATATTTTTATTGTACTAAAAACTTCTTCAGAATACGAAATCCTATAAAACTGGTTATGGTTATAATAAGTTTTTATGTCCGACGATCCGTTCAAGAAATATATGCGAAAAACCAATTCAAAAATCAAACTTGCACAGATGGGTGACCATACGAAATTACATAGGCATTCATCTAGGCTAGGGTATCATAAGAATTGATCTTAGACCAATTCTAGCTTCTTTACTAGTTTGAATTAAGAATATATCTTACAAGATCCGCGCAAAATACAAAGTTTCAAGGGATGATCTTATTAAAAAATCCCAAGACATTTTTCAAGAGTAGTGTGCATATTTTAACAAGATCAAACTGGGCCCATGCTTTTCAATAATATGCATCCCAAACATAATAAGACTTTGAGGAAGACATGACCTGTTTACAGAAATTGAGAGGTCATAAAACTCCTAAATCTGGTAGCTTTTCAATTCAACTAATTATGTGGGCAGGACTGGTTATTGAAATACTTTGTGTAAAATCTGATACTACGTGTATGGAATGAGGACATAATTCGAAAGGAGTCTGTTGAAGTACCTAACTAGGTATATATAAAAAAAAAAATTATATTCTTGCAAAAAGGTTGCATACAAAGTCCCTTCATATTTCATCGCTGAATGTCTAAAACCGCACACAGAAGAAATCTTGGTGGTATCAGTCCAACATCAGATAAAGAAAGTCAACTAAGGTAACAACAACAAATTCTCGCTGTCATGTGCCAGTTCTAAATAATGCAGAAATTATAACAGTATTAAAAATCACAATTATAATTTTTGAATCTTAAGCAGTTCTGCGTAGTCAAATATCGGAATACTGCGAAGCATTGTGAATCTTTATCGTTTCATCGGCTCACGAAGATAACATTTCATAATATAATCACCCACCTCCCAATATTTCTTGCAGACACCATTCTTTTGAAAACTATGCAGTTGCATTTTGTCGCTGTTGGTTATTTAAAAATTCCGTCATCCATGGCAATGGGCTAACTGCTGCGCTGAGGCTGACAATGACAACTATCACGACGTTTGCCTTCTCCTCTTCCAAAAGTTCAAAATGTCTGCTTCATTTTCATTGGCGAATGAATAAAATACACACACTACTTGATTTAACGAACGTCGTTTATGCGTATCCTCTTTAAAATTCCGTTCTTATTCCTTTATCTCTTTTACAATACCATATTTTGCCCATAACAGAGAGAGACAGATTATAAAGCTAATTGTCAAATTGCCTTCTCCTCTTCCAAAAGTTAAAATGACTACTGCTTTTCATTGGTTCATAAAATGCAACCCCACACACACACACTACTTCATTTAACGAACTTAACGAATATTGTGCTCATGCGCAGTAGAATAAAATTTTACATTTTTGTGATCTGAAATTTGCTGATCGCCTGGTATTCGTTGTTTCTTTAAAATACACAAGAATGAATGGGACAGACAATATTATAAATTCAATGGACATTTGGACTGTATGGCTTTTTTTTTTATTCTAAACTAGTGATAAATCTGCCAACAGATGGCTCCGGGGGTATCGAAATGAAATATTTCTCATCTTGTTGAAATCAAGTTTTTTGTAACTTAGTAGCTTGAAAAGTTTTTTGATTTCATACTGTAATTTATATTTAACTTAGTTTTTAAGTTTTGCGTAGGCATGAAAATAATAATGAAAACAAATTTATGTCAAATAAGAAAATATTGAAATTTTTGAATGTTCGTCTTTTGTCTTCACGATCGCACGCGATGAAAACGCGTTCGTCTTTTCTTTCAAGATAAAATTTTCAATTAGTAATTTTATAAAAGCCATAAATTTTAAAATGGAAAATTCTGCTGCTGCTACTGGAATACTTTTTCTACTTACATATTGCTGCTTTGAATGCGGTTTATACTATTTATACTATAGGAAAGCTAAAGTCTACAAGTTCATCTTCAACTTAACATCTTTGACTGTTAATAGTTAGTGCTTCTATAGATATTCTTTGTTCTTCTTTTAAATGCTGTTGAAATCTTAACCGCCCCCGTCATATCCGAATTTTTCTTCATGCCCTACATATATTGTTAGTATCTCTTAAGAAGCTTATCTTTAACAAATCGCTATATTAATGTTGTTGTTTAACCATTCACATGTACATACCTACATACTTCAATAACGATCATCATTACGAGCTACCTACCTACTTATTACATTTTTCTCTGATGCTATGAAGGAATAAATCCTTAGTCGATAATCAAGTTGACCGCATCTCAATCAGAATCCAGATTGGGATTACGCTGATAATACACTTTTACTGAAGGCCCGAAATATTTCATTTCATTTGTTGGAATGCGTAATTTTTTAGGAATTTCGGAAAGTTAACTGATCGACTTTCTTCTAGCCCTTTTCCTTCATTCTTTAATTATTAAATATTTTTATTGTTTTTTGGAGAGTTGAGGGTTCCAATCTTCCGAAAAATCTCATAGCGATGAATTTCAATCCTCCTTCAGCCACTCCATTTATCTATAGAACTTTTTTTTTTTAAATACTCTGACCAAATCTTAAAAATCTTCCGTTGCTAAGGCTGTTTTTTTTTTTTTTTTTTTACAATTTATGCTCGCATTCAATTTGTTTGTTTGTTTATAAGATCGATTCAGCTCATTAGGAAAAGTGTATCAATCCAAAAGTTGTTACTTGCAAATCTTACAGACTTTTTAAGGTCCCAAATTTAGCTCAAACTGACGGCGGCTGTTTGTTTTTCACATTCGTAAAATTAAAATGCATGGAATTCTACCGAGGTCTATACCAGATTATTGCATGATTATCATTCTGCTCCTCTTTTGTTATAGTTTTTACCTATGTTACGATCTAATTTCCCTTGACCCATTTGGTTTGAACAACATTTATTTTCGCACTAATTTTTACCCATTGCTTTACTTAACAATGTCGGCAGTCCACTCGATAATAGCCATATAAAGATGCAATTCAGTTCATCATTTACAACACCCGCACTACCAAAAAAATCTCTTAAATGGGATTTAGTATGGCCTTGGTTCATAAATATCTGAGTGAGTATTTCTTCAAGAGTTGACAAGGATTGTAATTATAAGCAATTAACGTTAAATTTAAATTATTTTTTTACAAAGAAATAAAGTAATATTTTAAGTAGTATACGTATATATATGTGTGTATATGTTACTATCCAACAACATTCCCTCTTCGGGTCATGAAATAACGACGAATCGCGCAATGTGGATGCTATTTTCATCTTCCTAGACGTGAGATCTAATGTTGGTAAATGTGTTTTTGTTTTAAAAAGTAGTGAGTTTTTTCTTTCCAGTTTTTGTGTATATGTAAAATAATTTATTAAATTACAGTGTTCTTCAGTAAATGTCTAATTTATTATTGTATCGCTTCATGTTAAAATATTTTAATATTATTCATGTTCCGTAAGTAGTACAAACATTGTAAATTTTGCAAAGCTTACTATCGTTACTTTACAGATAAGACCACCTGAAGACGCGGAGTGTTCACCCGCCAAACGTTGTGGCATATTAATAAAAAAAAGTTTTTAGACACCAATCTGTAGTTTTTTGTCCAAATGAAAGACCGATAGCCCGAGCATCCATCCTTTGATCTTAATCAAGACGGTCGAGACCTCACTCAGCATTTTCTTTTCTTATATCTATTTACTTTAATGTCTTTTTTATAAGTATGTATTTTACTTTGGTTGTTTCCAAATTCTCAAGTGGAATTGGGAAGAAAACAAAAATTTTTAACAAACGTAGGTACCTACTACATCAACAAGGCGGCTACGTTTTGTACTAGCATAAACATTTCTGCAATTTCAAATCTCACTACTCAGCTATTCCACATGAAACCGATTACTTTGGAGAACCTACGACAATCTCCGATTTGGATGAAACTTTCATATTAGAGGAGTTTTGTTATTTTACGATGAAATGTCATTTTCAAAAATATCATATCTCGAGAATGGAGAAGAATCGGTTGACATATGTTAAAAGAAGCTAAATATACTTTATACTAGCTAAAATTCTTAGAACGGGACTCTCTCTTAAATTTATAATTTGTTTTTATTATTTTTTATTCTTTTTAGTTTTTGTTTTATTTTATTTTTATTTTTTTTAAATTTTTTTTTTAATTTAAAAAGTATTATTCAAACGTTTTCATAAAAAAAAATATAGAAATATTAAACGAATTTGTTTTTGTTAATTATAGTATTTTTTTATATATTTTTACATTTTTACTTTGAAGCCATAAGCCATTATCTACCTACATATGTATGTGTCAAAAATTGCGGAGGTGCTCGTCTTCGTTTTGGAGATATGAAATTTTATAAATAGATTAGCCTTCAAATTTATAAAAAAGTTCTAAGTATTTTTTATTACATATTTAGGTACAAATAAAATAAGTAAAAAACGAGTTTTCAAACAAAACTGAGGCCAAACCGCATGAAAAAATGAAAAAGTAGAAAATAAACTTTTCTTCACACAGAGGTGGACTCAGATTTTTTGTTTGGGACATTTCTCTTGAATATTCTTTCTCTTCATGAATCAAATCACTTTTTTTACCTCTGATTGATCATACTGAAATATATCGGTGATTGTCAGCGAATAAAATCTGAGTCCACCTCTGTGTGTGAAGAAAAGTTTATTTTCAACTTTTCATGCGGCTTGGCCTCAGTTTTGTTTGAAAATTCGTTTTTTACTTATTTTATTTTCTGCCTTTTTCACGTTAACTAAATTGTTATTACGTGCTGCATGGAGATATTTTAAATCAATTTTATGACGGCTGAAAAGACACTGATTTACTGAATTTTCCCGATTTTCCATGTTTTCCACAGAGTTTTCCTATTACTATGAATTTTTTTTAAAAATTTACATGAATTTTCCTCGATTTTTCATGCAAGTTTTCATAATTGTTGAAGAGAAGGTATTAATGCCAGTAGGTCGGAAAAAAATGATTCCGCATAGCTTATAAACTCTTTTGTCGGAAAATTTTCCGGAAAAGTCGGATAATTCCGGAAATTCCAGAAAAATTAGAAAATTTTGCACTTTTCCTGAAACAGATTTATCACTAATCATATCGATGAAAATTTTTCCGATGATTTTTCCGCTTTTCCGGGTTTTCCATGGAATTTTCCACAAAAGCAACTTTATACAACTCATTTCGCTCTACAACTTTGTCTTAGGTTGCAAAACGCTCAAACGCTTCCGGAAAAAGTTCGGAAAAGCGTTTTACATGAATTTTCCTCGATTTTTTCTGCAAGTTTTCACCATTGTCGGAGAGAAAGTAATGATGCCAGTTGATAGGGAACTTGATCCTGCATAATTAGAAAACTTTTTTACCGGAAAATTTTCCGGAAAAGTCGGAAAATTCCGGAATTTTTTTCGGAAAATCGGAAAACCCTGCATTTTTGATGAAACGGATTTATCACTAATCAAATTTGTACCAAATTTTCAAATGATTTTTCCCAATTTTCCGGGTTTTCCATGGAAATTTCCTGTTCAAATTTTGATAGATTCAATTGTCACGCGACATGAAATTGTGTGCCAAATTTTAGCTCGCTGTGATGACAAAAAGTGGGTCTACGAGAGTGTCGAAAATAGTACAAAAGAAATATACAGACAGACAAATTCGTGTACGAGTTAAAGGGACGGGCTGGCCTAAAAAAAAACAATCGCTACGTGTTGCAGTATTTTTTTTATGAAATACAAAGTATCTAAGTTGATGTGTGACATATGGATTAGAAAAATCGGTTTCTCAATTCTAATGATGTGATTTTTTGAAAATGATGTTTTATGTTAAAATCACGATAACGCTGGAGGGGGGGGGGGGGGTGCAGGCAAAAACCCGAGAATTGGTGAGCTTACAAACTCGAAGATTTCAAGATCAGCCCAAATTTTGTTATTTTCGTATGGAATGCCTGTACTGTGCTATCGCAGATATGTAAGTTAACTCAGATGTCCAGATGGAGAGTCGATTCCATAATTTTTCATCAAATTATAATTTTGATTTATGCTCTTTTTATTTTTGTATTTTTATCATGATGGTTTTCCTCTTTATTTTAAAATATTTAACTTTCCTTGTTTTACATTTTCCTATACAGTAGTAGACGTAATGTTTTTGATATGAGAAATGCCCTTTAAATATCGCAATTAACCTTAAACTTCCCGACCAGACTAGACTGAAATGAAACTTTCACGGAAATGATATCACGATAGGTGCTTTAATAGAACTTTGTAGACGGGTGGAAAATTAGTCGAAAAGCATCCATTAACAAAATTATTCTCATCCACCTACTACAATATCTACAGGTCCTACTTTTACATATACCTGTTAGGACTTTCCAAAAGTTTAATTTTCAGTTGCACGCATAGTGCAACAACTTCATAAGTATTACAGCAAATTACAGGAAACAAATTAAATTCACAGTCAAAGGAGTACAATAATTAAGGATTATGTATGTATGTATGTAATTTATCTACGAATCAAATTAATTACCTCTGCATTATGAGCTTTTCAACATTCGTAAATCTTTTGGAGTTTTGAGAGGAATTGATTCCAAATGAAGAGTCATCAAACGAGCTTTCAGTGGTGAAAGTTTCTAAAAGAAAAAACGATTAAAGAATGAGTCGAGTAGCTATTTATTGATTTTTTTTCTTTTTCTTAGGTTTTTCAATTAATATATGTTTTTTAATTATATTTATTATTTACCTTGGTGATTATAATAATTTTTCGGTACCCTTTTCTGATGAATTGAATAATTTGATTTGGGGTATGTTGAATTTAATCGCTGTGAACCAAAGTCAGAATATGGATTTCGATATGATTGTCTATCTACATAAATTCCAGTCACATCCAAACGTTCCATAGCTGGAAACCTGTAATAAAAATAATTCATTCATTTATTTATTTATTTTGACATTAGCTTATACTACTTAGCACTAACACTTAGCCTAAGCCTGTTACAACCTAATGTTCTTAGGCCCACGGCAACTTGGCCATCTGGGCAACTTAAGTCTAATTATAACTGATTTTAATTTTCGAAAATTGATTGTGTAGTCTGCTTTTTTTTTATTCATTTTCCTAATTCTAATACAGTAATTTTTTGTTTTTTTTTTTCAACGTTTTAGAAAATTTTTCTAATATGTATCACATAACGATTACATTTCAATTTGATTCATTGTCATACATTGTTTTGTTCACATTTGAAAAGGGTAGCATTATGGCAAAAGACTTAGCCTATCCTAGTATATTGTGTTAGTGTGTTAGTTTTAGAATCCTTAGGGATATATAATGATATATAAATATATAATAATAAAATAAAAAATAAAAAAGACTATAAAGATGTACGCGCAAAAGGCGCAAGAGGGACACGGCTGTTTTAGAAAGAGGTGTTTTTTACTGCAATGCTGCTTTTCGAGTTTTTTGTAATGAATTGCAAGGAAAGAGCTGGCGCTGAGCCATTCAAGGAGTCTTGTTTCCTGTGCGTGTCTCCTGGCCTCGGACCCTACAGCTTTGTCTGCAGGTGCAACAACCGTTTCGCCTCGCTTGTTTAGCATATCTTTGGCGAGTAGATCCGCTTTCTCGTTTCCGACGAGTATTCCCACGTGTGCAGGGCACCATGCCAAGAATATTCGTCCAGTGGCCAGAGTGTTTCGCAGGTTAACTGCCAGCGGATTCTGATTCCTCCGATTTGCGATCGCTTTTAGTGAGGATAGGCTATCGGTGAAGATAGCAGTTGTGCCAACCTGTTCGGTGTCCCACCTAGCCGCTTCTCAAACAGCCATCAACTCCGCAGAGAAGACATCAGTCCATGCTGGCAGTTTCCGTCCAATTCGGAACGATTCTTGGCCGCTCGTGGTGCAGACGGCAAGAGCAACAGCATTATCCTTCTTAGAAGCGTCCGTGTATAGGTATATGCTAGCGTTTAATCGGTTGTATGTGTCAGTGTGTAATCTGTTTTTGCTCTTTATATCTAAAGAGAGTGCGCATGCTAGGTTATGCTCCAGCTATTTATGTATTAAATCTGCTTAGGAACAATGATAATATGCTTATGTGTGTGGTCTTATTACGAATTAAGTGTATAGCCGGGTTTCACACTTAAGTGAAAAGAATGGGAAAGATACTATTGATACAAATTTTATATAAAAAATAATGTTGGTAACTAAATACTGCAAGAAGTATATAAAAACTGAAAAGGCAAAATAATTTGCATTCTAATTTTGTCCATGATCTGGAGTTTGCGGGGACCAGAGGAATTAGAGGATCTTACTGAAAATAATGTTTTTCTTGTGGAGATCAAGTCTTCCCCGTAGTGAATGGTAATTGAACTAATGAGCTCTTTTTAAGGGATTTTCAAAAGTGTTGCCGAAATGAAAAAAAATCCTCTATGATTCCAAACATCAAAAATGTTTGTTTTTCACATGTTTCTGATCAAGGTTTAATCTTTTTCAAATGATAAATAATTTTTGCGTTATTTGTATCAAAGAACAACTGGAAAAAAATGTATTCATCAGATTTCGCGCAGGTTTTCTCAAAATTGGGAATTTATTACAAAAGCAGGTAAATATTATCATTGCAGTTTTTGGATAACCATATTATTTTAAAAGTTATAGAAATTGAATATTTAGAGAAAACATTTTTTAATTTTTAAGAAAAAAATAAGATAACATCAGAACGAAAATCAATATTCAAAAATTCCTATGATAAGCTGTAGAGAGAGCACCAATTAGAATAAACGTGTTAAGTTACAAAATTGTGAGTCAAGTATAGATTTTATGCAAAATTTTGTACATGGCCAAAGCACAATTTTATTGAAAACCGAAGTGTTAGTTTTCACTGCCTTTCCTTAGACAGAACTTTTACTAAACTGATTTAGTTACTATACGACTAAAATAATGTGATCTATGGCAAAAATGTGGTAAATTTTCTTTCGAAGGAGGATCCACGTCCAAGTGTCCAGAACCGTCTGGATTTGAAAGTGTAGGAAATTAGTTATGTTTACTTGTTATGCATTTTATACCTTACGTGCAGCGCCGGTGGTTACTATATTATAGTTTTCAATATGTATACTAATCGTAATCTTATATAAAGTTAGTATTTATACTATAACTATAATCTTCATTATATTACTGACAACCTACAAAGATTGTAAAAAAGCACTCAGTACTTTTTAGTAGTCTCAGTACTTAGTTACAAGTACTTTTTATACATGCGGTATTTTGTACATACGCTGAAGTACTCAGGCCTTCGGTATTTGCACTTGTACTTGTACTTAAGTATTTTTTCTTTCATACTTGCCCACCTCCGACTGGGTGTCAACTACAGTTTTGTTTTAGTTTTTTTTTGAGAATGAGAGTTTTATTTTATAAGTGTAAGATATAATTAAATTAAATGTATAACCTAAGTTTGGTAGTAAAATGGAAATTAAATTAACGGACTGAGAAATGATCCATTCAAAACTTGCGAAATTCAAGACTGATCACTTTTTTTTTTTTACAAACGGCGCGATCGATCAACAATTCAATATTCGCCACAAATTTAGTCTCAACTTATTCTGTGTTTTCAATTAAATTATATTTTCCAGAGGTATTTATGTCAGAAATCGAATTAAGTCTCTGGACGTTGTTGACAGTTTTATAGCTACCCTCTTTATTGATTAAGCTTTGTTCATCTGGGTTTTTACTGCAATTTTATTTTGGAGTTTTCCGTATTTCTTCTTGATGATGGTATAAAGTTTTCACAAGTTAAATTAGAGTATGCCAAAAAATTTAACAGTAAAATATTAATGGTTTGGTCCAGGGCTGTTGATAGACTCCGAAGCAGGCGATTTGAAGTCGAATCCTTCAAAACATGAATTATTTTTGAATAGTTTAACATGAATAATTTTTGAATAGTTTAAAAAGTGGAGGAATTAGGCGTATTATGACTCTTGCTTACGATAAGAGTATACAGGGTGTTTCAGCCTAGGAGATGGCAGGGGGGGGGGGGCATATCAACCATTTAAGAGTTCAAATGTGGTTAAAAAAAAAGCTATTATAGTTTTTCACAAAATGCCTTGTATCTTAACAAGTGTAAAGCTTACGGTCAGAGTTAAGAGCTCATTGTATGCAGATTTTCAAGCGGCCTTTGCGCTCAACTAACCTGGTACTCCTCTCATCTCAAGAGTTTTGTGATCTAAATTGAAAATTTCGAATTTCCTTACCTTTTTTGTACTTTGACCTCTATTTTTTTTTTTTGAAAGAAGGTCATTAACACAATTTTTTTTTTATAAAAACTGTAAATTGTAGACTCTCCTCTTTAATTTGACCTATTACACCTTATATGAGCTATCGCTATGCTCACAACCTATTCAGGTCATACCGAAATTAGCCGATATTTTTTTTAAAATGACGTGTTTGGAGTCACCAAGAAGGGAACAAATTATCTTTGAAAATAGGTTTTAGAATAGCTTTGAGAATACGTTAAGAGCTAGTAACACCTTAACGGTTACAGATAGCACATAGAATATAATAATCAGTTCAGCAAGCCTTGCATTACTACTTGATCGTAGTAGTCCAACTGTCAAGTCGTGAAAATTTTTGATTCTGTGAAATTAATTTAATTTAATTTTTTTTTCTCTTTTTTAATTTAATTTGTTGTCCGCTTTTGCTAAAATTCTGTCGAGAAAACTTTATCAAGAACATATTTGTGTAATATTAGTGTGATGTTTGAACGACAAAACACTAATCTGTTCTTGAAAATTATGTTGACAATTTTCTTGGGAAGAGGATATAAAATAAAAATCATGTCTGAAACAGATGTGTTGAAAATGAAGGTTGCTGACCTAAGGAGGGAGTTAAAACTTCGTGGCTTATTCACAGTCGGGAATAAAGCTGAATTACAGGAGCGGCTGCAAACAGCTCTTCTTGAAGGTGAAACAATATCCGACGAAGAGGTCCTGACAGATGATGATGAATTAGTTGCTTTAGAATCATCACTAGAAGAAGATATATGTTTGTTGGAGGAAAAAAAGAATGAAGAAAACACATCATCTAACAAAACTACTAAACAACATAAGAAAAAAGTTCTTTTAAAACGAAAAAATATACTTAAGGCTAAAGCCAAGGCTGCCCCCGGCCTTAGTATTTTTGTTGTGGTGTATGCGCTGAGGTCGAGCCGATTAAGGTTGGCAATTAGAAGACTGTCGCCTGGAAAACCTGTGATGCTTGTTCGAGCATGTTTCTCTCGGTCTGTGTCAATATCTCTGTGGTAGATTATTTAACCGTTTATCAAAACAAGAGTGTTAACTGAATTTGCACGGTCTGCCTTAATACTGCCAAATCTCACCCACAATTTCGGTGGCCCCGGTTGTCCCAGGCAAGAATAGCAATAGTGGTGTTTTCTCACAGACATCACTTGTCGAGCTAAATACAAAGATTGACTCGCTGTCCAGTGGTATCCTTTCACTCCACTCTGAAATCGTGAAGCTTAGCAAAGATCTTGATCACATCAAATCACACGCTATCTTGAGAATTAGTAAAGACGTTGAAATACTCAAATATTACTCTCGGATTAGTACTAAGAGGCGCCCATTAATTCTCAGTAATATTCCTGAAGCTAGTTTTAGCACTTGTGAGCATCTGCTGCCAGCTTTATGCGCCAGTGTGGGTCTTCACCAGAGCTTTCACAAAACCATTGAGTAGGCGGAGCCCTTCAGACGCCCCCATCCTCGTTGCAACCTGAACTCAGGAAGCCTAAAAGCTTTATTCGTTTCTTCAAGGAAGAATACTGTGCCACGTTCTTTCAGGCTTACATCAAGCAACTTCGTTCGCAGCCAATTACACTTAACTCCATTATTCCCGGCAGCTCTGATACAAGAGTTTTTGTTAACGAAGATTTGGACACGGATGAGCTTGAACTTCTCCACCTAGCCCTGAAACTTAAACGAGCCAACTTTATTCTGCGTATCTCAACCAGACACAGGAAAACATATATATACAGGCAGTCTGTGGACGTCTCTTCCAATTTCCAATAGGATCGATTCACGCTCGCTTTAGGTAAACAACTTTTGACACTAGCTTCTTAACAAAACCTGTATGATTCGTCACCTGCTTCCCACGCAGGTTGCTCTTCTTAATCTTCTCAAAAGGAGAAGAAATGAGGATGGAGACGTTTTGTACATTATTTAGTATAATTGTACCTATACTTTATACTTTAATGTTACTTTATGTAATCTGATTTTGTTATCTCGTTATTACCTCTATTACTTGATAATTTCTACTGCAATGAGTTTGTTCGCTGCACTTTTGTTTTTCTAAGCTTTTGTTCTCATTCGATATAATACTGTTATCTATTTCAAACTCGATGTACCTAACGTTTGGGACGTAGCGTAAGCTGAGGTTTTTTAATAAATTCTCTTCTATTATATTCTATTCTAAAGACGAGAGTCTACAGTTTACAGTTTTTATAAAAAAAGTTATGTTAATGACCTTTTTCCAAAAGAAAATAGCGGTCAAATTAAGAAAAAGGGTAAGAAAATCCGAAATTTTTAGTTTAGACAACCATAACTCTTGAGAGGAGAAGGTCCTGGGCTGATTGGGCAGTCGTTGAAAAGGCCATGAAGATTTAAGATACAGGGTGTTTTAGTAGTTTGTTTTTCTTAATCCCCTGTAGCTCCTATACGGTTGAAATGCCCCCCCCCCCCTTCATACAATTTTTTCTTTGTATAGGTGAGTACTATCACCTCCTGCTCTAATGACTTCCTAAGGTGGAAAACCCTGTTTAAATATATTTCGTTATAAGATTTGAAGCCCAAAACTTTCAACGCTAATTTCATTCTCTTGTCGTTGAGCTATTGATCAAGAAGTTGGCTCACTACTTGGTAGAAAATAATTTTTTTAAATTTTATATAACAAAACCTCAAAATAGCATACAAGTTTTATCGTCTTTTTGACAAACAAATGGATTGATAACGTAACAAACTTTGAATCAAACACATTCGCTCATTGCAGCATTCATATTTCGATGCTTAAAAAATGTTGAAGGATTCGATTCCTAGCTTTGAATAATTTGAAGCCTCGAATCAGCTACTTCGAGGCCTATCTACAGTAAATTTGGTTAAATAACAGTTTTTGGAAATTGTTTTTATTTATTATTTTGTCTTTTCTTGGTTTTTGGAAATGTGTCTTATAAAAAAAAATTGTCTTGTCATCAGGACTAAATGTACTTATGTGTATCGAATTATAAGATTTGATCCTAACTAACAAGTGAAGTTAACAAACAAAAAATCTAAATTTTGTTCAAAATGCGTAATCTCCAAGATACCGAATTGGACAATAAATTTTGCTACATATGTCTGCCCTATTGAATTTCTACATTTTTACCAAAAATTCATAATCCTTGACCCCGATACCACTCAGATATTGATTTTGAGCCGAATCGGAACATTAATGGAAAAATTCGTTCGCCATCATCTACATAGCCATGCAAAATCTAAAGTTTGTCATATTTTTGCTTAATAGCTCAACACGAAGTGAGTAAAATATAGCGTTACAAATGTTGAACAACGGTCGCAACTTCGATATTCGAATACTCCTCCAAAACTTCGAAAATCAACGTCCCTATTTCGTCTCTTCAATTTGGAAGGATAGATATGTATCTCTGGCCTTTTGCCATATATTTCGAATGTTATTCCAGTCGAATCCTCCATTTGTATGTTTCGAAGGATATTTACACTTCATCTGAATATAAACAACGAACTAAGAGACTCTAGTTTTTCATTCCTGATTCGGCATATACATATGTATGTAAGTGCTGCCAAATGTTCGTTTAAATGAAATATCTGATCATAAATCATAGATGCGAATCTAGTCCAAAAAGCAGCACATTCGTCCTGACAATTTTCTTAGGTACAACAATATGAATTTAACTATATTTAATCAAAAATTGATTTATAAACAAAATAATTTTTTTAAGTTCATATAAAAACAATAGAAAATATTTCCGAATTTGCTCCGATATTATGTAGCCATAAAATGTGCCTAAATAGTTTTGTATATGCTTTGAAACTTCTTCCAAGTATTTTTAAGTATTATTTTTATGTAATTAAATTTAAATTTTTGAAGTTAATTGTTTTTGTTGCTGTTTTTATTTTTTGTTTTTTACCTTGAAGTAACACTGGATCGAAGCTGTCGTATACTACTGTCTCCAGTGCTATCTGAACTTCTTCCATCTTGTGAAGAATCTGAGCACGATTTTGTTGCAATTCTTTTTCCATGAATTCCAATGATATCACCTGTAGAATGTAATGGTAAAAAATCACGTGTTTGTTTTGTTTTTTTTTGTTCATACAAATTTACAAATTGAACACAAGTTGCTATAGAAATCTGGAAAATAAATAATCTATGTACATAGTTATCGACATACCTGTGTTTATAGCCCTCATTTGCATAGGCACTCCTCCTGTTGCTAAGGAATTTTGTAAATTGCCTTTTTCATCCTATGGAATAAACAGAAGTTTTTTTTTCTTATAGATAAAAGCGCTTCTAATATGATTTTTTTTTGTTTAGGAATATTTTGAGAGATTATTTTGTAATTTTAAAATTAGATTTTACAACACCAAAAGACTTTTCTAATTTTTTTTTTCATAAAAACTAATAAATTCAGAACAACGTCCAAATCTGGCAATCACTTTAGAGAAAATAACTAAGTACTATTATTACCCAATGCCATTTGATAGGAAAATATCCAACAACACGGTATCCCACTAATAATTCAACCATATCAAAATGCTTCTAGGTTTGTTAGCTTATTAGATAGAGCTGCTATACTAATGGCGAAGTTGTTTATCCTTTGAATGGGTATAACAGACTAACTATGAATGCACACCAAGTTGTGAAATACTAAATTACCCTCGGGAATATTTGCTTTAACTATATTGAGAGGGGTTGACGCGATACAATCAATATCAACTTCGTGTTGCATTTTTGTTTTTTTTTTCACTGTAATAACAAGAACCAAACGTGTTAAAATATAGTTGATAATTATTTAGATGTATAAACAGCCTTGGCTTTATCTAGAGGATATTGCGTTTCAAATTGACCTGAATTGTGCTTGAAGAATATAAGGATAACGATGTTTTACATGATCCTATATCAGTCAATGGCTAAACAATTATTATGTACACCTTCATCAGTGCTTTGATTTTTTTAATTTGTCTTGTTTTTGATATACTTAGTAAAAATGGATCTTGCCCATTGTCCTTTTTTAACGTTAAAGTAGGTGTATACAATACACATAAGCGTTATATATATGTACATATCGATCATCTAGTTCAATATTGGAACAAGTCCGAAAAAATCGTTTTGAAGTTAGTATTGAAATAATATAAAATAATATTCATTATTTGTATATTTTTTTTTTGACAAAATTCTGACTTGCTAATTAATACAGGATACAAATTACATTATATTATTATATACAAATTGTTCCAGTACAGAACTGAAATTGTTTAAAAAAAAAACATTTTATTGATGAACTAAGGGTAATTTTTATTTGTTCTAGTATTGAACTAGACGATCGATATATAGCAGATTCATATTTTAAAATCTTGAGGGATGCTTTCTGGTTTTTCTCGAAAACAAAATAACTCTTCAGCAGAACAATTCTTTTCTTTTCCAAAATTCAATGATTCTATTCTTTTTATATCCTAGATGATGGAATAATAGAGTGTATGTACTAAGTGCGTTACTCCGTTTGTAACACCTAGAAATAATGATTTTTTTTTATTTCATTAACGATCTGTTTATTGAGTTTACAAAAGTGAAATATAACCATAAAAAAAATAATTAAAAAAAGGAGTTTTCAAACAAAACTGAGGCCAAGCCGCATGTAAAAGTAGAAAATAAACTTTTCTTCACACACAGAGGTGGACTCAGAAGAAAAAATTATTTTCTACTTTTTCATGCGGCTTGGCCTCAGTTTTGTTTGAAAATTCCTTTTTTAATTATTTTATTTTCTGCCTTTTTCACGTTAAATAAATTGTTATTACGTGCTGCATGGAGATATTTTAAAACAATTTTTAAGTAATGTTTGGTGCCGATCCGAAAACAAAAATTTTTCGAGTATCAAATCGTTGAAGTACTGCAACGGTTTTCTGATATTCGAATTATGTTTTAAACAAGGCTTTTTAGCAGTATTCAAACTTGGTCTCATATAACATGAATTTTCCCGATTTTCCATGTTTTCCACAGACTTTTCCTATTACTATGAATTTTTTTTTATAAATTTACATGAATTTTCCTCGATTTTTCATGCAAGTTTTCATGATTGTTGAAGAGAAAGTATTGATGCCAGTAGGACGGAAAAAAAATGATTCCGCATAGCTCATAAAACTTTTTTGTCGTAAAATTCTGGAAATTTTCGGAAAATTATCCAGAAAAATTGGAAAATTTTGCATTTTTCCTGAAACAGATTTATCACTAATCAGATCGATGAAAATTTGTCAGATGATTTTCCCGCTTTGCCGGGTTTTTCCGCGGAGTTTTCCACAAAAGCAACTTTATGCAACTCATTTCGCTCTACAACTTTGTCTTAGGTTGCAAAATGCTAAAACGCTTCTTTGGTCTGAAAAACTCCGGAGCGTTTTACATGAATTTTCCTCGATTTTTTCTGCAAGTTTTCACCATTTCTCGGGCCGGTTTGAAGACCCAGTCTGGCCTTGCCTTTTTACAAACGTTTGTAACGGTATGTTATTGATTGGGCCACCTTCCATATCTTACATCTGCACATATAAACAACATCAATATTAAAGATGAACAGCCAAAGTTTCGTTTTAAGGAATATTTATTCCTAGAGTTCCGTATACCGGCGAGGTCGATCACCTGCAATAGAATATTTGCTTAATTCCTGCTTTCGTGTTTAATAGGTGTTTTATTTTTGTCAATAGGTAAAAAAAATCTCCCACCTTCGTCCAGACTTGAATCCAGATCTTAGTTACGATATAAAATCTTTTTGGAGTTGCTTTCTTTACCAATTGAAATATGTTCCTCTGATGTCATCTTTCACATTGCCCATTTTTCCTTAGTAACGTCATAGAAATTCTTTAAAATCTCCACACTTTTATACACACACTTTTATCCCTTATTAAAATAGCTAAGACATTGAAAAGCATTGTAGATGACCCAGTTCGGCGAAAAAAGCAAACCTCTAGCGCACTAATTAAAATATGCTTTAAGGCGTGACTGTATAGGTAGACTTAAGGGATAACGCGCTGTCCATAATTCTTGGAGCCATGAATTCAATGTCCACCGTTTTCGCCCAGTACTTAACATGCCACTCACAGAAAATCTATTGAGTGAATCATCTGTTGTGAGTCCATATCTAAAGTTACGTGTAAAAAAAAACAGAATAATTTCTCTATGTTATCATAAACTCCAATGACAAATTTAGAAGAGTTCAAAAAATGACATTGCTCTCTACCAGAAGTTACATAAATTTATAAAACTATTGATTTATTCGTGAATTTCTATCATTTTGACTTAAACATAATAAAATAATGTTAAAAATAAGTTTCATAAATAAATTGCATTAAAAAGTAAAAAATATTTTTTTCTTTCTCAGTGCTATACACAAGGAAAGTTTCATTACAAACAGTTCAAACATTTAAAGTCGAACGAGGTAATATAATTTTAAAATATTGTTCGCATTTGTTATTTTGCAATGGAACTTTTCTTGTGTATAGCACTGAGAAAGAAAAAAATATTTTTTTTGCTTTTTAGTGCAATTTATTTATGAAAGTTATTTTTCATATTTATTATTTCCTACCTTTTTAGTCATTACATTTTCGCTAAAAACTCATATAACGGTACATAGTCTATCTAACATATGCATATTAATTCGCATCTACGTTCACTTGCGAACCTTGTGTCGTAATGTTTTTTCTCTCTGCAGTAAGTAGGTTAGAATATTATCGCACTTTAATGTAAGCACCCTGTAAAAAAATTTTATATGAAAAACTGGAAAAATTAGTTTCACATCAAAGCCCATCTAACGGTTAAACATAGAAAATTGTAATGTTAGCTTAAGCGTCTCAAAGAAAAATCAGCTCTCGCACCAACCAACCCTCCGTACACAAATTCGAAAACCACACATTTTAACGATATTCGGGTGAAAAAGCCTGCTGTAAATTTTCTTACAGAAAAAACAAGATGTCATTTAATAGCATTAAGCAAGAGCTTTAACTTGATATTACACACAGCCCGAAATGAACAACTCCAAGGGAGGTAGTTATCTCCCCACCCCAAAAATCCCCAAAAACGTAATTTTTTTTACTCCATCATTCTAAATCAAAAAACCCCACGTAAATCCATCCGCGTTTTCTACCCTAAAACCCTTCGTAAAATTTCACACTTACGTCACGAACGGCGCCCTTACACGCAAAGTTATTTAGTCAAGGGTTAGCGCGTAGATAAAAGTTTTTTAAAATATATTTGTAGGAGAAATTAGTTGTGGGATCTTAGTCCATTTCCACTTTATTGTTTCTCCGTTAGTTAGTTATCATTTCAGGTATATATTCCTCCCAACTACAGCCCTAATAGCAACAATGGCGGATTACACCTCCTCAATGGGCATCATAATAAACAAATAAAAACTCTCCGTTGACATTTTAAAAGTGTTGACACACATTTATTGAATAGAAAATTCTAGAGAACGCTTCACCCATTTGAAATAGTCTTCACAACTCTACAAATCTCTACAGTAAGAAGCAATCAAAGTTCAAAAAAGTTTGTTTTTTTTAAATATTAGGTAACGGTTTCCCGCCAAAACGCTCCACATTAATCTGAGGTTTTTATTTAAGATTTGAATTACGTGGAACTTGATATAATTCGAAGCAGGCGGTTCGAAGGTTCAAAGTCGAATTTTATCACTTAAGGGAAGGTTACCGTGCATGACAATGAAAAATTCGTTTTTTTTTACATAATTTTCATACTTAAGTGTTTAGAAAACGTGTGTAAAAGGATATTTTCATAACTAAAAGTATTTTAGAATTCACAGTCTGCTGAGAGCGGAAGCGTCCACTGGCTGGAAAACAGGTAGCTGAGACGCTCAGAGCGCGCTTGCTTGGAGACCTTTTATCGCTACCTGAGATACCCCCACAAATTTCGGGAAACCGTTAACCTTCAGATTCAGCATAATCAGTCCTTGGAGGAAGAAGTAGGGCCTCTGTATTGTGCTGGAATAGCTGAAGTAAGCTGTCAAAATTTTTTTATAACGTTAAACTTTATACGAGTTTTTCTGGGAACAACATTTTTCAGCGCGCCCAGCTTCAACGGATGAATCGATTCACATGAATTTCTGCGCAATTGAAAGGAAATTCAATTTGCCGGGACATCAGGACGCGGTTTTTGTCAACAATTGATTTAGAAATAGTTTTTTCGTCCGTTAAAGCAAAAAAAAATTTGTTTTGTTCAAACGGCTGGCACTTTGTTATTCAAAGGTTTTTTTTTAAAAAACGAAAGCCGGTAAGGCCCCTCAAATTTTATCTAATTTTATTTTTTTCAACCCTATTTGTTTCGGATGAACTGGCAGAGCTGTGGAGCGCCCCGCGCAGACCAAAACAAGCTGTGCACGGTTTTGTTTGATGGGAGCTGGAGTCGCATTTTCCGATTTTTTTTATATAAACAAAATTGGAATTCACTCTCCATTGATAGACAAATAAAATACATTAAAACCCATTTTCAAAAGTATTTATTTTAGGTAAAAAATAAAATTCTCAAAGTTCATGCATTTTTCATGCCTCTCGACGGTAACCTTCCTTTATGGTCAGATTTGGCTAAATAACGATATCTGTGGGATTTTAGGGTCGCTAATTATGAATTTGTCGTCGAAGTTCAGAAATAAAAATGAGGGCTCCTAAATGGCAGTAGAATTTTATCATTTATAGTCAAATTCGACTAAAAATCGATAACTGGGGAATCTTGGGGATTCCAGATCACGAATTTGTCTGATTTTAACTTCACTTCATAGTTACGAACGAGTGACCGAAGGGTTACACCCGGTTTAGAAATTTTGAATCAAACACATAATATCCAAAAGATTTCATCAGGGTATTATAAGAATGTAAATGATACTTTTGAATTAAGCTACGAAATTTCAAATACACATTATTAAAGTTTAAAGTCAAATTAAATTAATTTTCAAATAGATTTACCCATTGTAAATTTGGAAACATTTTTCACAGTTTGTTTTAATGCACCAGAATTGCTCCAAAGGTTGATATATCGCCGAAAAAATAACTGCGCTATCCAACATTGTACCAAACTTCATACATTTGAATTCGCTGGATTTCTTTTATCATACTTCGGAACTGCATTGGTAAAACGTTCCTGTTTCGAAGGGTTCAACTTCCAAGTCCTAGACTATTTCATATCCTCTAAGGTCGAGCGCTTAAGCAAAACTAGTTTTGCCTTTAGTACAACACCATAAATCCGCTATATCAAATATCTGTTGAATCGAGCAATGAACTTACAAAATTTTTCAGATATATTAGCGCTGCTATCTTTACATTATAAGCTTTGACCAAATATTCGTAATCCGTAGTCCCGACAATCCTCACATATTGATTTTAAGTCTCATCGGACCATACTGACAAAGTTCGGTCATCACCTTCTAGACGCCATCTTGATTTAATATTATATAAAAGTGCTCAAAGGTTATTGTCATGCAAGAAATTAAGTGTGGCAAGTTTTAGCTCAATGGCTAAACGTAAAGTGGGTCACATTAGCATTAAAAATTTTGTAATCACGGTCACATGGTAGCGTAGCTTCGAAGTTTCGAATTTCTTACGTTCGAAGGCTCGACCTTCGATCCTCGAATGTTCTTTCGAAACTTCGAAAATCAACAGCCCTAGTATTTAGCTCTCATCGTTTACGAGATAAACGTGATTTTGTTTTCTTAAATTTTCGTACATGCAATTAAAATTAGCAAACGAAAAATCTTGGGTAAGGAGAAAATTAATGAAATTATCAATCATGAAAAGACTTTTATCTGATAAACGGTAGCTAGGGGGGGGGGGGGGTGAATCAAATTAAAAGTAAAATTTTGAGGTTTCCAAATTTTGCAACAAAGTTGATTATTTTGCCTTTTAGTGGGAACATTTTTTGTTTGTTTTCTTTTAAGAGGGGGTTGAGATATAAGTAATCTTCATAGGGTCTATAGCAATCAAAGATTTCATTAATTACGCGATTTACCTATTTCTTCGGAATGGTTACTCGTTTACGGCTTAAAGAATGTTGAGCTACGGTCAACCTTGTAAGCATGCCGAAGCTATCAAGGTCAGACTGTCCGTTACGTTTTATAAGGCCTACTACACTCGCAACACTGAAAAACTTGTACCCTATATGTAAATAATGTTAATTGTTTGCACCTGAAATCTAGTCGTTAAAATCACTTAGCGCATATATGTACTTACTTTCCCTTTTCACTTATAAGTGGTATGGTATAGAAGAAGCTATTGACGTCAGAGAAATAGCCCTTTGTTCCTTTTTGGACATGGAAGGAGCATTTGACAACATCTGGGCTAAGTCAATAATGCCTGCATTGGTGAGACATGAAGTGAATCCAACACATAACAGATGGATTCAAGCAATGCCTTCTATCAGGATAATCAAGACGCAGCTCTTTGGTGAGACACTGGAGGTTAACATCACCAAAGGTTGCCCACAAGGAGGAGTTTTGTCTCCACTGCTGTGGTCCATGTTAGTTAACGATAGTTTGGTTCAACTAAGCAACCAAGGTACTGAATCCCAAAGTTATGCTATGACCTTGTTATCAGCTTGTTTGCTTTCTAGAAAGCTTCAAGAAGTCCTAAGTTTTGTTCAAGGCTGGTGTGCTGTACAAAGTTATCAGTCAACCCCAGCCAAACAATAATTATACCCTTTACAAGAAGAACGAGGAATATAGCTAGCCCTACCCTCTTTGGTAAGGAGGTCCCAATGTCCAAAGATGCTAAAAATCTTGGGATAATTCTCGATGATAAGTTCAACTGGTACAAACATATCGGCAAGATAGTCCGGAAAGGTACACTAATGCCCTGTGGGAATGTAGAAAACTGGCTGGCTATACATGGGACTCATGTCAAACATAATGATCAGTGGTCAGTCCCATGATCACCTATGCTGCAGTAGTGTGGTGGAACAAGTGTACATACAAAATAAAACATTCCGGAAGATAAATAAGCTTCAGAGGATGGCATGCCTAAGTGTAAATGTGTCATGCGTACAACATCTACCAACGCTCTAGAGACACTATTGAACCTACCAGCATTCAACAACGTTTTTAAAAAAGAGGCTGGATTGATGGGTATAGTGAATGGAACTACAAAAGCCTTCGCACTTATAATAGAACAAATAGAAGCAAATCCAATACGGAACATGATATCAGACAAGATGGTTGTGAAACACAACCTCTGTCTACCTCTCGCAAAATAAAGATACCAAATAGGGAGGAAATATGTACAAATCTAGAAAATGAAGCCTAAATTCGGTACACCGACGGTTCTAAGACCGAGAAAGAAGTAGGAGCTGGGATATACCGTCTAAAGCCAAGAGCTTATATCTAGCAAAGCTCAGGAAAATACCCCTCGATATTCCAAACAGAAGTTTATGCCATCACTCGACGTGCATCTGAAAGCCTCAGCCGATCTGAGACTAATAGGAAAATACACCCAAGCGGCATTGAAAGCCATCTCATCACCTGAGGTCAGAACAAAGAGAATGAGGGAATGCATGCAAGCATTAACAAGCCTTGGCACAAAGAACCACTTACACTTCAATGGGTTGGTGTCAGGTCAAGGCACTCAGGAATTGATGGGAATGATTACACAGACGTATTGGTAAAAAAAAAGAGCATCCATGCCCCTCATAGGATTGGAACTATTTTCCGGTATCTTTTACAACACCGTGAAGGTGACCATTCTAAACTGGATCAAAAACCGAATGGACCAGAGATGGACTTCAATGATAGGCTCCAGACAAGCCAAAAGATTCCTTAAAGGACCTTCACTAAAGAAATTCCCCTGGTTTTTTAAGGCTATCTAGAAATTAACTCAGAATCATTGCAGGAATTGCACGCATCGGATAGGTATGTATATCACCCACTGATGTATGTAGGCTATGTCTCGAAGAGGATGCAACATCGGAGCACGTCCTTTGCGAATGCGAGGCCATTCCACATTGTAGAATCCAGGCCTTTGGCTCATACTTCTTAAAACCTGCCGACTTCGTAGCAAAAAATATACCGTTCTTCCTAGGAAGAGTGCGATTTTTAGGTGAACTTTAAAGAAAGCGGTGCACAATAAGCCAATGAATGGATGCAGTGCAAAGGTCACTCGCCCTGCTTAACTCTTTAATCTTCACTTCTGAATCCAAACTGTAACATAGTTCTCTCTCTTTATATTATTCCTGGTACATCCTTTTTTATGTTGTTGTGAGACCTTTGATCATAATTTGTTTATAAGAATTTGAGTATCTTAAACTCTGATGCTTCTTCTTATTTTCTACTGCATCTTTGGGAGTAGATGTAGATTTTGGGGAAGTCGAGTCTAGATGGTTGCGACTGAATTCAAATTTCGAGGACGCATTAGGGATTGCTTCACATCACAAATAAAAGTTTGCCAGATGTTTAATAATCTGCCCCAGGTTGATCACCATTTTAGGCAACGTTGCATTCTATAACTCTCTGAGGCTTATACTGGTAGTGTCCCGTAATAAAGGAATACCTTGGGGTGGTTTGGTTGGGGTGACGAAGATAAAAAGGGAATTGCCAGTTTTTTCAGCGATTTTCTTTATATTTTTTTTGAATTATTACGAAATATATAGCCTCTTTCATTTAGTACCTACCAGAAAACTTTTTTCTAGAACCATGCTGAAGTTGAGCATATTGGAATCGTGTTTACTAATTTTCTTGCTATTGAAGAGTGCGACAAATACATTTTTTGCATTGTAAGACACATACACGCGAAATACAAATTTGTAAGATCTTTTTGCAAGCCCAAGGCATTTTTCAAGAGTGGTTAACAAGATCCAAGTGGGTCCATGCTTTTCAATAATACACACCCCAAACAAAAGACTTTGAAGAAGACATTACCTGTTTACAGAAATTAAGAGCATTTCAATTGAAATAATTATGTGGGAAGGACTGATTATTGAAATATGGTGTAAAATCTGATACGTGTATGGAATGAGGAAAAAATTCCAGAGGAGTCTGTTGAAGTAACTAGATCCGTAAAAAACGTATATTCTTGCAAAATTATGCGTACAAAGTCCCTTCATATTTCATCGCTGACTGTCTGAAACTGTATAGGCACGCGGAATACATCCTGCCGGTGTCATTACAACTTCAAATAAGTAAAATCAATTAAGCCAACTAGAACAGATCCTCGCTATGCCAGCTCTAAATAATGCAGAATTTATAAGAGTATTAAAAAACAAAAATCACAATTATAATTTTTGAATTTTAAGGTGTTCTGCGCTATCAAATATCGGAATACTGCGAAATATTGTGAATTTCGCGAAGATAACATTTCATAATATACCTACCTACCTATTGCAATCGGCTAGCTGCTGCGCTGAGGCGGTCAATAATAATTATCACGACGTTTGCCTTCTCCTCTTCCAAAAGTGAAAATATCTGCCTGCTTGACGAATGAATAAAATACACACACACACTACTTGATTTAACGAAAGTTGGTTGCATTTATTTATACTTCTTCGTTTATGCGTATCCTCTTTACTATTCCATTCTTATTCCTTTATCTCTTTTATAATACCATATTTTGCCCATAATAGAGAGAGACAGATTATAAAGCTAATTGGCACATTGCCTTCTCCCCTTCCAAATGACAACTTCTCTTCATGGGTTCATAAAATGCATGCACACACACACAATACTTCATTTAACGAATATTACGGTCATGCGCAGTAGAATAAAATTTTAATTTTTGTGATCTGAAATTTGCTGATCGCCTGGTATTTGCTGTTTCTTTAAAATACACAAGAATGAATGGGACAGACAAATTCAATGGACATTTGGACTGTATGGCTTTTTTTTTTATTCTAAACTAGTGATAAATCTGCCAACAGATGGCTCCGGGGGTATCGAAATGAGAAATTTTTCAGTTTGATGAAATCAAGTTTTTTGTAATTTTGTAGCTTGAAAAGTTTTTCAATTTCATAGTATAATTTATATTTAACTTAATTTTGGAATTTTGCGTAGACATGGAAATAATAATGAAAAAAAAACATATTTAAATTTTTGAATGTTCGTCTTTTTCTTCATGAAAACGCGTTTGTCAATTAGATATTTTATGAAAACTAAAATTTTTTAAAGATTTTAAAATGGAAAATTACTGCTGCTTACATACTGCTGCCTTGAGTGAGTGCGGCTTATATCTACTATTGAAAGAAGGCCAAAGGTGACAGTTACTTTTCTAACGATATTCTTTGTTCTTCTTTTAAATGCTGTTGAAATCATAACCGCCGTCTTATCCGATTTTGCGCTATATTGCTACTGTCTCTTGCGAAGCTTACCTTTACCAAATCGCTCTGATGTTTTAAACATTCACATATATGTATGTACATACCTAGTACCTACATGATTTAATAACGACCCTCATTACGAGCTCGATGTACCTACCAAGTTTTACCTTATTTCATTCAAGCTGGTACCTACCTATCCACGTACTTATTACACTTTCCTATGTTGCTGTGAATCAGAATCCGGACTAGGATTACGCCGATACAAACTTTATTGAAGCCCCGAAATATTTCATTTAACTTGTTGGAAAGCATATAATTTTCTCGGAAATTTAACTGATCGACTTTCTTATACAATTATTTATTACCTACATATTTTCATTGTTTTTAGTAGAATTGAGGATTCCAATCTTCCGTAGTATCTCATAGCGTCTGTGCTCGGGATGAATTTGCATCGCCATCCTTTTTCAGCCACTTCATTTATGTAGGTATAGAAGTTTTTTTGAAATACTCTGACCAAATCTTTAAAACCTTCTGTCGCTAAGAATATTTTGTATTTTTACAATTTATTCTCAAACTCAATTTTTTGTTTGTTATGAGATCGATTGAGCTCATTAGGAAAAGTGTTTCAATCCAAATGTCTCGTTACTTGCAAATCCTACAGATTTTGTTAGCTCAAGCTGACGGTTATTCTATTTTTTCACAGTTGTAAAATTAAAATGCATCGAATTCATCCGAGGTCTATTAGAGAGATTATTGCATAATCATCATTCTGCTCCTCTGACTCCTTTTGGTTGCAACAAAATTTATTTTCCTTTTTCCTATTGCCGGCAGTCCACTCGAAGAAGATGATACGAAGATGCAATTCAGTTCACCATTTAAAGCACCCGCACTACCAACAAAATCGCATGAATGCGATTTATCAATTTCTGGACTTTGAATGCATTTAACTTAGCCTTGGTTCATAAAAATGTGAATGAGTATTTCTTTAAGAGTTGACAAGGATTATAATTACATTAATTGCTTGTAAGGAAATTGAGAAGTATTTTAAGTAGATTTTCTAACTGTCTCTTAATGAGTGGAAGAGAAACTTAGCCGAACTCATAACTAACATAAAGCCCTTCCCTTATTGCCCTAAATTTAGTATATAGATGTTGAGGGATATCTTGGTGATGATTGAGGTCCTTTGAAAACTATGTGAGACTTCATCCTGTTGGTATCAGTATTATTATACAAACTCAGCGCAAGCGGCTACTTTGCTAATATAAATTGTCATTTACAACGTGGTCGAGAGGCTATGCGATGTTCTGGTTAGCGTGTTACTCCAATGGTGAATTGTGTCCATGAAGAAAAATTTTAGGCTTCGCCATTAAAAACTGAAGAATTTTTAATGAAAATGAGTTTCAAATGTATCTTTTAAGGTGTAGGCGTTCTAGAATCAAACTAGTAGCGTATGGCAATATTCTACAGTTGATCAACTACATTATTCTTTTCCATCGAAGAATTATAAAATGCCTTGATTCGTCCTTTGAATCCCTATGCGCTCAGCCTCAATTCGAATTTGGAATATATCATCATCAGTTTGGTTGATCTTATGCACTTGTTGTCGAAAGCGAGAGGATTCTTTTGCGAAGATTGTTATAGCATCCCACCACCAGCCTCTCACTCAATTAAAGTCGGCATTTTGATTCCCGAAAAACTTTCGCTCATATTCTGAACAGGATCTTCTATCTAATCCCTAAGTGCGCTATTACGACTTGTGATTTAGATAATGATAGCTTTTTTGGAATCTGTTTTTTCTGTTATGAGCAACTTCTTGGTTACAAATTTGGTTAATTCATATTTCTTCCCATTCCATTTCAGATTTCTCCTCTGCTCATCGGAGTTATAAAAAAAAAAAATCGTCAAAACCGCATAGGAAATACCTAAGTGTTTGTTATCCCTCCACAGGGGAAAAGAAGACAATCTGATTCTGTTATACTGATTGAGATTTACAGACGCAAAAGTAACGAAGAGAGTAGATGGCAATTCATCAAGAGGTAAATTTTCTGATTTCACACAAAATTGTTTTTTTCTTCTGATTTGTTACGTCTACACTACACGAAGAACTGTAGTGATATTAGTCAAAGTAATCACAACGGAACGGGCAAACAATATCACTCATAACGAAAAAAATAGGATTATCACCAATTTTTATAGATATGTCGATATACATATATACAGTCAACTTGAAAAGAAAACAACATCAGCAACTGTAACAACGACGACAGATCGCAGCTGCACTGATCTAATTAAAACAAGCAAAATAACGTCAACTTTTCCCAAAAATCTGTTAAACGAGTTAAACCTACTTAGATTTCTCTCATTAGTGATTTTTTTTTATCATCCTATGTAGCAAGCAAACAGATGATCAAAGCTTGAAAATAATATTTTTTTTTTAATATCTGACAACTAAAAATTTATTCATCATTTAGATCCGATTTACTTCTAAAATAATACAAAATGGCAGTGCACACAAATACACCTACAACAGACTGTATAAACTTTTGGATAAAAAACTTTTTTTTATTTTTCATTAACAGATTTTTCGTTCATCCTCATTACAAGCCACCATTACTCAATCAACACATCACAAAAAATATGTGCTACACCATACTACCTCAGTTGTTGCCGAAGAAAACAACAGAACAGAGAGAGAGATTATAGGCGTCCAACAAACCTTTTAAACAAAGTAAAATGGCGGAAAGAACAAAAACATGGCACCCCACCGACCATCCAGTTATAGAATTCCAATAAACCTGCAAAATCCAACATGTCCGATAGGAAATAAAACAACAGGACAGAGAGGGAGATTATAAGCGTCCAACAAACCTTGCAAACAACGTAAAATGGCGGAAAGAAAAAAACATGGCACCCCACCGACCACACAGCTATAGAATTCCAATAAACCTGCAAAATCCAACATGTCCGATTGGAAATAAAACTCAATTTGAAAATGTATATCGAAAATCTCTTTTTTTTATTTGTCATGAACTTTTCTCTTTTATAACAAAATGTACTCAGGATAAATTTTAATACCAATAAAAACAATCAAACAATGGTCTCTTTCATTTTATATCCCCAATACCTTCTTAATTCTTCTTTTGTTTGCATCTTCTTGAAAATGGCGTCCCTCCTGGTCACAAATACTTGTATGAATTTAAAAAAAAAAAAATTATAAATATAACTTTTACCTAATGCGACAACACCATTGTTCTGATTGGATCGATTTTGACTGCCACAGCAACACTGGTCGACTGGGAGCAGAAAAATTTCATGAATTGCTTGCTACGATTTATGGGTACCTGGTGTAAATCTGAAATTTTTACTCTAAATCGGCTCGATTTTCTGATTTGATCGATTTTGCCTACCACAGCAACACTGGTCGACTGGGAGCAGAAAAATTTCATGAGTTGCTTGCTACGGTTTATGGGTACCTGGTGTAAATCTGAAATTTTAAAACGTCTCGATTTCGCCGATTTATTTAAAAATGCCAAATTTGCATGCCACATATGCTAGATTTTCAAAAAATCTGACAATCGAGAAATTGGGGAAATCTGTGAAATTTGCTAATTTAATTTGTTTTGGGAGTGGAAAATCGTGGAAAATTGCCATTTTTTTGCCTTTTTATCGATATATTCGTGATCCTTGTAGTTTAAACTCAGCCCGTCAAAATCTATTGCAAATAATTTGCAATAATTTCGGATCTTTTGAATCCCTCCCCATTACCATCATATAGCTATCGCATTATAAAAAGTGCCAAAATGGGATTCTGATGCCAAAGTCGTTTTCTGTCACAGATCAGAATGAGATAAGTCTCAAATGATGCGAAATGAAAAAAGAAAAGGATATTTATATGAAGAGATTTTCTAAAGAAAACCCATTAGTTCTTCAAAAATTGGAAAATAAATGATCTTTCAGTTTTAATTAAATTCAACATAAGTCTGATGGGTTCTTTTTGGAATACATTTCATATTTATTATCAATCCTTGAATCGTTCTGCGACATTTGAGCCAAATGCCAATGCCAAAAATCAGTTACAAACAATTTAAATTTAAATTTTAGACATTTTCATGGACTTATTTTAATTAATTAGTCATGCCATGTTATTCTTATCTGTAATACATACAATCGCAGGCAGGCAGGCAGGCAGGAAGAACAATTTACAAAAAGCATCCACAGCCGGTGATTTGGTTTATCCACTGAGATGAAAATGAAATGTTTAAAAAATATTTACTTTTCCTGGAGAACCAACCAGTCAGGTGTGTCTTTTTGGAAAATATTCTTAAGCCTTGGATATATTTCTTCTGAGTCTTAATTATTTTCAAGATTTTATAGATTTTATAAAATTATGAATTGTGTAGATTCAAAACAAGGGCGCGGATATGGAATTTGCTATTTAATTTATAAAATTAAATATATTTTTTGCTGATTATCTTAAATACAATATTTTTTCTTTAAGATGATTTAAGCACTAACAGAAAGGTAAGTGTGGCTGCTTTAAGTTAAATTATGACATGAAAATATAAATTAAGAATAAATTATTATTAAAATAAAAAAAAAACAAAAATATTAACAACAAAAAGCTATGAACTAAATTTAATTTTTCGTTTGTAATTCTGAAGTCATCAAGATTTCAAGTGTGTCTTGTCTCATCCATCATCTTGCGAAAGTGGTGGAGCCTTGAAGTAGAATCAATCAATCCTCCGGTGGAAATGAGCTTCTTCCTCCCATTTTCTTCCAGTTTTCCAAGGTGGTAGGTAGGTGTATGACGACGTTTAAAGTTTTTTCTTCTAACAGCTTGGTTTTAAAAAGAATTCTCAGCTGCTCAGCTGTTCGTCTTCATATTAAATTGTATAAAAAAGAAAAAGAAAAAATTATATAAATCATAAAAACAATAAAAAAACGTTAAATAATAATTTTACAAAAAATATAAAAATAAGGTTAAAACAGTATTCCGGGCTTCTGGGAGCACAACAATTATTGTATTTGATGAGAATATAAATAAAAAATTTCCAAAACTTTGTGCTTCCTTCTTAATATGGATAGTTTTGTTCTATTTTGGAATGTATACAGTCTGAGATTAGACAATCTTCCCGACAGAGTTACATACTAAGTCTGAAGGTAGTAACAACAGTCTATAGTCTACAATATTTTGCGTCTGTTAAATTGGTTGTTGTACGTAACTCACTACGAAAGAGTTTAAAAATATTCTTGATGATTTAGTCCACTGAAACCAATTCCGAAAATACTCGAGTCACTACTCTAACTTGGAATTTTGTCTACAGTTTTATTTATTTATTTCGCTAAATGCTAGCTACAATGGTCCTAGGACACAATACTTAAATTAAAGCTAAAGTACAGAACAATTATTGAGGATTTTTCTTAATTGAGTCTTATTAATATTAAAATCTATCGAATGGAAATTCAAATTAAAAGTATAGCACATTCTAGTCATAGGTTCAAAGTGTCCATAGTTGGTGCGATGGGAACACAAATAAATAAAGTCATTAGATCGCAAGTGTCGAGATAGTCAATTGAAATTAATTTTCTGAAGCGTCAAAGGCATGTCGATGTCACCCTTTACAAGTTGAAATACAAAGGTAATATCACAAATTTTCCTACGAGTCTCAAGAGTAGGAAGGTGTATTAAATTTAATCTTTCGTTATAAGGAGGAATATGAAGTCTATCCCTCCATTCGAGACCTCTTAGAGCAAAAAGAAAGAATCTCCTTTGCACGCTCTCAATACGATCGGAGTGATTTTTGTAAGAGGGAGACCAGACAGGATTGGCATATTCCAAAATGGGTCTAACAAGAGTGGTAAAAAGAGCTTTAATAATATAGATATCATCTAATTCTTTTGCCCAACGCTTTACAAAGCCCAACATTGAGTTTGTCCTATTAACGATGCGATCTATGTGGATCATATCAAGGTAATTTCTAGCCTCATCGGAATTGCTATGACATTTCCAACATAGTTAAAGTGAAAAAAATCAGAAGGTGCTAATCGTTACTCTGTATGTATATCGGATGTAATTAGCTCCTGAATTTGCATGATCTTCAAAATTGAGGTAATTTTTTGAAAGGCTATGCATTATCATGGTGTAGATAAAGACCTCTCCTTAGACCAGATTTATGATGTTTTTCCCCGTTTTTTTTTGTCAGAAACATCAACAAGGTACTAGGTTTTTCTGTATGGTGGAATTTTACGTCTTCGTGGATATGCATAACATAAGAGAATCAAAGTGTGCTGAAAGATATTTTTAATCTGAATGCCTTTGTTATTGCTTCAATTCGTTGGTCGTTTAGTAAATCAAGGTTTATACAAGCAAAGTTATTGTCTTGAGTAACTTTTTTAGTTAAACACCCCACCTAACTTACTCCCTCTCTAGAACAAGTTGATGGTAGCTATACTAGAACAGAAAAAGAAACTCTGGAGCTTATTGCACAGAAACATTTTCCAGGTTCTGTAGTAAGTGGGGCGGAGTATAATAGTCCTTTCCTGGCAAACGATTATCATTCCAAGAGAGGACAGGCACGTCGGTACTATATCTTCATACCACAATCACTTGAATGGCCTATAAATTCAATTAAACCATACAAATCGCCCGGTGAAGAGGGAATCTTCCCCGCTGTCCTACAAAAAGGATTTAATAGACTTTTACCAATCCTAATTAAAACTTTTAGAGCAAGGTATGTATATGGATATATTCTCAAAGCATGGAGAAAGGTAAAGGTGATATATATACATACATATACCAAAGGCAGGACGCAAATCTGAGCCCACCCAGGTCGTATCGTCCCATAAGCCTGACTTCATTTGTTCTTAAAGCAATGGAGAAAATAAAGGAAAGCCATGAGACGGAGCGTCCATTAAGTCCGAATCAATTTGCCTATCAAAAATTAGCTTTACTATACCTGACATTCCTGGTAGAGAAAAAGCCATTGACAATATAGAAATACCCCTCTGTTCTTTTGTGGACATTGAAGGTGTGTTTGATCCAGAACTAAATGGACCCGAAATGGACTTCAATGATAGGCTCCAGACAAGTCAAAAAGAAGAGCCTGGATCTTTTAAGGCTATCTAGGAATCAATTTAAAATCATTACAGGAGTATGTTTCGAAGAGGAGGAAACATTGGTGCAGGTCTTATGCGAATGTGACGCCATTGCATAATGTAGATTCCAGGCCTTTGGCTCATACTTCTTAAAGTCTGTCGACTTTGAAGAAACTTCATCTGAAAAGAATACTGCTCTTCCTAGAAAGAGAAGGTTTGTTGGATGAACTGTAAAGTAAGTCAATGAATGGCTGCAGTGCAAAGGCAACTCGCCTCACTAAATCTTACGAAAAAAATATAGTGGTGGTTTTGGACATTATATATATATATATATATTTTTAATATATCCGCGTGTAAGTAAGTACTCTCTCTCTCGATTTGTGAGATGTTTCTCAGGGACTCTCACTTAATTTGGAACTTTCAGCGTTTTTTCTAGCTTATAGGATTTTTTAAGTAATTAAAGGCTTCTTCTTGGTCAATCGTCTTCATCTGTTGAAAATTTAAGAGATTAGCAATGGATAACGAAGTATTAATTGTGGATATGAAGGATGGTAATGAGACTGCGTCTATCTAACAATTCCATTTCTCTTTGCATCTTCAAAATTTCTGTGGATTGAAAAAACAAGCTATTTAACAAATGAAATTCAAAATTAAAATATAGAAAGAAAGGAAGAAATCCTCATATTGTAACAACACTATAGGACAGAGAGATAGACAAGAACAGTTGTTTACCACCCGCTAAGGAAATCAAAAAAGCTCTTAACTGACATCCTATCCGACTAATTAGAGACGGTCTCAAAAAGATTCGTTTAATTGATGACTGTCGGTTCTATGTGGAAGTGGATGAAAGAACAGAAGATAAGCGAATGTCTAGAACTCACAAGGCAAAGGATTAAAATGAATATGGCAAAGAAATTCTTATTCCCTTAGGATATCAAGATATCAAGAAGATAATTCCTATACAAGTCCAACACTGATTTCAAGTTAAGTATGAAAATATTAACTAGACGCATTCAGTATCGGCAAAAGATCTCTTTAATCACAGTAGAAAGAGCTGTAAGCTGCATGTCCAGTCTAGTCATGGTACATTTGTCAAGGTAGCAAATTAGGAATAAATATAAAAGATTTGATCTCTCTCACCGTGCACCGTGAACTCTAAGTTAACATAATAAGGCAGGAAGTAAGTTGGATCTGGGTACTTGTTGGGAGATTATTGGATGTTTCACTGTTTGCTCCCCCCCCCCCCCATCATTGAGTTTTCACAAAATTTTAGGTATGAGGAAAGAGGTGGTAAATTGTTTCACATTCATATAAAAAAAAAAGGTTCTCTGAATTTCATTGTAGGTTCGAGAGAAAATTAATTATTATTTCATGCAGGAATTAATCTATAAGGGATTAGGCTAGAATAATGGCTATGTGAGTTAGAATCAACTAAGTGCATAATATTCCTGCAAGGGGAAGGATCAAGGAAAAATAAACAATAAACAGGCGTAGGGGGTGATAAGTCTAGAAGTGGAGCCCACCATACAACTTCGTGATTCACTTTCCATCTTTCAGGCAGAAGTCTACATTATAGAAGTTGGAGGTCAGGAAAGCCTAAACAGGGGCTGCAAGAACAACCCCAACATGTATATTTGCTTAGACGAACAAGCACTATACTTTTGGCTCTGTCCTCTAAGAAATTGAAACTAGTCTGGGGCTACCAGATGAAACATCAGCTGCTGTCTAGGTGCAACAAAGTAATCTTGCTATGGGTCCCTGGACACGAAGAAGTGGAGGGAAATAAAAAAAAAACGGACTATCTAGCTAAAACCACAGCTGACAGTTCGTATACTGGTGCCTTCCCAACATTTGGCCTAACAAAAAGCCATTTCAGGAACTGAGACAAATTAGGAAGTTCTTTATCCCCTCTCCTCTCCAGACAAGCAAGCTAATTGGTCTTATAGACAATCAGGTTGTTTATATTCATGCATTTACTGGACATGGCTCCCTACCTCTTAATTTTCTGAAGAAGATAGGCAAAATCCAACAGCGAACTGTGTCAACTGTGCGAATGGGAAAATGAAACCTCCAAGCAAATCATATCCGTGGAGTTCGACGGGTTTTAATGAACCATTTTTTTGGATTTTTTTTTTTGTTAATGGTAGCTAGAGAGGGATAAAGGGGGGTGGTGGGTGAGATTGCAGATTTAAGATTGCAAATCACTGAAGACCCATTTATCACTCGAAATAAAGTTTATAATCTAATCCCCAAGGCAATCATGGAGCTCGAAAAGAGGCTAGATTTAGCCTAACAACTTTAGAGGAGGGCATGATCGCAGTATCTGCAGGGTCTTGTGGCCTAGTTGCTTCCTACTCTTAACAACAACCTTAAACTTAAATGCACATTAAAAAATCTGCAAAACTTGTGACAAAATAATTATTAAAAAATCTTGAATTGGGGGTTTGTTTTTGCATTTTAATTAGTAATAAAGATTTGTTTTGCCCTAAAAGGATGTATAGAATTGAGTCGCACTCATAAAACGAATTAAAGTGGACTCCCAAAATATGAGATGGAGGTATGCATCCGTAACTATCACAATAGGAACAGAAATGGATAAATTAAAGATTTTTGCAATAAATTCGAATTTTCTTATCACATTAATTTGAGACTTCAGTCAACGTGTTCTAGAAACCTTCGAATAAAGGGAATAAAAAAGGAAGAGATATTTTGCAAAAACAGGAAAGAACTAGAGTTTGGTGTTAAGAGTAAAATAATAAAAACTTATTTATTAAGTGGCAAACCTTAAATGTCAAGTCCTTAAGATAATTGATAAGGAAAAACACTCACCGAATTTCCAGAGTCCTCGAATGCTTTGACGCCCACTCCCATGCCGAGAATTTCATGAGGTGCTTTCATACTTCTCAGTCTACTTTCCATGTTTCTAAAAAGAAATTTAAAATTAGATCTATGTTCGTGTGTATATATATGCATGTGACAAGAATAGATTCTAAAATCGCAATGTTAAAATTTGCATACTTATTAACAAAACAAAAAAAAAAAAAAAGCTTAAGTAAATCAATAATCAACAGCCTAGTCGAAGGCTAACTTTTTCGGTAATAATAATGGAAATTGTAAAATAGCAAAATATGCAAAAATGAAAATCAATAAAAACCGGGTATCGTTCAATATTCATGCAAAATTTAACATTTTTTATACTCTTTTTTGATTACATACCTATTTTTATCGGAAAATGATTTTCCATTTATGCTACCGTCATTCGGTGAATACCTCTGTAGGCGACGTTTCATAGAAGTTGGTGATACTGATCCAACTCCAGCAGTAATCCATTCAATATCAGCTCCCAATTCTTTTATAGCTTGTGGATCATTCAATTGTGGCGATGGTACTCTCAGAGCGTATTGTACAAATCCATTTGAACTTATGATTGGAAGTTGTTTCCTAGCTAATCGAGCTTTAACTGCTGCACATAAGTCATTGCCATCATTTCGAGTATTTCCAATGTTTTGAACAATATCCATGACACTTCTAGGTGAAGTGATTTGTCCAAGTATAGCGAGTACATCAAGTGAAGCTTGTCTGACACGTTTCTTTCTATTCAAGGTGGCAAAAGTTGCACGTGTAACGCATGTAGCAGTATCAAAACATGTACTAGGAAATGTCATTAGTGCAAACATAACCATTTGTAGGGCATTTTCACGAAACTAAAAAAGTTAAATAAAAATCAAATTTTGACCTACTAAAAATGAAAAAATAAAAAAAGGACTGATATACCTTCGAGCTCCTGGCATGTAAAAATTCATCTGATAATAATTTCAGTACAACAGCGGCCGGATGAATTCTTTGCATTAAAATTTTACAAACTAAATTACTTCCAGCACCACCTTGTCGACATAATCCTGTTATTATTTGATTTGTTCTATTCTCGACATTATCCAATGGAATCCTTGAAATCAAATTTATGATAACATTTCGTTTATCTTCAATTACTTCAGCATTTCGTTCAGATGATAGAAGTGCTCGAAATAGTGAATCCAAATGTGGAATGACTAGAGCAAGATTTTCAGATGATCTAAGGACTTCTTCGATGGAATAAATTGCGTTAGAACGATGTCGCCAGTCCTAAAAAAGAAAGAAAATCAATTGATTAATGATTATATTTTAATTATATCTACAAAAACAATATTGGAGTAAATGCCCTTTAGTATACTGCATGCATACGTAAATAATAAATGTTTCACATACAGAATTTTAGGAGGGAGTTGGGACAAACCGGCCGGCGGCGGCCTATTGTAAACATTCTCTCCCGTCTATCGTTTCAGACAAATTTCGAAGAGGGTTCTGCTGAGGAACCTGGAGACACATGAAAAGTTCAAATACCTACATATGCCTGAGTCAAGTTGTTGTGGAGCTCTTAATGGAGGAAAAGTTCAGACATTAAGGTGGCCGTTGACCGAGTAACCTTTTAGAAATTGAAACATTGATGGTTGACAGGGGATTGTTGTATGTGCTGGGCATTATGTAAACGACTTTTGATTCTAAGTTAAGTCCAAGGAGAACACTTCAAATGACCTACCTGCATGGAAGGATTTCAGAGGAAAATTATTGGTGATTATCTTTTTTTTTTGAAGGAGCTTGAATCTAAAAGTATTAATTATAACTTTTAAAAAATTGTACATTATGGGAATCCCCCAACCACTCGTCCCACTACACACTAATTTAGGTTACTGAATATTTTGTTAAAATATTGACAGGGGAAATCAATTATATTTTTGGTCTGTTATTAAATTATCTTAGGATTGCAAGGACAGAAAATAACAATCCTCTGGTCATGCAAATGTTCCCATATGGATTTTCTCACCTTTCAATTATTTTTAGTGTGGTCTGATCGCATACCATAGATAGCCTATCTAGGGGAAGGAAGGGGAAATAATATTAATAGAAATATTAAGTGAATTGGGTATTAGGGGAAATGTAAACCAGTTACTAAGTAATTATAAGCAAGCAAGACAGTGTTGTATGAAATTATATGAAACGGCTATAGTGAGAATGAAGTGACGAGTCCCGCGGGATCAATTCTAGGTTCGCTCCTCTACTCTCTGGATATTCAAAATTGTAATGGAAGCTGGATTGTCTGCGGAATATTATATCTAATATGCTGACGATATCCTACTCCTGTATACAATGGGAAAAATAGCAATGATATATAAAGGGAAATAAATGAGAACTTAATACGATACACACAAGATGGCTATATGGAAATAAACTTACAATTAATAAGCATATCGCGAAAACAAGCTACATACTTTTTCAACAGAGAAGAGGCATGCAAAAGCTGGACATTGGACTGCAAGTGGATGGAGAATTCATTAAAGGAGTTGACTCAATAAAATATAAATATCTGGGAATGATAATGGATGGTTTATTGATTTTTTTTTGGAACTTCTTCAAAGATCTGATTACTAAGTTTACAAAAAAAAAAAAAAATTATACATATGTAAACAATTAATAAAATGAAAAGTAACTTTAACTAAGCTGATCTCTTAATTGACTTTTTGAAAGATGAATGTCAATGCAATCAAACTGGTTGTTACAGAGACAAGACATTGATGAAATCGGCTCGTGAAAACCATAGTTCGTACTATGATGAGGAACGACGAGGAAGTCGTGGTTCCTCAAGGAGCGCGCAGGACTAGATATATTGAAAGTATTTAAGAGCTCAGGAGAATTTTTCGCTCCCTGTATACACTGAAACGCAAAAACAACTCTGGAAGCTTTTCGCTGGAAAGAGTTTAAGCCTATCAACATATGGAGGTAGAATAATAGGATTATGCCAATGAAGTCCACGCAGAGCAAAACGAACGATGGACGTAGCACAATGTTTTATGAGCGTGGAAGGAACGCCATCCGGACAAATAGAAAAACTATCAGCAATGCTTGAAATGTACTTGAAGCCAGACGCTTCATCGAACAACAGGTCTTTAGGTTGAAGAGAAGTCGTCGGAAGCTTCCCCAAATGGATAAAATCGTTATAACTAATATCACAGAAGGCAGTTTTAAAGAACTCACCAGAAAGATTGGAAGTCTCCAAGGGATCAACACTATCTATGTTTCCAAGACGCAACGATGAAGGGTATCCATCACAGTTCCGCTTAGAGTTCACAAACTTCCAAAATTGCTTAGGTTCCGTACGCATCATTATAAGAATCAGTCAGGTACGATATGTACTGAGTACGCAAATTAGAATTAGTTACGTAATCAGCATCGCTCCTTGAGGAACAGAACCTCCTCCAAGCTTTATTCCTCAAATTTTTAAGATGCTTCAAAGAGCCATTGATCCACGGTTGACAATGCGAAGTACGATTCGAACTAACAAGTGGTACACAGTGAATAAAACAAAGAAATAGGATGTCATAAAACGAGCTCACAGCTTTATCAATGTCACGTTTACCCAGAACACTGGTCCAGTCGCAAGCGGATAGCCATTCATTCATTTTATTAAAATCAGCTTTTTTAAAGTTATAACAATACTCGTATAGAAGCATTAGATGATGAAGTTACAGGATCAAAAAACAAAACTATATGTAGTGCCTGATGATGACTTGTTTCAGGAACCATAGGAGTTAAACAACACTTAACAAGAGTACCATTGGGATCGGACTTTCCAGAGTCATTAGTCACACCGCTATACTGCATTAGGCCTGAAGAAATAATGTTGTCAATAAAGGATATGGCATGTTGAGGAGTCGCTAAAAAAAGGGCAGCAAGCCCTCATCGTCCAGGGAGTGTACCCAACTCACATTAGGCAGGTTAAAATCACCAAAAAGCAACAACTCATCGGCAGGCACCAGAACTTCAGTAAGCCTATCTATACATGAAGCCAACAAATCAAATATATCAGCAGATGGGCATGGAGGGATTTAAACTGTAGTAATATATACGGTTTTGTGTGAAAGCCTGAGAGCCACACAAATAAACTACAGATCACCGGAATCAACAAAGTCAACCAAGAAACAAGGAAGGTCGCGACGAACAGCACAAAGTACTCCACCTCCAACAGGATAATCCAGAGACAGACGATGGCGGTCACGGCGAAACAACTAGAACTCGGGACAAAAAAGCTCTTCATCAGCGATCTTCCCACACAGCCCTGTCTCGGTCAAGCAGACCACGTCGAAACAGAAATTCGTCGAACTTGTAAAAAGGCGAGTCGTTTTAGAGCGTAGACCAGTTACGGTGGCGTAGTAGACGGATATTTCGCTAACAATTTTTTTGCCATACTAGAAGATCCGGAACGTCCCTTAGGAATAAATTCACGCACAATGGAATTGCAGGGCCATATATCAGGAGAAAGCACCGCCTGAAACAGATTTTCCGGAACTAAAATCCTGAAGGACGCAGAAAATGAGCGTTTCTAGTGAGCATGTCGAGTAGATAACTCCTTGCATGCAATCAAAGAGCTCGGAGTGCCGACACGTGATGAAATGTGTTTAATAATTTCGTCTTCAGTGGTGTCAGGATGTAGAAACAGCGAGGAAAAAAGTGGTATCACTTCTTATAGCAATAAGGAGAAGAGACTTTTCTAAATCACCAGACGAGAATCTCAATTTACTATCAATAATTACTTAGAATATTAACTGATCACAATGTAAGAGTAAGGCAATAAAGTTGATATTTTAATTTACATAGCTTACACCAACTTACTCTTCACTAAACCAGCCCCTGGCTGTCTGGGAAGATACCCAATTAGTGGAAAGGATGTTAGCTCTGTAATATGAAGGAAATAATTACAGAAATAAGAGCAAAAGTCAAACAAAAAATATAAGCTTAGGTGTCTACTTAAAGTAGTGATATGAAATTATCCGCAATTATACAATTTTTTTTAAGAGAATTTTTTTAGAGTACAACTACGAAAATAGCAACGTTTGCGCTTATCACTGATAAAGCACCTGGACCTGGCCGAAAGGCTTCCAAAAAAGGAGGATCTAACTGACTGTAATGATAGGGAAAAACCTGTAATCCATGTAATTCTGGCACAGTTGATCGCACGATATTTTAAAGTGAGCAAGCTGAGGATCATTTTAGAGCGTATAATTCATCCTTTTACTTTTGTGGATTACAAGAAATTTTTCGAGTTGAGTGACAGAATGCTCTGCAAAGACACGATATTCTCTAGACTAGAAAATGATCGAATTAATAAAGGGTCTATAGATGAAGAGTTCTACAGTAGATATGACAAGAAGACAGGAGACTGTTACAAAGTCTTACAGATCTGGTTTATTCATATGATATCTTTCATGATGATAGTATGGCGTATACGGCAGGCAGTACTGATGAGTATTGCTGCTAATACGAAACGCCCTCTTTTCCAAAAGAAATTTCTTTTTCAAAGATTTTTCGATTGCAAAGAATTTTTTCCACATATATCTGATATCTGTTTGCTGTTTGGTCTATAGAAAATAGAAGTTCAACACAGTGATTCAAAATCTTACAGCGAAAACTACTAAGTAAACCGTCAAAAAGTATATGAATTAACAAGAGCAGCAATTCCCATTTCGTAACTAGATGAGGATCTTAAGAATTTCTGTTACCTTGATCGAGGAAGATATTGGTTCCCGTAGAAATAAAACCTTTTCTCAACTAGCCTAAATATGGAACCCTAAATATCTCAATCAAAATAAAACTATGGCTATTAAAATTTAATGTGTTTAGTCCTGTGTAATGTGGAATATCATCCAATACATAACACATCATTTCTAGACTTTGATAAATAAGTGTCTACGTACGATTTTAAAAATTCATTGAACAGAGTATCATCAAATCAAGAACTATATGGAAAAGCTCGGGCCATTACAGGATCGATAATTTTTTTTAAAGAAATATATGAAATTGGATTGATCACACTCTTTATGACGTGAAGGAAATAACAAATCCTCAAGAAAGTCGCGGCATCGATAGAATAAAATTCACATGGAGAGGAATCTTTATAAGCAAAAGCCGCAATTACTAGGAGATTTTGTAGCAAACTGAAAGCTTTCACACGAAGATCAAAGTACGTTGTAGAAAACCCGTCTTCATGCTATGTTATTTTAGATATCTATGTATGTCTTTCAGTATTTATAATGAATTTGTATTGTAGCACAAGGGGCCGCTTTGGTATCAGTGCTGCGAATCTTGAAATAATAGAAAAGAAATGCTGAGACCATTATGACCAATTCTAAAAATTATGGAGTACCTCAATTGTAAGAGCAATTACCCGGAAAGCAAAAGGTCCCGGCTTCAAAAACCAGGACGAGGCGGTTGCTTTTTTCTCTTGTATTTAATAATTTATTTAGAATCGTAAAGACAAGTAGCAAGTAGCTCAGTGACATCTTCGCAGAGGTTTCTTTCAGGGACCGAAAATAACTGGTATTTTGAAAACTTTAAACAAAAAAAAGCTGGGATAAATCATGATCGTGGAATTTTGTGGAATATGCCAAAAGATGTCTCGTGAAACCCGTTTCGATTCCTGCAAAGCTTTTGAAAACTTAACTTTTTATTAAAAAAAGCTAAAAAAAACCAAGTTGGAAAGGCTTTTTATTTTTTCGGGCTGGAAGTAACAGGTTTCAAAGCCGGAAGTATGAAAACCCAAGCTGGTTTCTTATTTCCAGGGTCCGGACCAGTTATGAATTTTTTTTTTCTTATCCGGTATCCGGTAATAAATGTGTAGTTAAGTATTATCAATAATAATAACTAAAGGAAGGTATGATTTATGATGTGCTCTGCTTCTGACTTATTTTAGGATGTCGTCATTAACTTACCGAAAACCGGAGTTCTTAAAACTTTGTCGGCTGCTTCCTATCTTTTTTTTATGTTATTTTTGCCGTTGCCGCGCTGCAGTGCCGACAAATTATTTGAAAAGCGATTAAGGTTCCCATATCCGAATTATTTTTAATGGAAAGGAAATTTATTTTTTCTAGCCAAAAATGATACTCGGCTAGAAAAATTAAGAAACCAGCTTGACTTTTTATATTTCCTCAAAAAAATAGCTAGCTTCAAAGCCTGTTACTTCCAGCTCGAAAAAATAAAAAGCCTTTCCAGCTTGGTTTTTTTAGTATCAAATTATTATCGGTCAGAAATAACTGGTAAAGTTGGCTTTTTTCGTAAAAAGTCTTAACTGATTCGGTCCCTGGTTTCTTTAAACATTAAAACATTTAGAGCTGCCTCACAACTGATTGTTATAAAATCAATTCAATTCAATTCAATTTATTATATATATATATAACTACAAAACTATGTATACATATATGTATATTCATGGCAATGCACCAGTACAAGATCTTTTAGTAGGTACATGTTAAGACAAAATAAAATAAAATAATACAAGTGCTTATGTAATAGAGAGGTTTAAAGCTACTTTAAATACATTGCATTGGTCTGTATAATACAAAGGAAAAGCATACAACTAGAGTTAAGTATATAATTTAGATTCAGATAAAGTTTTTACAAAATAGTGCATAACATTACTGATCCATACTACACCACTAAATCTCAGTTAAACTGCTGAGTGACTTGACCGAACATAAACAAAATCACATAATTAAAATGCTCGTAATTCTGAAGACCTAAGATGTTCCATAATGAGTCCCCTGATCGAGGAGAGCGAGCCTGCCCAGACGGATCACTTAATAGAAGCAGGTAGGGAGTTCCAAAGCTTGATTGTATGAACGAAGAACAGGCGCTGGGAAGTTAAGTAGGAAAATCTGAGCAATATTAAATTGCTATTTCTGTTAGAATTGCCGAAATTGAGAATGCGAAACAAGTATGCTGGACAGCGAAATTTCATTAACTTGACCAGGACAACAAGACACCGATAATCCAAATAGCAGAAAAGGCCACAACCAAATACAGAGTTACTAAAGGGCGACGCATGGTCAAATCTACGTACCTGATCATAGCATTAAAAGCCATCTGAAGTTTATGTGAATTATTGTAATCAAGATGGCCATACACTTCACACCCGAAGATGAGCACAGGAACAAGGAGAGATCGGCATAAGAATAATCTTGTTGCAGTAGGTGTAAAGTGACTGGAGGCCCACAGAGATCGTAAAGAACCATAGACTTTACGAATTACAGCCGAATATGATTATCTCAGGTTAGAGTATTGTTAAATATAACTCCTCTCTGCAAAAGGAATAATTTCCTGTCCGATCATGACAGGAGAGGAGCCAGTAGTGTCAGCCAGTAGTGTCAGCCAGTAGATTTACTGGCATTAAGCTTCAGGGCATTGACCACAGTCCAACGAAGAATGCTTAGTAAGCCGTCATTAATGCAACTAGTGCCATTTTCAATAAGACCAAGCGGACTTGACAGGTATAGCTGAGCATCATCAGCATATAAGTGAAGCCTGCTATGTGTAACACACTCGAAGATATCATTAATGAACAACGAGAAAAGTAAAGGACCAAGAATCGAACCTGGGGCACACCAGAAGCAACTCGCAGAAGAGACGAAGAAGAAACATTGCAGAAAACACTCTGAAATCTATCAGTAAGATAATTGAAAATCAAATGTATTGCAGACGCCGAAAAATTAAATTCTGTAATTAACTTCTTACAAAGAAGATTGTGATCGACTACATCAAACGCTTTGGAAAAGTCCAACAAAACTAAAATAGTAATATTATCGGCATCAATTGCCCGTCGAATATCTTCAGTTAGAGGATATATTTTTTTCTAATAAATGCTCCAATTTCTGGTACGTTGTTTGACCTTTTTTATGAAAAACCTTCGTATGTATAGTTTTTTTAGCCTCAATATCACAAATTCAGTGGTAAATTTCGTAGAATTTTCTTAATAAAAATTATTTAATTAATAAGGACAGCCTTCTTTCCACAATTGAATTGGTTATTCCACAGTTATCATTACAAAACTCTAATCAATAAAACCAAAGTATACTGGGCTTATAATATTCAAACGCTACGTGGTGGATAGCGTTCGTTTGGAAGAATGAAAATGAAACCAGTGTAACCAGTCTATAAGCAAAGGTATACGTATAGGTATATACATATATTATACATATGTGCTTCAATTACTTAAATTGCTTTAAATTCAATTGATTTTTAATAATTCATAACAGTATGGGAAAAGACGGTAGAGTGAAGCTCCACTTTTCAGTTTTCACCGACCGTCAACAACAACTCATGAATACTTTCCCATAAAAACTTCAACTAGTTATAACCTTGCACTATGACTGCCTACATATGTAGCTGCACTCATTTCCATACTATTCCACGACCATACCTATAACTACTTTTGTACATAGAAACAACTGCGGAGGTATTATATTCATATTCGATACGAGATCTATATTTAAACACAATTTTCAAAAGAATCGATATATCGTAAAGTAATTAAGAAAAAAAAAAAAACTGTTAATAAACTTTAAAAATCGAGAAATTGTATCAAAGAAGTGAACAGGATCCGACATACAACCTATGTACATACCGGCCATACATATTTATACAGTAACACCTTAGAAACTTCCTAGAGTGTTTCAAGGCTTCTCTAGACTGCATTTTAACATTTGTTTAATTGAAATTTGCATGCTTGAACGTTGTTGATAATCCTTTAAATTTATTAAGAAAAGCGACCACTTGACAGTTCAAATGAATTTTAAGGACAACTCATTCGTGTTGGCGTTAATTTACATAAAGCTGCGCCTCATCCACTGTCGTGAGATATGTTTAGCTTCAGAAAAGCGAATCAATAGACTCCTTCAAGAGACAGAGATAATTTTTCTTTAGGATTAATTGACTAAACTGGGATATTTCCTTCCGTTAAATATTTAACAAAATTTATGAAGTGATTTTAAAGTTGACATTTGCATGCAACATTTCGGAGGAGGTCTATAAAACTCTGTGAAAGTGGAAAATACTTAAAAACATGAACGACATCAGGGGTATTCACTCTTTAATGAATCAGTGTAACCGATGTAAAAATACAACAAGAATTTACAAAAAAGAGTGAACACACTATTTAGCCTTTAGCTTACTTCGAAATGTAACAGGGTGATAAAATGGCTCCGTAGGAGCTCTCCCCGGCCCGGAAAAAATTGAAAAAATCCTCAAGATTCCCAGGAGTCATAATTATTATAGAAAAAATTAGAATTACGAAAATCCGGTTAAAAATAGCTGAGATAAAAACAAAAGTATCTCAACAGAACGGCTTAAATTAAGGAAATGCCGGTTTTTCATGGCGTTTTCTGACCGTTTTGGTCGTTTTCAAAGTTTTTATTTCTACTATTACTACTTAATTATACACTTTTTCAGTAAAATGAAGCCTGTTTTGTTTGGAACGTTTATTTCCAATTAGTTTTCCGCTCGGGCTGATAGTTTAGGAGAAAACTTAATAATAGTAGAACAACATCCTTTAACGACGGCTTTTTGCCGTCAGATGATGTAAAAATTTACAATTTCTCTTTACGGAATAATGGTGCCTCTGAGGAATTTTTTTGTAAAGATGAAAAAGTTTTGTAATCGAACACTTATGCCTATGATCGAAAAAAATTGAAAAATAACTCATATGTAGCAATGGGGTACATGGGACCCAGATCAGGAAAAACTTAACTTCGGGAGGAAATGTGTCTAATTGAAAATAAAAACATTCTAGTAGATAGAGAATTTTGTTACCTTTAATTTGAATGTAAAATTTTTTCTCTACGGGCATCCGTTAAGATGCAGGGTCCGACAAAGTGAAAAAGTGGCTTTCAGGTAAAATGTAAGAGGGTGGAAAAAATACACTACGAAGTATACCGGATCGAAAATTTAAAAACGCCATTCGATACAGCTCGGCGGGGGCTTTAATTAGACACCCCACATGCCATATTTGAGCCTTGAGGGGGTGATGTAACAACCCCCAACCCCAACTTTTTTTTCATAACTTTAATCCCTTCATCGAACTAAAGACGAATCCAAAGTTGGTTTGTTGATCCGCCCCCCCTTTTCAGTGATGTTTTCCAGAAAGTTTCATGCTGTTTGATGCGCCATTACTTATGTTTTGAATTTTCTCTGTTTTCTATCACCGTCCAATTTTTCAAAAAAGAACAAAAAGTCACAGTCTTTAAAACTAGTTCTTCGAACAAATCGGCACATGTCCACAGGAATCCATTGATATTTTTAAGCCAATAACTGAACAAAAGTGAAAATGTCCATCAATGTGCGAACAAAAAGGGCACATGTCCCTGAATGCGTGCAGTTTGTGCATTCAAAAGGGTACATGATCAATTTTGTTTTTAATTTTTTCTCCTATAGTATATTTCACGTTTTTCGATGTTTTTTACATGTCGGGAAGGGCATCAAATGTAGCACAAACTATTAAAATCATAGTGCTCTTTTGTTCGCCCACTCTTCAGGTGGATAACTTCTCCATTAGAATTATTTCATAGCCAAGTGTTGCCCATACCACAAGGACGAGTTCTCACTCTTCGATCCTATGGTCGATCTCAACAAATGATCTGATGATCTGAAATGTATAAGCTTAAGTTTTAATGTAATACAAGTCTACACGGGACGCGGATTATCTAATCATCACTATTCGAGACAAACATATCCAGGTAATCTGAACATTTGTAAGTCTCTTTCTTCCATGCTTGTATAGTTATAGGTTGAATTGGATATACATATACATCACGAGTGTTAAGTTAACTATGTGGAAATAAAATATATTTGTAAGGCGATTGCATAACCTTAATTATAAAAAATCCAACGACTTTTCTGTATAACAATCGCTGGGGCTCTAACCCAGTAGGAATTCGTTTCCCTCCTTATCTGGTAATTGATGGTTTCGCCCGTGAAAATAATCCGATTTGTAAGTGTTTACCAAAATAAGGTTTGGTAAGTGAATTGGTAATAGCTCACATGTTCCAGGTTCAATTGTTCCAGAAAAAACATTGATAAATGTAACAAATTACAAAAGTAATTTTTAGTAAGTGAATGGGTAATAGCTGACGTGTTCAGATTTAAGCGCCACGTCGAGTCATGATAGTGAGGAAATTTTGTTTTACTGTTGGAAAAATATGAAGATTAAATCGTAAGCAAAAATATGAAATAAATAATTTTGTGTTGTGCTCATTTTCGATGTTTATATAGATAGGTGACTGTAATGAGGAAAATACTTCTGCCGGAGGGCTTAAAAAAAAATGTACATCACTTATTTGCCACCGAAGTAGTTCTTACCTACAACTATGATAGGGTACAAGGGAAAAATTCTTTTAAAGGCTTAAAAAAAATGTATAATAATACCAAAAACCTTGTATAATTGAAGCTTTGAAGTCTCCAATTATGTAAGAGCTTACTAGTAAATGGTTGATTCAAGCATTACTTGTAATGAACGAAGTAAGAGGTTTCTGCCAACTGCTTCACTCAGGTATTACTTATAATAAATAAAATAAGATATTACTTGTAATGAGCAAAGTAGCACGTTACCGGTATGGAGACGAGTAAACACTTACCCTACTCATCAAAATGTAAAATTAATTAATTCGGTAATTTGGATAGTAAGGGGTAGACCTTACAAATTGTCATTACAGAATCGATTCGGTAAATATTACATTTCCTACTGGGAAGTATCTTAACGTATATTACAGTCGTGAAGGCCTATTTTCTATCATGATATAGATTTATATGCATATGCCCTTACGCAGCACTTTTAAGATCTGGACTTGTATTCCAAGCACTATAGAAAAATTTGTCATTTTATCAGCTGCTGGAAAAAGCCCTAGGTCACGTCCAAAGAATTGAGTGCAATGAATGCATATCAGTCAAAACTTTACAAAAAAATTAAAAATTGTTTTTTTTTTTTTTGGAAATTTCGAGGCGGCTTGAGAGAGCCATCTGCACGTCGTAAACGGTATTGGGCAGCCTTGACCTTTGTATGGTCTTGATACTTGGGCACAGACCAAAAGAAGAAACAGTTAAAGCCAGGGGATCTGGTTAGTCATTTAAGTATCTTAAAACAGATATGTTTCGAGCAAATGACGACAATATCTAAAATAATCACAGCCAAGGTGGATTTTGTAAGACCATTTCAAGTGATTCTGGGAGACCGACAGCAATGGCGTTCCACTAAACCGTCCTTCCAACAAGGATCGAACGGTTCAAAAACGAACAATGAAGTCGGACTGGGCGTATACGGCCCAAATGCCATAAATCAGCGTCTACTCCTACCATATTCCAAGCCGAGGTATTGGCCATAATAGAATGTGCCAATACCTTCATTTAAAGAGCCATAAATGGCTCAACCTCGGACAGTTAAGCTGCCCTCAAGGCCTTTAAGTCCTACACTATCAAGTCAGGGATAGTCTGGGAATGTCGACAAACCCTCAAAAACTTATCAGGGAGAAACAAAGTTACCCTCATGTGGGTACCTGCGGACATGAGGGCCACAAAGGTAATAAAATTGCTGATGGCCTAGCCAAAAGAGGAGCGGAAACTCAGTTTATCGGACCAGAGCCATTTTGTGGCACTTCCAAGTGTGACCTCAGAGCTGCCCTAAATGACTGGGAGAATAAAAAAAATCCCTATATTGGGAAAGGCACAAGGATTTCGTAAGGCAAAAAAGTTTATCGACACTTCTGGCGGAAAAACGAAAGCACACCTACTATACTTAGAAGAACAGAGCTCAAAATGATTACTAAGCTCTTCTCAGGTGATTGCCCATTAAGGTATCGCCTAAACAAGTTGTCAGGATGCACACGAAACCTCGGAGCACTTGCTCTGCAACTGCGAACATGCTTTTCCTCCGCCAAGTTACGTGTGGAACTTTAATCCCAGAATGGTTCTAGACTTTATTAACATTCTGAACCTAGAAAGGGAGTAAATGCAACGGGGACTCACAATCGATCTTTCAAGTCGCAGTGATAGCGAGGCCAGGCGGAGATTACTCCACCTTGAACATGCTTTTCCTCCACCAAGTTACATGTGGAACCTTAATCCTAGAATGGTTCTAGACTTTATTAACACTCTGTTCTGAGCCTAGAAAGGGAGTAAATGCAACGGGGACTCACAATAGATCTTTCAGGTCGCAGTGATAGCGAGGCTAACGCCTGTACACCCCTTCACAAATCTAATCTAATCTGAGCATACACACCAGAAGCGAAGCTTGTGTTTCATTTATGATCTAGAGCTCGCTGCTTTGCACAGCGGATAATACTCCCACCTGGTCAACACAGGGTCGATTTGGATAACTCACATATGTTTCGCTCATCCAGGCTGTTATAGGGCCACTCTGGGCTTGGAAGCCTTATCTATTAGACTACCGCAAGAGGACATGAATTCGACTTGACTGGGACGCTCAACTAGGACTGTCATAGGGACAGTCTGAGATCCGCCTTAAAGAGGTAGCTTGCCCAACTTTTCTATCCTATTTCTGAGATTCAGAGATAGGTGTCGATCGTTCAATACGCGTGTTCACCTATGAGTCTATTCCTTTGGCAGAAGACCCTCAACTACGCTTACTACATATCTATCAAGAATTGACTTTTGCTTCCAGTCTAACTCAGACAGAAGTGATATGTTCCTTCTGCTGATGACACTTGGCATTTCTCGCAACCCAATCAATCCGAAATTGGCTTACACCTACTTCGTTGCGCGGTCACAATGTGATATTCACAAATACCTATGATACACTACACACCCATCGTTTTTGAAATGATCTGAAAAAATTTAATGACTTAATCCTTAATTTCGCATGCAATTTCATTTTGTAAATTGAAAATAAAAAACAATCAAAAAATTGTAGAAAGAGTAGAAAATTCTGCTTTCAAGAAAAATGTGTCAAGGAAAATACTTATTAGTTCAGTGTACTTATGTAAGGTTCAGAAGGTAATTACTATACAAAATATGGAACCAATTTTAGTAACTACGCATTTACTTGCACATAAAATTAACGATACAAATTTTACCTGCGTGTAATATAAGTATGTGGGCGTACATATAAACAAAGAAGAAAATTAAAAGAAACCTCATGCGATAGACTTGAGGATATGGGATTTATGCTTATTGCTCATAATTAGAGATTTACTGATTTGGATTTCAAATTACCTTGTTACACTATTAGAAAACAAAAACTGGGTAAAGGACATGAATAAATACAAAAGTAGTAGCTCACATAGAGAATCTCTTATACGGTCCACTTTTCAATTTCTATCTATGAAACTATTGGAAAGGAAAAAATTGGAGAATTTGTGGTAAGGTGGACCAAATAGAAGAAAGGGCAAGATTTGAAAATTTGACCGGCATTTATCTTTTATAATTTAAACTTTTTTCTGAATACATGGTAGAAGGAAAAAAAAAAATTTGAAAGTTATTTTCATATTCCATACAAACTCTGAAAGTTTCATTCACATTGGAAATGGTCGGGTCGAAAATCACGGGTCAAAGTGATCATTTACGTGTGGAATGGCTGATATAGAACTATCACCAAATGCTAAGATAGTTTAAGTAAGAGGGGTGCCGCTAGAACTAAATAGCCAGCTTCATTTAGACCTCCACAGTGGGTCCAATTTTGCTCCTTGACCTCATGGGATAACCTTTGAAACTGGCCTAAATTCATCCTGCTCCCCTTAGGAATCTCAGGATAGATCTGAACTCTTTACTTTGCAGCTCCTCCAGTTTAGTAGCTAGCTAATAGCCTACCTCTTTTATTCATCAGAACGGGACACTCACAAGGTACGTATGGGATGAATTCGATTTCCTCCGAATCCTTACAATAACAATAACAATATTACTTTATTACGGTCAACTGTATAAAGATTACAAATCTTATTAGATACAGATCTATAGGCTAGGGAAGTGATACAAAATTATAGTTTTAAATGGATAACAAGAGAAACAAGATTGAGCAAATTCAATTAAATCAGAAAAAGAGAGGAAAAAAATAAAAATTATCATATCTGTAGACAATAAATAACCACAGACTCTCAACTGCCGTAAGGAGTCATATACGTTGCCCGAAATATTGGTAACGTGGCTGCAGTAAGTAAACTCTGTGTTCAGGACTACACCTAAATTTTTCACAGAGCTAGAAGAGAATTGTAAGGTAAAGTTATTTAAAATAACTCGTGGTAGCTCTAATGCCTCGAGGTGATTTCTATAGACCGGCATACACACAGACTTGCTAGGGTTCAGTTGCAGCTTGTTGGCTATCGACCAGTCATAAATTCTCGTTAAATCTTCTTCATTTACAAGAGCAACACAGTTTTCTTGTAACCCAATTTGGTCTGCTCAAGTAAATTTGCATGTCATCAGCATATAGATGAATGTCCACATTCTTAATCACTTCAGGCAAATCATTGATGTAGAGACTGAATAAGAGAGGACCTAGAATTGATCCTTGGGGTATTCCACAGTGTCAGTTCCGGAAGTTCGACATAGAGTCTTGAACTACTTTGACTGCTTGTTGTCTATAGGTAAAAAAACCTTTGATCAGCTTGACAGCTGAAGAGGAAAAATTGAAGCAATTCGAAAGTTTATAAAGGAGCAAACTGTGATCTATACTGAGTCAAAAGCCTTACTAAAATCCAATAAGACAAGGATAGTTAAATCGTCTAGATCTAAGGATTCAATAATATCCGTTGAAATCAGGCAGTTTCGCAGCTGTGTCCACTTCGAAAGCTTGACTGCTGGAAAGATCATAGAAGCTGATGCTGGTCAAGATATTTGGTGATCTGATTTGTACATTACTTTTTCAAAGACTTTGCTGAAGTAACACAGCAAGCTAATAGGCCTATAATCATTAATTCCATTAGGATGAGGTTTTTTAGGAACACGGACAATGAGGGCTTTTTTCGATAATGACGGAAATTGAGAAGTTGCAAGACAATAATTATAAATATGTACTAGAATATCAGAAATACAGCTGTTGCAGAAATCGTCCGCGCCGATATTCCCAATCTACTTGCATGGTCTTCTATGGCTATGGCCGGAAGCTTGCCTTTTGATAGGCACCCCTGATGATCTCCTCTTTTAAAGGTCCGATCGGGATCCTCAAATAAGTTATCGCTACGGAGGTATCCAATTTAGAGCCCTTTTTTGGTCAATTCATAAGTCATCTCGTTGCCTTGGATATCGCTGTGATCAGATACACAGCATAGGGTCAGTTTGAGCCGAGTAGTCAATTCATCACGGCTGGTCTGCCAGAAGTGCACCAATTTTGATTTTACCAGCACATCATCCAGCGTGTTAATGGTTGCCTGGCTGTCAGTGTATATGTAGATGTGCTGTACGGACTTTCTGTACATAGATACCAATAGTTCCGCCTGGTAAATCGCCTGAAAGTTACTGGACAAATGGCAGTCTATGGAATACACTCCAGCCCTGTGCCCACACTTGTCTAGGATCCATTTGTAAGGATAGAAAAGTGCGCTAGCACCATATAAAAGCATCAAGCATTTTTGAGTTTTGTTATGGAAGGTAGAGATTTAAAGAATTTTATGTTTAAAATGAATTTTCTATTTAAAATGCGTCAAATCTGGAAACATTGCATAGATGTATTATTGTACTGTAAGGGAATTAGTTTATTTTTTTTCCTAGGCGGAAATCGAACTCACAATTATTAGAATCGGTCATAGAAAGAGAACAAAAAAAATTAGACTCATAAGACATCATCAATAGCAACAACATGGTCGATTATGACAAAAATATTAACATAGCTAAGAAAACTATTAACGGCGGAACTCATAAAAAAAGCATTGAATATCGATTTCAAAGAATATAGCTCAAGAAAAGGTTAGAAACTAAAAACCCTGAAAAATTGGTGTTCTCCTCCCTAGTTGAAGTAAAAATAAATATAGTGTGACCGAAAACAAGTGTTTCGCTGGACATAACTATGGTAGGTATCTATCTATTATTTTCTAACCCATAAATTAATCAATATAAAACCACATTAATTAATTTAGGGATGTCGCATAAGAATTTCCAAGACCTTAAAATTCTTTTTCGTCGGTATACACAGTTCCTTCTTTTAAAACAATCAAAATATGGGGAGTTGTTCTGATTTAATTCGATAAAGCTCATTACGATGCCGAATTAATAATGTCGTTTTACTTGTACAGGAGGCTAGCACCAACACAGTGGGATGAGGTCTAGGTCGATGACTAAAATTTATTCAAACCAATGTGCATGTTTATTTTCTCCGTGATATGGCTGGCCACAATACACAACTGAATAAATACAAAAGCCATATTTCGGCGGCAACAAGAAAAAAAACTAACTAGGCTAAAGTTTACTGATTTCATGATCTTCTGGTATTAACCTCAATGATTTTAAATGTGGGAATTTTGATTCCAAATTATTACTCTGGGTTTCTTGTCTACACACATATTTTGTCATATTTTGGTTATAAAGACCCATTTGTCACGCATAAAGAAATATTAAAAAAAAAAAGTATTGCTTAATTTTGATAAAAATGTTTATAACTGAAAAACTGAATTTATTATAGGGAGGAAAAGTATATTTTTCTGGAATACTCTGCATAAAATGAATATTATCCGAATATCCATATCCCAAGCTTATACGGATGAAATTCCGGGCGAGAAATAATGTGTAGCTTGAAATACGAAATATCGACTTCTGCTGACCGACCTTAATTGGCCGCAAAATTATATATGTAAAAATGGTGGAAAATACGACATCAAATTGCACCACCTTTTGTGGAATTATAAGCAGCGTAAACAGACAATTATTATGGGCAGCAATATGTTGTAGAAGAATAACCCAAAATATAGTAATAAATTTTCGCCAAGTGTTATTTTGAAAAGAAAAAAAACGGTATTATAAAAAAGCGGGATTTTGAAAAGAAAAAAAAAAAAGGTTTTATAAAAAAGCGGGATTTTGAAAAGTTGGAAAACCGGATCTTTAGGGATCTCAGTGAGTGGATCAAACGAATTTGAACAGATGGGATTTCAACCAAATTGGGATCTTAAAAAGCATATGATTTTGAGAAAACGGAGTTATGAAAACACGCGATTTTTAAGAGCTGGAAAATGTAAAGCGGGATTTTCAGGATAGAATAGAATATAATAGAATATTTGTGTATTTGGAAGATATACTACAAGATTTACAATCTTTTTCTTAGTACCAATTTGAGTGGAATACTATAATACAAGGAAAAATAAAAAAAAAAATAATCTAAATTAAATGTAATAAATACAACTGCAAAAAAATTGGAAAACAGCGAATGATATGATGAAGAAAATCAAAATAATAATAATAAACAGTAAAAAATGAATAAATAAGTAAAATTAAGATAAAAAACATAATAAAAAACGAAAAATTATAGCAAATCGGAATGCATAAATACGATAATAATAAAATAATAATAATAATATGCGCGTACGGGTCATTATAAAAAGAAAAGACAACAAAGCTACTTATGTAAAAAAATTTACAAGAAGACGCCTGAAAGTGCCAATCGAGTTAGCCTTCTGGATGTTGTGTGGTAATGAACTCCACATTCGTCGAGTGATTTCAACAATATAACATCTATCAAACAGCGAGGTCTGAAAACGTGGAATTAGCAGTTTGTTACCTCTGGTAGAGTTCAAGGGTTGAAACATGGTCCTCAAGTAAGCGCGCTGAGAGTTGTGAAGTAAGTTGAATAGGAAGAGTAATGTTCTGCGCCTTAGATATACTTCAATAGAGCAACCTAGCAGTGCAAAATTCAGGTGAGACACATGATCGAATCTTCGTAACCCGAAAACAAACCTGACACACAATCGTTAAATGCAACATATAATTTTCTGGAGCAGAGTGATCTAGTAGTATTGGGAAAACAAGTGAACCGTATGTAAAATGCTATAATATTAGAGGCTTAACCAGATGACAACGTAGGGGGAAAGCATTCTAGCAGACAACCATAGGTGGCGGAGGGTGGCGTAGATCATTGATAGGTTAGAGTTGACGAGATCACAACATTCATATTAGAGTTTAAGGTGACTCCGAGGTTACGGACTTTGTCCACGTAGGGAATTGAAAAACCATTCAAAAGAATAGGAGGAAGTGATAAAGAGTCAAAAGTGCCAAAACAAAAAGCGCTACACTGTGACTTACTTGGATTTAGTTTAAGTTTATTGTCAATCGACCAGGTGTATATGTTATGTAAATCGCAATTCATCCGAGCCACGCAGTCTTCGATAAGACCCTGGAGGACGAGTGAAATAGACCTGAACGTCGTCAGCATAAATATGAATGTTGACATCTTGTATTATTTCAGGCAGATCATTAAAGTATAGGCTGAAGAGTAGAGGACCAAGAATGGAACCTTGTGGTACTCCACAAGATAGAGGAAGGAAACTTATTGAAATCGGTTACAAAAAACATTCAACATAGATCCTACATTGTTCAGACGATATGTGTTATGACTCATGAATAAAACAAGAATATAGGCTCCCAGGCGGCACAAACAGACGCGCAATACACATGACAAAATAAATCGAACGTTTCCAGCAAGAAATGACCCATACGCAGTATGGACTAGTAAGAAACACTATATAAACTATATAAAATAAAAAATAAAAAAGTGTTATCTGATACAGCATAAAAAATAAAGAAACATAATTAATTAAAGAGAACACGTTCTGCGGATATTTTTAGATTTTTTTTCCATAACCTATTTATTCCAATAGAGGACCGTGCAGCTAGAAATATTATCTGATGTCAAGAAATAGAACAATTTCATTCTTAATTTTGCAGGACAGGTAAAAAGGAGAAGAGTTTCTTTATGACTTTCGTAAATTTGCAGTTGTTTTATTCTTTGTTTCGTACATCCCGCCTAACACGCCTGTGGAGATTTACCAGAAACATATTCTTAATATTCGTTCGATCTTGGAGACTATTGTTAATGACAATGATCACACGTCTGTGTTTTTGGCGATTTTAATGCCGGCAATATCCAGTGGTTATGGAGTGATGATGACAAGATGCTTGTTCCTCTTAATATTCTGAAGGATTTTGAACGCTGTCTGTCTGGTTGATGGACTTCTGTCGATGGATCTTCTTCAGACTAACATGGTGGCGGACTCGATAGGTATAGGCTTCTTAACTTGGTATTTGTTAGTGATAACTTAGTTTGTACTATCGATTCTGCATCTTTTATTTTCTCCAAAGATACTGTTAATCATTGTGCACTGGAGATTGTTATTGGTTTTATAGTTCATAATAGTACTTTTTAGTAATCCTCATCTTATGTGATTCATTCTTATTTTTATAACTTCAAAAAAGCCAATTATGCAGCTATTAATGATGAGCTAGAATTGATTGACTGGCGGAGTCTGTTTTTTGAATGCGACTTAGTTCAAGCGTACTCTAAATTTGCTTCAATTTTGGACGACATTATTTTTGTTCATGTGCCTTTAGCAGTAAGGAGGGGCAGTTTAGGCCATCCTTAGAGAAATCGTAGGTTGGTTAAATTAAAGAATACTCGTAATGCGGCCCATGTGCAATATCATGTAACGGATGCTGTAAATGATTATGTATGTATATGCTTTTTAAAAGACTTCGAAAGGAGTATGAATTTTTGAACAAGTTTCTATATAGGCAGTATCTGAACTCTGTTGAAACCGAAATTAAGCATAATGCCAAGACGTTTTGGTCCTTTCTCAATGGTAAAAGGTACTCGTATGGTATTCCTTTGTGCGTCCATTATAACGATGCTATCGATGCTTGAAGTCTTTTTGCTGACTACTTTGAGTCTGTCTATGTCGAGGACATGGGTCAACCTTTTGATATTGACCTCTTGACGAACATACCTTCATCTGTTGACCTGGGGTCATTACATATATCAGTAGATGATGTTAGCGAAGCCCTTAATAAGCTTAGTACATCGTCTTCGTCGGGACCTGATGGCATTCCAGCCAATCTTGTCTTTGGCTGCCGGTTGGCTCTCTCTTATCCTCTGTGTCATATTTTCATCTTTCTCTTTCCTCAGGAGTTTTTCTATATGCTGCGTCCCATTCATAAGTCTGGTACTAAAAACGATGTCAGTAACTACCGTCCAATTTGTAAACTCTCTGTTATTCCTAAGTTGTTTGAGAGTATTGTAACTAATAAAATTTCCTTCCGTCTTAAACACGGCTTTATTAAAGGTAGATCTACTGAGACCAATCGTGTATCCTTTGCTGATTTTGCACTCAGAGTGATGGAAATCTCTGGTCAGGTTGATGTTCTCTATACAGACTTTAGTAAAGCATTCGATAGGGTTAACATTCACCTGCAACTTGCTAAACTTAGTGCGTTTGGCTTTCATTCATCCTTGTTTAAATGGATTTCTTCTTATCTATCTGATCGTACGCTAACGATGGGAATTAATGATGTGACATCTCGCTTCATTCGAATTCCCCCTGGTGTCCCACAGGGCAGTCATTTAGGCCCTATTCTTTTTATTATTTTCATCAATGATGTATTTACGATTTCCAGTTTTGTTTCATGCCTTGGTTTTGCTGATGACTTAAAGATATATTCATTAAGATTGATAATGTTCAAGATACAGATCTATAGGCTAGGGAAGTGATACAAAATTATAGTTTTAAATGGATAACAAGAGAAACAAGATTGAGCAAATTCAATTAAATCAGAAAAAGAGAGGAAAAAAATAAAAATTATCATATCTGTAGACAATAAATAACCACAGACTCTCAACTGCCGTAAGGAGTCATATACGTTGCCCGAAATATTGGTAACGTGGCTGCAGTAAGTAAACTCTGTGTTCAGGACTACACCTAAATTTTTCACAGAGCTAGAAGAGAATTGTAAGGTAAAGTTATTTAAAATAACTCGTGGTAGCTCTAATGCCTCGAGGTGATTTCTATAGACCGGCATACACACAGACTTGCTAGGGTTCAGTTGCAGCTTGTTGGCTATCGACCAGTCATAAATTCTCGTTAAATCTTCTTCATTTACAAGAGCAACACAGTTTTCTTGTAACCCAATTTGGTCTGCTCAAGTAAATTTGCATGTCATCAGCATATAGATGAATGTCCACATTCTTAATCACTTCAGGCAAATCATTGATGTAGAGACTGAATAAGAGAGGACCTAGAATTGATCCTTGGGGTATTCCACAGTGTCAGTTCCGGAAGTTCGACATAGAGTCTTGAACTACTTTGACTGCTTGTTGTCTATAGGTAAAAAAACCTTTGATCAGCTTGACAGCTGAAGAGGAAAAATTGAAGCAATTCGAAAGTTTATAAAGGAGCAAACTGTGATCTATACTGAGTCAAAAGCCTTACTAAAATCCAATAAGACAAGGATAGTTAAATCGTCTAGATCTAAGGATTCAATAATATCCGTTGAAATCAGGCAGTTTCGCAGCTGTGTCCACTTCGAAAGCTTGACTGCTGGAAAGATCATAGAAGCTGATGCTGGTCAAGATATTTGGTGATCTGATTTGTACATTACTTTTTCAAAGACTTTGCTGAAGTAACACAGCAAGCTAATAGGCCTATAATCATTAATTCCATTAGGATGAGGTTTTTTAGGAACACGGACAATGAGGGCTTTTTTCGATAATGACGGAAATTGAGAAGTTGCAAGACAATAATTATAAATATGTACTAGAATATCAGAAATACAGCTGTTGCAGAAATCGTCCGCGCCGATATTCCCAATCTACTTGCATGGTCTTCTATGGCTATGGCCGGAAGCTTGCCTTTTGATAGGCACCCCTGATGATCTCCTCTTTTAAAGGTCCGATCGGGATCCTCAAATAAGTTATCGCTACGGAGGTATCCAATTTAGAGCCCTTTTTTGGTCAATTCATAAGTCATCTCGTTGCCTTGGATATCGCTGTGATCAGATACACAGCATAGGGTCAGTTTGAGCCGAGTAGTCAATTCATCACGGCTGGTCTGCCAGAAGTGCACCAATTTTGATTTTACCAGCACATCATCCAGCGTGTTAATGGTTGCCTGGCTGTCAGTGTATATGTAGATGTGCTGTACGGACTTTCTGTACATAGATACCAATAGTTCCGCCTGGTAAATCGCCTGAAAGTTACTGGACAAATGGCAGTCTATGGAATACACTCCAGCCCTGTGCCCACACTTGTCTAGGATCCATTTGTAAGGATAGAAAAGTGCGCTAGCACCATATAAAAGCATCAAGCATTTTTGAGTTTTGTTATGGAAGGTAGAGATTTAAAGAATTTTATGTTTAAAATGAATTTTCTATTTAAAATGCGTCAAATCTGGAAACATTGCATAGATGTATTATTGTACTGTAAGGGAATTAGTTTATTTTTTTTCCTAGGCGGAAATCGAACTCACAATTATTAGAATCGGTCATAGAAAGAGAACAAAAAAAATTAGACTCATAAGACATCATCAATAGCAACAACATGGTCGATTATGACAAAAATATTAACATAGCTAAGAAAACTATTAACGGCGGAACTCATAAAAAAAGCATTGAATATCGATTTCAAAGAATATAGCTCAAGAAAAGGTTAGAAACTAAAAACCCTGAAAAATTGGTGTTCTCCTCCCTAGTTGAAGTAAAAATAAATATAGTGTGACCGAAAACAAGTGTTTCGCTGGACATAACTATGGTAGGTATCTATCTATTATTTTCTAACCCATAAATTAATCAATATAAAACCACATTAATTAATTTAGGGATGTCGCATAAGAATTTCCAAGACCTTAAAATTCTTTTTCGTCGGATGTCGATGGATCTTCTTCAGACTAACATGGTGGCGGACTCGATAGGTATAGGCTTCTTAACTTGGTATTTGTTAGTGATAACTTAGTTTGTACTATCGATTCTGCATCTTTTATTTTCTCCAAAGATACTGTTAATCATTGTGCACTGGAGATTGTTATTGGTTTTATAGTTCATAATAGTACTTTTTAGTAATCCTCATCTTATGTGATTCATTCTTATTTTTATAACTTCAAAAAAGCCAATTATGCAGCTATTAATGATGAGCTAGAATTGATTGACTGGCGGAGTCTGTTTTTTGAATGCGACTTAGTTCAAGCGTACTCTAAATTTGCTTCAATTTTGGACGACATTATTTTTGTTCATGTGCCTTTAACAGTAAGGAGGGGCAGTTTAGGCCATCCTTAGAGAAATCGTAGGTTGGTTAAATTAAAGAATACTCGTAATGCGGCCCATGTGCAATATCATGTAACGGATGCTGTAAATGATTATGTATGTATATGCTTTTTAAAAGACTTCGAAAGGAGTATGAATTTTTGAACAAGTTTCTATATAGGCAGTATCTGAACTCTGTTGAAACCGAAATTAAGCATAATGCCAAGACGTTTTGGTCCTTTCTCAATGGTAAAAGGTACTCGTATGGTATTCCTTTGTGCGTCCATTATAACGATGCTATCGATGCTTGAAGTCTTTTTGCTGACTACTTTGAGTCTGTCTATGTCGAGGACATGGGTCAACCTTTTGATAATGACCTCTTGACGAACATACCTTCATCTGTTGACCTGGGGTCATTACATATATCAGTAGATGATGTTAGCGAAGCCCTTAATAAGCTTAGTACATCGTCTTCGTCGGGACCTGATGGCATTCCAGCCAATCTTGTCTTTGGCTGCCGGTTGGCTCTCTCTTATCCTCTGTGTCATATTTTCATCTTTCTCTTTCCTCAGGAGTTTTTCTATATGCTGCGTCCCATTCATAAGTCTGGTACTAAAAACGATGTCAGTAACTACCGTCCAATTTGTAAACTCTCTGTTATTCCTAAGTTGTTTGAGAGTATTGTAACTAATAAAATTTCCTTCCGTCTTAAACACGGCTTTATTAAAGGTAGATCTACTGAGACCAATCGTGTATCCTTTGCTGATTTTGCACTCAGAGTGATGGAAATCTCTGGTCAGGTTGATGTTCTCTATACAGACTTTAGTAAAGCATTCGATAGGGTTAACATTCACCTGCAACTTGCTAAACTTAGTGCGTTTGGCTTTCATTCATCCTTGTTTAAATGGATTTCTTCTTATCTATCTGATCGTACGCTAACGATGGGAATTAATGATGTGACATCTCGCTTCATTCGAATTCCCCCTGGTGTCCCACAGGGCAGTCATTTAGGCCCTATTCTTTTTATTATTTTCATCAATGATGTATTTACGATTTTCAGTTTTGTTTCATGCCTTGGTTTTGCTGATGACTTAAAGATATATTCATTAAGTTTGATAATGTTCAAGATGTAGCCAACCTTAAACTTGATGTTGATAAATTCGTTCGTTGATGTTGCCTTCATAGTTTATCGCTGAATTTATCCAAATGTAAGCATCTAACATTATCAAGAAGAGTTTCTCCTTTGTTATTCGACTTATCCGTTAATGGTTCTCCTGTCTCTAAGTGTGATATTGCGTCTGATCTTGGTGTTATTATAGATTCTCAGATGTCCTTCTCCCAGCACATTGATTATATTATGAGTAAGGCAAATTCTCGTCTTGGCTTTGTCAGGTGTTGTGCGGCGGAATTTTCTGATCCCTATACTCTTAAGAGCGCTATTCATTTTCAAAGAACCGGGACAAATTAACCCAATTGTAAATTAGCTTTAATAATGATTTTATTATGAATTGTTCTCCTATGAACGAAATTCATATAATAAATGTTCTTTTGAAGGTATGAGATGATTCGCCTTCTTAAAGTCAACGAAAATTAGCTAATCAAAAAAGTGTTTTCTATTTGACAAATTACTTGCTTGATGATTAGAGTTATGCCTATGCGTGTTTATATGATTTTACACATGAAAAATCGTAATCAAATCTTTATATCTAAAGCAGACCACATAAACAAGTGTCCAGAGTTTAATGGGTTTAATGCACCCCTTTTAACAGGGTATGTCAACAATTGATTTTCCTTTTTTTATTTTTAAATAAAAAAACGGAAGTCAACTGTCACGCACAAATTTATTATTGTATAAAAAAAAAATAAAAGAATATTGACATAAAGTTGAAGGGGTAATGAATTAAAAGTGTATGACGGTGGCCTAAATTCTAGAGAGTAATTCTGGCATGGCAACTTGTATTCGATATTCCATAGGTTTCAAGAATGTGCGGTCTAGTAGATACTCAATTCCATTTCGTATTTAAAGAACTGTAAATGTGAAAGTGTAATTTCGAGAAAAAAAAAAAACATCAACGCTAATTAATTAGTTTAAAAAAATCTCTCTCCCTGTCTCTCAAGTAAACAGCTTGAAAATGTACCATATCATTTTAGTCACTCATTTGTAGTCTGTCTGCAGAACCAAATCCACAACAAAATTTAGATATCGACTGTCACACATTAATATCACTAATTCGGAAATGACGAACAAAGAGTGAAAAATCTAGTAACTACAAACAAAGCGTGAAATATCTCATCATAGGAAAAACCAACATATGGAAAGCATTTGCCCAACACTCACCATACCCAAACTTCATCAATATTTTTCTTCCTTAGATCCTGTTCAAGGAATTCGAGGGTATATCAACAGCACTTTTTTAACAAGAGATTTTGAAAATATAGTTACTACCTCATCTGTGATTGCCTCCCATACATCACCGGGCGGCCTAAGACCTCCCTACACCCCTTAAAACTATTCCCCTCAAACCAGAACCCCTCACACCCCACCGCTCCCATCACTCCCTGGAAAATCAAACTAAGCAGGGACATATCAAACGAACACAGATACCACGACCGAGATAACCACACTAAAATTAAGCTCAACATGGAACTCTGCGAATATATCAGCGCAGATGTGACGATCTATACAGACGCTTCTAAATCTGAGAACGCAGTCTCCATGGCGCTCATTGCCGGGAGCTCCAGTAGTCACATGCAGATCTGCCATAAACTCCCCACATGGTGCAATGTCTACACGGCTGAACTGATGGCCATCTGGGAGGCAGCCAAGTGGGCAGCCACCCAATCGGGCACCACAGCTATCTTTTCGGATAGCCTCTCGGCTAACAAAGCGACCCAAAACGTGGACAACAAGAATGCGCTGATACAAAGCATCAGGTTGCTCGTTCAAAACGATAGGACTTGGATCGCGTGGTGCCCGGGCCACGTAGGCATTCCCGGCAATGAAAGCGCGGACCGCCTGGCAAAACACACGACCACAAGCGAGTACACCATTATCTACCCACCGGCATAGAGAGCGGCAGCCATGCATTGCAAAAGATTACTGGAATCCTGCATGCAACTAGCCTGGAACGCCTCTAACGACTTTCTGGCCAGCCACCACAATTCAATCCACCGGCCTAACATGTGCGAATACCCCAGACGCAACATGGCTAGAGTCAGGCTGGGGCATTTTCTAGCCATTAAGGAACATATTTTTAGAAGGCAACCAGGTTCGACCAGACCAACGGACCTCCTGAAATACTCCAGAGAGGATACTAACATACTTATCCCTGAACTCAAACAACTCCTGACCTCAAACGGACTAACAAACAGACTCTAACCAACCCAAACGAACAGTACAAGTACTACACCGGGACTACCAGTAACCCCAACCAATAAAGTTCAGAAAAAAAAGTAGGGGAGAGACGAATCTCTATCCTTAAAAATAATAAAATTATAATAAAAAAAAAAAAAGAGTAGGTTAAGTCAACCAAAAAGAAACATAGGAAAATTTTAAGAACACTAGATCATAAGTCCGGCAGAGCCCAGATGGCCTAGTAGCCGTGGGCCAATGTAACTTTATTGTATTAGGCTTAGTTACTAAGGTGGTGCAATAAAGTAATTTTCAATTCAATTCAATTCAATTCATCTTCTTAAAGCAAAATAGTCCCGTTTTACAAATTTAGTTGCGCATAAAGCGAGTTTAGCTGTGATTTACCAAAGATTGTGCACAAAAGGTGTATACTATTTTCCAGACAAAATGCTTACTCAGATGTTAGTGGCCTGTAGTTAAACCAGATAAGAGTTTGAAGAACTTAGCATAGGAGGTCTGCTTCTAGTATTCATGCTGTACTCCCTAGATTCAGATCACGGTTATTGGCAGTCCAACATATGCTTTAAATTATATAAACATTTGTCATTTAAAAATTTTAAGTTAGGACACAAAACGTGATATAACCATAAATGGAAATAAATGGGCGTCGAGAGCAATAAAGATTAAGCAGCTGACATTAGTATAAAGAATGGTAAAAACTGATTTAACAAGCATCTTTCTAATTTTGGCTGATCTTTATAGAAATATTCTCAGCAAAGTTATACGCATTTATTGATATTAGATATTTAGAAGGCTCTTATGTATCGAAAACTGATACAATCTGCACAGTTGCTCATCAATTTGCACATCTAGCAGTCCTTAACTAGATCAAAAGGACTGACTAAGCTAGATTTGAACATTATTGGAATAAAAATGAATATATACCCAGTGCGAGTCAGGTAAGAAAGACCATTGTTCGACAATCTTCTAAATAATAGTAGACATAAAATGGAACCTTGTGGAATACCGCATGTAAGAAATCAAATAATAAAAGATCCCTGCCTGATTTGTTTTATTGAAGACAACTATTTGTCATCACTTGACCCAAAAACAGAGTGATGGCTACATAGTGTCGAAGACTTTTCTAATATTAGTAAGCCAAGCTAATCAGGGGCAGAGCACACCATGGCAGGAAGGAGATAAGGAAAAGGATAAGGGGACTTGAACTTGGAAAAACGTTAAGACCATATGATCCAAGTTTATCCATGGTACATATTGGTGACTTGGAGTCATTGATTCGAGAAAAAACAGTTCATGCCAATAAACAGGAAGTAAAATAAATTTTCGAAAATTCTTATCTATGACTGATGCATACCATACTAATATTTCTGCGTGTCAGCTTGAACAATATTTTTCAGCATCAAATTATTCGCCATTATTAAAATTCTTTCAATAGTCAACCAGGGTTGACCTACATATATTAACAGGACACGGATAACATTTCTACCTTTAAAATCAATTCAGAAAAATCGTTCCACCAGTTGTATATAAAAAAAAAACAACTCTCTCTTATAATTGCAGACTGTTGGGGAGGATGGATGAATAAGATACGTCTGCCAAAATAATAGATTTTGTGGGAAACAAAACCCATGGGCCAACGTATACACATTCTTTGAATTGTTATGGTAAAAATTTTACGTGCCATCGCGTGTTGAAACTAATAAAGTACTCCAGAGTTTGCCATAATTAAAGACGAGGGCGACAAGGCTTGAACGAAAAAAACAAAAAAACTCAGGTGACCGGTAGCTCCCAGAAAGTGATTTTTATGTGATAAGACGAAGGAAATGGGGTCACCAAGTTCGAATCCCCGCGACTTCTCTTATTCTTGATACGTGACCAACTGATACCCAGAGCAATAATACAAGGTAGACGGCTAGCTCGGTTCCCCCCAATTTTTTGCACCTATATTTCCTAAAGTCATTTTACTTTTAAAAGGGACTAGCTCTCATCATTCATGAGTTTTGGAATATATGTACCTACTCTGTACATACATACTCACGTCCAACGACAATGTACAAAATATTTAATTACAACGGTGAATATTAATAGTGACTTACCCCAGATTTTAAGTTATTAATAACGCTCTGGTCTACAAGACCCAAGTCTTCCCAGGACTTTGCTTGAGTATTTTCCATATTTCCAGGTTTTTCCGTGATTTTCTTGTCGTCATTATCACTTGAATCGGTCTTAGAATTTTGACGTTTTGCTCGAATTCCGGGAGAAGGACACGGACTCCTTTGTAGATTGTGTAAAACTTCGATTTCTTTGTGCGGTGGTTTCGGACTGATTATATCGTCTACAGGGCTAACACTTATCCGCCGGAATGGTGATTTTGGTGGTGATGAAGATTTTATACGCATTTGTTCAGCAGAAGATTTCCTTGTAGGTATTTGTTGGGGAGACATATCTTCAGAACTGGTAGTTACTGGAGATGATTTTGTACTTGAATTTTTCGTTAGATATTGCTGATGATTTTGATTAACTTTTGGCGATTGTATTACCGGTTTTGTATTATCGTTGGGTATTTCAACTGTTAAGAAATTCAATGTAGAAAAATTGGAAGCACTTTTATTTGAAACATCATCAATATCACTATGTGTAACCGTATCACTATCAGGTGTTCGAATTTTCACTACCTCACCACCAAATGTGACTCTTTTTGGAGTCCTTCGAATTACATCATTAATATCATCAATATTACCATTGCTCTCATCAACTTCACTGTCTGAAAGAACTTGAATAATCCCGGAATTTTCTAGAACATCATTTACACTATCATCCGGATCATCGGCATCTTCATCTCTACTACAAGCATCATCTACAGTTGTTATGACATCTTCAGTAGTTGGTGTATCCTCAGTTTCTACAATTCTCATCGTCAGAGTGTCATCTTTGATCTTTATTTGCGTTTCCATAATGACTTTATCCTTGAAATCATCATCATCATCATTTCCATTATCGGAGCTTTCTAGAACTTGTCCTTCATCCGATAGATGCCAAATTGCATCAGAATCTTCAGATTCAAAAGAACTGAGTAAGGTCCAAGCAGCTCTGTTGGTATCAAGTGTCTTTTTATTGTCCAACCCATAAACATTACAAAGCAAATCAAATTCTCGATATGAGCCATGAGACATATATTCTGAAAATTCTCGTGGTCCAATTAATTCTTTAATCCGAAGGAGAACTTTCAATGTAATTTCCTGGTGTGTAATCTGTGTCATCTTGCTAACGAGCATATCAATTGTTGTGCGAAGAATGTAATTGCGTTTCGATGTATGCAAAATAGCTTGAATCAGAGATGGAAGTGACAACATAACACCACAAGTTAACCGGCCACCAAAGGGTTCATTAGTTATTCGTTGATTCAAACCGATATCTAAAATTTCTAATAAAATCGTTTCCGGCATCGCTGTATTAGATATGTACACTCGCAGACAATCTAGAGCACCCTTCCGTACCGTAGGGGCTGGATGACCTAAGTTCTCAACTAATTGTGGAATAATTGGACTAAAGTAGCTGTCTGCTTTCTGCCCAATCACAAGAAGCACATCAACAAGTACCCGTAACGCGTGTTGTCTTACTTGCCATTCAGGATCACGAAGCCGCTCCAGAAATTCCTCAAACATTTCTGCAGGGTTCAAGTCCTCAGGTAAAGTACGTGTACGTATGATATGCTCCCAAAGTGGAGTTAATTGCAGTACAGACAAGCCACGTTTATCTTCCGATGATGAATTCCGTTGAAGTTTTTTAGGAGAATGGGGTAATCTTGCACTATGCCGATTATTGTTATTAGTCGATGGCGCCGATGAGCCATTGCTTTTCCGGGAAAACATACGACGGAAAAACATCTTCTTAATGGTCACGCAACTTTAAATTATTCACATGTCCTTTTCACTATTATTTTGGATTTTGGATAATTCTAGACGGATTCAAAAGTAAATCTAAACCAAGCCGGCTAAGGTTTAACTCATGACTGAAATACAAAGAGGCAATGTGGAAGCTTTTTGTTTTACCAAAACTCAAAAGTCCAGATATCTCACAGTGTGGTCAAAAGTTGTATCATGCGCATAACTATATAAAGTGAGATTTTCGGGAGGCCTTTATTTCCATATACACACGTATAGGTTCAAGTTTCAGTGGTCGGCATTCAGCATATGCACGCGATGCATGTTTTGGGGAAGTCCTCTTTTTAGCGTCTGCTTTAATTGCCACGTTGCGGCTTGTCACTATTACGTACGTAGTAGAGCTCTTAACTGTGACCTATTTTTCTTGTCGGTTATGGATATGAAATTTCTGGAATATGATGTCGATGTTTGTGATTATATATAGAAAATAACGCGAAGGATTTCGACGATGTGGTTGTGTTGGTTGTAACCGCGTAGTTAAAATTCATTAAACCAATTATTTACTGGACTGTACTGAAGTGACACGCATATTTTTTTAAACCGGATCCGACGATATTTAAGAATTCATTGTGTTTGGTTAAAGTTTATTTTTAGTCAAATTTTATAGAACTGTGGTTAGGATATTTACTTGATATTAAAAGAATAAAATAAGTAAAAAACGAGTTTTCGAACAAAACTGAGGCCAAGCCGCATGAAAAAGTAGAAAATAAACTTTTCTCGTTTTTTACTTATTTTATTTTCTGCCTTTTTCACGTTAACTAAATTGTTATTACGTGCTGCATGGAGATATTTTAAAACAATTTTTAAGTCATGTTTGGTGCCGATCCGAAAACAAAAATTTTTCGAGTATCAAATCGTTGAAGTACTGCAACTGTTTTTTGAAATTCAAATTATGTTTTAAACAGCGCTTTTTAGCTGTATTGCAACTTGATCCCATATAACATGAATTTTCCCGATAATCCATGTTTTCCACAGACTTTTCCTATTACTATGAAATTTTTTTTTAAAAATTTACATGAATTTTCCTCGATTTTTCATGCAAGTTTTCATGATTGTTGAAGAGAAAGTATTGATGCCAGTAGGACGGGAAAAAAATGATTCCGCATAGCTTTCGGAAAATTCTCCAGAAAAATTGGAAAATTCTTCATTTTTCCTGAAACAGATTTATCACTAATCATATCGATGAAAATTTGTCCGATGATTTTCCCGCTTTTCCGTGTTTTCCACGGAATTTTCCACAAAAGCAACTTTATGCAACTCATATCACTCTACAACTTTGTCTTAGGTTGCAAAACGCTCAAACGCTTCGTTGGTCGGAAAAACTCCGGAAAAGCGTTTTACATGAATTTTCCTTGATTTTTTCTGCAAATTTTCACTATTGTCGGAGAGAAATTAATGATGCCAGTTGATAGGGAACTTGATCCTGCATAATTTAGAAAACTTTTTTACCGGAAAAATCGGAATATTTCGGCAATTTTTTTCCGAAAAATCGGAAAACTGCTTTTTTCCTGACACGTATTTATCACTAATCAAATTTGTACCAAATTTTCAAATGATTTTTCCCGATTTTCCAGGTTTTCCATGGAAATTTCCGGTTCAAATTTTGATAGATTCAATCGTCACGCGACATGAACTTGTGTGCCAAATTTCAGCTCGCTGTAATGACGAAAAGTGGGTCTACGAGAGTGTCGAGAATAGTAAAAAAGAAATATACAAGAAGACAAATTCGTGTACGAGTTAAAGGGAATGGCCTCAAAAATGTTGAAGCTCGAATGAAATTTTTGCATTTAGGACAGGTTTTAGCTTTCTTTCATAGTATGAAAACTTCTCAGGATGTGAATGCAAATTTTATTGGCACGCAAAAACTAACTAGAAGTCAACAGATTCCCTCGCCTCGAATAGCAAACTTCTCGAGTTGTTCATTTTCCTTCCAGTGAACTTTTAAAGATTTTAATTTTAGCCACTCATCTAATTCGTATATGCATCATATATCACAACAGTTCATCGGAAATGGTCTCTAACTGATTACTGGTGCAAGTTATTGAATATGGTTTGCATATTTTCATTGTTCGCCAAGATCTTAGTTACTTTTAGAAAATGCTTTGGATGTTCCGAAAATCGTAGGTGGAATCCGAACCAATGAGTGAAATATATTCACATATTACTGGATCCCATTATTTTTATATTGAATAATCTGTTGCCAATAGAATGTTTCGAACAATTCAATGGTGGAAGTGGGTGTAGCGCGAACCATCGATCTTAAATATCTCATCCGATATTTTATTTAAAGGAAATCGAGAAATCGTCATCCTATTATTTTATGGGTCTCTATACTATAATAATAATGTGAACAAATATCGTTTATAGCACGACGAATATCCTTATATTTTGAGCTTAAGTACAAGGAAGACAGTATGTTACAATGGAAGCTTAAAATATTCCACGTTATGAAAGTTGCATGTACTTGTTAACTGATGTTACTGATAAATTAATTATATAAAAAATTTTTGGATACCATGATGTATGGAATATTTTTTTAATGTGTTTAAGTACATTGTTTTCCTATGGTAGAGAAGAATATTGATCAGCAATAAAATGGATCTAGTAATTAGAAATTTAAATGAAGTAAATTAGTTACGACTTCATTTACCTAATGAGGGATAGTAGCAATTAATAATAACCCAATACCTTTGATTCGTACATTTTGCATGGAAATGTGAAATTAGAGCTATTATGGAGCACCCAGAGTAATATTGTCGACTTAAATGGAACAACAACATTAATTTGTGATCTAATTGATCACGTCAAATGGTAAGAAGAAATTAAAAAAACTAACTCAAATAAAATCAACCAAATGTTACCAATGGAATTGACTTTGCTATTCTCTTTTCAAGCCAATCAATTAGATTTGAGGATTGATTACCTTTTTATTTTTAATCTGACATGTAAACGTATTAAATGATTATTGAATAAAGTATCACCAACGAAAATTGGAGAACTGTTAAAATCTAGTTATTAAACAATTCTATTGTAATATACAAATTAAAGTAATATTATCATAAATGTATACACTTAGAATGAATCCCAATCCAAGTCTTTGTCTTTGATTTCAGCAGCTAGATTTTGTACCCAGTAAATTAATTTATGATTTTAATGGAGAAAGCGGTCAACAACAAGCAAGAAATTTCGAATAGAAAAAATTCAATAAATCAGCGCGGCCTAATTACTCTGATTGAATTTTGTACTGATTATGATTATTTTTGCTATCTAAACGAAATAAATCACCAGAATATACAAAAACAAAAAACAAAAAACATATTATCAATCAAAAATAGATGTTTCATCAGAGAGGATTTCCATTCAAATTGATCTAACAAAATTTGTGCTTGTAGATTTTGTATAGGATTTTGCTATAAAATGAGAAGAAAAATTGTTCTGTGACAAATGTATTGTAAGAAATATTGTTGTCAACATGTAATGTGATAAGTAACTTATTGTAAATAAATAAATTATGCGCCTAATCTACTATAAATAATTTACTTGTTATATATAAACAAAAAAAAAATCTAGCAATATGCATACAAAGTCTCACGTATAATCCCAGCTTAATGCTTAACTTCCAGCCTAAACAGATACTATAAACTCCATACAGTTGATTACAGTTCGATTTTTATCTTAACTCCCGTTATCATTATGCAAAAACAGAAAAATATTCTATTCTACCGAAAATATTTTGCCTACATCATTTGCCAAAAATTTAGAGCACTTAAAATGCTTCATCCGGTCGGGCCCAAGCACACATAAAACCTTAATTTAATGCCAAAAAAATTTATACTATAAATATCAAACAGCTCGAGCTAAGCTAAGTAAACAAATTGAAACTTGATTTGCTAATTGTTATAATAACTCCAGCTTGTTTTCTGATATCCCGTTTTAGCTGTGATAACAACAAAGACTTTGGATTTAAATATGCTCTTAATTTTATAATTTGACTATATATAGTTAGAAGTATTTTTTTAGACTTCTTACTTACCAAAAATTGCAGAATTCCTTTGAGTTCTTCCAGTTGTATAAGTTCGAGAAGTCCATTTTTTGTTTTATTTAAACATTTAACACGTCTTTGTTGATTTCTATTTGTTTCGCGCACATCTGATTTTAAGTAAAAATTACTGCTATTGCAGAAAAACAAACAAAAAATAAATTTTATCAATGCAAAATTTGTCCGCACTCTGACCAGACCACTTCATTGTCCGATGTCTTTAGAACTACTGAACTGACTGATGCATGAAATGTCATCAATTGTCAAATTCTGACTGGAAATGTGAGAGAAGAATTTGCTTATTCAATTCAACTGCATTCATTATCACGTTCAATATGGTTCAGTAGAGAATGGTTTTTTTTTGTTTTTTTGTTTTTGTAATGATCTGATCCAGTTTAGATTATTTTAATGCGATAAAGGCTACCAACAACAACAACTTGTGCATCAGCTTATATATATTTTTTTGGGATCTTTACATCCAATGATGACTAATATATAGGAAAATAATATATTAAAGGTTTCAAATTATCAAAAAAAAAAATATTTAAGGCCACCATAATATGGAATTTACTTAGTGTTATTTTCACGGTATTACAAAGTTTAAGAACCGTAATGATAGCAAAATATTGATGATTGGCTTTAATTCAATGCGACCAAGAGCAATAAGGCTTTAACTGACTGTGTATGCAGATTTTTTCAGAATAATTTCTTTGCTGTATTGGTGATACTGTTATTTGGCTATCGCTTGGTATTTGTAACTTTCAATAAGTCTTAAATATGTTTTTATTTTTTTTAACAATTTGAAAATATGAAAATCGTATCGTCTCCCAGTGTCGAAAATGGCTTATGAATACTCTTAATCATATCAGCTATGTAGTTTATTGCGTTCATATATGAGCCAGCGAGTATCATGGATGTAAAAATATGAAGTAGGTACAACCTAAAGAGCTGAGCGAACAGTAGTCATTTTCTCATAGACATAAATTATTCCTGAAAATTAAATAAAGATTTGAAGATTAAGATTAAGCAAAAAATCAGAATTTCCTATGATTACTTTTAAATTTCTTGTTAGTTCGATCTATTTTTGAAGGCACACATCGAAAAGTAATAAGATTTTTTCCTTGGATCCACATTTATTAAAAACCAAATCTTAATAATTTACTGCGCTAATGAATTAACGAGTGAGAAAAGCCAGAAGTTAGTTAGCCAAATATTTTTCATTGATTATTAATTTTAAAGCCGCTGGTTGTGGTTATTAATCAGAAAGAAAACTGTTAATCAAGGAATTTCAATTGCCTTCTGTTGGTAATTCTTTTAATATAAGTAGATATTTAAATTTTTTCAGTTCTTTATAATTACGTATTTTTATCCATAATCTTGTCCTGTAAATGGAATATTTTTGAATGACGGTGAGAGTCAATGCGAGCATTTGTTATGAAAACGCTCAAATTTGATCGCTGATCTTGTCGAGCAGTCTTGCAAAATCTTAAAAAAAAAAAAACTGACGCACTTTTTGGTTCCTTAAATAATTAATAATAATAATAATAACACTCTATCTGCTGAAAGTACTCTTTAAAAAAAAAAAAAATTATAATACTTAATACGAAAAATGATGATTTAGAATACATTTTAGAGCTACATACTAGTGAAGGGCTGCCAAAATAGGACACTTGATTTTTATGGCGATCGATAAATTTATGACAGAGTTGACGAAGAGATTATGTAGCTGCAATTTCAGTTTTTGGATTTATAATCTGTTTCAAAGTTGAAATATATCCAACACAACACAAGACTTGGATGACGATTTACTAATGTAATGCAAACAGTTTTCTTCATTTGTTGAAAGATATTTTTTGACCTGGGGTTTGTTTGTTCTAGTTCACGACAAACTATTCAGTTCTTACTAGAGAATAATTTAGGATGATTATTTTTGCTATCTAAATGAAATAAATCACCAGAAGGGTTTTTATACAAAAACAAAAAACAAAAAATATGATTGATAAAAAAAATAGATGTTTGATCAGAGAGGATTTCCATTCAAATTGATCTAAAAAAATTTGTGCTGCTATAAGATGAGAAGAAAAATTGTTCTGTGACAAATGTATTGTAAATATTTCTCATGTAATGTGATTAGTAACTTATTGTAAATAAATCAGGGACCGAAAATAATTGGTATTTTGAAAATTTTAAACAAAAAAAGCTGGGATAAATTATGATCGCGGAATTTAGTGGAATATACCAAAAGATGCCGCGTGAAACCCGTTTCGATTCCTGTAAAGCTTTTGAAAACTTAACTTTTTATAAAAAAAAAAAAAAGCTAAAAATACTAAGCTGGGAAGTCTTTTTATTTTATTTTTGCAAAAACAAAAAGCCAGCTTGACTTTTTATTTTTTGTGGCAAAAATAAGAAGCCAGCTTGACTTTTTATATTTTCGAGCTAGAAGTAACAGGTTTTGAAGCCGACGGAAGTATAAAAAGCCAAGCTGACTTCTTATTTTTAGGGACCTAATCAGTTATGAATTTTTACGAAAAAAGCTTAATTTACTTGTTATTCCTGACCGGTAATAGTTTTGAAGCTAGAAAAGCAAGCGCATCGGCTTGATAAAATGAGCCCGGCTTTTTATTTTTTCTAGCCAAGCTGACTTTTTATTTTTGTCTTAAAAAATAAAAAGCTTTCCAGCTTAGTTTATTTCGCTTCTAATTATTATCGGTCAGGAATAACAAGTAAAGTTGGCTTTTTTCGTAAAAAGTCATAACTGGTTCGGTCCTGAAATAAATAAAATTAGTTGAGAAAATTATAACTACATATAGTAGAAATATTTAATTTTCCCGTAATTCTTGAATTAAAAAATATTGGTTATCTCGCTTGAACAGGCGCATTAAGAGTTAGAATTCGCTCTGCAAATGATAGAACTTTTCCAATAATTTTCTTGAAGTAACAATTTCAATCAGAATCTTGCCTTGCATATTTCCATAATCTTCTTCACTGGATTCTATTAATTTCCTTGTATAATTGCATAATCATTTCAATTTTTTTTTTCATATATCACAGTGTATAGATTTGAAATAAATCACTTCTTGGTACCCATCTGGTCTTAATTTTATATTTTCTTGATTTCTTCAGGGAGACCACCACCAACCTAGGGGAGATATAAAAAAAAGTAATTATTAAAAAATTTTTTATTGTCTAACTTTTGTATAAAAATTTCTTAATTTATTATAATTGTTTTTTTTTTAATTTACAAAACTTAAGACAAAAAAATTTACTCTAAAAACGATTGATTTTTTGAATTTTACAAGAAATTTCTTAGTCTAAAAAAATTGATTTAGTTGCTCCTTCTAATCGTCGAATTTTGAATTAAAATTAAAAATTTTTTCACTTAACAACTAAGAGGTATTAAAATTCTATTTTCAGAATGTACACACTTAGTATAAGTCTCTACGTATTTTTGTAATATATAATGTACATAATTATGTATTTAGATATTTCACATGGGTTTTGTTGTTTTTGCTTTCAATAAATTTCAATAATTCTTCCCTTGTTGAATGTAAAAATGTTTAAATTGAATCCATATATGGCAAGATACTTACTAATTATACATTAATATAGCACTAGAGTTATGTTTTCATCAATTCAATGATGTTTTCATTTGGAATTAGTTGAGTTCTTTATTTTTGTATATAGATAATAAAAAGAATATATATTGAAATTTGTTTATTAGATGCAAATCATTTTGAAAATAATAGTTATAAGTTGGATATCTTCGATTCATTAATTATGGATTGGGGGTAAATTAGGCAAGGGAAAGTAGGGAAAATGTATATAGTATATATAAAAAAATTACATTCTATTGTAGCACAATCATTAGTGTGACCAAATTCAAATTCTGATCAAGATAAAACTTGTCGATACTTTCATCATAAATTTTTTGTATTGCACATTTGTTAGACAGAATTTCGACAACTCTAGCAAAATCCGTTCACAGCGAATTAAAAATTAAGCGGACTTGTAAGAAACATATTTCTTTGAGATAAAAATTGTCTTCCTACATTTCATTTTTAATTATTCTGAAAATTTGCTCATGGCAAGGCAGTGTAACCTGAAATTTGTATGTAAAGCAGTTTCTTACATTGCTTAGTACTTGCTCAGTACTTGAAGGAGATGTAAAAATAGCATACAAATTAAACGTAGTTGCAATTTGAGGAGTTGATGTGAAATAAATTATTTTTAAACATTTTTTATTTAAATTAGATAAAATAGAAAAAAAAATAGTGTTCACGTCCATACATTTTTTGTCATTATTTTCCATTAAGGTTTTTATAATTTATTTATAATTTAACATACATTTTAAAAAGAGTTTTATTCAGATTTTAAATTAATTCAATTTGAAAAAAGTTTAATTAATAATTTTCGAAGAGGGCAATTTATAGGACAAAACAGTTAAATAAATTATATAATATGCGAAACATATAATCTACTCACGTTTTTTAATATCTTCTTTTAAACCAAACACTTAGATTCAGTTGGACTTGAACCCATCGAGCCATAAAACAATGTGCCATCCATTACAACCAACGGACGATGCCTTAAAATGAGGCAGATTCTAACAAAAATAATAGTCAACTTCTTTTAAGTATCTACAAAAAGAAAAGCTATTTAAGTATTATGTATAAATAGCAACAACAACACAACAAAAAATTGGTAGATTACAAATTATAATTAAAAAAATCCACGCAGCCCAATAAAAATATTCAGTAGGTACGTGACATACTTACTTCATGTAATCGTAGTCAATTAGTAATTAACACTTTGCGTGAAACCAACTATTTTTGCATAAAAATTACGCCTCATTTGACATGTGACTTAGGCATAAATTATTAAGCCAATAACTCTTTCCTATTTATTATGAGTTGGCAGTCCTATTTACAAATTTAATACACTCTTGTAAATTCAAGGAGGTCAAATCCAAATATACAATGTAGGGAAGGATGGCTGTGTTAAGAGGAATTAATTGGAAGATACCAACTTTGGAAAATATGTAAGATGTTTTGCTAAAAAAAAATGGTTTGAATAAAAAAAAAATTCTTTTCAGATATTTTTGCTGGAAGAGAATTGAACAATCCACATCTCACAGATATATATCTTAAAGAATTTCATAATTTATAGGCGCATTAAACTACTTACTAATATCAGTTTGAGTCTGCATATTGATACAACAGTACGTTCTAAAGTAATAGGACAGAACCTTGATACAAGGTGTGCTTCAATACTTATTGTTAGCTAAAAACTAAAAAAAAAACATGAGTTTTAATAATAATGAACAAGATGATTAGAAATATTTACAGAAATTGAACAAATAATAATAAAACAGAGGAGGAGTTCTTATAGAGCTTCTAACTTAAAATTTCCCACTAAACATATTCCTCGGATGGTTTTTGTACACTGGCAGGAATTCTAAGTGATGGTGGAACATGTGCATTTACAGAATCTGGAAGTTCAGCGATATCCTTAAAAACTCCCATCAGACTTTCGAAATTTGGTCCCCAATTGAGTAGATAATCCCAGCCGAGGGTAGTTGTTGATGGTGATGCACCATTTGGTTGCCTATATATACCACCCATATGTGTTGATAGATCATCGTCGCTAGCTACTAGAGTACTAAGTGAGCCCCGAAATGAGGAATCAAATCCATCATAAGATGGTGGTGGCATTGGAACTTTACTTGCATTTGTGCCATTCTCATTGGCTCTCCTATCATCTTCTCCGCCACTTTTATTATATTTATCACCGTTCATACTGCTGTTATCGTATTCAATTTCGGAGCATGTGAAACTATCATTTCCACTTTCATCCGTTGATGTAGAACTATGAGCATCAACATCTGGTGAATGATGCATATGAGTAAGGTGATGTCCAGCACCAGGAACACGTGGCGCTTCACTACTACTTGAAACCGCATCTAATGTTGATACTAAACTGGATGTTCTTGGGCGAGCATTCAATCTTTCAATCTCTTCAGCCGTAAGACCCATTGGACCGGTTCCTACGGAACTAACATTTGGTGCTTGAGGTGGAGCACCAGGATTTTTTCTACTGGCACTTGAACTTTGTCCAGATAATTGTGACATCACAGGACTATTTAGACTTCTTTCACTGTTACTGTGTAGAGCATCTTTACCTACACCTCCAGAACTCGATGTTGTAGCTAGTAGAGCACTTTGTAGCGGCTTACCTGAGATATCATGAAGTGTTAATATTCTTGGTTGTTGTGAACTTAATTCTGAACTAGGAGACAGCCTTGCAAGTGGTGTACTTTGATGCTGTCGTGGAGTATTTGTTGGTGGAGGTTGACTAGCTTGTGGGGGAACACGAGGCGCATATGGACCAGCATGATGTGGCGAGTGACGATGCTGTTGTTGTGCTGGAGATGCTTGATGTTTATGATGAGTATATGAAGCGACTGGAGGGGGTGTTGCTTTATATTTCCGAACTCCTCCAGCTTCTCTATATCCTTTGTAATGATAAACTATATCAATATCAGAAGGTGCTATAGAGCTTGCATTTTCTAAGTCATAATGTTCAGGGAACTCAGAACCTAAATCAACACCTCCAGGATGATCATGAGGATGATGTGATTGTGGGGGTGGAATTGGTGGATGATGATCTTCTCGTAATGGTGGACTCTTACTAACAACTTCTCGTTCTATTATGTCAGGACGTTGAGGCCGTTGATGTTCTCCTCCACCAATTTCTCGTTCCTTGTATTTTTTCGATATTAATTCTGGCCCAACTATGTGATGGCCACCAACACCTCTGATAAGATCACCATTATCTGCATGATAGCCTACACTAGCATCACTGGAGTGCAATCCTCTAGACATAACACAGTCCGAACTGTTCGATACTAAGCCACTTCCACCAAGTAATGTTGATCCACCATTCTGTTTACTCTGTAAACTTGGAACACCACCAAGACCGCCACTTTTTTCTTTTTGTTGTTTCCGGAAACGGAAAACCACGAATGATACTAATATCGCGACCAAAAGAATTACAAAGAATACAATGACTAATGTTATGCCAATGCTCAGTGGATCTGCAACTTGAGCTGCACCGATTCCTAGAACACCATGACATCCTTGGTAGACTTTTCCGCGTGTTGAAACCTCCTTGAATACGCTGCCAGATCCATTGAATGGTTGAATCTCATTGTTTATAGTAAAATTCGTAAGACATCCCTCAAAGCTGGTTGGCATCGTATCCTGAATCAAAAATTCACGTCTCACTCCTCCTACTGAAAGTACTGTGAGATAAGGATCTAGAAAATCGTGAACTCCAGCTGCGTCCAGTTCATCTCCAACTCCTCGACCGTCAAGCAAAATATGTAGTATTCGATTTGCTGTGTGTAGTGTAATATTATGCCATTTACCATCAGCTAGATTTTCAGGATTTTGCATTGTCATGTTTACCGACGATCCCTGTCTAGAGCTATAGAGCAATTTTCCATTTCTAAGTTCAACAGAAGTGAAATGCTTGTTTGTTGCTGCAAAGAATATGAGACCGTTCAATTGAACTGTTTTAAATAGTAAACCTAAACTTTTCGGAGAATCTGCAATTTGCGCAACATTTGTTATATTGTCCGTTGAAACAGTAAAACGTCTTTTACGAGCAATATCATATGCCCAAACACTACTGCCACTATAAAGATTATCCAAAAGTTGCATCCTCCTATGTTTTTCAGATATTTTGAATTCCACAAATCCTCCATCACTTAGCGAAATCGGATCTAAAGAACTGTAACAGTCTGGTGATAGTAATTGCCCACCACATTGACACATTGCAATATGCCATCTATCCATGCATATACCAAAAGTTCCACATAATGAGAGAGCTGGATCATCTGGAAGACCTTGAGCACAAGGTCCACCATTATTGTTACGATTGCAAGTTGAAAGAACTCCATAGGATTTTAATGGATTGCTTAAATTTAGAGCTCGTCCATTGATTGAAACGCTATGAATACAACCAACTAGATCATCTGAATGTATTTGTCCTGGACGTTCTAAAACTGGATCAGCTGATGACAGTCCACCAATCAGCAAAGGTTGCTTGTTAAAGTTTAAAGTTCTAAAAAAGAAATAGAAAGCAAAATATTTATAAGACATTTTCTAAATAATTCTGTGATATAAAATATGGTAAATCTTAGAAATTTATAGTCAATGCAATCAAACTGACGTTAAAGAGACGAGACATTGATGAAATCGGCTCGTGCATGCTACAGTTTGTACTATGCTGGGCAACATCGAAGAAGTCGTAGTTCCTCAAGGAGCGCACAGGAACAGATATATTAAGAGTATTTAAGAGCTCAGGGGAATTTATCACTCCCTGTATACACTGAAACGCAACTCTGGAAGTTTTTCGTCTATTCTCGAGAGAATTCAAAGGAAAGAGTTTAAGCCTGTCGACATATGCAGGTAGAATAATAGGGTTATCCCAGTGAAACCCACACAGGGTAAAACGAACGAATCTCCGCTGCACAGCCTCGATGCGATTTATGTATACAGCATAGAAGGGAGACCAGATCGGATGGGCATACTCCAAAATAGGTCTAACGAATGTGTAGTAAAGGACCTTCGTTATGAATGGATCATTAAACTCCTTTGACCATCTACATATACGAGTATAAGCTTGATGGGGCAATAATGTAATGCATATACATATATAAAAAAATAGAAGAAAGGTCCCCACCGGCTTAGGAAGTAATTATTTCAGCTAGTAACTGCCAAATTCTTTCCGTCTCGTATTAATCAAAATTTGCACAAATTCACGTTATTTCATATTTTTTTTGTCGATAGTCATGTTTTTCATAATAAGTTTTTCTATGTTCAACTTGTATGGATGATATCTAATATCTTTTTGTTGCCTTATTCGGATCACTAATTACCAATATTCCAATTAAGGCATTTCTAACCATATCTAATACACTCCCCAGCACCTATATACATATATATATATATAAGATAGGCAGACTAGCCCCAAGTGGTATAACCATTGCACAAAATACCTGAAGTTAGCAGAAATAAAAATTGAAATCATTTGACCAGAACTGAAGAAGCTGCGCTACATTCATGGCCGGCTGTTTTTCTTTCCAATCAACACGATCATGTTATGCTCTTTCGGTTCATTACTAGTGCTTCGAGGTAGAAAGATGAAGAGAAAAAGGTAAAAAAAAAATAAAAAAAAAATAAACTGAAAAAAAAGCAGAAAAAGAGTGGCTTAATGTGAGCCTAAAGTATCAACAGTAGATATCAGGAAACAACGGTAACAACAAAAGTAATAATAAGGTGGGGAAGACTTCCAGCATTCATTCAATTTGGCATTGTTTCCTCTTTGGCCATTTTCCACTTTAAGGCATTCATTGTTCGATCATTACAGCCATCGATCGAGATACACATAACTTGTTAAAACCAAATAAGCCCCATCCACATTCGTTATAAGCTGCTCAAGTTCAGGCATTTACGTGTGCACACACACTCCTATTAGCTGTGGCTGGCAGCTTATGCGCCGCCGCCGCCACCGCTGATGCACAATGAATGCGCACTTGAAACATTTTTCAAAATTAATGTTCACCCCCGTAGGCTAAATGATCGCAAAATTGAATGGTATGATCACAGCGGCACGGAATAATTTCGATCAGCATCTGAGAATATTTTTATGCATATTTTCAGCGTAAATTGAGAGTATGCTGCTACGTTCGTTCGTTCGTTCGTTCAATGGATGGCAAACGTGGTTGTGTCTGGTATAAAAATTGTGCATCTATGTCTATTTCATGGAAAAATGAGTTTTGAAGAGGTTGCCAAAGAGATTAGAATATCGGGAAAGATTTAGATTTACATTTATGATTCATTAATCTGCAGGTGGTATAGGAGCTATATTTACAAGCTATTGTAAAAGTAATTCAAAATCATATGAAAGGACACGGATGCTGGGGAAACTAACTAAATAGTTAAAGTTTAATGAAATTCACCTTTGCAAAATTTTGTAACAAAAAAAAATTAAATGGACTATGAAGGGAAAAGAAAAGAATAACTATCTGCTCCTGTTCAGATGTAAAGATCGTCTTTAAGAACACATTCTATAATTCCATAGCGAGGCATGACCAAAAGTCTTAATTTTCCAACAAAGTCACTCACTATGCGTCTATCTCAGATTTGTGTTAAGACTTACGCTGAAAAAAAAGAGCTTAACTCATCAGAATTGGTTGCGGAAATCAAAGTTGGACTAGAATCACATTACGCAAGCTAAGTAATGAGGCAACAGCCAAAATACATCTCAAGAGCATTGAACTCTCGCATTTTTGAGTGTAAGAAAATATAGGAGCGCCTGGAAACCTCAAAATTTTCTCTAAGTATATAGGAAAAGAAAAACTCACCGTAGTTCTAATACTATGAGTATGAAGAAATGGCCTAGCAAAAATCAAACATCCCAATAAATATCTTTACTACTCTTCTAATAATAATAATTTTAAATTAAATAAATAATAAATAAAATAACTCACCCAGTTGGGCCGACATCATCTGCATAACAATTAGAATCTCCAGGTCGGCATTCTTCACACACATCTCCATTTTCTGTACATTTCGAAACACTAAGTGACATAACTCGTCCATTTCTAGTTGCAGTCACTTTATGCCATTTTCCATTGGTCAAACTTCCACCAGGATTACCTCCAACTACCACAGTTGTGATTGCAGTTCTAGCGCCTCCAAAAGAAAAAATCGCTTTTCCTTTGACTATTTCAATTGCAACAAAATCTGATCGGCCGCCACTTTGAATTCCATAATTATAAATAAGTAAAGCGTCTGGTTTTGTTGTGGCAAAAATAATGGAAATATCATTGGTAGCTGCATCCAATGATGGAAATGTCATAAAAGAAAGTTCTTGAAATCCATACGTTGTTTTCTCACAATGCCGTCCATAACGGCCATCTATGCAGCTACACTTGTAACCAGGCTTAAGACTGACACAAAGACCACCATTAAGACAAGGATTTGGTCGGCATGAGTCTGCAACATGTTCACAATGATTTCCTCTGTAGCCAGGACGACATAGGCAGAAAAATGATGATCCATCAGGGCTTTCTCGGCATGAACCCCCATTGCGACATGGATTTGTGGAACACACATCTCCACGTTCCTGTTGGCAAAATTTACCTTCCCTATGTGGTGGACAGGAACATTGAAAATCATAGCCTTGCCTACGGCATTGACCATTTGCCTGACATGGATTCGGGGAGCAAGGATCCTGACGTTTCTCACATTGATGTCCGGTATATCCGTCCGTACACTTGCATGTAAAATCGTGCGTGACTAGTGGTGATGTAAAGATCAGACCTTGACTGTCTATGATACTCAAATTGTCATGGACGCGAATATTTTCACTGCAGACACCGCCATTATCGCATGTGTTGGCATTGCATGGCGTGTACCCAATTATCACATCACTAGAGGACTGAAGTAGTTTCTGTATAGCATCGTGTTTTTTACTTAATCGATCAATGACGTACTTCGGTGATCGATGTCCATTGAAATTCTTGTAAGCCACAGCCATCTCTAAGCTTGTCTCATTCCTATCACGCAAGCTGTATAAACTGAGCACATCTCCATATTCTGCTGCAGATTTTAGGATATCTAAGAAGTTCCCATAGTAATTTGATAGAAATTGCTCAGCCGTCATGTTGTCAACGTGTATAGTAATCGAATTGGCCACAGTCGTATTATCGAAGTGTGAAAATTCAATACTGATCGTTGATGTGACATCATTGTGCTTGCCGTCATTCCCGGACACCACATAAGAGTAACCCCGTGCTGTTGTCTTTGATGTTGTATGCAGATCACACTTGCTCGGAATTGTGAAGATGCCCAAGGGGCTCGAATTGGAATCAGCCATGATCTTGCATTTGTAATCACCCGTTGTGTCAGGGTCATTGGGGTGAATGTCAGCGACTTTACCTAGAGGTATTTGATTATTGAAGACCTGTATTAGAACGAGTGCTTTTCTTGGCGTTGATGGACTATCATTTTGATCAAGCACATTGACAGTAATCATGTGTTGTGATCTCATTTTTGGCTTTCCATTGTCCTCGACTTCAACGAGAATTTCTAGTGTGGGTGTGATTTCTCTATCGATACTTTGAGTAGTTTTCATCAGGCCTGTATGTTTTTCAATGGTGACTAAAGATTTATGTTTTCCGCCAATTAGATAATACGAGAATGGACCACCATTCGGCGGTAGATCAGGATCACTTGCTGAAAGAGTCATAATTGAGGTGTCAGGAGGCTCATTTTCTGAGACATAACCAACGGTATCGGTCGGATCAAACGTAGGACCATTATCATTTACGTCTAAAAGATTGATTTTAACCATTGCAGTTCCAGTTTGTGGCGGTGTACCAATGTCAATAGCACCTATGATTAGGTTATACATTGGAATTGTTTCACGATCTAGTCTCCGTGATGTTTCAATTTGCCCAGTTTGAGGATCCACTTTGAAAGCCTGATTAATATTACCACTGATTATGGAATAGCCGAATTGGTTATTTTGCGGGCGTACATCCTTGTCGACAGCTTTAACAGTTATGATCTTCGTTCCAATATCTGCACCTTCAGATATTGATGATTCATAGGTGTCTTGCAAAAATTCTGGAGGATCATTGCCATCTTGAATTGATATAATAACTTGTGCCTCATCGGTATCATTCCCTCGAATGCCTCCGAAATTTTTTGCCATCACAGTGAGGACCACTCGACTTTGAGTCTCACGATCCAGATTTCTAGCAACTGTTACAATTCCAGTTTCAGAGCTAATGGCGAAACCTTTATCATTGCTAGATCCAATCAAAAGGTAATAGACTTTTCCATCATCTCCAGCATCTTTATCTGTTGCCTGAATTGTACCAACACTTGTACCAACTTCAGCCGATTCGGATACATCAAAGTGGAAAACTGGTTGAACAAATCTTGGATAGAATTCATTTACTCCTGTTATATGTACAATTATTTTTGCTAATCCTTGCATTGGAGAGTCAGGATTAACGGCCAAAATATTCAGATAGTACTCCTTTTTCTCTTCATAATCAAAAACAGTTGTTGAATTTATTACTCCCATATTTGGATCAATCCTAAAGTATTGCTTCCCAGATCCCCCAGTAATTGAGTATCGAATAATGGCATTCTTTGGAGAGTCCCTGTCAATTGCTTTTGCTTTGAAAACAAAAGTATTGGGGGGCTCATTTTCCCCTACATAAGCATGGTATTCGGTTTGGTTAAACTCTGGTGCATTGTCATTTATGTCTGTCAAAATTACAGTGAGCATTGCAACAGCTGTTCTAGGCTTATATCCCAAATCTTCAGCTGTAATATTTAGATGATACTCTTGAATCAAGTCGTAGTCTAGGGATTGTAAAATCGTAACAGATCCTGTAATTGAATCAACTGCGAATTCTTTACGTTCATTACCTCCTGATATGGAGTATTTGATCATTCCATTTGGACCATCGTCATTATCAGAAGCAGTGACAGTTAGAATTGTCGAACCAACAGGTTCATTTTCTGGTACAATAACTTGATAGCTTAACGCTGTGAATACAGGACTATGCCGATTTTCTCCAGTTACTATAATAACAACAGTCACTTCGTCATTTTGTGGTGGAACACCTCTGTCAATGGCTCTGATTTTCAGGACATAGGCACTGTTTGGTGGTACTGAAAACGTTTTCAAAACCGATATCCAGCCGTCCAATTTATTGATAGTGAATGTACCAGTCCCATTTCCTCCTACAAGTGAATAGTCGATTTCGGCGTTTATACCAAAATCAAGATCATCTTTGGCAATCACTTGTACGACTTTCTGACTAACTTTAGCATCTTCAGGAACTGGTGCCAGGTACTTTTCTTGTTCGAACTTCGGCGGATTATTATTAGCATCTACAACATTGATATTGACTAAACATTCCGAATACATCGGTGGCTTTCCGTTATCTGTAGCCAACACAATCAATGAATACATATTTTCTGGGGATGCTTCAATTTGAGAGTGTTTATATTTGATTGTTCTCTTGCTGAAAATTTCTCCTGTTGCTGGATCGATTGTAAATAAATCTGATGGCTGTTGGAGAGAATAAGAAATCACTGAATTTGGTCCTTGTTTATCTCGATCAGTGGCTATTACTTGTCCAACAAAGGCTACAGTTCTCTGTAGCTCTGGAAAATTGAAACTGTAGTAACTATGTTCAAACTCTGGAGCATTATCATTCTGATCTTGTATTGTGATTGTTAATGGAGTCTCTGATCTCCATGAGCCATCAATTGCGGCCACCTTTAACAAATATTCATCTTGTTGTTCTCGATCAAGATGAGCAGCAACTGTGACATTTCCGGTAATTGGATCAATATTGAATTTACTTCCAGGATTTTCAGTAAAACTATATGTGGCGTTTGCATTTTCTCCAATATCTAGATCTGATGAAGTTAATTTTATAACAAAACTTCCGATTTCAGCATTTTCTGTTACATTTACACTAAACAGTCTTGTAAATCGTGGCGGATTATCGTTTTTATCTAGTACAGTTATTATAACACTAGCAGTACCGATTAATTGTGGCATGCCCTGATCAACAGCCTCCACTAAAAGTTCATACATTGCTACGTCTTCTCTATCCAATTTCATCATAGTAAAAATTTCACCGCTATCAGAATCAATCTCAAAAGTACCATCAAAATCATTCGGTAATCGATAAGTTACTTCTCCATTATCACCAGAATCTTCATCTGTTGCTTTTACTTTTGTTATAAATTGTGGTGGTAATTCTTCTTCAAGCACTTCGGCATTGTAGACTAATTTCTCCATAACAGGAGGATTGTCATTAGCATCGGTTACGTTAATTATCAAAAGGACTACACTTCTTAAATTTGGTCGATCTGAATCGGATGCTTCAATCCAAATTTCATATTGACGTGCAGTTTCATAGTCCAGACCCTCTTTTCCGACTGAAATAACACCAGTTCCAGAATCAATTCTAACTGCTTCATGAACATTTCCACCTGCTATCGAATATTTAATATTAGCAACAGCTCCCTTTTTAGGAGAAGTTGCCATAATTTTCGTTATCATTTTCCCTTCAGAAACATCTTCCGGCAGTGTAAATAACGTTTTCGGCATATAAGAAAAAGTTGGAAATAAATGAGCAGGTCTTAGAAGGATAGTTAGATCGGCATTTTGACTTCTTTTCTCTTGTCCTTGATCTGTTGCTTGCATCACTATGCTATAGACTTTATCAAAACCTTGTCCGCCTGAAGTCAGTTCTTCTTTGGTTTTTATCACGCCAGTATGATCATTTATGGTGAATTTATCGGCGTCCCTTCCGCTTATAGAGTAAATAATTTTACTATTATCTTCAGAGTCTATATCAGTTGCTTTAGCACCGAATACAAATTCTCCAGCCTTTATTCGATCTGGAACGTTTACATTGAAGCTAGAACTTTCGAAGGTAGGCGAATTGTCATTAACATCAGTAACAGTTATCGTAAGATTAACTGCTGATGCTTTTGGTTCTGTCGCCGAACTATCTTGAGCCATTAATGTTAAATAGTAAACTGGTGTGTCTTCCCGATCAAGGCTAACAGCCGTACTAATCTCTCCGGTCTCTGAATTTACGTTGAATTTTTCCACCTTCTCTCCTAGGAGACTGTATCGAATTTTTGCATTTAAACCTGCATCTTTATCAGTTGCGACTGGCTGAAGAGCTTTCGTACCAGGTGGTAGATTTTCTTGAACTGTTGCATGATATGATTGTCGTTGAAAAACTGGACTATGATCGTTCATATCTTGAACAATGACACGGACAGTGCCTGTTCCAGTAAGTGGTGGTGATCCTGGAAAAATGTAATAAATATGAAATTGATTAGATTCTATTTATAATTTTCAAGTTTAATGGTTAGAAATATGTTATACATATGTTTAAGTCATGGATCTTGACATATTCTTGGTAAGAAATAATAAAACAAATGATAGTACACAAAATACAGAATAAAGCACGAGTATGCCTTATGATGTGAAGCTTACTTTTTTTATTCAGGCAAGAGCAATATCGTTTCATTTAACCTTATATGTAGCAGCATAGGCTTAATACGTCAGTTCAGTTTTGGGGAATGCAGAATCCACTTGGCATATTGAATCCAGATTTTATATCAGTCATAGAATGTTTGGTTGCAATTATACTGCAATGTTAAATCTATCCAGTACAGTCAATGAATTGCAATATTTCCCTTGCTTTCTTTGTGGAAATAATTTGTCGAAGAAGAAGTCTCCTAATATTACATGCTACTCAATAAGTACTAATCGAGCACCATATGTAATCCTTGCGTACACTTTACATGTTCAGTTGCTTTCTTCTTGTTATAGTAAGAACATAACGCTCTAGATACAGTACAGAGTAGAGCGAACGATGGCCAACTTCTGTTGTAGGGTCACAGAAATAATTTTCTATTGAAATGTTTTATGCAGCCTATATTACATAGGAAAAGTAGTAGTAGTAGTCGGCCATCGTGCGTTCTATTCGTTCTAATTGTGAAGTACTTTGCTTGATGGACACAAGATCAAAGGGCTGACATAATTTTTTAATCGAAACGAAGTCATCTCATCCAATTAGAACCCACGATGCTATTGTAGAGTTAACATATGAAGGAAAGACTTGCATTCAGTATGCATACGCACTGCGCTTGTAGTGGAGAATGTCCAAAATAAATTGAAATAGGGATATGACATTGAAGTCCATATTTCATGAGAGATTGCAAGATAGAAATGGTAAGGCTTGTCAGAGCTATTTGCGGTTTTCTACTGTGCAAAAGATGCAGTTTAAAACTATTTGTCATTTTTCTATATATTACATGTATATATTGCCTGAGACTTCAATCGTAAACGATACTGAATGTAAAAACTAGTGATCAGGAATGTTTTTTTCTGTAATTATACAAAACCTGATAGGTAGTGCGTGCAGAAGCATTTTACCGGTAAATTTTACAGCCCACTTTTGCAGTGTTTCCTTATAGCATGAAGATCGTAAGTGTTGATTTTGAATATCATCATTACATTTTAATAGTACCACGTTCTTCGATAGGCATTATAGCGCTAATAGAATACTCAATTCAATCAGTGCTAAGCTATAGTAAGTAGTTTTTAATGTAATAAAAGGCCAATTATAAACCAATCAAGGTTCCAATAAGCGATCAAACAAACAATGTAGAGGGGACACCTAAATTTAAAAGTCAGATAACATTTTGTTTAACGATCAACCAAAAACGTGATAAGATCAGTGCCAAGGGCTCTATGATCCTATGACCAGACCTAGAAGAGTGGCTAGGACAGAGTGTATTTCATCAAACTTAACGAGAGTATCGATCGCATACCGCCATATATGGCATAGCTTTACCAAATTCATACTGTACACTCACGGCAACTAAATCAATATCCCCGACCCATAGATTTGTACCAATTGCAAGAAAAGGAAGAGCTGTGAGTTGATTGTAAAGCGTGGAAACATAAAAAAACTAACTTTTCCTATTCGTTTTTTATTTGTTCTCTGACAATATCTCCCTTCAGCCATGTGCGATTCTGTGTTCTTCTTCACTCGAAAACGAATGTTGAGTTTTGTAGAACCGCGGATACGTTTTGTCAGATAACAGTATACCAAAGAAGTATGTATGTAGGTATACCAATGATGGTACTCTTCTATACACGCGGTTGCTATATGTGAGCACATCGTCTTATATCACGTCTTATCTAAACCAAGTGGAGAAGGCTAGTTACGGAATTAAGTATTGTTGTTATTATTCTTGTTTGCTTTAACCTCAGAATTCTAGAGATCGATCGATGGGGCAAACAATTCGGCTTAAGAGAGGGGGAAGCAGAGGGATATGTTCCTATGATATTGGTGCTGCTACTTCCTAATAGTGGTTATGTAACAAGGAGCCTCTTCTGCCTGTGTTCCACCAACAACCAACCAACCAACCGATCAACAATCAGCATTGATTCCACGCGAATGATGATACCTTGTCTTTTGGTTCTTCTTCTTGCTGGAATATCGCATTGTGATGTCAGCTAGAAATTTTTGCGTATGCACTCGATCTTACTTGTCAATACATCCCAGCTGCCATTTTTGATAAGGAAGTGATTTTCTGAAGCAGCATGTGTGTTGTTGTTGTTGTTGTTGTTCTTACAGCTTCACGGAAACGTTCTCAAGCGAAATACTTATAATAATATGTACATGTTAGTCGGCACATACATATTATGTAGGTATATATGTAGGTAGATCGGTATGCAGCAGAGGGAAATTGGCGTTAGGTCGTGTTACTTTTGTCACATCATTTGTAGGACAGAAAATGTACATCGTTTGCGTGGAATATATTTCTAATTTTGCAAGAGAGAGATACCATAGAAGAGACTCTGTTCGTTTTGTTTTATAATAGATTTACGGTTATAAGGTATAAGATGCCTAAATTATGAAAAATTGTACAATTATGTCGAACACGGTCTTAATTCCAAATTAAATAGAAAATTCGTCTTATTTTTAGAATTGAAATCTTTCGAGATATATCTAGAGTTGGAATATCTAAAAAGTCGGATTTTGTGAATGCTGGTTTGGGTCTAGCCTATAGAAAATGACAAAATTCTATTTTACATCGTCATAGCCCCTTTTGTGATAGTTAAGTAATGATTTAGCTTAGCTGCCTCTATTAGAAATTCACGACAAATTAATTATTGGTCTAGATCGATGGAGGGTGGTACCTGGTTATTTCGTTCCGTTATAATTAAATTCAGAGCGATAATTGGTTCTAGAAGCAATAGGATATAGAGATATAATAAATGAAACCTCTAAGACCAAGTGAAAGTCATAACTTATTTTAAGATAAATCATGAATCGCTTGGTAATTGTTATACTTATTGGCGTCGAGCTTATAACAGTGAAGTCATTACTTATTAAAAAAACACGACATAGGATGATGAAGACTTTTAATTGGAATGGGGTACATACAAGCTTACTGACTTTGAACAAAAGGAATATTCACTATTTACTTATAGAGAGGAAAAATTCGTATGTTGGTAGGGTGACAAGATTAGCATCTAATTGGACATAAGAATGTCAAGAACCATTTCTAGAAGGGATGAGAAATGAATCTTATACTATTTTATACCTAATTTAGTGTTTCGTCCGATGTACAAACTAATAAAATTTAAGTCAACAATTTCTTAAAACTCATCAGATTATAATAAAAGGTGATCTATATAAATTTCAAATTATATTTAATCAATTGCGATAATCCTAAGGAAAGGAAACTTATAGATAGGCATAGAAAACAAAAGGTGATATCATCTGGTATCTAGTATAATAATATACTTTACAATCAGCATGAGAATATCTTGATGATGATAGCCATTCAAGTAGCAACCGTATTCATATGTACCAATCATATGGCTTCCGCGTTGATCTCGAACAAGAGGATTAACCAGTTAAGTGAACAACAAAATTCTTTATATAATCCGGGGAGCAGCACCAACAGCAGCAGCATCTACTAAACCAACAGGCAGCAAAAGCAGTCTTATCTCAGTTCGATGTCCATAATTCAATAGAAAATTCGCCAAGGAATTTCCATAATTTTTCCTTAATCTTTTTACTATAGTAATTCTCTATAGCAGATCACACAGGCTTGACCTTTCCTCATCCATCGGGAGAGTATTTGTACTCTCTACTAAAGTGCAATTTCTCGTATCATCATCATTTTTCTGGCAAGAAAAATTTATTATAGCAAACAGCCTGACTGAGAGCCGCCTCATCTCTCTAGATATAGGTTTTACTTGTTCCTGTGCATTTTTCTACTGATGTTGATTTTTTATTTATTTTTTTTCCTTTTCACTGTTGTTTTTATTAAACTCAATCTAACTATGAATGCGCGCGGTATTAGCAGTATATGGCACAGGCAGGCGCTTCTGCTATCTTAGAAGATCATAAGTCGGTCTTTTTTAGAGAGTCCACTCAATACTATATCCTCGAGCGCAAGCGCGTCTTCGGCATGGTTTGTTGAATGCTTACTTTGCTTGCTTACTTACTTGCTAGAGCATCATCGCATCGCATCGATATCTCCTGTAGGCTACTTTGGGTTATGCAGAAGTTTTTTTTGTTTTGTTTTGTTTTATTTTAAGGTTTGAGGTCGCCTCTATCATCTCTCCTTATGGCTTTTATGTGGCTCACAAGCAATATCTTTTGGTAGCCTCTTGAGATTCGGAGTATTTTATATTTATTGACGATGCGAAATATTTCATTTGCCCCCTTTTTCCTCTTCAAATAGAAATAGCGCGCATCGACCGCGAAAGTTGTGTACAACGTCTAGGCGAAACGATAGATCAAAAAGCAACAATAACTATCCAAACATAGTACGAAAAATTGTTTTTAAAGATTTTACGATTTTATTGTTTATGGTGTAGGAATGATGGAAAAATTAAAAGCAAAATAAAATAGTAAGAAATAAAAAATGCAAAACCGAAAACATGTAGCCCCCTGATGGCTTTTCGGTATCTTCCACATTTCCATGGTACAGATAGTGATGCTGCTGCTGCTGCTGCTGCTGCTGCTGCTGCTGCTGCTGCTGCTGCTGCTGCTGCTATTGTACAGTTGCTATATGGTGGTTGGAATTTTTCGGTCGAACATTGCATCTTTATATATAAATGTAGATACTTATGTACTATGTACGTATTTTATCTTTCCTAGATTTGAACTTTTGTTTATTTCACATAAATCTATTGACGATAAATTACCTGTTGAGTATAACTACATACGTGTATCAGTGATCTCGGCTTGCTTTTGCTTTTGAGCTAACATGGATTCATAGGATTTGTAAGCATTTCAAAGATGAATTGTTTAAAACAAATTCGAAAATAAATCTCAAAATTAATATCAGATAATACAGATATTATGTTATTAGAAAGGACGGAAATCAATTTATAGTTATATCAAAGTTACCCTTAGTCCTCTACTATGATGTCTTTTTAACAATCCGTTTCAACTCCCTTAAATCTCTTGAGACATTAGGCAGATGGAGAAATTCGTTTTTTTTACCAATTTTATAGAAATAGTAGGTGCGCTCTTAGCCTCCGAGTGAAATTTCACACGCAAATTAAAATATTACAAAAGTTTTACAGTGAGTAATCTAGCTGAGGTTATAGATTACCTAATAGATAATACTCCGAAAACTCTTTTTGAGACTTTGCGTTGAATATTATTAAGAAAAGGCTGGGATGAAGTGTGAATGCTCGATGTAACGCTAGTTATGCATATTCGGGAATGAGGAGAATCATTAAGTGCGAGAGGTAATGGTGAACCTATGGAGAGGGCATATAAGTACAAATAAAAGAATCAATGTCGGCGATCAAATATTTTTTACGATTCCACCATGTGTGTCTTTAAGGCCTTTCTGACATAATCCATACAGTCCTCTAGCTGCACATCAACAGCATATACATAAGAAGTGGATGGGAACAGTCTTCTAAACCATCGAGAAATACGTCCCAAGCCATGAAACAGACTACATCAGTACCACATGAGAGCCCCAACTGAGTCCTAACATTCTAAAATATTCGCAGTGTTCTTAGATAAAACTGACAAAAGTTTGATTTGTGAGGTTTTGCACATCTAGATGTAAGTTGTCTCAGGCAACACCAAGAATGGGTTGCCCGATTTATTTCATAATTTTTTTTGCTATTACTATGAAAATACTATGTACCAAATTTCAGCTCTCTATGTCAACGCGTTCTCAGCCAGTGTCCAAATATATAGTGGAAAACGAAATTTTTGTATGGCAACCCCACAAAGCAATTGCCCGATTTATCTCATTTTCGAACTTAATTTTACTTTTTTTCTAAGTCCGCGTACAAAATTTCAGCTCTCTAAGTGAACGCGTTTTCCAGTTATCGTGCGCAAGGACGGACGGACAAACGGAGATGCAGTGGGTGTCCAATCCAGTTTTCTCTACTAGCAAATATTTCTGTGCGTTACAAACGGAATGACAAACTTAGTATACCCTTTACATTTCATCTAGGGTATAAAAAGTTATCATAACCAAATGACTACGATTCCTCACACAAAAACTCTCAGCTGAGTAATAATTGTATATGTATGTCGCTGTGCCGTGGTCTGATGAAATCTATCGAATCAATCTGCCCTGCCTACAGATTCGTACTCCGGCCGCACGTATACTATTGCAACTATTTTCTCAGCTGAGAGTTATTGAGCGTAAAATGATAAGGTTAGTTTGTAATCAAAACTGTTTTATTATTTTGTTAAGCAAGGTATATAGTAAGGGTGGCCTTTGGGAAGGTAAGGAGCCAAGCTTAAGATTACTGGATTTATTCTCCATTGCATATATGTATAAAGTCAATGTCTTCCACTTTTCAATAAGTATCAATATAGACCATTTTAGAGAATGGATTCACACGCACACATATAGATTTCTGGTTCATGGCTTGGAAGTACTTCTCGAGGGTTTTGGAACAGTTGGTCCGTAACCCCCGCAAGATACAAGCCATGAACAAAGTCGAAAAAAGAGAGCAGCGGGCCGGTCAGCAGGCGACATCCACAGTATGCTGCAAGAGTTTTTCATATGAAAGTTGCTTGTATTTTGTTCAAACGCTATAATTTCCATAAATTTGTTCTACATGCTATTTTTTTTAACTATTAGAAAGAAAACATATTTGGCTGCAATTTGTTTTAACCCTATTTTGCTGTGGGAGTGAGAGTTTTGGGTTTTAGGACCTGTTTAAGATGAATTTTTAGTTTTTCCTCCATGACGAGTATACAAAAAGCAGTGAGAGTGAGCTTTTACCTCATGTTGTACCCGGCACGTTAAGGCCTTTTAATGTGTCGGTGCCTTCGGCGACTTCATGACTTGTATTATATTCCGGGGGTTACGGTTGGTCACAATCAAAACCCGCGAGAATACTTCCCAAGACATGAAAAATAAATCTATATGTATGCGTTGTGAGTGCGTTTTCTAAAATGTTCTATATTGATACTTATGGAAAAGTGCTAAACATTGGCTTTATATATGCTCCAGAGCCTAAACTACTAACCATACAGGAAAATAATTTTTTTAAATAACTTTGTTAGGAAAGGTATGCAAATTTGATTACGGTTCGGAAGATATGATAGCAAGCTTAAGATTTTCAGAACACCATTTTTCTGTATGAATAGTAGCTTAAGGCGGAGGAGCTATTCAAATCAAACTTTTGTCAGTTTTACATAAGAACACTACAAATATTTTAGAATGTAAGGACTCCGTTGGGCCTCGCATGTGGTAGGGAGGGAGTCTGTTTCATGGCTTGTGAAATATTCTTGAGGGTTTTGTCACAATGCATGTAATTTGTATATCTATAGGCTAAATAAATGTGGCCCGATGATCGAATCTGGAGGAAGATAGAAAAAAATTGGACAAGAAACTTGATTCTGCACTCCAATATGGTCTGATTTCATTTAAACAAGAAAACATACTAATTGACTTTAAAGCAGTTGAAGAGAGGTTCTATCTGTTCATAGTCCTAAGTTTCATGAGGACTCTTTAATGTCTCACCGATTCGAATAAAATGGTGTACTGCTTGGATTGTTAAGTGTTTTACATATTATGTTTATCTGTTGTATGTAGGTAATACTCTCAGTATAGCGCCATTTGTTAGCTATGCCTCGGAAGAAAACTGGACTACCAAAATGATGACATTCCATATTATTATTTTTATAGGAAAGAAACTATATTGGTGGTTAGTGAGAGGTATTCGAACCTAAAATCATGAACGAAAGTATCCGTGTGATAGCTTAACTCAACTTTTCCAAGGGAAAGAAGTCTGCCAAGTGATTGAATCGAGTGTAGAAGTTTACACTAAGCATCTTGCGAATATGAAAGACGAACATGCAGTTTTACGAGAATTATTAATCTGGTCATGAGAATTATCTACAGATATAGGGAAAAATAAATTCATTCAGCAAACAATTAAATCTTATCAGAGGGATTAGTTTGTTGTTATGATGAGGTAGGATTAAATAGCATAGGCCACAGGAGACGCAAATTTATAATTGTAAATAACTCAACTTATGAATCGCTTGGTAATTACGTGATTTGAACTTTTTTTTTTTAGATATATAGCAATGTTTTACTAAAAGTTCATCACCCAATCAATATGTGAAGAGTATACTTTTACGCAGAGGGTAAAACAAAACAAAAAATCATTCAAAATATCGCTTAAGAAAATGGAATAAAATTAACGTCTAGAAAAAGTTTATGTTCAAGTTAATGTCCTCTAATGTAACATCAATTTATGATCTTTATAATAATAGAAACACTCTTCTGTCCTGGACCTACATTATGTATATATAGTATATCTAGGAAGAGGCGACATTTAGATATTTTATGACCTACGAATAACTCAGTTGATTCTGACATTTCACACATCATTAAAACCCTTCATCTCAAGCTTAAATTTATGGGATGTCAGTAAAATTGAAAAGGTGCAGCTATCCCACACATATGTTTTTGGGACCATTAGATATACAACAGGAAACTCTATGCAAACATACATTTATATTTATGTATGTAGGTATATTAGAGCATCATATGTATGACAATTGTCCATAAAATGGAAATTACAAGCAAGTATTCAGGCCCAAGTGAAGTGTAAAAAGATATATATATGTATACATATATATATGTGTACATATAATCTAACATTCGACCAGTTAAGTACATTTTCCCTCAGCCCAGAGAATAATATGGAAAAACTATTCTCCGTGGATCGCACTTAAAAAGCAATTTCCATCCAACAAAATATCTATTTGTCCACCCACATGCAGACACTAACTTGTGCAATGAATGTCCAGCGCTAGGGAAATAAATTATTCAACAAATATAGAATTGCCCAAGCTATATTCTAGCACTTAAATAAGAGTTTCCAGTCTGGTGGAACCAGCGCAGGGCAAAAATTTTCACCATACCACATCACACTGTAGTATACTATGGTGATCGGACGTACCTACATACATACATACATATGTATGTAAAAAAAAAAGATCTTGTCTCAGATTAGTCAGCATCTTTCCACTGTATGTTGCTCGTTTTGTTCAATTTTTAAACGACTATCACAAGAATTTTGTCCTTACTGCAATGCGTGATTCTTATAGATTCCTTGTAGAATTTTTACCATCCCAAGAGGTCATACAGAAATCCTTCCATATGGCGGCAGAGTAATTAAATCGGCCTTTGAGTTATGCTTTATTATTGGGTATAGAGCGTACTGTGTTCATATGTATAATAAACCTAGAGGGTTACGTATTTCCTTCCGTAAGGTAAGAGTAAAAATTTTTGCTTTTCTGCTCCATCTTTGAATCATGGGCAAACTATACATAGTGTACTACGTATAACCACCATTGCGACCAAAAGTTAAAATAAATAAAGAACAATTCATACCTTTATACCTTAACATCCATAAAGCTGTAGCTGAGTTAAGCATAGTAGGTATAGTATAGCAAAGAATTAACAGAGTCAACGCGTACCCTTGAGGCTCTCGTGGCGTCACGACTTCATAAAATTCAGTTCTTAGTAGATCCAAAACATGGTGGAAAAGAGGAAGAATTTTCGTTTTTCAAAATTAATGCCGAAGCTCCCTATAGTATAGTATAACAGCTCTCCGCTCGGATGGATGCATGCTGAAAATAAGATATTCCCTACTAGTAACGCCCTCGCAATATCCCCTATACACAAGATATAGGAATTTTTACCTTTTATAATGTGAGAGAGATGTGATACGGTGCAACAATTTTATCTGAAAATTTTATCTGATGTCGTTGCTTCGCTTTTAGAAAAATTGTCACGAGTTCTAAACATTTTAGATTTGAGTTGAAATTTTTTTTCCCCCGCCCCCCGTTTTAAAGTGAAGCATTTAGCGAACATGATATTGTCATGTAAAAGTTTTTTTTTTTTGGTTTCTTTTTTGTCAGATAATGTATACCGCATATTTTAAATATCTATTTGTTGTGTATAATATTAATGGTTTTTAAATTTGTAGGAATAGCAACATAATCAAGGAATATTCTTTGGAATAATATTTCTATTGGACTTGTGTATAAAATAGTTGGATATCGTCATATTCATAGTAAATAGTTACGGAAGGTCGTTAAGAAATTAAATGGTCACAGAATAGAACCTTGTGGTACTCCAATTTTTTTCTAAGTATTAGTTTTTAAGATAACAAGAACACTCTGCTCAATAGATTTAATAACAATTTTGGATTGAATTGCGTGGTATTTACAACGCGCAATTCCAATTACTAATTACTACTTACTGTAAAAATTTATCTACTTCATTGTACTTGATATCCTGAAATACTTTTACGTTGATTTGGTAGAACATAGCCCACGGAGAGATGCAGCCTCAAGCAGCATACCCAAAATAAGATTTATAGACTAAATGTCATACCTTGATATGACTCATTTTAGGGTAATCGCCTTCAGCTGATACACACGACCAGCATACATAGTTTACTAGGCCAACACAAATTGTAGTAGATTCGAATTCTAAATTTTTAATATGTATTTTAATAGATATGCGAAACTGCTGAGTAACTCAAATTGGCTAATCATGATATGTGAATGAATTCAGAGGTTTAGATCCTTAACAATTTCAAAGTTGATTATATTCCAATCCTAATCCTAACATACCTTTTTTTTTATAATAATTAAAGTATTTTTTTTTTTTGTATAAACTAAGATGCAAAATACAAAACTCAATCAAACATCTGAATAATGCCAATACATCTTTTTCCTATGTCTAAAAAAGCAATTGTGAATTCTTTTCATATGCATCTATTTACAAAGCCGGTAATGTTTTCTACCATATTGACACAGGAATTTTATATATAATTTCATAAGATTGGATTCGTCGGACTGTGTGTAACAATTCCTGTTCTGGATAGTTTTCAACTGCAACCGTTTCTAGTGTTGTACATACATTTTGACTAACAAACAAGAAGCTATAAGATGCGGCGAAGGCTATTATTGAATGGAAGAGATACCATCATCGTCGTCGTCGTTTGTTGTTTCCATTTCATTACTTTTGCGTCTGTGAACTTTTCATGGGCACTTCATACCTACTACATAGGTTTAGCTTGGAGGCTACTAGCTAGCTAAAGGAAGATTTTTTCCAAGATGTACACTTTATATTCGCACTGCAACTGCTTTATACGTTTCAGGCTAGAAATTGAGAAATAAATTGGATGTAAAAGTTGGGAGAAAAATAAAGAATCCTCAGGTAACGAGAATAAAACAAGAATCTTGTAGTTTATGGGCTGCACTCTGTGTGTATAGTGCGTGTCACTTAGTTGCGCTTAACTCGGACAAGTAGCGGTTACATGATAGGTTCACGTTGATATCCAAATGATATGCATTCTTCGAAGGAAGTTATATTATTGTTAGAGGAACTATATAGAATGTTGCATTTTTAGTAGTTATACGAGTAGGAATGCATACATAATTATGTACATATGTATTTATATTCGTATTTTTATTAGTGAGAAAAGATTTCATCTATAGTCTAATTTTGTAGTAATGATTTTCTCGCTTTTCGATACTTAAGTTGTTATTTTGTATTTTTATTTCCTATGAGGATTGGAAAGTTCAAAGGCTAATATAGAAATTAATTATTTATGTTTCTGTTCGTTGCTTAATTCTAAATATTCTGAGGGCTGGAAAAGTTCAGTGAGTATTCTCCTCTTAACACAAAAAAATAATCTCAGGAATCATGCTCCTTTAGGTTTCCTCCTTTTAAATTGAGTCATAAATCTGAGGTACCTCAATTTGATAATTATTTTTACCAGTTCTCTATTTGGAACAACCTGAAAGTGCTTTGATTTGAAATATAATACAACTTCAAAGCTGAAATTCCAAATTGCATATACGATGGAAAAAAATTTCTTAGTTTAAAAAGAAATAAAGGGGAATGTTCACTTTTCATACAACTTTAGGACCGACACCTGCAGACATGACAGATGTCTTAAGTTAAGAAACTCTAAACATATTTTTTTAACAATATTTATTTCAATTAAGCGTGGGAAAGCTCTAGCGATCGGATGTAGCTTGAGCGACTTTCTTGGGTGAAAAGTGGACTTTTCTACATCTTGTGATTGCGCAGAATTGGTGCGTCGTAGAAAATGACAATGAGAAAAATCCTCATAACAGAGCACTAATGGCCGTGAAAGAAAGAACTGTAAAGATATATGTGCAAAGCAGTAACTGGGGTGTATGTGACCCGATTGCATAAAAATGGGTTTTCCGGCAGCAAAAACGTCTTGAGAAAGTTTTCTGAATCGAGAAAAGGTACACCATCCGATAGACCTTTAATTTGATATGCAACATGCTGTATTGGAATCACCTCCGCCTACGTCGGGAGTTCCTACCCACCACCCAACAGTATGCAGAGAAAAGTTTTCTTCTACGAATTGTAGCTGGGTCTGAGCTGAGGCGAACAGTGAAACTTTACCGAGTTAGAGCCGATCTAAAATGAAAAAAAAATCTAGTAAGTCAGTTCGAAAAAAAACCGGGGAAATACTAAAAAAGTGAGTATGGGGATGGCTGTAAGAAGCTACGTAAGCAGTATAAGGGTGTGGGTACTCAAACTTCTTCTCAGGACCTAATGAATTCGACACCTCCAGGCTTCCCCCGCTTAATTGAAATAAACATTGTTAATAAAATATGTTCATGTATCGTTTAAGTCATCTCTCATGTCTAGAGGTGTCGGGCCTAAAGTATGGGCATTCCCTAGCAGTATTTTTTTTTTTTTTGTGAAATTTCTTCAAAGTCGTGAGGCTTCAAGAAGTATGATTAGATGGCTTTTGATGCCGGTTGGATATCTGTATAGATATATTATATATTCTTGTTAGCGTATTTTTCTAGACTTTTATATAGATATAAGCTCTTGGCTTTACACCGTATATTCCTGCTCCTAATCCTTTCTCGGTTTTACTGTCAGTGCGTGCCTGATGAGGGCTTCATTTCCTAGACTTGTTACTATTTCTGCCCTATTTGGATTGGCTGCAATCCTTTAAGCATTAAGATTATCGCGAAAACCCAAATAGTTTGCTAGAAGTAGTATCACATTCGACCACCTTTAGACACAAAAATTCTAAGAAGTTCCGTAGATTTTTTAAACTAAAAAAATTAATTAAATTTAACAGTTGCATAAATTATTATACTTTTCCAGATACGAGTCTATCTCAACTTATCTGATATTTTGTTTCCCACTATTCTATGAAATATTTATTAACTTTTCAATTTAATCAATTTACCTCCAACATTTTCTCATATTAATATCAATATTTTACATTTTACTCTTTTCGTACATTACCAATGAATGACCGTCGGTCGGTAGAATACATGAAGATTTTCAATCTCAACCCATTAACGATTGACCGCTTGTAAAAAACGTAATAAACTAACATTATTTGTTCTATCTAAACAGTGAAATAAAACCTCAAGTATAAAGTTAATAAAAATAAATAACTAAAAATTATTATAGAAAATACTATGTAGGATATCTTAAGACCCAACAGAAGATATGGACAAACTTTATTTATTTTCATGGTTCCATAACTTCTGGAGTGTGCTGTCTGTTAAGGAGGAGCCTTCTACTAAGAAGACAACTCAGGAATATTTCTTAGTACCTACATACATACAAAACATAAAGTTCCAATTGTGCTAAACAACCATTTCTTCACAATTCTTCAATTGGCTAAAAATAGGACAAAGAAAAACACTCGTGAGATGAACATTAGATTTTGTGTCCGGTGATTCTTGTTTGTTTGTTTGTTTGGTACTTACGCCCGTCTTGCTTTATTGCAGCATCTGGATTATTCCTCGCAGTAATGCACGAGATTTTCTGTTTTCTGCGCCTTTATAATGAACTCCTTTTTACGTTTGTTCTTACATGTGTTTTCTAGTTGTAAACTTATGGAATAGGTATAGAAATTATTAAAGGAAAATTTGTTGTTATTGTAGTAAGTGTAGATAGATACTTGGTTGAATTCAATTTTCTTGTATCATAATTTTTACTGGAATTTTTTATTTCTATTTATTTTTTTTTTTTATGGAAATAAATGGCAATAGTTAAAAGGATAGGTATTAGGCAGACCATCTCATAAACACTAGTAACAACACATATGCAGAAAAGCAAAAATGCGGCTACAGGTCAATATTGGTTTAAATTATTTGGGACCTTTGTATAGATTGGTTGATAAGAGATTGAACTTTCTATCATAAGTCATTTTTTATGTTCTTATAAAAGAAATGCTTCAATAATTTTTTTTTACAGTTTTGTCAGTGCGTATGCTGTAATCACTTATAAAGAATAATGATGATAATAAGAGATTTCTGAAATATCTTAAAATCACTTCCTAATTATATGTAGGTACATTGCAGCGAAAAATTATTATTAAAAACATTCATCACTCCATTAATCCGGAAGAAAAATTATAAATATACGCGCACACGTCACTAACTCTAGAAAATACTTCCGAATGAAACTGCAATCATTTCAGTCACTTTCAGTTAATCTTCCCCTGTCAAACTCGATAGCTTCTTAATGGTCAAAGATGTGCGCCGCGCGATGTCTATTTAAATATTCCTCGGCAATAGGAAGAACTCTTAACTTGAACCCGAAGAAAAGCCGCAAGTAATGAAAATTTTTCAGACAGAAAATGATTTTCCGTCATGATTGTAGATCGATTTATACCGAACCATTAAAGAACTTGTATTTATGTAGATATGTTTTTACGTACCTATATAGGTACAGTACATACATATATATATATATATATATATATATATATGTACTTGTGAATGCACTTGATCAGTGCGCGATCGCTGGATGTTTCTCGATGGGCTTCATTGCCTCTAGGCAAGCAAGAATAAGGAATTTTTCTTTGAAAAAAAGGAAAACAGTTTTTTTTTCTTTTACATCAAATATTAATGCCGCACTTCTTGGTGAAGAAAAACGCAAGTTCCTGCATTTTGCACCGAAGGGCTCTTCTGCACATGCGCATGCATACACGAACCAACTGGAACTACTGAGTATAGTATCTACTGATACTGATAGGTATTGGTGCGCTGGAAGAATCTTCCTACCTTTTGAATAAAACTCCTCTGGTAATTTGATCGATGTTATGATAAGGCACTTACCAAGTTACTGTATGCAAATCCATAATAAAAGCCGTTTTACAAAAAAGCGAGGACAACCTATAGAAATTATATTGATCTGGCGACATGTATGTGTGTGCGTGTTTTTCATATATGAGATTGATCTGATGTACTGTGTATACATTGGTGAGATAATTTTTCTGGTAATTTTTATAATGAAATTACCATGTAAACGGAGCTTCTTGGTATGCAGTGAATGCCCACGATTTAGAGGTGGTTCTGGCCCCGCCTTGTAAGCTGTTTCTTCTCGACTTTTCAAAAAGGCTTCCTTTGTGGCTGCTACTTGCGCGCACACGCAAATCACTTGGTTTCCTTACTTCGTATGATTTTGTGGTAAAATGAATCTTCATCATTGATGTACCACCTTTTAAATCTTATATTTTTGGAAGAATTCTATGTAGATGGATGTATATACTGAGAACAGTTGAAGTACCTACTATAAGGCCAGTATTATATGCATGACAACGTTTAGTACAGAGTTTTAAGGAAAAAAGTAAAAAAAAAAAAAAATTAATAATAAGAAATTTAAGAATCATATCAGCAGCTGTTTATTACACATAATTTTTTTTATTTTTTATTTGTTGATACATTTTAATCAGACATAAGAGAATGAGGCAACCGAGCGACGCAGTGGTTAGTTGAACTTGCACTTTACTTTTACAGTACTTTTATACATAGTACATACCTACGGTATATTCGCGTAATCGTGATTTCGAAATTTATGATCATCTTTTACTTGATGTTTTCACAAAACTGATATCGCGTTTTTGGTAAGCGGTTTGTAATTTATAAATTAGCTACCCATTTATCTAATTAGGGAGGTCGTTTTTCCTTGAGCGATATGCGCCACAGTATAATCGGCTCGGGGCGCTTTCATATTTTAGGAAAGTTTGTTGTCAAATTGCAGTGTAATAAATTTGTAATTTGGGTTATCTTTTTTATGCTCTTTGAGTTTTTGTTGTTGTTTAAATTTCAAAATTAAAAGAAAAACAGATATGGTTACCCGTTCTCTACATACATACATAATAGGTAGGCATATAAAAAAAAAATTCCTTTCAATTATCGCCTTCTTTAAATCTCTAGTGGGGGTATATGGGATTTATGTATAGAATTTAACTGATTCCTGAAAGATTCTGTAATTTTTAGGTGGATAACAGCATAGATGGCACAATAACTAGATATCACATGGTATACTCTATATAGATTGTGAAATGGGTAGTGCATTCCGGAATGGACCACAACAAGTTTTAGAGCATGCCGAGAGAAAATATTGCTTTATAAGCAGTTTTGTATTCGTTTGATCGACCCCCTCAACATGGCTGATGCAAGAAAATATTATACTCACTCTACGTATTCATCATTTAAAATATCATGGTCCATTCCGGAATGGACCACCCATCCATATCACAGTTATCTCGACTCTTTTGAGCATTTTCGAAGTGGAAACTAAATTTGAAATAATTATTCCTTAATCATAATTATTTCTTACATACAAATTTGGAATAGAAGCTGCGCATATATGTACATGGTACCCTAGAATTAGGCTGTCAAACTTTGGGTGGTTTTATTTAGAGAACACAAAAACAAGCAATTTTTTTAATGAATCTCAAATGAAATGTTTTGGTTCAAAAGTAAATTTACTCGTATTTACAGGAGATGAACACTTTGTCACCATTAACTTCGACACAAAAGAGTCTCGTACAACTTGGATTACATAAAACCAAAAAACAAAAAAAAGGAATCATCAGCGGATATATTATAGGTTACGTTCAATAACCAAAATTGTTTACTTTGATTTCCCCCAATAACTATATCTGAAATTTGTTGATCCTATTTTTAGGCACACCCTGTATGTAAAATAAATTTTCCGCATTGGTCTGCACATCAAGGCTATTCTAGAAGTGGGAAGATACCTTTTAAATTTGGATAGATAGAGGAAGGAGATAGCTATCCTCTTGGATAGTTATGAAATATTTTCAATTCAATGCCTTTGTCAAGACTTTTATCACTTTTAAATTGGTAATTTAGTGTAAAATTATACTGAACTCAATCTCACAGTGCAATGAGGTATGTATAATTGTTCTGTGGGGTGCATGGGGCCGGATTCTGTAACTCGGAGAGTTTGGGAGTTTGGGAGATGAGAATTTTCGTTTTCCCCGATTAAAACTCCATAACTCTCCTTTCGCGATTCTCTAAAACACTTGGGGAGTTGGGGAAAATGTGAGAAGTATCGCAATATTGAAGGCCGGCTAACTCTGTGTGGAAAGGTCGTAGAGCACTGGGGTTTTTTCTTTCGGATTTAGGGTCTAGAGTACAAAAATATAGATGAAAAATATTTGTGGTAAAGGGCTTGGGGGGGAGGGGTACCGCCCCTCATTGGGGGTTGTCCAAAATACGTCACGTTTGGTATCAAATTAAAGGGGGAAAAGCGGGTAATCGAGTGGTGTAGTTCTTTTTTTGATCATTTCAACTTCATAACTGACTTTTTATCGTCGAAAGACGGATTTTTTGCACTTGGGTCATATACACCCCAGGTCCTACATTTTGCAAATATTTCTTCCGTTCTTTGTTTCACATTCATTAGTACTCTCCTGAAAAGTGAATTTCCACGAGTTACCAGTTCTTCATACTGATGAGTTGAAAATATATCCATTTTTGTACCAAAATAACGGCCATTTTTTCATCTTAAGAAGGACTGATTCACTTCTTTTACAGTTATCTCCAAAACTATTTACCGGACTCAAAAACTAATTACATATCTAATTAGGGGACAAAATGTAGATGCGATTTCATTCTACATACAAGCTTCGACGTGCATATTTCAAATTTTTATAGCATGTCTTCTGTACTGGAAGACGACCAAATTGAACATTTTCGCGTGAATTACAATTTTTAGCGGGTACCTTGAGACACCAAAATCCTTATTTCTCTGTAAGTATTGCAACGATTTCCATAATTTGTTTTTGCAAACATAGCCAGTGCCATATGCAGTGTATCCATAATTCAATTTGAAAATCCTAGGTACATTGGTACTTTCACAAAGGACAATAAAAGCAGACAATACTGTCAGTTGAGAAATATTTTTCTTACTTCTCCACAACTAACACAGCCGAGAGTTTTGCCGAGTGGAATAGAGAGTTTGGCAAATCTCAATACAAATTCCACGAGTTACAGAATTCCGAGTGGAGAGTTAAGTGGCAAAAGAACTCTCATCTCCACAACTCCACAACTCTCCCAGTTAGTGAATCCGGCCCCTGGTCACACTAATATCCGGGTAACCAAAAAATTAATAAACTCACCCAGCTTGGAAAAAATTTGAACATTCTTCCCTATGAGATCGAGATTGCTCAAAGATATTTCACTTCTAACAATGCTATCAAAAAATAGTGATGGACTGGAACTTTTTGCATTAAAGATTTTGAGTCGTTTGATTTGATTTCCTTGATCACATAAAAAACTTTCGAAATTCTTTTATTTATTTTGGATATGTGCTGTCTTCAAGTATAGATCTATGGACGATGAGATATAGATCTGAACATCATCCTTGTAAGTAAGTATTTTTGAGTATTTTAACACAGAGAAAAAGAATAGAAAGAGTAAGATAATGGTACTTTGGGGAACACCAATATTGAGATCCATATAGGATTCAATAAACTTATACACACGCTTTGCAGCTTATTTTCAATTGCTGAAAAAAAAAACGTTAAAGAGGTTTACGTAAACGAGAGGTGGTAATAAAGATGTTAAATATGTGCGTAATAATCGGGAGCATATTTTGGTAGTAGAAGTTCTAGAAACTGTAAAGAATATACTCAGATGAGCTACGAATTGTAATGCCACATATAAATCAAGCATATTTGGATAAATTTGACTTCAACGAGAGCTATGATATGAGTAGCAATCATGACATGTATATAAACGGACGAACTGATCTCCTGTTTCATGTGGCACCAGTTTTGATTTCAAAAATTATGCTCTCACTGTCAATGCTACCAACTGTCGTAAACTGGCGCTATATTTAAATTATATGGGAATTTACTTATATGCATGTTAATGGGATTTACCGAATTTACCGCAAAATTTTTTGGGACTATTTGTATAGTTAAATTTTAATTATGAGCCGCCGAAGGAAATGTTTTTTACAAGGCCATTTTGGTAGGAAAGTTTTGATTACCAAGTTGTCAGTTCTGAAAATACCGCTGAACTTCAAAAAATTTATCATTCCCAATCGTTACAGTTCAGTGGGAAAGTATGCTCTTATGGAAAGAGACAGGAATATGAAATTAGTGCCATTTGATTTTATGCATTTTTGGTTCAACGAGCAGTCCATTTATAATATGCATGTCAGTGGTAATAACGTAAAATTAAATTTCATAAATGACCTACTATCCTAAAATAAAACTAATATTCAAACTTAAAAACGAATCAATGAGTTAATGGATTAAGATAGGACAAGTTGGTATGGGTGCTTTGTACATATTCAACAATTCATAGAAAAACTTAACTATTACAAAAGAATCAAATACAATTCCGCAGAACTTGCGTGTGAAGTAAGAAATTTAATCATAAAAAATTATCTTTTGGAATATCTGAACAGAAATCTACAGAAACAAATAACCCAAGCACCTTGCCGTTGTTATTCTTTGCCCCTATTATCTATTCTAACTCAAACATGCTCATAACATTTTGAATATTTAGGGAATAACTGATTTCCTCTAGATACAACTTCTATGTAATTGTGATAAACATATGTGTGCAATCAAGCTCAATGGCATAGATAGATATGAAAATTGGTACATAATTTTGGTTGATGTGCCGTGACTACGTACAATTACATATATTTGGCTTGAATCAGACCGAACCTATATTATTTTTTTTGATTATTTTTGTTTAATTGTAGGCAGCATATGTACCTAGATAAAATACTCCATCAACTTTGATAAATCTAGAAGTAAAAAAAAAAAAAGCAAACCATATACAAAAACTACTCACCAGTATCCATAGCAACTAAAGTTAAAGTATATTCAGCTTGTAATTCTCGGTCCAGAGCTCGTAACAATGAAATTTCTCCAGTTGATGCATTAATCCGAAATAAGTCAGCATCACCTTCTTTCAAAAAGTATCGGACTTGTGAATTAAATGGTGGCGTGTCTGCATCATAAGCTTTCACTGTAATCACATAACCACCATTCGGTGGAATAACATTTTCCATTACATACGCTAAGTATGGTGAGTCCAAGAACGTAGGTGGATTGTCATTAATATCAGTAATGATGATAGATAATTCTGCTGTATCAAAACGAGTCTCAGCACTAACACTTCCTGTAATATCGGCGGCACAATCTTCAGCCCGTACAGTAAGTATATATCGCGATTTTCGTTCATAATTTAAATTTTTTGCAACTCTTACAACACCAGAATCTTCACTAATACTAAAATCTCGATTATTATCACCAGCTGCTATAGAGAATCGTACACGTCCATTTGGACCTTCATCGATATCTGTTGCAGACACTTGAAGTACCATCGCTCCAATACTGGCATTTTCTGCAACAGATGCACTATATTGTTTTGGATCAAATACAGGGCTATTGTCATTTTCATCTAAAATTTTAACTGAAATTTTTGTTTGTGTTGATTTTGGTGGTTCACCACGATCACGTGCCGTAATATTAAGTGTATATGATGAACGAATCTCACGGTCTAAACGTCCAGAAACACGAAGTAAACCGTCGACAGATCCTAACGTAAATGGAACAGGTGGATCAGAGGCCAGTAGGTATTCTATGTAACCGTTGCGACCCTCATCACGGTCCACAGCTTTTACTGCCATAACGACTGTATTCACTGGAATGTTTTCCATGATTGATGTTTCATTAGATGAGGTGAACGTCGGCGATTGGTCGTTAACGTCTTTTAGTACAACTGTAACCTGCAATAAGATGAATTTTAGTTTTGAGTTGTGTTTTTTTTCTGCAATAAGATGAATTTTAGTTTTCAGTTTTTTTTTTTTGTATTCTTGATTTGGTGTTAATAATTTTTTAATCAATTTAAGTTCTACTTGGAAAAAGAAAAATCTCAAGAGTTTCATATTATGATAATAAAAATAACTAGATCAATCCATTAACATCAATTGAATTGGGAGGATTATAATATCGATAAGTGAATACACACACATACCACCCAGATTACCGACATATATTGCAGATTATAATGCTATATAAATTTATATATATGTACATATAAGACGTACTAAATATATACACATATATACAAAAATATATCCGGAAAATCACACAAAAGTACAACACTAATGCCACATGATAAATCTTGTAATCACCTAAAAGATTGCACTCCATGATTCTTGGCTATAGCACTCGAAAAACGAGGATTGGCGGAAAAGATAGCATCGATCTCTGGACATGTTTATCCAACAACTTCATTAATAATCGTACACATCTTGCAAAGATTAACCTAGTATACTTGGTCCCTTATATACTTATACTATAAAATGAATATCAATGTTACCTATGAGAGTAGAGTTATTTCTATTATTACCGTTGGAGAGTTAGTTGTTGGACTTGTGGTGGACCCCGTGTGTCGGTCGGTTTGGCCGCATCGTTTGCTACTTGCCCGGGTAACGAATAGTACCGAATTGAAGGAGGAAAATGCAAGAAATGTGTACCATTTGACTCAGACAGATTTATTCACTTTAAATTAATTACGCCATCAATTCAATAAATTATAAAAGCGAGCAGCACCCATCTCTATTTTATCTGTAACTTTTAGTATGTATGGGTGGTTATATGTAAGTACATAAATATAGGAAGATACATATTAGCGGGCAGTGTACAGTAAATACCATAGCCTATCGCTATATGGGACTCTCATTTCCCAGTTATAACAAAATGAATAGACAACATTACTATATTGCATATCTATATAGAAAAATAATTAAGTCTCAGTCTCTGGTTAAAAGTCGAAACCTTAATCTTCTTATTCTATACACACGCATGCGTGATATCTTCATTTTGTGCGCGCCTAATAAAAGTTTTAATAGAATTCACTGAAGAAAATAGAAAACTACAAAACACACCACATAGGTTCGATTCCATTTGATACATTTGCATGGACCTGTAGATGGGGACTTCTTCGACAGGGACTTAATGCGGTTTAAAGATTTCAATATATTTATCAAAGAAGAAATCCCTGCAATGTAGCAAATGTTGTTGGTACTTGGTAGAATAGTAGCATTAAAAATGGGAACATCTTTGGTGTAAAGTAGGTATTCAAAAGTGCCTGAAATGGATGAGTAAAGAATATTTTCAAGAATGTGCGAGATCATCAAATGTGAAGAAGAACACTTAAGAATGAATGTATGCTCAAGATGAAAAAAAAACAAAAAAAAAAAATAGCCAACAAATCTCATGGACCTCTCAATAGATTTCACGGTTTGAATAAATTACTCTCTGATGGTCAATGCAACCAACACACACACTAACATACATCACGTAAGATATCTTGAATTTTTTTCTTGCACCTTGAATTGTATCCTTCTGTCTTGATCTTATATGGTCTTGAGTGTACTGCGAGGTCGAGAGGTTATATACATTTCCAATGAAGCAATGATATGACGGTGCAATTTCTCACCCACCATGCTGAAGTTCTTTTGCCGACAACTGACTTGAGTCAGATTAATATCTGTGTGTATGTTATTTATGTTTGCTTAACTAATTGAAAGTTCTTTCAACAGTGTGGTGAAGTTGTGGAAGTGTTTATATTCCTTACCATAAAACTTGTTGAATTTTATAGGGAAAAATTCCAAACAATCCTTGCCGTCTGATGTTGCTTTACATAATTGGATTCTTTTGGGGGATACATTTGTCAATGTAATTATGATGAAAAAGTTCAAGAAACTGTCTACTAACTCTGGGTTCTTGTATCAATTTTTCGGGCTTGCTAATAATTATGGATTTATTTATACGAATGTTCTCTAATTGTTGGACATAGATTCAGATTCTCATAAAATTTGTTCCTAAGGCGGCAGCGCGAAGAACCGTTTTCCTCGTTTTCTCTAAAAATTTGGAAGAGTAAGCTGCATAATTTTGCAAGAATTTTGAGAAGGAGTAACTAGATCGCAGCATACCTATAGAAAGGGGGAAGCCGATGTAAACTGTGCTACCATTGAAAATACATTTCGGGATACAATATGGATGCCTTCAATAAGGCCATATATCTGCGACTGAATCAGCTGAAATATTTACTTTAAGTTAGCTGCAGTGAAGCTGACAGATGCATTTAAGATACAACTCCACAGAGAGGTGCTCTGTCAATGCTATTCTAATATTACTGAATGGAATTGGAGAATAGAAGAATTTTAAGAATTTTATTTTTAACGATTCTAAATCAAATCATAAATACAAGAGGAAAAAACAACCGCTTCGTCCGAGGTTTGAAGCTGGGACCTTTTGCTTTCCGTGGGACTGCCCTTATACCACTGAGCTAACGAGACTAAATGCTTTTCCCTCTTGTATTTCTTAATTTGTAACTAGCCTATTAAGCCACGTTGCTTTCAGCGTGGATTAACCAGTAACGATGAAAGCGCACAAATAAATTGTAAATACAGTTTGATTTAGAATCATTAAAAATAAAAGTTCTTAAAATTCTTCTAAGTACTCGCCATCTTTGACTGATTCTGACAAATGTGGGTTCGATTCCCGTTCGGGAAAAAATTAATAAAAATTGAATGGAAATGTAATAAGTGATGACTCACGACGATGACATAATCATTTATATGAAGAAAAGTAAAAAATACGTTCAATCTCCCCAGGTAGGACTCTAGTCTTGCACGGTTGATCTATCAGTGCATCTATCTAGATATTATTTTAGAATCCATACTTAATTTCACACAGCCTGGAAAAAACATTCGGAAAAAATGGAACACGTTGTTAAGTAACCCAAATTGGTATTTAAGATGTAGAAACACTCTGAACTACCTCTTGCAGTGTATTGAAGCTCAAGATCTATACGTGCTATGTTACAGTATTAACACGGAAAACCAAAAGCCAGCTGAACTCATGCGACTTATGCAACAAGCTTTGAAGATTCTTCCTCGGTATTGTACCAAAATATTTAACATTCCAATAACAAAATATTGGGAGAACTATAGGGGTAACCCAACCCAAAATCAACGCGAAAACTATTGAGGATAAATAAATCTTCATTAAATCTTCATGACATAAGAATGGAACTACATAACTGATAATCCAATATGTAGAGGATTCAGGATGGACAAATTGGACTTCTTCAATTTGTGAAAAATACAGAGAATATAGGCAAACATGATCGGATAATCTCTGATCTAAAGCAGTATGCCCTAAACATATTTTGCGACTGGTGCCAAACAATGGGACTTCAAGCCAAACGTGCTTAGACAATAGTTGTATCCGAATTCTCGAAAGAAGTCAAATATCTAAGCATTTCCTTAAATAGCAGATTAACCTGGAACTCCCACTTAAAAAGAGTACTGGATTTAAGACCACACTGGCAACATGGATGCGCCGCAGGTTTTATAAAAATGTAGTCATACATATCTATTATAAGACCCATCGTCACATAAGCTTCACTCGTTTGGTGACCAAAAAACAAAACAAAAGACGGCTCAAGCTAGTTTGCAAAAACTACAACGGCTTGCATGTCTAGGAGTAACTGATGCCATACGTACCTGCCCATCTGTAGCCTTAGCTATGCTGGACCTACTACCTTAACATTTGCATGCTAGAATGGAGACTATGTTCAGTACAATTAGGCTGCAAAGGGCAAACCTCCTGAACACAAACAATTTGGTTGGCCACCTGAAAGTCTTCCAAGATTTCATAGAAGACTCGGAGGCCATCCCAATTTCAGACTTTATACAGACACGTCATAATTTTGAAACACCATTTAAAAAGTTCTTAGGGGACCGTCAACAGTGGCACACTGGGGACCTGCCCTTTGAAAAAGGATCTCTTAAATCGTATACGGATGGGTCCAAAATGAAAGGTAGAGCAAGCGTGGGCATACCTGGGCCAAGATCCTATCTCGCAAAGTCACTGGGGGCCTCACCAACCATTTTTCAGGCAGAAATACATGCCATAGAACTCTGCGCTCGCAAAAGAATTCACAAGAATATGCGTGCAGCAAAATATACATAATATCAGACATCCAAGCAGTACTTAAAGCGTTAAACTCGTTTACGTTTGAGTCTAAACTGGTTAGGGACTGTCTTACTGTCTTGAAGCAACTGGCCAAAACGAACAGGGCGGCGCTGATTTGGGTATCAAGACATGAGGGCATTAAGGGCAACGAGATTGCATACCGCCTTGTAAGAGTGGGAGCCAAATATCTGTTTAATGGCCCTGCAAAGACAGGCTTTAGACTCCCAAAAAGTCACCTTTCAGCTCAGATCAGGCTTTGGGAGGACAGAATTAAAAAGAGATACTGGGAAAATACCTCGGGGCTGAGACCAGCGTAGAAGTTTATAAAGTATTCGCAACAGAGGTCAAAAGCATTCCTCACACTTAGCAGAAAGGAACTAAAGATCATAACGGGTCTATTCACTGGATCCTGCCCACTTAGATATCATCTTAAAAAGATGGATAAGGTCGATGATGAGACCTGTCATATCTGTATGGAAGATGATGATACCGCTGAGCATGTCCTTTGTGATTGTGAAGCTTTGTGCCGCATAAGGTTAAGATATCTAGAAAAGGCATTCTTACCGAAAAAATGTCCCCCAAGAACATCATAGGCTTTATGACGGACCTTAAGTTCGAATGGATGCCCTACGGCCTAGGACATTTAGGGGTAATGTCACAAAAGATCTTATAGATCGCGGTGACTAGATGAGAGGCGGGAGTCCTGTCTATATCCCCCCATAAATAATAATAATAGGTGGAGCTGGAGTAATATGTACGTACTGTCTAACGAACCGGTAGGATATTTTTAGACCAAGATAGAAAAGGAATTGAATCAACCACGGTAGTAATATAATTACAAAGCAGAATCTGTAATTAAGTCTTGAGGAGTCACTTAGATAAGGATCATTCTAGAATAAAATGAAACATTCTCCACAAACGGAGGGTTCCATTTTAGTTCTATGCATATGGCACATTACCTTCTTTTTAGATTAAAGGATTCTAATGATGATGATGATGATTACAAGCATTATGGCAGTCCAAATAATTCCAATTACATACCAATAACTTACTGTAAATATACAGGGTGACTCTTGTGTACAATAATAATATTAAGCTCATAGAGTATACATATATTAATTCGAAATATTGTAATAATACTTATAAATAATTTAATACTAACCTGAACAGTTGATGATAGCCTTCTTTCTGGCTCTTTGGCACAATCTCTTGCGGTCACCACTAGATTAAAGGAGTTCTTAGTTTCACGATCAAGTTCACGTTTCGTACGGATGGTACCGTTCTGTGCAATCTCAAAGTCATCATTATCGTCACCCGCTGTTATACTGTATTCAATACGACCGTTATCTCCTGAAAAATACCAAAGAAAAACAAATGAAACTCACCAACCAACCAACAAGATATCATAGATTCAAAGATATTTTTTTCTTCCCAGCTCCTCTATCTCTCTCTCTCTCTCTTTCTCTCTTTATAGACATATTATAGTACTATTATTTATTGCAGATGATTCTGTATGGCCGGAAAGATTTGCCCTTTGCTTAATACACATTACTCTGGGGGCTTTGGGTAACGACGACGGCGACTATCATTGTAAGATTATTGTCTGCCATTCGAATGCTATGCAAGCAACCAGATACCTACTAGAGTCGATACGATATTACTATAAAATGGGTAAAAGAAAACAAAACGGAAAAATCTCTTCACACTACGACCTAAGATTTTAATGGATTGTGGTGGTTTCTTTGATTGGACATCAAAAGTGCACAATTATTTAAACATTTTCAATTCAGATTGAAACTTGCGGTATTATAGGTGTGATGAACTGTTCAGTTCAGTGGTATAATCTTGAAATTCCCGTTCTAGAGTATTTCTGGGTCAATAGGTGAACATGGGTGTGCGAATGTTATTGTTACTTAATATGGATGATTATGTTATTTGTCTTTTCCTGGCAAATTGTTTTGTATTGTAGATGGATTACGCAATAACGTTGAGTCTTGTGCGCATGTTTTTTCTCGATAGGTGATGTACGATAAAATTATGAGCCTAACAGAATACGATAAAATTATGGGTTTAACAGAAAATATCGTTTTTTTATATTATTAAGGCAATCTCAGGGGATACCTCCTATAATACAAAGCACAACAGGAAGGGAATTTGGGAACGTGGAGAGTGGTGGAGGTGATGATGTATGTCATTCTTAAACATTCCCAGATTGTATGCTAGAGAAATGACAGCAGATGATAGACATATTCTCACAATTCGGGATTAAAAAGAATTTTAATGTATGATAGAAAGTAATTTGCAGGGTCAAAAGATGTGCGCGGTTTGCAGAGCGAGCACTGCGTGCACAAATCATTCTACAAGAGATCAGACTAGATATTTCATCAGAACATTGGCCATGCATGTAGCGATAAAGGAGCGAAAGGCGTCCAACATTGTGGAGGTGCTCGAGTAAGTTGATATGCCAATGAGCTTGAAGGCTCTCTTTTGGACAATATCCAATGAAGCTAAAACTGTGCGACCAACCTCAGGCGCCCAGATATGGGAATTGTATTCAATTCTAGATATGATGTAGGACTTGTAGAGGAGCGCCAGATTTGTACGAGTTAAAATATTTCTTACACTTTTACAGAAATCTAAGACATTGGCTCTATCAAAAGAAATGGGAGTTGAAAAATTATGATGTTGTTTTAAAGAGATGAGACAGCTTTGGGTCTTAGATGAATTGAATTCAACGCGATTCGCATTGCTTCAAGCGAGGATATTATTAAGATGTGGCATTTCCTTTGGAGTGTCCGCAAGAGTGTCAAAGGAGTAAGCGAAATCAAAGGTCCGGCCATCGGAAAAACTATGGATGCGACTTAAAATAAGGGACAACAGATCATTAATGAAAATTAAAAGGAGAAATGGAGCAATAACAGAGCCCTGGGGCACACCGGTATTTATAAAGTGAGGTTATGATGAAACGACATCTATAGTACAACAAGTATTAGGCGACCGGATAAGAAACTTTCAATCCATTATCGCAGAGTAGGGAAGAGACCAAGTGTTTTAAGTTTGGCTAAAATAGATGGAAGACTTTATTAAAGGACTTTAAAATATCTAGGGCAATGGCTTTGCACTCAGAAAAATTGTGAAGACTACGGTTCCAACGTTCCGTAAGAAAAGCCAGGAAATCTCTAGTCCAGTAAGAAACAAATATTGGCGATAGTTGATGAATTGATTGGTTTCTAGATACTTCATTATATTGTAGTTAATGATAGATTCAAAAACATTTGAAAGAATCAAAGTTATAGCAAATGGTTAATAATTTGAGGGATTGCTACCCTCTCTTTTCTTAGGAACAGGCTAATCGTGAGCTAGCAGTTGGAAATTTTCCTAACGAATAAAACAAACAAATAGAATAGTTTGCACAGAGATTTATCCAAGGATGAGGCACAGCTTTTAATTAACAAAGGCGAGAAACTATCAATACCTGCGGCTTTGGAGACGTTGATCTCCTTAATAACCTTGAGCACATCTCTCGTACGGATATGTATTGGCTCTTGTACACATTCACTCCATACGATAGATGCAAAACATGTGTGTGTGAACTAGGTGGAATATGAGAATTTGAAGCGAATCTAGCAGCCAAAATATTATCTTTATCCAGGGAGTCAACAACCACCGCAGCATTGCGAAGTAGTGAAGGTATATGTAGAGGAACTGCTGAAATTATTCCTGATGGACCACGGACCAGAAACCAATGCTGCTTTTGCGGTTTGCCAAGATTCTTTCAGAATATAAATGTATGAACAAGAAGATCGAAAAATACTTCGTCCCCCGTTTAAGATGACTTGATCCCAATGCAAAATATTATCAGATAGTTTCTTTTAATTCGGTACCTACAAATTTTGCCTAAACCGAAACTTTTATGTTTGTTTACATTTATACGATTATAAATCCTATTAATTTTTTATTTGTTTAACATGATAAATGATTTCTTGTCTCTGCCAAACTTGTGAACACATAGCACGATATCCACCAGTCAAAACAGAGATAGAACTATCCGGAAAGCAGGCGTCACAAACAAATTGCAGGCAAACTCTTTGTCTCTTATAAATTAGGGGCTTAGCTTCCTTTCTTAGTTTTGTTTCTTTTCTTATTTCATTATTTTTATATAATGTTTGAAAACTACCAGTGACCATAAACTTCATAATTACGCAAGAATCAGGCAGAACTACAGTCTTCTAAATGGATTGAAAGGAGGTTGAGTCCTCCGGGTGGAAGTCTCTAGAACTTAGGCCACAGCAAGGCCCATTATTCACTACAGTCTACATGAATCGAATTCTAGTTTTGAATTGTGAAAAAACAAAATCCATGTAATTTTGCTATGATAATCGTTAGTATATTTTTCATACTCAGTAAATTAAATTACTTTCTTCTTATGTAAATTTATGTGACTTTTATTGATAGAAGAAGGTGGAATCATTTACCTTCTACAAATGTAATAATTTAATTTAACTGACAACTCAACACAAAATTCGCTTGCACGGAGCTCTTACTTTCTTTTACATGAAAAATACAGATGAGGAAAGTCTCCTTTTGTCAGGAAGATACCCTCGTGAACTTCAATTAAATGTATACATATTATATTTTTGTATGTGTTCGCTTTCCATATTCGTACAGTTTGAGTTTTTCATTTAACCCTGGAAGACATATCATGATGAGCTCATCAATGAGCTCCTCATGTGCAATCAGATGAACGTACTAATGAAATTTATTCGCGTTTGAATCAAAACCGGAAGAAACTCATTTATTTACTTATTCACAGATAGTGTGCATGAGACTTGCATCTCTTTCATTTATTTAGAAATGTATGCTGTGCTTCTCTTTTATGCATTTTACAATATTAGATGAGCACTTCGATGAGTTCATAATAAGTGTCATAATGACTGTCACGATGAGCTTATTAATGAGCATGTCAATGAGTGTCATGATGAGTTCATAAATCAGAATCTGATTTTACGATTGATTTCATATATTTTTCTGAATTCAAACTCCGGTTGCAAATAAAACTCTGAGACGCTGAAGCGTAAGGATTTTGGCATACCGTCTGGTTCAGCATCTGGGCGATAGTCTTTTGGGGAAACAAATCAAAAAATTTATTTAAAATAAATAATTTAAAAACTTAAATAAATAAATCACAGAAATCAATTCAAATTTTCCTAGAAATGTCAGCTGACAAGAATAAATATTTATTTATTGCTGGTTTAGTATATCGGGAGCAGTTTCATGATATCTAATGAGCGTTTCGATGAGATTTAATGAATGCTCATCAGACGGATCATCGGGACTTAATTTTCTATATGTTTTTTCATGAATTCCAAACACCTTGAAACTTTTCAGTGACAATAGTATTGGTTTACATAATAACTGCTCCTTGCCCGGCAGGAAATAAAGTAAAACTGTGAGCAATTTCTACTAGGGTGGGAAAGTACACATTTATTGATTGTGTCGAAAACTATTGCATTTTGCATAATTACAGTAAAGGATTTTTTTACTACTGAAATGGAGAAATGCTATGCAAATGTAGAGGTACTCATTATTTCACCGAGTTCTGTGTATTTTTCAACAATTTATGCAATTTTACTACTGGTAAAACTAGTGTAAATTTACTAATTTTTTTTTACCCTACACAGGTTTTCTCGAAATCTCTCAAACCTATTATTTTTACCCATATCATTTCCATTTAGTCGTAAATTAAAATTACAACATAACATTAATGTATATAGGTAATCTAAGGATAATTCGTTAAAAGTTTATTTAAAGTAAAAAAAAAACAAAAAAATAATACAAGATAAATCTGAAAAAAAAAAAAACAAAAATTAATAAACTAAACTTACCAGAATCAATATCTGTGGCGCTGACTGTTACAACTGGCGTTCCAATTGAAACATTTTCAAAAATCTCGTTTGAGTAGCTCATGGGATCAAAAACTGGCGCATTGTCATTCAGATCGAGTACATTGCAATAAACGGTTAGCGTGGATGAGAGACTGGGATGACCATTGTCCTGAGCCTGAACCACAAGAATGTAATGCTGCACCTGTAATTAAAATAAACGTTTAATGTTAATTGTTACTGCATCCGTGATGACGGTTTTGACGATTAATTCCTTGGTAAATGGTAACCAATTAAGAGTATTGTGGTCGATCGCAAAAACACTTTTGTGGCTTCATTTCGGTCTGAATCAACATTCCGATTAAAGATCGACCATGAGTTGAACACCGAAACATAATATATAATGATGACTGCGATTTTGGGAATGGGAGTCTCCTCTCTACATTAAATACCGGTTCGAGATGTTGTTAGCGTTTTCTTTTTTACTTTATATCCTTTTTTTTTGTGTTATTCGGTTGTTTTTTTCTTTTTATTTCTTATTGCGCGGGGGAAGGAAATGGATAAAGATGATGTATTCTTTGAAAATTTTCTCATTAATTTGTCAATCTTGTGTGGCAGGCAGTGTGCAATGATTATTTTGAGTTCTTCAAATCATTTCTGATACAAAAAAAAAACAGAGTAATAATAATAAAGAATTCTTCATGGGAATTTTTAAAACCGACATTAGATGAAATTATTATTTTCATGTGTTGGCAAGTGTAGGATATGATCTCAGACTGATAATTTGTTGAGACTTGTCTAAGGAAATATTTAAGAGATTTTTACATATAAAATTTGTATTTGTAATGCATATACTGTGTCTACGTGATAAGGACAAAATATAACACGAGACAGTATTAGAAGCAATCGAGCAAATTCTTTATAGTGTTTGTCATACAAAGATTCCATTTTTCATTACTCAAAACATATATGTATGTATTTGTAGGTTGATTAAGCATATATTTACGTTTTGACATACATATACAGAGCTGAAGTTTTGTAAACTGCTCTTTTATAAGAATTCGATATCTGTTAAATTCAAAATTATCAAAATCGGGTAGCTCCTTCACAGGGTTGTCGTCATACGAGCGACTTTAATAGGGTTGATATACAAAAATTCGAAATATAAAAAGGTAATCGCATACCATATTTACGGATATTCATCTAACCTAATCGAAATTTTTTTCCCTTTTTAGATTTGAGTCGGAAGTCTATCAATAATATCCTGTAGAAATTTTATTACCTTACCAAAGTACATCGTGTACATTCCATAGATAAGAAATGAAATCCCTAACACATTTACTTTCACTTTAATCTACTCCAAATGAGGAGCCAGGAAATTTTCTATACTGTTACGTACATCAGTATCCCTGAGATAGAGATTTCATTACATACCTAAAAGATTTCAATTAAATTTTCCTTACAGTATCGCCATTTCGCCTCATAAATTCTTTTTATTGCCATATTTCTCATGCACTTAGCATTATATAATTGAAGTTTTCAATCAAACGCTATGATTAATCCTTGTTTTTCAATAGGATCTAGTCATTAACCTAAACTTGATATTGGCATCCTGTAGCTGTGTTCTACATGTATAAAAAATGGATTGACTTTAAATACAAAAACAAGTTGAATGAAGATTATATATGTATGTAACTCTTCAAGGTTCGAAAAGTAATCAATTAAATTCCTGCACAATTTTGATTTCCATATGCAAAATCTCAACAACAAAATATATTTAAATATTATATACACATCTGTCTAAGTACGATGAAGAACATTATAAATTTTCTTAAAGATTATGCAAATCCCTTAGTATCCTTGAGAGATGAGTTAACTTCTCATGTTAAACAAAACTTGTACAGTAAGTAGATATGTAAGTATACTCATTTATGTCTATAGTATAGTTAATTGACATTCTACCATTGCCAGACAGACAATTCTACATGAAAACATTACAGAAACAGCACAACAAAAAAAAATCTCATTTTTTTTTTTGTTGCATACCTGCTGCTTTTAATCCTTCCCCTCACATAAGATTAATAGCAGCTGGAGACACACCCCAAGTGTTTCTCAAGTTATATTTGAGATATTCACCATAATTTCATAAAAAAACATAAAAAAAACCAAAAAAAAATCCTGTAAAAATTTCTGAAAAGAATAATTTGTATTTATAAGAGAAGTGATTACCTCTTCATAATCTAGACGTGCTGTCAAAGTGAATACACCAGTCTGAGGATTCAAGCTGAACACATCGTTAGCCCAGTCGGATATGACAGTATAGGATACCATAGCGTTAGCTCCTAAGTCCGGATCCGTTGCTGAGATGACACCGACCTGATAGCCACGCGGTGCATTCTCAGGAATATCAAAAGAATAGACTGGTTCCGAAAATGTTGGCGGATTGTCATTGGTGTCGGTAACCTGAAAAGAGTAAATATAAGAGAAGTAAGTAAAAAAAAACTGTTTATTTTTATTTTTATTTATTTTTAAGTTAATTGTAATTCAAAACATATATACAGCAGCATGTAAGAGACTAACTTAAAGGCGATAATTTGCGTTAACATTTCAGAAAACGTGTTTATGATAATCGCGTTACACGCACGCACACAGAAGTACCTACCTACTAGGGACAAAATAACGTCGATTCTCATCAATCTTTTGGACAGGATTGTCATATTTACACGTCTGTTCTCAAGATATGTATTTACTATATAGTAAAAAGCACGGGAGAGCAGCGCTGAGCAATATATATCTATATATATACTACATATGCATATAAATAAGTTTCCGTTAAAGAAAAAGTAACCATTGAAAAATATTATTCCCTTTCCTAAATTAACGGGTAGCAAAAGATAAAAAAAAAATTAAAATTCTTTATGAGTCGAAACAATCGAAACTGAAATCCCTTAAATCATTGTCTGTCTTGTCCTCATCTTATTGGTTATCTTAACCATCTTAATGGTAACCCCATAATGGTTGAGTATTTCGTCGTCATCATCATCATCATCATCATGATCATCATCACACCGAAAAATATTGAAATGTTGCATTATGAATTTTTCACCCTATACCTAACTACTCATATAAACTGGTGGATGCGGACACTCTGGTTCTGGTTCTCTGATGCCCATTTGACCGACAATTTTGTCACGTATATCTTCCATCATCCATCCATACCACAACAAGTTCGTCTGAATCTTTTTGAAGGCCCTATGGATGGTGATCTTCGCGATCAATGTATGAAATTAACATCAAATGCCATTCCTCAAATTCCAATTGATATCTCATTTGAAGGTATTTGGCTTCTTTCATATTTTACCGACAATTCTTTAGGATTCACCAGCAGCAGTAGCAGTAGTGTAGTGGATAAGAGACAACGATCTACTGCTAAAACCTATTTACAACATAAGGCAGTAAGAACACACAGTTGAAACGGTTAACGGTGGCACATAAGAACAAGTTTGATGATGAGTCTCCTCTGTGTATATCAATAGATGGATTTTCTTTATGAACCAGAGTTGGATGATGGACCAAACCAATGAAGAGATGAAAGAGAACAGACAAACATTTTTGGACAAATGCTTAACGAAAAATTGGCTTCTGTTTTTTGTGATTCTATGTCCTCAAGGAGTTGCTTATTGAATTCCTTTTATGACGACTGTAAATTAGTGGAAGGAAGACGAATTAAATTTAAAGAGGAGAGGATACCGGTCAACCGATGTAGGTATAAGACGATGAAATTAGTGAATATGCAATACAAACTAGTTTAAATCCTTGATCTGCTGGTTTTGTTCTTAGAAATCGATTATAAATATTGGAGATTTTTATTAGATAACAAAAAGAAATGAATGTTTACAAGAGTTATACGCTTTTTTGAAATATTTTCGTTAATCTCTCTCCTTGATCATTGGTAGCCGAGTGTTCATTTCAATGTTTATGGGATTAAAATCGATGGATATTGTTTTGAATTATTAAGGAAATCAATAAGTCAAGTAGAAAAATATTTATCTTATAACGTCATTAATGGCTTTTGGTGATCCCACATAAAACAATTAATTTTAAATATAGAAGATGATAAGTTCAATTTTAAAGGAGCGCTCTAAGAATTCCTTGCATAACACTCTTCTGATTTTCTCAAAGAATATGGTCAGCACATATCACTTATGGCTTCCCAAGCTAATTGCAATATAGCTAGCTCAGTTTACAGCTTTATATTCGAGTAAGAACTTTCTCTTAAGCTAAGGGGGTATTCTAGTCTAGAGGCCCGAATTTTAGGTGATTTTTGAAATGCCGTAAAAAAAAAGGCAATCAATATTTTTCTATCCATTTTTTTATGAGTTATTTTTTAACATTGCAAGAATACAGAAAAAAATTAAAAAATTAAAAAAGTTAAAAATTCAAAAAATTAGCAGCTGATGAAGTGGGGGGCCTCAAAAAATTGGCGCGTGATCATGCCCACGATTCCAACCCGCCTAGCAATCCGAAAAAAAAATAAAAAAGATTATTAGTCTAGAGTAATGTCGCTATGTCCGGAACTAGGGAAAAGTTGAAAAAATTTTTTTTCACAAAATGGCCGCTGCCTAAAAAAAAAGCAATTTTTGTACCACTTTTTTGACTTTTTCGAATTTTTTAAAAATAGTAAAAATTGAAATTTTGGGATGCGGCTAGTTCCAGACATAGACAAGTCTATAAAGAAGACTCTCAAAAAAATTTCAAGTAGAACTTGAGAAATCGTGGGCATCGTCTTGAAAAAGGCAGTTTCGAGAAAAACGCGTTTAAGGTGTAACACCACTGTAAATTTTTTGAAAAATCTTTTTTTTTTTATTGGCTAAAAAAATAGTTTAAACCCTCTAAAATAAGAAGAAAAAAAAGGTCCCGTGCGAGAAATTTTTTTTTTCCTTTGAAAATGGAGGTCGCCACCAAGCGCGTCAAACTTGCTCGGAAACATGTCCCGGGAAGATGGCTGTGGAGCCGTCATTTTGTTTTTTTTTCACTGTCCAAAATTTATCAATAAAGTTCAATGTATGCCCGATAATACCCTTAAAAGTTTTTTTTTCAAACACCTTTAATTTTGCGAGAAAAAAATTCGTGAAAAAACCTTTGTTTTTTTAGCCGTTACAGAGGCGTTACCCCTTAAAGTCCATACGTCCACGTGGTTTGGAAGTTAGAATTCAACTGTTGGCAGCTGGATGCAAGTGAACACTAAATATAAAAGATACAAATTTGAAAAATCGTCTTGTAGGCATATTCTTGAATAGTTAAACTTTGAAAATATGAAAACAAAAAAAAATCGATTTTTTCGAATTTCTAGACTAGAATACCCCCTTAAGACTAAATGAAATGCAAATGAGTTTATCCGAAGAGAATTTTATTGGTTCCAATTTATCTCTACTCCTAGACGGATACATGTATGGATTTAAGTTTGAATATGAAAAGTATCTGTTTTCATTAGATTGAATTTTCTTACATTTCTTTTCTGTTAGAATAGTTAAATTAATTAAGTCAAGGGAATAGAGTTAATGCTGAGGTGTTAAGGAAGAGGAGGAAGAGGCCTTATACAGAAGATTGAAAAATCTTATGACGTATAATTAGGTGGAAAAAAAAAACATAAGTAACATTAAAATTAAAGCAAAAATAAGATAATAATAAAAATAAATATAATAATAAATAAATAATTGAATAAATAGAAAAAACAAAAAACAAAAAAAAAGGAAATCCAAAGATGAAAAATAAAAAGAGAACTTAGAGATAAAGGGGGCCAAAGAAAAGAACAAAAATAAAAAATAAGTAAATAAATAAAAATACAACAAATTAAAAACAAAAGACAAGGCAAAAAAAATAAAATAAAATTAAGAATTAATTAAAACAATGCAACAAGAATTTTAAGATTTGAGAATAAATATCACAATCTAATAACTAGTTAAAGTAATCTTTGACTAGCTTAGCAAAGGTCAGGCCGGAACCTGTGCGCTGAATTTAATTTGGAAGAGAGTTCCATTTTCGGGGGCAGCTTGAACGAAGTAAGAGCGCTCATCGTACCTAGATGTACATGTCGGGACAAGAACTGTAGGCTTTCGGAGAGATATGCAGGGGATTTAGTGTAAATTAGCCTATGAAGGATGATAAGCCTCCGCCGCGTCAAATAGGCCTGGCCTCTACAGAGCTACCGAGTACGGACGTAGCAAGAGCAGATAAACGAGCGCTCCGAGGAAGTTTATAAATATAACGGATGACGTCGTTAAAGGCTACAGTAACTTCTCTTTGACAAATTGAGTCTAGTCTGCTAAAAATAAGGCTCCCATAGTTAAAATGGGGGAAAATAAGAGTCAACGCCAATTTCCTGCGAAAATACACAGACAGGCAACTGGAGGAAGTAGAAAGTTGACGAAGACTGCCAAAAAATTTTCCCCATCAAAGCGCTGATGTAATCGCAACAACTAAATTTCGAATTAAGTTGAATGCCCAAAGTCTTAACTGACTCAACATATTCAAGTGTGGAATTATTCATTCGAACTGAAGGCAAATCAGATATAGGGAAAACGGTTCTATATACCGGCAGACAGTGAGGTCATTTATATAAAGGGAGCAGAGAATAGGGCCTAGAACCGAACCTTTAGGAATACCAGCGTAAAGAGACAATGTAGAGGAGATAGAATTCTGCACTTTTATAACTTTCGCACGATTCGAAAGGAAAGCAGAAATTAACCCAACGGCCGATGAGGAGAAGCCATATTTTGTGCCAAGTTTGCAGATTAATTTGACATGACTCACCGAATCAAAAGCCTTACTGAAATCTAGTAGGATCATCACTGCTAAATGATCATTGTCAAGAGCCTTATGAATATCAGATGTGACATTTAAGAGAGTAGTGGGTGCTAAGTACAGTATGAATACGATCTGCAAGGGGAAAACCCCTGGGAAAGGTCATACTACTATTTGAGAAGCTCTGAAAGATATTTCTGAACTGTTGATAATGGCTGAACACCATTTTCCGGCGAGACTTTCATCAATCCAAATACTGAACGATAAAGTAGATTAGCCTGCTAGGAAATCAGAAGCTATACTTCCAGCACGCTCAGAGCCGATGTGTGGATTGCATATGTAAATACATATGGTATATACATTGCAATATTAAAACGGTACGGCGTTTGCTAAAGGATCAGTGTGGATCTACATACACTAGCGTCATCCGACTCATGCTAACCTACAGTTCTGTGATGTGATGGAAGGCAATGGAGTTCGCCAATCATCTTAAGGCAAGACAAGACAAAAATATTAAAAGATTGTTCCTCTTTAGTGTAAGCGGCGCTTTCAAGTCAACCAGCTCTGGGGCTCTTGAGATCATCCACAACATACACCCTGTGCATATGCACTGTCAAAAACATGGCGTTAATCGCTGCGCCTCAATCAGAGCTGGATTCATACTGGGACAAGAGTTCGACATGAATACATCTTTGATTCGTGCAGTCCATCGTATCTGACATAAACAGGACAGCGCGATCATCTCCCCGAGACTATGCTGAAAAGCAACTTTAAATCGAAAATTCTAGATAGGCCAGAATGAGAATCACATTCCGTGCTTCAACCATTGATAAAGCCTATCATATAGACGGTTCCAAATCGGAAGAAAACACCGGAGTAGGCGTTTTTTGCGAGGAACCCTATATGGAAATTACCTTGAAAGCCATGTCACGGGTTTTCTACGGGGAAGTCATGTCCATCCTTGAAGCGGGAGTATTACAATCTTCTCGGACAGCTAAGCAGTTATCAAGAGCTCGCTTGTCAAAACCATTTATAACCTACAAACTTGTATAGGAATGTAAAACCACTTTGAATTCCCTCTTTTACGGAACAATAGGGTACTGATGCTTTGAGTGCCAGGCCACAGCGATATTAGCGGGAATTAAAAGGCGGACGAACTTGCTCATCTTAGTGCAACCTCCGAGGCATCCTCCTCCATAATGGGGATCGCACCGAATTACCTTGCCTCTAACATCTCGGCTTGGGCCAACATAGTCGACTTTGATTAGATGACCCTTCAGGTAGAATTACAAAGGAGTTGTGGGCAGACCTAACACAAACGAAATGAAAAAGCTATTGGGACTAAACAAGCCAACCCTGAGAACTATAGTGTCAATTCTCACTGAGCATTTTCTTATCAGGGGTCATCTACACAGGATGGGGCTTGTTGACGATCCGGTATGCAGAGGATGCGGAGAGGAATCCGAAACGGTGATTCATTTTCTATGTCACTGTCCGGTTCTCGCAGGAAAACACATTCCTTGGCTCATACCTCCTGGAAGAACTGCATGAAGCAGGATAGGAGGGTTGGGAGCTGAACAATGGGTCTTGTTAGGTCCTCAATCCGGGTCCCGACCTCGTTTCAATCCAATCTTGTCAATAGAATTTTATTAATTGCTACGGAATTTTTTTTTCTTGGGTTGTCCGCTACTGTCCGACCCCCTTTTATCTTTTTCACTGTTAGATATAGTTTTATCTTTTTGTGAATCCTATTATCGACCCAGTAAAGTTAAAAAAAAAAATAATCCTCAAATTGTTGTTGTATCACTATCATCTAATTAACTATAAAGAACACATGAAGCATGAAGCCGATAAGGAAGGTTGGGCGCCAATTTTGAATTTTGTTAGAGTCTCGTTGAGAGTTATGAACAATTGCTCATAGTCTGGAGGGTGAACACTGGGCCACGTTATTGACTATGTTCAAGGGACCCTGCCCAGATTCATATCTTGTTTCAATCCAATCCAATCCAGAGGAGAACCAATGTCAAGGATTTCATTCCGATTCTTACGATGGAAAAGATGAGGGAATATCTGAGGTATAGAAGGACGGATGTTAGAATCCTTATATGGTGTAATCACACCGATCACTGTTAACTTATCAATATAGGCGAGGCCGTAATTCTACCTAGACACCTTGCCTTGGGAATGATGAGACGTCTGCTTGCTAAATGTTTTGGGCTAATTTCAGCTGATTGCTAGGGGTAGCATGATAACCCTTCACGACTGGTCCCAAGTGAGCTGATAGACAGCTCGTTTTGTTAGCTTCTAAACATTTTCAACTGGTTTGTATTAGGAATATTTCATTGCGCTTTTTTACGTTATGTACAAATCAATGACTCTCATAACGGATAGTATACAGCGCATATATACGTTTTGCACTAGGACGAAAAACATCAAAAAGAACATTCTTCCGTAGTGCTAGGTTGGAATAATAAATGATACTCATCAATTAGTATTGAATAGATCATTAACTTAAAACACTTAAACCAGTTTTCAAAAAGCTTTCGGTTATGCAAGAGAGATGAGATTGCATTGGAATTTTTCGTTTTCCAATTACGATCAAAAATACTTCTTCTCTGCCTAGACTCATTAAATATCTTTAAATAAATTTGAAAAAGCAATGCTATATACATATATATAATATGTAGGTATATATATATATGTATGAGTATACACAGGAAAAGAAAAATCCAAATTAGTGAATTCGAACAATAATTCATGATTCATCCATAAAAATTAACGACAACATGCCATACGAATGTTGTTCTTCCAGCTCCTTACAAGTGATGTTTACTGCTGTTTCAACTCGGAAGCGGTAAATTTTATGTCGTTGTCGCTGTAATTTAATTTTATTTTATTTAAAAAAAACAAAAAGACAAAAAAACAAAAAATACAGCAAAGAAAAAAGGAAGCTCCCAACTTCGTATTTATTTAATCTTCATGAAAGTTTCTGCAGCAACCAGAAAAAAAAACAAATGTATTTAGGCACAGGTCCATATTTATCAAACTTTATCGCTTTACCGAATCGAGGTTGAGGAATGCTAAAAGAGAAAAAATCACTGAAGAGTGCAAAGGTTTTAAGCATCAAATTACATCAGAAAAGTGGTGAAAATGGTTTTGTGTAATTCTTGTGAGCGCACATTAATGACAGTAGATTTCTTATAGTTACGAACGAGTAGTATAGGTATATTATATTCAGGTGTTTCTGTTCTTTTTTTTTTTTTTTGTGAACAACTGACCAACCGAAATAATATGTACCTACATAAATGTGTCGAAAATAAATTTTGGTGAAATTCAGTAATATGCAAATCAGGATAATATGGTCAATTCATATAAATTCCTATTAGGTATATATATAATTTAATTATATATATATATGTTTACTTGGGTGTAGTACATGATTATATAATTTACATATGTATAAAATATACTTACTTGAACAGTAACGGTAGTCTCAGTATGTTGTACACCATCGGTTACACGTATAAGAAGCTGATAAACATCTTTTGATTCACGGTCGAGAGCATCTTTAAGACGCAATGCACCGGTATCGGGTTCAAGAAGAAATTTTCCATCGTCACCTTCTATCATTGTATACGTCAAGGTTCCCAATGTGTCAGGATCAACAGCACGAATTTTAGCAACCGTGTGACCAGCGCCCAAATCTTCACTAACACTATAAACAAGCGGAGTATCACGGAATACCGGAGGGCTGTCATTTTTATCCATCACTTTTACTTTGACCTGAAATAAAGAAAAACAAAATTTATGATTAGTATTGCATAATTTTTCATGTTTTAGCGATATATGTAAATATAAATGTGTATGACGTATGCAAGTACATAAGTATATATGCAGAGCAAAGACAATGGGTTTCTTTTATTTTATTTATATATATATATATTTTTTTTCATTTATTATTTTATTTAAATATACACGAATACCAAGTTATTTGTGAATAGGAAAATGGTTTCTAAAAAGTGTTAGATTTCATTACTAACCTACATAACAAAAGGTTTAATCATTATAAAAGGACGTAAACTATAAAACTAAAATTAATTTATTTGACCGACAATAACATTTTTTTTTTTTAATTGTAGAGTAAAAGAGAATTACGAGATGCGCAATGGGTTTTTTACATGGAGGCCAGAGTGTACTCTCCTGCTAGAATCCCTATACCGTCAAACCTTCCTGTCCTCTTAATAAAGCGCATCAGGTATTGGTGAGGAAAGTTTTTCAACTCCTCTATAGATAGGAGGACAGAATCCAGCCTGCTCCGGGCGAAGGTCGGATAAGCGCACACAAAGTGTTTGGTTGTCTCAGGCAGGACAGAGTTGTCAAAGCTGTCAACAAACTCCCATCCTTGTTAGATGAGTGTGTAGCGCGCTGTGGCCGATGATGATGCCAACCACAGTTCTACATTGTTTCCTTCCGAGCCCCATAAGTAAATCAGAGATATTCCTATTGGGCCATCAAGACAACAGTTTTGTGCACCTCCAAGTATTTAGGTTCGCCCATCTCTGCTAATGCTTCCTATGAACATCCGCTTTAATGAGAAACTTGATACTCGAGGTAAGGCCTACTGCGGGTTCCGGTCCATGAAACGGAAAATCAGAGCCAGTCCTAGCTAAAAAGTCAACCCAAACCAGAGCTGGGCAAGTACCAAAGAAAAAGTACTTAAGTACAAGTACAAGTATCGAAGGCCTGAGTACTTCAGCGTAAGTACAAGTATCGCATGTATGAAAAGTACTTGTAACTAAGTACTAAGTCTATTAAAAGTACTTTCTAAAGTACTCTCTTAGAATCTTTGTACATTAGCAGTAATATAATGAAGTTTATCGAGTTCACTTAATAGATATTAATAAATAAATACCTTTTGAAAACTATAATATGTATAGCAACCAGTGGCTACTATTTATAGTTTTTTATGGTTTTTGGCGCTGCTCGTAGAGTAAACTTTCACCTCTCATTCGTACACTCATAGAAGCTATTAGAGATCCGCCCGAGCACCCATGGTCGCCTCCAATAATGCATAAAAATTCTAAGGAAAATATTTCCAGTAAATTTCTAAGACGAAATTGAGGCCTTCCCTACATCAGGTCGAGGTATCGTCGATTTTATAATCTAGCGAGACATTACTGGTTTTTATTCTACTTGCCCAGTCTTGTTTGTACGTTATTAGTTTGCCTAAGGCTCTGCCTGGACACGTGAGGGCGACATATGCTTTTACAGTTCTTTGCGTACTTTAGAACTCAACAAAAAAGGAGTTGCGGTAGAGATTATGTTTGCTTTTCTACGAAGAGTCAGATATTTGTAGGTACTTAATAGGCTCAGAAATATTAAGTTAAAATCTTGGTACTTAAGTACAAAACTAAGTCTTAAGTACAAGGAAATAGAAGCAAGTACTTATGTTCAAGTACTAAGTAGGGGCATTTCAAAAGTATTGAGTATTAAGCCTTAAGTAACGAAAATGCACTTTAAGTAGTACTTAAGTCTTTTTTTACTTAAGTATTGCCCAGTTATGACCCAAACACATGAAGAGACACTTTGTTGTGGATACACAATTTATCAACAGACGACCTGCAGTCCCCCAGTAACTTAGTTGTTATTCGACTCAGAGCCATCAAGGATGCAATGTCCTTTCCCTTGACTCCATATCACGGGCGCTATCGTCGCTGGCATTACGATGGCGAAGACTTCCGCTTGCAAGACAGTAGTGTGTCTTCCAAGCGAGTATTCCGTCGTAATGTGTTAGTGGTATAGCTTTATTACAAACAAAATAGTGTTTTTTATGGAGTACCCCAAAGGTCTATATTAGGTCCTATAATATTTACTCAATATATTAAATTGATTTTAGTCACCAGCTATTAATGCCACAACTTTATGCTGATGTGAAGTTCAAACTTCTATCGCCTATGGAAAATAGTGGAGAAGTCATTAAGATATTTAATTCCGGATTTAGTCTAATCATATAAGCTTAGTTGTAATCTTTCAAAGTCATAATAGATGACATAATGTCAGAGCTTAATGATTTAAAGATAAACTACCTTCTTATCTAAATATATAACTTGCATCAATTGAATTGGCAATATTAATTTGTAATATTTATAAAAAAATGAAATGATTGGGAGAAATTAACTCTATGTATATAGACGAATCATTACACTACTTACTACCATCAATAATATGAATCATAACAATTTAATAAAAAAAATAAATAAAACAAGATTAATCCAATGTTTCGCAGTTGCATAGTGCACATCATCATAAATTCTGTTCCATATTTTCATAAACTCTAGACCACCTGCCTGTCAGTCATATTAACACAATTTTAATGTTGCTGTAAAATCATTTCAACACGTGTACCTATATATGCAATGCATCACAGTGGCGACTAAATCGGTGAAATTTTATTAATTGAAATGAATGTTTAATGACGGCTTGTAATGTCGATTAATTAAATTATTGCAATACTCGGTTCTATATATCAACGCACGAGCTGTGCGTACATCGAACAAGCCAGTGAATGGCCTTTTTCAATGATATCGCTGGTTTTACATCACTTACCACATATAATGAATATAACACATATTCGAATTATGCTGAGACTCTTATATACACAGTTTACCACATTTATATAAGTACTTACTATACCCAGAAGCTATAGTCTCTTAGTTACCTCAACTCTGTTTTTCTAACAAAATGATGGTTATGAAGAGATAGTTCACATGAAATAAAGTAGTTGGTAACTTGTTGAAACTTAGCACTTTAGTGGTGAATGATAAATTGAACAAATTAATTTTGTTGGTAAAAAAATGTTTAAGTGTGTAAAGAAGAAAACAACAAAAACGAAATTAAAATTGTGTAAAATTATGTTGGTGGCTAAGATTTGAGAAATTTATGGGAAGAATATTGGTGTTAAATTGATAGGAGTTATTGATATTATCGAAAGTGCTTACTTGATGCAATCGAGCTAACTGAAAGGTATGTGTGTGCGTGTATGGGATTCAAAAATTTTAAAGTTGGATACTTACTAATCTAAAAGTAGTTGAAGTAAATCATTGATACTAGCGAAATTTATATACATAGCTCCGTTCTTATTATCTGTTTATGTACATGTTTTATTATATTATGTGTTTGTAAATAAAGAAATAGCTTGAAATGCTATTAGCAAATAATATAAGTATTTACTGTGATGATCATTAAAATTTGCGTGATGAAAACCGAGATTTTTATTAATTATGAAATTGGAATTTATTAACCAATTGGTAGGTATTATAGTGATATGAAGAATCTGCAATTTTGCGATTTTTGATCAGTATGGTAACTTGAAGGAAATTGTCAGATTTTATGGGAGAATTTTTACGAATCCATATTAATTGAGCGAATAAAGATAATAGTAAAATAACAGATTCATGAAAGTCCTAAAACAGATAGGGAAAATATAATTCAATTAAAAAAATAAAAGATTATAAAAAGAATGAACACTAATACCCTACCCAAGTAACAACTTTTCCAATTTTTGGTGACTGAAGGTGATGGGTAGTTTTATAAGGGGTATATAAGAATTTTAGTGGTTATATAAGTGTTTTATAATATTACCAATTGGTGACGAAGTTGTATTTGAGATTTTTAAGGTTACTAGTGGTTATCGTGGAAGTAAGTTACTAAAGGTTTTATAAGTTGGTGATGGAAATGTTTCAATCACCGGTCTATATAACTTAAGAGTAACCATTACTGCAAGGTATATAAGAAAGTTTTATAATTGTTTTAATCGCCTTGTTATATAACTTATTGGTAATAAGTGTTTATTGCGGTATACGTGGTTACCCTTATATAACTCGACAACATTCAGTAATTTAGGTGACTTTAATAAATTTTGGGAACTTTCGGTAATACATATACCCACTATAAAATATCGTAAAATTTTTTAGTGGCGCTTTAGTAACTACGGTGATCGTTATAAAAACAAATTACTATTAGTGTCGAATGGAGCCATTATAAAACTGTTTTTATTTATTTAACACAATATAACCAAAGGTTATATAAGAACACTAAAGTCTGTTTTTTGTCACTATAAGATATATAACATTACCAAAGGATACATATTATTACCATTTTGGAGGCATGGTAGGTCCTATATATATATATCCTATATCTATATATATATATACTTTCGGTAATACATATACCCACTATAAAATATCGTAAAATTTTTTAGTGGCGCTTTAGTAACTACGGTGATCGTTATAAAAACAAATTACTATTAGTGTCGAATGGAGCCATTATAAAACTGTTTTTATTTATTTAACACAATATAACCAAAGGTTATATAAGAACACTAAAGTCTGTTTTTTGTCACTATAAGATATATAACATTACCAAAGGATACATATTATTACCATTTTGGAGGCATGGTAGGTCCTATAGTTTATATAATATTTCTAAAAGCTTTATAAGGGGTTTATAGTGGTTACAAAGAGGTTTCGAGTACTAGTCTATATAACTCAAGTTATATAATTTGGTGATGGAAACCATACGGTTACTACTATATAACAAAAATTGTTTCTTGGGTAGGCAGACGAACAAAATTAATGATCATTCATTCGTAATTAAATTGTTCATAAATCTAGTTTTCCAAGATTTTGTGAATTAAAATGAAAGCCCTGTCAAGTTTTATATGTAATTGACAGCACATTTTTAATAATTAAAATTAAAATTCAAAGGTAAAGCAATTTTTGAAAATTCAAATTACGAACGAATGATCTTTGATTTTGGCCGTCTGTCTAGGATATAAGTTGATAACTGCTTAATAATATGTACCTGTCCGTTTTACGTTATTTCTATAAAAACTAACCTCGAAAATCATATTAAGATTGAAATTTACAATTTAATTAGCATAAAATATGCATCATACGATTTTAAGGTTTTTTTTTTTGTGTTTTTGGTCTATCTTGCATCAAATCACATCTCAGTTTCCTTCAAGACAAAAATTTAAAATATTTCGCAAACAGGATAATGTTGGAGCATTTGTAAGGGTTTTAGTATGGAAATTAACTTATACTAAATACTTATGATATGATATGGCATACCAGGCATACAGAAATATTTTGTTTGATGACTGATGTAAGAATGTGGTGTGCTGATTTTTGAATTATTCCGATTCTATCTGTTGGGCCAGGCAGTACATGTTCGAAAAAGTTTAATATAATTAAAATTAATTAATTAATAATAATTAAAATTTAAAAATGGTATACACTACTGGTCTAAACTAGAGCTGAAAATTGATTCCCCAATTGGTATACACTACTGGTCTAAACTAGAGCTGAAATTTGATTCCGGATTTGCTAATATTTGGATATCCTGACTTGCGAACTATCCGATTCCTGAAATCCGGATCTTAGATCTGTACTATTCGCATCCATATTACCCGATCCCAAATTTTCGGATCTAGACTAAGCAAAAAAGCTTCAAAACGCCTTTCAGATTGCATTGTTTCATTAGGAAAATGGAAATGTTATGAAATCCATATTTTCTCAATGAAACAATACAATCTAGAGAAAATTTTGAACTTTTTTTGATCTGGATCCGGACCCGCATAACTCGTAACCCGTAATTCGTAACCCGGATTTGAGAAATTGGATCCTAATTATTTCGGATAATCCGGATAGCAAATTATCCGGATACTTTAAGTTTTAGTCTAAACTAATGAATTTCTTTCAACTTTATATGGATATGCTCAATGCGACCAGACTGTTATATTTAAAAAATACATAATCAAAACAAAAGAATGCCCGTCAGATCTTTTAATTTTCCAATTAAACGAAATAAGTATGTACGTACATATATAGTAAGTATATAGTAATTAATAATCAAATGGAAGCCACAGTGGAGGGTCAATTTTTAATGGTTTCAAGATAAACAAGATAACAAAATATCATCTCGTTAAAATTACAACTTTTCACCTCAATACCTATATATAATATCAGTTATTACCAGAATTTTTTAGGAAATTTTTACATTCCAGCAAATAACGGCCACCATGTCATAACCGGTAGTACAAAATTAATGGTTTCAGTGATCGATAATCTAATTGCATTGAAATATGGTAAAAAAGATATTGCAAAATTTTCATGCAATATGATTTATTGCGATGCTGTGGGCTTTAGCTTTATACATTGAAACGAAAAGATCGTGTTCGTAATCAAACACTTTCTACGGGTGAAATTTTCACATGAATTAATAAATGGCTACCGCACTTACATATTCCATGATCCGACACAGGCAGACAGGGTCAGAGGATGGACGGGTCCAAGTAAGAGTAAATGTCAAACAAACGTACAATTTAGAAGAAGAAGAAGAGGAAAACGAAAAAAAAACTGTGACTAAAATTATATTAATCACTCGAATGTAATTCATGATCGAAATTACATTGTTGAGGTACCTCCAATGCGCGAAGAGATCACTAAATATGGGGGCAATATGTAATGTCCAGCTTCGGTAAATTTTACACTTTCCGAACTCCCTTTGTTGTCACTTTAGCTCGCATCTTGAAATTTTACCAGAACAACAGCAAATATACATAACGAATTTCGAAATGTGTTAGGATCACATACGGGATATGACAAAAAAAAAAAAAGTCTCGAAGATGTGTAAGATCACGATCGCCATCGTAAGATATAATGCCTGCATGTCTGTGCTTGCTTAGGTGATCCCCCCCCCCCCCTCTGATAATATTAAAACAATTTTGCAAGGTTTTTGAATTCTATCCAAAAGAGACCCCGTGAGGGTGATGAAACAGTTCAAATTGATTGATATCCCATCCAGCGACGACTGCGAAGAATTGGGTACCTTATGGCAGGCGTAATAACTTTAATTTATTGTGTATTCGGGTTAAGGTTTTAATTGGATTTCTAATAAACCGGCAAGAGATAAAGTGCCTGTTTGACAGGGAAAAATGAGCTTTGTTTTCAAAACATGACGCAATTAAGTTTAGAGCGTTGAGCATACATAAGTAGCGATAATGGAAAAATAAATGGGAATTTTTCGTATACCATACCTAATGTTTGTTGATATTATACTTAATACAACACAGTTAGAAATTTCTCACGCAATAAGCGCGTAAAACTGGAAGAGAAAAACAAAAATCCACATTCAACTGCGGAGGAATGACAACGGATAGAATATAGTGGGTTCATTAAAGAATTATATTACCTAGCTTGGGCCGGTGTGGATTGATTCTTTGCAATCAAATTTTATTACCTTTGACGAATAAATTTTCACATCAAGTTTATATTGGGGATACAGACAGTTACTGACTGACTGTATGTATAGAAAAATTCTATAAAAAAAAAAAACAAAAAAAAAAACCCAAAAATAGTCCCAATTTATTTCACTTTAATTACACGAATTTGTGTTGATATAAACATAGAAGTGCTTTTTTCTCTACCGTCCATAATCGGCACTTAACAATGGAATTGTACCTCATCTCCTCTATCTGGAATTCATGGAAAAATATAGATAAAAGTTATAAATTCCTCTTTGGGCCATTAGAACTAATCGGAAATTAACATGCCGCGGCATTATACGGTAGTAAAATATAACTGCGTGTGCTTAATTGTCTGAGAAAATGACAAGTCTAAGGGGAGTTGTTTGTTTTTACCTATACAAAGAATAATTAATGGTGTCGTCTACAGGTGTAAAACTATCGCAAAAATTATGGATTATTATTGGCGAATATATTAATATAAAAATAAAAAAATATTCCTAGAATAATCTACTAATTTACATGAATATAGGAATTTTAACGTTCTCATTGAAGAGGAGTAAGCGATAGTAGGTAATTAATTTCTTGAGGGGTTCAGAGATGTTGAGTAGTTCAAATACCCGAGGGCATGACAATTTAAATAACCAAATCATCATACCCAAAATAAGCTGCTAATTAACAAACTTGCCTCCTTTTGCAACAGAAGCTATCGACATGATGGCAACACATTATTAAAATTGTTATAGATTTAAGAAAAATATATGATCGAACATCGGAACATTTCTAAGCTCTCCATCATTAAACAGAGCTTCATAGATTAGTATTTAGAACATAACGTGAAAGAAACGGTAAATGCCTTTGATACGACAGGATGGCTGAAAGTAAAAAGTGTGAACACTTCTTAACCCCAATAGGCTCAGCACTTTAGTGCTACACACTATAATATGTTCTGTAGTAAATGCACTGTAGGTGCAGGAATCAGTTTTTTATGTGTGATGTAATGAATTTATTCTGATTTCTTGCCGTCTGTATTTTAGTGGTGTTCCACAGGGTTCATTCTTTGTGCAATCGTTATTTTCGATGTTCGTAAATGATATTGAGTGTGTTTTATTTTTATGTACTTTATTTTAGAATACTCATCGATTGAAGGGAGCTATTTTTTATGTTCGCTTTACTTTTATGACAACTACATAGATGGTGCTATGATTGCTAATGCGCTTCAAATGGGTGTAAAATATTTAGAAGATGAGATTAATTTTTGTGAAAAATATGATAAAACATCCACATTTCTAAATAAATTTTAGTAATTTGGATATGAGGATGAGGTCAGGCAATAAGTAATAAAAAATACTGCTGGATTTGTTTAATAAAAACTTTGTTCATTGGCAGCGTTTTTTTTTATATTCTTCTTGATTTAGTTTTTCCCGCGGATACAAAAGAACACTGCTCTTATTTGAATTTGTTTACCCTGGCAGCGTTTTTTTTTATATTCTTCTTGTTTTAGTTTTACCCGCGGATACAGAAGAACACTGCTCTTATTTGAATTTGTTTAATAAAAACTTTGTTCCCGGGCAGCGTTTTTTTTATATTCATCTTGTTTTAGTTTTTCCCGCGAAAACAAAAGAACACTGCTCTTATTTGAATTTGTTTACCCTGGCAGCGTTTTTTTTATATTCTTCTTGTTTTAGTTTTACCCGCGGATACAAAAGAACACTGCTCTTATTTGAATTTGTTTAATAAAAACTTTGTTCCCTGGCAGGGTTTTTTTTATATTCTTCTTGTTTTAGTTTCCCCCGCGGATACAAAAGAACACTGCTCTTATTTAAAAATTTGTAAAAACAATCTGCTGGTTACAAGTTGCTTATTTTTCACAATGAGTGGTTTGATGGAGGCTTGTACATAATGTTAAATTTTTGTAGATCTTAGTTCAATATCGTTTTGGAGTACTTTTCTCCAACAAGTAGTTTAAGGCCAAATAAATTCATTTGGCATAGACTCTATGTAAATACCAGCAGGTTTCCACAAGCATTACAATTATAGTAAGTTTGCACAAGCTGCTCACAGAAACTGACAGATTACTGAAGTATCCAAGCGATGTATACGTATACATGTATTCCCTTAGAGTTTTAGTCTGTAGACACGGCTATTATTATTGCATTACCTTTTTTTATTCATAACATATATATGTAATCCATATAATGTTAGGTTCCAATTTATATGGATGTCTTTATTAAACATATTTTTTCTGATGTTCCCGAAAAATTCAAGTCAGAAGGGGCACATTTGACACGTAATAATTAAAGTTATTAAAAATTTTTGTTCTGATTTATGTCTTATGCGCATATTAATGTTGTATAAAAGATTATATAACTATATACTTTCAAATTAATGTTTTTTTTTATGCATATGCACATCCAGTATGGCATGCGTCCTACTTTGATTAATATGTTACCGAGCTACCTACCAAAAGGTGTTTACAGAAAATCACAATTTAACAGATATAATAAAAAGTAAAAAGGATAAATCAGAGTAAGTAGGATACACGTATAGTGATTGTATATATAGCAGTCCAGAATATCACCGAAAATTATAATTTACGTCAAAATCAAACGAGAATGCCAATCTGAAAATTTAAATCACACGAAGGAAGGGTAGAATTTTTTATGAGCCTTTTACTTTTGCCCGTTGCGCGTAGTAATAAAGAAATGAAATGAAATCGAGCAGATCCCATAGGATGAAAAATTACTGCATTTGCTTGTGTGTCAATGATCTCCAGTGATATGGACAATCATTAAAAATGTAAAAAAAAAAAAATAATAATCATGAAAATGTTAAATAAGAATCTTTCGCTTTAGGGTATTCCGAACGAAAGGTATAACGATTTTTATGTAGTTTTGCCCTTCGTCATGCTACTACTTCTTGTCTTCCTTTCGTCCATCTTTTAATGACACATATGAGAAGGCTTAAGAAATTTTTGCGCGCGCTCATAAACAAATTGTGAAAGTCAGAAAATACCGAGAGTATCACGCACTGATTAGGTTAATCGAAGTTTTTTATACTCCCGTTTTGTATACGTTCAGTACAACTATATAGGGTGTCACATATTAATAATGAACTTTGAATTGGATGATAGAGACGTCCGAAATCCGGAACAAAATATTGTTGTACAGAGAATACGGAGGAAAGTGGAGCGGTTGGCCAGATGCGGACATTATCGAGTTACAGGGTCATTAAAAACAATTTTTTTTTCAAAATTCCCAGTAAAATCCACAGGGTGGTACACCTATCACTGGTTAAGTCGTTGCATATGGAACCACTTAAAATTTTCAAAAACAAAAAACAGCAGTGAGGTGCTCCTTCTATTCTGATATTTATTATTTTTCTTATTTAACATAACTAGTTTTTTATATTGAATTAGAGAAGTACCTATATAACTTCAGTTGAAATTACTCTTATTACAGGCTTGCATTTTGGATACAGAGAGGCCAATTTGGGACTTTTGGTTGGAAATTTTTGCTTTAAAGCGCCATAAAATCAGATAGTCGTATACCCTGTGATTTTCAAAATGTAGGATGTCTTGTAAAAAAAAAAATCGAATACACACACTACAAGGTTCACCAATATATCTACATTAACCTTATCAACAGATTTAGACAAATCGAACAGAAGTAGACTAATTGTAAGACTGGGTTTCGATCTTTTTCAAGTGATACACATACATGTATATGATTGGTAACCTGTAGAATTGTAGTCTAACAAACTATTCTCAGCGCAAAAGCTTAGATTTAGATTGGTACTTTGTAAGTAAATTTCCCTCTGTTAAGAACACTAGATTTGCATGTGTGTGTATGAATATAGATTAGTAAAATGTGACGTATTTATTTTTATAGTCATAATGATTTGTAAGACCCCGCTGAAGAAGTAAATTGATAACTACTGAAACGTCGATAGGCAAAAATTACAGATTCCATCAAAAAATATTTTCCAATTATTAGATACTTTGGCTGAGCGCTACTAGCTACAAGCATTATTTGAAATGTAATAATGAAACAGACCAAAGCCAGTGCATACAAACTTGTTAAAATGATTGAATTTATGCTACCTTATGGGCATATAATATAAAATTATCCAGTTTCCAATTTAATATTAAACAAAATAATTGACAGGGAAATTTTCAATATTGTACCATTTCATTTTAGTCAGAAAATTTGTTCAATGTTGTCCTTTGCTGACGATCATCAAGGCTTCAATTATTTGGAATTTATGTGATCAGTTCAAATCACTTGAGGGAATAAATATTAAAAAAAAAAAAAAACTCTAAAGAGAAAGAGAGAGAGTGAGAGAAAGCGCAAGATAGAAAAAGGAGGCAAATATGGTTTATTTGCGATGTGGATAGTGGTTGGAAAACATATGCTGCGCAGAGAACTTATTAAAAGCGGACAAATTAAATAACAACAATTTCATTGAGATCCGAGTGCATATTGTATGGGTCCACATTGGATGTGGTATACTAACTATATTTAGGCACATATTTTTTCCCCTGTGGCTTTTTGTAGAGATGAGAAGCGAAGAAAGAGGACAATTATTTGCCCAGTTTAATTTAAATACGCAATTAATCAATTGAATTGCGCACGGAATGCCTATACGTTTGCATACTTGTTGTATGTAATTTTTTGATTTACTCATCTCTTTGACTTCATGATAAATGTTTACATTTATCCTCCGTAAAGGAAGGTAGGTAAGGTACTCATGGGGTGGGGTTACCCACAAACTATAGCTACAGCAGCTACTTGAAGAAAAGATATAAAATCTCATATCGTTGCACACAAATTTCTTGACCCCCATAGGGTTCAATTTTCAAATCGATCGATTTTGATCGTGATCGCCCTTATATCGTGAATTTTTTATTGCTACGGTTTTTTTCGTTCGTTTTGTTTTTTTATTCTCTTTATCCATTTTCCTCGTTTACTCATCGCTTCTATATACGTCTTTTTTGGTCGTATTTTTTTCGTTTTTTTTTTTTTAAATCTCGTTTTCCATTAGTTTAACTCTGGCTGGGATGCCTTTTTATTCTTTATCGTTTTCTTCTTCTTCTTCAACATTTATGGAACAACTGAGGATTGCATTCGATATTTGTGTCATGTCAGATGTGATCACGCAACATTTTTCATTGTTTAATTTTATTGCAGAAGATCGCTCTTGATTGGGATGCTGGCTGTATACACAGACGTACATTTTAGTGATGTGGTATATATATCCGAACAAAAATTGAAAACTCTTCCGAGAGATGGGGTCATTCATTTGTGTCTTTACGTTCTTGGGATTATATTTGTTTTTACTTTATTTTTTGAATTTTTGTAAATTATTTCATAACAAGTTTAAGACAGAGAGACCAATGATTCAGTCCAGGAAATTATTTTGTGATTAATGTCTGAGTATTATGTTAGTCATCAATGAGAATTTAAACGGGACACTAAATTACATATTTTAGAGAAGATCGTTTAATTACGACCACTGACTATCTGTGTGTAGTGTAGCTGAACTGAAAATCATTTATCTACAAAAAACGAAAAAAAAAATTATTATTAATTGAACAGGAACTGCCACCGCATGGAGAATTTTCTCTAAAATGGTAGGTAGGATTTTGTACTCTGACGCTGTGGTGTCTTGGCTTAATTACTTAACTGTCTGTGGAACTGTCACAACAGTGCGTAATCGATTATTATGTACCTTGAAATGATTAATAGCTTTACCGCCACCAACTTACTTTTGTATATCTATATATTTAATATGTACAGTTCTGAACGAAAATTGTCTAACTATGCCTCTCAGCGGAGACGATGAGTCCATTCCCGAATTGGCATTAATTTTGCAATCTACTCTCCAGACAACGTACAGTTTTGTAAGTAACTCTGTGTGAGACATGGTCAAATATCCGTCCAGCAGGGCATCCCGGCCGGCTTTATGACTGTATTTGCGACATGCATATGCATTTTAAAAAGCTATATTCCAAGTTCGGAGTCAGACATCCAGATGAGTGATGGATTTTAAGATAAATACGTTCAGCATAGCATAGTTAGGTAGGTAGGTAGGTAGATAGGTACTTGTACTTCGGAGGCCCCAAGAAGATTTTTATTGAAAGAAATCAAGTTGAGGCCAAGTAAAGCGTTTATCATAAAAATACTATTTGCGTTCTTCTACCACTTAACGAAGTGGATGATTCCCCACCAGCCATCATCAGAGCGCCCAGTGCGAGAAATGTTACGATATATGTAGGTTAGCAATAAAAAAAAACAATGAGGAAATCTTTGGAATAAAAATATTGTAGTGGTCGGCGCAGGTGGTAGAGGAGGAGTAGGAGGTGGAGGAGGAAGAGGAGGAAGAATGGTAGGGATAAAAGAACTGGGGAAGTTGGGGAGGGAAAAGAATTGCAAATGAAATTGAATAAACTGAGAAATTTTAAGAAATTACCAAAGCTCAGCAGGTAAAAGAAGTGGCATGCCGTGTCCGCCCACCGATTTTGTATTCAACGCAGATTTTATGTTTAAATCGGTGTGTGTCTGGATGGTTTTGAATAAGGCTTGCGTTTATATTTTTACACATTTAATTATATTTCTTTTAGTTTAGAATCTTAGAATATGGATGTAATTTTTTTGATAAATTTGCATCAGGGACGATAAAATTGCGTGCTTTTGTTTTTCCCATGATATCAGTTTGTACAATATTTTAGCAAAATATTAATTAATATAAATAATTTTGATTTTATTTTAAGATTAAGGGATTAATCGGAGCGCGTGGCCTTTATACTGCAGCCATTCATTGGCTTACTGTGCACCGCTTTCTCTATAGTTCATCCAACAATCAATCCAAACAACAGGAAGAGCAGGGTGCAGTTTCTTCGAAGTTGGGAGGCTTTAAAAAGTATGAGCAAAGGTCCGGAATCTACAATGTGCAAAGGCCCCGCAGTCGCATAAGGGTACGTGCACAACGAGGCGAGGCGAGGCTATATCATGAGTTGAAAAAATAAAATTATTGTACGCTATACTATTAGAATGTTCATAATAGCGCTGTGGCGAGACAGAATGAAATTTTTATTTTTTCGCGAAGTGCAGCGTGCTAATTTTTGGCATATTCTTATAGTTTTTTCTTTGATATAATTGAAGGGTTCTTTACACTCATTCTCATATACTGGAAGAATCTATGAGGATCAGTAAGCAAATCTTTATCTATGTGGATGATGGAACTCCCCACTTTCCAATCGCCTCTTATTCTGACCCCATACACAAGCAAAACTACAGAAAGGGCTGGACAAACAGAAAATGATTAATTGTATATAATTAGAATGGAAATTTTGGCATTTTTTTTTTTATATTGAAATCTTTCCTTAATATAATCGAAGGGTTCTATACTCATTCTCATATATCGGAAGAATTTATCAGGATGAGTCTGTAAATCTTCATATAGAGATAATGAAATTCGCCAAATTTCAGGCGTTTCGTATTTATCGGGTGGCAAATAAAACAGCTGAAAGTACATTTATGTGCAAAGTGCCATACAGTTGCACTACTTGACAAAAAAAACCCTTTTTCAGAATCTGATGACATAATTTATGCTCTTACTTCGCGATTTACCAAGAAACTGAACGCCTTGTTGTGAATACTACAACTCGAGATGTATCTTCACCTCGCCTCGCTCAACTGCCTAGCCTCGCCACGCCTCGTTGTATACGTACCCTAAGACGTGCTCCAATTTGTCATCCTCTTCGAGACATAGACCACATACATCGGTGAGTGATATACTAATCCGGTGCATCTGTTTGTTTAGTTTGCAGTGACCGGCTAGGACTCCTGTAATGATTCTAAGTTGATTCCTAGACAACATCAAAAGATCCAGGCCCTTCTTTCGTGAATTTCTTTTAATGAATCCTTTGGCTTGTCTGGAGGCTGTCATTGAAGTCCATCTCTGATGAGCCAGTCATTGAAGTCCATCTCTGATGAGCCTGTCATTGAAGTCCATCTCTGATCCATTCGCATGTGGATTCAGTTTTAATTGGTAAGCTTCACGATATTGTAAGAGATACCGCAGAATGGTTCCGGTGGTCCTATGGCCAGTAAGCTTGTCGTACCATGCCGATCTATTTCCGAGTGTCGTGGCACCCATTGAAGTGTTACATAGGTGGTTTTTTGTGTTAAGGCTTGTTAATGCTTGAGTGATTCCCACATTAACTTCGTTTTGACCTTGGTTGATGAGATGGCTTTCAATGCAACTTGGCTATCTGTATAGATATATATTTTCTTGTTAGTGCAGAATCGGCTGAGGTTTTCGTATGCACATCCCGTCGTGCTGACATAAAGCTCTGCCTGGAATAGCGAGACGTATTTTCCTATAGGCTTTGATAGATATAAGCACTTGGCTTTACAGCATATTTGGTATCTCTATTTTGAGAGCAAGACAGAAGTTGTCTTTAACGACCATCGTGTCTAAAATCATGTCCAGCATTGGATTTGCTTCTATTCGTTCCGTTATAGTGCGTACGTCTTTGGGAGTCCTCTTCACTATACCCATCTGTCCGGGCTCTGTACACCATTAGTCCAGCCTCTTTTTCAACAACGTTGCTCAGTGCTGGTAGGTTCAATATAGTGTCTTCAGAGCACTGGTAGATGTTGTGTGCATGGCACCAGTTACACTTAGACAGTCCATCCTTTGGAACTTATTTAGCTTCCTGATGGTTGTCTTTTGTGTAGGTTTGTTCCACCATGCCGCTGCAGCATAGGTGATCATGGGCCAAATCATTATGTTTGGCCTGAGTCTCCATGTTCAGCCAGCCAGTTTTCTACAGATCGACAGCATTAGTGTACTTTTCTGGACTGTCTTGTCAATATGTTTTTGTTCCAATTGAGCTTATCATTAAGAGTTATCCCAAGGTATTTAGCATCTTTGGACATTGGGACTTCCTTTACAGAGAGGGTATAGGGCTAGTTATATTCTTCATTATCCTTCTTCTGGTAAAGGGTATAATTGCTCTTTTGTTGGGATTGACTGATAATTTGCGTATACAGCATACCAGTCTTCAACAAACACTTAGAGCTTCTTGAAGCTTTCTAGCAAGCAAGTGCCCGTATTTACCTTTGATAATGATAATAAGGTCATCAGCATAATCTTGCGATTCAATATTATATTTAGAAGTCTTATATAATTACATTTATAAAATTGTATGTAAGGATTGTGCGGATAAAAAAAAAATCCTTCAAATATACCTAATCTGGAGATTGAGGTAACATTAAATCCAGTTTACACACAATTATACAACATTTACTCGGAAGATTATTGTTCATTCAACAGGGGCGCGCGTAAGATAAAAATTATTAAATAGAAATGATCCAATAATAAATTCTTGAGACACGCAACATCCTCTATAAATTGTCGTTGGAGTTATCACAGAACTCGTTTGGTTCTATCCCTATCGCAAAATATATGGAGCCATAAATTATATCCGGAAAGTTTTCTTTTTTGGTTACTGTCGTCAGTTATGAAAGTATTAAGCAGCAGGAAAGGTAATGAATGAAAATGTGTCCAAATTAAACACAAACGAAAAATGGAAAAGGAAATATGTATATGGAATCAATATCGTTTTTTTGTACTGATCAAAGCACATTACTACTTCATTGAATCTTGTAGGACGATAATAGAAACCGTAGATAAGAACTATTCAGAATTGAGCAAACGCATGGTTGGTCTATTTTTGAGTATGGTAAAAAAAGATCGCAGTAATATATCTAACTGCTCGTAATAGAATCTGATGTGTGCATTTTTATTGAATAATATGTTCTGCAATAGCAGCTCACACCTATGTAGAGTCAGTTACCGAGGGTATATGAATCAGGAAAAAAACTATGAAATGTATAATTTCGAAATAAGAAACCGATTTTATAGATACTAAATTATAACGAAAACTACATTATGGAAAAAAACATCTTTTTCTTCTACAGGATTATATAACAACGTTGAAGAGACTGCGGCGCCATCTAGTGGTGAAAATTCAAACTGGAAAATGTTAAAGTCTATTATTATTTTCCGGGTTCTCATTATGATATTAAAATTGTATCGCAGTCTAATAACTACCGTATACAGACTAGACAGAGCATGTAAATATGTTATTTTATAGCGATAGCAGCAGGTATCCTCACATAAGGATTACATTATTGGCAAGGAGTCACCTGAGAAACTGATTTTGACTTAACCTTTTACCAATCAATATGCTAAACCAGGAGTCCGGAAAGAAACGATATGGGAACTGTTCTTAAACGTTCCCATAACTTTTCGTTCCTTCCGGAACGATATAATTTATTTAACAGATATCGTTCTGGAGTGAATTTAAAAATATCCCTCCGGTGGAACGAATTCATATTATAAATAATGAAAAGTTATTTTCAGAACTTTTCCGATTAAATTTTCGAATAAAATTCCCGTGTCATAATTATTAACAAAAATTTCGATAAAATTCAAGCTACAGATATTAATCAACTGCAAATGTAAAGATGCAAGCGCATGATTTATGAGCATTGCTAATCTTTTGAGGGTATGCACTGAGCAAACAAACGCAAACACATGTGTTTGAATTCCTGTTTTTGATTAAATGTGTACGTATTGCAAATGAAAATGAATTTGTGTCTTCTCCTGTGCTCTTGTTTCGTGTTAAATGCACATTTGCAACAAATTCATTCGTTCCGTGGGAAAAAATGTGTGCTTGGTGTTTGATTTCTCTGAGAAAATTCTAAAGAAAAAATTCCAGAAAATTTGCTGCAAGATTCACAGTTGATTTTAGATGACTTTTATAAAAACTGGATGGAATTTAAACTTAAAATACGGTTGTTTAGATCAAGTGTCCTTGCAAAAGAATTTGCACTACGCCTTGTTGAGAGAGAAAATATGCTGATGAGCTCTGATACTTTTTTAGGTGGACTGTATTTAGATCCAAGGCTTTAAAATATTATTTTACTTATCTTCAGTTGTGCTATAGAAACTGTGTTCCTTTTACAGATTTCATTGTGTTATTGTGTCGACAAAGCCTGAAAATAAAAGCAGTCATAACGTTTTTAAAATCTGTTGCCAGAAAAATCCACCATTTTATAAGAAGCTTTTATCATAGTACTGAATGTTGTCACTTATTCACTTTTTAAAGGAAACCATAGAGAGGCCGGATAGCAGTGCACTAGAAGCGATTCATTAGGTAACTTTCAGGTAGGCCAACCTGAAAATTCATTACCTGGATCTACCAATGAAAACTCAGGATTGAGTTTGTCTTTGGACATTTCTGAATCCACCAATAATTCTTTTCTAGAGGAATTTTTAAGTGCATCATTTGGAGGAGATACCAATATGAGTCCTGTGAATCAATGCAGATTGCAAAAATTGCAAAGGTTGTATTAGCAACTCCAGCTACTCAAGTGAGTGTTGAAAGAAGTTTTTCAGCACTTAGGTACGTTCTAGATGATTATAGAACTAAGCTCACTAACACAAACCTGGAAAACGGTTGTTAGTGCGTTTAAATTAATCCACAATAGCTAAGCTAATTTATAAGTGTATGTTACTTCCGGAACGTTACAATATGTAAATAAAAGCAAAAATATGTATAATTCTAAAAAAATTCAAATAAAGGAACGAAAGTGTTGAAAGATCGAATCTTTTTGTTCTTTGAGGAACTAAATCTCTAAGGGTCAATTCAATAGTTCTTTAAAAAATAAAGTTCGGAGCGGAACTTTTCACTCGGAACGTTATTTTTTCGTTCCGACAAAACCACTCCGCTCGGAACTTTTGATTTTTTTTTCGTTTCTTTCCGGATTATTTAACCTTTTGGAATCCACTTTTTTCGCATTTACATGCAATCCGAGTTTAGTAGAATTAAGGGAAATCTGTTTTTGGCGGATTTTAGGAAAATCAAGATTTCGTACTTGGCAAAAAAAAAAAAAACGGATTTAAAGAATGATTTCTTGGTGAATATTTTTATGTGGAACAAAGCACATCTTTTTTGTTTTTATCAAAATACTCACTGCGACCACAAATGATCATAAATATTGCTAGCAATAGTAACAAAAGAAATAATATGCTTTATAGGAACCTGGGCGTGATGACGTTTCGTTAAGCAACGAAAGGGGTCCTAGCTTAACTCGGCCCCCACCTAATTTACATTTAATGCCTTGTCATTTCTAATTTATTAGAGACTTTATTAAACGCAATTTAATGTTGTTACGTGATCAAATAATAAATTAGAATTAGAAAAAAAATTATACTTCTTGGTTTCACAATAAAAAATGAACGCCTGTCACTCATCCCTTTCATGATTTAATCCGTCACTTATATACTATCTACTGTGTAGGGTACTTGAGAAAGTAGTAACTACATAGGTACTATACCTACAACCCAGTAAATCTATTTTTATGCCCAGGAAAAAAAACCAAAGAACTGTAGCTTTATGGGGCACGCAAACAAGTTCAGTGTACACATTAAAACTGATAAATGCTTCGCATTCAGTAGATTCACGCCATATATATTGGGACGTAAACTGGCGGCTCATAAATTAGGTTTCTTATATGCTTTCGGCGGCAATATCCATCTACTAAGGCATGCTTTCATAATTCCATCAGCTTAAGCTACAAGGAAGCTGAAAAAGCTGCGAATTATTCCCGGTTATGTGTCAAGCGATTCATTTGCATGCTGAACAATCGATAAAAATAAAATTTGATGGATTTCAAATGATTAATTTATTCAAAACACTTTTTTTTTGTCTTTTCTTTTTTTTTGCCCTCTTCACCCTAGTGGATAATGACCATAAGCCTTCCAGTTGGACAGCTGCGCCGATAACCTGTCAAGGTAGGTATTTCAGTTTAATGATGGATCCAACAACCAACTTTATCAAGGTGGATATATTTTACTTACTTTTTGTTAGTTTTTGGTTGCATGGTTGGATGGATGGATGGATCCATCTTACGGTGAACAGTGGAGAGAAAAAAAGGTTAATTTCTTCGCACGAACAAAACTTTTATTTTTTATTAAATTGTTTGTTTCTGTTTATGCTGCACAGGTATGTATGTATGTAGTTTTAAGTTGGTGGCAACGATATGATAAAAATTAAAAGTTATGAACCCATTCGGACAGCAGAAATCATGGATGGAAGGGGGAAAAGAAAATCATCTCAGCCAGATCATTCTTGATGATGTGCCCTCTTTAAACATTGAAGAATTTTTCTACATATGTTTATCAGGTTCAGAGTTTTGAGGAAACGGAGCCTGTTTGTTACATACCTGAACTGAACTGCGTAAACTGTTTAATGTGGTGGAATTTGAATAATCATGTGAGGTTTAATTTGTGCTTCTTCTTCTTCTTCTACTTTTTCTTCATCATCAACTCAAAGTGTCTATTGTACGTTTATGTGAATTCGACCAAGAACTTGTATATTTTTTTGTGTGTAAATTACATACATATACATTACACATCCATGTAATCAATGTGTATAACTTCCCATTTTTTATTCCAGTATTTTATTTCCGTAGCAAGCACACGCTCTTTTCGCTTCTTTATCTTCTCCTAGAGAATCTCAATGACCAATTAAGAGAAACTAACAAAAATTTGTTTTGTATGTGCAAAGGTAAAGTCCAAAGTTAATTGCTTTATAACCCACAATAGATCGTGTGTGGAAGAATTGTATGCATAAGATGGTAAGTGTTCAAAGGCCTTACCATGATGGCTTTTATGGATGAGCCTAACAATAAAAGTGTCAGGTAAAGTACATCTCGCATGAATACGTCAATTTACAAAATGAAGAGCTCTTCTTGTGTTAGCAGGAAAATGAAAAAATGAAATAAAAGGAGAGAGAAAAAAAAAAGGAAATAAGTATGTTAATATCCAAAGGAAGAAAAACTGATGCAAATGAAGACTGCTGCGAGAAATAGTCTCTTCTTAATTTTACTGCGCAGTCATAAATATGAGTTGGAGGACTATTTTAATGGCGCGAACGCATTTACAGATAGCTTGAAAATAGTCTCGAGTTTTAATTTTTTACGTCTAGGTTTTTTTTCCCCTTTTTTTCTTTACCATTTTGTACCTATTTATTTCTTCTCACTAATTTCGTATTTTTTGTAGTAAATAGGTAGGTATACCTACTACTCAGTACTGACTGCCCTTATTTGATTGTATAACGAAAATTTCGTTTGATGTATGACAAAAAAGGGAAAGAAAGGAAAACGATAAAAAGTGCTCAAAAAAAATTTAAACTTGTTTTTTAAAGTGCCACGGTAAATTATGAATAGATCACTAGTGTGGGTGTTTTGAGTGTGCAAGTAAAATCATATAATAAAGGGTTTTCCAATAAGAGGTGTTATTTTAATTAGCCCGCTATTTCGGTAGATGTCACTTTTGGAGCTGTCATTTTTTGACATTTGACAAGTAGAAACTACGCCATTAATAAAAATGGAACGACACACGATTCAACAACGCATTGAAATTATTAAAATTCACTATAAAAATGGTGAAAATGTGGCAGAGACGGTTCGTAAAACTCGAACATTTTTGGGTCGTCGTGAAGCACCTTGTCGGACCGCAATACAGAAATTGGTAGAAAAATTCGAGCTGTCGGGACAAGTTAGTGATGTGAAGAATAAAACCCGTGCACGCCGCTCAAGAACAGCCGAGAATATTGCTGCTGTAGCCGAAAGTGTTGAAGAAAACCCAGGTTTGTCCATTCCTCGTCGTTCTTTGGAATTAGGTATTCCACAAACGTCATTACACCGTATTTTGCATTAAGATTTGGGTCTTAAGGCTTATAAAGTTCAGTTAACACAAGAACTCAAGCCGGCCGATCATCAACAACGTCGAGTCTTTGCTGATTGGGTCCTTGAAATGCATGAAAATGATCCGGAATTCCACCGAAAACTCATCTTGAGTGATGAGGCCCATTTCCACCTCGATGGCTTCGTCAACAAGCAAAATTGTCGCATCTGGGGCTCGGAAAACCCAAGAGTTATTCTTGAAAAGCCTCTCTATCCTCAACGTGTGACTGTTTGGTGCGGTTTATGGTCTCGGGGGGTCATTGGACCTTACTTTTTTTTCGAAAATGAGGCTGGAGCAACAGTTACGGTGAATGGATTGCGCTATCGACAGATGATTAATGATTTTTTATGGCCGGAATTGGATGGTATTGATCTGGACAACGTTTACTTTCAACAAGACGGCGCGACGCTACGTGCCATACAAACAACGAAACCATTGATCTTTTACGGGAAAAGTTTCCGGACCGTGTTATCTCTCGAAGGGGTGATCATAATTGGCCACCGAGATCTTGTGACTTAACACCTTGCGACTTCTTCCTTTGGGGCCACGTGAAAGAGAAGGTCTATGCCAACAGCCCAGCGTCGATTCAAGACCTCAAAGATGGAACTCGTGAGGCTATCGAGGACATAGGGCAGCCACTTTGCGATTTGGTTATGGAAAATTTCATGAAAAGGATATGGTCCAGTAGGCGTGGTCGTGGTGGTCATTTGGCTGATATTATTTACCATTATTAACGGCATACCTTCCTCTTTATAATGAAATAAAGATCCGATAATTTATCTCAAAAACTGGCATTTTTCTTTGAATATCAAAATAACACCTCTTATTGGAGAACCCTTTACAAAGGATAGGATAAATTGATTGAATTACTCCTACAGCTTCAAACAAATTGTTTTTGCAATGATTACGGCTTCAAGGACTTGCCAGCATAACTTTTATTTTACTGCATGTCTACATCCAAATTTTCAGGTTCACTAATCAAGCCACACACATATGAAGGAGCTTTCATCATATAATGACATAACTGTTGTATCATCAATTATATCACCCAGTCTAATTTAACATTTTCTTTCAAACATAAAACCTATCAATTAAAAACATCCTAAGCAGAAACAAATGCGATATACCTAAAGGCTCACTTCTAGGCCCTATGCTTATTTAATGGGTTCTTTCATTAAGAATAGTTCTAATTAGAACTATGGCTGGATAGCTTATGCCATAGATGGCACAAGAACTAGATGTCACAGCATGGCATACTAGAGCAGAGTATATATACAGATTGTGAAATGGGTAGTGCATTCTGAAATAGACCATAACATTTTTTAGAGCGTACCGAAAGCAAATGTTTTTATAATAGCAGTTTTGTATACATTTAATCGACTTCCTCAACACTTCAGATACGAAAAAATATGAATCACTAGACGTATGTACATCATTTCAAATGTTGTGGTCCATTCCGGAATGGACCACCCATAGCCATATAAACTTTGTATACTTGGTACTGGTAATGCATGCGACATTTAGTTCTTATGCCATCTATATTTAAGGTAAACCAACCACCAATAAATGAAAATATAGTGCAGATATAAGCAAGATTTGCTTTATGAAAGTTGCCTCAAACGAAGGGAATGTGGGAGAAAAATTATAGAGCATTGCAAAGCCCTAATCATCCATTCACATCATTAAAAAGTTATAGAGTGATTCATAAAATATGAAGAACAATTTTTTACCTTTTTGTATACTACTCAAATCCTTAGATGCAGCCCTTCTACAATACGAAAAATTCCAATTGGCTCACCGAGCTGACGATTGGTACTTTTTAGTACAATATCCTGGTTACTATTATCTTGATAGCCACGTCATTTATGTGACACTTTAGGTACTTGATTTTCATGGGACTCCTGGGGGGTGATTCTGATCTCTTTGTCGTAGCTTAGGCGTATATTTTAGTCACATATTTTCACATTTCACCTCAAATTTGTCGTACTTTTATATTCACCATATTCATTTTGATTTAGCCCTTTCTCATCAACCACAAAATAAACTAAAATGAATTTGCATGAATTAATGTCAGAATACACGCCTAAAAGTACGACAAATTAGTCAACTGCTTCCGCAGTTGTGACAAAAATTTTATACTGTGGTAAATGATATCCTACAACTAATTAGAGCAATACAAGTGCTTAAATTCGAAATAGTATTTTGAATTTGTTATGTGAAGTGTCATTTTCAGTTCATTCTACGTAATGCAAGGCTTGCTGAACTGAATAAAAACATGGAAAAATCAGTATAAAAATTCATTTCATTTAGGCGTATATTTTGACATAAAAGTACGACAAAAGATCAGAATCACCCCCCTGGGGTAGTGTTTGTTATTTACGGGTTACAAAACCTTCACCAAAGAGTCCGATAAAAATCAAATGGCAATAGTCATATATAGGTCACGTTGTTATCAGAATAAGGACCTTATTTGGCAGTATATATATACTCGAATATTACATATATATACCTACTATAAAATTGACCATATATATTTTTTCTGATTATTTTTCTTACTAAAAATATTTTTGATGTTTGATAGCTGATGATAGGCTAAGATAAACGCATCGCAACTAACCTTAGTGCATTTGCATAGAAAAATTGTGTAGGACAATAAAACTTTTGGTGCAGATAATCTGTAAAGCATCGGTGATGTAATGGATAAAAAAATAGCTTATTAATCTATGGATGATATTTCAGTTGGTGCGTAAGACCAATTAGAGTATTTTCCAAAAAAACATAAGTTTATCTATCTGCTCCATTATTCACAAGGGGATTAAAGTAGTTCTAAGAAAAAGAAGAAGTTGAGTGAAGATCGAAAATACTTATATAAAAATTACAAAAAAAAAATCTATGATAAGTGTTGAATATAAGTGACGCGACGGTTAAGGAAATTATAAGACACAGGACACAGGAAAGACTTCCGATGTATCATGCATACATATAACGTCAGCTATTCTATCCTTGTAGTAGTATGCATATGAGGTTGTACAGATTAAAGTAACTCATAAGATGCCAAGTGGTAAGAAAAAAAAACCCTGAACAATTTATTAACTGCACGTCTGTGACTAGCTTTAAAGCCTTGAAGCTGTTACTTGAAAACATATAATTTATTAAGACCTTAATTTTTTTTTTAAAACAAATTTTAAAATCACAATTAAATTTTTGTGTGCAAAAAACTATTCGTGTATACCTATTATTCACAGAATATGAAAAACCAATGAACGTCTCATATATCAAATTAGCAAAAAATATATGAAATCTTTCAAAGACTCATACATTTCCATCTTGAAAAATAAAAATACGAACAAAATAAGACTTTTTTTTTGGCCCCTAAACGCATACTTTGTATACCTCTCTCACCCCTCTAACAACTAGACTATATAATAATGTATAATCATTCTGTCTCTCTCTCTCTCTCTCTCCATCTATACCACACTACTGAGAAAACTTGTGAAATCGAAATAAATTGATAATCTGTTTTGCATGCAATTTGAAAGGAAGCGAAAACATGGAGTAATTTTCTTCAGCCTGGCGCGCATGTCTTTTATACTATATACAACAACATGGAACACCAGAGCACAAAATTAAGTAAAAAACGCGCCGACTATACTAAAAAAGGATAAAGAGGTCGCAATATGCAATTTCATCGCTGAACTTCTTTTGCATCTCATCGTCGTCCCTTTATCGATGGATGGAAGCCAAGCACAAGCCCTTAAGCGAAATTATCTGGACAATCTAACAAATGTGCGCTATTAGTTATTCAGATCATGTAATAGTTGGAAGCGTTCGTTGTTTTTAGATAAAGCAAGATGCAGCACAAACACACAAAGAGAATAAGAAGAAGAAGAAAAAAAACGCATTCTCTGGATTTAGATATAGGTATATATGTAGATACTTGGCTTTCATTCGTGCCCTTCAAGGAAACACCAATTTGCATATAATGTCCATGTATTAGGGTCGCATAGATTGGTTTTAAATTATATATGCGAAAATAAAAAAACAAAAAAATGATATGGGAATGGGTGGTGGTGGTTGCACAAACAAGGTGCGTTTTCTAATGTCTATAGAACAGGTCGATTATAATTCACAGTCTAGCCCTTGCAGTATTTTCACCACGGCCGTAGGTTATTTGGAAGAAGCAAAACCATTGTTTTTTTAATTTTTATCAAAATGTTGAAAGAACATAAATCATTAAGAAAGTTTACGATTGATTTGACGTCCTATTTATATCTTTCTGGTTACACATAATTCCAGTTTGATTTTAAGTAGGTGTTTCGAAGAAAAATTGTGAAATGTAAGTTTTCAAATATAATAGGACCCACGCGCCTACTATTCTAAAATATACCTTAAACTAGTTTTAACATTTTCCACATGAATAACGACAACAAATAATACATCAATATTATCGCTTAATTTTTCTTTTTCCTCGTTGTTTTTTTATTTTTTTTTTATTTTTATATTTTTTACCATATGCATTCTCTCTATTACCAAGAGTCTCTCTATCTAAATAAGTATAATAAGATTCGTCTTGAATGTATGTAAATCATTGCCGGAATTTATAGTTTGTGTTTTATTGCCGCAACATTTAAGATGCTTTTATGTTTTCAGTTTTTCTCACAGTAGAAGTATAAAATAAACAAAAAAATTAAAGGGGGACTTTCGGAAATTAATCTCACTTTGGTTAATTTTATTGAGGCGGCAAGTCTATAAATTATACCGAATGTATTCAATTAAATTGTTTCTATTTTTATGGTAGTTATTGTCGCTATATAAAAAGTAAAATATTTCTTTTAACAAACAAGAAATTAACATTTTATTGTATAAATAGTTTCTACTAAAGCGAGGGGGAGGTCAATAAATTCATGGAAAAATTCAATCAATTGTAGATTGTACATGTGACTTGCATACAATGCCCACAGAGGAAATCATCATAATCATTAATAATAATAGTAATATATTTATTTGTGGTTATTTTACACAAGAGTTCACATCTTTTCTTGTACATTATATAAAGCGGTGCTAGAAAAGTAACTACTTAAAATAAGAATTAAAAATTTAAAGGAAGTTCAAGCAAATTCTTATTAATTAAAGAGGAAGTTAAATTCAGTTCAAAAAAAAATTGTACTAGGAGACTACTAGAAAATAAAGAAAATAATAATGTTAAATTATAATGTGTGTATCAATGCGCATCTCTTAAACGCGCCGACAGTGCCAACACTCTGAACATTCAACGGAAGATTATTTCATAAACGAGCTGCTTGAACAAGATAAGAACCTTCCATGCAGGACTTATGAAATCGTGGAATCAATATGTTCCTGCTACGTTGTTGTGACGTTGTAAATTGAAATAATTCGCGTAAGTACCCTGGTTTGTTCGAGCTAAGAAAGGAATATAAGAAAACCAAAGCTCGCTTCTTCAAATAAGTGGTCAAGGAGCATCCGAGCAAACGCGGAAGGAAAGGCTAAACGTGATCAAATCTTCGCAGCCCAAAAACAAACCGAATACAGTCGTTGAATGCCACTGTGACTTTCCTGGCACAGATGCTATCCAGGTTGGGAAACACATTTCTGCCATAGGTGAAGTGGAGCAAGATTAAAGCTTTAATTAATTGTAAGCACATGTTGCAGACCCGATGAAAGCCATAGACATTGGAGCAATGCATAAACTTTGCTGACCATGGCTTTAATGTAATTACAACATTTCATGTGTTGATTCAAGACAACTCCAAGCGTTTTAACTTTATTTATAATAGGCAGCGAAACATTATTTAAAGTCACTGGTGGGATTTCAATTAAACCGTTATTGTAGAATTTAATGCAATGAGACTTTGCCGGATTCAGTATCAAGCGATTACATTTGGCCCAGGTGTTAATCCTTTCCAAATCACAATTTATACGTTCAATACAGTGTTCAAGAAGACCGATCGGACGGCTTAATTAGAGTTGTACATCATCGGCATATAAGTATAATCTGTACATCTTGAACTACATATGGCAGATCATTGACAAATAAGCTGAATAACAAAGGTCCCAGAATTGAACCTTGAGGCACCCCACAAAATAAAGCTAGTGCAGAAGATGAATTATTATCAATATGCACTCGTTGGCTGCGGTCTGCCAAGAAATCCTTTACCAGAACGATGTCAGAACTACTAAAATTAAAAGAAGCATCAAGTTTCTGGAGAAGGATACGATGGTCCACACTGTTGAAAGTTTTCGAGAAGTCCAGAAGTACCTAAAATTGAACTTGGCCTGATCCAAAGACTTTCTTAAATCAGAGGTCACCTTCAGAACTGAAGTCTCATAGCTGTGCAAGCGTCGGAAACCCGATTGACAACCTGCAAGAAAATTATTGGCCTCGACGAATTCGACTATCTGCTTATATAACAGCTTTTCTAAGACTTTGGATATTAAACACAATAAACTTATTGGGGGGAAGTCAGCTAGTGTTTCAGGATAAGAATTCTTTGCAATAGGAAGGACTGTTGCCATCTTCCAGGCAGCTGGAAAACAGGATGATGTAAAGCATGAGTTCATTGTATGCAAAACGAATTTACCAATAAGGGGAAAGGAAATAAAAGCTTAATGAACCTAGGTGGAAGATTATCAGGCCCAGCTGCCTCAAACTTAATTGAATTCACAGCATCCACAAGCTCATTGTAGTCGACTCCACGAAAGTAGAAGAAGTTAGTATTGGTATTAGATGAGATATCTCTTATCGGATTACCAGCTGATATATGACAAGCAGCCAGTATAGGACCGAAATAAAATTTATACAATTCCATAGTTAGAATATAAAATGTAAATTCAACTTAGGAAATAGATACAGGGTGATTCTACATAGGTATAGTATGCGGAAAACTTCATTGGTGGAATCTTCAAAAAAAATGTATTGTGGATTTTTTTTTTTTTTTGTAAGACCATTCGACGTAGTTTTTTGTGAGACTGAGTATAATGGCGTTCCACTAAATCGTCCTTCCAACAAGGATCGATGGTGTGGTATACATATGGTTGAAAAATGAACAGTGGAGTCGTACTGGACGTATATACTTTCCTGGATGCCTTATCTCAAAGTCCCTGGGCTCTACTGCTACCGTATTCCAGGCTCAGGTATTAGCCGTAGAAAAATTCGCCAATACCTGTATAAAAATAGCTATAAAGGGCTCAACCATCTATATCATCTCGGATAGTCAAGCCGCTTGCAAGGCCTTAAAATTCTTCAATAGTGATATTCTGGGACTGCCTAAAAACCAATAAATTTATCGACGAGAAGCTAAGTTATTCTCATGGGGGTACCTAGACATGAAATTGCTGACAGCCTAGCCAAAAGAGGAGCGGAAGCTCCCTTTGTCAAACCAGAGCCATTTTGTGGTACTTCAAAGTGTTACCTCAGAGCTATCGTAAATAGCTCGGATAACAAGGACTAGGACTTTGTCAGAAAAAAAGTCTATCGACACCTGTGGCGGAAAAACAAAAGAACTCCTACTCCTTAGGAGAACAGATCCTAAAATGATTACAGAGCTCTTCTCTGGCCACTGCTCCTTGTGGTATCACCTAAACAAGATGGGTTTGGCTGAGACTTCATCTTGTCGCTTCTGTTAGGATGCTCATGATACTTCAGAGTGCCCACTCTGCAATTGCGAAGCATTGACCAGGGGACATTACTCCAACTCCTCCACCAAACTACGTGTGGAATCTTAATCCCAGAATAGTTTTGGGAATTTATTAACAGTCTAAAGCTAGAAAGGGAGTAAATTGAACGGACGGGGAGTGAAAATAGATCTTTCAAATCGCAGTGAATGAGAATTTAATCTAATGGTGAAATTCAAAACCATTTCCCGCAACCATTTTCACTCTAAACTTTAGGCGTAATGTAATGTAATTTTTTAACGTGTATTTGCTAGTAGTGAACGCGCTCACTTTGACCTTCCATACTTTATGTAGGAGAGGAAATTTCAGTGTCTATATAACTTTTACATAAATTCTTCAAATTGAAATTTGTTGTGTTATTTTATACTTCCATACGTATATAGATGGCCGACCATTTTCTGCCAATAGTGCAAAGTGCAAACATAGTGAAAAGTGAAGAAAAGAAAAAAAAGAAATTAAATCACATTCACATATATAGCAAGACTGCTGGAGACCAGACCCGAAAAACCTCAAAATCAACCATCAATTAGTAAATACTGAAAACTAAGCCTCGTATCGCTCGTCCTCTGAATAACCGCTGGAATTGCGTTCCAAATACGTACAGCTTGGACAAAATAGGAGTTTTCAAATAGATGAAATATCTATGACGCAGAATAGAGATGTTTAAGTTTCTTGAAGAATGCATGAAGGTCAGTTCGTCGTCACTGAAATATGATGGCTTGTGTAAAAAAAATCATTTGTTTACGGATGAGTTTCGTATTTAAGAAGCAGCCACACAAAGCATATCGAATAGATGAGATGTGATCATAACGTCTCATCCCAAATATAAATCTCGTGCAGTCGTTAAAAGCTACTATAACTTTCGAGGGCATGTAGAATCTAAATGCGGAAGTACTAAACAACCCGCTAAAAAATAAATTTGGAGTAAAATTTTTACAAACATTGATCTGTGTAGTACATCAGCAGACAACAGCACCTCATTGAAGCATTAAGGAGAACTCCAACCCTTAACTGTGTTGACATACGTCACAATGACTAAGTTCAGAGCAGTAGGGATGATGCAGGCTATGTCCAAGCTCTGCCTATATGTATATTGCCATTGCATATTTATTGGGATTTAATACTAAGAGATTGTCTTCTTCCAAGTCTATGCAGATCTGAGAGTTTATGTGGTCGACACAATTTTCAACAGACCTATAGGCCAACTGAGGGAGATCGTTTATATAAAATCTGAATAAAAGGGGACCCAGTATGGAGCCCTACGGTACCCCCCCAAGACAATGAAAGTAAACTAGACCGATGGCCAACGACATTCACCTGCTGATATCTCTCAGTAAAAAAGTTGGACACTAAAAGTACGGCCGAGGAAGCAAAGTTTCGACAAAAGCCTAGATTGGTGCGCGCTTTCGAAAGCCTTGGAAAAGTCCAAGAGAGTTCACACAGTCAACCAATTTGTATGCAGATATTTACGGATATTGGTTGTCAATTTCAAAAGAACTTTCTCACAGCTGGGAAACCTGACTGCCATCGGGTTAAGAGATTGTTGGTGTCGAAGTGCTCCCGGATTTGGAAGTACAGCAACTTCTCAAGAGCCTTGGACAGAAAAGATTCTTATTGATCTATAATCATTTGGACTTTCGGCGGACTTTGATTTAGCTATGAGCTAATGAGCCAGAAACAGAGACCTGATTAAGTACAATATTCTTAAGGGGTCTGCTTTGTAATATAATTATGAAAGAAAAGAACAAAAATGTAAAATGAACCTAAGAACAGATTGCTTATCATAATATACACTAATAAAAACAGAAAAAATTATGTGATAATTTAAAATGACAAAATGGTAAAAGATTGTCGTTAATTATGTGACAAATTACTCTTTTTAACCACAAAGGCTATAGAACGCGACACAGGATAGAGAAATCATAGACGCGCGAAAACTTAGGCTCATAACCTGATAATTAAAACCACAATTTTCCCACACTGTAAAACAAGGTGGCATCATAATTCTTCCTCACATCGTGGCAGAAATATTTATTGCAGCAACAGAATCATCGTCGGTGTATGGAGCTTAATGACAAGTGTTTAAGGTGGGGGAGATATATGCTCACAGTAAAACTCTTTGATGATCGGTCATTGGTTAGCGATTTGCGAATTTACACACAGAACTGTGATCTCATCAATTTAGCAAACAAAATGTAGAAAGTGAGAATTGAATTTGTCAATCTACCGGGGGACTGCAACGCGATCGAGTTGAACAGGTAAGAGATGAAAACTTATGCAAAAAATGGCATTCACCTTGAATATCCATGTAAATAAAACGTAAAAAAAAATCGCGCGCTCGTATTTTGTCAGTACGAATGTCTTCGTTAAGGTTAACAATGGGGCCTTGTTCTATGCCGGTGGCCAGACAATTTTGCAAGAAGTGTTTTTATTTTTTCGGTTTTTTTTTTTTTTTGTTTTTTTTTAATTAACACAAAATCGTGATTTTTATTTTTTCCTTTTCATTTCACTCTGCAATAATTGTGGGAAAGTACATAGCCAAAAGAAGAAAAGTGAAGCAAAATCGTGAATGCTGCTGAAGAATTTTTTTTAATTAAACACCTCACTCGTCGGCTACTTAATGTTGGTTTTCTTCATTAGCTGCGGTCGAACAAGCGGCTTAACACCAACTTTTGTGACATATTTCTTAAAATTAATTGACACATGGCGTTATGATGGGGCCGTTCTCATTTTCTCTCGGCAAACTTCTAACCGCACGTTATACATTTAATTTTTTTGTTTTTTTTTGGTTCTTGGATTCTTTTCTTTTATATTTATGCCCTTGAAAAATGGCACAAGTGATATAACGAAGATGAAATCTTCTAGGATATTTTAAACACTGCGATCCGTCTACTGAGAGAGAATGCATTTGATTTGATATCCCGCAGGTTTCCGTAGCGCTGTAATATCTCAGTAATAGTTAATATATATACATACATACATATATAGTAGTTACGTTCAAGGAGGTCATCATTTTACATCTTGAGCAACCTACTAATGTTTTCTACGTTGGCTGTTACTCTTTGGCCACATCGCAACGCTCTGACTGACTGCGCTTAATTTACTTCTGTCCGATTGCTCCTTTTATGTCCCCAACACTGAAGTCAAACTTTGTTGCAAAAGCCGCTGATGCATGTGTTATCAGCTTAGGTAAAGTGCATATAATTGATACCGCGAAACTAAATAAATGAACCCAGTCAGCGCAGCGCACAAGGCAACCAGAGTTCAGGTTAAAATCTTACTCTTCCTTAAGCAAGCGGCAACAAGATATAACTGGACGACGACTGGACGACTGCGGCTGCATGGATCGGTCGGTCGTTTCGAGGCCAGAGACGAAGATGGTCACGCACAACTTACTGATGCAAAGTGATGTGGTGGTGGCTGGCTAACTTGAAGATGTTTTGTGGCAAAAAGAAAAGCAACAAACAAGACAGCAAAGATATGAGTAAAGCGCCTCGGCTAAATAAGGACTATAGAGATAAATGTTGTAAGTTCAGCATTTTATTACATTGTTAGCAGAGTGACATGGTGCTTCACCTGAATGAGATATTGTTACAATTTCTACGTTTATTGTTTTCAGTAATTAAAACTGCAGTTGGATGCTGTGCGTGTGCATATAAAAAGGTGCGGAATGCCATGCAGGGAAATATTTACAACGGCTATAGAATGGATTTTATGATATCACAAATCTTGTAAATCACTTTCAATTAAGTAGCTCTACTGTTGTGTTTTTGTTTACGAACATCAACAATTGTGCGGCTTTTTTGGTTTTTTTTTTGGGTATATATACATATTATGTATTTTTTATGTATATATGGCTTGATAGGATCTATTGTGATAAATATTATGAGAAGTCATTGAACTGGAAATGTTTATTATATATTTTGTCGTTGTTGCCATCCACTTATTAGAAGAAAGATATTATTTTGAATTTAAGAAATTGAAATTAATTAATTTATTTTATTAACAAAACAAACTCTAAAAATTAAAAACCTGAAAATATATGCTTTAGGTTGAGTAAACTTTTTAAATTATCCTTTTAAGACCGGAGAAATTTTTGGTCGCAAAAGTTATTAAAATAGAATTTTTGTAATAATTGGGGACCTAAAAGAATGGACAAATTAGTAAGAAAAATTGTTGAGGTCTGTGAGACTTTTGAGCACACCCGCACGATTGTGTGTGTTTTTATATCATTGGAGTGAATTTTATTTTATTTTTCAAATATACAGCTTATAATTAATTATTAAATATATTTGTGTGATTTGAAACAGGTCTTATTTTTAAAAAAGGAATAAATATACGTCACATTTCTCATAGCGCACCTTAGAACGACTTGTACAGGTCTCCATTCTGCACATACGAGGATTTTTAATATTATCCACAACTGGAAAGTGTTCATAGCCGTCGTATCTTTTTATAATGCTGGGACTTTTCGCAGGAGGATTATAAAATTTCGAGCATTTTACTACTTTCACTATACCTCAATACTCTTCTTCTGTGGCGTCGAGTAGCAATTATAACCTCGGAAAGCTCTAGCCTAAATTTCAGCAGATCCATTCGGTCCTTATTTGAAATTTTGTTGGCTTTAACATCTCGGCTGTATTGCATCCATGAATTCACTACTGCCAAATCAAGAAAATGAAGTATACATTTGCATGTCCACTTTTGCGTCTTGAACCATGTAGGTACGGTAGCACTCTATCAATTGATCATTGGTTATATTTGCAAACCGCAGATGGACATGCGACATCTATGTAGCGCTTTTCAAATTTAGACCAGCGTTTTACAGTTTCTGTCGTACGAACACCAGAGCCCGTTGATGCCATTAAAACCTTATTGCTGTCCTTCCATTCGACAACAACAATTTTCGAATCAGAAGAAACATGCTCTGAACTTTCACCGCGCTTCAATTTACAGTTGTCTGTAAGATTTATTCCCTTGATTCGATTTGCTATGATTGTACCGGTTCCTTCAATTTTTAGTACACTCAACTTTTCCAATAAAGGAATAGTGGTGAAATACCGATCAAAGTAAACAAAGCTGTGGGGTGGAAGAGTTGAACTAATCTCAAAACAATCGAGGGTCCAAGACCAAGGTCAGTATGCACTAGTGGAATCGATTCACCCTGATAGGCTTCAAAGTCCAAAACTAAACCGAATGATGTTGTTAAAACAAAGTTTTTCAAACCCACAGGACGTAGTTTACTTTTTACATACTATTTTAATGAACCTCAATTATACTTCAATGCATCGAAACACTAAATAAGAGGATCTGAGCTTCGTGAAAGGTTATTCAGGTATAGTAAGGTAAAAATCATATATTCAAAAAAAAATTAGGATTCTTTCCTCTTTTTTCAATATTTCTTTGATGTCTTCTACAGCCATAAATTTTATTATCATTTTTGTACAATTCAATGGAATTGTGAAAGAAATTTTTATTTTTGTTGTAAATAAAACCGAACCCGCACGATGGTGCGGGTCCTTACGTTTCGGTCTATACATGTATGAATGATTGTTAAAAACTCAATCATGTCCCCAATTTACTATATGTGTTAGTGGTTATATACTTATAGCCCAAAAACAAACTGAGTGTAATCATCAAAAGCCACCTCATCACATATTCGAATAAATATATAATTTTATAATTTATGAACTTCAACTACAAAATATCGCAGAAGTCTTATACCCACATTTAAGGCATTTAAGGACACACAAAAATCAACTGTGGGAAAAGGATATATAGATATTTTCTCTCTTGTACAACTAAAACAAAGCACGATTTGATCTTTTTCGATTTTTCAATTAATCAGTAATAGGATGAAAATTGAACCTTGTGGAACATTGCCATTCAAATATTAAATCGTGTATAGAATCGTGTATACTGAAACAATTTGGTAAGAATAGATATGAGTTGTTATGCTAGTAGAGCTGGGTAATTAACAAAGATTTTGTTTGCTACCAATAATAATTTAATAATTTTTAAAGGATAATATTAGAATAAGTTATAGAAAAAATTTGTGAAGAATTTCAGAAGAATTTCCAATTCCGAGGTAAATAGATCGGAGACATTATCGTGTCTATAGTCAAATAATACAGTAAAAGAATATATCAAATCCACTTTTTAAAAACATCACAAAATATATATGTAGGCCTTTTTGTTATAGTTTTCTAAAGTAAGTTGTATAACATATATGAAGAAAACCTTTCAAAATTCAACTCCAACCATTTTCTTTTGTTATTTAGATTTCCGTTCGGTATAAACTGGCAATTCATCATGTTTAAGCAAACCAATTCAAAGAGTACTGCAGCAATTTATCAAATCTTTAATCTTCCATTCATTCATTCATTCATTCAGTCATAGCTATACTTCACTATTTCTTTCTCAGAAAGCACCGTTAAAACCACCTACATTATACTATCACTATGCACTCGGATCTAATGTGAATATTGTCAACAAAGAATTTAAGTCGCTAAACTACATTTAAATCCAAAAAATCCATATTTCATGCTTAAATCGAATGCCATTTGACACCGGTAAAACGTTTGTAGTAATGAGGAAGAGTCTGCCGCACTCTATAGTGTCTATCATAAGATAAAATAAATATCAACAGACCTACGTACATACATGCCTAGGTATATATTCATCGTTGAGCAGTATATTTTTATTTTTTATTGTTATTTATTTCTCCGCACTTTCAAACATAGATGGGTGGGTTGATGGAAATATCTTCAGAAACAGATTAAGCAAATATTCTCCATTCTCGAAGTCATAATAAAATATTTTATATTTGTTGAATAATCTCTTATCAAATTGATAGGAGGTTGCCTATCCACCCAACTACCTATATAACCAGTCACAATTGCATTTTACATTATATCTGGAATTCTTCAACTTGAAAAGGACAAAAATAAACTCATTGACCAGCATCGCAGTAACAGCGATAGAGAAAAAGAATCACAAAGAAGAACACCATCCAAGTTAATACCATCATCATCCAGAAGGAATGGAATTTTTGAATGTGTCTCCATTGATGATGATTGGAAGGAAATTTGCATTTTAAAGTCGTTTCAATGTTGAGTATTCAACTTCTTTGATTGCTGTTGGACAGCGTTAAGCGGTCACATTCTAGTGGTTAACACATTGAATTAGCAGTGTCAAACACCTTAAAATTATTAAAAAAAAAAAAAAAGAAAAGAAAAGAAGAAGCATTTTTTGTTCTTTTTTTTTATATATATATATATTTTTCAGACAATTTTAATTTTCTTTATTACACCATTTTCTGCGAGCTTTATTGACATTTTTAAATAAAATGCCTTCGTTGAGTGAGTTGACTCACTCCCAGAAAACGAAAGACTTAAATTATTTAAGCGACGAACTTAAAAGTTATCGTAAATCTGTGAGTATTTTATTCTGGTTAAGTACCCACTTAATCGGAATTCTTTAACTTCTCAGTTATTGGAGTGTTTTTTTTTTTTTTGGGAAATTGCAGAATATTTAATTTACTTTTGAATTATTAATTTCAAGATAAAATAATATATAGTATACATATATAAGTACATACATAAAAGTCTGTAGAAGGGAATTTATGAGTTCATCTAAGCCTCGAATCTTAAATTTAAGATAGCATGTCTGGCATGTTTTGATTTTTTACTAATATTAACTGTAAGTGCAAGTAAACTTAATAATGATGAAATTTTAAGTGATGCACCTGCATGAAGCGCACTTCGAAATGAACGTCAACTTTAGACATGTATGTTTGAAAATTAAACCGTGACAAGGCTTACTAGAGGAATTTTCGATAGTTGTTCTAGTTAATACTCTCTCATAGCAGAGAGGGTTATGAAAATTACGAAAAACAGGGTGAATTTTCAATTTATTTCAGACGACCTCAGCAACATTAATGATAATAATATTGACAATCCTCACCGGGACTCTTATACTACAATATCATGCCTTAAAACTCTCGACGACATAATTCCCGATAGTCAAGTAGGAAATACATATACATATATACGTCTGCAGTGATTGGCAATTCATGGGAATTTATCAGACATACTTTCGCGCAAAAATTGCTGAGCATTATATTCTGCCATCCCAAGCTACCCAACAATTTGATATGATTTTCGTTAATATTCCATCAACCCTTAAGGAGGTATTCTAGTCTAGAAATTAAAAATCGATTTTTTTTTATTTTCATATTTTCAAAGTTTAACTATTCAAGAGGATTTTTCAAATTTGTATCTTTATATTTAGTGTTTACTTGCATCCAGCTGCTAACAGTTGAATTCTAACTTCCAAACCACGTGGACGTATGGACTTTAAGGGGTAACGCCTCTGTAACGGCTAAAAAAAAAGGTTTTTTACGAACTTTTTCTCGCAAAACTAAAGGTGTATGAAAAAAATCTTTCAAGGGTATTATCGGGCATACACTGAACTTTATTGATAAATTTTTGACAGCGAAAAAAAAAACAAAATGGCGGCTTCACAGCCATCTTGCCGGGACATGTTTCGGAGCAAGTTTGACGCGCTTGGTGGCGACCTCCATTTTCAAAGGAAAAAAAAATTTCTCGCACGGGACCTAGAGGGTTTAAGCTATTTTTTAAGCCAATAAAAAAAAAACGATTTTTCAAAAAAATTACAGTGGTGTTACACCTTAAACGAGTTTTTCTCGAAACTGCCTTTTTCAAGACGATGCTAACGATTTCTCAAGTTCTACTGGACCGATTTACTTGAAATTTTTTTGAGAGTCTTCTTTAGAGACTTGTCTATGTCCGGAACTAGCCGCATCCCAAAATTTCAATTTTTACTATTTGTAAAAAATTCGAAAATGTCAAAAAAATGGTACAAAAATTGCTTTTTTTTTAGGCAGCGGCCATTTTGTGAAAAAAAAATTTCAACTTTTCCCTAGTTCCGGACATAGCGACATTATTCTAGACTAATAATCTTTTTAATTTTTTTTTTCGGATTGCTAGGCGAGTTGGAATCGTGGGCATGATCACGCGCCAATTTTTTGAGGCCCCCACTACATCAGCTGCTAATTTTTTGAATTTTTAACTTTTTTAATTTTTTAATTTTTTTCTGTATTCTTGCAATGTTAATAAATAACTCATAAAAAAATGGATAGAAAAATATTGGTTGCCTTTTTTTTACGGCACTTCAAAAATCACCTAAAATTCGGGCCTCTAGACTAGAATACCCCCTTAATATAATATCAGACACGTTGTCTCTCTGAGCAAGGTCCATGCATCAGCTCATCGCGGAAGTAATTGACGTTAAGATAGACAGCTACCAACTGCCTAGACTTAATCGCACGTACAACAGAGGCAGTCAGATTCATAGTCAGAATCTTTCCTGAGCATTTAAAATATATTGTCCTTAATGTGTAGTCCTAACTTCCCTGTAAGGATTTATGGCGGGGTAGATTAACACTCAGGCTTTTTATTTTGGCCTTGATTTCACAATTGTCTTGGTTTTGTCTTCTTTTGGACATACGAGTATATTGATTAACAACTTTTATGTTTGATATGTTTTTGTTGATTATTACAGCTTCGCGCGCGACACTAAGCTGTTTCCGAGGCGGTTGTTTATTATATGTTGTTTAGGAGGGTGAGACGGGAAATTGGGATGGGTGTGGTTGATTAGAATGAGGAGCTCTGGAGCTTGGACCAGGTATCCCTGTGAGGGTCTTCCTTCTCTAGGCAGTTCCTATGTGCGGCATCCTATTATGATGACGGTGGCTGATGTTCCGCAGATCTATCCTCGATGATGGGGTACCTTTGCTGCAAAAGAAAGTAAATCTTTCGCCAGTATAGTAAATGCCCTTACTCTCAGGGTTGACAAGTTGAAGAGGTGAGATATACCTGAATTCTGCAGGTGGAGTGGGTGCAGGCAGGTTGAAGATGAGAGGGTTTGGATGATGAGGAAGTTTTTCCATATGATGTTGGGCTTGCAAGACAAGGTAACTGTCGATAGGGAGGATTTTTGCTGCCTCGTATAGCTTTTTGTTGGGGTAGTACTTATTATCTGCCCTTCTACGAAGGCCAATGCAAGAACGGAGTACTTTCCTCTCCAGAATTCCGAGGTTTTTCATGTAGGTTGGCGAGATCGTGTGCCATATTGGGAAACAGTATGTGATGGTTGGTCGAATTAGTTGGTTATAAAGTAGGAGCTTGATGGGGACGGACAGCCCATTTGGGATGTTGAGAAGTGGGCTCAGAAGGCTATAGGCAGCTTTTGCTTTTCTTAGAGCATATTGTGCGTGAGGGTTAAGCTTGTTCAAGTTAGAAAAAAATATACCGAGGTATTTGGTTTTTGTGGAGGATGTTATTTTTTGGTTATTGACTTCAATGTCAATATTTTTAGCCAAGGTGGCTATGTTTGCTCGGCTAGTAGTAGCTAGTTTGCGGATGCAAATCATTTCAGATTTGGCAATGTTTATTTTTATACCCCATTTCTTGTAGTAGGCCAAACTGGACGGCAATATGCTGCTCCACTTTCCTCGCAGCGAATTTTGGCGATATTGAGCGTGCATATGAGAGCGAGTCGTCTGCGTAGAGCAGTGAGGTGGAATTGTGATCATTTGGCGGTTGATCTGACGTATAGTGGTTGAACAGGATTGGGCCGAGTACTGAGCCCTGAGGGACTCCCGCTTTTAGAGATAGGGTAGCTGAGTTGCAGTTTTCAAGTTTTACTGCGAATATCCTTGAAGACAGAAAGCTGTGAATAATTTTTGTTAGATGTGGTGGGAAGTTTAGTTCTAACAATTTGAAGATGAGGCCATTTTTCCAGACAGAGTCAAAGGCTTTCTCGACATCCAGGAAACAGGCTCGTGTGTACTCACCTTTGTTGAGAGCTGAAGTTGTGTCAGTATGAAATTTTAGTAACGCATGTGAAGTTGAGTGTTGGGCTTTGAAGCCGAACTGGGAGTATTGGTGGATGCCTACATCATAGCATGTGTTCACGATTTGTTGACGTAGGAGTTTTTCGTATAATTTTCCGATGTTGGAAAGAAGAGATATAGGTCTGAATTCTTTCAAGGCTTTGGAGTTGGGCTTTTTTGGTATTGGGACGATGTTCGCAATTTTCCATGAGTCTGGAAAGTAAGCGTTATTCACGCAAATGTTAAAGAGTATGACCAAGAATTTGATTGCAGGCGATTGCAGATTTCTGATGATTTTGTTTGGGATCTTATCAGGACCTGAAGATTTCTTGCCCTTAAGTCCACTTATAAGTGTAGAAAAGTGAACTGGGTTTGTGAAAAGCTGCTGATCGTGGGGACTTGAGGCAGGGTTATCAGCGCGTACAACAGAGGTATGGATCTTCTGATATATATATATATATATATATATATATGTAAATATATTTGGTTTCCACATTACGTTCAAAAACAATAGCTGGAAAATCCCAATCATTTTGAGATGAAAATTCTGGTGATGGCCCCATTGTTCTGTATGGACAGACAACAATCTTGTGTTACCTACTTAGCGACTCAGTTAATCTGGTCACCAGTCAATTTTCTATAGTAGGTAAATAACGGGAGATTTTGACATTGGTTTCCATCCACCTTAGCAATAAACTTTGCAATCTTTTCATTGGACGAGAGGACTAAATCAATTTAAGGCTATAATTTTCAATATTTGAATTATGTAGATTAGATTACATTTGTGGTGGATGTGCAGACGTTGGCCTCGCATTCACTGCGAATAGAAAGATGTATTGTGAGTCCCCGTTAAATTTACTGCCTTTTGACGTTTAGACTGTTAATAAAGTCCAGAAACATTCTGGGATTGAGATTCCATACGTATAGTTTGGTGGAGGAAAAGTATGTTCGAGGTAGAGTAATATCCGCTGGCTAAAGCGCTTCGCAGATGCAGAGCAGGTGCTTCGAAGTTTCGTGAACATCCTGATAGAAGCGGCAGAATGAAGTCGCAATCAAGCCCATCTTGTGTGATACCTGAAAAGTGCTCTGTTCTTTTGTTTTTCCACCAGAGGTGTCGATAAACTTGTTTGCCTGACGAAATCCTTGTAGTCTTTCCCAATAAAGGGATTTTTGATTGTTCTCCCAGCTGTTTAGGGTATAGCTCTGAGGTAACACTTTGAACAATATTTGACTTAGGAGCCAGTTTTAATTTTTATTCATTTTTTATGTTTATTTTATATTACAGGCTACTAGATTCGGTATGTATTTAGGACAGTTAATTGCCAATCTTAATCTGAGATTGCTCGCGTTATGTTTTTTTTGTTTTTTTTTTACTTTAATTTTTATTTAGTTTTTCAATTTTATTTGAAAGAATTACAAAAATAAATAGCCAAAAACGTAGTTTTGAAATTTTCTAAGCTGTTTAACAAGCTCAAGTTCCAAGTTCGATATTTCCCTTGTAGTAGTTCTAATATGATTTTATACTTATTTTCGCTTAACCCTAACCTAAGACCAGAATCACATTTGCTTTTAGAATTTTAAACTCTCAATCTATGGGCTGCTCTTTGATAATTTGTAACGTTCAAAGTTATCTACCTACACACATACATATTACATGCGGGGAACTTGAATGAATCCCAAAGACTTGATTATTGATCATCGATCAAATACTCAGCGGCATCCGTTGCCTCGGCGGTGGATGCACTCATCTTTTTCTCTTATTTATTTGTTGAACTCTAATTTATTTTTTTGTTTTTATTTTTTCCTTCACTTGAAAAGCAGAAAGCAGCATATACTTTTACTTTGTTTAATACTGCGATCACGAACAATTTTGTTCGGAAATTAGCTGAAAAACATGACAATTAACAATTTAGTGCGGTCGGGTTGATCGCTAAGTTTCATCTGTCACTTATAGTTTATGTTAGTGAACTGTTAGATATATATATATATATATATATATATATATATATATATACGAACATACTTATATACATACTTATCTATGTCTCTAAAAAGCTGAGTTTCAATTTCTTGTCTTATGAATTTTTCTATCTTTTTGCCGCATGAACACAAAATATTTTGAGATCGTGATTAACTTAAAATTGATCTTCGCCTCCTTTTAAATTAAGTGCACGCGCGCTAAATACACCTAAAGGAAGATTTTGTTGTTGTTGGTGGTGCTGCTTTATGCCAGTTATGTTTTTTAATTTATTTGTTTTTTTTTGTCTCTTTTTTTTTTGTTTTTTTTTTAATTTGACTTGAGGAGAGAAAGGCGGACAGTATATATCTGCTCATGATGGGAAATATACTTCAGAAAATTTCATGGCCAATGACCGTGCATTTGTGATTGATGATGTGCTGTACTGATTGAAATTTTAATTTTTATTATCACGATGATCTGTCTATGCCAAACCAGCTGAATTTTTAACTGTATTATACGGGAAATGGCGATCATCATGATCATTTATCCTGAACGATTATTGATATTCATATACATGTGAATAAATTTGTATAAAAAAAACAAAAAAAAACCAGACCAGCTGTAACTACAGTTGCTAAAGAAAAGATAAATTTATGAGCATGTTCAGTACAGGGTGTCTCAGAACGATCCAACTATTTCAAACGATTATAAAAAAAGGAACTTATTTTAAATGTTTATTTATAGATACCAAAATGTATACAGTGAACGAAATTTTACATTTTAAATATTACATTGGTTAAATGATGGCCGTTTCTTTGGGGACACTCTTTGCGGACATTATCGAATACTTTTTGAAGAAGTTGTTGTGGAATCAACTTTATCTTTTCTTCAATAGTTTTTCTTAAATCTGCCAAACTGAGTGGATTATTGTCGTAAACAGTACTCATAAGATAACCCCAGAGGAAAAAATCAAGTGGGGTTAAATCAGGGCTCCGTGGTGGCCACTCACATCTTCGCGAAATCACCTTTTCGGGGAACAATTCGTGCAGTGCTGCCAACGATTTGGTAGTGGTATATGTCGTGGCTCCATCTTGCTGGAACCATGAGAGGGAATTATAATGCTCACATTCTTGAAGTTTTGGACCAAGAAAAAAATCCGTATCATCTCGATATAGCGCGCCGAATTCATCGTAATCGCTCTGCCTCTATGGTCTTCAAAAAAGTAAGTTGTTGAATTGCTCTCTGAACAAAATCGGCAATTTTGACGATTCACATAACCATTCAAATGAAAATGGGCCTCGTCGCTAAAGAAAATGTTGTCAAAATCGCCGAATCTCTCTAACATTACGTTCACGTAATTAAGTCTTAAAACATAATCGTTTTCGTTCAAAGCCTGTACAATCTGAATTTTGTAGGGCTTAAGTTTTAAATCGCATCGCATTATGCGGTGAATCGTCGCTCTAGATAGCCTCAATTGTGATTCTCGCTTCTTAATGCTAACACGGGGCTGTCGACTTACAGAATTCGCAACCAACTCGATGTTTCCAGGGGTTCTTGCTGTTCTTCGACGACCATGATGAATCTCGCCTATTGTGTTTCCAGTATCGTTGAATGCCTGAATCCAAGCGAGAGCAGTGGGGTTATACTTGGGGATTCTCTAATATTGCGCAATCCATAATGTAGTCGAAATAGCCGACGAACGCGAATGCGCGACCGATCGTTCTCGAAATACGCCCGCACGCAAAACGAGCGTTGCTCTCACGTGTAAGGTATGGTGGCAACTAAAAATGTAAAGGCAGGTCTTGTAAGAGACGCTACTCTCACCTCCCCACCCAGCTTTATTTGCGTCTCGTTCATTCTCGAAATAGTCGGGTCGTTCTGAGACACCCTGTATTATATTATTATTATATGATTTTAATTTTTTTTTTTTATTTTTTTTTTTTTTTAATTTTCAAAGATTTTGTTTTTAAACTTTTAAAAACATTTAGTTGCCTTTGGTATCTTAAGGCAATAAAATTTTTATAAGTTTTGTTTAAAAATTAATTAATTAATTCATCCATACATTTGACTACTGACGTTTAAACGAGCATTTGTATTGAACTTATATTAAATTCGATAGATCTTCGGTTTGTCATGTAACGTCAGTATTAGTTTCGTCAACTCTAAATATCTCACTGATTTTATTGAGAACACTTCCTGGAAATATATATAAATATCTACGAAGAAAAAAGAATAGGGTTAAGGAAAAGAAGCCTAAGTCTAAGATTCCTACATAAAATTGGATGACGATGACTTGAAGGAGAAACTGATCCGAAGGGGGTTGGTTCAGAACATAGCAACAAATACTGTTCTTTGGCACTTGATGAGAATTGCGTTATTAGCGATACAGCACAACTGGCTATATTTTTACGTGTTATTGACACCAAATTTAATATTACCGAAGAACTGTGTTAACTGATTCCAATTGAAAGGGACTACAACCGGCAAAGACCTGTACGATGAACTATAAAGTCTGTGTTGGAAAATTTTTCAATTTTATTAGAAAAGATTATTCGTATATCGACAGATGGAGCACGAGCTATGTCAAGCATGGAGGTAGGAGTATCGGGAAGACTATTTAAAGACATTATAAGAAGGTCACAGGAAGGGAAATATTCGTTAACCACCACTGCATAATTCACCAGGAAAAAATTTGTGTGCGAAAAGATTGAGTTTGTCAAACGTCACAGAATCAATAATAATTAAACTAATCAATTTTATAAAGTCGCGCGCATTAAATTACCGTGAATTTAAAGAATTCCTGAAAGATTTAGAAACTGAATATGGCGACATGGTTTTTAATACCGAAGTACGTTGGCTTAGTAGAGGTGCAATACTAAAAAGAATATACAACTTAAAAAGCGAAATACAATTGTTCTTCGATATGAAGGATATGCGGCCTTTCCTCATTTTGGTGATAAAGAATAGATGTGCGATTTTGGGTTTCTTATCGACATGACTCAGCATCTCAATGATCTTAATGTGGAACTTCAAGGCAAATGACAGTTTATTCACACAATTTGTATGATAAAATTCAGGGCTTTGAGCGCAAATTAAAATTGTGGAAACAGCATCTTTTGCATAGAATAATGTGTCTCACTTTCCACATTTAGAAAAAGAAAACGTTACTACTTCTCAAAAATACGCACAATATTTATAGACTAAATTTAAATCAACGAATTTCAATTACGATTACAAATGTTCAAAGCTGAGAAGACAGCGGTTTCCATGAAAATGTTTTCCTCGCCATTTAATATCGATGTGGATACAGCTCCCGAAGACTTTCTCAAATGGAAGTGATTGACATGCAGAATAATACCGATTTAAAAAATGTATTTTTCTCAGTAACAACATCGAAAATGTTTATAAATCTTATGTGAGCCCTGAGAAATTTCCGTTTTTGACGAAATGATGTCTCTGTTCGGAAGTAGGTACGTATGTTTGCGAACAATTATTTTCAACCATGAATTTAATCAAAAATGACCACCGATCAAGACTGAGTAATGCACGATTAGAAAGCTGCGTACGGCGTGTAGCTACCTCATAAATTCATATTTATCAGCTTTTGTTTCGAAAAAAACAGTGCCAAATTTCTCATTAAAAATTTCAAGTAAATTCGTTTTTCTGTTCTTTTCTTGTTTGTTTTTATTTTGCATTAAAATTTGTACATGAAATCTTTTTTTTTTTTTAATTTTATTTTTTTTTATTCTAATGTTTAGTATAAATAAAGTTTTGTAAATTATTCATAAGCGTTACTTTATGTGCGGCCCGCCAAAAAATTTTAAAATTTAAATTGGCCCGTTGATTAAAAAGGTGGCTCACCCCTGATTTAGATCATTCGATTGGAACCAATATAAGCATATTGAATAAAGGTAAAGGTTTGATAGAAGTAGTTTTCAAAGCTCAAACAGTCCAGATTGAGGCAAAACTTTGTGGAAAGCCAGATTTAGGACTTCTCAAATTTAAGGTGACTTCAGCCTGTAATTGGAACATTAAGAATTAGCTCTGCCTCTAGCTAATCAAAAGTTGTGACAAATTTATTTGTGAAGTTTGTGGTTCTCAAATAATACGGTCTCTAAACCTCTATTTTTTAATTGACTATCAGAACCAACTCAATACATGGACACGTTTAATAAATATACATCACTTAGTCGGTGTTAGTATTAGTATGTTACACTAAACATAGACCAAACACCAGATGAAATGTCAGGCAATGCGACATAGAACAAAAAGATAAAAAACTAAGCGTTTAAGAGTTGGCGAGCAAAAGTTGCATCAGCAACCGTGCGACGTTTCTCAAGCGAGTGCATATTCAAAAGCTGCAAGCGATCCTCATAGGGTGGAAGAATCAATGAGCTATTCCGGGGTAGGTCCCTAAGAGCTAAGAGCAAAGCGCAGGAAGTTTCGCTGAACAGACTCAATACGGACGATGTGTGTACCGTAAAAAGGAGACCAGACCTGGTTAGCGTATTCAAGAAGTGGTCTCACAAAGCAAGTATATAAACGTAATGCTATGGAGGGATTTGAGAACTCTCGGGACCAACGTTTATAAAGCCCAGCATAGAACTACTCTTAAATAGCATGTGGTTTATGTGGGAGTTAAACTTCAATCTATGGTCACATTTGACACCCAAGTCACAGACTGAACTAACTAAGTTTTCAAGACTCTAGAGATGGAATGGCGGCAATAGATTTGGTATGTTCTGTTATCCAGATATGACTCCGTCCATTTTAGGAACGTTGTGGGAAACCCATACTTTTCCATTTTAAACAGTATCACGTAGTGAGATAGCTTGTCGAAAGCTTTACTAAAGTCTGTATAAATACAATCTGTCTGGTAGCCTTTTACAAACCCGTGAATGGTATCAGAGACAAATTCCAATAAGTTAGTGGTTGTAGATCTTGCCCGAAATAAACCCATGTTGGTTTAAAGAGAGCAAATTCTTGCAGGAAATCGATAACGGAGAGTAAATGATAGATTCGAATAATTTGGGCAGACAAGATAATTTTGCAATAGCCCTATAGTTAGAAATTTAATTTGTACTACCTTTTTTGTGAATAGGTATGATGAAAGAATTTTTCCATAGCTGAGAAAAACAACCACTATCGTGCGATTTTTGGAATCATCACTAGCAGAATCCTTGTACCTCATGGTATTGGGGTAGTTGTCCGTTTTTTTCATCATGTTAATAAACTTAAAAAATTTACGTGGGTCACTAAATAATTTCGCACGCATACTTTGAATATACTCGTCATAGAGTGAAGAGGAAAGTTCTTTGAACTCATTATATGATGTGAGGAAGTTGCTGTTACTTATAATGTCCTTGTCCCTCATATAACTTTTCCACAATTTATTCTTTTTATTTTTAAGACGCTTCAGTTCTTTATTGAATCATGGTGGAGACGCTTTAGAGGCGCTGAAGCTCGCAGGGAACGTGAGAGGAAAACAAATCGAAAAGAATTACGTAAAATTTAGAAACGTCTTCGTCAACATTATTGCTAGCCAGTAATGTGTTAAAGTCAATAAATGTAAGTCTACTGGAAATTTCCGAAAAGTTAGCCTTTCTAAAATTGAAAAAGTATTCTGTTTCGTCACAATTTGTAAAGTTTTCGGTTTCATAGCAATATGTAATTAGTAGTGGGGGGTGGGGGTGGGGGTGATATTTGTCAAGAGTAGACATTATAACTGGGCTAGGTTCAACTAATAGGTAAGTTACCCGTGTCAGTAGAAAATAGCAGGTCTAACTGCGTACCCATGTCATTCTTAACATTACTGATTTGGCTGAGACCAAGAGATAAAATAGTGTCCAGGAAAAGTGATTCTCTTATTGTCAAGTTATTAAGTGGGAGATAGTCAACGTTTAATACCCATTGTATATTGGGTAAGTTAAAGTCACCAATAAGTAGTAATTCGTCAAGAGGCTCCATCTTACCATGGATAAAATTAGAAGTTGAAATTAGTAGGTCGTACTCGTATATGATTTAGTATATAAAATAAAACTTAATTCCTATGAGAGACACAATCACATTTGTTTTATATTGGCTCCCAGTCCCAAACGGGTAAAAAGATGTTAGATGGTTAGGCGGCAAATCCATGATAATAGAACTGCAAAATATCTATACTCAAATTAGCTATAATGTGGAAATCAATCAATTATTAATTCCTTAATAAATTCAGAAATGAATAAAATTGGATAGCTATTATTTTACTTTCAAAAATTACATCACAAAAATTCTAAAAGGCGACTAAAGGAAATGTAAGTATTCTAAGTATTTAAAACAATTGACTTACTTTGTTATTTATTTTTATTTTGTTTAAAAAAAAAAAAACATGAGTAATTGCTAAAACCTTTGACTTTAACTAAAAGACAATGAATAAAATTCTTAGAAGACAATAGGCCCGCATTATATATCAATATTCAAATTTCCTTGTTTTTGCATCAACAGAAAGCACGGATACCATGAACTTATGGTGCGCAGGTTAACCTTAGAAAACCCCGAACAAGTACTTACTCATGATCCGAGTCATTCTACCAATAAATAATCGAACTTGATAATCTATCATAGAGAATCAGAAGAAGACAAGAATTTCTGGTCGAACTTCTTTTGTCTTTTGGCTTAAGGGCAAAGAAGCCAATCGCTAAATACAAGAGAACTCTTAAAAGAAGGTATACCGAACACGATTAAACATAACATATGCATACATACATACATACATAGATAGATAGATCTTCGTCTATTCTCAAACGAGACGACTATATTGGACGACGACGACAACACCAAGCATATTTTCTTTAGCATCTTCCCTTTTTTTGCATTCTCATTACATTTTGTAGTACCTATATATACTATGTACACGTACTTTACATTCCTTTCATGTTATTTTCTATGTTCTATTTTATTTTCCGTTGATGTTTTTCACTATTTTTATTTATTAAGAAAAAATTACGAAAATGAGAGAAAAATTGTTTCATCTTTGGCAATTGTAGCGGGTTGTTTTTTTTTCTGCCCGATGTTATGTACGGTCGGCTAGATCTGGGGTTTTGTTGCCCTTGATATCCTTCGTTTACAAAGTTTTCGTGACATGGCGTGCCGTGCATTTTTCGCACCGTAAGATATATTGCAGCATGAAGTATATAGTTGGAGGATGTTGTATGTCTTGTAGTTAATAAACTTTTTTTTGACATTTTAGTGATGGATTTCATTTTCAGAGAACATAAAAAAAATCTACAAAATACGAGTAGAATCAAAATTACAAAGAACTCTCACACAGCACAAATGTGTCCGTGGTATATTAATGGGAAATCCTGTTGGGCTATATAAATTGTCCGTAGGAAATCCCGTTCAGTCCCAATTAAAAACTTAGGAGATCCCTGGGAATGGCGAATGTCGGAGGTTCGGAGGTCTCTGGTAGATCCAATGCCCTTCCTACAGGATTTCCTATACTTAGGCACAGTTAGCACATTCAATAATATTAAATTCCTACTGTAAGCGTACCTAGGAGATCTTACGGATCTCCTAGTTTGTTTTCAGGATATGCGGCGGGGGAATATCTGTGGATATTGTTTGATATTTTCTAGAATTATAGATATTTTTTTTTATAGGTAGGCATTAAAAAAAAAACAAATAATGGCTGGATAGTATATGACACATGCACAAAACATAAATACAAAAATGCCTACAAATAGAATTAAGACTATAAATAAATAGAGTAGATGAGCTTATGAAGAGATGCCAGAAGCGTACGTAAAAGATATAGATTTAAGGAGCAACCAAGTAGATGATTACGAAGTTGCGAGATATGATCGAATCTCCTTAAGCAGAAGACGAATCTTGTGCAGTCGTTGAAAGCCACATTTAGCTTAGTGGAACAGGATGAACACACAAGTGAGGGAAAAGGATACTGCCATAGGAAAAGTACGGGAGAATCAAAGATTTGATTAGCATCGAACGTGTGTTCGTAGACAAGATTCCCGAAGACAACCACAGCCGACGAAGCCCACCATAAATCCTACCAGTCATATTATTGAAATGATCACAGCATTGCATTCTGGAATTGAGGAAGATTCCAAGATTTTTTACAAGACTCGAAAATGGTAAAACTGTGTTATTAAAAAATACAGGTGGAAGATCAGATACCTCAATTGCTCTGCGATAGAAGGCAATTCACTGCGACTTTCCAGCATTAAGCAATAAAAGATTGTTATCAGCCCAGTGTGCAATACTGCGCAAGTCGGAATTCAGTCTATCAATGCAATCCTCCGCCAGTCCTATTGGTCGACTGAGATACACTTGCACATCATCGGCATACAAGTGAATTTTACAGTCCACAACAACATTGGGGAGGTCATTTACATATATATAGGCTGAAGAGCAAAGGGCCCAGAATAGAGCCTTGAGGGACACCACAATTTAGAGGCAAAACACCGGACATACAATCCTTTACCTTAACCCGCTGCAATCTTTTGGAGAGAAAGCTGCGGATTAAGGACACAGCAGAGGGATGAAAAGGAAGTTTGAGGTCAACTTTTCAAGCAGATTGGAATGATTGACCATGTCAAATGCTTTGGAGAAATCAAGCAGGGCAAGAACACACAGATGATCCATGTCAAGCGAGCAACGTATATTATTCGTAACATTAATAATGGCTGTCTCGCAACTACGAGACTTACGAAAACCAGACTGGCAAGGACTTAATAGTTAAAGTATTCCAAATGATCAATTATTTGCTGTACCATCAATTTTTCCAGAACCTTAGAAAGAAATCCCAACAGGCTAATCGGTTGAAAATCACCGGGAACCTCAGCTGCATTTATCTTAGCCACCGGCTCAACTGTAGCAATTTTCCAAGCGGAAGGAAGGCAGAAGAATCCTGATAAACCTAGGTAGAATACCATCAGGCCCCACAGCATCAGATTTGACAGCACCAATTGCCACAGCAATCTCCCTGGCATCAACACATCTAAAACTAAAACAAGGCTGATCATTATTTGAGGGAAACATGAGGCGATTTAAACCCAGCTGTCCAGAACTCCGTGCAGAAAAGATAGGGAGAGAAGTGAAATGGGAATTAAGTATGTCAGCAAGAAGAAAATTCAGAAGCGAATAGAATTCTAATAGAGCTACACGCATGTAACTGGCTTAAATAACGCAATCCTCATATGCACTTTTTCAATATATATTTTGTTGTTTCGTTTTTGGTCTCCAAAAATAACAACCGGTAGCACACCAAGCGACAAGTTATCAGTATCAGAAAGCATACCGAAATAAATTCTGGAAGGTGAAAAAACGATTTTCCTATGTTTGTCTCAAAATTTTCTTGCACTTCCATCCCGTATATGTTTGTCCGTAAAATACTGAGAATTCAAATTCAAATTCAAATTTATTAATTAATTAAATTTACATATGAGCTTGCGCTCTTTTGCATGTAATAACTCCAGGAAAGGAAAGTAACAAAAAAAGAATATTAAAGTAAGTTGAACAAGTGAAATGATTTGCTATGGCAATTGTTACAGATATTATTATATATAAAAAGACAAATAAAAAGAAAAGTGAAAGAAGAAAAAAAAGAAGATACAAAAGTATAAAGCATTATATTACAAGCAATGAAGATAGGCATTAAATTAAATCGCCCAACAACATGGCGTGGTTAGAGGCTTATTTCAGCAAAGATGTGTAAATTATCAGTCATAGTCAGAGAAAAAATTGAAAGCATTAATTTTGAAATCGTTGATAGTTATGGATTGTTTTATACTGGTCGGCAGGCAGTTCCAAATTCTGACACCGTAAACGAAAAAAGATCTATCGCTCTGTCTGCAATTACTGCGAGGAATGACAAGTTGGCAGTTTCTCGATGATCTGAGCTGCTGAAGTTTACTGGACAAGAAATCAGGTTCAAGGGATCTAATTATCTTAAAGAGCATAATAGTCACATGATAATCAAGGTAATTATCCAAAGTACAATTTAAAATGCTGCGAGCATGCATAGAAATATGATCAAAACGACTCAGATTAAAAATGCATCGCGCACAGGAGTTAAAAGCCACATTTAATTTCCTTCTACTAATATTGTCGGTCTTGCAGTATACTACACTACCATACAGTACTCGTATAACCGGCAGAATTAAGAGTGATAATCAAACGAGTTCGGACCTCCTGTGCAGTAAATTTTGCAAAAGACCACAGCTTACGAAGTGTACCATACACCCTCCCTATCACTTTGTTAGTTTGTAGGGCCCAGGTTAGTGTGCGATTGAAGACAACACCAAGATTATTGACATTATTATTGGATTGCTTGGGATTTCGATGAATTCAACAAAAGTTTGTTTTCAATAGCCCAGCGAGACACCCTAGCAAGTTCACAGTTCATCAGCTCTACAACATCTTTCATACAAGTAGCAGGAGCAGATAAAGTAAGCTGAACATCATCGGCATGATATTGCCACAACGGATTACTTCTGGTAAATCATTAATGTATAATAAGAAAAGCAACGGTCCGAGAATTGACCCCTGTGGAACACCTAAGAAGGTAGGTCTATATCTGGAAGCATTCACAACCCTTTGGAACCTATCCGAAGGATAAAAAAAAATTAAATTAACTGCAGAACTACTAAAAAGGAATCGTGTTTTAAGTTTACTACATAATACATTAATATTTACACTGTCAAATGCCTTAGAAAAATCTACTAGTCGGGCATCCATATTTAATCTAATATTATCTACTAGGTGTAAAAGCGATGCAACTGTACTATGTCGTTGGATGTATGCTAATTGAACGAAAACCTTCCTTAAGTCGAGGATTAGGTTTTTTATTAATTGGAACAACTTTTGCATATTTCCAAGCATACGGAAATTTGGATGTCATGATACAGGTATTTATTATACACGGCAATATAATGCGTAGAAATCGCATGTCGATATTATCAACACCAATCGTATTGGATTTAATTGATTTAATGGCAAGTATAACATCAGAGGGAGTGATCGTATTAAATGTAAAACCATCAAAATTTAGTTCAATACATAATTCCTCCCCAGAGTTAGCAGCACCATTGAAACAAGGTCCTTGCACGAAAAATTCATTTAATACATCAGGGTCAATGTTGCAATAGGCCGGTGGTGTTTTTTTAACTCCAATATCTCTGATGTTTTTCCAAAGAGGTCGCGGAGGAAGCGCAGGGTCAAGTTTCCGAAAACAAAAGTCACGTTTAGCTGTGCGAATCGCTTGGGTAGTTTTATTTCGCACATATTTGAAATTTTTGAAAAAGATGTCCGTTTTATAGGTTTTCCAGAGTTCATTCGCATAATCTCGCTCACACATTAGGTTTTTAATACGTTTGCTCATCCACGGGGATCTATTATTGAGTAATCTGTTTTTTATAGGGACAAACTCGTTATACAAGGATACTACTATAGCATTAAAGTGGTCAACTTGAATATCAATATGTGATGTTTCATAGAAAGAATTAAAGGAGACCGTATCAATGCTACTATAGTTAGTCCTTCAATGTCAATGTTTTTAAAGTCCCTAAACACCACACGCAAACTGTTCCGTTCGACAGGAAAAGAAAAGCGTGCACATACTGCTTCATGATCAGATATCCCTGGCAATGGAAATTGGTAGTGATCAACCAGAAGATCAATTCGAGAATGTTCCGATATAGAGTAGTGAAGGATATCCCAGGGAATAAATCATGGAAAATTATACTAATAATTCGTAGAAATAAAGTCCTAAGTACAATACTGAACAATTCCTGTTTATCCCGGGAAAGTTATGAGATCTGTATAGGAAAAGAATGGAATGTTCCTGGGTAATTTTGTGCTGTATGAGAACCTAGAGATAAGTTATGGGTTACACAGCAAACAGATAACCTAAGTTATGGGAAACTATTGTAATAATCCTCCATAATTGCTGGCATACAATACTGCGAAAAACTATCGAATTTCAATATATGTATACATAATGTATGTTTGTATGTAAAATCATTCAAATTCCATTCGAGATGTTTTCGTTATCGAAAACATCCACTAAAATTGGCTAATTAAATCTGAAGCATTTATAATGAGCGGAAATTTGTCCAAAAACATATCATCCTCACATTAATGGATAATTAATAGACTCTGAAGATGCAGCGTAACAGGCCGCGTGTATAGACGCACCGGATACAAGAATTAAAAAGTTATAAATAAAGCGATTTATGGAAAATATTTAAAAAAAAAATAGAAAGAAAAAAAAAGTAAACTTCTAATTTATAACTGTTGTAATTAGCGTTTTGAAATCCAGATGTGTTTGACATTAATTATGTATAGTTATACATATGTATGCGTATGTTGTATACTTATGGAACTTTGAACTTCCTGTTATCGTCTTTACTGTTGGTCAGTTTTGATATCCATCTAACTATCTCTAGAAGCCACTAGAACAAATAACTGATGTGTGCGCAACTCTACACAACTAGTGAGAATTCATAAGAAAACATCATTTTACCTTCTTTTTTTTTGTTTTCGATCGATATCAAGAAGAGAAAAAAAAAGAAGTCGTGCAGCCGGCAGCCGTAAGGAGATATCGGCTCAACACTATAAGATTGTGTTATAGTGTGAAACAAAATGGTTCCTTGTTGTATTTTTTTTTTCGATTTTATTCTGAACTGCTTTTTTTTTTTTTTGTAATTGGTCTGTGTATGCAAGTTTTACTCCTTTTCTAGGCATATTTTTTTTTTACATTTTCCCATGGTGTTAAAAAGTATTAAATTTCAAAGGTATACCTTCGTGTCGTTATGCCTTTTTTTCTACTTTACCAGTTTTGCTTCTAATATCATACTGCGGCTACAGTTTTTCACACTTTTATTTTTCAAAATGGCGGAATTCAGCTGCAATATAACAAAAATATCAACTTAAGCCCCGATTCACTTTTATTGTCAAATAAATTTAAGAATTTACTGCCCTATTGCCTTCCAAGTTTAAAGATGTTATAGCAATGGACTTGATTGGGGGCCAATGACTGAATATGTACCCTGAATGTACGAATGTAATAGTTGAGAGTACAAAAAAAATATGGGTAAAATTTTAAGATGTTGTTTTTATTCCATTTTTTTTTTAAATCCCCTAAAAACTTTCTAGTTAAATTTTTTCATTGGATGGATCAAATATTTTTAATTACTCTGCCATTAAACGTATTTTTTAGGTCTGAATGGATTCGGTGAAAAGAAATAAAATCTCTTAAGCTCGTATATGGGAAGTATAGATATCTACAACTCTATTAAAAGTTTTGTACTTAAAATTAAAATTTAAATAATTTTTATGTGTTGGACCACCATCAACGATTGTTCAACTATGGGCTATTTAAAATGATGGCAATTAAAAGAGTGAAAAAATGGCACACGAATTTCAGAGTATTTCACATAATAAAGGAAGAGAGATGATGATGGCGATGATGATGATGATGGTATGGTAGGTACCTAACAAACAAAGCAACAAGCCTGAAATAGATTTCGTGGAATTGCGGTATAACAGCAAAAAAATGAATAAAAACTTTTTGTACATCGGTGGTAGACAACAAGAAGTTCGGATTAAATTTCTGATTTTTAAGTCGGGGTATGTTGTTGAGTTGGTATTTTTGATGACATTTGGTTTAGGTATGAAATTAGATACATTTTGTGTGAGAAATTGCGAGAAAGTAATTTAGACGATTGCGCTATTCTATAGAATACCTGCATGAACTTTTAAAATTTTTAAATTAATACTATCAAACAAAAAAATCAAGGGCACAAAGTAAAACTCCCCATCGAAGATTCTGAGGAAAATATAAACTTGGCTGTGGCTAACATTATATTAATGCTAAGCTCAGACCATAATTTTTCACTTTTTAATCAGTTTTTTTCTTATACATACATACTCATATACATATATACCATTGTTAATTTTAATTCAATTTTTGACCAATTAAATTAAACCTTTCGTCAAATAAATTAAACTTTAAGCCAATAAAATTCAACTTTAAACCAAAGAAATTCAACCTTAAGCTAAAGAAATTCAACCTTAAACCAAAGGAATTCAACTTTACTTCAAATAAAACAGACTTTTAGTAAATTAAATTAAACTGTAATTCATTTCAAATAAACTCTAGTCTAATAATAATAATTGCAGGTAGTGAAATTGTCGCTTTTTTATCGTGAAAAATGCGTATCCTTTAAATACCAAAATTAGGTAAAGAAATATAAACAAAAAATCACTGGTTCAATCAAATCGTTGGGATGTTTGAGCAAGGAAAATTTGATAATGTAAAAATACAAGTAGCGAAATCGTCGCATTTTTATCGTGAAAAAATGTGTTTCCTTTAAATATAAAAATTAGGGAAAGAAATATAAACAAAAAATCACCGGTTCAATCAAATCGTTGGGATGATTTGAGCAAGAAAAATTTGATAATGTAAAAATACAGGTAGCGAAATCGTCGCTTTTTTATCGTGAAAATGTGTATCCTTTAAATACAAAAATTAGGGAAAGAAATATAAACAAAAAATCACCGGTTCAATCAAATCGTTGGGATGTTTGAGCAAAGAAAATTTGATAATGTAAAAATACAGATAGCGAAATTGTCGCATTTTTATCGTGAAAAAATGTATTTCGTATAAATACAAAAATTAGGGAAAGAAATAAACAAAAAATTACCGTTTCAACCCAATCATTCGAATGATTTTTATGAAAAATTTTCTTCGGGGATGTAGCGTGATTATATAAAAACATAGCTGGGCGGCGAAAAGCTAACATTATTATTGTCCGCTTTTTATCGGAAATGCCGCCAAAAGGTATGACTTTATTTCTTAATATACACAAAAAGAAGAATCTTTGATTATTTATTTACAATCTACAAACATATATCCATTGCAATAGGCACAAATTTAATAATATTCAAATATTAGTTATATGTAATTGTAGGTAGACACAATTGTTACAATTTTTAGTACTGAAGATAACCAAATAATCGATAAATTGTCGTTTTTTATTCGAGGAGAAAAAATTCGGATTTTATCTCTTCTGTAAGGCTTCTGTAAGAATGTTAGTCAGAATTTTTGAATGAACCGTACAAAATCAAACAGATTATCTTGATTTGAATAAAAGGATAACACCTATATAAATCCGATGTACAGACTAGGTACTTTTGTATGCTGCTATTATTGTTATATTCAATCGAAGTAAGGAATAAACAGCACTAGGCACGCTTCTCAGGCCATGTAGAAATTACTTGACAAAGCCATTGATACCACCTACAACTTTACCTAGAGGATATTAATAGTGATAGTATATTGTTTTGTCTGAGTAGCCAACAACAGCTAAAGTTAAGAAATCACTATTGAACTACCACTCGACTAGTTTAATTCTTCTATTATAGAGAAGTTTTTATTTTTGAAAAAAAAAAAAAACAACCGCCTCGTCTAGGGTTTGAAACCAGGACCTTCCGCTTTCCGGACGACTGATCTTACCTCTGAACTAACGAGACAGATACTTTTCCCTCTTGTACTACTTAATTTTTATCTAGCCTATTAAGCTACAATCAAAACCTGGACGAGAAGATGTTTCTTTCCTTTTGTATTTATAACTTTATTTAGTATCGTTAAAAATAAATATTCTTAAAAATTCTTCTATTTTCCATCTAGGTATGACCGATTCTAAAAATAGTGAGTTCGATTACAGCATTAAAATCGTCTATTTTAATACATATAGGTACACGACAATCAAAGGTTAGTTAGTCTGTCTGTCACCGCATAAAAACTTATTGAAGACATGTTCAATTCCATCGAATACTTATGATGCAGTGAAGTCACTGATTTCATTAAACATTTTTGGCATATTTAATACCTAGGAAAATCTTTCACATATCTCTCTCTGTAAAGAAGTGTGGTATCAAAGCAAATGCAACCCCTGACATGTTATTCTACAAGAATTTGTCACTTATTAACACGCTTCCGGTATTTAAAGTATTAAGACGTAATTTCTAAATCGATCATTTCGATGCATTTCTTAGCACAATTTATACTGAATCTAAAATCATGAGAGGCCACTATCAAACTCACCTAAATTATGCTATTAGAACAAAATCCTTTCAGTCCAAATTGATCATTGATTTTTTGGAGAAATATTTGAATTTATAAAAAAAATAGTTTTTACAATGGTAGGTACTGTAATTTTACAACTTTGTACTGTAAAATATACTCTAGGGAAATCTGTCTGTTATTGGGAGCAAAGAATGTAGGTTTGAAGCATAAAGACGAAAAATAAAAATGAGTTATAATATTTAGTAACCTGATAATGCCTCAGTAGGGCGAAACGTGTCATTTTAATTTAAATCAACTAAAGTATTTTATTTACTATTTACAAAATAATAAAATGCTTCAACAAATGTCACCAAAAACTTAACTTAGTAAAATTTATTGAGAATTTCCGTTATATTTTAACAAACACAAAAATGTGTTAATTTGAAGGTGTAAGATTTTACATTAATCAAGCCCGACAAGTGTTTTAATTGTAATAAAAAAATAAAAATAAAATAAATTTCAATCTATATCCACCGAAGCAAGCAACATTGTTAGTAGATAATAATGGCATAAATTTTTCATGCGAGATATACATAATTTAATAATAAGTATGTATATAAGATGCAACATAATATGTATGTACATACAAAGTATAAAAATGGCCTCACAATAATAACCAGAAGAGGAGGAGATACCCTCTCAGATAGTGGGTACGTGTGCACTTATAATCATAATCATAATAATATGTATGAAAAGAACAAATAAGTAATAAGAACTTCTGGTGTTACACGCACCGTATCCAAACCAACAGAAGACTTCCGTCTAAGAGAAAAGGAAAGAATGAAAGCTGGGTTGGTTGGGCGCGCTTGTTGCGCATATCACATCGTCATCATCATCATCATCATCATCATCATCGTCATCCACAAAACGGTCAAACGACAACCTGTGCAGGCTTAGTACCTACTCTCTCAAAGAGGAGACTGTGGCATAAACCCAAACGTAAGAATCATTACCTTCAGCAGCATGAAAAGTTATTTACACCACAGAAAAACTACCCAGAAGAAGAGACCACAAAACAAGGAAGACTTCTTCTTTAAGATGATGGTTAAGAAAGTAGTGGGGCTCTTTAAGAAGTATACGTGTACCTACTGCGCGAAAAATAAAGAATAAGAAATTAAGAGGAAAAAGAAATTAAATAAAAAAGCAAAAAAAAAAACAGCAAGAACTAAAACAAGGAGAGGCTTCCTTGAACATGGAAGTCACTTGAAGTACGTTCGGGTTTGGCTAAAACATGGTTGTCCGATTTCCTCTAGAAGAGTGTCTTAAAATGAAGACCCCAATGCTTCTTTTACACGCCAGCCAAGCACTATTTGGCCCCACAGCTGAGTCCAAGAGACAAGAGTGAGGCTCTTCTATGTGGCGATGATGATCATGACATTGATGATCTGACGGCAAAACTGGCACTGCCTCAAGAATTGAATGGCCGACTTAAGTGTAGATGATATGATCATCATCACGGTGACGACTATCGGATGGTGCGATAGGAATAATGCTGACGCTGAGAAGAGGGCGGTCCTGATCAGAGTTTACTCCATTGGACAGATCACTTTTTTTTTTTAAACATTTTACATAGTTTCCGACTTTATAGTTTGGCGTATATTAGTGTGTGTTTTACTTTTTTTTCCACTCCCTTTTAAATCTGCAAGTTATGAGCGGACTATAATTTCTAATTAAAAAAAAAAAAATAAAAAAAAAAAATACGCACACACAGAAAAAAAGAGAGGAATGGCTCATTTATGAAATGTGTTGTGAGACTGACTGACATGCATGCATGGTTCTTGTTAAGTTGACAAATATTATAAACTGTGACATTAGGGGAGGGATTTTCTTAAGAACTTGTTCATCATGAATTTCTAGACTAGAGATTACATATGGATCAAGTACAACTTATGTAAACATATAAAATACATAAGTACCTACATTAGCAACTTTGTAATTGGATTGGCATGTAAAAAAACACCTTAAAATCATTTTTAAAATGGTAATATCTTACCTTTCTATTTTTTACTAATTAATTTATTAATTTGTACCGGAAAATGAAATAAGAGATAGTTTGATGATTGCTCAACGAATATCCAAAATATCTTGCTAGGAATAGAAAAACCCAAGCTCACATTTCTTTTGGTACTAAGGATTTCGCAAGCTTATGGGTTGGAGTAGAACGTATCATTCCACTCATTCCAAAAGAGTATGGTAAATCTACCCTTTGCATACTAATCCTATTTTTTTATCATAAATTGTTAGTTTATTAACCGAGCGAACTGATTCGTTCTACTCCAACCCATAACTTGCTAAATCCTTAGTATCACCAACCAGTTCACTCGGTAACTAAGCTATACGCGACCGTCTGATATTTTGAGCTGAAGGGTAGTTTTGTGCAGGAATCCTACTACTACTACGCGACGCACAAGGGCTAAGGGGTGTCCGTGGCTAACACGGGAAATACATACCATAATGGCTGAACGCAATTACTTATATAAGCGATATATAGTCACACAATCAGCTGAGATATACAGACGATATAAACTCGTTCGTGATAGGGGACCAATTGCATGATCAGGTCTTCTAAGCGTGCCTACTTTGGGGGTAAGCTGGACGTAAATTTACCTCCGAAGAAGTTGTGGCGAAACATACGCAATATGGGTATATATGGAAGTGATCCTCCAAAGGTAAGTGGAGATCCCAATATTTTTAATGACTTTCTTTTTTGTCACGAATTCCATGTCAGCGTCTCTGGCGTCTAGCGCTTCTACGGAAAACTTTCCAGTTGATGGCTTTGCCTTGCGGAATGTTGACGAAAGGGAGGTATTGCTGGCTATGTGTGCAATTAAATCTGATGCAACAGGGCCAGATGAGCTGCCTTCTCGTTTCATTAGAGCAATTTCCCGGTAAATAATCAAAGTTTTAACCCATTATATAACCACTGCTTAACGACATCTGAAAGCAAGCGATTACAATACCTATCCCCAAAAAGTCTTCTGCTTCTGCTCCAAGTGATTATCGCCCAATTAGTCTTCTTTGCTTCTTTGCTAAGGTATTGGAGAAGATTATGTATATGCAGACCATCGACTATATAAATAAAAACGGCTACTTGACTACAGTCTAGATTTCGTCCAAATCAAAGCTGTGAAACTGCTATGCTTAAAATTTCGTCGGATGTTCACGAAGCTCTAGATAATGACCATCATACAATTCACGTATTGCTCGATTTCAGCAAAGCATTTGACTCTATTAATCATGATAAGCTGCTGAAAAAGCTATCCAAAGGATTTTTTTTTCTCTTCATCTGCTATTCAGCTCTTCAAGAACTTCGTAAGCGGACGTGGCCAACTTGTAAAAGTACAGAGCTCTCTCTTTGAAGCGGCGAATTTATATAGTGGTGTCCCCCAGGGATCAATACTTGGCCCACTCTTGTTTAATCTTTATATAAATGACTTGACCGACGTAATCCATGACGCTGCAATACATCTGTATGCTAACGACACGTGCAGATGTATCTCAGCAGGCGAGCAGGATTGCGTATGCCGACTGAATGAAGATCTCCAGCGTGTGTATGATTGGTCTGTACAAAATAGCTTAGAACTAAATCCTGTTAAATCAAATTGTCTGGAGATCTATAGAAAAGACATTTATACTGATAATTTACCACCAGTAATTATAAATAATACCAGACTTCCCTATGTGGATTCTGCAAAGAGCCTGGGTTTTGAGCTTAATTTGCAGTTCTCCTGTTGCAACCATATCAGTGCTACAATTGGAAAAATATATGGGTGTCTACGGCGACTTCTAACTTACTTTCGCTTCATATGCGAAAAAAACTGTTTAAAGCGCTGGTAATACCCCATTTTACCTATGGTTGCGTAATATTCTCATCTCTGGACTCAGTGTGTCGTAGAAGACTCCTGGTTGCATACCATGACGCGTTACGCTACGTATTCAGGCTGCCTCGGATCAGTCACATATCGCCTTATATATCGACCTTGCTTGGTTGCCCTCTAGAGGGTTACTTAACCCAACGCAGATTAAAAGTTCTACATAAACTTATATGCAACCGGAAGCCATCGTATCTTTTCGAGAAACTGAATTTCTTGCAATCGACTGGACATAAGAATCTTTTGATCCCTCGTTGCAGGTCGCGGTATGGACAGCGTTCTTACTTTTTCCAAAGCATTCGCAAATGGAATATTTTATCATGTGATGTTCAATGCACGACTGTCGGCAGAACTTTTGCAGAGCTTATTAAATCAGCGGATATTTGTTAAAAATCATTGGCAGTTTGAGTGTCTCTCAGTTTTTAGTCTATCTCTTTTATCTATCTTCTATTTAATCTCTGTACAATATTACTCTCTCTTCTTTTTCATATTGTATTAGTTTAGTGTAATTTAGTGTATTTTATTTTGTTCTTGCTTGTTCCTTAGTTTTAATTTTAGTTTTATTTTTCATTTTATACTTTTTCTTTTTATAATTTTCTTTTTCCCTAATTCACTTTGTACAATAAGATTTTGTAATGTTTGTATGGAAATAAATGATTATTGTTATTGTTATTGTTACATTTATAACAGTTGTGATGCTTTTCACAGACGTCATGAATCTTTCTACTTTACCATGATATGATGCTGAAAACTGCTATTCAGGATGAGACTTAGTGTCGATTTGGCCCCACTTATAATCCTGGGTACACTACGGAGCTCATCAGCAGTTTTCCTAAATGGAGTCGTTTACCGTACTTGGTTAAACACCTATATTGAGAAGTGATTCAACACACGCTAGTGGAACATGAGGGTATAGATGAATGAATTTATCTACTACTTGAAAATTATTTAAATTGGATCCATAATTTTAAATAAACCCCGAATCACCGAAGAATATTGTTCAGTCCTTAAATTACTGCATTTAGCTGGCACATGAAGTATAATAAAACTAGTTGCTTCAACGCAGGTAAAAATGAGAACTTACTTTATTTGTAAAACATTCCGGGATTGTATTAATTACTTTATTATCCATGTCATACTTTTCCATTGAAATCCCATCGAGACGTTATGAAAGATGTCACTTTAAATATACGCGTGAAAAGGCTTACTTGTCTAGTTTGCAGTAAAAACACAAAAGAAAGACAAGGAGATGGAAGCGAGGTGCATTGGCATAGACTTGTTCTCGGTCGCCCACTTTAGGGATGCGGCTGGGAAGACCTGTGTTACGCGATCAGGCGTTACTAATGTCATTTTGCCTGACTCCAACCGGTACTATCCAGCTCCAACTCCGATGTTAAAGCCCTCCAGAAGGTATCGCTGGACAAGCAATTATTCAGAATTCAGGGGAGAGGGAACGGCCCTTGAGGGAGGAAGGACTATGATGGGCGATCGGGCGGTTCTAATGTATTTTACCTCAACCAGAATCATCCAGCTTCTGCTCTAGTGTCTGGAAAGAAATTCTTGAACTAAGGATTAGTCGGTTACCCTCCTTCCTAAAGAAGCTGAAGTTTAGAAGTAACAAGGTTGGAATGCAACCTCCGCTTTTAAAGATTAACTCATAGGGATCTCTTTTACTGACATAGATTGAAGCGCTAATATATACCATGTACTGGCCATCGATGCTACTGAAGATATTTGAGTTTATCTACAGTTTTGAGTAGCACAGGCAGCATGTAGGTTATTGAGAATGACTTATATCACAGCGGAGAGCAGAACGTGTCTCGAAAATATCACACCATGTTATCTCAGGGGCATAGGATCCGTCTCTAAACAATTATGGAAAATATATTGCTATACTGCTCAGTAAGATGGTCATGTGGAAGACGGAGAAAACCGCTGATATCATGATGAGATTGGATTTGTAAAAAAAAAATTTATAGATACTGATGACCCAGAAAAAGGATCTAAACTGGTAGTACACTCATAGTATCCGTAGACGAGGAGAGTAGTCTTTGCAGCAGTTGAAGACACCGACAGATAAAATAAATTCTTAACATTACTAGCATTCAACGAGATTGGTGGAAGGAAGATGATGTCGTCAAAGCCATAGGTACCCGACCTCGTAAAAATACAGGATTATAGTTGTCCAAACAAACCACCAAATATCAAATTCATTTGTCGTATATACATACATAGGATGCTAGCCGTAGTCATGTAGCAATCTTGGGTAAATAGCGGTCAAATATCGGGCCTTCGGGAAGCTGTATATGAAATTATTTGTAATACTGAAGAAAGCAAACCACGAGTCTTTACAGTAATTTTTCATTATCGGGCAGGGCGAAGAAATGTTCGATGAGCTCTTATAAAAGTAACTTTAGTAGTGTCCAAATTTGTATAATAAGTAGGGGAGCGTCGTCAGGGTTGGGACACCCTTTTGGCTTTTACCCATAACTTGGATGAATTTGGTCAATCAAAGCACATTTTTGGAAAGGTATGGGAAAACCGCACACTTTTGCTGAACATTGCAGATTGATTGGGTGAAAAGTGGAAAAAACTATAGGGATCTAGGGTGGCCAATTAATTAATTGAATATGACCTGAATAAATTAATTGAATGGAATAAAAAGCCGAATTTGTTACATTTTTTCTGTTTTTTAGCTTAATTTAAATTGCACATTATTCGAAATTGCATTTCCGTCAAATGTCGTTATATTGACACACGTCAAATACACTTCCCTCGTGCATTGTCCTAAAGCGGGCTTTTTCTGCACTTTTTTTGCTGGCATCTTCCTTTAGCTGGGTGTTTAATTGGCGGACTGCGTTGGGATTGGTACTGGACGTTTTTGGGGCGTCTGCCAAGCAGTGGGTCAATCCTGACTACACAAAGTGGCCAACCTTGACGACAAGCGCCATTGTCGACTCACGTGACACCACAACCAAACATATTACAGTATTGAATATTCCTCTTGGTTTATTTTCAAGCATGAGTCATAACACAATCACAATGCTTATCTTGATGATGCCAATTTTCTCCTCACTTTCTGGCCTTATACATATAAATTATTATATATAATTATAAGAAGGGGTTGCCCGATTTAGTCCATTTCTGAAATTTTATTCGCTATTAGTATGAAAACACAGTGTACCAAATTTCAGCTTTCTATGTCGACGTGTTCTCAGGTAGTGTCCAAATATATCGTGGAAAACGAAATTTTTGTATGGCAACCCCACGAAGGAGTTGCCCGATTTGTCTCATTTTCGAACTTAATTTTACTTTTTTTTTTTTAATGTCCGTGTACAAAATTTCAGCTTTCTAGGTGAACGCGTTCTCGAGTTATCGTGCGCACAGACAGACAGACAGACAGACAGACAGACAGACGGACGGACATGCAAAAATCAAAATAACTTTTAATATTATGCGTGGGTGTCCAATTCATTTTGCTCTACCATCATTATTTCGAGGTGTTACAAACGGAATGACAAACTTAGTATACCCCTATAGATTTCATCTAGGGTATAATCACAGATGGGCGATCTAGACGACATTCCCCTACATAATTATCTAAAAGATCTCTGATTGTATTACGCAACTCAGGTATCAGTTTTATAACACAATTTTGGAACTATTTCCGTTCTTAAATAATTTATTTTTTCAAAACTGTCGAAAACAAAAAAATTGAATTTTTACGTTATACATTCCGTAACAATTTTTCATGATAGTAACAATACAATACAATAGCTACAAAAAATTTCAGTGACGTGAAAAGAAATATATAAAGGGTTTTCCAATAAGAGGTGTTATTTTAATTAGCCCGCTATTTCCGTAGATGTCACTTTTGGAGCTGTCATTTTTTGACATTTGACAAGTAGAAACTACGCCATTAATAAAAATGGAACGATACACGATTCAACAACGCATTGAAATTATTAAAATTCACTATAAAAATGGTGAAAATGTGGCAGAGACGGTTCGTAAAATTCGAACATTTTTGGGTCGTCGTGATGCACCTTGTCGGACCGCAATACAGAAATTGGTACAAAAATTCGAGCTGTCGGGACAAGTTAGTGATGTGAAGAATAAAACCCGTGCACGTCGCTCAAGAACAGCCGAGAATATTGCTGCTGTAACCGAAAGTGTTGAAGAAAACCCAGGTTTGTCCATTCCTCGTCGTTCTTTGGAATTAGGTATTCCACAAACGTCATTACACCGTATTTTGCATAAAGATTTGGGTCTTAAGGCTTATAAAGTTCAGTTAACACAAGAATTCAAGCCGGCCGATCATCAACAACGTCGAGTCTTTGCTGATTGGGTCCTTGAAATGAATGAAAATAATCCGGAATTCCATCGAAAACTTATCTTGAGTGATGAGGCCCATTTCCACCTCGATGGCTTCGTCAACAAGCAAAATTGTCGCATCTGGGGCTCGGAAAACCCAAGAGTTATTCTTGAAAAGCCTCTCTATCCTCAACGTGTGACTGTTTGGTGCGGTTTATGGTCCCGCGGGGTCATTGGACCTTACTTTTTCGAAAATGAGGCTGGAGCAACAGTTACGGTGAATGGATTGCGCTATCGACAGATGAAAAATGATTTTTTATGGCCGGAATTGGATGGTATTGATCTGGACAACGTTTACTTTCAACAAGACGGCGCGACGCTACGTGCCATACAAGCAACGAAACCATTGATCTTTTACGGGAAAAGTTTCCGGACCGTGATATCTCTCGAAGAGGTGATCACAATTGGCCACCGAGATCTTGTGACTTAACACCATGCGACTTCTTCCTTTGGGGCCACGTGAAAGAGAAGGTCTACGCCAACAGCCCAGCGTCGATTCAAGACCTCAAAGATGGAATTCGTGAGGCTATCGAGGACATAGGGCAGCCACTTTGCGATTTGGTTATGGAAAATTTCATGAAAAGGATATGGTCCTGTAGGTGTGGTCGTGGTGGTCATTTGGCATACCTTCCTCTTTATAATGAAATAAAGATCCGATCATGTATGTCAAAAAATGGCATTTTTCTTTGAATATCAAAATAACACCTCTTATTGGAAAACCCTTTATATAACGACGCGACGTGACGAGGCGGCGGTAATAAAAGTCGACATTGAAGACAATTGAAAATTTACATATTTGTAATTTTTCTGAATTTAAGAATGTTATTATCTTGCGACTTTTCTGTGACGCAATTAATTGCATTGTGTAATAACTATAAACTATACAAAAGTAATAAACTTAATTGTTCGACCTTAAATAATTGCTCAGATGGGACAAATTAAAATTGTAAACGTTATTTGGTCCACAATACGTTGTCATACGTTGTCATACACATCAAGGTAACTTTGTTTCATCACATTTAAATTACTAAAATGCTGATGAAGTCTCTGTTGCCGCTCCTTTAGTTTTCATTTTGAAAATTCAAAGAATATTAATAAAAGGTAAGTAATTATGCAACTGATATTTTATTGTTATGTTGCAATATTTCCATACACACTATGTATATGCATAACAAAATAATAATAATAATAATAGCAGTAATGATTCCGTAATATTTGGCATCACTTTATAATATAATAATCATTTTTGTTGTTGGAAATTTTCTATGTAATAAAGAGTTTCTAAAACGAATCATGATACAGAGAAATCGAAGAAGGCCGTTCAGGCCAGTTGGCGGCTAACTTAGCTCGAGCGGCCAGCTCCTCCAGTGCGCACATGTGTAGCAAAATGTGCGAACTCAAAACCGCAATGTTCGTCTGTCTGCCATGGTACTATAGAGCGCGACTGTAACTAGCTCGAGCATCCTATAACTGAATAACATATCCTAATCATTTACGATTATTAAATAATGGTTATAATTACACACCGGTTGCGAGAGCAGCCAATAAACTTATGTTTTATACGGCTGTGCACGAGTTAGCAAGTCTATTAATGCATTTATTTCTTTTATGATCTAAGTGTTTTTATTCACTTCTTGCTAAGTGTTAGGTTATTGCGCCTAATCGAGTGCTACAAGAGACACTGACGGTAGGCAATTAGAGTTTACTTTCTAGTCACGATAGCCTTTCATCACAGGATTGTATATGCATTGAATTCTTAATTGTCTCCTGAGATTGTGTATAGTTTTGTAGTATATAAATGCGGTGACAAATTGTGTTCTTGTAAATGCGTATTGCGATATTTGATAAAATTCAAGAGAAATTCACTATTAATAGAAATTGAACGGATGCTGACGCATCGGTTGTTATATTTAAAACTGGAAAAGTTTTTTTTTTTTTACCAATGTACATATATAGATATTGTTCTCAAAAAGAAATATGTTTTTTTTTGTACCTTGTTTTTTTTTTCTCATGGTCGTCATTAAGTATAATATAGAACAGTTCAACATACCTGAAAAAAACCAAAAGAATAATCGATGTTAATTAACATACAAATTCAGATTTCAAGATATTAAAATTAGGAAGCAAATTACATGTCACTTTTGTGGATGTGATACCATTTATCAAGAAGTTTTTTTTTTATTTTAACAAAGCGCGCCATACAATTCAATCTCATTTGAGATTGTGTATGAGAAAGAATAGTTTCGTAGAAGAATTTTCCCACAAAATAAAATTTCAAAAAGAAAAACCGCGCGAAATATATTTTTTTCCTAATTAAATTTTTAAACATAATCTTCATTGTAATGTGTACATGTGGTGTGATTTGGTGTAGTGATTCACTGTAGGTATATATGAATGTCACTTACAACATTTTTCATTTCATTTCAGTTCTAGTTCTAGAGAATTACAATTTATTATATGAGAGAGGAACAAGATTTAAACGTGTCCAATTTATCTAAAATTTATCGCCAGTTAGAAATTATTGTCTGAGGCTAAAAAATGTAAATAAGATCTTTCCAAAAGTGAAGTGAAACACAACAAGAGAGAAAAAAAAACAAAACCAAGTGGACTTGTGGTGGCTCCAAAGTAATTCGTTTCCTTGAGAATTGTGTAGAGTTCAACAGAACAAGAAATTCGTCATGGTCTTCTATGGATGGACAAGAAAAAAAACAAAAAAAAAAAAACAAAATAGAACAAGTGATGCGGCGTTTACATAGAAAAGCTTTTTTTACTTCTTTTTTCTTATTCAGAATGGGAATATAACACAGCTATAGGAGGGTCTATAGCGGATGGTATATGATTGAGAGATCTAGGCTAGCTTCAAAATTATTTGAAATGATAAAAAAGTTTCCAGGCTCGTTTTTTTTTTAAAGAAAAAACTCAAAATGCTCCAACGGCTTTGCTTTTTCATGTATACAGGGTGTTTCATAATTGGTGCCACACAACTCAAGAGGGTTTGATAGCTGACGAGGTGGCAAGCAAAAAGTTATAAGTTGACGGCGGGTGCCGCTTTTTGGCGGTTTAAGAATTTTAGTACTTAATACACTTTACACCCTGTAACTTTCTTGATATAGGGTGTATATCAAGGTAAGATTCATCTCAGATGATAGCAAACCGTCTCAGCTTCCCAACGTGCCCCCCCCCCCCCCGCCATCTCCATATAATTTTTTGGTTGTCTCCACCTCAGCTATCAAACCCTTGAGTTATGTGATCAAACCCTTGAGTTATGTGCACCAATTATAAAACACTCTGTATATGAAAAATCTCCTGTTTACATCAGACTGAATCTTCATATTATAGAATTTGTTTGCAGAGACTGGGTATAATTTATATGGACCATTTTACATCAGTTTTTAGTCGACCACATACACTTGGTAATATTTTACTCTACTCTGGGAGTGTATAAGTGATTATCAAATGTAGTAACAAAGTTAAGACAAATTTCCGACAGCTTTCGATTTGCAAGTTATCTACTCATGGAAAGCGCGAAAATTTACTTAATTACCATAGAGTTCTGAGGATACATATAATCGTAATTTTTATTATGCATTGATCATTGTGTAGTTATATCTATAAACAACTTATGGAATCTGGCTTTTAGGCACTGATCTTTAATTTGATGTCACATTAGTCTATTTTGATTACAGCGAACTGTACCTTGTAATTGAAACGAAATCGGTTCGAATGATCGAAATTAATAAAATAAAGAGTAGAGACACTAAAATCTCAATAATACTCAACATAACCATATAGGTACCTACTTGTGGTGATAGATTTTTGGAAACAGTTTTCTATCATGTAAACGAGTAGGTAAGTCGGCAATGAAAATTAACTTTTTAATAAGGATTGAAAGCAAAAGCAAATCACTAAAATTATGCGACACTTTTACTGTAATTTTGTGTAAAATTAAGTTAAGTCAAGTTAGAATTTGCGCTATGCTTAGAAAAATAAATGAATTTGAATTGCTGTCCTTACTATGTTAATGTCTAATTTGTTTTGTACTGTGGATATTTGCTATTATTCAATGCAATTCAATTCAATTCAATTCAATTCAATTAATTTATTAATGGCATCTACACAATTAAGTTTCTTATTAAACTTATATCTATGCGCAGGAGATAATTAAAATACAAATAACTCAACAGCTAAACTTATAATATACATATGCTACAATAATAAGATAAGAAACAAAATTATAATTGTAAATTGGAAAAATAAAAATAAAATAAAATAAAAGATCAAATTCAGAATGGAAAAAAAAATAAAATTTAAAACAAAAGCGGAAAGGAAATAAATATCTAATCTATCTTGCAGGAAGCCCAACAAACCCACACAAAAACTATGACCACTGATATTACTCTTGAGTTCAAGGGGAAGAGTGTTCCATAGTCTGATGGCTTGGACAAGGAATTGACGCTCAGAAACCCGATTACTGTAGCTTGGCATAGTTAGATTCATTGTCCTCTGAGACCGTAAAAAACTGAGCTTTTGATACAAATAAGTTGGTCTGCGATATTGAATCAAGTTACGTAAAAAAAGTATCATGTGAAAGTCCAGATATGTATGTACGAAGTGTGCAACCAAACATTGAATTGACTCATATCGCCGAAGCCCAAAACAATAACGAACCGCAGAGTTGAAAGCTACATTAAGTTTTCTTTGGGAAATTGAGTCAACTGCACAAAAAAGCTCACAGCCCTAAGTAACTTGTGGTACTACAAGGGCTTTAGTTAAAAATACTCGAGTCTGAACGGGCGTATACGATGCAGATAAAGATAGTTTGCGAAGAGTTGCATACATCCTTGACACAACAGATTTAACATGATCCGACCAAGTTAAAGTTCGATTCAATCTTACACCAAGATCTTTTACCACGTTATTATAGGGAATCACCTTGTTGTTCATACTGAGTACAGGGCAGCTGGTTATGTCAATTACGGTATAATTATGGCACTGGGCTTAGAAGTGTTCAGAGCCAGCTTGTTTTCAACAGCCCAGTTATAGACATTTCTTAAATCAAAATTCATGCACTCGACTGCATCACCAATTTGATTCTTATGCCTAGAAATGTATAATTGAACATCATCAGCATACAAGTGGTAGGTATCTACAATGCAGAATAACACCAGTAAGATCGTTGATGAAGATGGTAAACAGCAAAGGTCCTAGAATAGATCCTTGGGGCACACCACTAAATACTGGCAGAAAATCAGAAAATGTGCCGTCACATAAGCATACATGCTGGAGTAGAAAACTCAAAATGTGTAATGAGTTTATTAATTAAGACGGCATGATCAACTCTATCAAATGCTTTGGAGAAATCTAATAGACTTAGAATAGTTAAATTATTTGCCGCCATTGCTTCGCGAATGTCATCGCATATTTTAATTAAGGCTGTGATGCAGCTATGTTTTGACCTAAAGCCAGATTGATAGCGTGATAATAGACCACTACTTTCAATATAATGACACAGCTGATTTTGTATAAATTTTTCGAGCACTTTTGAAAGTATTACATTCCCCAATGAAGCAGTTATTTTTAACTTCTGGAAGAGGAGAAGGCAAACGACGTGCTAATTATTATTGTTTTCTTGGCTAACAGCTAGGGCTACAAACTTTATTTTGAAACCACAATGCGTTCTCAAATTAAAGATCGTAAAGGAAAGAGACGAACATGCTAAAATTTGTTTATTTTGTAATTTCAGATAACCTATATTTTTTTTATTTCACCGCTTTAGGAGCAGCCATTGTCATTTTCATGCCTGCACCTGTATTCCACCATGATCTCTCCACGGTATACAAACTAACTACTCTGTATATCGGGGATTTTTCTAGCTGTCAGTTTTGTTTTTGTGAAATCCGTTTTTTTTTTTCTGGTCACTTCTACTATCGAAGGAAAAAAGAGTCGGTTACAAAAGCAAAATTGAGAACAATTCTCAATAGAAAAAAAATGGATCGTGTCGTGATGGAAGTTTATTTGGTTAAAAACTTTTGGATTTCTTGAATGATTAATTTGTTGGTGGTGCAAGTACTGCTGAGCCTTTGAAGAGAGCACATGAAAGGAGAACCTAAATTGTACTCCTTTAGGTACAAGATTTTTATTATCAGTTTGGGTTCATGTAAATGCATATAAAAATTACCGAGCTTGGTTAATGAATTTTCGAAATGGAGCTTTATATGGCAAATTTTTACACGGTTATATTTTTCGCACTGATATCTGTTAATTTTGTTGTGAAAAATTTATGCTACTGTTTTGATATTATATGTGTCATGTAAGCCTATTCTCCCAATACCCTTGGGAGTACAAAACTATACAAATTAGAAGCCTATTCTCCCAATACCCCCCCCCCCCGTGGGAGTACAAAACTATAAAAAAAATTTTTAGAGGCCTATTCTCCCAGTACCCCCCCCCCTTGGGAGTACAAAACTATACAAATTTTTTAGAAGCCTATTCTCCCAACACCCCCCCCCCCCCCTTGGGAGTACAAAATGTTAAAAACAAATTTTAGAGCCCTATTCTCCCAATACCCCCCCCCCCTTGGGAGTACAAAATGTTTAAAAAATGTTTGAAGCCTATTATCCCAATACCCCCCCCCCCTTGGGAGTACAAAACTATACAAATTTTTGTAGAGGCCTATTCTCCCAGTACCCCCCCTTGGGAGAACAAAACTATAAAAAAAAATTTTAGAGGCCTATTCTCCCAATACCCCCCCCCTTGGGAGTACAAAATGTTAAAAAAAAATTAGAAGCCTATTATCCCAATACCCCCCCCCCCTTGGGAGTACAAAACTATACAAATTTCTTAGAAGCCTATTCTCCCCCCCCCCCTTGGGAGTACAAAACTATACAAATTTTTTAGAAGCCTATTCTCCCAATAGCCCCCCCTTGGAGTACAAAATGTTAAAAAAAAATTTTAGAAGCCTATTATCCCAATACCCCTATTCTCCCAATACCCCCCCCCCCCCCCCCCTTGTCAGTACAAAACTATAAACAAATTTTTAGAAGCTTTGAAATAGGACGGTATTCCTATGTATCCTGTAATGGGAAAGCTTTAAGATTGGGATAGAGGTTATTGGAATTTCAGATTTTGGCAATTTCGGGTCGGGGCGGGGAGTGATTCAAATAAGAATGAAATAAAGCAAATACTCCGCATGATTGAATGTGTATAGTGTTTGAAGTTTAAAGCTACTATTAGATTTTGAATTACATATACCTATGCAATTTTTGATACTATGTAACTTGACGTTGAAGCCCTTTTTTTGTAAATTTTTTTAAATATTTTTTTAAAAAATTTTTCATTAATAAAAAAGCAAGCAAAGCATTCAAATACGCTAAAAACAGAGTCTGGGCATTTCTTAAGTATAGTTTTTGGTAATAGTTTGGAATTTGGATTGATTTCGATTTCTGATATTTGTACTTCGCTCCTGTTGTAGTTTGAATAGAATTTTTGGTACTAACTTGGCATTGAATTGATTTTGAAGTTTTTAATAAATTTTTTGCGTTTCTGTTGGCTTTTAGATGAAAGAAGTTTTCTATTTTTATTGGCCCCACGTAAAAACTATTGTTTGAATTATATTTAAGAAATTAGTATTTTATTGTTTTATCTTCTTGAATTAATTAAAATGGCGTGGAAGAAAACAAAATGTGCGTAATCCTTGCTGCCTATAGCAAAATTTATTAATATGTTTTCAGAAAGAAGATTTTTCCGTTCTGCGAAGCAGAATACGGAAAATTGAATGAAATCGTTGTTGTGAATTATGCAAAATAATTACAGGCTTTAAGGTATACCTTGAATTTGCAGTGCATTTATTTTGAAAGTAGCTTAGTGGGGAGAAAGTGTTTTTAAATCCTCATTCTGTTCTCTATACTTGACAGATGAGGAAAATGTCCCTTTTGTTGAAGAGGGTAAAACTCCTTCGAATGCAGATATTACTGATTTCAACTGATCAGCACTTAAAGCTCATGGGGAATGTTGGAAAAATTGCAAAAAAAAAATTAAATTCAATTCAATTCAATTTTATTCACTCAATTTAAGGGTACATTAAGATGCTTAATCCGATCTTATAAAACTGTACCACTGTCGATAATCAGGATTTTAGATTAAAAACTAGGAGATACACTAACACTACAAATAAGCTATGATAAGAGAAAAATAAAGTAGAAAACTATATTCGCTTACATTACAAATGAAGAAGAAAAAAACAAATATATATATATAACTTACATACATATATAATTAGAGTTGCATTGTATAAAACAAAAGACGTTAAGCCCAAAAACATTCCGATGCAGTACACACCATATCCAGTCAACCTTATACTAGGTGTTGAATAAGTAGCCTCTTAAAAGCTCAAAAAGAACCCTCCCGCTAAATGTGAGCCGGAAGGACGTTCCACAATCTTATAGCTAGAACGAAGTAAGAACGCTCAAAAATATTTTCAGACCTCTATCAGAATTAAAAAATGTGACATGTTCTTACAGATAAGTCGTCTGAGTTGTATGAAAAACTTAGAAGACTTCAAGAGAGCAGATGAGAAGCGAATCCTGTAAATGGGAGACATGGTCATACATTCTGAGACCGAAGACAAATCTGAGACGGTCATTAAAAGCTGTATTTATTTTCCGCCTACAGCAGGAGTCGAGTGATCCAAAGACCAGGCTGCCATTAGTACAATACGGAAATAATAGAGTTTTCACAAGTCTTAGACGTAAACTACTCGGAAGAATACTAGAAGATAGCCACAGTCGCCGAAGTCCAGCATATATTTTTGATATTTTGGTACTAATATTGTCACAGCTTTTCATCCTTGAACTGAGAAGTATACTACCTAAATCACCAACCCTGTCCATATACCGCAGAGACATACCCTTCGACGTAATATTGGGGAATGAGGTAAAGTCATTAATACGATAATGGAACCCTATGACTTGTGTGTTCCCTGCGTTTAGGCAAAGACAATTCTTAAGAGACCAATCATGGATTCTCTTTAGGTCACAGTTGATTCGTTCAATGCAGTCTTCAATTAGACCGATTGGACGGTTCAGGTAGAATTTAAATGTCATCCGCGTACAGATGAATGCTGACATCTTTCACAACGAGTGGTAAGTCATTGATGAACAGACTGAACAATAAGGGACAAAGTATCGATCCCTGAGGAACACCCGACATGAGATGTAGAACATTCGAAGATACCTGCTGATTTATTGTGACCGTTTGGGATCTTCCGACAAGAAAGTTTTGGATAAAAAGAACAGCTGATTTAGAGAATCTAAAGTGAGACGAAAGCTTCTTTAATAACATAGTATGATTTACACTGTCAAACGCCTTTGAGAAATCTAAAAAAAGGTTAATACACTGACTTCATCAATATCCATTGCGTGGCGAATATCGGTGGTCACCTTAAGAAGTGCAGACTCACAGCTATGGCCAGCCCGAAAACCAGATTGCCAAGCACTCAACAAATTATACGCAGTCAGATAATCATTTATTTGATTATAGAGTAATTTTTCAAATACTTTTGAAAGTAAGCACAACAAACTAATAGGCCGAAAGTCTGACAAGTCTTTGGGAGAAGGTGTTTTTGGAATTGGTACTACAATAGCAATCTTCCAAGAAACTGGAAAAATAGACATTCTGAGGCACATATTGAATATGTGCTGCATTGGCCAATGATTTAGGGCAAGATTGGTATGAGAAATTTCGGCGAGATATTATCAGCACCATAGGCCACAGATTTGATGGATAGAAAAGCCTTAACAACTTCATCACCATCCACACAGCGAAAACTGAACCCATCAATTGAATTATCAGAGGAAGATAGCAGTGCACCTACTCTTAAACAAGGGTCCGGTAATTGAGTTAAGTGCAAAGTGCTTGTTGAGATCGTCAGGATGAAAATCGCATATAGGGTGTACAGAACCATATACTCCAGCTTTGCGTAGGTTAAACCATAATTTCTTGGGATTTAAGTTGGGATTAAATCTATGTGTATATAGAAAGACCGCTTAGCGAATCGAATTTTGCTGTTCACACGATTGCTAACAGTTTTATATGCACGTTGTTGGCTAGCGGTCGTCCTGAGACTCTGAAATTGCTGAAAAAGATAATCACGTAATCAGTGATCTTATTTCTGAAGTGAACCAAGGACGGCTTTTACTCGTGACTTTCTTCCTACTACACAGAAGTTAAAACAAACATGAATATATTTTATTGACAATGTTTATTTAATTCAGTTCAGCGGGAGAAATAATTAACGATCGAATGCATTTTGAGTGAGTTATGACTGTGTAAAAAAAAAGATACATAAAAAACATAGAATCCTACGATATTTAAACAAAAATATATTCTTCTTATAATCTAAAGAAGGGTAACTAGCTGAATCGAAAACAAAAAACCATTTCCGTGATCGGATGTATTATTTTGAGCGATCTATCATCTATGACTGTTCAATTTTAAGCAACGTGACAGACGTCAGCAACCAATATCCTTAGCAGCACATTGTATCTGCGTTTTGTGATTTTCGTGCATTTTAACTTTTGCATTCTTAGTGACAGCGATCACGTCTCGCGACAGTGCCACATTTTAAGTTAGGCCTCATATAATGTGAATTTCGCAGGGTGTTGGTCTTACCAAACGAGTCTTTTTTAGGGTGTTCAAAAAGTTGTGCACTATATTTAAGGATTTTATACCTAGAGCAGGGATATGCAAAATGTGCATTATGTTATGTTCCATGCTCTCCAATATGCATCATTTGCATATAACAATAAAATTACTTAGTTATATCTCGATTCAAGATCACAGCACTTGTAATTATATCTTCAACACTTCATAATAGAGCGCAATAACAGCAAAATCTGATCCTACTATAGAATTATCATTAAAAGAAATAAAAATCTACTGTTCGAGTATCTATCTATATCCCTCTCAGAATGAAATCCCGAAATAAGAACAAAACGAAATCATATACTAAAACTTTTTTATTTCTACGATGGAACGTAATTAACAACAACCTTCCACGAAAAACAAAAAAAAAACATTTTTCATATATTCAGAAAACTTGTTACATCATTACTAACTGCCAGACACAAACTATAGTGAGATATAATCAATAGAAGTAAAAGAAGAAACCAAAAAAATAGTTGTAAGACTCTATCCAATACCCCCAAAAGTTCAATTCATGCCCCCCAATAGTGCGGAGCACCGTCCGCCGACGATCAACGACGACGGATGGACAACCTCCTCCTTTCTTATAGCAATATTCTTCGATATTAGTTTTTCTAGCTTGCGTTCCTTTTACTTGATTGATAGATAAAATCATTTTCATTTCTGACATCATTTTTACTCTCGTTCATTTTCATTAATTAAACACACACTAGTCGTTGCTGAGAGTTCAGTTAGACCAGGTAGGTAGGTACATATGGAAATAGGCAATTTAAAAGCATTCGGCTTCGTACCATATATGTATATATAAATAAATTCATTAGCGGAAATAAATAACACCTAGACGTAGGAAATAGCTAAGGAGACTTAAGTTGAAATGAATTTTTACCTTTTTTTCTATATGATTTCTTATGTCTCTATGTCGTTGCCGTTGGCGTCTCTGTGGAATTTAAAGAGGCTGCAAATGGAATTTCCACAGGCTAAAAGACTCTATAGTGTTCTTATACATACATTTGAAGGCTGCAGGTGGGGTTGATTCGACAATGGAGCTCCAAGGAATTTAGATGGCGATAATTAATGTTTTGATTATATTGAAATGAGAAATTGACAATAATTTAAAGGACAGTGACTAATAATGCACCATTCATAGCTTTCATAGAATGGTTATAGGCGACAGTTTCTTCTTGGTTAAATATTGCCCGTCTATTGAGACTTGGATTTTTTTTTTGTATTTTTTTTTTTATGCAGATTACTTTGAGATTGGCGTTGGGTTTACAAATGTTTTTTTTTCTATGGTTATGAATATAATATGTATTTAATTTAAGATTTTTTTAATAATTTTTTACACATATTACATATATAGGGTGTCCCGTAAGTCGACGTTAAGCCAGAATCGGGTGATAGACCAAATCATAACAGTTACCAGGAAAATATAAAAAAAATTTAAGTCACGTATTTTTCAAATTATAGACATTTCTTTTGTTTTCGAGAAAATGTACACCCTGTGATGGGTTTTTAGCTTCTGGCTTGACGTCGACTTACGGGACACCCTGTATAAGTAAAACTAAGTTGGGTGAGAATTTTCTAGTTTATGAAAAAATTCCCTCACCGAAAAGACAGTACAAAGATGGTTTGCTATATTTCGGTCCGGTAATTTCAATGTTTCTATTTCGCCTTGGGGAATAAGTGTGTACCACCACTTTGAAACGATGACCTAAAGCATCCCAAATAAAGATAGGTCCACAAAAACTTCGAATAAAAGCAGCTAGCCTTCTACACCGCCTATCCTAACACCGAACAAATTATCACCGATAAATTCAACGCACTGCATTGTCCGCCATTATACAAAGTCCAAAATAAGGCCTTCCGGCTTATTAGCGAGGATCGAGGACAATAGCAACTATTGATCCTCTAGGTCTAGAACATCGGCCCAAAGTCGGAGTCTATCTCTTTTTTATCGCTACTACTATGACTATTGTTCTGAAGAAATCTCTAGCCTGATCCTTGAATTTTTCCTATACGCACCATACGATCTGTAACACAAGATCATCCTTACACCCTTGAAGTAAGACTTGGCCCTACCGTGAAATTTCGCGAATCCTTCATAACAGTACGAAGGTGGAACAGTTTGCCATTCTCTGTTTCACTCCTCAGCTATGAGTCGCAAAGATTCAAACGTAATGCACACAATCACCTAATTGGCTCAACCCACTAATCCTGAACTCCCTACCCCATCTTCCTTTTCTGGTGCTAAGGTTAGGCCAGGGTTTCCCCTGAACTTTGGCAACACATAAAAAAATAGGGTATGATATGAAGGTTTTGTCTCACCATTTTATAGCCTGGACCTTTCATCAACGGGTTACCATAAAAAGGAAAAGATTCAAAGTTCAAAGGAATATTGGAAGTAATGTGTACAATCGAATGAAACTTACAATAGAATGAGATATGATATACCACAGGATTCTATTCTGGGTTCATTGCTAGTTTCCATTTATATAAATGACGTCATCCGTGGTATATTTATAGTACGCCTATTTTGTATAATCGCTTTAATAATAATCCAACTCTGATATTATACAGGGTGTTCCGTATGTGGTCTAGCACCCGAAGACTACGGGTAGGTCATGGTTAGACAAACACAAAAAATTTTGTGGGGGGGGGGGGGGGGATCGTAACGGTTTCCGAGATAACGGGACTTTAAGATATTTGGTTATATTTTTATAGATCTTCTTGTAACTTCTGAATGTGTTACACCTTATGATGCTGATTTAAACTTTGGTTGATAGATAATCGTTGGTCATTTCAAAAAGATAATTGCCATTTTATTGAACAGCCCTTTTTGCTGTATATGCTTAAGAAAAAGTCCGAAAACGCAGAAAGGGTTACATTTTAGGTACAGAGTGTGATAGGTCATTTTAAAGCCATGCTTCTGGGCTTTTTTGATAAAAATAGTATTTAAATAAAAAACAAAACGAGTAAAAATTTCGAAATTTTAACTCTGTTGAGCCATAAATTCAAAACGGAAAAAATTTATAGACCATTGTAAAGGTCCAACGATTATCTATCTATCAATCTATCTATCAAAGTTTAAATCATCATCATAGTGTGTAGCATTCAGAAGTTACAGGGTGATTTATAAAAACATACCCAAATATCTTAAAGTCCAGTTAGCTCAGAAATCGTTACGATTTCCTTCCCCCTCTCAACACGAATAAATTTTTTGCTTATCTAAGCATAGACTTCGGGTGCCACACTTCATACGGGACACCCTATATATTGAACTTAATAATTTTAAAAACCTGCTCTCCTTGAGTAACCCCCGAAGTATCAATCTATGTATTCTTGCTGATAGACAGGCGGAACATCTTCAGATATTTTAAGAGAAGCTCTATTTTAATATTAGACTCCAAAGATACATATATAGGTAAGAATACAAACACATGAGTGAAAGATGAAATAAACTATCTCTAACTATGTATGTATATGAAAGATTATATCGTGAGTAAGTGTACCTACTTTTAATAAATCATAAACTATCACCACTTTCCAATGAAAGTGAAATCTGAAACAATCACATCGCTAAAATCCACGTTGTTATCTTCAGCCTCATTATCAATTATTGGAAAAATCAATCTTCGATTAACCATTCCACACAAAAAATATAATTAACAAAATTGGCATGAGAAAGTAATGAGAGAACGCGCAAGCGCGCACATATAGTCTTCCATAACATATCTATTACATACAGCCTGAAGATTGCCAAATAATCTTATAACCCCTAATGGAATTCTCTAGTAACATACTTTAGTTCGCGGTTAACATACTCTTGGCATGTGGTTTTTGCTATAGCACAATCAAACCACATTCGGAAACAATCTTCAAAGATATCCAAATCTTGTATCTGACTGTCTTTTACTATATATTCACCTTGTATGTAGGTCTGTGGGTATTTGATCTCTTGAGCTGCTGTAATCATTGTAGCAGCGACTTAGGTTTCACCATCAGTTTCAGTGGGTGAATGGTTGGTTGGCTTACTTCTATCTTATAGATGCAAACGTTCAACAACTGCAAATCTGTAAATCTGCATATGTCATTTGAGTTACTCTTACTAACTGTAGTTATGTAGCTAACGGTATTAGATAGAAGCTCGAGATTCTGAGTAGGTATACCTACTGAAAGTGAAACATGATCGATGCATATAGCCTTTTGGATGACTATTCAGATTGAAGTTGCAATTTCTATGAATGTTTCGATACGGTATCTTGTGTTGAATTTTAGTTTTTTACTACAAATGAACAGATTTCAATACTTAGGAGGAAACATTGGAACATAAATGTGAATTAAAATATTTTTTTTTTTGGTAATAATTGAAAATATGAATAAAAATGAAAGTGTATTAGATATGACTCATTTCGAAGGAATTTCTTGTCACTTTTTATATGGTGGGTATGAGTTGGTGGGTCCGCTGAATTGGGAGAAGATTCTTGGTTCGTTGGAGCGGGTGGGGGACGTATACCGAGATTATTGAGTAAGTTCTATACAATGCAAAAAAAAAAGTCAGTAGCTTTAGTCATAGGATTTTCATGCTAAAAAAAAGTTGAATGAGTTTTTTCTAAGTTATCACCATGTAAATAATCCCCCCTTAAAAATTCAGTAAGAGTGACAACAACTGTAGAATACGCAGGAAAGCTTTACTAAACTGTAAATAAAAATAACAAATCAGTTCCATGTGTTGTCGCTTGCACACATAACTCTTTTTCTCTATCCATCGAACTTCATCAACCCACTTATTACCTTATACAGAGGCTCATATTTCTAGTAAAACAATGAAAACTTTTTTATAATAATTTGTCTGCGGCCAAAGATCAAACATTCGAAAACTTCTATACGTGTACACGAACTTGAAAAATTTCACTTGCAGCCGAACATTCACGTCTACAGCAACTTTTATAAATAAAAATGTTCTTCATATAAAGTAAAAATGTAATGATGAACTCGAATTAAAAAACGAACGTATACGTATACACATGTAGTGCCAATGCACACCACCACTTTAAGACCTGATCACTAGTCTCTATAGTTTTTTAGTGGAAACAATATGAAGCTATCTTGGCCTCGGAAATTTTTTTAAGGGGATTCGTAAAGGGACAATGTCTCGAGAAGTGGTTTGTGACTATACTGAGAAAGGAGAAACTTTTAATATTTTTCGTGTGAATTAATCATTAAACTTTCTTGGCTTGTTATTGTTTCTGAACTGTATATCAATGTTAATGTTAATGTTAAGAGTAGGGGCGACTAGGCCTCCAGGCAAAATCGAGACTTTTAACGAGCTCGATTATTGCTTTTGGAGTTAGATTGCAGACAATATCTGGAGAGATAAGTTCTCTTCCAGTGATTTGCAGCCTTATACCTGCATGTGCTGGCCACTCACATATAACATGCATCGAAGTTCCATCTTTCTCTTCGCACAGTTGACATAGTTCATCACTGTCGGATTTGCCTATCTTCTTCAGGAAGTGACGGAAGAGGCCATGACCAGCGACTGCGTTAGCAAATAGTCTGAACGACTGTCTGCTAAGTTCAATAAGTTGACGCAACAGGAAATGAGAAGGATTGAAGAATTTCTTCGCCTGCCTCATACCGGGTGCGCTACGCCAAAGGAGATCCAGTTGCCTGTTTTGCCACTTAAGCAATTCCCCCCTAAAGTGGCTTTTTGGTAGGTCAAATGTCGAATAGGGACCAATATACGGACATTTAGCTCCGGTTTTAGCCAGTTCATTCGCTTTTTCATTACCGTCCACTCCTTCGTGTCCAGAGACCCAAACCAAGGTTACTTGGTTGTCCCTAGACAGTAGTTAAGAGTTTCGAGTAGCAGCTCCAAACTAGTTTCGACTCAAAGGCTTGAGAGGAAAGAGCTAGGATCGCAGCTTGGCTGTCTAAACAGATGTAGATGTTGGGAGTTCTTACAGCCCTTATTAAGGCTTTCCTGAGCTCCAACCTCTATAGCATAGACTTCCGCCTGAAAAATGGAAGGTGAGACACCAACCGGAATGGATAGTTCTACTTCTGGACCAACCACCCCTGCGCCTGCTTTCCCGTCCTTCCGGGTTCCGTCAGTATACCAGACTTGGGCCCGTTGCGGGAGCTGGAGTCGTCTGTCTAGTATCTGTATATCAAGAAATAACTACTTTAAGTAAGCTATAAATGCAACAGATCACACAATAGACCGATTGTGACCACAATTAAGTGGACTGATACCATCCTACAATTTTAAGAGTGTGATGTTTTTAGGTATCAGAGTCATATTTAATTCTTATTATAGCTTTCCCGCATTTTCTCATCATTTTTAATGGATAAACTCTCGAATTTATACCTGTTATTCAATTTCATCATCACCTCGCGGTGGTTTTCATGTATACATTCAAAGGATCTCTAACCATATAAATGTCCAACTTCAAAGCTTACCCAATAATAAGCTTGTACTAAAATTGTTGCTGAATAATATACTACATCACACATATCATACCTTATGAGATTAATGACCTAAGTGTAGTAATCAATGCTAAAAGTAAAGACTGGCCACAGTCGGGACCGCTTTGTTGACAGATCTCAAAGACTAGTATCAACTTGCAACAATAAAATACTTAAATGCATACAAAATGACTGAGCATTTTCCATATTGTACAGGATTAATATCACAACAACAACAACAACAACAGCGTATATGAGTAGATATGTATGTAAGCAAACCGTGTCCCGTCATATCAAACTAAACTTATAATATCGCTGACATTTTTGAATTTTATTTCTACAGAAAATATTATGCTCTTGAAGTTGTCTTATTATTTATGGCGCTCTGCGTTTGAAATACCGGTCGTTCATGCTTGAAACATATTCGGTCGCATTTATTTCGTACGCAAGAAAAGTGAAAGTTGATTGATTTTTCACGTCTTTCCTTGCATTGAATAATGCCCCGTTGCCGACGACGCCGCCGCCGCCGTCCACCATCAGAACGCCAGCCGCCAACAAATGTCTGTATGCATACATACTCCATTGCTGTGCATTTTACATCACATCAAAAGTTATTTTTGGACAATGTTTTGTCTTCGCGGATATTGTTTGTGTTTTTATTTATATTTCATTTTAAATTTGTATTGAATTTGCTCTATATGCATTGCATATGTATGAGCGCACAAAGAAAAGGGAATCACAAAAAAAAACTGGTTGATTTATAGCTGACCCAATTTTAAAATTAATCATTTGTGTATCATTAGAGATATTATTCATTTTAGAAGCTTTTCAGTTCCATGCAAATTGCTTACTTATTTTAAAATAAAGAATTTAGAGCGTAATAGTGGTGAGATATTTTTTAAAGGAGTTGAAAGCGACAAACATTAAAGCGTTTCTTCAATCTATGAACTAGTGATTGAAACAAAAGACTTAAGCAACGAACTTGAAATCACATAAGGAAAACAATAGGCGTGAGTATGTTAAATATGGATGCAACAGGCAAATAACATGAAGACAGAAAGAACTTAAGAAATGTGAGTTTCCTAAATATCTTGTAGTGTCACTTTAGCTGGATACACTTTGCCCAATGGTTTTCCAACTTACACTAGCCAAAAATACAAATAGAATAGAATATTTGTTTATTTGGGGGGGGGGGAGGGGGGGTGAGCATTTTAGTGGACAACCATAGACGATTGATTGTGGCGTAGATCTTAGATAGGTTAGAGTTGACGAGATCACAGCACTTCATATTGGAGTTAAGGGTGACCCCAAGGTTACGGACTTTATCCACATAGGGTATTGAAGATTAAATGGATCAAAGATTGAAAAGAAATGGGAGGAAGGGATGAAGAGAAGGAAAAGGCGATACACTGCGACTTGCCTGGATTAAGTTCAAGTTTATTGTAAATCGACCAGGTGTATATATTATGTAAATTGTCGTTCATCCGAGCCGACGACTGAAACAAACTTGAACGTCGTCAGCATAAATGTGGATGTTGACATCTTGAATTATATCCGGCAGATCGTTAATATATAGACTGGACCAAGAATGGAGCCTTGTGGTACTCCAGAAAACAGAGGAAGGAAATTCGAGTCATTACAGTCACCAAGAGTAACCTTTTGTGATCGCCCGATTAAGAACTCCTTGATTAAGTGAACAGATCGACACGAAAAATGGAATTTATTAAATAATTTTTCTAGCAGGCTTACATGGCAAACAATGTCAAAAGCTTTCGAGAAGTCTACAAGCGCCAGAACGCAAATCTCTATTTTATCAAGTGCAGCGCGTATGTCTGTGGTGACTTTAACGAGAGCACTTTCGCAACTATGCTTGGGTCGTCGAAACCCAGATTGGCAGCCACTTATAAGATTTTTTTGCAGTGTGTACTGTTGAACCTGCCAGTATAGTAGCTTCTCCAGAGCCTTCGACAGGAAGCAGAGGATGCTGATGGGCCTATGATCAGCAAGAGCTGTAGCCGCAGCCTTCTTTGGTATAGGTAGTACGTGAGCTGATTTCCATATTTTTGGGAACACCGACTTCGTAATGCAGGTAATTGAAGATATGTAAAAGTGAGCCAATAATGAGCGACGCAATTAGCTTCACAAAACGGGGAGACATATTATCAGGGCCGACCGCATTAGATTTAATAGCGAAAATCGCATTCAAGGCTTCAGTTCTATGCACTCTCCGGAAACTAAAACCACTAGAGCTGGAAGAAGAATCTAAGCCTAGCAAGAACAACTGATAATTGTCTTGAGATTGATGACCAACTATGAAGATTTCGTTAAGTTGCTGAGGGTTCAGGTTGCCGTTCTGCCTCCATATACGCCAGCATCACGCACGTTACGCCATAATATTTTCGGCTGAACACTTATATCAAACGCTTACGCTTATAATACGTACGTTTAGCCTCGCGAATTTTTACATTGACTTTGTACAAACAAGAAGAAAAAAAAACGATTTATCGAACTCTGAAAGAAGTCGAGAGGTGCCAAATCTGGTGCATTGGGTGTGGATGGGAATCAGTTTGTAACGCAATTCGAAAATTTTCTGCATTGTAATTGCAGACGTATGCGTTGGTGCGTTGTCGTGGAAAAGGAAATATTTTTCCACGTCAAATGGTTCCACTTTTTCATCAATTCAGCGTGAAATCGATTAAAAAATATGCATAGGATTGTCGTCTTGTGATCGTTATGGCTATGTCAGGTAAATATAACCAATCCTATTGACCATATCTCCAATAAGCCTGACGCCTTTTGGACAATATCTCATGTAGCTAAGGCTGTGTGAAACCAGTCATGGTCCAGATATGGAAATTGCATTCTATTCTAGAATTAATTATCATAGTTCCTGTGCAAAATATTGACAAATGCAGATATGACAATAAATTTTGTAAAATGATTAATGTTTTGGATAGAGTTTTTCTAGGTATAGAGAACCAAAAGACAAGGATGTAAAATATTTTTGGTTAGAAGGATGAGAAAACAATTATTATTTAATTTGGTCTTCGATTGAAATATCTTTGAAGTAGGGGGTGCAAACAAGAGGAGAATATTTCTGATATAAACCATACTTAAATTCCTTTAATTTCATAGCAATCACTGTAATTTCAAAACTACGAACATTATTTGTGTAATAAATCTCTTCATGGCTTCATCACTCATCAGTACTACATACAACGACGGCGTTACAATCACTTTAAAATGCTTCTGTTCGTAATGCAATGGAAAATATATTTGTGATGATAATAATGTTGAAGGTGATGATCTTTATTGGTGCTTTGAACTTTGCTTCGCTGTCTTCAAATGAATTTTGAAATTTCTAAAGTTAATGAAACAAGAGAAACTATGTCGTGATTTTGCATTGCCAAGTAGTAACTAGATAGGTAGGAACCTACTTATATGAAAAAAAAACAAAAGTTTATAAATGGATCCGTCTATTACATATAAATTATCGAAAATTGCTCAGTGGACTAAAATTTCCCTTTTTGAGGCCATTCCCTTTAACTCGTACACGAATTTGTCTATTTATATATTTCTTTACTATTTTCGACACTCTCGTAGACCCACTTTTCGTCATCACAGCGAGCTGAAATTTGGCACGCAGGTTCATGTCGAGTGACAATTGAATCTATCAAAATTTGAACCGGAAATTTCTATGGAAAACCGGGAAAAATCATTTGAAAATTTGGTACAAATTTGATTAGTGATAAATCCGTTTCAGGAAAAATGCAGAGTTTTCCGATTTTTCCGGAATTTTCCAACTTTCCCGGAAAATTTTCCGGTAAAAAAGTTTTCTAAATTATGCAGGATTAAGTTCCCTATCAACTGGCATCATTACTTTCTCTCCGACAATGGTGAAAACTTGCAGAAAAAATCGAGGAAAATTCATGTAAAACGCTTTTCCGGAGTTTTTTCCGACCGAGGAAGCGTTTGAGCGTTTTGCAACCTAAGACAAAGTTGTAGAGCGAAATGAGTTGCATAATAATTTTTACTCGAATAAATTTTTTGAAGAACTAGTAAATCAGTGTCCTTTATTATACCCTAGATGAAGTCTATAGGGTATATACTAAGATTGTCATTCCGTTTGTAACGCACAGAAATAATGATGGTAGAACAAAATGGATTGGACACCCACGCATAAAATTAAAAGTTATTTTGATTTTTACATGTCCGTCCGTCCGTCCGTCCGTCTGTGCGCACGATAACTCGAGAACACGTATACTTAGAGAGATGAAATTTTGTACGCGGACTTTAAAACAAAAAAAGTAAAATTAAGTTCGAAAATGAGACAAATCGGGCAACTCCTTCGTGGGGTTGCCATACAAAAATGTTTTTTTCCAGTATATATTTGAAAACTGCTTGAGAGCGTGTCGACATAGAGAGCTGAAATTTGGTACATGGTGTTTTCATAGTAATAGGAAATAAAATTTTAAAAATGGACTAAATCGGGTACCCCCTTCTTGGTGTTGCCATATAGGTTTTTTCGTATACTGTGAAAACGAACAGTTCTAGACATTTTTATTATACTAAAAACTTCTTCAGAATACGAAATCCTATAAAATTGGTTATAATAATATTTTTTATCTGACGAACCCTTCCAGAAATATATGAGAAAAACCAATTCAAAAATCAAACTTCCACAGATGGGTACCCATACGAAATTTCATACGGGCATTCGGTATCATAAGAATTAGTTTTAGACTTACATACGTACATTACTTGTTTTATTTAATATCTTTGCAATTTTTAAAATTATTTTTCGAACTTTTTAACGATTTTTTTGCAATTTTTACGATTTATGTTTCCAAGTTTTTACAATCTCAACAATTTTTTTTACAATATTTACGATTTTTTTACAACCTTAACGCTTTACTTTTTTGAAATTTTTTGCAACCTTAACGATTTTGTTAACATTTTAACGATTTCATTTTCGAACTTTTTCAATCTTAACGATTTTCGAATTTTTTGCAATCTTTTCGATTTTTTTGGCAATCCTTACGATTTTTTGGGAACGTTTTTGCAATCATCTATGATTTTTTTTCAACAATAACGATATTTTTGAAATTTTTACGACTTATTTTTCAATATTAAATTTTTTTTTACAATCCTAATGATTTGTTTTTCGAACTTTTTGCAACCTTAACATTTTTTTGCAATTTTCCCAACATTTTTTTTTCAATTTTCCCAACATTCTTTTTTTTGCAATTTTTAAGACATTTTTTGCAATTTTTCCATTATCTATTTTTTTCAATTTTTTCTATAAGAGTGGAAGAATAATTTGTGAGGGAAGAAACTGTCAACGGGGGAGGTATCTGGCAAAAACCATACATACATACATATATATATATATAGTATAAATTTAGCGTTGACCAATTCGATATACCTTTTCACATATGATAGCCAACCCCTCCCCCTACCCATGGGCAAGCATCTTTCCCTCGACAACAATTCCTAGGCGCAGCGAAGTCAAGTAGATGATCGTTCCTAATCGATCACTGCAAATACCTAGATTAAATAACATTGTGGGAGTAGTACAAATTTCTTCTATTTTTTTTTTTTTGTAATTTGAAATAGAAATTATGACAAACATGCAAATTTTCTACGTAGGTAGGTCCATATATCGTTTGACGGATATTTTACAAATCGCAAAATATCAAATTAATTCTCATTTCATCGACAAAAAACTTCCATTTTTAGATTCTCCTACTGCTATCTGTTCGCCATATTACCTGTTTTTTTTTTATATGAATATCGCCTTCAGAGGAAATAAGTGGCTAACATCACTAAGTATATCTTGCTTTCTATTTCATACGTAAAAATACATGTGAAATCAAGAATTCTCTATAAAAAGAGAAATTAAAATTAGAGGTGCTGTAGCACAAAGTATAGAAATACAAATATGCAGGTACAAATCTCTCCGATAACCAATATATTTTTTCCAATTCATATTCATATTCACTGATGGATTCTATACCCCATAGCCTATATTGTATATGTTTGCACATAGCCCGAAAATGGGCCTATGAAAATACCGTAAATTTAGAAAAGTTTTGGTTTAGGCGGAATACATTGAGCAATGGATTGGAACTGTCAAATAGCCAATATGGCTTAATTACATTTTGGTCGCACAATGTTCCGTATAACCAAAAAACATCTAACAGTTAAGATACATGTTCATTGGTATAACACATTAGATAAACAGTGTTTCAATAATTTTGGTGAGTTGAACTATATATTTTTACCATCTTCGACAGAGTCTAGCATTCTGTTTTTTTTTTATTCAAACTAATTGCATTATGTGTTGCACCCACAACTACCTACTTAAATATATTAAGAATTTCCTATCTGGCCGTCCAAATTCAAATAATATGGTACGGTCTTGAAGTCAAATTCGACCTCACTATGAAATTTCGTATAGGTCCTTGGCAAGTGAAAATTCTGTCAACGGTGTGGTGTGAGAGATCAAATTTCATTAAAACACATAAAAAATGATAAAATTTGAATATGTAAAATAAATTTAACAACTTCAGATAAGAATTTCATTTCTATATCATAAAATTTAAAATATAACTCACAATTTAATACTTATGAAAAAGGCACTGGAATTTTTCAAATAACAACAAAAAAAATTTAAAAAAAAGCCAACTCCCAAAGAAGACGATAATATAGACTCCGCTCGATATATTGAAACTCCATCCTCATTAAGAACTAAAAAAAAAAACAAAACAAAAAACGTGTATTCCTTCCTTACAATTTAATACCTGACATCGGAAGTATATCCTCAATTTATTTTGTGCATCTAAAGCAGTTAAAATTATACTTTATCTCGTTATCACGTTATCCAATCGCGCAACCATCAAGCTCTCTCTCTTCTCTTCTCTATACTAGGGATGTAGGTAGTAGCGATAAAAATAAATTTCATTTTATTTCACGTTCATTTCAAGGATTCTTGAATTTTAGATACGTCCAAAGAAGAAGCCTGAGGTGCGTTCTACACTATTTTACACGTTTCGTACCTGCCTACGATCTCCTCTATTATAATACATATGTATTTAATTGTATATGTATGTATGCATGTATGTATATACCACCAAGCCTGACTTAGCTATATAGCTGACCAATAGTAGTAAACTTATAATGTCTCAATTTATTTATGTTACCCGATATCCATTTTATGTAGCCTCATATTTTGTGCTCGGATACCTATACAAAAATGTTGGGTGGATAATTGAGATTTTAAATTATTGTCAGTTGAAGACAAGTTTTTATATGAATCCCATATAAAATGTGGAATGAGAGAAGTCTCAGAATATATATATGCATTTGTATCGTGTGTATGTGTGATGTGTATGTGTTTGTGCATGTAACACAGTGTAATATATAATGTTAAGAGCGCGATGAAGATTATTTACAAGAATTTTATGAACATAATTTGCTTGCATTTCCATTAATATACGATGTTACATGAGACTCCTATCGAGACCGTCTCTATACTTTGGGTTGTCTATCTTAAGGGCATACAGATTTAGTGATGACTTATGATAGTGGAAAAATCTAGATATGATTATGTACCTATAAGTTTAACAAAAGAATAATAATAAAGTAGTCCTTATGGATACTCGTATAGTGTATAGTAGTATCGATAGCAATTTACATAGAATTAGAACTAACTAAAATGTTACTTGGTTGGAATCCATAGCAAGGCTCATTTTTTTTACTGATGTTACGGATTTTTAATTTTTCTGATCAGCGATTATTTTTTCGACTTTTTTTCCTTAATTTGAATGAATTAGTTGCCAAGACAGGGGATCCCATCCCTAGCACTTAGGCCATGGCGGCCCATTGTGCTGTCCTGCTAGAAGCCCATTCAACAAAACCTTCCTGTCCTCTTAATGAAGCGCATCAGGTCTTGGTGAGGAAGGTTTTTCAGCTCATCTACAAATAGAAGGGGAGACCTTAGAATATCCAGTCTGCTCACACAAAAAGTGTTCGGTTGTCTCAGGCTCTTCCTTCAGGCAGGACAGATACTCAGGACTTTCCACAACTCCCATCCTTGTTAGATGAGCGTGAAGGCTGCTGTGGCCGGTGATGATGCCAACCACAGTTCTCAGTACTCAGGTTCTCCCATCTCTGCGCTTCCTATGAACATCCGCTTTGATGAGAGACCTGATACTCGTGGTGGCTACGGCTATGGCGGGCTCCGATCCGGGCAACGGAGAATCAGAGCCAGCTCTAGCTAAAAGGTCAGCCCTTTCATTCCCCCATGATCCCCATGTGACCAGGAACCCACAGGAGGGACACTTTGTTGTGAATACACAACTCATCCACTGACGACCTGCAATCCCCCAGTAACTTGGACGTTATCCGAGGGCCACTTAGAGCCATCAATGCTGCCTGTCTATCCGAAAGGATAACAATGCCGTTTGAGATGGCGTAAATTTCAGCCTGGAAGACAGTGGTGTGTCTTCCAAGTGAGTACTCCATTCCAAAATCAGGAAAGTAGACACCCGCCCAAGCTCCCTCATTAGTGAGAGAGCCGTCGGTGAAAATTTTTAGACCAGACCGGAGAACGCTCGATAAGTCACCTCCCTCAGTCCACGATTCCCTTACAGGAAAGCTCACAAAGAAGCGATGCCCGAAACGAATATCAGGTACCATTGCATCACGTGGCATACCGGCCAGAGGGTTTTCCAAGTCCAGCCGATACGGCAGAGAGCAATGAGAAGAGCCAGTCCAGCCGTCCTCCCAACATCCCCATAAGCGCAATCTGCACACAGCCCTTTTGGCCTCTGCCTGAATGACAAGATGCAAGGGTGGCAGATTGAGTAAGACCTCAAGTGCCGCAGTAGCCGTAGATCGCATGGAGCTCGTCATTCCCAAGCAGGCCCGCTAGCTTCCGGATCGCAGTCCTCACAAGCGTCCAGGGCCACCATACACAGGAGGCATATGTGAGCATGGGTCTGTCGATCGAGGTGTACATCCAAAGCACAACCCTCGGTCTCATGCCCCATGAGCAGCCAAAGGTTCTCCTGCATTGAGCTAAGACCATCATAGCCGCATTAACTTTTTCCTCTACGTTCAATCCCCATGTCAGCTTCGAGTCAAGGAAGACTCCAAGGTGCTTGACATGAGGAGAGAGTTGCAGAGTGTGTCCCAAAAGCTCTGGACGAACAAAGTACCCAAGCTTATGTCTTCTGGAGAAGAGCACCAAGCTGGTCTTTGTTGGGTTGAGGCCCCGTTGCAAGAAGGCACAGGCAGCAGCTATGCTGTATCTGGAAATGAGCAGAGGGATGTCATCCGCATACGCTTCACATGAGAATCCCACGTTTTTCAGCACCGTGATGAGTGAGTCAACCAACATGTACCACAGTAATGGGGAAAGCACGCCACTTTGCGCGCAGCCTCTCTTCACCAGCACACTGAGAGAGGTTCGGCCGCCAACTCCACAGTTAAGTGTCGTCGTCTTAGCACTTGGTCGATCCATCGCACTACAGTACGGTCAACACCATGCCGACGAGCTGCCTCACATAGTGACTCGGGGGTGGCCCTGTGAAAAAACCCCTAGACGTCCAGAAAGGCTCCCAAGGTAAACAGTCCCCTCTCAATGATAATAACCATTGAGTGGAGAGCTGTCTCCGTAGATCTGCCCCTCCGGTAAGTGTGCTATGAGGTGTTTAAGGGAGAAGCCTTTAAGGCTACTCCTTTAATATATTCATCTACAAGCCTCTCCAGGCATTTCAAAAGAATTAAAAAGAAGAAGAAGAACTATAAAAAGAAGGTCTAAGATGAGAAAACAAAAAATCAATAAGGAGCAGGTCTATTAATTACTAAAAATTAAAACAAAATCTAATATTAAAGGAAATAAAGATAATACAAATAACTTAAAATGTATAAAATAAAAAAAAAACAGATTAGAATATACAAAAAGTGGAAGGGAAGGAAGGAAGCTAGAAAGTAAAGATGAAACAGATCAATTTAAAATGGAAAAATTATTTAGGATATTTATTACAGCCAAGAGGCTGGGTTTAAAAATCACAAAGCTCTCACTGAATATATCCAAATCTTTATATAAGGCATTGTGGTCCTTTTAAATCGTAACCAAAGGGGATTTGAATCGTAAGTTTATACGGGGAGCATAAAGTAAAATGTAAGCAGTTGGTGGGGGGAGCCGACTAGGGAAGTTGATTTTTAATTTAGATAATGCAAAATTTTAAATAACATTTCGTCAATATAGGAACGACGTGCTTCTAAGGACATCATCTAGAGATGAACGTGCAAATTTAAAAAGCAAGTACTTAGTGAATCCATACTTTGAATACTCTCTATTTTATTTGTGTATGTCGTATAGAAAGGATTCGAGATTGGGGAAGCGTACTCTACTATGGATCTAACTAGGGTATCTACTAAACATAGTTTTGTGCAAGGAGACCTGTTTAAAGGGTCCAGCGCACCTTAAGATGAACATTAGGGTTTTAAAAGCTTTGTTAGTAATATGGTAAATGGGTGAGTCAAATAGAAGCTTGCTATCAAATTGTACTTCCAAATCATTGATTTCTGAAACGGGGATGATGGGAACAGTGTCCAACTTATAGTCCCAGTATAATGGAGTTTGTTTTCTTGAGAAGGAAATACAACCTAGTTGATTTTCGTTACACCAAGAGAGCAGCTCCTCAATGTCATTTTGCATGTGTTGGCAATCGGTTGGATAATTTATAACTCGATAAATTTTCATATCATCGACATAGATTAAGAACACAGATTATAATAATACTAGGGGTTAATTAGGGTTTAAAAAGCTCATTTAGGAAATCAGGCGGTAACACCGTATTTTGACAAAATGAGATGAATCTATCGTTTTCGGATGCGAAAAAGCAGCTTAGATCGGTGTCAACTTTAGAAAAGCTTATCGAGAGAATATTTATAGGGCCATTAGGGGGTAATACTGGTTTTATCGATTTCGCTAGATCCCGAATTTCGGAAAATTAATTTAAAATGTATTTAGGAGGTAAATTACGGGTGTTCACTATTAAACTAGCAATTCTTGTCTAAATTTGTAAATTAAAATTAAATTAAAATTTGTAAGGATCTTGCTCAAATGAGTAGAATCTACAATTTTCAAGTGCAAGAAAACGATTTTCTAAGCTCTTCTCCTAAAACAAGTGTGTAATAGAAAATTTATATAAAACAGGCAAAAAAAAAACTAAACTATTTGGTACAAGAAAGAATCACATTCCACTAAGAATTTGTCAAATTGTACATTTTTTGATAATGTCGTATTTACTTTGATATAAAATATTTCCAGTATTATGAAAATAGAAGACTATGAATTTATATTCCACGTGCCATATATTAGGTATAGGAAGAATTCCTCAAATAAACTTTCGAAAATAATTAAAACCATTTTCATGGAAATTTTCTCAACTTATGAATGTTAAGTGCCAATATACAATGCATTTCCATCAGCAAGTCAGCATGGGGTCAATAGAAGCTACCACACCGTACAATAGCCTGCCTGTCAAAGAATCAAAATTCAAATGAAGTAAAACAGGCTTTGAGGAGAGCTGGCAAAACGAATATTCTTCATAATAACATTACGTAGTCGTCTAGTCACGCTTCGATTGCATATACATACATACATGATCCCAAGTGAATAGATAGATTTCTCGCTGTTTGTACATAAATATTTGTATTTCGAGGCAATAGAATGTATCTTTATTATATATTATGCGTGTAATCGGAGAGAGAATTCTTAATTTGTTAAATTCTAATCTGAATTAATTGCTTCCTTTTGGGCACTTATGTATCTTATAATATCTCTGGGGTCCCCCCATTTAGAAAACGAGAAGTCACACCCATAATTTTTTGAAAGATATCATAATGGTAAAATACATGAGCCATTGAAATGTCGTGAGTTTGAACATGGTCGGATAATAATTGATCTCTGTAAAATAAAAAAAAATAGATTTTGAAATTTTTTAGACAGGAGTTGTATAGTAGCAACACAAGCAGCAGCAGCAGCAATAAGAATAAAAAAAATATATAATTAAACTGATTGGGTTCGCGGCAAGGTTTGTTGTTGTTGTTTTTTTTTTCATTTTTGACATAGCCTTTATGCTTTATAGCTTAATTAAAAACAGACAAGCTTGTGTTAGCACAGTACTTTGCTTCTGAATCTCAATTTCAAACATTACCTAAGCCTTCGGCGCATAGATCACCCGTAGAAATAATTTGCATTAGTTTGTCTGCGGGAGATTTCTGGATAGTATTATTACTCCAATATCGCACCGCAACGAAATAAGTAAAGTAAATTAGCATGGTAAATACATAAATACCTACATATAGATAGGTTATTGTGCTAATTAAAAATATTGTTACGTGCCGCAAAGTGACACAAGTGACATCTGTTGGAAATGGAAGCAACTTTAGGCTAGTGACATCTTATAGTAAACCTTGGGTTCGGAAAACGAAATATTCGGGAAGGTTCTAGTATAATTTGTAGAGTATAAATACGGCGCTACTCACATCCAGGAGGCGGAGTTTAACTTCAGACAGTGAAGTGAACGGATAGTGATAATTAGAAGTACAATACTAGTGATAAATAAAGAGTTGATTTGATTGTTTGTAAATTTGTGAGAGTAAATAGTAAAGTTAAATAAAGAAAGAACTTGTTAATGATATCTGAAATATTGTGTTTTATATAACGAACTAAGGCCACGCTCGTAACAATATTCATATAATTATCAAATTGCTGGATCGATCTGAAAATTGTAATACCGTGATCCAATCGTGTGCACGTGATATTATTCTTTGTAATTTATTTCCAAAAAATAATTTGGAAAAGTATTATTTGGGTCCATTTCCTCCTAACCCAGACTCTTTTGGGATTTTTTTTATGAAAATGTTTTTGATGCAGTTACATAGGTCTAGGGTAGAAGGATAATAATAATAATAATTTATTTACTGCCCAAGTACAAAGATTGCAATCTTATTATGTACTTCTAATTTGGTACATTATACTAGGAAAACTTAAAATTAGGCCTGGATACTTAGATAAATTCAAAAAAAGATTAACCAAATAATTAAGGAAACACGAATAAAATAATAATGAAGAAATAAATCATTGTAAGATATAAAGAGAGGGAAAAAATACTAATGCTAAAATAAATATAAATGGGAATATAAATGATGATACTAGAAACTTTTGGAACTATATTTTGAGTATAGTTCGGCTGAGACCATCGATGTTTGGAAAAAAACTGATAAAATGCACGGTATTTCTGCCTGAGAGTGCCACACCTCATTTGGAATGCGTCTAGAGAATACAATCCCGAGCATGTTTTTCAATCCCGGGATTACGGGATTTATGATGCGTAATCCCGGGATTAGACTTTGTGGTTTCTAATTGGGCTCAGATGAAAAAAAAAAATGTTTTTAATATCGTTGCACAACACAAATCACAATATAGTAAGAAAAGAAAAAAGACAAAACAAAAAAACTATTTAGAATTTCGAAAATATACAATCGCAGAAATATCAAAGCATCCAATGTTTGACTTCCATGCCTGCTTCGTAGTTTATTGCCAACATAAGCAGCAGTTGAAAACGCTCGTTCAGGTTCTAGTCTGGTTGAAGGAATAGACATTAAATACTTATATGCTGTATCTAAGTGATATTCACGAACTCTCCCATTTTTGAACAGGCTCATTTCACGTCTAATACTATTTGCCAACCCCGATTAATTTTATACTTGTACTTCAGGATCTGAGGATTTCACACTCTTCTTAATTTCCAGCTGTAACTTTTCCTTTAATGTCAATTGAGGTTGGGAGGTTTCTGATGGTCTTAGCTCGTCATCTGTTTGTGATCATGACCTTTCTTCTTCTTCTTCCGTGTCCTCTCGACTATTAAGTCTTTTAACAATACTCTTTTTTATTTGCTTCCTCGCTAAAGCCTGTGTAGGAACTGGAAATAAGTCATGCCATTCCAAATCCGATACTGACTGATTTTCATCATATTTTCGTGGATTTTGTAAATAATTCAACACACCAGTTAAATCATCACTTCGTCGTTGTTTTATACGTTCCACTAAGAATTGATTAATTTTTTTGTCAAGTGCTGAATTTTTGCTAGACAAATGTTTTATAAGAAATTTCAAAGCGACATCAGCTATGCATAAATTAGCATCTCGTCGACAGATTGCTTCTACTGCCAATTTAATTGGGATCAGCATCTTCTAAACGTATTGGAAGATTGAGATCTGTATAAAAGATCTTTTTGAATGCAGGTTTTTAAAAGATTAAATCGCTCCAGCATTGTTAAAAGACTCTATTCCACCTTGTTTTACAGTCCAAAAGAAGTGACAGCAATTTTCCATGCTCAATTTTCACATATTTTTGAAGTACTGTTTTATTTTTTAATGGTGATCTTTTGAAATACACTACAGTAGTAGTACAGTAGTACAGTCCCGGGATTTTCGAGGGAAGAAAACGGTCGGGATCCCGGGATTGTATTCTCTAAATGCGTCACAAAGATACTCCTGGAAAAATTCATGTAAGAATTGTGAAAAAAAACCATCCCTATATATAGTCTAGTCTAGACTATTCGCCTTATGATTTCTGTTTGCTTGGTCCCATGAAAGAGGAATTTTTCAAAGCGACACATGATATCACTCTAATAAAGAAGTCAACAAATGCGAAGATAGTGGGCTCACTACTTACAGGATTCGTTCAAGCTTATAGTATGCAAAAGCCGAATATGTATCCACATACAGCTAAGCATAACGCTTTTCCGTTAATATCTGAAATTTCACAAATGATATCTTGCCACCTGCATTATGAGGCCATAGATCCTTCCTCACATGGAAATTAAATGGGTGGGTGTACTTGACTTTCGTGTCAATCACATTCCCTTGAATACAAATTTTTCTAAAAATAATATAAACCCACGTACTTGAATCCTTGAAAAACAGATTAAACCTCAAATCTACTTGATATTCCGACAACTCTATAAACACTGAGTCACTCACTCATTCACTCACTCACTCAACTTATACACATAATGTACAGCGCTTTTAAAGATGAGAAATAAATCCCTTGGCAATAGCTCAACACTCTGTCCAAGGTAAATACATTACCCCTACAGGAGCTATATATCATTATCTGGAAACATTTTGCAAAACAGACAACTTAACATATCGGTGGCCGATAATCAATAAACCTTTGAATAATTGGCCGCGACCACTTTTGGGTCATTCCAGGCACGATCAATCGCACCAAATAAAACATTTCTTCAGATTCAGAGATCCGCTGATGCTATATGGTTGGTTCTATATGTATGTCCGGACTCCGGATGCTTATAATACAAGTAAAACCCATGCGAAATCCGACATACTAACTGTATAGCATGAGCTACTCTCTTACATATTCGTATATATATATATGTACATATGACCGCGGTGTGTCTACCTACCTACCTACCAACCATGTCTTTCTTATATTGTGGCGTTACATTCCTTTGGGGTCTCGACTCGACTAGAAAGGGATTGAAACAGGTTTGTGCATATTTTTGAATATCATTCTTGAGCAGAGAGACGAAACAGATTCAAAGATAGAATCGAAAAATACCTCTATACCTATACTCTGTAAGCTTTGGTGAAATTTAATTGTCTTTTAAAACTTAAGTCAAAAAGTATCTTTCTTTAGAATTGCAGTAGAGAAAAACATTTCACCAATGGAATCAGTTCAGTTATAGTGTGTAGTGTACAAAATCTTGGATTTCTTTCTTAACTATATACACATGAACTGATGTTGATATATAATGTCGCGTTTGACGATTGACTTTTCTCTTTAAGACTTGATAAGTGAATTTGATTTCGCGGTCACGCTCACTTTCTATATCGACTATTGAACTAGATTTGAGAATATATTGTTGGAATAAAAATGCAGCATCCGCCTTATGTTGAGCCCTCTTCTTCGTATGCACCAACATAACATACATATAATATTGAAAAAGAACTCGGAAATATACTCTTTGCGCAGCAGCTGCTGTTGTTGGCTGTTCAAGCTAGAGTAGATAGTGTAGGTAACTATAACTAACTAACAAACTAACTATTGGCAGCTGAAGCGAAAACAAATCGAATTGCAAAATCGTGTCTTTGGTGAAATGCTTGCTCTCATGTTATGACATCAAAGTTAAATTGAATCATTAAATTGGTAAATTCGGGAAAAGGAAGTAATCTATGTTAATTAAACATGTTTCAAGAAGAATGTCTTATTCGAAAGGCTGCTCTATGCTTGTCTTTGGTTAACCATCTCGACGGACCTGTCTATATGTACATACATACAGTACCTACATAAGTAGGAATACTTATGTATGTACAAGTTGTTGCTATATAACTATAACACAAAATTTTCTTTACGGGAAAATTAGGCCAGTCGTGTTTTGTTGATTCACTTATAACGATAAACTTAAATCGTTTGTAAATTAGACTTCAGTCGATGGGAATGTCATAATGACATCTTAAGACTTGCTTCTTATTCGAATCAATTTTACTTCTCTATGTGGAATTTAAATGAATTATACTCTCAAACCACGAGCTTGATGTTAGAAATAGAGATTTCCATCATGTATAGAGCCGAATTTTATTTCAAAAGTTTGTAGTTTTTCATTTTTTTGAACGGAAAATGGCATTAAGTTTAATGTAATTTTCTTCAAATTCATACTATCAATCCCCAAATGTTATGTAATATAGGTGGGGCAAATCTATGCCAACATACCTACATATAATAACGAAAACGGTAAGAAATAAATGTAGGTATACATAGATATTTTTAAAATGAGTTTTCAAAGAGCATAGGGTTTCATGTAATAAATTTAAATAGAGATGAAACAATGATGAAGAAATATTTTTTATTATTATTTACCATTTTTCGTAAATCCCTTACAGGAAATTACGTGTTTGATGAACTACTATAAATGGACTAGCAATTTAAGGTGAGTCCTAAGCTCTCCCAATTATTTTATATAGTTTGTATCTTATCAACATGGAAATTGCCATACACCTTGAAAGCCATGTCACGGTATTCTAAGCGAAAGTCAAGGTCAACCTTGAAGAGGGTAGGTATGTATCGCTTTAACTCAGACACTGAAAACAAGGAGATTGCATTCTGCTCGGACCGCCAAGCAGCGGCCAAGGCCTTGTCAAAATCTTTTAAAAACTTCGAGCTGGTATTAGAATTTATAACCTACCTGAAGTCCCTCTCTCGGAGCAACAGGTTACTAGTGCTTTGGGTTTCAGGTTGTAGCAATATTAGCTGAAACGAAAAGGCGGATGAGCTTCCACGCCTTGGTACAGCCTAGGAAGCATTATCCCCACAATTGGGATCGCACCAAAACACCTTGCCTTTAATATCTCGACTTGGGCCGATTGCCAAAACATTTGCTTTTGGTTAGGTGACCCTTCCGGTAGAACTATGAAAAAGTTGTGGCCTGTGGGGTAGACCTAATTCAAATAAAATGAAAAAGCTATTGGGACTAAACAAGCCAACCCTGAGAACTCTAGTGTCAATTCATCACTGGGCACTCTCTTCACAGGGGTCACCTACATAGGATGGGACTTGTTGACGATAATGCAGAGGATGCGGAGAAAAATCCGAAACGGTGACTTATTTGCTTTGTCACTGTCCGGCTTTCTCAGGAAAATGTTACAGATTGCTTGGCTTATACTCCATGAAGCCACCAGGGAGGGCTGGAGTCAATACTTAAATTCGTAAGAAGCCGGATAGAAGGGTTGGGAGCTGAACAATGGGACTTGTTAGGGCCTACGTTACAGGGACCAAATCCGGGTCCCGACCTCGTTTCAATCCAATATTGTCAATAGAATTTTATCAACTGCTATCGAATTATTTTTTTTTTGCTGTTCGCTGTTCGGACCCCTTTTATCATCTTCACTGATTTAATTTGATATTTTTGTGAATCCTATTATCGACCCTGTAAAGTTAAAAAAAAATCTTAAAGTCTTGTTTTTTCTAGACATGCTATTGAGAGACAAAATTAGAAAGTTTTATAGAAATCTTATAAGAGAGCAATTATAATAAAGCCACCTTACTTTCATTGAAAATCAATTTAAGGCCTTGAGATTGTCTGCAAGACCCAATAGTACACCCTCTAAATGGACATTTATGTAAAATTGACGGCAATATAAAAAAATTGTTCAAAAATTAAATTCATAAATCTTACGGAATCCCGACTATGACAGTAAAAAGAAAACAAGGTATAAAAACGTCGCAGGGTCAGTTTGCGATTTTTATACAGGAAATTGTCTGTTGTATCACCATCATCTAATTAATTATAGAGAAGACCAAAATTTATCAACTTTAATCAGCTCACAATGTTTCTACACAGACCGTTCAAATTTAAACAATTGAACCGGCATCAAGTTCGGTCATTATGTCAAAACATTGCCGGCTGAATAAGCATCTGCACGCAATATAATTTTTTAAAGACAATATGGCGGGTTCACTGCTAAGGTGAACCAAGTCCATAAATTGAAAAAAAAAAATAGCAAAAAGCGAAACGCGAACGAACAACGTAAAATCCTTTAAATGAAAAATAATCTCAGAGGGAAAGCCGAGAACCAAATGCTTGACAAAGATTTGTACATTTTTTCACAGCAAGAATGGACCAACTCTAATCAATATTATCTTTACCAATGAACCCGACATATATAATCAAAAAAAAAAAACAAAGTAAAACAGGATACTGACAAAGACAGTATTACGGAATTCAAAAACGAAACAAATTTCTAATGGAGACACATTCGTAGTGTAAAAAAAAAATTTTCTTCGTTTTCTACTTCCATTTTAGGGTCCCAGAAAACAGAAAAGCAACAGGACTTCATTGTTACACCATCGGATGTTACAAAAAAAAACTGAAATTTGTCGAAGTAACTCCATGCCTATTTTTTTACTCTAGAGACTAAACGCTTGGAAGAAAGTTGTTCAAATCACAATCATTATACATACGAGATTTGAAACCCCATCCTTTTTCTTCATACTACTTCATACTAATATAGACAACCTTTAATAATAAAAACACACACACAATTTCCGGTTTTATCTTTCCTTAGTGTGATATAGGAAAAAACCTTAAAATTATGTTACCCAACAAGATTTCAATCCGTATATTAAATGTAGTAAGTTAAGATAATGTTTATCTATCAAAGACAAGGAAAATACGTCTTGATATTCCAGGTAGAAGTTTATGCCATCACTAGATGTGCACACGAAAACCTCAACCAAACCTACACTAACAGGAAAATATACATATGGTATCTATACAGATAGGGCAAACGGCATTGAAAGCCATCTCATCACCTAAGGTCAAAACAAAATTAATTTAGGATGTATTCAAGCATTAACAAAACTTGGCAAGAAACCACCTAATACTCAGGAATTGATGGGAATGATAACGCAGATGTACTAGCTAAAAAAAGGAACATCCATGCCCCTCATAGGACCGGAACGATTTTTCGGTATCTCTTGCAACACCGTAAAACTTACCATTCAAAACTAGATCCAAAACCGAATGGACTTCAAAGAAGAGCCTGAATCTTTTGTAATCAACTCAGAATCATTACATGAGTCCTAACCGGACACTGAAAACTAAACAAACACATGCATCGGATAGGTATATCACCCACACTGATGTATGTAGGCTATGTCTCGAAGCAGATGAAACATCGGAGCACGTCCTGTACGAAAGCGAGGCCATTACACATTGTAGATTCCGGGCTTTTGGCTCAAAATTCTTAAAGCCTATACCGACTTCGAAGAAACATCACCCACAAAAAATACTGTTCTTCTTAGGAAGTGTGGGATTGTTGAATGAACTGTAAAGAAAGTGGTGTACAATAAGCAAATAAATGACTACAGTGCAAAGTTCACTCGCTCCGCTTAAGTCTTTAATCTTAATATTTACTACGTGTACCTGAAGCTCCAATCACTCTACTCACAAATGAATAACTCTATACATACCTACATAACCCCTATTTCGAACATATTCATTAATCTCGTTTAGAAACTAGGAAGAAAATCGCAATTTGAATTCAGAAGAAAAGTTGAAAATTAGTAACCTGAAGCATAATAATTTATCCGCAAGTGCTAACAAAATAACCACCTTTGCACCTACAAATCCTAATTAACTTGTTCCAACATATATGAAATGTATGTATTGTAAAAAATGAAAAAGAAAACAATATTTCAACGTTCATGATCGAGAAATAATAACATTCAAAATATCTCCTTCAGGCAAAAAACAACACAAGCATATATTTGTGCATTTGAAATTTTCAAACCAGTCACAATCCAGCCGTATATGATGTTGCCTTAAGACGGAAACAAAACCTTTTAAATACTCTTATCGATGAAAATTTTCTCTTTAAATACGATTATAGTAGTAGTTATCTATATGATATGGCGATTTGTGATATGACAACTACCGCCCGCCATTTAGTTTCCCCGCATACTGCATCGTCTCTAGCAATATCTAACAAGTCTATACAACCAATTATGTCTTAACTACAAATCATCAGCAATCAATTCACATACGGTTCTTACTAAATACTTTCGAATGTTTACCAAGTTTGGTATTTTTGTGCAATCATTAAGATGTTGTCCGCATTTTCTGTTGATTCGCAATGGGAGAGTGACACAGACCGTGGCACATGAGTGCTGGAAATCTACCAGCAAATACTATTCACATAGAGAAAAGTAGTACACGCAAACGCAGTAAGTATAATAGTTAGTGCGCGGTATTTTCTTTATTAACGTGTTTTTTTCCTCTATTTTTTTTTTAACTCCTCTTATTGTAGCGGTTTAAAAGCTATTTCCGGCATATTATCTAACCATCATTCTGTCAACAGTTTGATATCTGTTTGATTATCTAGTGAATTCATAAAGATATGTAGCCAGAAGCAGTTAGAATTGTTGGCATTTTTTTTTAAATATAATAAAGTCGATTAGGATTTTCAATAGGGTATGTATAGAGGCAACACAAGGCAACACAATCCAACTAAGACAATATCTGAAAATGTTGTTTGATTTCTTTTAACAACAAGAAAATGCAAATTACTATGAATAATGAGAAGGGGTGAGTTTTAGTCATTATAGACTAAAATCTGGGTGTCAAGGTATATATTTTTTTATAATCAATCATTGGCCAGATTAAAACATTGCACATTCCCGATAATGATTTTGACTCAGTAAGTCGCCATACACAAATGTGATCACCTATGCACCAGAAGAAGTCCTTTTGGGTTTGGTGATGTATTACTAAATTACAAAACTGTCTTCTTCATAGTCAAATTTGTTGTGCAATAGTGTAGTACTATCACGCCGATATTGGCATCTTACTTCATACAAAGGATAACACGGTCAACAGCATTTAACACAGCGAATTTAATAAAAAAAATAAATGCTGAAGTCAGATTATTGTTCATAGACGTAACCCCCGGAAGTCGGTGATGACGCAAACACATTAAAAGGCATTATCGGGATGGTTACAGCCATGTAGTGAGAGCACACCCTCACTATTTTTGTACACTCATTATGGAGGAAGAACTACATAGAATTTCATCTTTAACAGATCCTAAAGCCTAAAACTGTCGCTCCCACAGAAAAATTAAGTTAAATCAAAATGCAACCAAATATATGCTTTCTTTCTAATGGTTTTTAAAAAAAAATAGCATGTAGAAAAAATTTATGGAAATTAGACAAGGCAAGATGAGCTAACCGGCCAGCAACGCCCTTCATGGGGCTTGTATATTCCAGGAATTACGGTATAGCCGATCAACAATCTGTAACACCTGATTTGATAGTGTCCAAAAAGAAGCTTGGATTAAATATCTTAACAAATACATGTGAAAAACACTAGAGCTTCTTTTTGGTCCGCGAGCTTGTAAGGCATTTGCCAATACAAAATACGATAAGGATTCCACCCGCAGTGTAAGTAATGTAAGTGTCAACGTTGTGCACACAACTGTTCGTTAGCCCATAGCCAAACATAAAACACCAATTATATCAATGAATTACTTGCCGAATCCTAAATACAAAGACCTTTCACACTTCATACTGGCTACCTCAAAACTCTATGGGAATGCGACTTGAGTGAGAGCAACAAAATCAAAGATAAAATGTTCACCTTGTGTGAAAATGACAGGCTTGCATATGCATTGTGGGCTGTGCTAGCAAGTGACAGAGTAGTGAGTACCCCAAAAATCATGAATCTTTGTTATCAAAATTCCCTAATCACTAAGAATCAGAGACAAAGTGATAAATTCCTAAAATTTATTATACATTAAACTTCACATTGCAAAAATGCAAGAAAATGACTCCACTCAACCAAAGCTAGAAAATGAACAAAAATTTTTTCCCCGACTGCCAATATTTTTAAAAACATGAAATTACTTTAAAATATTAACTAATATGTGAATATTTCAATAGAATATCAAATAAAATAGCTACCATGCAAACAAATTCCACAAATAACACAATTTCACTATAAATAAAAACTTTTAACACCAAAAAACTGTACGAAGCTAACACAAATCTCTTAAAGCAAATTATAACGGAAAATATGACAGTGTTCATGGGATGGTTCGGAATTTCATGACTTCTTTCGTTTTTAGTAATATAATATTTCCGTGAGAGGGCACATGTTAAGTTTTCTTATCGAATAGATCTATTTTACACAAGTATTTTCCTGCGTAAATTGTATGCTGATTTAATGAGAAAAATTATGTTGAATTTTTTGGTTAATCTACAGTAACAACCTGTACGATATATATACGATAAAATAGCACATGTTGTTGTTCTCTCTCTAAAATATGATCCATCCCTATAATCTATAATCATAAATATTTTTATTCGTTTAGGAAAAAAGAAACGAGCCCTAGGAAAACAAGTTTTACTCCTAATATTTCAAAACACGAAATAACTTAAAAATAGGAACAATTATGTAAATAATTCAATAGAATTTCAAATAAAATAGCTACCAAATAAACAAATTTCACAAATCTCAGAAATTCACGGTAAATAAAAACATTTATCACTAAAAAACTGCAAGAAGACAAAACTTCACTTTGAAAAGACAATTATAATAGATAAAATGGCAGCACGGTTGTTCATGGGGCGGTTCAGAATTTATAGACACCTTTTATTTATAGTATATAATATTCCCGTAAGAGGGCAATAATTCACGTTTTCTTATAGATCTATTTTACACGAATAGTTTCCTGAGTATTTTTATACTATACTATAAATAATTTCATGGAATTTCATGGCTAACTAAACCTGCACTCGCCAAGTCCTCCAAGCTTTTGTTTTAAATACGATAAGATTGCACCCGACAAATTAAATTTTTGTTTCCTTGGAAGAAAATTACCAATTTTTCCATAACTAATATGAAGTAATATCTAAATACAATTTTCAAATTTCAATATCGACGTCTTAGTAATCAGTAGAGCTCAATGTTAAATTTAAAAATTTGATTAATGAAAACGAAAATGAATTTGTTTATATGTAAGTAGGTAAAACAATTATTCCATTATTTTTAAATTATAGTTTTAATATTTATCTTTTTACGCTGACATTGGCCGAACATTAAAAAGAAACAAAAAAGGCATTTTTCTCTTGAGCTCGTATTTTCGCAAGCCAACAATCAAGCATTCCGATTTACCCACATTTTCACAACTCCCACATGATGGTGAGCCTTCCTAGGGCAAAGAAAAGAATTGCACGCTTCCCCCAGAAATAACCAGGACATGACGTAATTACGTCCCAATTTAATGTGTCTGCAACAATTAAAGCTGGATCATGTTTCTATGGATCTGGGATCGTGCGCCCCGTTAATCCGGCAACCACCAATAAGTGAAGGGTTGTGCAAAAAACAGATTACTCACTAAACACCCATTGGGCTAATGTAATTACGAGTGATATTTGACTTGGTGGTTCGGACACTCGGATAATTATAGGTCCAATTACAGCATTTATCAAGAAATAGATGATTTTCCCAATTTTCCCTACGTTCTACGAAGGATTGAAGGGAGGTAGAGAAGACATTATTAGATTAAAATGACAAAGGTTTCTTAAAGAGATCTCTGGTATCTGGCCTTCATTATCCCTCCCCTCTGGTGAAGTCTAGTTATCGAGTGGATATGTCCTTGAGAGTGTCTTTTCCCATGTGTTCTTCGGAGAACAAAAGGATGAAGTCGATATACATTAGTTGGTTAAGTCGAAACAATTTCCAATCCAAACCAGGAATTGCTGTAATTTCTAAACCATAACATAAGAATATGAACATGAAGGCCTTCTATTACGAAGTTGTTTAAAATATTTTTATTAAAATTGGACAATATTTTTCTTAGGAAATTATGGTAACGCGGTGTCAGTCGATGGCGATCGCTAGTGGGCCATGATAAATAATTTCTAAATGCCGAAATTGTGCTATTCAAACTATTTTCATTGCTCCACACTAAACTGAAACGTCCGATAGACACATCACTTTGCCTCCATCGCATTGAAAGCTCAGAGTACATATTGGGCACATACATTCACACTGAGGTTAGGTTAGGTTAAGTTAGAGTGGCGGGCATCGTCAAAACAACAGCCACACTTAGGTCATCTGAGGCCCATTGTGATGCCACTTTATTGGGACCTTGCATGGAAAGATACCTAAGATTTAGGTGGTGCACTGAAACCAGCCACAAAAGTTAATGAACCTTACCTTACTCCTACGTTTAGCAAGGATAAGGTATCCGCACAGTAGGTGCTAAACGCTTCCAACTTCTTCCCCGTCGATACAGCTTCTGCCAAAGAAGCAGTGTGATAACTGCAGTAAGATTACGCACATCAATTCGGGTCCTCCTCAGCAGAAGACGAATCACAGGACAAATCTTGTACCAACTGTGTCTTGAAAGCGCGCATGACGTCAGTTCTCTGCATCTGCGATTTGCCTGCTTATAGGCCTGTACATCTAGAACTCTTTTCGCTGACTCTAAGGGCCTACCTATGGATTCCTCCGCTAGACATATATTCATAGCGGAACCCTTTCTGGCCAGAGCATCAGCTGCTCTGTTTCCAGCTATTTCTGTGACCAGGCATCCAGCAAGGAATAACTCTGTGGCTAGCACACAGTTTGTCGAGTTCACAGCGATACCGTTGCAGTAGGCGTGATCTAATGGTGTGCGAGTCCAGAGATTTAATTGTAGCTTGGCTGTCAATAGAAATCCTGATGACTCAATCGCTAGGTACTTCGTAAGTTATAAGCAACAGCCTTGCTGCTTTACAAATGGCCAGAACCTCTATCTGGAACATACTATAGTGGTTCAGTAGGTGGGACGATCTTGAATTTGAAGGAATGCTGAGTATATCCCGGCTCCTACTACCATATCCATTCTTAAACCGTCCGTAAGGATACAAATAGTCAAATTCATTTCCCACAAGATTATCAATCCACTCCTCTCTGCTATAGGAATGCTAGTTGAAAACGCTTTCTCAAAGTCTTGGAACAATGTAATCCATAGCTCCCTGTATACAGTCTCCAGAGGACAGATCTTCAGTGTTCTACTTTGACCAAGGTCTGCTCTTAGCCAGTAGCCCTACTCTTTCTTTGCAGCTTTACATTTCCCATGGATCTCGATGAGCAAGAGTAGTAGCATAATCTCCATTGCTGCCGTTGGTGTTGTATAAAGAGCATGTGTATTGCCTAAACAAGCAGCTCTCTGTATTTTAGAAAGATTTTTCACGTAAGTAGTTTTCTCTAGAGCGAACCACCGCACCAAAATTCCATATGTTAGGGTAGGTTTTACGATAGCGGTGTACATCCAGGGCACATTCACATTTATCCTCTAAGGAATCTAGTATCATTCCTAGGTATTTGGCTTCAGGTATAAATTCAAGAGTAATGTTACCCAGTTTGAAGGTTGCGAAATTCGGAACAACTCTATAACCCAGTTAAGAAGATTTTGCAATACTCTTTGAGTTGTTCTCTGATTGTGGATAGGAATTTTCCCGAAACCAATAACCACAGAAGAGGTGAAAGTACTCCTCCTTGTGAAGTACCTCTAGACAACCTCCTGCTAATCTTATTGCTACCTAGCTCTGCGTTTATTGAGTATTGAGTTAATCCATTTGCATATATAGGTTTCAGCTCCTAGAGTAGTTAGGCAGGGCATCATGAATGATTTTTAATCTAACATTATTAAAGGCTCCCTCAGGCAAGCTATCCATGGACGCCTCCAAAAACCTTTCAATGGTCTTTAGAAGAAACGATGTAAAGCTGATGGGTTTGAAGTTCTTAGCAGTTGATGACATCAATATATTCTCCGAAAGTTTTCCTAATGGTGACTGTCATGATTTGATGTATCGGTGACGGATAGTGCGAATAGTATGATTCAAGTGCATTGCAATTTTTTTTTTATGGACAGTTGACTGTCGTAAGCCTGATGGATAGTAGTGTGAATTGGTCTTATACTTAGAGGATATGTGGTTGCAATGAGATCGCTCAGATCAATCTCTGAAACCACGTATTTTAAAGCCTTCTTTGGATCCAAACGTAGGTATCCTAGCCTAAAGTGTATCACATTGATCCACAATCGATAAAAATAAATAATTCGATTAATTTTGATGTGTTATCCACTAAATCTAACAAGTGTAATTTTCTGATTGATAGTGGGAGTGATATATGCGTCCTAAAGATAGGGAAACTCAAAAGTGAAGAATGTCTTCATACGAACATAACATTAAAATTGAGTGGTCTATGTAATGTCTCCATATCCACTATTGGCCTCTGTTGGTGCAAGATAAAATTCGGAAGTAATTTGATAATTTCATATTGTTCCTGATAAATTTCCTATAAAAAATGATGGTATAATCGGCAAGGACTTCCTTGAGAAATTAACGGCAAGATTGGACTTTGGCTCTCGCAAACTATACGTTTTCTGTAGGAGTCCCGAATTTAATGTTGAACCAGCAGTAAAGAAAATTAAGATTCCTCCTATAGGTCAGGAATTATTGCAAAAATTAAAACTAATATCAATATACCATGTGTAAGCAAATCAAAACAGTTGGAAAATAGATTGCATATTCGTAATGCAATTTCCAACCCAGTTGACAACATTTCTTACGTTCCCGTTTTAAACTCTAGTCTATGTGAGGAGAGTCTGAACGTTGGATATGTGAAATTCGAGGAATTATTTAATTTCGACGACTTAAGCTTGAAGGAAAATAAGGACAGTCCCAGAAAAAATCTGGTCGTTTTATTTTGTCCGCAACGGTATTTTCTCTTCTGGGTACAGATTTAACTAAGCTTTGACATTTATTACAATTGGTGTTAGTTATTGAGTGAGTTTAGATTATGGAATGCAAACAGTTGAAAGTTTGAAAATTGATTTTGACCAAGTATAGAGAAAGTTCTAGGATATCTCAATCCCAACTTGCAAAGTCACTAGGAATTGCTAAGTCTACGATCCAAAATGTATTGGGAAATTATAACAAAACTTTGAAATTTGGAAGCTGCTGTCATCAGGACTTTTAAGACAAAACCAAACATTTCCGTTCGTGATGCGCCAGCTAAAACTGGAATCTCGAAATCTACGGTTCAAACGATTAAGGAAAGAAAGGGACTCAAAACATTTAAAGGCCAAAAAGCTCCAGATAAGAAATTAAGGAAAAGAAAAAGATTGTTAAAACCAGGTCAAGAAAGCTTTGCGATAACTTTTTGACAAAATTTGATTGCTGTGTAATGGTCGATGAAATATATGTGAAAGCAGATGTTTCACAGTTACCTGGACAGGATTATTATGTTGCGAGGCAACGAGGTGCCGTTCCAGAAAAGTTTAAAGTCAGGAAAACATCGAAATTTCCCCGCAATTTGTACTTGTGGTGAAAAAAGTAATTGTTTCGTTAGCACAGGGACGATAAATTTATGTTAAAGAGTGTTTTAAAAAACGGTTCCTGCCGTTTATTGAAAGACATAACAATTCTGTTCTTTTTTGGCCCGATTTAGCTTCATGTCATTAGGGGAAAAAGGCTCAGGAGTTCTATGAAGCTAACAACATAAACATCATGCCGAGGGAAGCGAATCCTCCTAATTGTCCTGAGCTTCGTCCCAATGAAAAATACTGGGCTCTTGTCAAACGTAATTTAAAGAAGACCAAATGTAAAGCTGTGAATATCAAATAATTTAAAAATAAATGTAAAAAATCAGCCGAACAAGTGACAGAAGAAACTGTGCAAGCCTTGATGTTGGGCATAAATAAAAAAGCTCGAAATTTTTCAAGAAAAAAATAGTATTGTTCATTAATATTATGCGTAAGATAGAAAGCGTGATAACAAAACAAAATAATACATTAACATTATATTTTGTACTTTTATTCATTCATTATTTAATATTTACTTGCGACCAGTTTTTTTCTGGGACACTCCTTACTAAGACTTTGGATGGCAGAATCCCATTGTTGGAAAGCCAGCTTCACTTAAACCATATTCCATTTCCTGAACGAGCGAAAATCTTGGAAATATCCAAGGAGTATAATGATATATTCTTTCTTAGAGATGACGTATTAGCGTGCACAAGTTCTATTTCTCATGAAATAAATACTCCAGACTATACTTCAATTCATATTAAGCCTTATCGTCTACCTGAATTTCCAAAAACAGAAGTGGACAAACAAATTCAACAAATGTTTGATGATGAAATCATACAACCTTCAAATAGTCCTTGGAATTTTCCTCTTATTTGTTGTTCCGAAAAAGTCAGACTCAAATGATGTAAAAGGGTGGCGAATCATTGTCGACTTCAGGAAACTGAACGATAAAACAGTGGGTGATGCATACATGTACCCTCTTCCGCACATATCTGAAATTCTCGATCAACTGGGCGAATCCAGATATTTTTCTAGTCTAGATCTCGCCAGTGGTTTTCACCAAATTAAGGTACAATAGCGAAAACTGTTTTTTACACCCCTCTGGGTCATTTTGAAAACATTCGAATGACTTTTGGGTTAAAAGGAGCACCAGCTACGTTTCAATGCATGATAAACAACGTCCTTACGGGCATGCAAGAAACCAGAGTTTTTGTATATATGGATGATATTATTATATATGGTAGAATTCTGGACGAGCACAACGAGAAATTAGTAGAAGTGTTGTTCCTGAAGAATGAGCGATTTTACAAGACCGGCCTCTTAGCCGATCAACTTGAACTCGACCATACGGAACGAACAAAAAATTTGTTAATAATAGTCAAATAATCAAAAAAATAGTATTTTTAATATTGAGGACTTCTATGACTTTTTTCCTTACTTTAATTTGTAGCTAGAAGCCTTATCTGTCTATTTAAAAGAAATTGCAAAATTGATTCTAGCTCCAAAATAAAAATAGAAAAAAAAGTACTAAAAGTCCTAAGTAGTAAATAATACTATTTTTTTTAATAAATACTATTATTAACAACATTTTTTCGTTCTGTACTGCTATATATTTTTTTTTTAAATAAAGTATTGAGCTTCATTTGGCATTTGAATCAGAAAAATCGGCAGGTGCCACACCATACACAACACGCGAATCAATGACTCTTTTAAATGAAGTTTTCTCCAGAGTCATTTAATATTGCATTTTGGTAATATGATATAACCGCACCGATCGCTCGATTTAACCGCTTCAGATTTATTTTCTTAGAGTCATTTGAATTATTTAGTATCTTATGTAATTTATGTAATATGTAAAAATCATAAAAATTTCCCGAATTTATATCAATGCTCAAAGCGGACATTTAAATGCTATCATCTTTCATAACTGACGAAAAAAAAAATCAATAAGTCTTCAGAAATACATTATTATATTATTATAAAAAGGGATATGACCCACATAACCCACCGCACACAATGAAATTCATTCCGTGTGAAATTTCAAAATTCAAACAAAAGTTTCAAATTTAATTGAAAAAATACTTTTTCGTAACATTGTTGACCCACTGCTGGATGAGAACAATTAGTAATATCGAATTTCATGTTACCTTTTACCAGATTCTCTACCATAAAATACAAAGGAACCTTTTATCTAGATAAGGATAACTTATAGCTGCTTAGAGAGTATTGCGATAGTTTACTTAAACAACAACAACAACGTTTTGAAATAAAATCGCGCTTTATTATGGCGGCTACCTACCAAGTTTGGTGAAACCGCGTTACGTTAAATTTCAAATACAATTTATAACAATTGAAAGATAGAAAATCCTATGTAGGTGTATATCTTCACTTTCTTCTATATTTATGTAACTATGATTGAGAGTATACTCAATGTATAACAACAGAATAATTCTATGTAGTACCTAACCAACAAAAGATTAAGAGAGAAAAGTGTAGAGCAACTATAAAAGAAAAGAAAAGTGTTGTGAAACTGAATGCAATGCAATATCCTGCCTGAAAGTTTTAAATTAGCGCACGATGCGATGCAATGAATTATTGTATGCGCGCGCGTATTTTAGATGTTAGCGCACGGTGCGATGTAATGAATTGTATGCGCGCGCATCTTATGTGGGCATTTGATATATGTAGATATGTGCAATGTGCATATAGTACTTCTTTTTACTATACTCTTCCTCCAAATAGGTAATCTACCTCTAGATCTCAACTCAAATGAAATCGAAAACGTTTTTGTGATAGATACGCAGCTGTCCGGAAAGATGTCAAGAAAAATCAGAGTTAAATTAAAATGTGAAAATGCATACGATATATGTAGGTAAGTATGTGACACCTGTGGTAAGATTATACTATTAGGGAAATGTTAATTAAAAAAGAAGAAGAAGAAGAAAAAAAAACACATAAAAACTCCATAGAGGAAATTTTTCAATCAAGCCTTTACCAGCAATTGCGCTATTTTGTAACATTACCGGCGTGTGCTTGTTGACTATGCTATATGCGGCATAACTACGATAGTAGATTTGTCTGTGTGTGTGTGTGTTACAACACTAATACAATGATATCAGTTTAAACAGATATATCTATCTAGTCTCAGTTTATAAGGAATTACATATACATAAACATCAATTGGATTGGCTTTCAAACGCAAGACTTAAAACTACCCATAAAGAATGCTGATGGTGGTTAGGCTTGCAAAATTCTTGTATCTAGTCGGAATGTAAGTTAATTTTTAACTGTGATACGAATGTGTGAACAAAACATAGATTGAATTTGCTTGAAAAGTTGATGACACTTCTTGGGAATGTTTGAGATCTGTCAACCATAGAGCAAATCGCCTTTTCTATACTTGAACGAACGAACGAACGAACGGTCAGTTTCGTTGGTTGTTTTGTTTTTTGTTGATTAGTTGGGTAGTTTGGTACGTACCTACTAAATACCTACAATCTTTATCCTTATACCATTAAGCTGGGTTACCCGAATGAAATCGATTGACAGTGTACATCCTATATTTAGATTTGTATTTATTTTGTGTTGAAATTTTATATATACCTACTTGTATGAAACATTAACGGGATATTGGAAATATGTAATACAATTTCCTGAAAAGTTCAACCAAGTCATCTTAAGATGAAGAAAATTTATTATAAGATAGGTACTTACATACATATATACCTCGAATCTTATAGCGTATAATATTTTTAACGATTTAATGTCAATCAAACATGAGAGATTGTAATCTTTCAAGATATTTGAGAAGTTGGTACATACATAAGTAGATCAAATGAGAATTTAAGAAAATTAAATTAAAGTAAAGAGGACTTTAGGAACTTGTGTTCGCATTGAAATTATATATATTCGGAGAAATTTCTAAGAGTTTTTAAGATTACCAGAAATGAAACTTGAAATTTCGCGGCTGGTACATAAATATCAGGTAAGTACACAGAACGGTATTTGTTTACCAATAGGAAGGTAGATACCTATAGATACTTATTATTGGATATTCTATTGACACTTATCCGGAAATGTTCGGACAACAACCATGATAAATGTATAGTTACAAAGAGCATACTGAGACTAAGAGAATCAGGCTGTTGGATAACCGCAGAGGCAGATTTTGGACATACAACAGGATACTAAAAATCTGTCTCGAGGACTGTTTATAGGGAGTTACGGATTACACTGTCGTCCTACATCTATACTTTGAGAAATGTTTCTAACCTCACATTCCTAGTAGAGAGTATTGGAAAGCTAATTACATGCCATATGACTCTGATATATGTAAATATATTTATATATGGTACGACTTCGAAAATTGATGTGGGAGTGGGAGCCGGGTATACGTACTCAGCATCCCTTCAAATACATCAAATTGTACCGCTATACCGGACTACTATAATATATTTCAAGCGGACGTTCTAGTTATAAGAAAAGCTGTAAGGCTGCTCGGAACATTTTATTACGTACATATATAATAGTGATCGAGTTAGCAGGATTTGCATTACAGCCAAGCTGCAAGCAAAGCTCTGGGGACTCGAACAGTTGAGCATCATAACATCGCGCCTAATTTATGAGAAAATCTGTTGGGTGCATAGCCATACTGGATATACCAGGAAACTGATGCTTTGATCAGGAAGTGTTCAGCTATTAATATATGTTTAACGGAAGGATCCATTGATAGGCCCCTAGAATTAGCGAAGAGGATTATAGGTTTACAGGTCTTCAAGTTGTCTAATCGCAAATGGAGAGAACTAATCATATGCGTGATATGAAGATAGCTATGGCCCAAGATATATCCTATGAAAATATAAACTCTGCTAAAAAGGAACCGTAATGATGTGAGATATTTTACTGCCCCTTAAGCAAACATGCAGAACACATGCAAGCTATGTACAATTACTTCTGCAAAAGCTGTATGGATGCGGAAGAGGTTGAGAGCATTTAACATCTGATGTGTGAATGCCCCAACCTTGCCAAATATATATAGAAGGAATACGCTTAATAGGTACATTTTTCCCTAATTGGAGGAATTAGCAGACAAGATCTTTTGAGATTTATTAATTCTTGTAACTGGCTTGAACGCCCCCCCCCCCCCCTAATTTAAACAACAATTTTTCAGTAAGGGCCTAATCAGGTGACCACATGGACCATCGATCCAGATTATTTCGATAGCCGCCACTTTAACCTTATCTGATCTATATAGAAAGCAAGCTGCTATGTATTTTTGTATTACCAATTATTCGAAAAAAATAGCTTTAAATTGGATATCTGTGTAAATGTAATTCAAATTCAAATTCAAAGTTTATTTATTACAAACCCCGGCATATGCGCCACGCAGACTAGCGTTGGGTATAGCGACTAATTGTCTAGTTATCAATTAAAAATTCGATAAAGAGCAACCTCTGCTGTTTCCTTCATTGAATTTGCCTTCAATAGACTCTTGGAATCGTTTTCGACCTGGACGCTCCGTGCAATACACTAAGTAGGACATGAATTAGAATTGAATTCACTTTTAATTGTAATTTTAATAAGAATTAGTTTGTAGCATACCTATGAAGTCTGTTGCATCCATTCTAACCAGGGAACTTGATCATATAATTCAATCTACACTAATCGCATCAAGTACAGAGATTTTTGCACTAAACTGTATAAGTGTAGAAAAAGCTATTGTCCTAGGAAACTATGTCACGATCTTTTGTCTGCGAGCAAGTCTCCCCACATATCGGAAGCGGATCGGGGTATAATTGAATCGAGTTTTATGGAAGTCAAGGAGGTAGCCATCTTCTGTTCAGATATACAGTCTACATATACTAAGTACATATTAAATCAATTTACAATCAATCTATAACATAGATAAAAAAATTAATAAAAGAAATATGTTATATATAGTATAATGAAGTGTAGCGCTAAGCTTTGGGGTCTCTATTATTTTGGACAAAATTCAATATGTGATTTTTTATCACTTGGCAAGTCAGTTCTATTTATATATATATAAAAGCTACAACTATTCTCGCTCACTTACGTATAGGTGTAAAAAAATATCAATTTGAAGAAGACTAAATTTCTTACATTTTTTGTAAAAACACTTTTTTTATAAGTCTTATGTGAACATTGTTCCAAAAAAATGTATACATATAGTACCATTTATACAGGGTGTTTCGTCCATGGTTGTGCATAGGACAGGAGGTGATAGGAGTCACTTAGTCAAACAAAAAATTGTATGGCAAGGGGGTAGCGGCATCTCAACCGTTTCGGAGTTCACACGGAGTTACACATCAGACTTACAAAAAAAAGTGTTTTTACAAAAAATGTAGGAAATTTAGTTTTCTTCAAATTTATATTTTTACATTTTTGTCATAGGATCAATCATTGAGGAATAATTTTGAAAAAAACCAATTTTTAGTACCTTTCATCCAAGACTGCGCAGAGCCCCCAAGTGTCTAAACTTGGTGGATTTTTCATCGGAAGCCGGAACTGAATAACATATATAAAAATTACAACTACCCCAAAATTAGGCAAAATCCCCTACTGACTGAACTATATATGTACCACATATTCTTAAATCTTCTTCGGTTTTAAAAACGCTTGTATAGGTACCAAATTATTGTTTCGTTTCATACATTCATGTCACCTTTAAATGGTAGACAGAAGTTATAGTTAGTTAACACTTTGTCTGACACCATATCCATTATTATTGGCTCTATAAAATCTACACACGAAAACACCATTATCTTCGCCACCTTTTCAATTAATTTATGTTAAAATGAGATCTGGTTCATTTAAGAGAGATATGATTGTTAGTATACAATAAAAAAAAGTGTTAAAAAAGAAAAAAGAAACTGGATTGAGTACCTATACTTCCCGCCTTTCCTTTTCTTACAAATCTCGTCATACCTACATATGTTTCCTTAAATTATCACCTTTATATTATATGAAAAATCTGTAAGACCCGACGAAGACAATAATTTCACACGTTATAAAAATAAAAATCTCATTTTTCTGTATCCGGCTTGTCTCTTTTCAGTTTTCCCTTTTCACAGTCAGTCTGACAAACTAACAAAGGTAAAATAATAAATAATTTCATAAGAATTCATCATACAAAACTCTTTTGCACTGAAGGGTTCAAACAATGCAGGCAAAAGTAAAAAACAAAAAAAAAACATCTCAAACTCGGCTTCAAAGACATCATCTATAGCTAGCTATTCATACATGACGGAATGTTGAAAAACAAGGTTTCGACAACTTCTACTACCAGCAGCAGCAGCATCAGCAGCAGTATCAGCAACAGCACAGAATATAGAAAAATCCGAACTTGCAAGGCATACATTAAACGTGCGTCCTTTTTACAGTGCTTTTGTCATCTTTCGTCAACCTTATCACCACACCAATCACACCATTTGCTTGCTAAAATTGTCTGTGCCATAATAACGCGCGTTAACTTTCAATTTTATTCTGTCTTGCATTTATTATTATTTTTTTTTTTTTCATTTTTACTTAAGAGAACGTGTGTGCATGCTCCGGTTAACATCATCTTAGCATGGTGAATATATCACGCATAACCTTGGGACTATACCGACCAACCAACTGACCAACCGACCCTTTCGGGTTCTTAGTTCAAAGCCATTCAAGCCTTCTATATAATACTTTTACTAAATAAAATTTAATCAGAAAAGGACTACAACTCCAATTTATAAGTGCTTTGTGGTTTTTTTAAATATTTTTTATTTATTTTTTCTTTATACCCAGTCAGTGTGCGTTAGAATTGAGCCACCAAAGAAATATTGTTGTTTTTTTTTTTGTTTTACGAAGATCTGCTGAAAGAATCGAGCTTGTGTCCGCGCACTATCCTTATATGTATAGTAGGTAGAAGGAGAGTTCGTCAGAAGTGTTAAAAGTTTATTTCATGCGAGAAAAATGATTAGCACTTGATCATATTACAAGAAAACAAAATGTTGATGATTTTAAGTAAGATAAAAAAAACATTGGGGTTATGGATTTGCGCGCAGTCGCAAAGCGATCTCGTATGGATGATTGATACAAATTATTAAATTCATCATATTTAAAAACGATATTAACTGACGTTTTATTTTTGATAACCATGGGGAATTATTATTAATTAATTAAGAAAAGCCCAGACTCTGTCTGAAACGCGTTCGAAGGCCAGATTTTTTTTTTTTTTTTTTTTTAATTAAAAATAAATTACAGAAATTACAAAATTTTAAAAACAATTTAAAAAATAAAAACTTAAAAAATTGAAGAAAAAAAATAGAAAAATTAAAAAGAAACACCAAGAAAAGCCTTTGTACTGCGGTCAAATCTTAGCATGCGTTTTTAAATAAAAAAAAAATAAATAAAAAAAATAAAATAAAAAATAAATAAAAAAAATAAAAATATTTTCTTTTTTAACTTAAGAAGAAGAACGGGAAACTTTAGGTAATATTGAATATTTCCCTTGTTTCATAATTTTTATTTCGAAGTGAAGTAAAATAAAACACAAAAAGTATTCATAGTTTTTGTGTTATAGGTCTGTGTTGCGCAATTATGATAATTGTTCCTGAATGGCAATAATAGCCTCAACATTAAAATGTTAGAATTCCATTTCTTACTATGTCTAACAAAAAATTTTCACAATCTCGTGAAATTTAATAGCTCAGAAATCTTGCAATTCAGAGCTCAGTCCTTGGCACGATCCAATCAATCTCTACACGTCAGAATAAAACCTAATTGATACCAACTTAACTACACTGCTATTAGTCGATGAATCACTTGGACTAATATGGACGCATAATTGTGTCAAAATTCCCTGTACGAAAAGTTTATGAGCCTACTGCAAAAAAAAAGGACCATTAAAATAATCTTTACAAAATATTTCTTGGCCGGTCAAACATAGCCATCTTGACGGTTTTGTTTTTCTTTTCCGTTTATGGTTTCGAGTCAGAAGCACCAGTAATTCAGCTGTACTACTGTATAAAATCGCCGCAGGGCTACCAAGGTGAAAAGCATATAAGAGGAAAGCATGCATACTTGATGGAAGAAATTTGTTGAATCGAAGTATTGGAGTTATGAAGTACTGATGATCGCTTTGGCATCTCGCACGAAGGTACATAAGTAAGGTAGTACAAAGAATTGGTACCTCTCACAGCGAGATAACTATACCATAGTGACATAAAAATTGAGATTTTTTACTCTGGGGTACCGTAGTAGGGTATAAGTGGCAAGGAGGTCATTATACAAAGAAGATAAGTGCTCACTATAGTCAGAATAACAAAATCTCAGACATAGTCCCAATGGCATTGGGCGAAAAACGCAGAAACGAAGTTATAAAGGTTATTGAATGTTGGAAATCGAGTATGTATTGTTACGGCTCGTTATTTAAAACACAATATTTCAGATATAATTCAAAAGTTTTTTCTTTATTTAACTTTACTGTTTACTCTCACAATTCACAAACAATTATCAAATCAACTCCTTAGTTATCGCTAGTACTGTACTTCTAATTATCACGATAGTAGTTTACTTTGTTCACTTCACTGTCTGAAATAAGACTCGCCTCCTGGATTTGAGAAGTCCGTATTTATATTCTACAAATTATCCTAGAACCTTCCCGTAAATTCTATTCTCCGAACACAAAGTTTACTAAGATGTCACTAACATAAGGTTGTTTCTATTTCCAACAGATGTCGCTTGTGTCACTTTGTTGCTCGTAATGTTAGTAGCGCTTATATACCTAGTATGCATGGTATGCTATAAGATAACTGGTGTTAATCTCTAGCCTCTCCAGTCTTGAATCGGGCATATCTTAACCTTCGCGTGGTCCCCGCTGACAGCGCCTATTAAGATTTGTGTTTACCTGTATAGGATAAGTACGGACCTTTTTAGACGTTGCTAATAAGATCTTAGGCCCGAATGGAGTAACCAGTCCCATTACTACAAGAATATCTTCATGTAAAGAAACCACTGGGAGTACTCACGACCTTAAGGTCATGTGCTACGAAGCCATACCAATTGGGTTTGCCGATATTGCTAACTTGGTGTCACGGGGTTGAGAAGCCCCGGATAATGTTGCTATAGTAGTGCTATTCGGCTCAACTTGAAGAAGGCCCCCTTGTAGGAGCATCATGGTGGTTGTAGTTGACCATATGTCGGCAGAGAAAGATTGTCTGAGTCTGCATGACTTAGGCGGACATTATTCTTTGAACAGAAGAGTTCGTCCTTTTGTATAACTGGATAATGCGTCCGAGGATTTGAAAGATGGTCGCTTATTAATGTAGAGATTTAGAGATGTAGAGATTTAAATAGGTTTCGCTTCGAAGAGAGTAAGTCCAATGTCAAGCATGCACTGACATAAACTGGTACTCTTGAGACAGAATATAATATATTCTGTACTTTGAGGGTGTTGATTGTCGCTTGTCTACTAATCCGTCCATTAAGACTGCCGTGAAATTAAGGCTTAATAGCTAGGTGCTCACGTAAAATCCAGCTTTCTGTATAAAAACCGCCGATCTTTAGTTAGTCAAGACGGCTGGTTTTGAAAAAGTATATGAATGAAAAATATTAATATGAGTGATAGTCGAAGTAGATCTCTAATCGTTATGTGATTACAGTTGGCATGGCGGCTATTTATTTATTTAAAAAAAACGCCACTGCTTGTTCATTACTTTTTCATCACCATAATCTTAAATAAGCCCACTGAACATCCAACAACTCACAAGCTGATGTTTTTTTTCAGATGTGCTTTTCGGACGAATCTTCGATACAAATCGCCCCTCGAAGATCTCATGAATAATTCAATGAAGATTGTCTAGTGGAGCTGATGAAGCATCCACTTTCAATAATGATCTGAAAAATCAGTTCTAAGGGAATTGTTGTGCAATGATTGGTTTGGAAATAAGAATTACATTTTTATGCATGACTCAGGTGCATGTTATAAAGCTAAAAAAGTAGCAAAGTTCCTTCAAGACAGTAAGATCTCAGTTTTGGAGTGGCCAGGAAACTGTTTGGATAGCTCTTAAGAAAGAAACGTCTAAAAATATCTGGGTAGCCCTTAAGAAAGAAATTTCTAAAAAGATGGTGATACCTAATAAAAGAAATTGATCGAGAATATTATTTAAGCCTGGCATAACACTGCTGAGTTCTTGCACATTAAAAAACAATTTATTGTATAAGTAAGCCTCACAAGTTAAAAGAGGTGATTGCTAAAAAAGATGGACTTACTAAATAATAAGGTACCAGTTTTTATTAATAAACTAATACAAATCTAACAGCAAATCTTTTGTTTCTTCAATATTAATTGGATCGTATAAAAAAGTTGGGGTTAGGCTAAAACTTAAATTAAAACGAACTGAATTCAAAATATATCATTTTGTTGGTTTGAATATAATAACCGGCAAAGTGCGAGTTGGACTCGCGCACGAAAGGTTCTGTACCATCGTACAAAATTTAGCACTATGTACTTTTAATGTATTTATTCAAATGAGAGTAGGCATGAGGTGAAAAAATAACGCTGTCATTTGAACAAATAACGCTGTCATTTGAAAAAAATGCCTACTTATGATAATAATAATTAATGAGAATAAAACGAGGAAAAAACGCCGAAAAAATCACGTTTCTTGTATGGGGGCCCCCTTTAATTTTTAATTTTATTTTATTTTTATTATTTGTTGTTATAGCGGCAATAGAAATACACACTCCGTGAAAATTTCAACTGTCCACCTGTTACGGTTAATGAGATACAGCCCAGCCCGGTGACAGACATAATAATAAAAATAAAAAACGCCGAAAAAATCACAATGAAAAACGCCGAAAAAATTACTTTTCTTGTATGGGGGCCCCCTTTAATTTTTAATTTTATTTTATTTTTATTATTTGTTGTTATATCGCCAATAGAAAAATACAGTCTGTAAAAATGTGAACTGTCTATCTATTACGGGTCATGAGATTGCAACCTGGTGACGGACGGACAGCGAAGTCTTAGTAATAGGGTTCCCGTTATTATTACCCTTTGGGTATGGAACCCTAATAATTTCATAATCAATAACCACCTAAGAAAATAGTTTAGATACATATAGAACAACAGAGGATCGAGGATTGACTCTTGTGGTACACCGAAGTACCGCTTGTTAAAACGTTCTTGTTGCGTTCTTGGGAATACAAGAAAGTAAATGTTTCATTTAATGACAATAGAGTTTTTTGATCTTCTAATACAACAGTAGCTATATACATAACGGCTTGCGAAAGATATATTGAAACCATTTTCCCAATGCTTCGACCGTGTTCACTTTTCTATAGATGGCTCTTAATCAGGGAATACCCAAATAGTTGTTTGCTGGTTTGTTTATGTATTTATCTTGCGTAACAATATGACATTTTCGAGTGTTCCAATTTTTTATCTTATTTTTGTGCTTAATCAGTCAATTTTCTATTTCTTCGTTAAATAATATAGAATCCAGTGAAAAAAGAGTTTGCGAATCGAACAGGTAAAAGTATTTTAATCGTTATTATTAAAATATTAAATTTATTATAATTAGCGACAATTTTTATGAACTGCCGATCAATTGGTAAAGATTTTTGACAGATGACAGAATATCAGTAGCGCCACCTATTAGAGAAAAGGCGGAAAATTGAAACATTATGTAATAAATGATTAGACAATTTAAAAAAAATCATAAAAGCTGACATCTATCTTGGTATCATTACTACAAAGGTTGACGTTAAAATATTCACATATGTAGATAACACAACGGTCGGATTGTACAAAAAAAAATAAAAATAAAATAGGCAGTGCAAGTGTAAAGAGCCTGGCAAAGAACTTTTATGAACTATTTTTTTATACAACCAAAAATAGATCTACTTCTTAATAAGGAGCTAAACCTATAAATGGTGAAATCGTTTGTAAACATAAATTAAAAACAAGACAAAAAAAAATTCCATGAAACAAAACTAAAATTAATTACCCAAATGTTCCAAGAGTGCTAGAACTTTGATCTTAGATTGAACTCAACTATTTATTCTATTACTACATCCGCCATCTATTTATTGGTAGATCAATAGACGCGCACGCGTTAGTATGCTAATTTGTAAAATATCACTAAACTATATGTAGTAGACAAACTATTAGGAGCAAATGTAAAGAGTAGACCAAGATACATCTACAGAAAAAGTGATTAATTAGAAAATAAATTCTCAAGTCAAATTTAAAGTTTATCTTTATTTCTGCTATAGAGTTAAATAGAAGTGAATGAAAATGCGGGCATCTACACACACATACATACTTTTATAGAATAGTATAAAACTTAAAATATGTAGGATCCGATGAAACAGCTCTTAGCTGTCGACATTTTGGTGGAATGATGACGATGGATGGATGGTTGGATGGACAAACGAAACTGACCAAACAGTTCAAAGCACTGACACTGATGATCAGGCAAGAAAATGTAGATTTTTTTCTTTCGTTATTATGTATCTATTGTAAATATATATATACACATTCTATATATATATATATATATATATATATATGTTGAGTACAAATTACAATTTTCGTTATGGTTGAGTAGCGCCCGCGGTATACATAGTACAGTTAGTTTTATAGATAGGCTAGTTATCTGAAGCGTTTTTTTTTTTGCAATGTCTCGCTTTTAGTCACAGAGAATAGTAATAGTAGTAGAAAAGATGAGAAAGACATACCAGAAAATGGCGAAGGTGAATGTCTCTTGTTAGTTAGTTAGTCCATGAAAAATTATGCCACTAAAATGAATTAAAACGCCCGATCGTCGTTGGGTTTTTTCTTTTTTTTTTTTTTTTGGCGCGCAATAAATTGAATTTAGTAATCGCAGTGCAATTACATCATCACTCGACGTGGTTTAGAGGTTAATGTTAAAGAAGAAAATCGTGATCATTTAGCCTTGGACGGTATCCTATTGTAAGTAAGTAAGTAAGTACATACAAAATATAGTTATACTCTGGTACTGTTGTCTTAGAGGTAAAAATTTCGTATTTAAACGATCTACCGTGACTTACTTAAAAAAAAAAAACGGCTGTGGAATTGTATCTTAGGCGAAAATAATTATTTAATTGCTACAATCAATAGGTAGCTAGTTATGAAAACAATTGAAAATTGGATAGTAATATAGTTGTACATAGTAGTAGTTAGTTGATAACTAAAATGATTTAAATAGCTATGAAATTTCATTAAAAAAATATTGATTGGTTAAAGAAGAGGTTGTGAGAGCGCCTATTTTACTCACCCTTTCATCAGCTCAAAGCAAGTCAGTCCAGTCTGTCTACCACTCACAATGCTAACTTTGTCGTCATTCGATGTACCTCAGAGTTCAGTTCTGGGTCCGTTATTATTTACGTTATTTATTAATGATCTGCTAGATGTCATACGTGATACTAACATTCATTTATATGCCGACGATGTACTTCAGCAGACCAATTGGTCTCATTAAAGATTATATTGCATGTGTAAATGAGGACTTGGAAAGAGTTTATGGCTGGTCAGTAAATAACGACCTTGTGCTTAATCCAGATAAGTCAGAATGCCTTGTGGTGCACTATTACTCCTTAGAAGCATTTTCCCCTCCCCACCCCCTCGTCTTTCTTAACTACCATGTGTTGCCTTATGTTGAGCAGACTACAAATTTGGGGATAAAGATCAACTCATCATATGTCCCTCCTGATTGGTAAAACTTATTGTGGACTGAGGAGGCTATGGTATTCTAGTCAGATTTTAGTCTCCAACATTAAACTGAAGCCCTGATCATAACTCAATTTTTCCAACGGAAGTTTGACTTATCCACTACTTGCTCTATATTTCGGTCGCGGAAATAATGTTACCCTTAATGGCTGTATATTAGATTTGTTTTCAGTCTTCGTAGGTTTGATCATATCTTCCCGTTCAGTAAAGATTTTCCTTGGATCTCAGGCGCAAGGTACTTGTCTTGTTTTTGTAAGCTAATCGTACCGGCGCGCGTCTCGGATTATTTGGCTACCTACATTACTTTCCTTCAATCGTCGCGGCACCGTAACATCTTCATTCTGCGATATAATAGGGTATTGGAAGACTCTTACTTTGTATATACTGCTCGTTGTTTGAATAACTTGCTATAAGTACAATAAACAGTGCGGGTACGGTTGGAAACTTCAGATTGATGCTTTACTCCTATATTTCTAAGTGGCGATGGAATTGCGTCTGCTAATTAGCTCATTAGTTCTTTATAAGTTTGACTGTTTTATAATTTTTATTAGTATTATTATTTTCTATTGCCATGTCAATTGAATTTTTTTAATTTTTAGAACTCATTCTTCTTTTTTAATGTACATGTCCAGTAATAAAATAAATTGAATTGCAGTCACCAGATTTTAGATAGTATTCATGGGGCATTCATACAAAACATTTAAAGAATTTTCATCATCCTCCAACACAACCTGCAGTTGATATCAGAGCCCACGCCAATATTGACAAGGTATGATCGGTAATTAGACCATTTAAGATTCTACTAACACATTCGTCCTACTGTACCTCAGAATCTATCTTACCCTTATCATATACGGAAACGCTAGCTAACGCTATGGTCCACCGATGATCCTCCGGTACATGTTGTGGGTGTTTTTTTTATGCACGTTTGTTACATACAAAGAAGTATAACTGATCCTTTTCTAACAATCTTATTAACTTTTCTGTTGCCAGTAAAGTCTTTATGCCCCCTAGATTGAGATCAGGTTAATCCGATTGGATATATTCAGTTTGTTAAGAGCGCTTTGGCATCCCCATACGAACTTTGATTTCACCACAGAAGATAAAATAACTCTAATTGCTGCCTGATTGTTGGAGAAAATAAAGATAATTTTATTGAGAGTTTTGCTATGAAAATTCATAGCGAAATATGAAATGCTAGCCCGCATAGGGCTAAATCTTGCTAGGCATTCAAGTATATACGTAGTATTTCGCCTCATATAATTCACACTTAAAATTTATTTTAAGTCTATATATGAGGTCAGCTTGGCTGTTTGCTTTGGCGTATCCGGCAGGCAGGAACCAAGCCGTACTGACGATTATACGGTTCCTGCTTATATGAAACGCACTCTTTTTGGAAAGAAATTTCTTTTTCAAAGAACTTTCGTTTGCATAATTTTATTGCTAAGAGCTATTTTTAGATAGGTCATAGGTACAGGTTAGTATGATATAAATCACGGTCTGGAAGGAACACTGACTGCCCATGCTTAGTGATGACTCAAACCTCAGTGGAGCGCTCCACATCCCGGCTTTGACACACATAATATAAGTTTTGCACCCATCCGCGTAAGTATAGCAGATGTGCTCTCAGCTGAAGATAGTCGGAAAATTCCAGGCTTCTTACTCCTTCACCACTATATTGGATGATTGAAACACAAAATATTATCTACTATTTATGTTTGCAAACATACAGCAACAAATTTAGTGGCTTATGCATTTATAGAAGCTTGTTCGACAGTTAAGAAAAACAGAAAAACATATACCCATTAAATATCGAACCAAATTTTGTCATTTATGTCAAGCATATGTATTCTGTAAACATCACCTGCGCGGTATACCTTTCAATCTGCTACAAAATTCATATGTCCAGCACTCTTAAGGAGAATATCACATAAGAGTCACACAAGTTGTAAATCGTAAATGAAAATCTATTCGAATTCTGTACTACAATCCAAATTAAAACTTTTCCTATGGAATACATATCCCTGGGGAGTGACTGTTAGTACGCTGTTTATGTACATATAGCACAAGATGTCACCATAATACATAACATGACATATTCTTTCTCACTTTCTGCAACAATTTTATATAATTTAGTTCATTCACTCACTCACTCACTCACTCACTCACTCACTTACTGATATCTCTGCTCTGCTACGACTTTTTAATCAAAACATTTTGCTACACCAACAGAATTATATTTCACATTTTAACACTGAACTGTTGGAGTATGCGCCTTGAGTAATGTCAACATGTACAGAGATCTTTTTTGTTTTTTTTTTATCTCTGGAAAAAACAGCAGTAAAGAAAAGTAACTGAACTTTGCTTTGTATATATGTATACCTAGGTACTTATAGTGTACCTACCTACATACATAGTAGATATGTCTATAGACATAACATTTTGGTGTATAACGTTCCGAATATTGATTGTTTCTTTATTGAATGATTTGTTACCTGTGTTTAAGTGCTCTGAAATGTATCAATCGTGTTTTGTATTCGTATCTAAGATTTTATTCAAATTAGAATTATTTTGTTGTCTGGAATTTTATTTATCGGATCATACAAAATAAAGCACTTTCTGTGGTTTTGTATAGCTATGTAGTTGGCATATGGAACCAGATTAGAAATTCATTTACTTTATTGCAGTTAGTTTTTCTTAATAGATATTCAGTACCAGTTACTTTTTGCATGAGGTTTGGGGTGCAATTGAAATCTTAATCTTTATTAACGTGCATGGAGACAAATCATTCCAAGCAATTTCAATGCACAGTTCGACAATATTTATATTAAAGTATGATTATTGGTTGAACTTATTAGAACTTTTAAGAGGCCACTTAAATATGCAGTATGCTTCGATGCAACGTAATTAGATGCTATAGAAAATGATTTTAAGATCTCCATGATAGATTTCATGATTAGGAACAGGTAAAACCATAATAGATTACCTCCAAGTGAAAGTGATCCAACTAAGGTAATATCCGATTTTATACAAAATTGCCATTTTTATAGTTTGCAATTGATGTTTGAACAAAGGTTAAACCATAACAAAAAGGCTACCACTTTTATTTTCGTCAATTACAAAATAGAAGATTTCGCGAATAATGCAGCATTCGTCGCTGGAATTGTGCTCAAAGCACATTTTTCCACTTAGAATCTCTTAACTGAACAATAAATGATTTATAGAAGTAGTTAAAACGAATATTCTCACAAAAAAAAAAACATTCTGCTACCATACGTAAAAAAATTACAACGTGGCTGCTATTCTAACAGGCGTATACGGGAAGGAAGAACCAGCCGTACTGAAGAGTTTAAGTTCTTGATGATACGAAACGCCTTTGCACTTTCATTAGTTGCAATTGGAGTTCTATAGCAACAATCTTTTTCTCGTCAATTTTATTAATTGATAACATTTTCTACGAAAAGTCTTCATGATTTGTCTGTATGAATTTGTCTAGTCCCGCTAGGGCTAAACTGCTGAGTATCTACAAAGTAAATCTTAGTATTTCACCTCATATAATTCATACTAAGAATTTTAACTGAGTGCATATATGTGAAGTCAACTTACCTTTTTTCTAGGCATATACGGCAAGCAAGAACCAGCCGTACTGAAGAGTATTACGTTCTTGCTGATATGCAGCGCCTGTTGCACTTTTATTCTAACTTAACCAAACTAATGAAGCTCATAAAGTGACATTACAATATACATATATAAATGGGGAGTTCATATGATATTACTGTTATCGACAAATGACCATATGCCCAATTAGCTCCGGTCTCCCCTACTGTAAAACCGATTAAACACCCACGAATAATATCCGAAGACATTTTTATTTTTGTATATCCATCTTTCCTACAATAATAATTTTTTTTTATGTGCTTAGGGCTCTTTAATAAAACGTTATAAATGACTTGTAAAATTAAAAACATATGAAGAAATGGCTCTGAAAACAAAAATGTTCTAACTAATTAAATCTAAAAGGTCGCAAAAGGCTCAAACAATACAAACAAGGAACTAGACAAAAGATATAGATACTAAATACTAGACATGGCACACTAAGAACAAAAAATATTAAGATAACAAAGGTAAAATGTAAATGTAAAAATTTTCATAATAATTTTCAAAGTATAGATTTAAATCTAAAGTCAAAGTTAAGCTAAAATTAAGAAGTGTGCTTATATCTACAGTTAAGTGGCAGTTCCAAGAACAGTTTCCCATGAAAAATTATGAAAATAGCGAACTAGAATTTTTGTAAAACAACCGAATAAGAAATTTAGAATTTTAAACAACAAATTTTTTCTAATGCCACCGATACCATCTACAATCCCGCGAGAGAGGCCTGTAGTATCGCAGACTTCTACAAACCGTCCTCATCTTCCTCCCGCTCAAAATCTTTCCCACAGCGCTTGCAACGGTTCCAAAGCAGGGATAAGTCGCGTAGAGTAGTTTTACTAATGCTGTAACCTGTTATCGCCAGCGAAAGACAAGAGAGTCGTCCTGCGCCGATGATAGTGGTTGGCTGCCATGTGCATTTGAGTGTGTCTCTGTTCGTTACTAGATATACAAGACGTAAACGTCTCTGTTCGTGCTCTGATTCACATCTTCGACTCTCATGCAGTACAAATGAATTGTAGATTTGGCCAGTATAAACACGAAACTAATCAAACAATTCACCTGACGATATACTCTTGATACCACGATCTTCTGGTAATGTCGAGATTCGGGTGGATCAATGGACACATATTGAGCACGGGTTCCATTAGATTTTGCAAAGCCGGGCAAGTGAAGAACCTGTAAAACAAGGTGCCTTCATGCAGATCAACTGAATTCGCTGGTTAATATGTGACAACTGATTAGGATGTATAAGACTGTGACGCAACAATTTGTATGCTACATCTGTAAGTTATCCCTCTCATTACGCCCATATTCACCCCTAGGTATTGATCGTCATCTGTTGTATCCTGTAAAATCCGAAAGTCTTACACACGTCACGGAGCACACATGTTGTTAGTGTACTGAAAGGTGTGTAAGATGGTCTGTACAGAACATGTTGCCATACCATGCATGCCAGAGTCATTGTTCCCAAGTTGGCAGAATCTCTCAAACGCAGAAGCCGCCAGGTCGTGTAGCAGGATATATCAATAATATCTTGAACATTACCGAACACTGAATCTATTCAGGATTGAACCTGATCAGAATCGACGCGAACTGTTGGTACCGTAAACCATTCTACTTAATGCTGGCCTGATTCTGACTCAAGTCTGAATCGTAGAGATTAGATCCTGTGGCCAGTCATGAGGATAAGGTGGTCAGACAGACATAGAGCAGGTAGTAACGCTCCCCTATGCCGATTCCTCCCAGTACATTCACCCACAGTTGAGAAATCAAGGTGTCTCGTTGGTAAAACACTTCCGCACTTGGAGACACCTTGATTTCACAATCAAGTTAGTAACACCTAATCCACCTATATATCTTGACTGGCAGACAGAACGTGCTTTCAGCAACCCATCATCTTCCGCACAATCATCTCTTGTCACGAAAATAGAAAGGTCATCCGCATATGCCAACATAAGAGGAGTCACATTGGTATATGTATGGTAGACCAAATGAATATCTCCGAGCATTCGACGAAATTTCATCAGAATCGGCTCCAGCGAAAGATCATAAAGCATACCTGACAATGGACAGCCCTGTGTTTTTAATCCACATGTTCTAGTATTTGCTGGTACAGTTTTTTAGATAAAAAAGAAAAGTATATTGATTGAATGAAAAAATCAGCCGGAGATTCTGGTGATTCTTTTTTTTTTGTGTTGGAAGAATGATAGCTTCCTTCTAGCTAGTGGGAAATGAAGAAAATGTAAGGCATGAATTGTTTATATGAAGAATATATGTAATAATAATAGGTAGTATTAGTTTAATAAATTCAGGTGATACATGTAATATACATGGGGAACTAATTGACTAAGAGGGCTAAGAATTTTTATATGATATACAAAAATTTTAAAACTAAGATCAAAAATGGGCGAAATTGGGCTACTCCATCAATTTCAATAGTGGACTGAATTGGGCAATCCCTTTACAGAGTTGCCATACATAAATTCCCATATCTTAAATACACAGTTATAGTTTCAAACGTTTTTAATGTATAGTATATATACTTCAATGGTTGTAAAATTTTGATTGTTCGACGAACCGCTGATTCTGAAGATCTAGTGTGCTGCTACATTCATCTAGGAAGAGCTGGGCAAGTCGCAAAGAACAAGTACTAAAGTACAAGTACCGAAGGCCAGAGTACTTCAGCGTAAGTACAAGTACCGCACGTATGAAAAGTACTTGTAACTAAGTACTAAGTCTATAAAAAATACTGAGTACTTTTTGAAGTACTTGTTAAAGTAGTTTTTTAGAACCTCTGTACGTTTTCAGTAATATAATGAAATTTATCGAGTTCAGTTAATAGATATTAATAAAGAAATACCTTTTGGAAACTATAATATGTATAGTAACCAGTGACTACCATTTATAGTTTTTATAGTTTTCGGCGCTGCAAATACACTTCTCATTGCTACACTCATAAAAACTATTAGAGGTCCGCCCAAGCACCTATATCCTCCAATAATGCATAACAATTTTAAGGAAAACATGTCCAGTAAATTTCTAAGAAAAAATTTAGGTCTTGCCTACATCAGGTCGAGGCATCGTTGATTTTATATCGGAGCGAGGCATTGTTTGCTTACCCTTGGTTATGTCCACTGACGAACATAATATGGCATGCATACTTTCCTATTGCACGTGGGCACAATTGCTTGTGTCAAAAAGAGTTCTCACGTCAGTGCCGAAATTGAAAAAATCATTGGCGGGAAGTTCAAAAAGTGAGTACGCAGCTCGAAAAGTGATTTTAATAAAACATTTAGAATTTCCTCTGCGTATCTAATGATCTTTGGTAAAAAAGTTTTTATCGCAGTAATATCCCTAAATGATTAATTTAAAATCATCTATTTCGACGAATCTACTAATTTATTTGTTGTTTTCAATTCTCTCTCAGTTGGTACTTGGTGCTTAGACCGAAAGTTAGCAATATAGAAGTGAGCCCACTTTCTGTAGTGTATTTCTATGAACGCAGTCAGTCCTATTATACATGTCAGTGGTTATGTCATAAAGTGGAGGCATCGTCGATTATATATTCAGGAAAGACGTTAATGGTTTTTGTTCTACTTGCCCAGTTTTGTTTGTATGTTTATTAGTTTGTCTAAAATTCTGCCTTGACGAGTGAGTGCAGCACATGCTTTGACAATTCTTTGCGTGCTTTAAAACTCAAAAGTTGCACTAGAGATTGTGTTTTCTTTTCTTCTACGAAGAGTTAGATATTTGTAGGTACTTAATAGACTCAGAAATACTTAAGTAAAAATCTTGGTACTCAAGTACAAAACCAAGTCTTAAGTACAAGTAAATAGAAGCAAACACTTATGTTCAAGTACTAAGTAGGGGCATTTCAAAAGTATTGAGTATTAAGTCTTAAGTAACAAAAATGTACTTTAAGTAGTACTTAAGTCTTTTTTTACTTAAGTATTGCCCAGCTCTGCATCTAGGCTAGATTAATATTATAAATTTTTTCTTAATTTCAGTTTAAACTGGGTCTAAAATTATAAATTTTAATTTCGTCTTATTATGTTTTACAATAGTGTGCATACTCAAAATGAATATCTTTTCCTTTCCTATACCTATAGAGCAAAAACTTACAGGGAAATCTTACATAAACTACATACAATAGTGTAGACTATAACTTGACCATAACATAATCGTTACACATGCCATCTCAAACTGGTATACATACCCTATAACAATCTGAAAATCCAGATAGAAAAGAAAAGTTAAGAAGAAAACAAAAAAAAATTGTTTTTTAAACTTCATTGCTCGCACAATTGTGCGTTAATATCATCACGTTTAGATCGCTCCTTGTTTATTGTTCTCTCATTCACTTTGAACTATTCCTGGGTTATTTTAGAGTCTTCTTTAAAAAGTTTTTAACTAGCCTAGCCACTGCTTATAAACTTGATGCTCTTATTTGAAATTATCAAGTTTTTGAACGTAATATCTCTTGCACACCAGAGGTACATTACATATATACATATATATATATTTGTAACGATTATACCATTCGGTTGGTGGTGATGTTGGGACCTCATAGAGAAAAGGAGCACATAGTTAAATGGATTGCAATTTCATTGTCTTATTGCGTTTTATTATTTCTTCCTTTTCGGGATGATGAGGAAAAGAATGCTTAACGTTCGGTCCTTTCAACTTTTAAGTTGTGATTTTTCTACCTTTATATACGAGTAATTCTATATATAACTAAAAGCGAGTTATCAGAAGAGAGACGACCCTTCTTGACTAGACCTGTCTTCGTTTACTTGCAATATGTTTAACTTCAGGCAAGATACTTACATACTGCATATATACTCGTACATAGAATTGGATGGTAGATTACTGCCACTTATGCTGTCCAACTAGATAAGTGGATTTAATAAGGTCTCACGTTTTTTTTCCAGTGTTTACTTTTATATGTGAATCTTTGATTCTTAATTAATGTTACACACAAGCCTCAAGTGACCTTTAAATAGTTTTAAGACAGCAGCAGCAACAAATAGTAACAGCACAACAATTTATTACTGATTATATCCTTATCGTTTTATAAATTAATATAAACAATAAAACGATTTATTGCTTTTAATACATTACACCCTTTTCTCTATGTATCTTTTATATCATAGAATTCTTTTTTTTTACTTTTTTTTTTCTTATTCACTATCATAATTTAATTCACATGAGTAGTCGTGCTCGAAACTTAGATATTATTTGTTTCTTTCCGCCTGAATGTCTCCGAGCTGAACCGTGTCATTTTCAATAAACAAAAGATAAGAAAATGTGAAAGATGTGAAAGTTTTAAAGTGGCTCTCTCTGGGTAGAGGCTAGGTAGGTAGGTGAAGTATAGGTACTATTTCCACATATTCCATCCGAACTGTAGATATATTTTCTAAATTTCATTGAAGACCATTGTTTCAAAAAATTGCATTTGGTTTAGATAGACGGCATTTTGCAGCAGTTTGTTTTCTCTCAATTTTTATTTTTATTTTGTTTTTATTGTGTCGTGTATCGTATCTTTTTGTATTTTGTTTGTAGAATTACACCGATCCGGAGAACGACTATTGTCTATTTAATAGAAGACCTCTTACATTTGTCGGTTTTGGTTTGTTTGTTTTCAAATTGCTTTATTCTTTGATTGAATTTAAATTTTATAATTTTTGTTTGATGAAATTGAAAATTTGTTTTTATTATTTGACTTCCGTACTATAAGAGAAACAATGAATGTACAATACAATAATACAATAATGATTGCAACAACAATTGGGGGAGTTCATTATTACTGCAATCATTAAAAATTAATTGGAGTTTTCATTAAATATAAACAGCGGTTGGTGTGGTGAAATAATTACAACTTCAAAAGGAATTATCACCAATATTATTACCAATACCAATTGAATTCATATAAATAGATTTGTTATTTAACTGAAGAATTGTCAGTTTTCTAAATATAACAAGCTATGATTGATCGAATTAAAAAATACCTTGAAGAAGTCCATTTTCAGTACAAGTCAATTGACTTCTGGGCTACGCAGTGGAATCAAGAGATTTCAACAAAATACATCTCATGATGATCTACATCTCATGATGATCTCACCATGGATGTATTAGATTTACATTTCCTTTTCCTTTCTTTTTTTTTCTTTTTTTTTTTTAATGCAAAATATGTGATCTGTCTAGCTTAAGCGTTTGGATATATCAATTCTGTCGAATGAATAGAATTTGGATGATGTCTAAATTAAATAAGTCAAAACTATATGGATTTGCTACATTCAAATCTAAATAAAAGGCTCGAGGATATGATAGAACCTTGAGGGACATCGATTTTAATATTTTGAGATCAAAGATAGCCTCTGTTTATTGGTTTGTTTTTGTTCTTGTATTTCAGAGAGCAATATATGTACATAATTATATATTGTTGTCCAAAAATATTGAAACTATGCAGTGCAATGACTTTCTACAGAATTGAAGAAATTCCTACTGATTGGAATATAGTTAGAGGGCTCACTATGTGTATTTTCTCCCTTGATTTCGAAGACATGTTTAAAAGAGATTGAGTAATTTTCGAGTACATGCATTTGAAATTTAGAGACGACAATTTGTTATGTCCTTAAGTAATTGAAAATAAATCATAGTGCGAGGGTATACAAGTTGTTTTCTTTTATGTAAAGATCTCATTTTGTTTTTAAATACACATTTTTTTGTTTGTTTTTACATGGATCGCTTAATTCAGGATTTAGAATTATACGCATGACAAATTGTATCGCCCAAATGGGTATCATGTATATTTTCGTAAAGGCGACTGTGTTGGCGGTCAGCCCAGCTTGAAATGATCGAGACAATGTGTTTTGGTGCAATCGCAACTGTAGAGGCAAGTTCCTCTGAGGCTACTCCAAGACGAGCAAGTTCGTCCGCCCTTTCATTCCCGCTGATGTTGCTGTACCCTGGTACCCACTGCACTGTCACTCTGTTATTCCGAGAAAGGGAATTCAGGATGGTTTTGCACTCCATTAATAATTTGGAGGTTATAAAGGGTTTAGACAAAGCTTTGACAGCTGCTTGGCTGTCTGAGCAGATGGCTGCCTCCTTATTCTCAGTGTCTGAGTTAAGGAGATGCCTTCCCGCTTCAAGAATGGCCTTGACTTCTGCCTGGAAAACCGTGCCATGGTTTTTAAGGCGCATGGAGAACTCAATTTCAGGCTCCTCACAGAAAACTCCCGCTCCGGAGCCTTCATCGAACTTAGAACCATCAGTATATGGGAATGATGAGAAACCACAATTATCTGTCGAAAATATCAAACTGATCTGAAAATAATGATTGACGATGAAATTGTACACTTTGTATGCAGTTTACAAATCTGCAGTTCTGTTATGTGTGTGTTGTATTCATCTACAGATCTATAGTCTGTAGTTCATGAACTGCCGATCTGGTTGATAATCAAATCGTACAAATTTTCAACATATACACGCAGATTATCTAGACTGCAGATCAAATCGTACGTTTTGTTAATGGGTTGTGGAATTAAAATATATCAACAGTTCGGATCTATAGATAATTTTTAAGTGAATGGGGGTCATAACAGAGGTGCTTGCTTGGATTTTCAGTCACTATCTTCAATCTTCTCCTTGACCGATATTTCCTTGGCTATGAACTATCGAAACAGTTCTTACACAGTGTTTGGAAAAACTTATAGCGTACAGTGTTCTTCGGAATTTTTGATCGCATGCTGTATTTACTCTTTTGAGGCTACATTTTTATAGAATACTTTTATCAAAACACATTGTTGTAGCGTCAAACTTGCTATTATGAATTTTCAGTACCTCAACTCACGACAAATGCTATATATTTTCGTGGAAACTATAAATTTGTCGTGTCCGCCTTAAATAAAAAAAAAACTTAGTTATCCTGAAAATAAAGAAATACTCTCCTTATTATTTTTCCTAAGGGTTGATAATTGGTTTTTATAAAAAGACATGGCAGCCTGATGGATCATTAGACCGTCAATCTGCAGACGAAATTTCTTCTCCTCGATTTGTTAGAATCTCCCGGAGATTTTAGCGGAAGGAAAAATATGAAGCTGTTTGTGATAATATGCAGGGTCGTAGAAAATATAGAATTAGTTATTATTTTCAGGATAATTTAGCAACACTTCGTATAAAAAAAAAAAAATGACACGAACAAATTTATGGTTTCACGACAAATTAGCGACAAATTAACGACAAATTTTGAGATAGTTCCGAACTAAATCAGGCAAAGTTGCGGTGCTAACTTTAAGCGTGAATTACAATTATGACTTTGACTTCGCCTTCGACTTTACTCAAATGGTAAACACATGTCGCAAGATACAATTGCAACTTCGACTGCGACTGCGACCCCGACTGAATTTAAACTTTGCTCAAAGTGCAAAGTTGGTGTTCGCTGCAGCCAACTTCAGTTCAATCGCAGAAGTCGGGACTTCTGGTTTATTCAAGCAGTTGAAGCTTTAATTTAATTACAAATTTCACCTCAGCGTCGACTACGACTTAAACTCAAGTCGCAGTCGACAGATCAGCCGTAATTTGTATTTCAAGCTTTACGCACATAATTTATAGCACTAAAACAAAATGGTGCCCTTTACATAAAAACTATTGGTAGACGGAACCGGACTTTTGTGGTGTTAAAACAGATTGTGTTAATAACTATAGTTAAAATTCATCAAAATGAAGGTTATTGTAAATAAATGACGCGGTATGCCTTAAATTAATCGCTAAATATTTTAAACAATACGAATTAAAGTTTTATTGTAAGGCGCCACATGGCGCAATGTAAAAAAACTCATTTATTTTTACGACTATTATAAAATAAATTCATTAAAATTTGCATTTCTCCTATATGAATTAAGTCATTATTAATCTCTATGTAAATACATAAAATAGGTTTTTATTCACCCTGCCAATTTCCAATGTTTTAATTTATTCCGAAATGCTAAAATAATACGAATAAAACCGAACACAGAACTTGTGGTGGGCATTAATATTACTTTCTTGTCAATTCTATAATAAATTTATTTCGAATAGAGACTAATTTTTAGTTTTTATGTAGGTAGAGATATATACATAGGTATGTAGTAGTTATACATTTCAAGATAGATCTCTCAAAGATATTTAAAAGGTATTCAATTTCACAATCAGAAAAACTACACACAACTAAATTTTATTAACAAACAAACAAACAGCTTTCACTGCAACTTTACTTATAATCTGAAATGCTGTTCGGTAATTTCCTCAACATGTACCAACAATTAAAAATAATAATAAAAAAAAAAGAAGAAAAACATTTCAACTCATATTATTTACCAGTCGTCATATCATTAGCATAATCATTGAATTAGGAAATCTAGCAATCATTACGAAGATATTATTAGGCGCGATGGTAACTTGCTTCGTTCAACTTTTGTATCGATTCATTTTGACTATATTTAGGTGAAATATTTGCCCGTTTGAAGCAAATGACTTAATTAAATGGCATCGAGGCTATTAATTATTTCATTCTATAAACAGCTTTAAGATATACCAAGTTAGCACCATACAACACTCCTGCTAAGTGCACACACCTTCCTTTTTGAATAAGGAAAATTATTTAGCTGCACAACAGATCAGCAGTCAATTTTTTTAAAACTGTATACGGGGGCTTATTTGCTATATAGCAGCAGCAGCAGCACCAGCAGCAATTGGTAACAAGTTGTCTCGCCAACTGTACTCTAACTAAGACCGCCACCACCGCCGTGCCACCGCACCATACCGCATCATACTCTTGTTGCATACAATTCAATCAGAAAATCTGAGCTCGCAAATTTTTCATCTTTCACAATAATTGCAATTGCAAGGAGGTGGAGATCATGTCTGCAAAATTTATTTATAATTTACTGCAGCACTGCTGCGCAAATGGAGAGAGAGAGAACCTTTTCAATTTATTTATTAGCATCATATGGCGATTTAACAGAAAGGTGTATGAGATTTGTCGGAAATGTGGAAGTTCAACCTTTAATAGCTGGTAATGAGATTTCTTCGCTATAATATTTCTCTTATCACTTGAGAATTATCATATTACTGTTTTTCTGGTTACGGCGCGCGGCGACAAAATAACTGAAAATTTTCAGTAAAACTACTATAAAACTGGTATAGTTATTCAAAACATGTCTTCGAACGGTGACAACATAAGGAGACGGACGCAAGGGGAGAGATGAGGGTGGTAGTAAGAGGTGAAGTATGCTCTCAATATGGCGACGATATCTGACATATATCACAGCTGAATGCGATTATGTTACCCGATAATCCGAGGGTATAACACATGTACTTGTTCACGAATTAATTAAAATCGAACTCGATTTTCATATTATGTACATCTATGTATGTTTGTATGTATGTATGTAACTAGCGAAGGCAAAAATAATGATTTGTGAAAAGTCAGCTCATTCCTCGGAGACTTCCAATTAATCACAGCGGCCTCTGGTTATAACGTGCCGATCTGTTTTCAACAAGTTATAATTACTCGTGACTCGATTTTCAATTAGTGCATGTCCAGAATGGACCTAAGGATATATGTACCTCTATAGAATATATTGTTGTTGTTAGTTTTTTTTATTTTTTTTTTTAAACAATTCTGTCACCACTTTGTCAAGTATAAAAAACATTGACAGTTGTCTGTCAATTAGCGTAAAAATTAATTTTAAAATTTAAGCCGTATATAAGCTTATATTACATTGAAATGGAAGAAAGAAGAACAACTCTATCGACCGACGTTATACTATAAATTATATCTCTAGCTAACTTATTTGGAGATTTTTGTTTTTACTCTTAAGCCTAGTACTAAGGTCGCCGCTAAACTAAATTTTAGCGGGTCTCCAATATCGGACCGTTCTTTAGCAGCTAAAATATGACAGCGGAGACTCAGAGAAAATATATATTAAAAACAAGAAGAAGAAGAAGAATTTTGCAAGTTTTTTACAACGCGCGGCCATAATATTTCTAAAAATAGGTAGTTAAAATTATTTGGAAATATTAAAAATATAAAAATAATATGCATAATGCATACCTACCATAAAAAAAATTAACAATGATATTGAAAATACGGCCACGAAAAGAAATCTAATTCACCCGTATACTTACAGCAAAGACGTACAAAACTACGTTAACTACAAAAATCCAGTCAATAAATTTATCAAATCTCAGAACTCTGACAATAAATATTTTTAGCGCGCTAAAGAACGCCCCGGGCGAATAAATTCAAGATAAATTTTTTGGAGACTTACTGGTGGTGCCATCTCTAATCAAAGACCAAAGGCAAATTTAGCGCGTTGACCTTAGTACCGCTCTCGCTAAAATTCAGGATAAATTTTCGCCAATATCTTTTAGCTTGCTAAATTTTCATACAAAATTTAGCTCAGCGCGGACCTTAGTACTAGCTTTACCCGTCAGTCTACATATTAGAAGAAATCCACAGTTCTGACTGGGTCTGATAAGTACCACAAAGGGCTTTAATACACGCAGAGAGTGACATCTGAAAAAAATGCTTTAAATGGCTGGTAAAATGTGAACAAAGTCTAAAAGTGGGCGCGTATGGCATAACTTACAGCTCACAAACTATAGACCAAAAAATGATTCAAACGTAACCACACGGATAACACAAACTCTAAAATAAATAAGGTGAATAGAAAAGGGCAAACTTAAAAAATAAGACGGCATCAAAACGTCATTCTTATTAGTAATCGATAGAAGGTATTTGGATGAACAATTCTCTATTCAAAAATCGAACCTAAAAAAATGCTGAAGATAGAAAGGGGCCATAAAGGATAGCGAAACTCCTCACTATTAACTCCTTTTTGCCTATTTCCCTTATAGTGTAGATCTTATTGTACTGGTGACGAATTATTAAAATTCGTTGGATACTGAGGAGCCATCCATCCACTAGTTGATCACTGCTAAGCTAAAAGAAGAAGAAGAACGACACCTTTAAAATGAACTTTAAATTTGATGAAGTGCATGTTAGACCAATAGATGATATAAGGCTACAAAAACGAACATGGTTGAATTATGGAGACTCCGAAACTCAACTAAGGAGAGTAGATGATCTTTGACACACTGAACACAAAGTTTAACAGATGTGATTCTATCAATCTTTTGGGAGCTATGTATAGACTCGCGGCGACAAATACGAGTATCTACTCCGAAGAAGATGGAAGCCAAAAACCAATGAATATCACCCACCATAGTAGGTATATCTTTCAGGAATTACAGGGTGGTGGTTCAAAAACAATAAACCTTTCTACCTACCAAACGAAGTGTCTGACATCCACCCCCTTCCTCCCTAAATGATTTTTTAGCTGTTTTTCGGAGAGGAATCATCTGAGAAGAGATGGGACATATTAGCACAGGACATGCTGACAGGGTGGTAGTTCAAAAACAATAAACCTTTCTACCCACCAAACGAAGTGTCTGACATCCACCCCCATCCCCCCTAAATGATTTTTTATCTGTTTTTAGGAGAGGAATCATCTGAGAAGAGATGGATATATTTGCACAGGACATGCTGTATATATCTTTTCCCAACTAAAATAATTATTTTCCTAGAATCCTTAAATTTTCTTGTAAAATAAAATAATTCAAAAATTCTTTAAGATAAAAGTTCAAAATTAATTTATGTAAAAATAAAATAAAAACGACTAAAAACGGTTTGTAGAATGAAAATCACAATAAATTCAAATATTAAACAAGTTTACGCAAAATTACCGGTGATGTCTTACGTCGTGCATACAAAAATGCATCAAAAGGTGTTGAATACACTTAAAAAATAACAAATCCAATCCCCCTTATGCCCCCAATAGGTATACTAATCAAGAAAATGTGGAAAATACGTGGGACCGAACTGAAAGAGGTGTGTGAATATAAAAAAAGAAAATACAAAAAAAGAGTAAAATGAGCGCCCCAAATATTTCCTGTTTCTTAACATACATGAAATCGGAGTAAATTAAAGTTTCATTTTAATACGCGAATCACGTATCACGTTTATATTTCTATAATTATTTTATCTTAATTAATTGTATTACGTTTTTTGAGAGTAAGGTAAGGTAAGGTAGGTAGGAAGGTACTTCACATAGCGGACGTGGATGAAGAGTATCGAAAAAAAAACCACAACAAAACGAGAAAAAAAAAAAGATTAAAGGAATCTCGCGGATAAAATAGCAGCAGCTGTCGGCACTGTCCTTACGGTTACCACTTTGCGGTGAGAGCTCATGTTAAGGCATTCACAGATTTGTTAAATGGACGCATGCTTATGAGAAACATTTTAGCGACTTAATTAAAAATTGCACCGCGTGAATGCAAATCTAGTGATTAATTAACAGAGTATTTCCATTACCAGCATTTATTGACACTGTAAATCAATACGGCCAGACGTAGAAAGATATTACCCCGCATTTAAGCCATTTTGCTCTTTTTCATTCTATACCTAAATTACATATAACGGAGGAGATTCAATTAATTTTATTCGATAGATGCTCCGAATACGTCTTGAATTTTGAATAGATTTAAGTGATGCCGTGAGATCTAAAAGGAGTTAATTTTGCTGAAAATTTTCCGATTTTATGTGCAATCTGTATATACATTTATTATGTAGGAGGAGGAGGAGGAGGAGGAGAAGAAGGAGAGTGGGAAGTGTATATCTTAATTTCTACTGAAATTAGAATGTTGAAAATTGTATATTATTGCTTATGTGTAGAGCTAACAACATATTTTCAAATAAAATTGGTTTGATATCGAACAATTTAAGGCCAACACCAGAGCTGGAATAAAAAAATATTGATAATGCGTCCTCACGGTGCTTTTTATCAAGTTTGTTCTTTTTTTTTTTTTTTATAAAAATGAGTTTTAGGGTTTTAGGGTTTTATATATAGAAAGGTCGTGTAACCTTTGCCGAACTAATAAAATATTTACTAACTCATAATCATGTATAACATGATGGAGTAACAGATATGTTCCATCTGAGCACAACGTCACTAGTTGAAAAATTTCCAAGGATATGTATGGGAATTTACTTTTTTGTTAATTTGTTTCTATCTTTTACTGCACAATTCACCATTTTAAAAGATTTCCTTTGCTTAACATCTATTAAATATGCACTTAAAAACTCAACTTGATTTATTCGCTTACGATTTCTTCACACTCTTTACACCATGACTCATACTGATAGTTGCACAGTTAGTTAGAGATGTTAACTATCCTTGTGAATGACAATAACCGCGAGAGATAATAAGTGTAATAAGTGAGTAAGTGAGACAAATCTACGGAAATCGAAAATTGAATCGAATGTAATCGTTATAAGGAACCTCAAGTTTCCACTTAGTCAAGTCTTGGGAAGTTCTATTTTAATAGAGTGTACAATAAATAGGTAGGTATATATGGCTATAAGATCTATACAAATAGAACTAAATATTATCTGCATAGATGTTTAAATAAACATTTCGAAAATCTTTGATATAAAGAGGAAATAGTATAGGGCAAAATACTGACCTTTGCGGAACTCCAAAGAAAAAAAAACGAATATGAAAAAATTTCTTTACTGAGACCTATGTTAGAAAAATTTAGATACAAATACCTATTATAGTTCAAAATGAAAAAAACAACAAATCAGAAGTGCATTGGAGTTGTCCAATTATAAAATTTTACGTATACCTTCTTTTTTATGAGTTGATCTTAAGACTTTTGCCACTGTGAAGCTTCAGAAGTCTTCTCAAATGTTTCCCTATAGGTGACTAACACTTGCATTCTTTTGCCTATATTCTTATCAACTTGTTATCTCAATTCACTGAAGTCGTAGTTTCTTATTCGATCAGCATGATTTTGAGGTATTCGGATAATTATAACGTCCACAGAAATTTAACAGAAGATATTGAATGGGATCATTACGAGCTTTGCATGTTTACCAAAGAAATGAAACCAAACAATTTCTTGTCGTCAGTATTTTTTAGGTCACGTTTTTTAGTTGGTTTAAGCCTTTAAGAGTATTTAGAGTATTTGAGCCCCCCCCCCCAAACAAATACTTTCCAGAGTTACAACAATGATTCTAAGTTGAATGTATGACAAATGTATAAAAATTTATATACATTTAAATTTATGGTTTACTAAAAAAACTCTGGTAAATTTTCCTAATTATTGTTAAATTTACTCTTAGGTGCTATGTAAAAATTTTACTCGTATATCATCCTATTATTAAATTCTTTAAAATTTCAATCTCTCCTGACCTGAAAACATGTTTATAAATATTTTAAATATATATTAACCTCTGGAGCCACCTTAACGAACTATTCTCAGCTACTATTCTACACAAATGTACTTATCATAGTTTTATATATGCTTCTGTCGACTATACCCTGTGTATAGTGATCATGAAAACTAGTGTTTTTCTGACCGCAGATAAAATTTGACCAATGAACAACACATATACATACACACCCATCCACAAAATAGCAATAACATAAACAATAACAGAAAACCATAAGAGACTAAAAAGAAATTCTTAAGCATAGAGGAATGCTCTATCAGCAGTGGTAAATAATAACCCAGAATAACTAAATAAATGCAAAAATAGTAAATTACAATAATAATGGAACGAGACTGTCCCTTTCTCTGCGCCATCTCTTTAACATGAATTCTACATATATACGCGAATAGGCGTGCATTTGGTTGGCATTATCCCCTGTAATTTCATTGCTGAATGGTAGACGTTGTCTTTTTTATGGGCTTATTAACCAGTCAAACATGGGCGAGGTCGCATTCATAAAGTTACAGTAACTGCAATACCTGTACTATATATAATGTTAGTTAGTTGAATACCTAGATATACTAGATATAGGGGAAATTATGTATAACATATCGTTATAAAGGTGGATGAATGCTTAAGATTTTGTCTCGTTATACATTCATCTATACACCATTATAATTACGTTAGTTAGAGTAACGCGAAATGCAAATTCCTATTCTGAATGTTACTAAATTTCATACTAATTCTCCTACGCAGATTTTTTTTCTTTTTTGTATATTTATTTTCATATTCTATAGGGAGACAAAATACATATTACCTATATATGTACACCACATGATGTTGTAATAATAATGATGAGAGATACTATAGATATCATCGAAGCTGTCGTGAATTATGCCACACCAGTCAAGTCAATTGTCTTGAAACGAAGATAAGTTTCAAATCGTGCAATTACAAAATTCCTAACTAGAAATCTCAACAGCTGTCACGTCACTGCATTGTTTATAATAAATAACGAAATCTTTGTTGTTAAGAGTCTCTCAGGTGGGACTGTATAGATTGGGGTCCTTTCTTGGGCTTGTAAATAAAAGTTTATAGTTAGGTTTCATGTGCTGCATAACCTCAATTCATCTATACGAGACAAAAATATTATTCCTATAGCCTCAATTATGTTAATTTATAAGATTGCATATTTTTGCATAAACTTTTCTCAAATCAACTAAGAAGAAAAGAAATGAATTACGAATAATAAAGATATTTTTTTTATGTTATTTCGTTTTAGTTGCCTATGAAATCAACCACTACTATTTATGTATAAATGTACATATAGTTACTCCTATGTACCTAAAAGATCCATATAACTTAAAAATAAAAAATAAAAAAAAAAATAAAAAAATAAAAAAAAAAAAAAAAGTAAAAACAAAAATGAGAATCAATAAAAAACGAAGCACATTTTTGCAGAAATTTCAATTGTTTCAAGGCTCAATGGTAGCTAGCTAGCTAGCATAACATAACCAATTCCATCTTGGGTGTGCGCATGTGCAGCTGCAACAATAATAATACCACAAGTCGCGATGCATAATATAAACTAAAACCGACAGATCGATCGATTGGAATGAATGAAATCATGCGATCAATTAAAATTGAAGGAAAAATCGCGAATCGTAAAATGCATTTGTATGTATGTATGTACAACGTACATAGGTATATACCCGGGATTAATGCTTTTTCCTATTCAATAGAGGTGGGTTTTATTCGTTTAGTCGTTTTGGTGGTTTCCTCTATTGCACCTTTGTCGTGCACACTTCGATTAAAGAAATTGTTGCATTTTCGCGTTGTTTTATCAGAGGATATACCTAGTATACCTAACAAGGTAATTGTGAAATTTCATCGAAATTTTAAACAAAAAAATTATTATTTGCATTGAAGAAGTATGACAACAACAATGATGTCATCGAATTTTCTAAATCGTTAGATTTTACAAAGCAGAGGATGTATTTTGGCAGACATTTATTTTTTATTGAAGTTGAGTGAAATATGGAAGTTGGAAATAACTTTTGAGTGTTCAGGCTACAATCGAAGTAATGTACCTACTTATTTAGAGCAATAAATGTTCGCGAAGGAAAATATGAAATTTATTATGATCGTGATGATACGATCAAGGCTAAGAAGAAGAAAAAAAAATGCATTCAAAAGTGAATTTTGAAATTTTTACAATTTAATTTGTTTTTGGATTCAAACTATATAGAGGACACAAGAGAAAAATAATATCAATTTATTGCCGGTTTATAGATAGAGTTCAATCATATTGCATGCTTGTGGATTTAAGAGCACTTGTAACAGTAATAAACATCAGAGAAGATAGCAAATGCATTAACATTTTTGAAATGGTTTTAGGTTGGGCACCATGCTGCAAAAATGTGTCAAGTCTTATCTTACCTTCTTACCTTAATATTTCACTGGAATATTTATGTGCTATTGGTGGGCCGGTTGAATAACAACACATTAAAATTCCTTTTTTTTTTGCTCTTATCAATGTAGATTTTTGAAAAATTTTCTTCAGAATTTTTAATGCACTATTAATGATTACCGCGAATCACCGAAGCAATTATACGAATGTGTCCATAATGACTTCATTTGAAATTCAATTTTTTCAAGCAAATGAAGTGACAGAATATGGACGAAAATTATTTTATTTGGAATGTCATTTCCTCGATGTGAGTAAATATCATGGGCGAGTTTAATTTAATTTAATTAAATGCTATGAAGAAAATTTGCGAGTATTTTTTTGGTGAAAGAGACCACCAAAAAGATCATGATCAGCTGATGGTTGTTGTCACTGCTAATTTTATTGGAAAAACTTTCCACTTTCCAATAAATTCAGTTCATTTTAATGACGGCACTGCATTTCACTAAATGGATAAAAATTTGGTCCATTTGAAAATGATGCGAAATATTGCAAATGGCACAATGCTCATTTGACTCGACTCATTTGACTATCTCCTGTCTAGGATATTAGAGTTGGATTAATTGTGCTGCTTGGTAAATATATTATTTTTGTTTTTTTTCATTAATTTACTCGACAAATTTTCTGAAGATTATCGGTGCTAATTATTAATAATTTTTAATACTGATGATAAATTTGAATATCTTCTGAAATTCACTACTCTTAGACCAAATCAGGGAGGGCGGGGGGGGGGGGGGGGGGGGGGCAGCGTGACAACTCAGAAAATTGGGAAATTTTATGTCACAGTAGGTCTTTCTTTGAGAAATACATCCACTTCAAGGGGACATTTTGGGTAGACTAGGACATAAATTCGGCAGTTAACAAATTCAAAAAGAAAATGTTCTCCTTTTTTTGCAGAAGTTAATTTGGAATAGTATCTCAGATTCGAAGTCACTGTAACTCAATTGGGACACAGGTAATTATCCTGCCGTAGGCTATTGAGGGTGACTATCAAACTATACTTCCTAATAGGGTGACCCTAATATAAAACTTAAAATTTTAATTATGAGAGGAAGCGTTTTAAATAATTAAATTATAATTTTCAATGAACGTGTGTAACGTATGAAACAAAATTCTTATTAATTTTTGTCGCAGATTTAATGGCAGTATACAGTTCTTATGAGAGATGCCTTAAACGATGCATTATGATACACTCTGAACATATTATATTAACAATGTGTATTTCAATTAAGCGAGCGAAGGCTTGGCGGTCAAAGTTTGATCTAGTACATTTTGGAAAGTCTAGTAGAGAATCGAATTACTTAGGTTCTGAGAAGAAGTTTGAGTATTCACATTTCTATAGTCGGAGATAGCTAAAGTCATCCCCATATTCACTTTTTAGCGTTTCCCTCTTTTGTGTATTTCAATTAAGCGGGGGAAGGCTTGGGGGTCAAAAATTGATGTAGTACATTTTAGAAAGTCTAGTACAGAATCGAATTACTTAGGTTCTGAGATGTAGTTTGAGTACCCACATTCCTATAGTCGGAGACTTAAATAGCTAAAGTCATCCCCATACTCACTTTTTAGTGTTTCTCTCTTTTATATTCGAACTGAGGTAGGTACTAGATTTTTCGAATCTTAGATCGGCTCTAACTCGGTAGGGTTATTTCGGATTGGAAAACGGGTTACACTGTTCGCCTCAGCTCATTACCAGCTACAATTCGTAAAAGAAAGTTTTTCAATGCATACTTTTAGATTGCGGGGTAGGAACGTCCAAAAGAAGAGGGTGGTTCCAATACGGCATGTTGCATATCAAATTGCCGAGTACTATCGGGTGGTGTACTTTTTTCCCGATTCAGAAAACTTTCTTGGACGTGTTTATCGCTGGAGAACCCATTATCATGCACTTCAGATATATTTTTGCAGTTCTTTCTTCCATGACCATTAGTGCGCTGTTGTGAAAATTTTTCTCATATGAAGTCATTTTTCTCGACTCACCAATTCCCCGCAATCACGAGAAGTAGGAAAGTCCACTTTTTTACCCAAGAAAATCGCTCAAGCTACATCCGATCGCCAAAGGTTAATTACAATAACCATATGTTCAAAGTATCATAATGCATCGTTTAAGATATCTCTCATGTCTGTAAGTGTCGGATCTAAAGTTGTATGACAAGTGGGCATTCCCATTTCATTTACATACATATATTATCCAAATTACAATTCTTGCCAAGCTTATTATTATTATTATTGTTTAAATTTACTTTGGGCTCTAAATTCATCATGAAGCAGATTTAAAACAAAATTACTTACAGGCCCAATATACATATGTATGCTCACGAAAACAAATTAAAAAGAAAATCGATGAGTGTCTGAGAGAAAAAATTTGGAAAAATAAAAATCGAACTTTGAAATAAATCTTTGCACGCATAACTACCAGGAAATATTTGATTACTTATAAACAAAACTGCTACTGTTTGTAAATTGAATTGATGAATTGTAAAATATTATTTTAAAATTGTTTTTCTGTTCCGTAATATTATTTTGGAATTTACATACCTTTATAAGTCTATATATAATAAAAAATAAGAAAAATTTTATACGTGCAAACTGCACAGTACAACACAGAACAGATAATGATAATAATAGTAATTAATAATAAATTATAGAGTCTAAGAATTCTGACTTCTTACAATTGTTATTTATAAATCAAGGCAGCACTTTAGTTTTACAATGTTGACTAAACTGGATAATATGTACGTACATATATTAAAAAAAAAAAACTACTGAAAATTATTGCAATTCAATTTACATAGGTACTTTATCGAAATTTCGAAATCATTCGTATTAGAGTAAATTACCACAAAATCAATTTCTAATTTAATTACACATGTATGTCTGTACCATTTGCGCAAGATATTCACCATGAGTTTTATAGTGCAAAAATTAAGCAAGTCGGCAACTAACCAACTTCCCATATCTGTAGAAAAATCCAATTAAGATGTAAACCTAGTGAATACTTAATATTACTCTTCTATTCACCATAAAAAGCTTGATAGGTGCACATGCCGACCATCATATGTATGTATGTGTGTTAAAATTATCTATTTTCTGTAGATTTTGTTGTTTTACAAAATAAATATCTCCAGCTTATACGGAGGAGTATCATAAAAATATAAAATGTTGTCTATATCTATCACAGATTAATTTGTATAAGTCACCACAATTTAACATTGTATAGTGTAACTTAGAAGGAGAATATTATTTACAAGCCCCAAACTATTACAAAATAAATACTGGAAGCTGAAAATACATAGTAAGTAGACCTAGGAGTCTACATATTAAATTCTAACAAAAATTTCCTTCAGGCACTCTAATAATACAACAATAATGAAGGTAAGCAATTTACATAAAAACTAGCCAAGAGTACTTTGAAATCGGCTCATTTGAACCTCACTTTATTATTTTCGTTTAAATTTACAACAACAACCTAATCAAAATGCATCTCTATCTATGTATAAGGAAGAAAGAATTATAGGTATGTATCTGCACGATTGCGCAGCCTCCTTGAAAATTAACCAATCTAGCTGACTACATATATGTATGTAATAATCTCATTAATTATCTTAGATGTCGAACGAATTATAGCCGAATGCAATTGAAATGTTTCAAACAGAAATTACCCTATAGAGATTACTCTACTCTTACTCTACTCAACTACTACATATATGCATACCGGAGGGCTTACAGAATTCTGACAGAATAGAAAACTTGACATGAAGCAGAGATGTGGGAAGATTTGCAGAGGTACGCTAGTATACATACATACATATGTACATATATACCTACTATTTGTAGTTGTTGCAATTTACCTTGCTATACTTTACCTAATGGGAAATTGCTTCTGAAATACAATTTTAATGAGTCCATAGACCGTTTTGATGGCCTTAGGATAAAAATGCACATGGAACACATGCTATGACAGACAACAACAACAGCAACAACAACAACACCGCACCGGCTCCAACATTTTCTTAAGCTCAGCTTATTCAAGAATGTTGTAAAATTAATTCCAACAATGATTTGATCACGATTTTTCCTTCAAATTTTTCACTTTTATTACCCCGTGAGGGTGAAGTCAAATTCGAAAAAGGTGTAAAATTTATGTACCTATTCCACTCTGAGCCCAGAGAAAACATAATGAAAGGTTTTTTTTTTGTTTTTTTTTTTTTTTAAGATCCGTAGCTGCATTAATTTCATTTTATGGACGTTATCAGGCAATTTGATTTCGGTTATTGAAGTGTGTTCTTTTATAGCTATTTTGAAATCGAATTTTGTTGGTAACACGTAAATTAATTTTCTTGATAGATTTTTAGTTACTTTCAATATTAAGTATACACGTAACGTATGTATATACCAGCCGGATACAATTGTTATAGATATGTTCAAGTACATAGAAACAAACAAAAAAGACACCTGCAAATATTAGTTAAGAGCTCAAACTTTATAATGGCTTATATTTTTATATAAGATTCAATGATGAAAGTTATTATAAATCCCTCCAAGTGTTAGATAAGAAAATAAAGCAAAAAAATATGTTAGTTTTAAGAAGCCTGGGTAGCTACTTTTTTCGTGAGCTGGGGGAATTAGCAGACAAAGAGTTGGGGGACTTGGTAAGGTTCATTAATTCTTGTGGCTGGTTTTAGTGCACCTCCTAGATCTTAGGTATCTTTTCCAGGCAGAGCCCCAATAAAGTGGCATCACAATGGACCTAGTCTACTAAGTGTGGCTGGTCGTACATGCATTTACGATGGCCGCCGTGCTAACTTAACCCAACCTAAGATCGTTAGAGAAAATTTTAAATAGTGGGGAACTACAGATTAATAATTTTACCTTGTGATTTTAAAATTTAGTTTATACTAAAGGGAGGAGGGTGTTATAGTACACTTGTCTATTCTGCAGTGTGGGTAGCATACAAATACAATTAGATGATGATATGTCGACAACACTGCTTTGTCACGTCTGGATTGGACCTAATCTGCAAACTTGCATTGCTTTGACTTTCACAAGCTTTCAGCAAATTTGATAAAAAAAAAAATGTAGGTATACACACACTTTTTCACAATTTGAGGGCTGACAATAAAGTTTTGTTCGAAAAGTCTTACAAGTGTCAAAAATTTAGGTACACGAATGTTTTGTAAATTTAGAAATAAATAAATTAGAAAAGAAAAATATCATGGTAGTGAGAAAAATGAAATCTTATATGCAATACTTATAAACTAAGATTCAAATCAGGTTTAAAACAATCACCTGACAGACATTAGCAAAGTTGAATGCATAAGGAAATATAAAAGTATGACGACAGGGAAGAACATCGAAGAGAAAACTTGGATAGAAATGCAAATAGTGGTCCAAAATAGAATTAGATGGAGAGGCTACATATGTGGAGGCTACAAGGATAGTAAAAAAGGAAGGGAAAATTAAATAATCAATTTTTATTTATTTGACTGAAAACTAAATAAGACAAGAAAAGACAACATCGACCGTAAATCGTTTGAGTGCGAAATCCACAGCCTAATAAAATAGAGGAAGTTAGGGTAAAATCAAGAGAAATCAATATTACTGCTATCTGAATTCTGTCGTTGATAACATCTTTTTTGTTGTGTTAAATAAAGTTTAGATAAAATGATCGTATCACTACTGAAAACAGTTTTTTCTGAGTTTCTTACTTAATGTTAATCAGATTTAATTTTATGATTTTTATGTGCAAATAAAACGAAAAATATATGCAATTATTGTCCACAATTATTGCACTTTTAGCCTCTAAAGATACTAACTAGTCTTTGATATATAGTTAATTGATATTTGTTCAAGAAGGAATTTATTTGGATTCTCCGGTATATTGCAAAAGCTAAAAAAAACTGTTTTAATTATTATTTCATCACACAACCCATTTTATTTTTGGTGACAAGATTTCAAGTCTTGATTTTGACTCATCAAGAGGTCCCAAATAGCGAAATTGAGTGACTTGAAAAACAAATGAAGAAATAAAACAAAGAAAAAGAAATGAAAAAATTAAAAAAATCAGAAAAATTTAGAAAAATAGAAAAAACTTTTTTTATTAAAATGAAAAAATGAATAAAATCAGAAAAATTGAGAAAAATTGAAAAAAAAACATTTATTCAATTTTTTTTTTAAAAACCAGATTCATTCGAAACGAATCGAACCTGTGTACGCCCGCAGTGGGCTGAAATACCGGAGAATCCAAATAAATTCCTTCTTGAACAAATATAAATTTGCCCCGGTAATCTCTATTTTTATAGTTAATTGAATAAAAGAGCAAATTTAAAGATTTTATTATTCTAAATGGAAGCTTCGAACTTCACCTCGGTAATCGCATCGTAAAATATGTTAAACTCATAATTTCAAAATGGAGGAAACAGACTTGCACGTTGTAGTACAGGCAGATAATATTATACAGAAACGACATATTTAAAACCACAGCAACAAAAAAGACAAACAACAACAACAAAATGCAAAAATTTGGACCAACATACTTATTTTTTCACGTTAATCTTAAAATAAACGTTTTTGTATGTGTTAAGTAATTAAATCAATTAAGAAATTTGCATAAACTTTCTTTTTTCGTTCGACGGTGTTCTTTTCAATCCTTCCGTTTACTTCTCATGGATGTTTCCGAACGGCTCGATTCGGTTCGGTTATCTTTTCTTCCTTATACCCCACGTGATATATTTTTTTTGGAAAAATAAAAAAACAAACATTTTATTTTTGTTTTTGTTTTTTTTTCATACCCCTTAAGAACATCAAATGAATCTTTTGTTGACTTTCAATTAAGTACCTTCGTAGATTTTGAAATAAACTTTCAACGACTAATGCACGAGAGCTCTTAGAATAAGGAAACCACATTCATACATATATCCCCTGAGAGTGTACATATATAGAAGAGTCCACAGAAATTTTTTCTTGCGATATCTTAACTTCCTTAATGTGAAATGCTTGTCATGAGTCTCCCATAGGATTAAGAGAAGCAAAGTATTTCGAATTCTGAATTGATGTTGCGAGTTTTTTGCCTTCATTTCTTTTGTTTTAATTTATTTTTGTATTATTTTTGTAAAGTGTCTCAGCAGTAGTATATTCTGGCAACGTTTAGTCGTGCAAAATATTTTCAGATTTGTGTTGTTTTATGAATAAATTTTTTGAAAAATTGTTTTCTGATATCCCTAAGCCCCAGTGATATATTACAAATGACTTGATTATGCCAAGTCTTGTTGTTTATGTAAAATTGTGAACTGGAAAGCAAAACAGGAATTTAATGATGTTTTATGTGATGTAAAACGATTGAGTATAAGATGTGTTGGTACGGAAAAAATGGTAGAAGAAAGAAAATATAATCGAGAAATAAGAATAAGTTTTTAATGCTTAATTGCAAAGCATAGCGAAAATATAGAGTGCAATAATTTACTGTTGAAACTGTTAATGGGGTCGTAGATTATAAATAGAGGTATGTATGTTTAAAAAAAATTTATTGTGTCTGATAACGTGACTAAGACGCCTGAAAGAGGTCGAAACTTGAGACGGTATCATATGGGAAAGAAATAAATAATATTGAGTGGGAGTGATAGGCGATTATTCGTTAGCTTTTTGACTTGGTTAAAAAAAACTGACATGTACGAATACTGAAAATTCAAAATCGGCAATGATATTTCATCATTACATACCTCTCACACCGACACAACGCATTGTCCTCTCTTTTGACGAATAGTCTATGTGAGTCGAGTTATAGCGGCTTAGTGTGTAAGAAAACTTTTGTTATTCTTCAGACATCTAAATGGCCAGTTCTATTTAAATTTAGGTTTGCCCTGTGCAATCCATCAAATTAAAAATGGATCTGAAAGTAGTTGCTTGTTTTGTATAAAAACATAAACATTTATTTATTTCCTGAAAGTTTTCTACCGAATAGATGAGTTGAAAATTTTTTTTTTTCAGTGTTAACCTGATTCTGTTTGGGTTACAACCCATCTTTGAGGTGCCATTTATTTCAAATGAAAATTTCGACAGCTTTCACAATAGTCCTAATTTAAATACCTTATAAATTTACAACAAAAATAATTATCCTAAATATCTACCATATAAAACGGTACATTCAACATTTAAGTGTGAAAATGTATTTAAATTAATAATAATAAAAAAAAAAATCTCAAAGAGAACAAACAAGTTACCCACATATATGCTTCTTACACAAGAGAGCGAAATTTTCAATCAGACAGCAACAAAAAATAAAATAAATAAATAAAAAAATAACGAAAAAAATTGCATTTTGCTTGATTACGCCCCAACATACTTTGAAATGAATAAATTATGACAGAAATAACTGCATACAAAAGATCTGTTTAGACTGAAAAGTAGCAAACCCAAAAGAAGGGATAATGGACTCATTCACAAAAATATGAGCCATGAGTGAAGTTACGCTGAATATATTTGAAATTATGAAAAGACTCGTTTATCATTCTTTATAACCTCTCCTTCGCCGACACGTTTGTAAAGAGGAATATTATATTACTATACTTACTATATATATATATATATATAGATACCTGTATGTATGTATGTGATATTGTAGGATGTTCGCGATTTATGTATTTATTATTCGTTTGCACAAACGAACCACAGAAAAAAGCCTTTCAAGAGTTTTATTCGGCTTTTGTAAATTTTCTGCGAAAAAATCTGCGTATATATCTCAAATTTCATTATCATATAAACTCATAAAGATTTTAACAATTACTCACAAATATGCGTATATAACAAACTGTCATCATTAAAAAAAAGAAAAAAAAAAAAAAAGTTCAATGATCTTTTATCACACCATTATTAACATCCATATTGCAATTTATATCTGGCTTATTAAGGTATACTCCACATATTATAAATATATTAGAATTCTTCGAAATAAAGTCTCCCGCAGGAATGATAAAAAAAAAACTGTTCAAAAATTCATCGTACTTTGTTTGCTTGCCTTTCATTACTTATGCGGCGGATAATAATTGCGTTACTAATTTCGAACAAATTTACAATTCATAGAGAACTATGCATAATAAGTTGTGACAAATTAAGTGCAACGAGTTTTCCTACGCCACAATTACTTTGCTGAACACTGAACATCTGGCTCTTAATGTCTGGCTAGCAAGGCGCCAACTACAATAGCGTGGTTGTTGCAAGCTAATAATTTTTAATACAATATTGATTGAACTGGTGTAGAGAAAATGGCTTCTGATGCGGAAATGAAAAAAGATAATAATAATTAGTTATAATATATGAATAGGTAGCTATATGTATGTACATCAATTTAATTTAAAGCACGCATTCTACATAGGTGTACATGTATATGTATGTTAAAGAGAGAAAGGTTTTGGTTAAAATGTATTATACTTGAGGATTGTCGTAAGTTTTTACGTTTTTGATTCTAAATGCAAAAAAATATCTATTTTTTTACTAAAGAATTATGTTAAATATAGATTTAGCAAAGCCCATCAGATTATATGAAACAAAAGACTTACCCGGGAATTACACGAGATAGTACAGCTTGCATGCAAGCCTACCTTCCAACGCGATTTTTAACTTGACAGCAGAAGGCAGTTCGGTTGAAGTCTTATCATCTTGCATGCAAGTTCATTTAAAAAATGGCATTGAGACGTAAAGTCATGCGTATATTGGAAAATTATAGTAATAAAGAAAGTAGCTGAATGATAAAAATCCAAGAAAAATGATCCCAGAAAATCTCATTTTCCCAGAATAAATTTATCAAATTCTCTCAAGCATTTCTTATGCGCCATCTTGAAAACTGTATAATGTCAAATTAGTATCATCTTAGCTGCCATGATTTTTCATCATGCAAGTTCGCTGAAAGCTGAGCTGCCAGCATGGCAGTAGAGGTTACACGTGCAAGCTGTACTATTACATATAACCCCCGGGTAAAGCGGCGAACTCTCACAATTGTCATTGCTATGCAGGTAGAAACAAGTATATATTATGAAATTCTATTGAAAAAAAAAAAAAAAAAAAAAAAAAGTTGACAGGCCATGAATCAATAAAAATTTATTTGGTATGCAAATATTTTTCTGTAACCAAAATAACTAGAGGAGAGGAAGGGGTACTATCTATGTACTATGTATTAGCTGAGTAAAATGAGAAATTACATTAAAGGCATATATAATTATATATAGAATTCCGGTTAAATTTATATTAAGCAAAGCTCATCATATTACATGAAACAAAAGACTTAAGCGACGAACTCTCGTAATTATTATTTCCATGCCGGTAATAAACACGGTTTTTCAAAATGGCACGCAGCATAACTCGAACAATTTTCATATTTTCGACTTGATATTTTGACCAGATGTAAACATTAACATTATCTAGAGAATGCCGTACGGGATTTTCAATAACTTTATTTGTTGATTTTTTATTAACAAAAAACCTGCCGTTTGTTTCGTCAAAAATCAAACTTTTTTTCAAATGCGCGCCAAATCTACAAAAATTAATATTTTTAAAAATCCATACGGCATTCTCTAGTTATAAGCCACTAGATTAATGGTTTTTTTTTGTTTTAGTCTAGATTCAAATGTGCACCAGTGGTGCTGCATGCCGCGGAGCCCTGCAAGCAAAACATGTTCCGGGAAGATGGCTGTGGAGTCGCCATTTTGTTTTTTTTTCGCTGTCAAAAAATTTATCAATAAAGTTCAATGTATGCCCGATAATACACTTAAAAAGTTTTTTTCAAACTCCTTTAATTTCGCGGGAAACAAATTCGTGAAAAATCCTTTTTTTTTAGCCGTTACAGTGGCGTTACCCCTTAACCAAAGCTCATCATATTACATGAAACAAAAGACTTAAGCAACGAACTCTCATAATTATTATTTCCATGCCGGTAATGCTTTTCGAAAAAAACAAAAAAAAACGTTAAAAACGAGTTTATACTTTAAGATTCTATTGAAAAAAATAAAAACAAAACTTAAGAAGTACGACTCGACAGAACCTGAATTAATGAAAATTTATTTGCTTGCTATGCAAATATTTTTCTGGTATCAAAATAATTAGATAAAGGGGTAGGTACTATCTACGTATTAGCTGAGTAAAATGACAAATTGATATTCCCCTATACTGCCATTCGATTTCTAACGTTCATAACATCTTTTGCTGTCTCGGATAGAGTTCAGGTTAATATTTGTCTGCTACATTTTAAAATTTAAAAAATTGTTGACTTTTTTGTGTGCTAGGTTCAATTAAAATTTTATTAAAATTTTTGAATTTTAGGTGATGTGAAATTTTAATAGAACCGTCCTTGGTTACACAGAGTTGGAATAGTGGTAGAGTGGAATCCGATGAAAATTCTGATAATAACATTGAATGAACCGAACCTTGTTAAACAAATTCAATTCTGAATTTGGAGCATTGATAGGGTGGGGGGGGGGGGGGTGTTTACACTTTTCAGTACTGTAGAGGGTACTTACCACCTACGTCATAAATTAAGACAAGCAATGCCTAATCGTCTGTGTGAGGAATAGATGTAAAATAAAATCATCTGTGATATCTGATACATATTACCATTACGGATAAGGAACTAAACAATGGATGGGGACAGACATATTATGGCGGAATGTAACACCACCCTGCAAAAGAGAATAACATTCCACAATTAACAGAAGGGATGAGTATCTTTTCGACTATTTTCTTACATACTTGCACAGATAAGAAAAACATTCATACATATGTCCACAACTAATTTAATGGTGTCCGTTTTTATTACGTCAATGTCTGCTAGCCCTTTTATGACACGTCAGTGTCTATAGCCCCATATATCAATTGCTAGTAGACATGGGTATGAATTCCAAAAAATACATAAGCTCGGGATATTTAAGTATTAGTCTCAGAGCATAACACTTTTTGTTACCTTTGTTGAGACTATCATTATCAGATTGAACATTATAATAAAACGAACAAAAATCGTATGCCAAAGTTTAAGAGATCCTACTACTATTACTTACCGCTTACATACATATGTATATATATGAAGTAGCGAAAATTATCTTCAATAAAAATTATTTTCTTCATCTTACCTGGAAAAAAAAAGAATAAATTGAATTAAGCATTTTACACTAATAATAATAATAAAAAATAATAAAAAAAACTAAACTAGAGGAATAATATAAAAAAAATTTCCAAAGTCCTTTTTATGAAGTGGTGTATAAAAAAAACAATTACCATTCAAACATGATAAAAATCATAATCGTAAACAGTCATTGCTGCTGCGCCCGCCTGATAAATTAATTTTCCAATTATTGAAAATTGTGCATAAATTTTTATGAATATCAAAGTTATAAAAGGTTCAATTAAAATAATTAAGCAAAAATACATATACACGTTGATTCACTTGTTTCTAGGCGAATTCGTATCTTAAATTGTGATCGAATATCAGATGGGTAAATTTGCGGATGATTTGCTTTGAAAAATTCTTCTATGGCGGGCGATCGATATGTTGATGTACGTATTATGTACATATACATATATAAGTATGTAAGATAGGTATATGTCCATTAAACAACGAATGCAAATACATTCGTTTAAATACGCTTCTTCAATATAGATACGTACATATATGCACTATATAACTGACCGTATTTTGTTATTTCCCGAGGGTTACAATACTAGATGCTGCTAAACTATCTATGTATGTAGTTGCGCAGGTTTATCGTGCTGAAAAAGACAACTTCATGGAAGATTGAATAAAAGTGCGATGCGGGATCAGATATTTTCAGGCTATGCTTCGCATAATATTCAAGATTATAGTTTGCAATCTGCCATGATCATTTGCCCTCTAGGGTTTTCTTTACTAAAGGAAATATACATTTAGCTCTATTAGCAATGCTATTCGCTCTATTATGGCTTGAAAAGCTAACAAATGTTGAATGATTGGAAGAAATGTATACAGATCTAGTAGATGTTATATATATATATATATATATATATATATACATATATACATAATATGTAGCGGCCAGATTGAAAGATTACAGATTGTCCAATTTCTGTAAATATGTTCTTCAGCTTATAGGGACAATTTATGAATGAACTAATGAATACTAATTTATTGAAAACAGAAGCTACTGAATGTAAACATTAATCCTTTAAGGGAAATTCAATGTTCTGCAGCTAAACTATGATGTATACAATTTGTTAGAAAATATTTTCAACAAAATCATTTGGCGAATTTTTTTTTTTTAGGGAGAATATTCTGTAAAAATTCGTAAAATTGCAGACAAAAACGCCATAATGTGATATTTCGCTATTCAAATGTTTGAAATCGGTAAAAAATTTATTAGTATTATTTTATTTGCGGCACACTTTTATATATTGAAGGAAGAGAGAGGATCACTTGGAATAGATCTCCGAAAATCAGAAAATTAAAAGACACAAAAACGGAGCATCCATCACGATTGTAGCTCATGTCGTATTAATACGCGATGAAATATCACTGGGGTCTTCTCGTCCTTAATAGTTTCAGGATTAACTGAAGCAATGAAAAAGCATTTGCAAATTCTAATGGGCAGTAGAGTAACAACATTCAATGATTCAATTCAGTTCATAGAGGAAGTACAGGTAATAGTTGCGCTATCTGGACATAAGTTAGTGATGTTTACAGATTCAGCCTTATTCTTATATTGAAATTTCATCGTCATTATGTTGTATCAATTTTTTTTTTTTCAGAAACACAGAATGATATGTATGTGCATCATATGCTATTCCAATCGTACGGAAATCATTTTATCTCTCCTTCACGTATCGGACAAGGATTATCAGTGAAGAAGAAATGTTAAAGGACTTGATTCCAACATTCGAATGCTGTTGAAGAAGAATTAACTCCGAAAGGTGTCGAAGTTATACAGGGTTTTTCAAAAGTACGCGCGTGTGTAACACACTTCAAACATCAAACGCACCCATATTATATGTCATTTTGACAGCTGAAGGTTTGCCATTTATAACAATGGAGTCGTATACATTACAAGAACGTATAGAGATTATTGAATTATTTTATGAAAATAGTCGTTCTGTAAGAAATGTATTTCGTAAATTATACGATGTTTATGGTCGACACAATCGTCCAACTGAGCAACAAATTGGTAATAATGTGCGGAAATTTCAAGAAACTGGTGCAATACAAGATCGAGAAAGACGTCAGTATGCTTGTGCCTGTCGTTCAGAAGAAAATATTGGTGCTGTGAGTGATAATGTTGCAGCTGACCCCAACACGTCAATTTCCCGACGTTCACAACAATTGGGACTTTCTGAGTCAACTGTATGGAGTATTATGTACAAAGATTTAGCGTTGAAGGCCAACAAAGTTCAATTGACACAAGAATTGCTGCCCAAGATAATTCCATGCGTCGGGACTGTGCTAATTGGATACTGGAACAAAACAACGATTTTTAAAATAAAATCATCTTTTCGGACTAAGCACATTTCGAGATCGGTGGCTACGTTAATAAACAAAACTGCCGTATTTGGGGAGAGGAAAACCCTCGCGTGATCCAATAGAGGCGAACGCATCCACAAAGAGTCACTGTTTGGTGTGCATTGTGGTCTGGTGGTGTGATTGGTCCGTACTTTTTGAAAATTATGCTGGAAGAGCCATAACCGTTAACGGTACCAGATATTGCGACGTCATCACAGCTTTTTTATGGCCAAAACTGAAAAATATTGATACTGAAGACATGTGGTTTCAACAAGGTGGGGCTACGTGTCATACAGCCAGAGAAACTTTGCAATTACTGCATACAAAGTTTCCAGACCGTGTTATTTCCAGATTCGGTGACGTGAATTGGCCTTCAAGATCCTGTGATTTGACACCGTTAGACTTCCTTCTCTGGGTCTACACAGGTCTACAAGGATAATCCTCGAAACGTTGAAGCATTGAAAGCAGAAATTATTCGAGTTATTGGTGAGATAGAGCCGCAACTATGCCAGAATGTGATTGAAAATTTTGATAAAACAATCAGGTACTGTAGAGACGCAAGAGGTGGTCACATGGGAGATATCATTTTTAGAGTATAAATGACAAACATTGTATTTCAAAAATAAATAAAAACTTTTTCAGTTTCAATTCAAATTCTATATCTTTTAATTATTTACTTTTGAAAACTCAATTTGAAAGACCCAGTATATGCAATGTAGAAGTACCTACTTCCAATTTATGGTTCTAAATATGTCGCTTGTTATTCTGCAGCCACAGATGATAGTGGCCTTGACTTTGCATTTTCTTTGGACGCACTTGTGGATTTTCATAAGAATGTTTAGAACTTTTAATCAAGAATATATTATTATGATCTTCAGCAATAACAACGAATTACTACAAAAAGCTTTTGTTAAAAAACTAAAATCGAATTCTAAAATTCTATTCACATTCAGCCCTAGTGAAATTATTTTTCAGAATATCGACTAAGCTTACGATACCACAAAATTGAAGACATTTTGCTTTTTGATCAAAAACTAACTCTTTATGCTCATTAGCAATTGAATATTTCTGAGCCATCATTAAAACTGTTCTACACGTGCCTATTCTATACATTATAATATATTCTCATAAATAATATCTAATAAAACATGAATAAAAATGCGTAAAGGTTAGAAGAAAATAAATTAAAAGAACAACAAATTTTTTTTTTCAATTTCAATACGCTTCAAATTTAAAGAATTAAAGTGATGTGGAGGGGAGGGGGAGTAAATCTTTCATGTTTTAGTCACTCCTCCTCTTCCAGGTTAAAAGATGCATATATAGTATGCGCTTAAGAACCATACTTAGAATGGACTCGTAAAAGTCTAGAGCAAGAACTCTAGAACTCATAGAATAGACACTACATATATGATTTAAATCGATTCCTGTAGTTTATTATCTTTTTATGATTGTCGTAACAAAACAGCTCTTCCTTGTATATATGTACATAAATAGGTTTAACACGTCGCGCAAACATTTTCCAAGTTTTATATTCAATTAACGCCATCACGTTTAATTATCGTTGCATATATGCATATATAGAATTGCAGTGTAATATTTTCGAATAGGCTATAAGTTATGCATTCCACATAGGTAAACCGTTGGTATTAAAATTATTTAATTACATACATAAGGAGTTAGCCTCTATTTATAGAAATGTTTAAATAAAGAAATAAATCATCGCTTTGATTTAAATAAATAGGTAGGCATTGATTTGAAACTAATTTGGGAATTTTTTAGTATTAAATGTTGAATTTTCTTATTATTTTTTTAACTTAAAATGGTAGGTAAGACCAACGATTTTTTACAAGATATTGAAAAATTTGAACACCTCTAGATATTTCTAATTCGGGATCAGACAAAAAACTGAAGCTTGGAGACAATTTTCTTGGAGCTTGCTTGTGCCTTGGTCTTAAGATATAAAGTGAAAGGTATGCAAATTGTTATGTGCTGATAAAAAGAATGAATATTTGATATTGAAGGTGTTGGGTGCATAATTATCGTTAAAATTGCTACATAAGGATTTTTATGTGGTCGGTAATAACGTAGAAAAGCAAATGGAATATCGGATTACGTTTGGGTGGCATTTAGTAGGAATGTGGGTAGTTTCACAACACTCTAATCAATACACAGCATATTAAAAAATGTCTGTTATATGTCTTCAAATATTCATAAATGAGATGTTTAGTGTGAATTCCATCCAATCTAAGTGATAACCTATTCAATCACACCCATGTCAAAGCTAAATTACTTTCAATTGGAATTAATAATAGTCGTAGTTTTGTCTCCCCAACTAATATCTACCTTCCAAACAAATACATTTATGTCATATAGTTAAAGGAAATTTCGATAAAAACAATCAGATGCCAAAATTAGCATTAGAATCAGAATTAGTCTGTGTAAATTGGCAGAGTTGATTGAGGGAAGTTGTAATGAATTCATCCATCATTTCACGTATTTCTATCCGAATGCCAAACTGACTCAAAAATTGCTCCAAATGGGACTTGATTTGGAGCAATTTGTGTCAGAAATGGTACTGCTAGTAAGAGGAAGCGTGCAAAACATATTATGCTGTAACTTTCATCTACTAGGCGTCAACCTAAACTACAATAATGATGACTTTTTTTTTTAGCTGCGCTTTTACCTACTCCGGCTGATGATGTAGTTTAGGAAGGCTCTCCATCTTGTATGCTCTTGCCAATAAAAGAGGAAATAGTCTCTCTCTATAAAATAATTGAATTTCTGATAACAACTTAATTAATGTATAAGCACTTGCAAAAAAAAAAAAAAAAAAAAAGTCGGGAATTGTTCTAAGGACAGAGATGAGAAGATTTCTATCTGGCTTAGATTTAAACACTGGGTAATGTAACCAAATTATTGTCTGCTATTAGTACTTCATTGCATATGAGGGTAATGTAATGTTAATGTTACTGTTAAAAGTAGGGTCGACTAGGCCTCCAGGACCATAGTTGATCTATTGTGCCTTCTCCTAGAGTGGTTAGGCAAATCAAGCCTTTTAACGAGCTCGATTATTGCTTTTGGGGTTAGATTGCAGAACATTATCCGGAGAGACAAGAGCTGCTCCAGTGATTTGCAGCCTTGGACCTGCAAGTACTGGACACTCACATATAACATGCATCGAGGTTCCATCTTCCTCTTCGCACAGTCGACACAGTGCAATGTCAGATTTGGCTATCTTCTTTAGGAAGTGACGGAAGGGGCCATGACCATTGACTGCGTTAGCAAATAGTCTGAGTGACTGTCTGCTAAGTTCCACTAACCTGGCCCGTCTGGAGATGAGAGGGGTTGAAGAATTCCTTCGCCTGCCTCTTACCGGGCGCGCTCCGCCAAAGGAGATCCAGTTGCCTGTTTTCCCACTTAAGCGGTTCCTCCCTAAAGTGGCTTTTTGGTAGGCCAAATGTCGACTAGGGACCAGTATACGGACATTCAGCTCCGGTTTTAGCCAGTACGTCCGCTTTTTCATTACCGCACTCCTTCGTGTCCATGGACCCAAACAAAGGTTACTTGGCTGTACCCAGATAGTAGTTGGAGCTTCGAATAGCAGCTCCAGACTATAGAGCTGGAAGTGCAGCTTGGCTGTCTGAACAAATGTAGATGTTGGAGTACTTACAGCTCTTATTTAGGCTTTCCTGAGCTCCAACCTCTATAGAATAGTCTTCCACCTGAAAAATGGAAAGTGAGGCACCAAGATGAATGGATAGTTCCACTTCTGGACCAACCACCCCTGCGCTTGTTTTCGCGTCCTTCCGGGACAATGTCAATATACCAGACTTGGTCCCGTTGCGGAAGTTGGAGTCCTCTGTTTAGTATCTGGCTTCTTTCATTAATGGTTACCTTGTAATCTCTTTCAAAAGAAAGTCTCCTGGCCATAGTATCTGTTGGAGCTTATAGGTTGTTAATGTTGACCTCCTCATCTGGCCTTTTCTGTCGAAGCATACTAGCTGCTGCTTCCTACTGAATAAGGAGGTAGAGAGGCTTAAAGCCAAGAATGGCGCTTCAAGTGCACGTTGAGGATACGATGTAAAGACACCAGTGACGCCATAACATGCCATCCTTCGCACCTTATCAAGGGTTCTTCTGGTGGTTGCATGTAATATTTTAGGCGACCACACATTTTCCCCATAAGAAAGTATGGGTCTGACTATGCCCTGGAAGATTCATAAGGTCATTTTGGGATTCAAACCCCACTTTTCCCCGAAAAGCATGTGGCAAGAGCTGAATGCCCACATGGATTTGTTAGTATTCATTTCCAGGTGGGGATTCCAGGTAAGCTTGATGTCTAGGATTATTCCTAGATTTTTTGCTTCTTTGGAATGTTCTATTGCAATTCCATTTAACTTAGGAGATGGGGGATCTGAAGCCCCTTTTCCTAGTAAAAGGAACTAGCACTGTTTTACCTGGATTTATTGATAGTCCCGTGTTCTGGCACATGGCAACATCTGGTAACTATGTTAAAGGCAGTTTGCATAAGCTCGGGTAAAGCAAGCTGATTCAAACTTTCATTTAACACAGATGACAATGTATCATCAGCGTATCCTTAGGCCCTAAAGCCGGCCTCTTGGAGTAATTTTATTAACTCATCCACAACTAGGAGCCATAGAAGTGGTGATAAGACCCCGCCTTGTGGGCAGCCTTTAGTGGCCATGATTGTTGTGAATTTTCCGTTCATATGATAGCTGTTATGCAGCGTTTCTCAAGCATGTTGCCAATCAGGCAGATTTCTATGCCTCTATCTTCGGATACCCTCTTGATCGAGTCAAAGAGTGTTATCGAATGGGCCTTGTATGTCCATAAAGGAACATATAAGGACCTCCTTTTCCTGTGAGGCTTTCTCGATAGTCTCTACCAGACTGCTGAGAGCGTCCTCGGTAGATTTTCCGGATGCCTTGGGAATGTATCCCAGACTGGCCCTAAGTATCTCGGTGATAAGGGGCTTAGTGTGATCCAGCTCATCTTGCAGTAACGCCGGAAATATGCCAGGAGCTTTAAAAGGTTTAAGAACTTGACACCCATCTCACCTTGGCTTCGGTGATAATCTTCTTTGCTGATCGGTAATCCCTGTTTAGTACCACTGGTATCACTGAGGTTCCCTTGGTATTAACGGAACGGCTTCCATTACAATGTTGACGGAGCCAATTCCGTTGTTATGATCCTTGGAGAAGGCTTTTTGGAGTCGCGAATCTTTTGAGGTACCTACTCTCAATTTGTTCGCAGAAAGGGTAGTGTAATTTTACACTTATATTTTCTTCAATAACATAAAAAACAAATTATTATAAAAACAATAAAGTTTCTAACCTTTACAATTTAACATTAAAAAGCACTTTCCACTTATTAACAGAAACAAAACATGAAAATCAAAGAAATGCTTCCCTGTCATTATTCCTACATACCATGCACATTCTGGACCAATAATATCAAGAGTAAAAACTAAAAAAAAAAAAAAAATACACCTTGATACACGAATGACTTAAGACCATTTTCATACATATCCAAACTACTTAGGTCTAATCTGCTTTAAATAAATGGCATACCAGATAACCATGTCGATTTCCAGACATGGCCGCGGTCTCATATAATAAAATCGTCAAAATGGATAATAAAACGAAGAACGCGCCCAGATTTTTTTTTTATCTTAAATTATGTTTCATTTCATTTGATTGAATTTTTGGTGTATCATTACGACCACAGATCATCGCATCCAGTACTGTACCAAAATGCAATATATATTGCCGGAACGTCTCTTAGTGTTGGAATCAAATATGTGCGGTATGCCATGCCGCGGACGAATAAGCTCAATACATAAAGGTACGCCTTTTTTAGCAGCCCAGATCACACCGATGATGATGAGGCAATCTTTCACTTAATCGGACGTTCTCAAAATGTTAAATTCAATTCTGGGGGGATACCTAAAAATATTGAGACAGATAAAAACGAACAAAAAAAAAAACAAACCAAACGCAAGAAAATAAATCGAAAAAGAAGCTTTTATCTGTTTTTGAATGTGAGCGAGCATCTTGAGATTTATAGAAGAATTAAACGCGGCATATTTTAAAAATTTCATTTGTATTATGGATGGTGCGGGTGGGAGACGGAGGGACAGGGGACTTTTATCTTTCTAAAGTGTCTCGTTTTTTTTCTGTCCTTCTTATTTTTCTTGTTTTCTTTTTTGATTAAATGTGGTTTCATTTTTATAGCTAAGGTGTCAGACAAGTCAATGATCGTGTTATTAGTCGCACTCTAAGATAACACCGTGAATAGGAAATCATTGTGGGACGCACTTTGAAATTGTTATGAATCTCCAGCCGCACCAAAGCACACCAGAACACCGTAAAACTGTACAAGGTAAGAGAGAAAAGATAGAGGCCAGTTCGAAAAATGGTACTAAACTGAAAGACCACGAATGAGAAACTAACTTGAAGATGATACTAACACATACACATACATTCTACTTAGCAATAAATTTTAAAGGTTCACAGATCACAGATTGGTTAAAAGAAGATCTCCATTTTGTGGCTTTTGCTGATTTAATTGAATTAATGAAGATTGAATTGGATGAATAGAGAAGGTGAATGGATTTTTTTTTTCTTCTTCTTGTTAAATATTATATTGTTAAATCTCCGGGGTATGTTTTTAGGTGTTAATGAAAAAAAAAAAAACATGTTTTTATCGTATAGCTTCGTAGCCCAGTAGTTCTACATACATCATAAATGAGACAATAATTAAATGGCTCTTTTGAAAGGTTTATAATTCCTTAAGAACATTTACGATTGCTAACCACTAGACACTAAGAGACCAGGGGAAAATAATTGCAAAGAAGACCGAAAAAACACATCGATTTCAGAAGGCCAAAGTTGAAGCCTCTTAACTTACTTCCAAAATGAAAATGTCCTCGAGTCAAGGACGAATATAGTGATGGAGACTGCACAGTAAAAAATAATTGTCTAAAGTGAGTGGCAACAATTTGTGCCGCACAGGTTAGGCATTTGTCGATATGATTAGGGAAACCTCCACCTTGGAAAACTAATGTCGAATTCTTTTAAACGAGTTCTACACCGGTGCAGTGCAGTTTTACGTGTTTTTGTTTTTGTAATGCAACAACAAAAACACGTAAAGTTGCACTGCACCGGTGTAGATAGAATTCGTTGAAAAGAATTCAACATAAGATTAGGTTTTTATCCCTAAAATGTAGGTAGGTTTTTCTCCCTCAAATGTAGGGAATTTTGGTTTTTTCCCCATAAAATTTAGGGAATATTGCCTAAAATGTAGGGAATTTTCATATTTTTTTTATGTTTTTCCCTACATTTTAGGGAATATTCCCTAATATGTAGGGAGCATTCCCTAAAATATAGGGAATTTCAAGCTACTAAGTAGTATGGAAGTTATATTGGTGCACTGGGCACGCTTAAACAAAATATTGAAAAGCAATATATGACTTCTTTTCAAAAACAATGTGTGAATTATATAAACGAAAATATGTTTCCATTAAAAATGCAGCATAATACCTAATTTATTGAATGTTCTCTTTCTCATATCCAAAAGAGCTAACATTTCGTGAATTTTACGTACTTTATAGGTTTTCTAGTGCCAAATACCTAAATTCATTGAATGTTCCATTGATTAAACTGATTTTCCCTTTCTATCAGAGAAAATTATATTTATTTTTAGGGAAAAACGTGTCTTAAATTTAGGGAATAGTCCTAATATTTTTACAGTGATGTAATTTACAACTGAGAGGTAATGAGCTCCGAATCCTAAAGAATAAGCGAGTTTATACTACGGATTAATACCAAATAGGCAGACAATTTCTCCTATAAAATGAAACAGATGTAAGAATTCTGGTTACAAGTGAAGTGAAAATAGGTCTAAGGAAATTCCGAAAAAAAACTTTGAAGCTTCGGGTTTTTGCATTTTGTATGAATTTCAACTATAGGTAGAAATGCTACAGAAGCGAACAAAAATTTGGTGAATATTTTTGATGAAGTTGCAGTTTCGATAAAATGTGCAGGAGATGGTTCGACAAATTTCAAGCAGGCAATTTCGATCTTAATGACAAGTCAGCCACGCTCTGGAAGACCATACGTGATATAGACGACGATATCGTTCGGAACATTATTCAGGAATATCCGTTTTTGACAACATCAGAGATTGCGGAAAAGTTCAACTCAACGAACCATTTCGGACCATATTCGAAAATTAGGATTGGTGTATAAATATTCCAGATGGGGGTGCCTTATGAATTAAGTGAAAAATATTTACATGACCGAATAGTCATTTTTGTATATCTCTGCTTGTTCGAAACAAAATCGAATCTTTCATAGATCGGATGATAACTGGTGATGATAAGTGGACGAAAACATTTGGAGAAAAAGAGAAAAGAGCATACTGTGAGCCCAGACAACCTTCTCTATCCACGAAACCGTCAAAACCGAGTATGAGTCTCAAAAAGAGAATACTGTGTATATGATGGGACGACAAAGAACCAATACACTATGAACTTCTCAAACCCAGAGTAAGGCTCAATTCAGAAATGTATTGGCGACAAATGGATGATTTGACGGAAACGCTGAAGGAAAGGAGACAGGCACTAGTAAACAGGAAGTATATCTTACTGTATCACTACAATGCCAGGCCACATGCAGCTTTAGCAACTCGCAAGAAAATCGCAGAGCTAGGCTGAGAAATTCTGCCACAATCACCATACTCTCCCTACCTAGCACAATGCGATTATTATCTGTTTCTCGTCCTGCAAACATTTTTTGAAGGGAAAAAAAATTCAAAAATGTAGCAGATGTCAGCCCAAGCACTGCTTGAGTTTTTCGCCTCCATTATACAAAAATGGAATTCACAAATTAACATTACGTTGCTAAGAGGTAATTAGTAACGATGGAAATTATATTGTTCAGTAAATTTTAATAAATTCATGTTCTTTTAATTTAAAAACGGACAGAGCTTTCCGGTTGAACTAATATATGTTTTTCGGAAATTCGAAGCTCGAAAATCTTTAAAAATGCAACACAAAAATTTCTTATTTTAAGTTGACAGGTTATTCACTTTTAAATATTGTGGTACCTATTACAGATTTTATCAATTTGTACTTAGGATTGGATGGACAGAGTGTCCACCTTTTATTTTGTTTTTCTTTCTAACTATATAGTACTAATATTATTAGCGTGAAATTCATGGATATTTTTCAAATTCTATCGACGAAAATACAAACTAGCCCTGTTGAATTTTTAATGAAAAGGACCTTGGTAGCTAAATTAGTAAGCGCGCTGACTACCATTCGAGATTGGTAGTGGGTTCAAATCCCATCTCGACACGGCTCTGCGTTTTTCCTCCCACCAAGTTTCCTGTCGACCTTTATAGCTTATTCTACTTATTAAAAATTCCTTCACTCCTCTATTCCTACAGAAAAATGGAACATGTGCTATTATTGAACAACTGATGGCTAATCACCTGCATAATTAACACAAATGATTTCAGAAACTAAGCAAAAGCGTTGATTAGAGGGTCTTAGGTGGAGAGGCTATGTGGAAGCCCCATGCTTTTAAGTACTCCCCTTGGAAAGAAGGAAAAAAATACATAATAAAAGTAAATTTCCAATTTATCTGGTATTATTTAATTGACGCTGACGATAAAATTTTCTTTGTTTGTTATGAGATCTTCATTATTATTAATTAGCCCTTTAAGGAGTTTTGAAACATCATAAAATATTAGATCTACTAAAAGAAAGTTTATTTGTCCGATGGCCAACTGTATGTAGGTTATGTCTCAAAGAGGATGAAATATTGGTGAATGTCTTATATGCGAATGCGAGGCCATTGAAAAATTCCAGGCCTTTGTCTCATACTTCTTAAAGTCTGCCGAATATCAAAAAGCTTCATAAAAAAAAAATACTGCTCTTCCTACAGTAAGAGTGGAATTGTTCTATGAACTCAGAGCTGGGCAAGTACCAAAGAAAAAGTACTTAAGTATAAGTACAAGTACCAAAGGCCGGAGTACTTCAGCGTAAGTACAAGCACCGCATGTATGAAAAGTACTTGTAACTAAGTACTAAGTCTATAAAAAGAACTGAGTACTTTTTGAAGTACTTCTTAAAGTAATTTTTAGAGTCTCTGTACGTTGGCAGTAATATAATGAAATTTATCGAGTTCAGTTAATAGATATTAATAAATAAATTCCTTTTTGAAAACTATAATATGTATAGTAACCAGTGGCTATTATTTATAGTTTTTTACAGTTTTCGGCGCTGCAGGTAGAGTAAAACTTTCACCTCTCATTGCTACACTCATAAAAACTATTAGAGGTCCGCCCAAGCACCCATTATTGCCTCCAATAATGCATAACAATTCTAAGGATAAAATTTCCAGTAAATTTCTAAGAAGAAATTGAGACCTCCCCTACATCAGGTCGAGGCATCGTTGATTTTATATTGGAGCGAGGCATTGCTTGCTTACCCTTGGTTATGTCCACTGACGAATATAATATGGAGTGCATACTTTTCTATTTCACGTGGGCACAATTGCTTGTGTCAAAAGGAGTTCTTACGTCGGTGCCGACATTGAAAAAATCATTGGCGGGAAGTTCAAAAAGTGAGTACGCAGCTCGAAAAGTGATTTGAATAAAACATTTAGAATTTTTTCTGCGTATCTATCTAATGAATATATTGTGTTTGGTTAAACAGTTTTTATCTCAGTAATATCCCTAAATGATTAATTTAAAATCATGTATTTCGACGAATCCACTATTTTTTTTGTTTTTTTTTCGGTTTTATCTCAGTTAGTACTTGGTGCTTAGACCGAAAGTCAGCAATATAGAAGTGAGCCCACTTTCTGCAGTGTATTTCTATGAACGCAGTGAGTCCATATTATACATGTCAGTGGTTATGTCATCAAGTCGAGGCATCGTCGATTATATATTCGAGCGAGACGTTGTTCTATGTGTATGTTATTAGTTTGTCTAAGGTTCTGCCTTGACGCGTGAGTGCGGCACATGCTTTGGCAGTTCTTTGCGTGCTTTAAAACTTAACAAAAAAGTAGTTGCGCTAGAGATTGTGTCTGCTTTTCTACGAAGAGTTAGATCTTTGTAGGTACTTAATAGACTCAGAAATACTTAAGTAAAAATCTTGGTACTTAAGTACAAAACTAAGTCTTAAGTACAAGTAAATAGAAGCAAGTACTTATGTTCAAGTACTATAAGTAGGGGCATTTCAAAAGTATTGAGTAATAATTCTTAAGTAACGAAAATGTACTTTAAGTATAGTACTTAAGTCTTTTTTACTTAAGTATTGCCCAACTCTGGATGAACTGTAAAGAAAGCTGTGTATAATAAGCCTATGTATAGCTGTAGTGCAAAGGGCACTCGGAAATTTTTTAATTGGGTCAAAGAGAGAAGGTGAAGTTTAAGGGCAGACTATTCTGAGGGTAGAATAGAAAGTGTTAATGGTATTGCATAGAGTGAAGGCAAGTAAGGATATGCATAAGGGTAAGTTTGGAGAATGGGAATGTAGAAGAATACGGAGTAGAGAAAGGACGGAGGATCTTAGCTGAGAAATATTTTACACACAGCAATCTTATATAGCCATCTTAATTTCCAACTGCATATCTTATTACGATTAATGATCTCTTAAAAAGTTGCAATTAATTTTGATAAATCGAAATGCTATAGAAAATAACTTTTACAATTTTTTCATCTCTTCCTTTGAAATTTTTTTGCTAAGCACCTGTTATTTTTACTACTACTACTTACTAGTAGTAGTCTAACTACTACTACCACCTAGCAGCTGTCTTCAACTATTAAAAATGCCCGAAGGTATGTATGTCAGACATTTAATTTGAATTTGAAAATCTCATTATTAATATAAATGCGTTCTAGTCGCAATGAAATTATTACGCCATCCACTGTCACATCTCAAAGATTTATCTCACAAATAGCCAACTCTCTCATATCCCCAAAGACCTAAGGCAATTTTTTTCTTTACTTGGCTACCGCAGACTAACTTTTCCCTTTTCAAGATGAACAACAAGATGTGTAGATACAAATATTTCTCTCAATTTTGTTTTGACTTTTTTTTTTTTTTTTTTTTAATATAACTGACCAACGCTATTATGACAACTTTGAAGATCTGCAGATCGTATGGTATGTACATACGTTACATACTATCATCTATGTATATTATGAATATAACTATAGCTAGGAATACTCTAGAAAATGTAGAGATAGTATTTGCCTTTAATAAAAGAGTTGAACATAAAAAGGTTTAGTATACATTGCGCGCACTGCCAACACCAGAGAAGCAATTTTGGTGCGTAAATTTTTAAAGCAATTGACAGAGGAGCAAAATGAGAGTACAAAAAAGGAAATTGTTGTCACTTAGGCAACATCAAGTGTGGAGTTGCTCCAACAGTGTAAATACTAGCCAGGGGGCTTGTTTTTATAGCGCTCTATCATCATCTATTTCTCAAAAGGCCGAGTCCATTTGACAGTCTGTTTTTGCACTTGCTAGCCAGGCCAACATTTGTGCTGCTCCCTATATGCGATCACCTATATATGTATGTAGAAAGATGGAAGTATCTATCCCAAGTCTCAAGTGCGAGTCTAGCAAAAATATACTCTTCGGTATCTTGTGTACTGCAAAACTAAAAAGTATACTTATACTTTTCAGCCATTAGGTATTGTAGAAGATAGAGAGTCTGAAGTCTGTGCTGAAGTTAGCTATATCTACTATAGTCGATGGACGATGGTCATCTCAGAAGTCCTCATAGTACTATTATCGTTGGTTGTGATTGTTTTTTTTTTTTTGCCATACTCTTAGCATTACCTCAACTATATATATGTACCTACTCTTAGAGATTCAAGTCAGAATAATTTTATCATTTTCCCTCGTTGGCAATTCTTGTCTGAGTCTGCCCATCTATAGTTCAAGCTGAAGTTTCAACTTGAGTTCTTATAGTTAGCCTCTTACAACATGCTTTCACAAGATCTTGTCATTTGCTTTTATTTACTTATATATGAATGTAGGTATATTCTTCTATTTGTTTGCTTGGTTAGTTTCGTATATTTATATAGTTGCGTGTATAATTTACATTAGTATATGTATAGAAGTGTATAGAGTATTATAGATAATATTTTTATGAATTCCTTTTCAGTTTTCAACTTTTTTCCGGCATTTAAAGTCGCATTGATCAATAGGAAGGAATTGCCAACGATAATAGCAGCTATATAACAGCAACAATAATAAAAACAACAATGACATTGATAAAAAGCTCAACGGCTGAAATGTGGCCGCTTCTGCGTTGCTGCACAGTGCAACAATCTTCAGAACTTGAATAAAAAGTTGATATCGAAATGGATAAATTGATAAAGTTAATTGTAGTTAGTTTTATTTTTATTATAGCTATATATATATATATGTATGTACAATGTACATATTATTACTTGAGTATACTCTTGACTATATGCCTGGGATTTATGTGTTGAGTCCGGAGCCAGCAAATAATGTGGCTGGATGCTCCTTTTATAGTTGGTAATAACGTTTATTATTTCTAAACGGCTGCAATTTGATATCTTCATTTATATTGAAGTAATTTTCAGATTATGAAATTGTACTTGCATATTAACATTATCTTTTTATTTTAATTTTTTTAGTAGAAATTTTGCGGTATACATATATTTAGGAATTTTTATATGAATTGAAGGTAAATTTTATGTCTTCATAGCTATGAAAAATATTCAATCTTCTATGAGCACTGTAGAAGCCATAAAATTATAGAAGTTGTAAAATAATAATGTAAAGATACTGGATTGGATATATGTACATATATACAGATTTAATTCGCATACCTACTTTGATTTGAGATTAGATGAAAGAAGATAATTTTGCATACCTGATGATATATAAATAGATTTTCAACAAACAACAAAAACTTAAATAGCGTTATATGCATGAAGAAAATATTTTAGAAATCCTATAAAATTCTTCGACTTTTGTTTTTTGTTTCTTTCTTTGTTTTCTTTTTTTTAAATCTTTTTAAACATTTCTTTAATTACAAGGTATCCCGGCCATAATTGTAGTACAATTTTTCACAGAGTGTAAACGTACTTCAACTCAAGTAAAACATTATTCTATAGGGTGCCTTCTCAACTCTACATAGATATAACGATTTTTTTTTCGGCAGGACTTAGTATGTTTGATGAAAAAATTGTATGACACCTTCGCACATTTCAACAGATTTTTCGTCGGTGATGTATTTGAGTTGTGGTTCTTGGACTGCTTTTATTTCACATAGCCTCAAAAGAAAAAAACAAGGTTAAAAGGTTCACTGGTGTCAAATCACTTGAGCCCTGCGGCCAGTTTAAATCGCAATTTTGACATGACCTGAAAATTTCGTGCGCAGAAAATGAAATCTATTGAATATATTGTGGCCTGTTGCATCAGCTTGCGGAAACTAATATGTTTCCAAAATCCATATTCAATTCAATTAAATTAAATAATTTAATTATGTTATTTGGTAGTAGCAATAAATACAATATTCATACAGCAAATGTTAGCAACGTCATTAACATACAATTATAGACTAGATAGAAAAACAAAATGACTAAATAACTTACTAAGAAGTATAACTAATTAATTAGTAAACGAACTATGCAAGAAGCTTTTATAAGTTATTGAGTTCATTATTTCATTTAAATAGCATATTATTAGATGCTGTGCAATGTATGTGAACTGGAAGTGAATTCCACTTACTGAATATGTGAACAAAATAGGAACGTTGGCGCATGATTGTTAGGTAACAAGAGATCAGAATATGGACATGTCTAGAACTGTTCAAAGAGCTTATACAACTGCTCAGGTATGAGGGACTTTTAGTGGATATAAGACGATGTAGAAAATTTAGTGATTGGTACAGAATGAAAGTTTTAAGGGGGTAGCCAAGTATTAAGTTGCTATATTAGGATATATGGTAAAATCGTTTAAGTCCAAGCACGAAAATTATACAGCTGTTCAATGCCGCCTTCCAACTTCTACGAATAGCCAGAATCTAGACTAGGAAAGACTAAGCTTCCATAGATAAAAAATGGGCTTTGTAGATTTTAATTTTTGTAGCTACTGAGAGAAAATATACATCTTAGGTACCCAAGATACTGTTAATATAATCGCGACATGGCATGTGAGACTTTAGCATTACTAGATTTCTAACTCGCTCCAAGGAATTAGGAGAACTAGGGGAAAATTTTATGAATCCAAAACTCTCCTATGGAGAAATATATATTGTTGATTTTAATGACGCAATCCTCGAACAGACCAACAGAGCAGCACAGGGAAATTTCGAAATCGTCTGCATATATATATATGTATGTTGGCATTGCATATAATATCTGGTAAGCCATTAATATATAGACTAAACAGTAATGGTCCGAGGATAGAGCCTTGTGGTATGCCACCAGTCAGATATATGGGGTCTGATAGAGCGAGAGAGGAAAATCTGAATTTCACGGTTAATTTTTGCAATAATTTTTGAGAAGTCTAATAAAACGATAATTCCCATGTTATCTCAATCAAGTGCTTCCCAAATATCTGTAGTAACTCTTAACAAAGCCGTTTCGCATCTATGCCTGCATCAAAATCCAGACTGATACGTTTATAATAAAGCATTATATACTCAATATAGTTAAACATTTGATCTGTCAATAGTTTCTCCAGAGTTTTCGCTAAGAAGCACAGTAAGGCTGATAGGTTGAATGTCAGACATACGATTTGGGGAACTATTTTTATTACAGTAACTCTTTTCCAATCTGTCCGTTAAAGATATGGTACAAAACAAGTAGTATTACAGGGGTAAAAGTGTTTTTAGGAAATGTCCTGGTATGTTATCTGGACAGCAGAGATTCGATCTAATTGAGAAAATAACACGGTTAACTTCTGCCGAAAAAAGATCATAATATTTTTTTTACCATGGTGTGATATTTTCACCGCTCATAGTAGTTAAATGTCATTAAAACGAAAAATCAAAAGCGACAGTTTTATTTGTTGACATAAATACCAAGTCAAAAAAATGTCCCATGATTTTCTGATTGATATCATGGATTTGTTTTCTTCTTGCCTCCACTCAACACTCATTCAAAAAATGTACAGCGCTGACCATAGTATCTGGTCTTCAGTTCATGTGTGAGCTGAATTTTATAGACATGTTGAGTTTGAGCGAGGCCCAAGTTCTGCCAACAACGACGTATTGAAAGAATCAGGTCTTCAGATACACTTTCGCTAACAGGAAAGGCTCACATCCTACGGTATTTATACTTTTGTTTTGACGTAGTTGTAAGTTTAGGATGATAATCTTACGTGATAGCAATTGATGTGTTTCCCTTGAGGCTCTTATTAATGATTTCTTATAACAAAATTTAATATTCGCTATATTTGCTATGCATTTATTTATTATCTCGAAAGAGAAAAAACCAAATTTGATATATTTGGCCACACAAAAAAAAAAAAAAAAATTACAAGAATGTGCTATCAACAAGATTTTTTGTCAGATTTACCCAACTTGAAGTTTTCGATTGCCTTTAATCGATAACAGATGTCGCTGCTACCCGGAGGAAAAAATTAGAAATGAAATCTCGAAATCTGAAAGGACAGGAAAAAAGAGAATTATCGTTTCGATCCTCCCCCACCCCCTTCTTCGGTCTGCATTATGAGCTTTGATAATTAACAAGTCGCCAAGAAAATATGCTTTCTCTTCCTGGCGACTTGCCAAGTAATCAGAGATGATGGGCTTCTCTTTCTTCTTCGCCGGGACATCCCAGGATAATATGTTTTGCGGTGCCGAATCAATAAACATCACCAATGACATTTTATTATCAATTGTTGGCCTACTGACCATTATCCAAGCTAAAATTGAAGAATTGATCTTACAAAAAATATGATTTTATTTTTGTAATTAATTGTGTTCTTATCGTCAATTACCAATGTAAATGGATACCTCTTTCAAAAATCAATAACTTGCATATTTCTCACTGTAATTAAAAGAGAAATGAATCAGTATCTAAATGTCAATTCCATCACCCAAAAATATCTCGTGATCAGATCTAATTTTGATTAACGAAATAATTCACTACTTCCAGAGAATGATCGTGATTCAACAAAATAATAAAAAAATAAAAAATAAAAGTACAAATAATAATTAAATCGGTCAAAGATTGTTCACGCGGATCTCTCCTCCGTCGTCATAACTCCATAAAGATAGTGTTGCAATGCAACTCTAACCTAAAACTTTTCAAATATATCACCCAACTCAATCGAGAGGGGCTATTTTATTCGTGTTTCCAATTTGATGATCAATAACTTCTTGCGTGTTGTTTCAGGCTCTTTTAGAGAGACCGACAGACGTGCATAAATAGATTCATGGACAATAGATACAAAGATATTGGAGGAGGCTTGGTAGAGTTTTTATTTTTTATTATTATGTTTTTTTTAGTTTACTTTTTTTTCATCTTACCGTTTTTTTTTTTTATATGTTGGTAAGTATATGAATCGACGTTGTCAATATCTATTATGTTTTCCTTTTAGCTTAAAAAAAATAACACACATTGAGACGAAGTTACTTTACAAAGCTTTGGACTAGACGAAGTGGCAGCGGTTATATTTGAAGGCACAAAATGTATATTTTATTTGACATGAAATTGTTTGACGGCAAATTGTATACTATGCCCCACTATGAATTCGTTTAAGTATTCGGCATGGAACTCATAAATGCCTTCCTACACAAAATGTTGAAGATAAAAGCGTTCAAATCGTAAAATGTCTGCTTTACACTTAATTTTTAAAAGTGTATATTACCACAGCGAGAATTGAAATTCCACAAGTTCCAGGTGGCATAAATATAAATAACTAATAACATAGGTACATATATGTGGAGATTGCCATCATAGGCAATTGTTTTTATTGTTTTTTATCTTTTAGTCAAAGTCTTATATAGTTTTAAGACATTTGAAATTAATAGCTTGACCACTGAACTCTTTTCATGGTGATTAATTGTTAGTTAAGTGCCGGGATATATATACATAGTAGAACTAAACAGTGTGCCCAAAGTCACCAGAGTTCAAAATTAACAAAGAATAGGTGAGTATTTACAACATTGTTTCTGGCAGTTTGCAATAAATGTAGGTATAGGTAAATTTTACAAAGAACAAAGTATATTAGTAGATAAAGATAGACTCTACCATTTTCTCTTTTACTGTATGCTTAATGACTTGAAGGAAAATCAGAAAAGTCTTTAAAAAAACATTATAAAAAAATATCCTGTAACTTCTCCTATTTTATATGAATATCAATTAAAAAAAAAAATTTCTTTTGACCTTATACCTAATATCCTTCAAAATGGAAATGAGTTTCGTATAAATTGAATAGAAAAATGTTCGCCTAGCTTTTATTTGAATAATAAAATATAATTAAGAAGAGAATTCACTAGTAAAAAACCATAACCTAAGCTATATTTGCTAACATAAACAATGCATAAGTCAAAACCTTCGTCCTTATCTACCAAATTCGGATGCACATTTTGCAAATTTTTACTGGCAAGATTTTTATAAAAGTAATGAGTCATTCTTCTCCACCTTTTCTGTGTTTTTTACTAAAGTTGAAATCATCTGATACTTTTTACAGTTGATGAAGTTTATATACTTCCGTATGGGCTGGCTTAAAAAGAGCTCCATTTCATTTAGTAAAGTTTTTAATCCTTCCGTAATCTTGCTTGGTGCATCTTAACCATTTAACATATTTCTCCAATCTAAAACAAAATTTTCGTTCTTGTTTTTAAAGTTATTTTTCGCGGTCTATGAAATCATCTATACAGCACAAGTTTTTCTTGAAGCTCTTGAATTTGAACAACACCCGTTTTATCTATGATCTAACCATTTATTGTTATTCAGTATTAAAAACCAACCGAGATATTTTTAAATGACAAATCAGAAATCTAGTGCGATATCTATAAAAATTAGAAATTCGAGAAAACTTTGTCAATTAATTAAAAAAAAAAACTATGAACGAGCCATGAGATAACCGAGGTTCAAATGCCTAAATATCAACGGCAGCTTTGTATAGGAAGCACTGGTGCTATAAGTCCTACTACAGACATAGATGCCTTACGGAATCGTCCACCTACAGATTAAATAGGAGGCGATCTCCAGTGATACTAAGATAGAAAGGAAGAAACAGTTAAAAGGAGAAGACTGGTGTGTAATCGTCGTATCGTAAATTAAATATGCTTCAAGCAAAAAATATACGATATAACCTGATTCAACTTGGATTTTCTGAGGCCATTCATTATGACAATAAGAACAAATCGGCAACAATAGCAAACCAGCGAACTGTTTTTCAGTAAAAATAATGTGGATCTAACACATATAATATAGTCGAACTGGCTATAGGTACCCGATTACAATTTCCAAGAAGATGTATTAGTTATAGAAAATTCGCATGCGAATACCTGCATTAAGAGAGCTATAAAAGTCTGATCATTATTCTCTTGGATAGCTAAGCTGCAATCAAGACTATAATAAATTAAGATATATTCAGTCAATGATAGTCTAGAAGTGTCTGCAAACCTCAAACACACTAGACGAGAAGTAACAAAATTATTCTTATATGTGAGAATCGGGATATGAGGGTCAAATACAAGTGATAAAATTTCTGGAGAGTAGAAGAGTTGGAACAGATCTACTAATGATATACTTCAAAATATCATCTAACAAGTTATTTTATAAATAGCTGAGAGAAAAAACGAAAATCTCAATACTGGAAAAACAAAAATTGCCATCAAAATTTCCTCTAACGAAAAAACAAGAGCTCCTACCTACTTCATAGGAAACTTAAGCTCAAAAACATGTTTGGGCCAATATTAGTTTGATTGAGACTCTTTCTACCCTTTTTGCCAGGAAATTATTATAATTTTTTAAAAAAAAAAATTAAAAATTAAAAAAAAATTTAAAAATTTAAAAAAAAATTATTATTATAATTTTTTAAAAAAAATTTAAAAATTTTAAAATTTTAAAAATTATAATAATTTCTTGGCAAAAAGGGTAGGAAGAGTCTCAATCAAACTAGGTAGGTAGGAGCTCTTTTGTTTTTTCGTTAGAAGAAATTTTGATGGGAATATTTGTTTTGCCAGTATTGGGATTTTTATGTTTTCTCTCAGCTATTTATAAAATAACTCGTTAGATAATATTTTGAAGTATATCATCGAGTAGATTTGATTTTCTTATTTACAAATTATTGGTGTACATATATTCTTTCTAGTAATCATTCATTAATGCATTTTAAATAAAAACAAAATATAAATTACTCATATTTAACATATTCATTTTTAATTATTCCCTATACCGCCCGATATCTGGATATTATTTGTACCTTCCTTTTTAAAAGCTTACCAACCTTTTGATTCTAGTTCATTTTAATTATACAATTACTTCTTTCAATTTGTTTTATTAACCGTCATGCCAGTAGCAAAATGATTATACCATAAAAGCATCATATTCTGAATAAAATATTTCGAGAACGTTAATGGTAAAAAAAAAACCGGAAGCAGTAAATTAAACAAACTTATCAAAAATTCCATTGGTTAATATTGTGCAAAAATATTTTAGTATCTACATAATTATTCGTACCTTACATGTTAAAGTGCCTTAAAATAAAAATTTAGAATCCCTAAAGCCATACATTTCAAATATGATAGATTACAGTAATTAAATTTTCCGCAAATACTATTTGCTGTATATTATAAGATTTCGACAATCGATGTGAAACAAAAGATCGTGTCAATATGGCATGATATTATAGCTGAAATACAAATAATAAAACAAAAAATAAAAAAACAAACAAATAAATGCAAATAAAATAATAACAATAACAGCATAAAACAACATAACAGAAAATATTGACGGTGAAGACGATTATACAAGTATGCCCCTCATAAAAAGAAAACAAACCAAAAGACAGCAGTAGGTACTACTTCCAAGATCCAAGAAATCATGCTTCTGGCAAAGTCAGCCAGCATCAGACTCAAGACTTAGCAAGATTGCTCAAAACAGGCGAGCATCATAGAATAAATGCAGACAAGAATTCTAAATGCATAGCAAATAACAAATTATACATTTGTTAGTTTAATAAAATAAAAATAAAAACAAAAACAAACCATTAGAGAGGACGAAAACAACAAAACATCAACGAAAATTAATAATAGTATCGGGGGACGACGGTATAGCTCGTCGTCGTTGTCTTCGTCATCATCTTCATCGTGGACTCTCATCTTATAGCATTAAATGTTCGGTTAACTCTCACGACAGATATAGTGACTTTTTATACCTACATACATACCTACATTCATACCTACTCCGTTAATGTCTCCTCTCCAGTCTCTTAACATAGTAAAATCGGAAAACTATTGCCTTGGGCAAAATGATTTTTCTATACGGATGGTTTCAAAAAAACTAGTGGTGGAGCTAAAATTGTGCCCGTCGGCATTTCACTAATCTGTTAGATGAAAACGTTTGCATCAGTCACCTCACCAGGTTATCACAGGATTGATAGCGATAATCTTTAACTCTGAACAATAATAATAATTATATGGCCCGGTGCCTCAAGTATAAGAAGAGATAATCTTTAAGATGCTGGAATTTATGTGCAAAGTAACTATAAATGTATATATAAGTATGTACTACTTATAATGTGTATCTATACATAATATACCCATTTCATTTATAATTTTCTTTCTTATATACGAATGACAGAATTGTTTCACTTCACGGACATTTAAATTAATATGCGCCCATAGAAAACACTCCGTTAGATGGTGGTTTAAGGGTGAAAAAGGTTAAATGCAAGCGTGGAAGAATATTATTCATTCAAAAAAGATTTTGTGTCGAGGGAAAAATCCATTCATTTCCGAAAGTCATTTTGAGGTGGTTGAGATTATAAATTTAAGAAAGCAAAAAATAAATATAAAATAAAAAAAAACTCAACCGCAAAAACAATAATTCATCTTCTTTTATATTATGATTTCAGAATTTGCCATCATATATTACTACTAGGAATTTTGAAGATGATTTAAAACAGAAAAGAGGGGCCCATACACGCATACACATAAGATATTCAGAGAATCATAAAACTTGAATTTAAGATGTCGAAAAAATGATATTTTTCGCGCCAGACAAATTAATGTGAGATGTGGTTTTAGGGTGTCAAGAATAAATAAAGTGTCATAAAATTTTGACTAAAGAAATATGAAAAGTAGAATATTAACTCATCGATAAATAAAAGTACAAAACTTGTGGGAGGGTGTGGTAATTTTTGAATTTGTTTAAGTATTTCCATTAAACATGTACATAATACCAAAAAAAGTTTTAAAAGTGTTATGAAAAATTGATGTTTTTAAAATGTGTTAATTAGCAGCAGAATCATTTAAATTTAAAATGAGAGAGAGAGCCACAAAATGAAATCTTGTCCACTAAGTATGCAATTGAGATTTAACAAAAATGAAAACGGAATTCTTCCAAATCGATTTATAAATTGAATTGTTGTTTTAGAAGTTGGCGAGAACAAAAATGTTGTACTCCGTATGTAGAATTTTAAAAACTTAATAACAAGTTTGTAGATGAGTAAAACCGGGCGACTTCTTCGTACATACAAAAGTTGTAATTTTCACTATAATGCAAAGAATTTGAAGGTATGGCCTTCCTGAACTGTCGATACATCGTATGATGGGAATTTCGTTTATTTCAATTTTAATCGTAAAACATTTTCTAATAATTGGAAATTTCTTTGTTTTTCTACAAGCACTCGTATTCACATTTTTCAGATTGATTTAACTTAGCAAGCTGAAGAAAATACTGTTTTTATTAAATATTTAATCGGGTGTTGTATGTGTGCAACTTAAGATTGATTCATCATGTCCTTCAATCAGTACATATACAAAAAAAACAAAAATCAAGAGATCAACTAAAGAAAAAAATGGCACTGATTCATGTTGGGAAGGCTATGCCTTGTTAAACTTTGTAACCACGGTTTTTTTTCACTATACACATGTATATTTAGATATGTACTGCTTGATAAGACGATAACTAGACAACTGGAATTTTGTATATGCTAATATTACTAAAAATGTAAGCTCAACTTCGAATATAGGCAAAACCAGACAGCTTCCTTCATAGAGTTGCCATATGAAAATTCAAGTGTTTCTACCTTTTTTTGCCAATCTATTGAGGACACGTTGTCCTAGCGAGCAGAAATTTTTTACGTAGTAATTCTATGAAAAAGGCATAATGTAGTTCGTAGATGGGTAAAATCGGACAACCGCTTCGTGGTATTGTCATACAAAATCTCTTAATTTCACTTTATATTTATGGACCCTATTAGAAAAGGCGTAGGAGTAGAGAACTGAAATTTTGTTGTTTGTTCGGAATTTTTTTTTTTTTATTTTGCTCCAAACACAGTAAATTTCATTTTAAAATTTAATGAACTTATGAGTGCGTATAAACCTGTTTATCTCATAAACCGTTATACGTAGTAGGTAGGCACTTGTGTATAGAACAAATTTAAAGGCTCATTCAGCCCTATAACATCCCACAAAATTAAATGTAGAGCTTTATAAGGGTTTTTTTTTTTTTAAATAGGGTATATGATGCAAAATTTACAGAGTGTTAGGTTTTGAAGAACATACCCCGAGTGACCAACGCCGTTTTACCGCCAAAATTACGTAATTTACCACTTCCCTCTAGCTTTACATATAAATTTTCCCATATCCCGACTCCAGCTATCAAATCCTTAAATATAGTACATTATTTCCCAAACATCCTGTATATATGTACTTATGGGCTTAGATGTTTCAGCTAACATTAAAAATTCTATAAAATGGAAAAGATTTAGTTGAATGAGCATTTGGAGGAACTACAGGTTAATAGCCTAGGCAGACGGGCAAAATCAATGATCATTCGTTCGTAATTGAATTTTTCAAAAAATCGATTTACCATTGAATTTTAATTTTAATTATTAAAAATGTGCTGTCAATTACATACAAAAATTGACAGGACTTTCGTTTTAATCAACAAAACCTTGGGTAACTTGATTTTTGAAAAAATCACTTACAAACGAATGATCATTGATTTTGTCCGTCTGCCTACGGTATTAGATTGCCAGAATATATCGAGTGTACTACGAGATATATAGTAAGTATTGAATGACTTAAATAAATGATGTGAAGTTATTGGCAGAGATATACCTGACAGGCGAGTCGATGAAGGAGACTAGGTGGTAGAGACTGTTAAAACTTTAAATACATGGTTCGTTCTAGCGTTATGAAAACATGTTTTTGAGTACTTTTGTTCCATTTTTGTTTTGTTTGCTTTTTCATAAACAGCAAAACATTCCTGCTATTATCAAAATGCGAATAATGTTTAAAATTATAATCATTATCATTTACAGAATCCGACTACATAGTCTTGTGCTCCGCTTTCACTTCATTGTCCATCTATCATTTGCAGTTTCATGAAAGCTTCCGCCAATCATAACATATTCATAACAATTCAAATTGAGGTGCTTTTGCAGCCACAGCATGTAGGGAGGAAATCTACGCTATCGAAGATTTCTTTAAAAGTTACGAAAAAGTAGTGGAGTTTTTTATGCCTACTCCTAAAATCTCTGCATTATTCGAATTTTAGTACAAATAATTTTGGTCGGTAGTAGATATGTAAGAATCTAATCATTTGTTTTATGTATCCTTTATAAAATAAAAGAAAAATATTTCAGGTTTATTGCTGATAAGACTTGATCAACAGAACGCAGCTTCCCTCTAGAATAAAAATTGAAAAGCAGATAAAATTGATTAGCTTCACTTTAACTTAACTAAAAAACAATACAAAGACTTTTCAAAGCTAACACTAAAGAAATTTTACATATTCTTGCTCTACTTTTTGAATTCAAGTACATAGCTACTATCTACACTATACGGTATTTTTTTTTTTTGGTCAAATCTGATCGTTTCTCATGAATTCCTCCAATAAACAGCAGCAGCGCCTTCATTTAAATAATTTTTTTTCCACAAATTTTTTCAAAGTATATAAGTACTTATTAATTACTTGGAAATGTGTAAACTACCTTCCTCTGCTTCTATATACATATGTATGTATTGTACATATACATTTCAGATCAAAGGTTTTCATACCGTTAACTAACATTTTCTACACAGAGAATTACATTGTCTTTTTTAATGTACGCGCGCGCCAACTTATGCAATGTTAGTTCAACAGGTGATTTCTGATTACCGGCAAAAACTTTCAGCTAGACCATCTTCAAACGATCATGTTTGCTATGAGGAATGATGAAGATCATCAGCAGCACACAATAGAGGAATAAGACATTCAGAGTCGTCGAGAATCTCAAGAATTCGTCGACATATATGTAGGTACCTACCTACTCGTACAATGGCATCAAACAAAAATATGAGAACAGAAGAGCTAGAACATGATGGAAATTTCAGCATTTTACTAAACCACTTACCACCAAAGTCTTGTTTTTGAGTTGTATAGAAGAGAACAAAAAAAAAAAATATAAAAAAAATAAAAATAAAAAACAAAAGAAAAACAACGAACTTCGCGATTCGAAGAAGTTGAATGATAAACACAGGGGAAACACGTTTTTTGTGAAGCTTGCTTTCGGCTCTGGCCGGCAAGACTCTATCCAATAAATATCAATTGTAATTGACCATGGTGAGGGTAGCTTCTTTGCGCGCGCGATTATCTGAATTGCAGAAGATGAGAAACAAGAAATAAGGGGACAATTATGAATTTTATTTTTGCACCAAATCCTGAACCTAGGGCATAACATATACAAAGAATTTGGTACTTTGCCAAGATTCTGTAGGTACGTTGCAAAAATTTCAGCAAGGCCGCCACCACCACCACCAATAAGACTACTCCTCTCGGTTAGACCAAAACGGTTCCCATTCCTTCATTCGATGCATATTGTATATTCCTGCGTAGGCAGAAGAGTGTGACAAGGGATGGGCATTCTACAACACAACACAACACACATAATATAAAGTCATTATCGATGAAGAGATTTGAAGCTTGTTGCATTGCCTGGTATTTTTTTATTCTCCTATAAACACGATAATTGCAAGAATTCTTATAGATAGGTGGTGCTATCAATGATCGTTGTCACACCAGTGAAGAGAGAAAATTGCAATACAAGTCCATGATGATGATATGAAGCCTTGTTAAATCTGCACAATTTAATGTGATAATTGAAGTCAAGGAAATTGCGCGTGAAAAATGCGTAGGCGTATAGAGCTTGAAATCAAATATATGATTGAGAGATAAAAATTAAATGTTATTAAGTATTACCGAAGAGATATCCGTTAATTCATGCTAGTCAAAAGATCTATGATCTTCGTTTAAAAAAAAAACAAATATTAACATTTAATAACTAACTACAGTTTTATGATTTTAACCTTTTTATTCTGCGAAAAATTACAAACACATTATTACACACCTATAGAGATATTAGTCGATTGCAATATTACTTTTGAGAATTGGCTTTGAGTTTTTACTTTATTGAAATTATAATGCATTTTTACAGCGATATGATATTATATAGCTATATAGGCGTAATGGAATGCAAATATGATAGGAATTTGTCCAAACTATAGGGGGGTATTCACGCAATGTTGTATCAAAGAGTGTATCGTTGTAAAAGATGTATTTGATTACAACCCAGTAAAGTAATACAAGGCCTATTCATAGAAAATTCAATACAAGGGTCTTGTATTTTTACATTCACAAATTGGCAGTGTAAACCGACTTGTATAGTTGTACTTAGGAGGTCAGATTGAACGTCAATGTCAGGGTGTGCAGAGGGGAAGGGGAGTGTCCTAGGAAAATTTCCAGTGTACCAAATGAAAGATCCTTTTGAGGACTATCGACTGGTGCACTTATATTTTTTCTAGGTGTTCAATTTACATCTACTCGCATCACGGTTTTCCCCCACAAAAAAAGGTATTGCAAATTTGTGAACCCAAAACATAAGTAATGGCGCATCAAACAGCATGAAACTTTCTGGAAAACTTAATAAAACATCATCGAAAACAAATTGGTGTGATCGATTTACTTTTTCGTCCCTAAATTACTTAATAATAGTATTTGAAGTTCAGAAATTTGCTTTAATTATATTCAATATTCGAACCTTTTTTGCGGGGAGAGGGAGGGGCGGATCAAAAAACCAACTTTGGATTTGTCTTTAGTTCGTTGAAGGGATTAAAGTTATGAAAAAAAGTGTGGGGGGGGGGGGGTGTTACCCCACCCCTCAAGCCTAAAATATGGCATGTGGGGTGTCTAATTAAAGCCCCCGCCGAGCTCTATCGAACGGCGTTTTTAAATTTTCAATCCGGTATACTTCGTAGTGTATTTTTTCCACCCTCTTACATTTTAACTGAAAGCGACTTTTTCACTTTGTCGGAACCTGCATCATAATGGATGCCCCTAGAGAAAAATTTTTACATTCAAATTAAAGGTAACAAAATTCTCTATCTACTAGAATGTTTTTATTTTCAATTCGACACATTTTCTCATTGAGCTTTTCCTCCCGAAGTCCAAAGTTTTTCCTCATCTGGGTCCCATATACCCCATTGCTACATAGTATGAATTATTTTTCAATGTTTTTTTTTCGATCATAGGCATAAGTGTTCGATTAGAAAACTTTTTCATCTTTTCAAAAAAATTCCTCAGAGGCACCGTTATTCCGTAAAGAGAAATTGTAAATTTTTACATCATCTCACGGCAAAAAGCGACAAAAAGCCGTCGTAAAAGGATGTTGTTCTACTATTATTAAGCTTTCTCCTAAACTATCAGCCCGAGCGGAAAACTAATTGGAAATAAACGTTCCAAACAAAACAGGCTTCATTTTATCCGTTGACATTATACCGAAAAAAGTGTATAATTAAGTAGTAATAGTAGAAATAAAAACTTTGAAAACGACCAAAACGGTCAGAAAACGCCATGAAAAACCGGCATTTCCTTAATTTAAGCCGTTCTGTTGAGATACTTTTGTTTTTATCTCAGCTATTTTTAACCGGATCTTCATAATTCTTTTTGTTTCTATAATAACTATGACTCCTGGGAATCTTGAGGATTTTTTCAATTTTTTCCGGGCCGAGGAGAGTTCCTACGGAGCCATTTTATCACCCTGTTACATTTCGAAGTAAGCTAAAGGCTAAAGAGTGTGTTCACTCTTTTTTGTAAATTCTTGTTGTATTTTTACATCGGTTACACTGATACATTAAAGAGTGAATACCCCTAATAATCTTTAGAAATTAGAAAAGTTAGTACACATTGGAAAAAAAAATTGTAAATTTACACAGTTTTTTACCCAGTATGAATTAACTGGAGAGAAAAAACATACAGAAATTGGTGGAATGTTGAGTTTACTTTTATTTTCACATAGTATTTTTTCAGAAAAGTTTCATTTAAATGACTTATAAGTTGTAAAATTAACATGATGTGTAGAAAAATAGATAGAACCTCTAGCATAACACCGTTAATAAATATTGCAAAGATAAAAATTGTACTGCAATTATCTCTTGGCAGTATAATTTCATGCATTCAAGAGTAGTTTTTACAACGAAAAAATGAAGATTTTGAGGATATATTCTACGTGGAGCTTTACACAAGAACAGTAAAAACAGATATCGATGTAAAATTACTTTTCTGGCTTGCAAATTATTACATTTTAGAAAATTACATATATTTTTTTTCTTTCTATCAGTAAAAGTCACATAATTTTACACAAGTAGAAAGTTATTTTATACGTTATGAAAAATTCACTACAATAAATGTTGGAAAGTTTTTCAGTATTGCTGATGAATTTGATCCTTTGAAAGAATAAACATCAATCATCGATAAGAAGATACATATGTAGATATGCAAATATTTAACAGCCCACCAGAACTAATGTTTCAAATAATATATTGTTACGCGCCACAAAGTGATGCAAGCGACATCTATTAGAAATGGAAACAACCTTAGGTTAGTGACATCCTAGTAAACTGGGTTTGGAGAACGAAATATTCAGGAAGGTTCTGTAGAGTGTAAATACGGCACTACTCACATCCAGGAGGCAGTCTTATTTCAGACAGTGAAGTGAACCAAGTAAACTATTTGGATTGCGATAATTAGAAGTACAGTACTAGCGATAACTAAAGAGTTGATTTGGTAATTGTTTGTGAATTGTGAAAGTAAACAGTAAAGTTAAATAAAGAAAGAACTTTTGAATTATATCCGAAATATTGTGTTTTAAATAACGAACTAAGGCCACGCTTGTAACAACATATTTTCTTTTTTATGAAAAAAACTGTTGTGATAGAGGATTTTGTGTTTTTAAAAGATTTACCAACATCCAACGCTAGATTCTCATCGTTTTTAATAATTATTATAATTTTTAAGAGTTGCAATATTACTTATGCTGTTTCGAAAGATTGTCATGGAGAATCATGCTTATCTTTATAAAAACTCATACTTTGCAAACGGGTATTAATTAGGTGTTCACGTTTCATATTATAAAATTACACTTTCATTGTACAAACTTTCGAAAAACAAAAATATAATAATAATAATATTATAAGAAGTATAATTAAGTAACCAAAGCAAAGAGTCTGAGAAGTAAAAATATATGTCAATATTACTCATAACCTATGACTACTGATCAAATAATTGCACTAAAGAGCTTCATGCATGTAGATGTAACAGGTAACCCTTATAAAACTGAGGGCCATGAAATTATGGTACGCTTCGTTAAACTCTAATTCAGTAATTGATACAAATTATCAATTTTATTATACTCCTGTCACAATTTGCTAACCTGAAGCTAATAACTCAAAGAAATTACCTACATGTTAAATTATGATGAACTCTGTAGGTTTTGATTGAGCTATTATTGTTATTGTCTTGATTGGAACGTGCTTTTAATGACGCCTATTAATGAATACAATTGAATTTTTTTATTTTATATTTAGAGCGGGGGTACGAAAATGAACTGAATAAAGAAAATGCGTATTTTTTTAGGGTTTCGTTTAAGAAGTACTGGATCATTCCACCGAATATACAAGATTCAGGGTAGATATTGTATATAAATATGTATAATAATTTTTATAGCCATTGTGGATGACCCCATAAATATTCAAGTTAAAAGAAATTTTTAATTAAAATTGGTCAGCAAAAAACAACATAGGTCACAGAATAGAGCCTTGTTAGGTTCCATATTTGACTTCTGACGCAAACGAACAGCTCCATACGAATAATATATGTATTAAACTTTGAATTCATGTAAAGTAATATAATATATTCTCAGTAGCATACCTCTAATCTATAAATTTCGATTAACTTTAATTTCAATCCACTTTACTCTACTCTACTAAATATATAGGTACACTTATGAAAACTGCAAGTCATAACATTTCCTCTAATCTTATCTCTATAATTCATACTTAAAACTTACTATAATAACAACAAATTATATGGTAAATTTTAAAATCATAACAAACCAATGTAAGAAGTCAATTTGTTGTTCATCATAAGCGAATAAAACGCATATTCACAGCATATTTAAATTGCCCAACTCTGACCCAGGTATATAAATTAAAAAGTTAATTCCGAGCACCTTCAAGTCATGTTAAAGTGACATTAATAAATTTTAAAAATATTTTGTTGCTCTCATTTAGAGACTCTTCAACAAGATCTCGGTTCTTCGGCTAGGCGCAAGGCTATACAAAAAAAACACAAATTTAGTAGTGTTTCACTAGTATGTACATATGCGTGGATATGGATGGGCAACAGTATAGGTATATATATGTATTCTATGTCAGTTGATACCCTAGCTAGCATATTCCATTGCGCGCAGATTAGTTATGTGCGGTATTCAATTTCAGAAAATCTCTATAGTGATGTGCTTGCTGTTCAACTTGCACAGTTGAGTTCCAGTTCTTCTCTAGGTAGTTGGTGGTGGTGTTTAAAAGAGGCTCGTTTATAATGTTCCACCACTGCATGAATCCAAAGTTTAATTTCAACTCTCCAACGACGACAGCTGGTAAGACATGCGTGTGTGGGACGAGAAATTGTTACCGCGCCACATTTTCTGTGTGTACCTCTAATATGTTAATTACCTGGGCATATATGCGACGGATCTCAGGATTCCAGATCTTGAGTGAGTTTTGAGTTGGACGCATAATAAATCTTCAAGAAAAATTTATTGGCGTTGCCTTGGTTTTTCAAACCGCAGCGCAGAGAGAAATGAACGAAACAAACTCGAATGCCCATTAAAATGCTACATAAAAATAAAATGAAAAAAAAAAATTTAAAAACGAACCCAAAGAAATTGAAAGAGAGAGAAAAAAAATAAAAATAAAAACAAAAACCTTAAAAAAAACCTCTTCTTAAAGTTAAGATTAGACATGTGTTGCTTGCCAGACACACGGTGCCGTCTATTCTATCCCGTCGAGATCTTAGCTAAAGATAGGGTCTAAGGTGATTAATAATTTTTCTCCAACCCAGCACAAAAATTCTACTCTTATTATAGTATATATATATATATGTACATATGTACTCATATAGCGCTTAAGGTGTGCTCCTCTTTCTTGATTCAATCGGTTTACAGCGTGCAAGGTTGTGCTTACTTTTACGCGATTTCAATATCTCTAGAATGTATCGCCTCCATTCTAAAACTCTGACACTATGATGCTCTCTCCCCCAAATGGATTCACTATGCAGCATGCACTTTTCATGAAGGTTACTTTACCTTGTGCTAGCCATAGAGGATTGTTCCGTATAAAACTATTGTCGCTTTCGGTTTTGTGATTTGCATCAATTGTAGTAGGTGTTTTGGTGCGACCAAGATTTCCACAGCTCCGGTGGTGGTGTGCTGCTACTAACCGGTCTGATTTTTCTTTTTTAACATTTTTGCAGAACGCGCGGATTTCAGGCTGCCTGTGTTTTGTCGTTTTGTTACCATCATTCACTCTTGCAACAAGACCCATGCCATGCAGAACACCACTGTTACGGAATTCTTTTAATTTTTTTGTTTATTATTTTTATTTTTCATTTTTATTTTTTTATTCACTCTTCCAGTTGATCGCTTCGAATGTTCTTTATAAAAAAAAAAAAACAAAAAAAAAAACACAAAAACTGGGGGTCGCGAAAAAACTTTTTATGAAGGAAAAATAAACAACGAAATTTGAGCTGAAGAGAATGAGTTTTGTGGTGCTAAAAGGTAAGTAAGGTGAGATTCGGGTGCGGTCATGTTCAGATCTTCTGGCCAAAAGTGTAAGGCACAACATGTGTTTTATCTATCTGCGATCACAAAATTTATATAAATCTGAGTGTGTCGCCAGAGATACATATATATGGTATATATTTGTTTTCTTAAATTCTAACCAGAGATATTTGAACAGTTCAGCCACTCAAGATACTGATTAATGTACAAAGCAAAAAACTTGGCTCATTTCAGTTGATTTTACCCCGAGATATCGCTTACCGCGGATTACGCGCTGCACGCGCGGGGGTGTAATACAAAATTGAAATATTATCCATAATTGCTCTGACGGGAATTTCATATTTATCTGCAGTACTTACCTAGGTACATACTTGCATTACCTACTTCATATATTGAAAATATTTTAACGTTATTTCTCTATACAATTCATATGTCATTTAATCAGAGCTAGTATAGTTGGGTAATCTACTATACATACCTATACATAAGTCTTTACTATGTATATGGTTTATTAATTACGAAAATATTGGAGGTGCACATTTTCAATTGGTAATAAGAGTAATAAGTTTGACAGTTGACATATTAAATCGGGTTATATGACTTGATTTACCCATAATTTGTAAAGATATTTCTAACCACGGAAATGTAAAGCATCTTCTAATATAATTCTAAATTGGGTGTTGACATTTGTTTAAAATTTAAATGGTGGCAATATGTGTACCATAAAAGCTCTGAAGGTAGTACCTATTTATAATGTATGAATCCTAATCCTAACAGAGTTGATTAACGAGAGGAAACATAAAAATCCTAAATTAGAAAGGAGAAAAATGAATTTAACGACTAAATGAGGATTTTTACATTATGATGGCATACATTTTTTTTTTTTAGCAATTGTGACGGAGATAGTAGATACAGCATATATGGAAATTTATTTATGAGTGACGAAAGAAGCAAATATCTTCGGCATATTTTACAGACCTCGTTTTGTCAATGTGTAAAAAGGTCTCAAGCAAAATAAATTTTTATGGGTGCTGCTGGAACTAAAACATTGTTACCAACAACCCTAATCTGTCAGTTTTGACTACTGAGCAACACGTTTTACTATAATTTTATAAATGTCAAATATTTATTCAATTATCTGTCAAAATTGAAGAACATATTGGGAGCTTGAAAGTTTTTAAATATTTGTTTATAGAAAAGATTGATGTTATTTCGGAGGTAGGCTTTCGTTCAGAACCTCTTTGGAGATGATTTGGAAGTATGCAAATATTTTAATTTGGCAGGTTGCTATTTTTACTATAAAAACTAGATGTAAGTGTACGTCTGACGTATTGCAGTGATGCTTCTGCAGCATTTTAATTTCAATAAACCATTTCCCTCCCAATCGCTGGAAACAATCCTAGCCATCATACCCATCAAACATACATTCATATAATTTCAACGAAAAGAGCAAACAACGACCACTGCAGTTTCTATGTAATAAAACCCAGCAAACATTATGATTTATGATCGAATCTCGGAACTGACTTGCTCAATCCAAGTTTGATTTCGATCTCAAAGTCGTTCTCGACCCGATCTCGAGTCAAAAACGAAGGAAAAGGAACGAATCGAAATGACGACTCGATATAAATTCGTCTTCTTGGGACTTTTCCAAAGATTTTTCGAATATTGGTGTCATACGAGTACGTATTCGAGATTTCTTCGTAAAATCTACTCGATTTCGAGAGAATTGAGAATTGAATAAACGAATAACACTCACTTTACTATATAGCTTCTTTTTTGACCGAATACGTGCAAAAGAATATCGCTGGCAAGATGGCGTTCTCGTGCACAATCTGAGAAAATTATGTAGATACCGATAATTCGTTTGAAACGCTTCGTAATATTTCGAAATAGATTCGTAAAAAACGAAAAATTCCCGGATTATAGTACAATGCAAGTAGGTACTCAATCTGAGCCTGAAGGCCATATGTCCAGAGAAATTCATAAAACCGAAATATTCTCGAATTGTTGCTCTTCGAAAACTTCTCGCAAATGCGAAAACCCAAGAAAATGTTTACCGGAAAGTGTTTGCTACTTCACTTCAGTTTTTCGGTTAGGCTATTTCATGTAAGCTGTCGCTTTTGGAAATGTTATTTCCTGATTCGTTGATTTTTTTTTGTTGTGCTTGTTCTTATCCAAGCGATCAACAAATTTTATTCTAAGTGACAAAAAGGATGTCCTACCAGCGTCATTAATCGAGAAACCTACAAAGCTATATTGCGATGGTACTATTAATGCACTGACTGCTGACACAAAGAACACAGCTAGAATTGCAAACAAGATGCTTAATGTACTGCGTTTATTCAGAAGAATAGTATGAATATTATACAAAACACTTCAAACTGCATTTGTAGTGCCCATAAAGCTATGGTTTCTAAGAGAATGTGGTGACGCAATTGTGTAAAGCAATTGCACGACGGAAATGCTCTTTTGCTATTTAATTATGTTCGCAAAATTTCCATTTACTCTATTGTTTCGTATTACGAAGTGTTGCTGCCTATGAATTACGTTTCCATTACTGGAACCCGCTGTAGGTGCTACCACTTCGGTTATCGAGTCTATCATCAAAGCGCATGTTCACATGATGCAATAGGAATTTCTCTGACCTTCTTTTGGGACTCGGAAGGGAACAATGCAGAGCTATGGTTGGTATCATCACCGGCCACAACTCACTTTACGCTCATCTAACAGGAATGGAAGCTCTTGACAGCCCTGAGTGTCTGTCCTGCCCTGGAAGGAAGGCCTGAGACAATCGAACACTTTCTGTGTGCTTGTCCGGCCTTTATCTGGACCAGGCTGGATACGCTTGAGTCTGCCCTCCTAAGCTGAAAAACTTACCTCACCTAGATTTGATGAGCTTCATTAAGAAGAGAGAAAGGTTTTGGTGAGAGGGTTTTTAGCAGGTTAGCCTAATTGGCCATCCTGGCCCCCATGCTAGGGATCTTTCGTCCCGTGTTTTTGAATTAAAAAAAAAAGAGATTCTATAATTTACCCAAGTGAAAAAATCATTCCTACCGAAAAGAAGACGAAGAACTTAATAAAATTCTTAAAAGTACAACATATTTCGTGAGTATATAATTGAATACTATAAAAGAAAAAGTAATTCGTTCAGTTCTTCTTCAAATAAATTACCACAACCTTCATCACAGTTCATCCCAATCGCTTAAAATAATAAATGTGCAATGTATAAAAGGGGGCAGGTATAATCATATTTTTTGCGATTATTAATATCGCCGATTATCACTAACTGAACTAAATGTAGCTATATAACCATGGCGATCATGAACTCGCAAAAACATTAAAAATACGCCAAACTCACGCAATAATCCCATGATATCAGACACCCACAAAGTTTTAAGAACTTTCTTTCCGAAATACCATTAAGATTTGATTATCCTGGCATTTATGTGCCGGTCAAAGACTATAGGGCCTATATTATTACAGGCATACATACATAGGTATAGGTATATGTGTAATACTTGGCACTGTGAGCCTACATATGGATAATTTACGCAAAATGAACATCATTAATACTCATCAACAATAACTTATATATGAATCCACATTCTTCCTGGCTGTATACCCGATTCTCATTAGGCATCGTCGTGTTCGGCGTTATAATTCTTTCTCAATATTTTTTTTTTCATCGCAGTTCATCTTGTGATACGAATATGTTTCATTTATTTTTCATATGTCGTTTATCTTCTTCGTTAACACAGGCAAGAAGAATAAGAATCTATTAAAGATGAAAAACAGAACAAGCTCTCTCTCTCTCCCACCAATTTCCAGATTAGCTGATTACCATAAACAATCAGAAAATTAATAATCTTGCGCTTTAGCTCTTGTCTACTATCCTTTTTAAAGACCGTGTTTTTTTTTGTTGTTTTTTCTGATGATTCATATTGCCAAAAAAATGACTAATGAAAAATAAAATAAAATCATTTAACAGCATTCTTTTATGGGGTTAAAAAAAAACCTGCTTGGTTGATTCATAAAAAAAAAAAGAAACTTAAGTGACTTACTTTACGATTTTTATGAGGTAGGTAGGTACATAAGAACTAAGAGAAGATTTTAAGTAAGGATTATTCTTATTAGACTTGATCTTTTAAAGAACAATTCTAATAAAATAATGCCAATAATCACCTTCGCATTGAAATTTTAATTTGAAAGTGATTAGTAATAGTCAATTCAATTCAATTTAATTCAATTCAATTCAATTCAAATTAATTCAATTGAATTCAATTTATTTACAAGCTGGTAATGATTACAACATTAAAATCTTATAAATGTACATGTTAAATTATAAGGTTACAAAAAGAAAATACTATGAGTCCTTTAGATAGAAAAATACGATCAAAAATAGAAGAAAAAACCAGTAAAAAAGTTAGAATTGGTCTAAGACCAATTCTTATGACACCCTAGATGACTGCCCGTATGTAATTCCGTATTGTCACCCATTTGTGCAAGTTTGATTTTTAAGGTGGTTTTTCGCATTTATTTCTATTCGTTGGACAGTAAAACTGATTATAATCAATTTCATAGGATTTCATATTCTGAAGAACTTTTCAGTACAATAGAAATGTCTAGGACAGATCGTTTTCATAGTATACGTAAAAATCTTAAATTTGGATATGGCAACACCAAGGAGGGGTTGCCCGATTTAACCAATTTTTAAGATTATATTTACTATTTCTATTTGAACGCCGTGTACAATATTTCAGCACCCTACTTTAACGCAGGCAGTGTCCAAAAATGTAGTGAAAGAGGAAATTTTTGTATGACAACCCCACGAAGGAGTTGCTCGATTTGTCTCGTTTTCGTGTGCAAAATTTCACCTCTCATGGTATCGTGCGAGCAGACGAACGGACGGACAGATAGACGAACATGCAAAATCAAAATAACTTTTAATATTATATGTGAAAAAATTAAATTTTTATATGGCAACACCAAGAACGCGTAGCCCAATTTAGTCAGCTCTGTCGACGCGTTCTCAGGCAGTGTCAAAACATATAGTGGAAAACGAAATTTTTGTATGGCAACGCCACGAAGGGGTTGCCCGATTTGTCTCATTTTCGAACTTAATTTTAATTTTTTTTTTTAAAGTATGTGTACGAAATTTCAGCTCTCTAAGTAACCGCGTTCTCGAGTTATCGTGGGCACAGACGGACAAGCGGACGGACATGCAAAAATCAAAATAACTTTTAATATTATGCGTAGGTGTCCAGCCCATTTTCCTCTGCGATCATTATTTCGAGGTGTTACAAACGGAATGACAAACTTAGTATACACTTTAGATTTCATCTAAGGTATAAATAAAATATAGAAAACTAGATAGCAGAAGCAATCCCGTGTAAACTAATCAATAACAGAATTAACTAAATTCTTGAAACTTCCAAAAGCTACCACAATGCCTACACTCTGCACATTGTATGGCAAATTGTTCTAAACTCGCACAGTAAGGGCCCTCCTGAGCTCGCCTGTTATGCATGAATCCGGCTAGTTAGGTAGGTTGGTTTACGTATGAGTCTAAGGAGGAATAATAGAGATTTAAGTGTAAAATGTGCCTCCAGAGGGCAACCAATTAGCATAGACTTAAACTGGGAAACATGATCGAACCTTCGAAGGCCAAAAATGAGTCTGACAGAATCGCTAAAGGCAACATTTAACCTACGCAAGAATGTAGAGTCTAAAAATAATGTATAATATAATATATATAATAGAATACCATGAGAGAAGTAGGGTAAAATCAGAGCCTTGATTGGTTTCATCTTAATGCTTCTACCTAGGATTTGAAACGACACAGCCACAGTCTCCGTAAACCGCCGTAAACTTTGCCAACAATAGCTGTGTTATGATCGCATCACGACAATTTAGAGTTCATCTTTACACCGAGATTAGTAATGGTTTTTTTTTCAATCGGCAGAGCTTGTCCTGCAAGTAGTACTGAAGGGATGGATGTTAATAGAGTATACTGTGATATAATAAATATAATACAAGACATTGAGATATTAAAGGGTTAAGCCACCAATTATAAACTCTCTCCAAATCATCATTTATCCGAGCCATCAAACCTCCATAAGCTCAATAGGTCTGCTGTAGTATAACTGAACATCGTCGGCATACAAAGATATTGGGTAAATCATGTATGAGAATACTAAACAATAAGGGACCTAGGATAGACCCTTGAGATACCACATAGTTCAATGGTAACATATCAGAGTGTAAATAATTTTACATAAACTTGCTGAAATCTTCCATCAAGAAAACATCCAATCAAATTAGTTTCTGAAGCTGAGAAACTAAAAATTTAAGTTAGTTTATTTAGCAGTATGTATTAGAGATGATATCAATATTGATCACCTTACAGATCACTTAATCTTCAGAATTGATTTTCTAGAATTAGTTTTACGACAACATGTCAATAAGTTTTATGCTTGCTAGATACTGAATCATTGACTAACATTGATGATCTTTTTATCACCATGTTTTTAGAGCCATTATATTTCACACTCTATTCCAGAACTCTTTTACAATTTCGATTCATTCGTTCAATTATATTTTCACAGTATCTGAACTGATTTCAAACTGAAATTTAATGCAGGAAAGTTGATATCAAAGCACTCAAAATATAAAATATATTTGATAAGATCATAGCAAGTCATAATAGGTCCAGGTCTTATAAACTCGTACATACATGTATGGCATTAAGATGTGATGAGATATGTATTTACGAAAAATCCATCAGATTTCTTCCTTTCTTGATACTCAAAAGTTATTGACATTTGAACAGAAAACGTATTTTGTGAGTCTCCTTAAATAATGTAATGACCATAAACAGTTAAATTAAATTTATGTTTTCAACTTTTATTCTACTTTGCTCTGCATTTATTGCCTGTTTATACCTTTTTAATTGACCAAGTCAACATTTTTGAACAAGATGTCATCGAAGAGTATTAAAAATTAAAAAAAAAGAAAAAAAGAAAACCAAAACGAGTCGTTTAAATCAGGAACAAATATTCCAAAAAAAAATAGCATTCCAATCGGTTTTTTTTTAAGGGGTAAAAGAAGTGGTGACTAACACAATGTAACAGAAAGGAGCGGAATTAATTCATGGTAGGCATTAAAAAGAAAAGCATAGAAAATGGCACTGTTCATAGACTCAATATGGATGACATAATCAGACCTGTCTTGCATATCAATTGTATAATCGTAATATTATGAAAGGATGTCAAAACAAGGTTTTTCATACTGTAAAATTCAGAAGAGAACTACACTCTTTGATACCATATAATTAATATATGTATATGTGGGAGATAAAGTCCAATTTATGGTCACATTTGACACCCAAGTCATCATCATAGACCGGAACCCACACGACGATTCTCCTTTCTATCGAAAGTCGATATTAAGCTCTAAATTATTGTTATTACTTTAAGAGTCTATGATGGTCTACCTGTAATTTTTCAATGTAATAATCATAAATTAAGACTTTATATAGGAAGAAAATATCGTCAGTAGAGGAAGAACGAAAAACAATGAGGCATTCTGATAAATTTTATTGATAAATATGTATATGGAAAGCAAAAAATAGAGATGGGAATGAATTGAACCCTGAGGAACTCCGCACTTTATATATGTCCAACTGAGTACTGAGAAAGTGTCCTTAGACTTTTTAATTGTAGGGTATATTGAAAAAAAAAATAAGAGTAAAGAATAAGAAAAAAAAACAAAAGTGAATGAAAGTGTAGCGGTAAACTTTGATTATACTATTTGAATCATTGTGATTTAACTGTCACATTATGGTTATAAATTCAAATAATTTTATAAAATAAACATAAAATCACGCCCCCAAACTTGAAAAAAAACTTGTCTTTCTATAACCTTTTAAAGGAATTACATTCATGATGCACTATAAAATAAAATTAAAAAACACAGTTCGATTGGCGAGAAGAATTTACATATAGTATGTATATAAGTATAAAAAAAAAGTAAAAGAAAATAAATAAAAAAATTCGCGCAATGATAACAGAAAGTCAAGATAAGTTGAGAATGAATGAATGGCGGGCAACATACCTTTCGATATGCAAGTTCAATCAGTAACTTTCATTTCTTATCATTATAATGTCTTTTAAGAGCACCACATAGCACAAAGTGTCTTCACAAAAGTATTGAAAAAAATTCCGATTATATATATATATGGGCCTCTTCTTATATATATACATATATATATATACATATATATAACGGACTTTTTTCCAGGATTCACTGATTCTTGAATGCCATATCAGCTAATATCGGCAAGCAACACTGAAAGCGCATTAGTGCTCTGACTTCAGTTTCTGATATGAATGAATTTATCCTATAGGTAGACGACTTCTCGTCTGTCTCCGTCCCTATACCTTCTTTACATTGACTGCTTAAAAATATTTTTAAATTTCCGTACATCAGTTAAGTAAATTACTCAATTGTCAGGCTAATTGAATCCAACATGATATCATATACACATACCTACGTAAATATATACATATACATACATACACTAGCGTGTTTCGAAAATATAAAAATGAAAAATTGAAAATCATTGAAAAAGTGTTTGCCGCCTTTTTGCTAATTGATTAATATCGACAAAGGAGTAAAATAACATTTCAATTTTACCAATATGTATCCCACTCCTGAAGCTGAGATTGATGTGCATAAAAGATATATGTGTCTCTGTATATAGATGGGTAAGTAAGGTATATATATATATATATATATCTAAGATGATATATTCACAGAAATTTTACATTTCCAGGAAATATATTTTTTTCTTTTTATATTAATTCGTTAATTTGCATTATTGTCCGCAACTTCATCCCTCAACCCGATAATCGCATTCGATCAGGTGTTTTGATGTTTTTTCGTTTGTTTTTTTTTCTGCGATCAACAACGCCTCAGTTTCTTGTCTGATGTTTGCAGGTACAAATTTTTTTTTTGTCTCAGGCGACCCATGCCATGAAAAAAAGACGCCAAAATGCAATAAAAGGTAAAAAAATTAAAAAAAAAAAAAGAGTTCGAGAATTTTTGCATAAGTAAGTGGTTTGGCGAAGAGCTCAAAACATGTCGAGTTGGGATAAGGTATAGCAGCAGCAGCAACAGCAATAGCAGCATTAACCATCAAGCAAGCACGAAGAGAAGCGCAAGGTGGACCACGGTAGAATGCCAAAGGATGCCCAGGGCGCTAGAAATTGCATTCGACTGGACAATATCTCAATAAATAATGACCGGTCATAAATAATAATCGAAAGCACAAGAGAGGGAGAGATAAAGGTTTTATTTAGCATGGTATGCCTATACCATTTCGCGAAAGGTAAAACCAAGAAATAACCCACAGGGAGGTCGATAAGAGACTATTGAGATGCTAAACTGTGTTCGCATGCGCAGTTAAGAAAGGGCTGGCGATTATACACTCCACTCCCGATTCCCGAACTACTATGCAACTGGGTATAAAAAGGAAGAATGAAATTATTGAATGCATCAATCACAGACATGATGTTAAAATTTGCTTGAACACTGCGAACAGTTTCTCATGGTTTACATACATATATTCTCCGCCCCCCGTTCCATAAACATAAAATACATATCTATACTCTCCTTGCTTACTTGATTGAGGAGACACATATAGTTGGGTTTTCTGGGGGTATGTTGTATACACGTGTGTATGTATGATGTCCAGACTTTTTTAAAGTTGAAAATTATATCTTTTATCTTTTTTTTTTTAAATATTTTTTATTATTTTTTTATTATTTTTATTTTTTTGTTAAATCAAAAATACCTTGGGGGTGTTTAACGATGCTGTTTGTTCATTTTGTTATAGGTACTTAATAGTCGCCAAGATTGCTGATGTTTGGTAGAGAATTGACCTCCGTTTCGTTATATTTCATCATATATTCTTCATTCATTCTTTATACTGACTATACAAGTCTTCTGTGCACATGCGCTCATATACATATACGCATTTATTTAAAGACAAGAAAAAACAACTATTCCCAACATCTTTCCGAACTAAATATCAAGAAGTTCCACATATATGTAGTTGGTAGTCTATAGACCCGACAACAATTGGTAATTTCAAATTAAGTTATTGCCAATAAAATGATCTTAATTATACGTATATATAAATTTAACAGCTCTTTATCTGATTTGAATGCGAAATAAGTTTCACGTACATACATACAATATGTCTGGTCCGTGCGGGGCTGGGTTTGCTTCACATCAAGTGTTTCGCGCGATGTACCTGTAACATATACATATATATATGTATGTACAAATGCACATTGTACATACCTAGCTACTAGTATATAGTTAGTTGCGGCACGATGCAAGCTTATTCATGGGTTGTGTAAGACTCGAATTTACACCGGTTCAAAGCGATATGATCTTGCAAGTAATACGCTCATTCAAAAGTGGTAGATAACATTAGAAAGAGCAAAAAAAAAAATCATTCGTTTTATATTTAACGAAGCAATATGTCTGGTTCTGGTGTTGTCAATTTGCGGGTTCCCCAGATTGATTGAAATGTATACAATATATTGGAACAAACTTTTATAAGTATATGTATAGGACCTATATGGATCTGTAATAAGGAAAAATTACTGAACACAAAGTGGTTTCAAATGATCTTAATGAAAATTATTTCGAGAACTACCTATTCATGTTTCGGTACCTTACTTATAATTACCAAAGTAGTTACCGTCTCTGGTGGTTATTTAGATCTATTAAAACATTCCACGTAAATAGTTCCTTATTAAATGTGAAAGTTACTAGTTCGGCAAGTTACGAGTTCGGTAAGTACGTTGAAACCACTGAAGTCATAATTGCTGAAATACACTTCAATTACAAAACATTCAAGAATTTCAATTCAATTTCTTCTATTTAAAGTAATAATCCACACCTAGGAAGAGGGTTGATTACACACAAGACTTCTACAGCGAATGGTAATAGAAGATTTTGACACACATAATTCTTTTTAACAAGATCATCCTCTTTCTTAGCCTTCCTTCTGCTATCGAAAAGTGGATTAGGTTCGTATTCAGAGTGCCCTTTTTAGAGTTACATATATTCGACATGATAAACAGTATTGTCCTAAAGAACTGCCCGTTTGTGAAACGCAATGCTTCCAAGAGAGAAGGCATGCAAAGGAAAGGTTATATGCAGCTGTAATTGCTGACACGGAAATTAATCTAATAACTGGTGAAAGTGCGCGTTCATAATATCGCGGCACATACCATAACGAGTAGACTTGAATGTCCTAGTCAGGGTAACTATAATCTCAAGGCTCTCCATACTGAAAAGGCATATCTTAACCTCCACGTGGTCCTGCTGAGCAGTTTTATGGTACCAATAAGATTAAGTCCGGACGGAGCTACCAGTCTCGTCTTATATGGACTCTTCCTGGAGAATAAACTGGGAGTAAAGCATGGCCAACGGCCTGGCGTTACGAAGCCATACCAATTAGATGCCACGGGTCGGCAGCCCGTGGAAAGCTTATGCTTTTCATCCCGACAAGGTGAGGCCCCTTGATGGAAGCAACATGGTGGCTGATGTTGGGGCCGATATCACGGGCAGAGAGAGAGTATCCGAGTCTAGCATGACATGACCACACATCCGTGTTATCACATATAATAAGCCATACCCTGTGTAGGTGACCTCTGAGACGAGAGTGCCCAGTGAGAACTGACATCAGAGTTCTCAGGGTTGACTTGTTTAACCCCAGTAGTTTATTTAATACTTTTGGGTTAGGTCTGCCGCATAGCTTCTTTGTAGTTCTACCCGAAGGATCATCTAACCAAAGGCGATTGTGTTGGCGGTCGGCCAAGGCCGAGACATTAGAAAGAAGGTGATTTGGAGAGATCCCAATTGTAGAGGAGGATGCCTCCGAAGTTGCACTAAGACGAGAAAGTTCGTCCGCCTTTTCATTTCTAATGTCGCTAATGTCGCCATAACCTGGCACTCAAACCACCAGTACCCTGTTGTTGCAAGAAAGGGAGTTCAGGGTGGATTTGCATTCCAGTACAAGTGTGGAGTTTGTAATGGGTTTTGACAAGGCCATGACAGCTGTCTGGGTGTCCAAGCAAATTGCAATCTCCTTCTCCTCAGTGCCTGAGTTAAGGAGATGCCTTCCTGCTTCAAGGATGACCTTAACTTTCGCCTGGAAAACCGTGACATGGCCTTCACCGTGTATGGCGATTTCCACATGAGGCTCCTCGCAGAAAACGCCTGCTCCAGTGTTTTCTTCCGATTTGGAGCCTTCTGTACATATGATAGGATTTGTGGGCTGAAGCACGGAATGTTATTCCCAATCTGGCCTATCTGGAATTTTCGTTTTAAAATTGCTTTTCATCTTAGTCTCGACAAAGTGATCTCTGTTCCTATCAATTTCAACTACGATGAACTGCACGAATTCAAAGATGGATTCATATCGGACACTTGTGCCGGTGTGAATCCAGCTCTGACTGAAATGCAGCCTTAGCGCAGCGATTGACGCCCCCTTCATGTATATGCATGGGTTGTACGTTGAGGATAACCTCAAGAGCCCCAGAGCTGGTTGATTTGAGAGCGCTGCTTACACTAAGTAGGCACAATCTTTCAATTTTCTCCAATATCTTGCGAGGATTGGTGAGCTCCATTGCCTTCCACCACACCACAAAACCATAGGTTAACATAGGTCGAATGACACTAGTGTAGACCCGTAGGAGTATCCACGGCTTAAGCCCCCACGTCTTCCCTATAGATCTGGGACACATCGCAAAGCCTCTAAGAGCTTTATTCGCTCTGGCCTCAAGGTGTGGTTTCCAGCGTAACTTCTGTCTAATATGATACCTAGATATCTTACCCTGCCCTTTAGTTCCAAACGTGTGGAGTTGATAAGGGGCAGTTTTAATTTGGATATATTCCTTTTCTTGGTGAAGAGACATAGATCTGTTTTCAATGGGTTGACATGAAGCCCGAAATCCTTAGCCCCCCAGTCTTTGATCAGTCGGATTGCGTTTTGCATAAGTCCACAGAGTTCAGATTCGTACCTACCGGTGACCAGGATTATCAGGTCGTCTGCGTAACATACGGCTTTGTATCCCATCCGGGTGAGTATAAGCAGATCATCCATAATGAGCACCCACAACAAAGGTAATAGGATACCGCCTTGAGGGGCGCCCCTCTGGACTCTTTATACTCTGCTTACCCCGCTCAGTTCGGCAATGATAGTTCTATTGTTCAACATGATTTTAGGGACTGATTCAGTGCGTGCATGTTTTGTTAGCGTTTCAGTGAACTTATGTAGGAGAACATTGTAAAAGGCACTTTCTACATCGATGAAAACAGCTAGCGTGGATTGTTTAAAGAGGTAGCTCTTTTCGATTGAGTGGATAATTTCGTGGAGAGCCGTCTCAACAGACCTTCCCTTTAAGTACGCGTGCTGATGTATAGACAATCTCTTTCTGGGAATGGAGCACCTCAATTCCCAGTCGCAGGTGCGTTTTAGTGTTTTGAGCAGGAAAGAGGTCGAGCTTATTGGCCTATATGCCTTGGCAGTCGAGACTTCTTGCCGCAGCTTTGGTGTGTATGGGATACGTGAAGGGATAGACTTCATCTTCCTCCTTATAACAAATAGAATCGGTCGAAGATGGAGATTAGAAGAATTTTAAGAACTTTTATTTTTAACGATTCTAAATCAAATCATAAATACAAGAGGAAAAATCAACCGCATCCTCCGGGATTTTAAGCTGGGAGACTGCTCTAACGACTGAGCTAACGAGACAAATGACTTGTAGGTATTTGACTTTGTATTTGAACTTGTGAAAGGTGTCATTGACATGCATTTTATACTTGAGAAAAATTAATTTCAATTGTTGAACACGACACCTGCGATTTAATGATTTTATTTATTTGTATGGACACTTTGAGCATATGTCTAGAATGTACTGTACTTTCAATTTGACTTTCCATTCGATTGATTTTCATATTAATAATTCCCAATTAAGAAAAATCTATTTAAGTATTGTGTTCAAAGATCATTGTAGCTAGCATTTAGCTAAAATAAATAAATACTTCTGTTCAGGTTTGCCACAAAGCAATGGATTAATCTGCAAGGCATCAGACTATATGATAGATACGATGGAAGAGCAAAGGTCATCCCACGTGTTCTAGCAAGCGATTATGGGATGCTAATTAGCTAGAGAGAACCCTTTTGAACAATGCTCTGTGTGGCTAATACTATAAGCGACCTGGCTCTACCTATATATTGCATTCCATTCTAGGATTGAGACTTGCAGAAGAACGCTAATTCTGATGGAGTGAAATATTTTTTACACTCTTTTACAAATTTAAGAAAATTCGCCACTTCCTTTGCAACAGAGAAAATATGATCAATCCATCTTAATTTGTTGAAAAAATATTAATTTCCAAAATTGTAAGTGACGGTATATTAGAAATCAATACTCAATCAATAGAACCAGAATAGATTAAATTTTGATAATTTTGGTTTCAAGAGATCAAATAGAATTGGGTTTTAGATGGATTGAATTCGATGCACATTCACCCTGTCATAAGCCCAGATCTCAGTTCAGCATTCAATGATCTGATCATGCAATCTTGATTCAAAATTACATAATTTCCTCTGGAGTCCGCAAAAATGTCAAAATAATAAACTAAATCAAGGATAATGCTGACAGAAACTATGGATGGGATTGAATAAAAATAAAAGAGACACAAAAAGAGACGGATAGAAGACAGAGCCCTGAGGCACATCAACTTTATTAAAGTGACTTTTGAAGATGGTACTATATTAGGTAGCGAGATAGAAAATACAGAATAGAAGAGGGAAGAGGAGGCTAAATTCTTTAAGATGACGGACTGTATCAAAGGCATTAGAACTATCTAAAGCCACGATTTTAAGCACACTTAAATTATGAAGACTGTGGCTATAACGTACCGTAAAAAAAGTCAGCAAATCATTAGGTATACCTACCATATAAAGATGGTTAGTTTTTAGTTAGCTGGTTAAGTAATTTTTAATTAATGATTGATCAAAGATTTTTGAACGAATCGAATTGATTGCAATTGGCCCGATATTTAAAAGAGATCTTCTTTTTCAGGTATTGCTGAATATGGAATAGTTTTCATTTAATTGTATCACTAATAATTTATTTCACGACAAATTTACGACAAAAAAGCGGCCATTTATGGACTATAGGATTGTTGTCTCAAAAAATTAACAATAAAAACTAACGTAATTAAATAAAACGCGAGAGTATTTTTCTTTTAACAACAAATCTACACTAAAAAAGACTGACAAACTGAATAGTAGTTCCAAATTAATATCAAGCGAGTTGTAAAGATAAATTGATGTACTTATATTGTGGGTCACTTTAACCTGTAGGTTGCTCTTAAATTCTATAAGAATAATACTTAATACAAGCACCTACACACAGGCAATCATATTATACACATCATTCATAAGATATTCCCATTGTTTTCCTGGTTTTAAAACCATTCATCTACAAAAAGTATAATTTTAATGGTTCACATTAGAGATTAGAACCCATTTCTTGAATTTCTTTGTACGCCTGAATGAAGATAAAAGGCACAATTGTGTGTTGGAGTTAACTTTCCATAGTATATACAAATTTATACATATATATATATATATACGTAGATACCTATTTGAAGCACACTTAAGTTGCCTGCCATGCCACCATGATTTGGATTTAATCCAATCTCTACCTCTCCCACATTTTCCCATTTTGATATTTTCTCTAGCCGGAATGTGTTGGCTGCCATCTCTCAAGCTCTTTAGACTAGGAGGAGATCGAATTGAAGGCATTCCATACAGATAGCAACAAAAACCAAATATCTTCAAGAGATGTGCTAAGCCTATATGATATATTAATGGTCATTTGATGTTGATGGATTGTTTTAGATAAACATATTGAGATACACACTGCTGAAATAGGTACCTCTATATATAAGAAACAGGTTTCAAGAAGTCATGTCCACTTATGGGGCTGCTGTACTAGAGGTGTACCTACTTACTTACTTGAAAGAAAGAAATTAGAAATCAGTGAAAAAAAAAAATATAAGTAAATAAGAATAAAAATAAATTGCAACCAAGAGTGAAGTAATTTTTCTTCAATGTAGAAATTATAGTTTTCATTCCATAAAATTAAAAGTTTTTTTAGTTAATGTTATAACGTTATTGGATAAGGATGGACTTATGTACAAGAAGAATTCGAATATTCGTCATGGACTGATAGTTTCCCATCTATCGCAACACAATCTCAAAGGAAAAAAAAACAATTAAATAAATTAATGTGAGAATAAAGTGGTGAATTTACACTGTAAACCGAATAACATAGAATTTTACAGAATTTGTTTTGAAAGATAAAATCTTTTGATGATCCATTATGCTCGAGAGTTAGACACTTTTCACATAGGGGCAGACTGTGAGGAAGACCATATAAAACAGGAAGCTCTAAGATACTAGCACGAAAGTCTGAAATATTTTTATTTAGACTAAGTACGCTGTTTGCTAGGTAGCTTATATGTAAACGGTATATAAAAATTCAAAATAATATCGCGAGATATATATGATGAATTCAAACATGTTCTTGGATTACCCATTTACAATTTCCACGTTTTGAATATAACTCAAGCTGATATTATAGAAATGATAGTAAAATTGGAGAGTTCTGAAATCTTGTATCACCCAATGTAAATTAGACATTTTCCAAGCAGAGATCCATGCCATAGAATTCATGAAATCATCCATAAGAACATGCTAAGAGCAAAAATACATATATACTTAATATCAAACAGCCAAGCAGCACTCAAAGCGTCAAATTTTGTATACCTTTGAAACTAAACTGTTCTGTTTTAATTTCTTGAAGCAACTAACTGAAGCAAAAAAAAAGTACGTTAATTTGGGTAATGCCAAGACATAAAAGCTTACCGACTTACAGTAGCCAGATTTTTCTTTATTGGCCCTGAGCCTAGTTTTTGCCCCCACACATGGAACCACCTTATCTTTTGGCACAAGCTTTGGGAGGACAGAATTAAATTAATACATTGGGAAAATACCCCAGGGCTAAGACAAGCGATAAAAATCAGAACGTATTCGCAACAGAGTACAAAAATTATCCTCTTACTCAGTAGGAAAGAATTAAGCATAATAACGGACCTACTTACTGGACATTGCGTACTTAGATAAAATCTAAAGATGATGAGCAAGATCGATAGCTAAGCCTGTAACTTTTTTATAAAAGATGACGAAACTGCTAAACACTTTCTTTGCGACTGTGAAGTTCCTGATCGTATAAGGTAAACATCTACAAAAAAAAACATTTCCACCGTCATGTAAAAGATCTTAAGTTCGAACAGGTACCCTAGGGCATTCAGGGGTCACAAAAGATCTTAAGAGTTCACAGTGACTAAATGAGAGGTGGAATCTTTGTCTGCACCCCCATATTAATAATAAAATATATTATACACAGAAATTTTACAGAAAAATAACTTGTGAGAAATATTGAGATGACTCGCAACGGTTACATTAAGGCAGGATATCACTTTGAAAATTTGAAAAAAAACGAAATTTTCTTTTTTGGCTTAAAATATTCATTGAAATGTGTAGAACTGAAAAGAATTCTTTGCTACGGTGTTATAAACCGATTATGAGTAAGCGCTCTCAGCACGTTTTATTGGGCGGTCATATTGGGCCTCACATATATGTAAAACTTTAAACGCAATTTTCTCGAAACGATTTTTTTTCAAATCTGCGTGTCAAATTCCTCATCCGATTTTCATCGAATAAAATGAAAATTTGCATAGTTCTTCTCCATATGTAGTATAATCTAAGGCTGTACGTAGAATTTTTGTGTGAAGAGTTGTTATTTAATTTTTGGTACACTTAAGCAACTTTTTTTTACCCTGAAAAATTCACTTTTTTTTTAATGATCGCCATGTTTTAAAAAATCAAAATTTCTAAAAAGACATTAATTATATTGCTCTTAATAAGATGAAATTTTTATTTTTATTTTAGGAGTCATCTACAAGGATATTTTTGACACGTAGACCGTGAGTGCTCTTCAAAAAATTCATGCATTGGCACCACTTATAAGAGGCTATTTTTAAGTTTTTCAAACATTAAAACTTTTATTTTGTTTCTGCCCATTTTTTTTTTGTGGAAAAAAAATTCATTAAAAACTCTTAAAAAATAACAGCCAAAGGTGGTATCCTGCCTTAATTTTTGTAGTGCTTCACGACAAAAACAATTGAAAATTGCTTATAGTTCTGGTATCACTGAGGTTGAACAAACAGCGTGTTTTTAGATTCCCCGCTTAACTTTTACCTTTTCATTTATGCAAACTTAATCCCAAAAATATGTACGAATACTCAAAACATTATCTGAGAATCTAATCTCTAGCCCACAAAAGTTTATATAGCCTTTATTTGATATGTATAACCTCCAAATTACGTGAAACTGTCCTCTACACGGTAATTATTACATTTAATATAAAAGGAATAGAAATATGTAGTTTTATTAGGATTAAAACTAAGCACTGTTCTCGACACCAGTGCAGTATGAGCTCCGAAAGCAACAAAGCAAAAGCCAGATAAAGTAAAAAGTAGAAAGCGAACGCGTGTTAAACTTAAATTTTCACCCAATTAGACCAGTCGATTATACATATAAGTACACATATTATTGGTATAATCCAATGAACTATTTCGCTTGCTCATAATAAAACCTAAACTCAAAAGCTATGAAATTTCATATTGTTTCTATGAAATAGTTAAGCTTAATTTTAAATTTAAGCAAGTAAAAAAGCTAGAATTGGTCTAAAACCAATTCCTATGATACCATAGATGAATGTCCGTACGTGATTTCGTACGGTCGCCCATCTGTGCAAGTTTGATTTTTGAAATGGTTTTTCGCATACATTTCTAAAACGGTTCGTCGGACAGTAAAAATAATTCTAGCCAATTTCATAGGATTTCTTAGTCTGAAGAGCTTTTCAATATAATGAAAACGTCTACGACCGTGTTTTCACAATATACGTAAAAATCCTGAATTTCTACATGGAAACACCAAGAAGTGGTTCTCCGATTTAGCCCATTTTTTGAAATTATATTTACTATTTGCATGTACAAAATTTCAGCGCTCTGCGTTGTCGCGTTCTCAGGCAATGTCCAAATATGTATATAGTGAAAAACGAGATTTTTGTATGACATCTCTACGAAGGATTTGTTCCAATTTAATTTTTTTTTTTTTTTAAAGCCCGTATCTAAAATTTCAGCTATCTAAGTTTACGCATTCACGAGTTATCATGCGGATTGACAGATGGACGGATGGACGGACGGACGGACATGTAAGAATCAAAATAACTTTTAATATTATACGTGGGTGTCCAATCCATGTTGCTCTACCATCATTATTTCTATACGTTACAAATCGAATGACTAACTTAGTCTAGCCTATGATTTCATCTAGACTATAAAAATATCGGAATAGATCAGTTAGACCAAGTTAGCTTTCACTATTGAAGATCGAACTTGGTGAATTGGTGCATTAACAATAGTAAAATTTTAAAGAGCGTTCTTATTTATGTTTGTTATGTTCTACAGTATTTGTAAACAATGGACGAGTTTCAAAATTTAATTTTTCTGCAATTTATAGCGCAAATTCACCAAGTTAGACCAATTTTATATGGTGACTGGTCTAATCTGATGACTAAACATTTCATATTAAATAGTTTAATACCTTAATAAGTGCCTTCATATCTCATAATTGATACCGGCTGAAACTCGTATAATTGTAGTTGTAGGCGCCATGAATTCAAATCCAAATTTCCGTCCGAAAAATTTCTCATCTAATATGCTCTAACTAAATTATGCATATCTTTAGAAGCCCTTCGGCAGAATTGGAATTTTAATGTTTCAACAAAATCGGTATCCTTGTTATAAGCACACAACTATAAAAAAAAAATTAAATTAAATAAACTGAAGTGCCTCGTTGCTAAATGAATGGTAATGGCGCGCAAATAACAAATTATGATTATCTGCAGAAATCCCACGGACATCATTGCATAGCATAAAATATAGATTTGTACTCAAAAATATATAATAACACAGATGCTTCGAGGATGTAATTTTACTACCATGGCTTAACACTAAAATCGTGTACATTTGCATTCCTATATATAGGTACAAAAATGACAAATGAAAATAAATGACAGCCAAGTACAGGTATAAAGATGAAAAAATTGGTAAAAGAAAAAATAAGATGCGATCACCATTATACCTGCAATATATACACGAAACACTATAGAAGACCTTGCATATACAATTTTAGAAAATAAATATACGAGCACGTATGCGTATTATCCACGGTTGAAAAGGAAATGCTCGCTTAAAGTCAAATGTATATTTTTGTGGAAGGTACACATCGCAATGCGCGGAGAGTTAAAGAAGAGAGGGGGGGAACGATGCATACAGGGCAATAATAACAACAAAAATTGCAAGTCGCACTTTAAAGGAAAAACTAGAAACGATCATTACAGTTTCTGAACACAGGTAAATGACTTCATACATATGCAAGGACATGCATACTCGCAATATAATGATAATAAAAGTTTTGAAAATTATAATTATGAATGTAATAATAATATTAAAAATCATCACTTACCTTAGTGCTTGTTGTTCGTGGTGTACCTCCAAGAGCGATGGCATAAACTTCAATTTCGTACATGTCCACGCCAGATTCACGATCCAATTCATCAGCTGTAGATAGAATTCCGAGTTTTGTGTCGATATCGAATAGTCTATCCACTTGATGGCCATCACCTGTCACATTTGTTATATAATACTCGATATCCGCGGAATTTAAACGTGCACTAACTGTCAAAATACTAGTACCGGCCGGTTCATTTTCGTAAACACTACCGCTTTGATCGCGCTGATCAAAAACGGGTCCATTATTAATTGCATTTCCCGCTATGATCGTTATATACGCGTCTGAACTTTTTCGTTCAGTTTGAACTGCTTCGTCAGTGGCCTTAACAGCTAGCTGATAACGTACCTCAGGACTAAGAATTGGTTTACGTAGAGATATGGCACCAGTATTTCGATGTAATTTAAAAAGATCTGCATTACCGCTAACCATTTCATATGTGACTAGACCATTTGTACTTGAGTCGGCATCACGAGCATTCACATACATAATCACAAAACCATCTCGTCTAGGTGTAACACTAACATCATGCAATGGTAGAATAGCAGCATTCATTGAAACGAAAATTGGTGCATTGTCATTTATGTCTTCCACAATTACAGTGACTAGTTTTTCGGCGGAAAGTCGAAGGGCTGGATTTTCAGCTTGATCTGTTGCCACCACAGTTAATCTAAATGTGTCGATTGCTTCGCGATCAATTTGTCGTAGAGTATGAATTACACCTGTATTTGGATTTATACCAAAATGTCGTACATTATTTTCTGGATCTTGTTTACTTATAGCATATGTAACTTTTCCATTTACCCCAGAATCAGGATCTTCTGCTGTAACCGTTACAATTGGTGTCTTAACTGGAATTCCTTCACGAATTTGTCGTACAATAGCTGTATTCGGAAAACTTGGCGGATTATCATTTTCATCGACAACATTTACCGTAAACATAATTGTTGTTGAAAGCTTTGGTGTACCACCATCTGAAGCTGTAATATTTAGGGCATAACATGTTGTATCTTCATAGTCTAAGGATTTATGTAAGTATAATGATCCTGTGCTTGGATCAATATGAAATGCATCCTTTCGATTTCCAGCTGTTATAGAAAATGTTATTTGACTATTTATTCCTAAATCATTATCACTTGCACGAAATTTCATTAGTTCCGTACCAACTGGACTTGTTTCTTTTACTGAAATTTCTGTATTGGTTTGCGTAAATTCAGGCGCATCATCATTTTCATCAAGTACTTCAATACTGATTGTTGTAGTTGAGGTTAGTTGATCCTTAAGAGCAGCATCACGAGCCAAAACAGTTAACTTATAATTTGATTTATATTCACGATCAAGTTGCCTTGCAACTGTAATTTGCCCTGTAGCATCATCAATTGTAAATCGACCCTCTTGATTACCATCAATAATTGAATAAAAGACATCACCGTTCAATCCTTCATCAGCATCTACAGTATATACGCGTATCACTTGTGTTCCGATATTAGCTCCTTCAGAAATTTGAACTTTGTATGGTGCACGCAAAAAATGCGGTGCATTATCATTGACATCAGTTATGAAAATTTTAACTTTTACTTTATCCCTTAATCTCTGTATACCGTTATCACTAACGATTGCCTCTAATTGCAAAATATTTTGTCCTGTCATTTGCACTAAATCCTCTCGATCAAACGGATGCAAAGTTTTAATGAAACCATTTCGTGAATCAATTGTAAAATCCAATTCGCGTGATGATAACGAAAATATCAATTCGGCATTACGTCCAATATCACGATCAATAGCTGTTAATTTACCAACAAATGAATCGGCCGGCTCATTTTCTGGTATACTAAATGTAAATGTTGTGTTCGTGAACTGTGGTGCATTGTCATTCTCATCAATGACGTGTATTATAACAGGTACGATCGATGATCGTGATGGTATACCATGATCACGGCATGCTATTGTCAGCGAAAAATAATCCCTTTCTTCTCGATCCAATTGTGATTTAACAAACAGATAACCATCCGGGAATATACCGAATTTACCTTCAGAATTTCCTTCAATTATTTCATACGAGATCCGACCATTTATACCAAGATCAGCATCCGATGCAGCTAAAGCAAAAAATCTCGCATTAACTGGCGTCGATTCAAGTAATGAAGTCTCATACGATGTATGATCAAAAACAGGTGTGTGATCGTTAACATCTGCTATAGTCACCGTAATAGTATTTTTCGATGACAACGATGGTGATCCACCATCCGTAGCTGTTATCTCTACATGTAAAATGGTACCCGGTTCAGAACGTATCGGACGATTAAGATATAAAACGCCTGTAGCTTCGCTAATACGAAACTGATCCTCTGGATTATAGGCAAGACTATAGGTAACACGGCTATTAATTCCAGAATCTTTATCACGAGCACGTGACAAGTATACCTCTTGACCAACAGCAGCGTTTTCTGGTAAGAGAATCTCATCACGATCATAGGCAAAAACTGGTGCATTATCATTAAGATCAAGGACGGATACATTAACAATGGTTTTTCCATAAGCTAAACCAACCCGAGCGATAATGGTTAAAGAATATTGAATCATTGACTCACGATCAATTTTTTTCGCTGTGCTTATAATACCTGTACGACGATCGATTACAAAATTTTCCTCTGGATCACCATAAACAATAGAATATTCAATCTGTTGATGTGATTTAATTTCGACTTTACCAACTTCTCTTCCAATTTCAGGATCTTTTCCATCATGATCTTCCATAATTTGAAATTCATATCCTCCAAATGAATCGAATTCTAATGATTCCAATTTCGTTTGTTTTACAATTTCCACAATTGCATCCTTTTCAGAACGACGATCACCACGATCTTTCGATGATATAGTTAATTTATAAATTGGCTTCTGTGCTGTTATTAAATTGCCTCGTAAGCTGACAACACCACTCCAACTGTCGACCGCAAATAGACCATCACCACCACTTTCAAGCTTATATGTAATTATAGCGTTATCTCCATCATCACGATCACTTGCTGTAACTTTAAGCAATGATGCGCCCATGGCGGTGTCATCGGCAACTGCTAAGAAATATTGTTTCGGGTAAAATTCCGGACTGTTATCATTAATATCCTCAACATATAGATATACAGTAGCAGTAGCTGATTGCGGTGGTATACCTTGATCACGTGCAACAACTAAAATCTCATAATGTGCGGTCGTCTCACGATCAAGTTGCCTTTTTGTTGTTAATTGACCAGTCAGCGAGTCAAGGGCGAACATATCAGGATATTTTTGCTGTACAATCGACGGTAGCGTATATGTAACACTGCCATTAGTACCCTGATCGTGATCAGCAGCTGTTAGCATCGCTACTAGCGTATGAGGCGGTGTATTTTCACTTAAACTGATATTAATTTGTTGCTGAGAAAATTCGGGTGCTTCGTCGTTTTCATCAAGTATAGTCACCTTTAGCTGTGTATATGCCCACTTCGGATTTGGACCACCATCTCGTGCAGAAATACTTAGCTCAACAGTCCCCTGAACCTCACGATCTAATGCTGCCTGTGTTGTTATTAAACCTGATACGGGATCAATAGTGAACCACTGTTTATTATTACCAGAAACGAAATCATAGAATATTTGTGCATTAACACCAGTATCTTCATCTGTAGCCGTTATACTTGCCACGTATGTTCCCGGAGGTGCTAATTCACTTAGCACAGCTGAATATTCCGACTTTTCGAAAACTGGTTCATGATCATTAACATCATTAACATGTATAATCAGATATGCAGTCGCTGTCCTCTGTGGTGTACCTTTATCTGTTGCAACAACAGTCAAGTTATATTTGCCAATTTCTTCGCGATCTAATACACCATTAACACGAACAATATCAAAGCTTGGTGTCTTCTCAAGACGAAAATGTTGCATTTCATTGCCAGTTATTATTTGTATGTTCGTTTCACCATTTAAACCTTCATCCATATCGACAACAGATACTGCTGCAACGACGCTACCATTTGCTGCATTCTCATCGACAGTAGCAAAGCTTCCAGTCGGCGGAAAATATTGAAATCTTATCATTGGATCATGATCATTTGTATCTACCAGATTAACAGTGACATATGTTCGACCATCCTGACGTGGTGATCCATGATCACGTGCAAATACAGTGAATACACAGCTCTTTGGGCAGGTACTTCCTGGACGGGTATAAGTTGGACAATTCTGTTGAGGACAATTTAATTGTTCTGTCGTTGATATAACACCGGTCTCAGGATCAACAGTGAATTGTGTTTCACTTTCAGACAAATAATAAGTAATCTTACTGTTATCACCAAGATCATTATCAGATGCCATTACTTGAAGAACTGGAGTTCCAGGTGGAACACTTTCATTTAATGACACTATATAATCACTGTGATCAAAAATCGGTGGATTATCATTTACATCAACAATAGTTACATTAACTTGTAAATATCCAAATTTCGGTGGTGTACCACCATCCCTAGCTGAAATATTTAATGTATAAAATCCTCTTGTCTCTCGATCTAATTTACCAGTTGTTTCTAAATGTAAATACGATACATCTCCACTTGGATTTGTAGTTACAGCCAATCGAAATTTATCATCATGATTTCCATCGATAATTTTATAATCATCTGTAACACTATTGATTCCAATATCACGATCAGTAGCCGCATCTAGAAGTAATCTTGTACCAGGAGCAGCACTCTCAGAAAACGATACAGCAATGCTAAGCTCTGGAAATTCAGGTGTATTATCGTTAATATCCAAAACGGTGATCCGCACCTCAATCGGATATGTTGGTTGACTTGATAAAACGACAAGATCATAACGATCGCGTATATCTTCCCGATCTAAAATCACATTTGTCTTAATCTCACCGCTATTTTGATCTAAAGTGAATTCTCGTGGTGGCTCATTAAAACGATATGTAAAGCCTGGTTTTGTTGGAATATAACCAACAATTGTGCCACGTGGTTCACCCTCAAGCACCTCTAATTGTACACGAGTATCAACAGCACGTGATTGCATTTGTGAACCATCACTTGATGATCGACGTCGTGGATATGCTGTATATTGGGATCCAGGTCCTGGTCCTGGAACATGTATTCCACTTACTACTATTATAAGGCCACTGCATATTGTTAACAAATATAATGATAAAATAACATTCATTCTGAATGCCGATTTCAATGATCGGCAGCAGAACGTCATAATTGTGTACAGAACGTAGTTTTTTTATAATATAATTCTAATATCGCTTTGATACATTGATCCATTAGATGAGTGTGTCTAGTGGCAAAATATCGCGGTCTTCACGCGTACCGATTCCATCTGCGGGCACTATTATTGCGAGAATAATACGTTAACGAAGAATATTCTATAATAATAATATATAATACGAAAATTTTAATTTTATATAATTTTTACTATATTTTTTTATGATATGCACTCGAAAACGCGAACTCAAAAACCCGATTCCATTTCGAAAGAATTAGTTTAATTATTACGAAAAGAAAAAAACTTTTTTATATTTTTACTGGCACTTTTCACATAAATTATACTTTCTTTTTTTTAACACTAATATCACTAAATCAAACCATATTTGTAGAAAATACCATCTTTTCCAGTATCTGAAACACAAGAAATACAAATTTTATTATATCGATTAAATTTCGAAACTGTGTTAATAGTGAGCTGCCGTGAAATAAATGTGCAATGCGTTTTTAAAGTGCGTATAGTTTCAGATGGTGCTGTAACATAAGCACAATGGCTATAACCGTCGAATTTTGTTTGATTTAAATTTTTTCTGAGTATAAATTTGAGTAATAAAATCAAGTTTAGTAATAACAAAATGGAATTTGGCACGAAATTTTTTAGTATAAAAAAAATAAGGCTAAAAAACCCCCCGTTTTTAACAATGCAATAAATATTGAAATCGATTCAAAATCATTTTTACTACACTGAAAGGTAGAGGCCCAAGTATTTAAGCCTGTGGCACATCATATAGGAAAAAATGCCGACTGGAAGAGAATGCACTGCCTAAAAAAAACTTTTTTTAAATGGTTAAAATTGTAGATGTACTTGTACATAAAGGGTATGTTGTATGTGGTCTGGAACCCGAAAGCTATGGATAGGTCTTACTTAGGCAAGCAAAAAATTTATCTGGAAAACCGTTAGAATTCTCAAGTTCGACTTGGTTTATCCGAGCTCCGTATGGCTAGATCACCAATCACCTTGTAATTCATACTTGCTTTTTTTAAAAGTATTACCTATATGGGCAATTGGTGTGACCTCCATCATTGAACTACTATGGTAGACGATCAGAGATAAACATATTGATGAGACCTCTATGATCACTGAGTTGAAAAGCTAAATACTTGTGCACTTTAATGCAAATTTATTGAACCTTTTTTTTTAATGAACTTCAATCTTTTAGACGAGAAATTTTCTAAAAATTGGAAAACAATTTAATTTGTTTTCTCTTAATTCTCTACCAGGAATCCATTTGTTCCTTCGGTAGACCGTCACTGAAGAGCGTACGGAAAAGTGCAGCAATATTTTTGGCAAAAAATCTCCAGGAAGAAACTCATCCGACTTTGAGTTCTAAGATAGATCGTGTTTGGAAAGTATATTGGAATTTTATTGAATCAGATCCTGGATAGTTACCTATTTCTTATGACGAAAGAATAGTTTCGAACGAAGTTCAATGCAAATTTAGCCATAAGAGTGAATTTCATTTTATTTTTCCCAATATATGATACAGGTAAGTATGTGGTCTTGCAACCAAAGGCTGTGAATAGGCGATGCTTAGACAAGCAAAGACATTTTATTGGTAGGGGAGGGGAAATCCTAACGGTTGGCGAAATAACGGGACTTAGATATTTGGGTATGTTTTTATAGATTACCCTGTAAATAACTCCTTAACGTTACGCCCGATGATGATGATTTTTGAAAAATTGATGTTGATGACGTGTTTTTTAATAAAAAATAGTAGGTAGTTAAATAAAAAATAAAAACTAGTTAAAATTTAAAAATTTTAACTTTGTTGAGCCATAACTTCAAAACGGAAAGAGGAGTGGACAAATTTATAGACCATTAGAAAGGTCCAACAAATTTAAATTTAAATCATCATCATAGGACATAACGTTCAGAACCTACAGGGTGATCTATGAAAACATACCCAAATATCTTTACGTCCCGTTATCTCGGAAACCGTTAGGATTTCCCATTCCTCAGCCGTAGAAATTTTTTGTCTAAGAATCACCTATCCATAGCCTTCGGGTGAAAATCATATACGGGACACACTGCATACAATTCAAATACCTCCCAGTGAAGGATGCCGGCCAAAATTTAAATAACGACAAATCAATAATCGTTAGGGATGGGATCGTGTGAATTATCTAGAGTAATTTTAACCAAAAAACCTATTTTCAAGCAATACAACATCTATAAAACAACAAACTAAATTCCATGTTCGACTGAATCTCGAGTTACACGATTTTACTCTTGAGCAAAAGAGAAAAATAACTCCAAATGGTCTAAACACTATAGGAATCACATAACGAAACAAATCTGCAGAGCAACAACAACATACCACCAAAGCAAAGGAACAATTTAACTTCTTTTCAGAAAAATAATAACAGCTCATATCGGTTTATAAAGGGAGAATCATGAAAATATTCGAGTCATCGAACCACCACATTGAAGAGATCAGTTCATCAGTTAGAAAATATTGAAGTTGAAGACACAGACTCAGTCAGACCAAAAGAGTCCAGATTCAGTCCAGCCAGACCCCATCATATAATAGAAGAAATATGCCAAGAAGAAGTCGACCGAGAGTAGACCAATTCGTGCCTGCTGCATACATAAATCCATACATATAAAAGCAAGAAATTCTTATGATTTCTAGCCTTAGGCTTAGGCCCCAGTGAGCGCATAAAACTCTCAAAAAGTGATCTTGACTCTCGCACATTCGCTTATATTCGAATTCTTGAAAAATGGAAAGAAAATAAAATAAGAAAAAAAAACATTAACTAAAAGAAAAAATACAAGAAGAAGACGGTGTGCTCGCACATAAGGTGTGTGTTGAACTTCCAGCCAGATCACTTGTGCTCTGTGTGGTGTTTTCCTTTCTTTTGCTTTCATATACACTTTAGCTTTCGACTCTATGCAGACTCTGCACTCCGCAGCGCGCACTGTATAAAAAAGTTTCAAAAAGCGACTCTTACAGCAAGTCTTTCTATAAAGATTTCCATTGCGCGCGCGCACTCTACAAGAGCCGGAGCACAAGATCTTACGGGTTTCTCACTAACACAACCGGTGTATTACCTTCTTACCTTACCATTTTTCTTATTCCAGATATAATAAAGGAATCTCTGCTTCTTCTTGAGTTTTCCAAACGATCTTAAAGGTGTGTTCGTGTTATCCACGATCACGACCGCTTTAGAAGCCATTTTTGTTTTACCTTTTACGTTTCTCATCGACCTAAAGAATATATATGAACGGGGACAGGTATAGTAGTGCTATGGATGGAGTTTGAGAGGCCAAAAAGCACAGTCACATTATCGTAGGGTATACTCTATACCGGCCGACTGCTAAATGATCGAGGATGGTGACTCTTAAGGGTATAGTCGCAACTACACCACAACCACACAGATGTCAGTTGAAGTGATCGTGCCGGACCCAAGCATGCGGTGAAGTGTTCCGAAGAAAAATAACATTCATGCCAGCCATGCTATGCCATGCCATAACCCGTTTTTCCCTTTCGATGTCATAAATGCGTGTAGTTGTGTTATTTGAAGAAATTTCAATAAAAACCATAAAAATAGAGAGAGAACTTTGTGTTTTTTTTTTAGTTCTGGTTTTATTTTGCCTTTAGATTTACCTTTTGCTATGAATATTTGTGTTTTCTTGAGGTGATTGGGACTGTCTTCTTAGGTTTCTTTTATATTTTTTATTTGAGAATTTTGGACCTACAAGTGAAATGCGTAAATAAAATGTTTTTAACCAATTGAAGGCATATATACGCATGTATGTAAGTATTGTGGTTTGATTCTGGAATATTTTCCTTTCCGGTTTTCGTATCTAATCTATACAGGTATACTATCATTTTATTACGGAAAGGTGGGAAATTTTTAATCGATGATCGTATGACTAGATGACAATCAAAATTTAGAGAAGAAAGAACTTAAATAAGTCGAGAAGAGTTTTGAGAATATTGCGAGTACAAAGTGTAGCGGGACAATTTACTATGCAGCTTGGTACTTACAAAAAGCTTTCATGCTCTCTTGATGAAGGGAAGTAAGACCTGATAAGCTGGCTGTTCGAAGAACAGAACCGCAAACCTATATAACCTATCCGGATTTGACCAGATAATGGAAGTCTCACTCAGACCCCCACCCCCCCTTACAAAAAAAACTGATATTACGAATTATCAATTACACGCATGGATAGATGGATTGAAATTAGGTTGGGACCCGGACTGGGTCCCTGGAACCCAAGCCACAACAAGGCGCATTGTTCACACTTCAGACTTATGAGGAATTGCTTATAAGTCCCAACCGGAAGCTCTATCCAAATTCAAAATAGGGCCCCCTCCGGAGAGAGTGCCCCCCCCCCCCCTACCAAGTGAGAGCTGACACTAGAGTTCTAAGGGTTGGCTTATTTAGTACAAATAGCTTTTTGGATTCGTTTAGTTTAGGTGTGCCACACAGCTGCTTTGTTGTTCTACGAAAAGCGGCATCTAACAAAAGGCAACTGTGTTGGTAGTCGGCCCAAGTCGAGATAAAGGCAAGGTGGTTTGATGCGATTCCAGAATGATGTCTCCGAAGCTGCGCCAAGACGAGCAAGTTCGTCAGCCTTGTACCTTGTTGTTTCGCCAGAGGGAGTGTAGGGTGGTTTTACGATACGGTATATATATATATAGAGTACAATGTATTTTCATTACGAACCACGTTCCACTATTAGTGGACGAAATGTCGTGTGATGTATGTCAGAGAATACAATACCCCTTTTCTCTCTCTGTCTATTCAATAGAAATGTATATATATTAGTGGACGAAATTTCGTCACAGCTTATGTGTCGAAATTTAATGAGAATAGCTTGTATTCTCTCTACCGTGGTTTTACATTCCAATACAAGTTTGAAGGTTGTAAAAGGTTGACACTAGGCCTTGACAGCTGCTTGGCTATCCGAGCAAAATGCAATCTCCTTGTCCTCAGTATCTGAGTGAAGGAGATATCTTCCCCCCTTCAAGGATTCCTTGACTTCCACCTGGAAAGCCGCGACATCGCTTTCAAGGTAGGCATATGACAATTTCCATATTAGGCTCCTCGTAAAAGAACGCCTGCTCCAGTGTTTTCTTCCAAATTGGAGCCGTCTGTATATATAATGATAGGGTTTGTCAATGGTTGAAACACGGAATGTGATTTCAATTCTGTTGTTGCTCTTCAGCATAGTCTTGAGGGGGTGATCGCTGCCCATGTCTATGTCAGTTACGATGGCCTGCACGAATTCAAAGATGGATTCGTGTGGAAAACTTGTAATAGTATGAATCCAGCTCTGATTGATATACAGCCTCAGCGCAAGGATTGACGACACCTTCCTGATGTGTATATTCAAGGGGTTATGTTGCGGATGACCTCAAGAGCCCCAGAACTAGTTGACTTGAGAGCGCCGCTTACACTAAAGACGCATAATCTTTGAATCTTTTCCAATAATAATGATATTGACTGAAGCTCTTCCGGGTCACATAACACACCCCAGAATAAAATCATCTTTGAGCCATCACAAGGAGAAATTTAATAGCTCTAGGCTTGCGCCCAAGACTATTGATATACTTCCTGTATTACGAAACGAAAACGTAAGTTAAGTTCTAGGTTCAGGATGAAGAATTTTATCTGTGGGAGGCATTTCGATAGAGATTTGCCATACTAGATATAAGGGGAGTGTATTGTTGTAGGAGCTGACATAATGTTAACAGGAAATCAACAAATGAAAATTACAATTACGACTGATATGAACATTTTTTATGTGTAATTTCTGAAGTCAAAGGACGATATGGGTACGAGAAATATTTGATAAGTAAAGATGTGCCACAGTTTTAAAAGACTGTGCGATACAAACTATGCAAACCAGAGATGCTGGCTAATTTGATAGATATAGACTAATGAAATTGACCGCAACCGACACCAACTTTTTAGTTTGAACAAAGTCCAATTTCAATTACAGTCGCATCCGAGGTCGAAATTGCACTTACAAAGCATTTACCATTTAGGCAAAGTCGTCAATCACAATTGTAATTCGAACTTAAATTTTACGTAAAGCTTGTAAAACACTAACTGAAAAATAAAACAAGATCTTACTTATTTCTGGTATATCTCAGCAGGTGAAAATCAAACGCTCTTTTTCGGAAACTCTTATCTTAAGGAGGACAGGGTGACGGTTCTAAAACAACTTTATTATCTTTTTGCATTTTTTCGTAGTAAATAAAATGTTTAGATTGAGCTCAAGAATAACATAAGTTATGGGTATAGGTACTTAAGTCAACATGTGCATGCGTCGGCAGCTGTCAGTAGATTAATGAGCATTTCTTAGCCTTCTTTAGGAAATATTTATGAATATAACTGGAAAAAAGTAAGTACATTCGAGGTGTATAGTTTTATGATCCTTTATTAATCATTGACCAGGTAATGATAACATTATTTGTCTTTGCCTACCCTAGTAACCACAGCTCTAACATTTTCCAAACTATACGTATACTACAAAAATATTGGACGGAATTCCAATATTTAACCAAAAAATTCCAACACAAAATGATATCTTTACTTGTTCCGAAGCTTTTTTACTCTGCTCTATTTTGACATTCATAGGAAAATCTAGCGAATTTTCATAGAAATTTTATATGAGATAAGAATTGGAAAAGCAGTGGACAATTTTTGGACAATATTTAAAACTGTTCTTTGATTTGTCTGCATTATTTTTCTGAAGAATTCCGTATATGAAAACATATGGAGAAATTGTAGACATACTGCAGAAAAAGTAGAAATTGAAATCTTTACTCTTTGTCCAAAGAAAATCTCTCTACAGCGGACAACTACCGGACAAAATTTTTGGTAAATTTACCGTTCTTTTTATTTTAACAACTTTTTCCTTTTTATTTGTTGGAAAAAGTGTGGATTAACAGTGGAACTGAAAAATCTGGGCATGCTATGGATATTCTTCAGAATAATTCTGCACAATATCCAGGCTTTATCCAATCAAATTCCGATGTTTCATTGTTTCTAGGGAAAAGTGTTTAGGGTTTTGCTATGGAACTGAATGGTGTCGTGAAATCACATGAATTTAGTATTGTGTTCTTGTGCGTGAAGTGAGTTTCGTATTATGGGAACAAAGTTGTGAAATAGATAAAAATAAATGTAAGAAAATTTCTTTATATTTAAGAAGTCTATCTTGAAAATTTTCTCAACCGAAATGATATCCAACCTTACATGGAATAAGATGGAAGGGGAAAAGAACCAAATTTATCCAATGCATTGAAGGTAACAATATTCTTTTTATCAATAAATACCTAACTCTAGTAAAGTAGCACTTTCTATTTACTTTTAGAATTTTGTGTGGAGAGATTTGCAAGATAGATGCGCAAGATATATTTCGCAAAACCCTATGCAGATTAAAAGAATCCATAAGGAAAGAATCAAACAGAAGAATAATAAAGTAACACATAAATTTAGTTATTTTATTACTTTTAAAACTAATAACTTTCCTTCGTAGAGAAACTGAAGGAAAACCAACCAGCTCTGAATAAATTTAAGATTTCTGTTTCTTTCTTTTTTTGTTTTGTTTGAATAAATTTCTTAAAAATAAATTTTATTTTGTTAACAATGATATCATTTAAATTGCTTTTTATTTATTATAGTAGGGAGAAATTCTGAAGATTCAGATTTCTGAAGAATTTCTGTGGAATAATTCTGCAAAATATCCGAACAAACTCTCCATAGAGTATCCAAAGATATTGTCCTTATGATTTCTAAAGAAATTCCTTGGAATAATAACGGCATATTTTCCTCGGACAGCTTAACTTTTGCCCCGGGACAATCCCATGAAATTCTTTTCACATTCTTGGGAATATTCCACGGATCTGATTCTTCGGACAGGAAAATTTCCTAAGAATATCTGTTGAATGTCCTAAGGCTTGGTTACTAGATATAAAATCGACGAATAAAGACAAAATCAAACAATAATGGCTTATGGACAAAAGAAAAGAGATTTAAACTTTAAACTCGATTTCTAAAAAACACCATTTTTCGTATCGGCTATTTTATGTAACTCAGTCAATTTTCATTGGATCGAATTGAAATTTAGTCAATTGGTAACTCGCTAGACTAGCTTCAGTTAAACGTAGCCTTTTTATTAGTTAAAGTGTTCAAAAATAAAGTAAAAAGAATTTGAGGAAAATTGAATTTTTTTTTCAGTTGGTCCTCATTTTGGGAAAAAAAATTTTTTTTAAAAAACGGTTATGGTTAAAAAAATTATATAATCATATTTTTTGTTTTACCTCACAATTTAGTGATTTTTATTTAAAATAAAAAACAAACTGTTTTAAATGCTCAATACAAGTTTAAGTAATGCTGAATATACGATCTTTTCAAAATCCCCAATTCACACATTCCTCGACAACCAATCCATTCATTAAAAGTTCCATTCAACAACGCTAACATAGTGTAGTAGAAAATCGGCTTACTGCTTTTTGGGTCACTATGTACGCAGGTATAACCTCAAACAATAATTTTATTAATTTTCGAATTATATAAGAAAAAATGGGGACCGCAAAATAGTTAAACAGCAAAGAAATTCTTCTCATTTTGCATAAAAAAAAACAGACTTCCAATTAATAAAATCTACTTTAGAAAATACAAAGAATGATAAAAAAATGCAAGTGTGAATTTTATTATTCATCGTATAATAATTTATAAGCCAATTATAATGCGTAACTGGATTAACTACAATTTAAAGCCTATACTACGCGCTCAGGTTCGTTGCGCAAATGACACGCTTAGCTGAGCCTGAAATAGCCAGAGTAAAGTACCTACATACCGCAGCCAATATCTATACATTCATCCACAAAGGGGTTTTATTGTCTTTAAAACCTCATAAATCACATGTAAGATTCATCAAGCTATCAACACACAGTCTTCAGATACCTTCTGCGATTCTTTGATCGACACCCAACACACCAAGATGTACTTAATTTTTGCACTTCTGCCATTGCTTGTTTTTTTGTTTTTTTTTCCTTAAAATTGAATGCATGCGGTTAGAGTAGAATTAAGTATTTTGTGCAACCACAAAATGGACTATAAAAATAGAAAACTTGAGCTACTGACAGTAGCTAAGTTCTCTCTTAATATTCACCTGGAGTACCTACACCGCATAATAATATGACAATTTCAACGTACGGTAGCAGGGTAAACATATAAAGACGAAAGAAAAAAAAAAACATTTTAAAGTCGAAACGTGGGAACGAAATAACTACTTTGTTGTATTGTACAACAATTGGGTGTAAAAGCAAAAAAAAAACAAAGCGTAGGTGTTAGTAGTCATAATTGAAACGTTTTATTATTTGATTGCTTTTTTAATTCCTTCATTATTCAAGAGCTTCTTCAATAAATTAAATAAAAAAAAACAGTCATAAAAACAGTCGGAAGAAATTTTAAATACTATAATGTCTCATTGAGATTGATTTATGCTTTTCATATTTGTTTGCCATAGGTGAAACTGGGTAGGATCCTTGTAAAGAATACACCTTTTTTTCTCACAAAATCACAATCAAATCAAATTGGAGTATAGCCAGAAATCGAAAATATTAGAACAAAAGCTTCAGGATCTATGGATGAAGGAATTAAATTATATTCCTAATGTTCCTAAGTATTGTAGTTACAGTCAGAAGACGTTCTACGATTAGGCATAATTTTACATAGGAATAAAATTAACACCAAGGCATAGATATGTAACGTTTGCCTTTTTTTTACTTATAAAAGATAAGTAAGGGGCAGGTAATACTCTTTGATATATTTTCGTGACTTTGGAAGGAAAGAAAATAGAGCTGGCGGAACCTTAACAGCAATAACCTTATCCTTTGCTGCTAATCATGTCCCATTTTAATGTGAATCTAATTACATACTGCTAACGCTTTTCCAATATAATTTCAACACCGTCAATACCTCAATTTGTGACTTGGTTTTCGTTTTAAGAATAGTGATAAATTACCTAGATGATTAAGAGTTATAGAACTATATATATAAATTTTATGCCTAACTTCATGAATGAATGAATGTCATACCGATTTTCTAGCAATTTGTTTTTGTTTTCTAAGTTTCAAATTATCTACCCTTGCTGCGTGATGTACCTCAGGGATCCAAAATAGGTCTTTAGCTCTTTAATTTATATATGACTGATTTACGCTTTGGCAGCATACAGCCTAAGTATACATATGTATTACACGATAACTTAGAAGAAATCCACATTTAGGCCAACTTCCCGATTATGGTGATGCTTTGTTTAAAATAACTAAAATTTGGAGCTCTATTAAACTGAGATCTGAAGAGTTGTAACAATCAATTTTATTAGCAGCAAGATACTGGATTACGTAAGGTTTGGATTTTAGCACACAATTTAACAAGAAATATGCGATCTAAACTTTAAAAACCGCTTATCTTACCCCAGAATGCGGACTGCCTCCTCCCCCCCCCCCGGAAATTATGAAAATTCCCAAATACATTCGTTAATTCGTACAATCTTAGGCCTAATTAAATTGAATCCATTCGGATAGGAATAGAAAAGGCTTTAACGAGTTCTTTTCTTCAAGAAATCTTTTTAAAATTTTAAAAACTATTCTAAGTTTGCTCTGATTCCACTGAATTTTGAAAAAGGCGTGATGCATCATAATCATGCAGAACTATTTTGACAGTGTAAACGGAGCTTTTACATCGAGTTAAAACTTGGTTAAGAGAAAATGCTTCAGGGGAGGTTTTGAACATGGCACTCATAAACATTGAAAATGAGATAATTATAAACAAACTAACAGCGCAACAGGTACTAAATAAGTTTGCAGAGAAAATACGTAAACTAAAGCGTATACAGACTTCAAATATCTCTTTATTAGTGCTTAATAAAAATCTAATTGATCTAAAATTTGTATCTAACTTCAGACCTGTAAAGTACTTAAGTACATTGGTACTTACATAAGTATTAGTACCAGTACCAGGACCTGGACTTAAATGTATTTTAAGTACAAGTCTCGATACTGGTACTCAAGAAATTCTCAAGTACAAGTTCCGATACTGGTAGTTACTACAAATATCGCCATAACTCGAAGTACTTCAGCTCTTGTAAATTATTTAAATACCGCCTTCTAATAATAGAGATTATCTGTATCTCGACAGTGTCTCAAGAAATCGTACAGCCTTCAGTAAAATAGAAAGAAAATTATCGCAATATATGAGTAACAGTAGGTCAGAAATTGACATGCTGAATCGATATCCTTTGTTGAGAAGGTTGGCAATCAAGTGCAACAATCCGCTCTCTTCCTCCGCACATGTGGAACGTTGATTTTCATTTGCAAGGCAATCATTATCTAATGTGGCATTTGTTTTGTCAAAGGCAAACTCAAATACTGTACGAACTACTTCCAAAATTATGTAGAAATTAAAACAGCAACGATATTTTATGATATTTCGAAAATGGAAAGCTTATCCAGTTATTTAACTGGCTATATAGGTTTTTCAAAATCTCTGATTTGAGTTGTCGAAAGCTCTTGAACCTTATAAAGTACCAGCACCAGTATATAGACTTGTACTTGAAAACTTTTAAGTAGTAGTATCGGAACTTGTGCTTAAATGATTTGAAGTATGGGTCCTAGCTATGGTACCTACTTGGAATAAATGCTGGGCATTAGGCAGGGCGTCACTATCATATCAGTTTCGTGTATGGAACTTAAGGATTCTGATTTATATGTGGAAAACAAAAGTCTCTGTTAATTAAACGACACCACTTTCTTTTATTGTTCTTTTAAAATCGCGCAAATTTTATTTCATTTTTCAAATAAACACTACTTCCTATGATTTAAGAAAAATTTAAACCGCGTTGGATGTTTGGAATGGACTGTAGGGAATAGATGAATGTCACTTGTGTTCATTGGAATTAAAGAAAAAAAAGCACTTTCGCCAATTACATTATGTACTAATCTATTTTCACAATAATTTGAATGTCCGACTAAAAATATTTCGTAAATACTCGCCGCCGTTGATCTCGATAAATAATAAATATCGCCTGATTGCCGAATGTTGTTGGGGGACCTGGTCCACCTAAAAAAAAAGTCCTAGTTGCGCCAATGCTCGTTTTCTACCTACCTAAGCTAAAGGGCTTTGGGTTTTCTATATAACCTACTAAAGACAAATGAGCAATAGGACACCTCTGTGCTTCTACAATTCAGTAATGGACAGTGTTCAAATTTTCCATATTAACTATATCCATCTTTTCTCTTTACATTTCATGTCCTTTTTTCTTTCTTTTCAGCTGTACCAGAAATTTTTTGAGATAACCATCTCGATTATTTCTAATGACAACAAACTTTTGTTTTGACGTTGAAGTGATCCGAACAAATGATCTTTTTGCTTGTTTGATTTGATATCCTAATTGTTGGTTGGGATCCGAAATGGGTCCCTGGAACATAGGCCACAACAAGGCCCATTGTTCAGCCTCCAGACTTATGAGGAATTGCTCATAAGTCCAACCGGTCGCTCTAACAAAATTCAAAATTTGCCCGCCAACCCCTCCTCCGGCTTCATACAGTTCTTCCAGGAGGTGTGAGCCAAGGAATCTGTAACGTTCTCCTGAGAGAGACGGGCAGTGACAAAGAAAATAAGTCACCATTTCGGATTCCTCTCCGCATCCTTTGCATTCCGGATCGTCAACAAGCCCCTTCCCCCCATCCTGTGTAGATGACCCCTGACAGGAGAGTGTCCACTGAGAATTGACACTAGAGTTCTCATGGTTGGCTTGTTTAGTTCGAGTAGCTTTTTAGTCTCATTTCGGTTGGGTATGCCCCACAGCTCCTTTGTAGTTCTACCTGAAGGGCCATCCAACCAAAGGCGACGGTTTTGGCAGTCAGCCCAAGCCGAGATAGTAGAAGCAAGGTGTTTCGGTGCGATCCCAATCGTGGAGGAGGATGCCTCCGAGGTTGCACCAAGACGAGCAAGTTCGTCGGCCTTTTCATTACCGCTTATGTCGCCATGACCTGGCACCCAGAGCAGAGTACAAAAGTTACAAAATTATGTTATTTTTCATCTACGATTATATTATGACAATTGGCAACAAATCGTGCATTCCTTACACAATCATATCAAATATATATCCAAGGTGCCAATTCCGATTTCACAGCTCTGCGATTCGTGTCAGCATAGTAAATGCAGGTGTGGTCTCAGTATCGACTTGAGAAAAGAATTTGCTATAAACAAATAGACACCTACGGATATTATGATCTGCTCGAAGTCGTTGAATTTCTACTAGGTAAGGAATTCCAAATTCTAGCTGAATAGATAAAAAAGCCTCTTGTGTGAAAAAAAAACTACGACATCGACGTGTCATTTTATGTCATTTGACATAGAATCTGCGATGCTTCAACAAATCTTTTATAATTTTGTTTAAGAATATGAATGTAAGTATATGTACATAGATAGGTATATAATATATATTATACATAGTGTAAAGCGGAAAATATTTTGATTAGCAGTGATTAGGATTCAAACCTTGGTACCTAAGCTACTGACTTCAGATTTTCTGCCGAAGTTTACTTTGCATGTAGAATTCATTTGTTTTTATTCTTTATATTAGTTGAAATAGAATAAGTATGCAAGAAAAGGATGAATAATTGCTTTTAGTAGTGTGATTTATAGAACTTATTTTACTTATAATTGTATGGGTCCAGGTTCCGCTTTCACCCATGGCCACTAATGGACGCTCTGTTGATTTACTTTAAGGAATTATAATCACTTAATTCTCTGTATCTATGTGGTAGGAATATGATTGTCAAAAGTCTTTCAACTTATACTGAAAAGAAAAAGATATCCGGAGTAACAACAAAAATGCTATCATAATGAAAACTGGAACAGGTTCCTTAAATCTCTACGAATCCACTATAATTCCTTAACAAATATATTTTTCTAACAATCAGATAATCATTCAAAATTGGGGGGTGTGAAGGATATTTCACTTGGTATAGTTCAGAGTCCATATAAAAATTTTAGATCCAATTTAAAGCTGCATTTATCAGGAATCAAATGATTTTTCCTATTTATCTCCATAGCTCAAGAGATATTCATTCAAGAAATTTTGTTAATTGAATTCCTCAGATTTAGGTATTCGATTAATTTTTTCCCCCAGTAATAGGTAGGACAACGTTTTTTTAAATTTGTGCATTACTTACTAAACTTGATTTTGTTTTTTATACTAATTTACATGCTATTTTGCAGGTATGAATTATCCGTCGGTCGATCACCTTAATTCAGTGTAACGGACATATTGAATAGTTTTAAACCAATATATGTCACCCAACTATGCATCCTTGAAAAAAATGTTGAGCGAAAAAAAAACAAAACATTTTCCTCCTCCTATATTCAAGTTATTCCATTTAATTGTGTTAGTTAAAAACGGAACAGAGACTACACAAATATGTATGTATGTATAGTATATTTACGACACAAAATCCAGTTTAAAACTTGCAGTCGAAAAAAAATTCCTTGTAGATAGGTACGCAAGAAACGTGTATCCAATCCAATCTAATGCTCGCAGTGTGATACCCAAGAAACTATAGGCACTTTATTCATTTTTAATTATCACATTGCACATACCAAATTTTTGTAACAATAACAATATTTATGTCGCATAATATATGTGTGTATGTAGGCATATAACTATAAAACACTCCTTCACAATATTCTTTGAAACTTTTATTTTAATACAGGCCAAAGTATAATGATGGCAACAGAAGCAGCAGCAGCTCACTTAGAAACACAAAATTCAACGAAAGAAGAAAAAAATCTCGGTTTTATCACTGTAAAACATAAACATAATATTCTCTCACGTGATATTATGAATTGATGAAAGTGTATCCCCGGAATCAATGACCGATAGATACCTCAATTCAAATTTAGCAAGAGAAGCCCTTCTGCTAACAAAGATGTAAACAAAACCGATATAATTTTTCACCACGGCGTATAATTACAGAAATCCGCGACGGATCTTAACAAATTCGCGGTTGTTTCAAAACTGAGAAGAGATCATAACTTAAAGACTGCATACGATCCAAGAAAGTAATAAAAACTGTTCTTTTTTTTTCTTTTTTTCTTTCTCTCTCTCTCTCTACCACAAATACATCAATAAAAGCTATACAGACTGCAATCCGCACAGTCCCTCCTGCCTGATATACCTGTTATTCTGTTCAAATTTACCTTATGCAGGCGTGTTGAATCGACACTCATACTTAAAGGAATCATGCCGCCGCCGGCGGCGGCTTTTTCTTTATTAAACCAAACACGATCATTTCTCAGAGAAGCAGAGCATAATCATTGCACGACTCAGCAGAGACCTTAGAAGAAGAAGACAACAGAGCTGCGCTGCGGTGACGTATATATATATACATACATATATGTAGTTTAGTTGGACAGGCTAGCTTAAGTATACCCGCTGCGAGGTCTTCGATGGTTCAAAATTTTAAAGTAATACGCGCATGCGCTTTTGGATCTGTTCTTTTCTTGGTGTGATGTGGAATCTCTGCGGTGTATGAGAGTTGATATGCGCGCGGTACTACACCTCACCGTGATAGAATACAAATAGAAAGCTGGCCGATAGAACAGCATAAATATATATACAAAATAGATAGATACATAGAACATGTGCAGATATTGTACTCTGAAAATTGTTTGATTGCACACATATTTTCTCTTATGTTGAATAATATATTATACAAGCACGCAATGTCTGCACGAGTATGCACAAAAAACAGGAATGCGAACTGAATGTTTATATTATAATATATACAGTCCCTAAAAGTTGGAAGTTTCTGTCCTTACGAATTTGGAGGCTACCGTTGTATCGTATGGCGTTCCTTCTTTCAAGTGCATTTAGTCATCTTCAAAAATGCCCCAGTCTGATGTGATCCCTTTTCGTTCTAGCTCTATGATGGACCACGCAAGACTGAAATCATAGCAATCTTATCAGAAAAAAAGAAAAACAAAACCTTTAGGCTTGTGAGCTTTTGTATAACTAGGTATATAATCTACATTGCTTAGGATGATTAGGAATTAGCTCAAAATATTCATATAATATAGGTATACCTACTACGGAGAATCTCTGAGGTAAAGATTATATCTAACATGAAAAATATTTCGAGTGCCCGCCATGTTGTTACAACGAAACCAGAAGAAGGAAATAGACGAGAGGATTAGGCAATTTTGGACGAACTTATAATAATAATATATATACCTATTTAAATATAGCGTTGCCCTACCTGCAAACGTATACCTACATACCTACATTTAGTTAGATTTTTCCATGATGCTGTACAAAACAGAAAACCGGGATGAGAGAAGAGAATTCTATTCAAGTGTGCCTGATGAAGCCAAAGAAGAATTTCGTTCTTAGCAGCAGCAGCAGCCTCTCCTCTGTCCGTCCTGTACCTTTACTTGGCATAGGCACTTGTTTGAGGCAGCTTTATGACGATCTCAGGTGAGTCCAAGTCGCGCTGTACTTGGAGGACAAACTAAAAATTCTTAACGAGCTGGAACAGAACAAGCACACACAACGCACAATTTTCTTTTATGCTATATGGTTGAGATCTCTGAAGCTGTGTTAAAAGAAAAGAAAATTTCCAATTTTACAGGTGAGTTAGAGTGAGATCGATTTGTTTTTATTGTTGTTTTGTGTTTTTTTTTCTTTTATTCTTGGCATTTTTATTTGATCGTAAAACTTCTTTCAGATTTTTTTTCTTGCCATCCACGAGTTGTTTTACTTGAGTCAAAAACGTTAGTTGCATTTACTTTTCGCTTTATAAAATGAGAGGAAAGTGCATTAGGTTTTTTCCTAATGAATTTTAATAATAATAATAATAATTAGAGCGTTCAGAATTTGGAAGACTGTATAAATTGAGTATATGTATATTTTATGAAAATTACTATTATAGTTAGACTTAGTTAGCAATAAATAATAACAATAATACTCCATGACAGCTATATCCCATATTAGTCGTGGAGGCAATGGAAAGGGTCACCTCACTGGAATTATACTGTTGAACTGGAGTACAAACACCTATACGAAGACCATTTTTAAGCTCTCGTAATGACGTTGCATATATAAAAAAGGGTGCAATCAAAATTATTTTTTCTTTCATCTTAAGATGTCAGAAGTCAGCACAATATTATGCCAAGGATGTTTAAATCACAGTAAAAACAAAATACCATTTGTATTCTGGAATTCTTTAGCAAATATCCAGCAAACATTACTTATAACAAGATTGTAACCAGCGATGAAATTTGGGTTCCTCATTATAATTCTGAATAAGAAACCGACGCAATGCCATGCAATCAAAGTCATACCGTTAATTGAAAAGTTATTGGCAACACTGGTTAAGGGCTTACCACGACTTCTGTTAATATATTATAAAAGTGAAGGTCAAACTATTACAGGTGCATACCTACTACCACAGTATATTCATACAGTAGCCCAGGTCTGTCAAAATTGTCAAGCGAGTAGGATTCTTCTATAAAGAGACTATACTTTCTCTTTCAACAGTTCTAACTAAACACTAGTCAATTTCTAATCAAAGGTTCCTACGTAAATCGAAAGTGGAAGAAACAGAACTTACAGCATGCACAAACTTGAGTACTAGAGTAAGAGGGACAAAATGACACTCAAAACTATTTCTGCAAGAAAAAAAAAGCTAAAAACAATTTGTTCCACTTCCTATGCCATTCGGCTTGGTAGAACTATCAAACTGTCACAAACATTATTACAGCCATTTTGCCTGTTACACTGTCCATGGAACGAACACCACTTTGCAATCAAACAGCTGTTTGGTAATGGAACAATACATTTGCAGACTGGTGTTGAGATGTGTCCTTACATAAAACTAATACTTCTCCCAACCATTGTGCAACTATAGCTACTGTTCGTTCATTTACTTCCGTATCATACTTAATAGTTCCCTCTTATGAGAGAAACTTTGAGGTTTTTTTTCTGTAATTAAAATTCTAAAATTCACTTTTCAGTAGTTTGTTCTAAGCTGGGCTACTGTATAAATATACTGTGCAGACATAAGATTTTTTGTGGTCTAAATAAAACCAAGTTTTTAAAATTTAAAACCTCAAATTCCACATTTCCAGAATAAACAAATTTAGAATTACCAAAGCGATCCTCTATAGGGACAAAGAAACGTGAAAAGCACTGACGAAGAAAAAAAATCTATGGATGATGAATTTAGCTGATTGGAAAGAGTGTCATTCTAGCAATGTTGTGTTCATTTTTCAAAACTTGACAGGAATAAGATAAAGATGGATTTTTAAATTGTTGTGTATTCATACTATGCACTGTAAGCAGCTGTATGTTGACTGATTCTGATTCAATGTCCTTTATATACATTGCTGATTTATTAAGCTTTGACTTAATAAAAAAAAAACATTTTAACAATTAAATTAAAAAACAACAAAAATCTACGCATACCATAAGCAACCGAAATAATTCACAATCCAATTGACATTTTCCTAAATCCTAATATCCTCTGACTTGCACTATCCAACACCCCAAATTGATCTTTTGTTGAACCCTTCATTAGTCAGCAGCTCAGAGTCTTTAATTTTTCTGATGGTCAAAGATTAAGACAGCCACAGCGTGAAGGTAAAAATTCAGGTAAATTGAGAAACCCTCGTACAGTACACGCCAGTGTACACTTGTCAATCAAAATCCTTGTGAAGACAACAAAAAAATCCCTCTAGGTAGTAAAAAATAGAACTTAGGGGCAAAGAACTATTTCTTTTTCCTTTGTTTTTTTTTGTGTGTGCTCTTCTTTTTTTTGCCTTTGCTCAAAAAGACCTAACACAAGTGGACGATAAACAAAAGACTTCCTTGTAAATGCGAGCGCATAAGCGACGAGCTCGGTTTAAGCGATAAGAATTTTTCGTTCGAGCATGAAAGGTATGATGAGGAAAGGTTTCAAGTTAGTAGGTACATTCAACATGGCAGGGAATAGAATATTGCTTGTGTTTGGAAAAATGGATAGAGATTTCTTTTTATTTTTGTGTTTTTTTTTTAATAATGGAATGTATTTCTTTATAGTAGAAGCGCGCACATTTAATTGTATCCACTTTTGGACAAATTAGAGAAAACAATAAAAGAGGTTTAGGTTTACATAAAGATTAGCATTAGAGACTGAGTAGATATCTCCATATAATACGTATACATAGAACACGATTTAACATAATTTTAATTTGCGAAATTGTTTTTATTTATGTTCATATGAATATCATCTTTAAGATTATATATTTTGTCATTTGGTTTGCTTAGAGGCACACTGATTTTACCCTTCATTCCGACCCTTTACTGGGCTCTAACAAAGAACATATATGTAACAGTTAAGTTACATGTTCTTAGTTCTACTACATTCTAAATATCGGCACATGTTGACTATATCCCGAACCCGAATTATACCTAACCTGATCTCTGACGCCAGATGATATTTCGACTTTTCTGTATCTTACCCTTTTTTACACAACGAAGAGAGATTTCGACAGGAATTTTATTGAATTCATGTAACCTTGTTTACTCAACTAAATTCAGTAATTAAGGCTCTTTGGCCATACGAAAAATATGTAGATTCTTGCACAGCAAATTTGTTTTGCAGAAGCTTTACAAATGCAGAACATTACCTCAATTCACTATCCACTTATCTTGCCTGTCTGTTTTTTTTTATATATATATTATTAAGCCAAGCTAAGGGGATTTACACTATGATGCAAGGCACAGCTTGGCAGGAAGGAGATAGAGAAATGGTCAGGATCTTCAACGTAAGTAAAGGGGAGCTTTACCTCTAATGATCAATCTCGAAACCTATGATAGAAAACCAAAATACTCTGTCATATACAGGCCCTATAGCAACCCTTTTTTTTTTTATAAACAGAAGAATCAAGTTTAGAACTGTGCGATATATCTTCTTCACACTAGTTTGGCATCATACACCACTACTTCAAAAGAATCTACTCGGATGTGATACAACCGAACAAACTAAGTACAACTGGAAAGGGACTGGTCTACTGAACTTTACACAAATGCATTAATGAAAACGAATGTTCTTAGAAATTATGACGGTAGACAATGCAAAGGTCGATGTACAAATATGCAAAGGATTTCATCCAATGGCTAGTCCAACTAGTGTGCCTATCTCAACAGATTGCTGCTAGTCTGCTCTAAGAGACATGAGTGATATTGTCAATACGAGGAATGAAATCCATTGACATTAAACATCAGATATTACCGCACTACACAGAAAAACTGGCTAATCTTATCTTAGTATACATATAAGGTAGTATATGAATTTTAGAAACAGACATGGTATTTACGTATTTTTCCAAAATGGTTCGTTGAACTGTAAAGACTCACATTCCCAATATTCATGAAAAACAAAAATGATTCATTCCAAATTTGAAAGAAAGGAAAATTCGATATAATCTAGACACCTGGTCCTTAAATAAAGTTTTTGTCGTAAGATCAAGTCTTTTTATACACCCGAAAATTGACTATTGAAGTGCAGAGCAATCATTTCTAGATTATCAGATTTAGAAGGATTCAATTTCTATGACTTCATACAAATACAAGCTATGGATAAGATAAATCAAATCATTATAAAATTTAGCTAAATTTGTGTGGAAGCTTCAAAAATACTAACAAAATCAGTGTACGCATAACGTAAAACTTCTTCCCTCCTCCTTAAATTAGGCCATTCAGTATTCTTAACATAAAATATTCATCGAAAGAACATGCTTTCTTAAAATGTCTGTATAATGAATGTACCTACATAACGATATTATAACAGCTAGAAGAAATCATATAAGCCTTAATTACCTAATCGAACGATTTGACTAATATGATTTTGATTTTATCAACTGTTTTCTTTTATGTTGATTTCCCTTGTTTGTTGGCACAATGATATCCAATGTTTGTTTGTTCAGACCTTAATTGGTCCAAATAAACCCATAGCAATCAAGTCTTTTCATTCGTATATTTCTCACATATTTAAAACACTTTTCCAAAGCAAAAGCAGTTGAAACATTCCTTTCATGTAATTTAAATGAAACACAATCCAAAATCTGGAAAGAATTTAGATGTTACACACGAATACATAATATATTACAAAAACTGCTCTGAAAGGCCGCCATCATTAAATACTTCTTAATTTTCAAATAAAATCCGTCCTACCATTTATAGTTTTCCTAGAGTTAATGTTGGAAAGGTGAGCATCAACTAATTACAATATGCAAATTTTATAGAGCGTCCAGACAATGGTCTACAGTATACGTCCCTAGCGCACCAGCATTATTATACGGTGTTACCTAAATTATTCCAATGGGGAAAAAGACATTCAAATTACTTGGATGATTCCAGCGAGCCAACAAAAATGTTTTAAATATTTTGCGGCCTTCAAATGCAAAACGCCCTTCGAACCTAAGTATATAGAGATATGGTTTGGTGTAAAGTGTGTAGAAAGTGCGTGGAAGCTTCTTAAGTAACACCTACGGCACATGCATGTAGGCGTTTAAGTCTTAATATACTGCACATATTTAAAAACTAAAAGAAACAATTTACACTTTTCCCTCGGTTTTGGCTTACCTTCTTTCTCTGTTGTTGATATAACTTCTATTATGGAACAATTTTGTTTACTTGGATGTCAAATAGATTTTATAGACTCCCTCCTTGTTTTTCTTCTTTTTTCTTGTGTGTACAACTAGAATGATTAGAAAAAAAAAGGAATTTATTCCACCTTTTCTTTTAATTACAAGAAGTAGGTATGTACTTCGTAGCAGCATCTTCGATTTTCATTCACAACAAAAAAGACTCATGAAAGGGAACAAAAACTGAAAGAAAACACGACGGTTATATGAGGTGAAGTGTGTGCTAAAGAAATCTTCCTTACCTTTAATATTTGATGGCTGCTTGTACGGATGGGTATATATTGAAGTGTAGAGTATGGTCCAGTGCTCTTTTAGGCGTCATTTATTTGCATTTGATAGGTACTCAGGCCATAAATAATGCCTTGGTCTCCACGAAATGCCTCAGTTTGTTGTTCTCCTCAGTTTCGTGTCTCCGTTCGTTGTCTTATATTCTTTCAAACCACCACACTGAGTGCGTGTATGATGTCAAAATTAACATACGCGCGCGTACGGGAACATTTTACCACAAGACAAATGCCAGCATACCATCAGTTCACACATGAATGCCTTTTGGACTGTATACGAAATAGATGTCTGCGAATGAACTACTAAATGTGATTGTTGTTGTTTTTCTTTTTTGCGTGGTGTCCATTGAAACCATGTAACGCTGTTATTTTGCAATGACAAAGAATAGAACTTTAGCACTAGATAGACACCTCTCCATGTGAGCTAGCTAAGCGAATATTAATAGAAAATCTGTGGGATCTTAACATCTCTAAGATTTAGATAGTGACCAAGCGATATTTGATATTTGATACACCTTAAGCGTTAAGCTTAAGGATAGTCCTGTGGGTGAGAACATGATCAGAGCTCTGATGGTTTGAATTTGCATTCTTTTTTTTCTATTTTGATTGGAATAGGAGCATGGATGAATGGAATTTTTGCTCTAGACGTTCTGGTTGATTATTTCTGTTGCTATTTATCTCTGATGATGCGAAATACAAATGTTGAAGTGAAATCAGGGATTTGCTAAATCTGATGCAGGAATGAAGAGAAACATTAACCACTCTTGACATATGAGATAAAGTCGGAAGAGTCATTGGAATACTTTAAAGATAATGTTGTAAAAAATAATAATGTTTGCTCTGATATTATCTGGAAAAGGAAAAAGTTTTACAGTTCTTCTGTCAAAGTGAATACCACCACTATTATATAAAATTACCTTATCAATGATGAATGTAAGGTTGGATCTATTGATGGTGTCCAGATTTTCTGAGGGCTGAGATATGCGGACTAAGCGTATCGTGTATCGAAAGTGTAACATGTAGTAAAAGTTGCAGCATTATCAACATTTTTTGGTATTAGATTCCTTATTACATGATCTGTAACAAATAACAAAATTACATGCCTATATTATATTTCTCTTCGTTGTTTCAATTTTATTTATTTCAATGTGCCATCCAGTACCAAAAACATAGATGAAATTAGGCATAAAGCCGCCTTCGGAAATGCTAATCCACTTTTATTTTGTGAAACATGGACAAAGTTTGTTCACAGTGATAAAATGCGAATTGGCTAACTATCATAAGGGCGGGAATGTTGCCAACACTCTGCATTGCAAAGTTATACATCAACTAACCGACAATAATTGGGTAATACTGATATTCAACGGGTGGAACTTCAATTAGACTGTGCGATTACCGACGAAAGCTACCTTCTCTAAAAACAGTCTAACTGTATGCACTTTGTTGCTTTCTAGTGGCAATTGGAAGTCATTCATCCAGGGCAATCATAGGAGGAGGAGGAGGAAGACTTCAACATAGACGTGATTCTTAATCTGAACAATGCACTCGAAGACATGCTTAGTAAGTATTGGTTACCCCTAATTAATCACTCCCTTCCTTATCTTGACTTGGGATAACTGTTCTTGATTTTTTTATCAATTAAACTAAATATCTATGTGCAGCTATTTAAACTCTAAACAATGGACAATGAAATTATATTTGCCACCTTTGAACTAATAAATTATTATTATTATTATGAAAGCGAATTCAAGTAATTGGCAAATGTATTACAACTTTGCGAACATATAGCCTGACATCCTGACTAGAAATCTATCAGATGTCATCCTCCTCCAACCTAAAATCTCCTGTAATCACTTTGTTAACTATAGATTATGCAGGATTAGGGATAAACATAAACTCAGGAAAGTAGCACAGAGTACCTTTGAAAATAATATCAACTGGAAGAAAGTTAGTGTTGATCAAATTATACTGTCCTACTTGTTAAAGATACATTTATATGTTGAAAATGGATCAGCTTATATTTAAGAAAGAATAATTATAGGTGAACTCATGCAGAACAACCCATAGCAAACAGGAATTGGGAAAAGCAAAATTATCATTATTTTGACCAGAAAATGGCTATATCGCCAAGAAAGTCCCAGAAGGACATGCAGATACGTCAGTAGAATTAAGTTATCACATTACTACTTAAGAGTACCTAAGGCTTAAAGTCAGTGGTTCAGAAGAGAATAATGAACTAAATTTATTAATATATATTAATATATTGAAATATTCTGAAAACATAATTCTACAATAAGAAATAAAATTCAATTGAAAAAAAAAACTTACCAACTTTTTTCTTCTTCCGATGGATAAGAAATTCTGAAAATTGGAGTTTGTTAAACTAATTTATTGAATGGAATCACTAAACTTTTACCAACATTTAATAGATAATTAAGAAAATGCTCTAAGAACAGAACACAACATCACCGCGACTGCACCGTTAATTTTCTTTGTTCTTCAAATTTGTTGGAGCTTAACATTGAACTGTCAAATTATCGAAATAGATTCGAGTATCGATCTACAATTTACCCCCTTTAGCAAACTCTGGAATCATTGAATAAATATGTCTGGAATGCATAATACGTCATAATTAAGTCTGTCCGGTAACTTTAGAATAAGATTCTTTGCGTAGACATCAATTACAAAACTTTTATGCTGTACAGGATAAAGCACAAGAAAAGTTACCGGACATTGCCACGGTACAGAGAATACAAGAACCTCCGTCCGTACTAACCACGTTCCACCATTTTGTCTGAAGATATTTTTGGTGACGTCACTTAGCCCCATAACTCTAATGTACTCTATTATCCTATATGAAAGTAAGAAAATCTCTGATATATTAATAAATTTGACAATAAATTACTAATAATGTCTGTAAAATTAAAGTTTTGAATAATTTAGCTTTTTTTTTTTATAAATTTTTACCACAATTAATTTCAATAACGTACTTTCAAGTTCAAATGAAAATGTAATCTTTTCATGCTTTTTTTCGATTTACTACATTTAAATTAGTTTTCATTGCTATATAATAAAATTCAATACGAATAGTCAAACCGTACCCATGGGAGATGTTTTCGCTTACCAGGATACTAACTAGTTATCATTTGCACGTAAATAGGTATGAAAACCCACATTTAATTAAAATTTACAGGTATGAAAATGTCATTCAAATTATTTTAAAACATAAATTTTATACTGGACGAACCTCAAGACTCAAAACTGGTTACCTTATATGGAAAATTCTCAAGCGTTACGAAAATATAGGAAAGGAAGAAAGGAGCTTATTGGTTGCAGTTACGCTGGAGTGTGTATGATAAATAAGCCCATCTGAATGGAACAGCAGGGTGCGGTGGCACAGTAACAATTAATATTTTGTTTAAAACAAATATTCGAAATTAATAATATTATTCATTTGTAGTCAAGCAACAACAGCAAATGTAGACGATGAAAATAGTCAGGCGGAAGGAACAGTAGAAGGTGCTGTTGGATATTCCCGACCGACTTTAGAAAATAACTTACATCAACAGCAGAATAATACAACTAACAATCCTCACTATGAAAATATACATATATGAATCTATCGAGCAATATGCTGCTGCTGCTGCTGCTGCTACTGCTAATGATGTAACTCCTGCTGCTGCTGGTATTGCTGCTGCCCCTGCTGAAAAGTCAGTACACAACAAGGGCAATGTATTAATAGAACATATTCTATAATGCTCTATTTACTGCTGTAATAGTCAAGATTTCAAGCTTTATTTGTGAGGCAGCCAAATCTGAAGAGCTAACTAGCTCGGTTAAACATCTTCTTCAAGATAAATATTTTTATTTCCATTAAGTACTCCCCACATCCTTTTTAAATAAAAAAAAAACAATAAATAAAGTTAATACTGGAAAATAATGTTAAATTGGGGGCGCCATACTTCTAGGCACTCCTAAAAAGTTGTGCCAATAATTCCGGTTCCGTAAGATCCATTTTATACTTTTGAACAATATCTTGGACTTTTAGACGACGTCTTACATGAGGAGGTTGGTATCTACAAAAGTAAAACAAAACAATTTTTTAAGTTTCTTAAACAAAATTTAAAGCCCTTCAAAACTAAACTTACGAATCATTATCCAAACGTCGTCTTTTGCACATATTATAGGCAGTTTGTCGAACTAAATTACCAACAACTCGTCTACTTAAAACCATACCATCAACAAGTGGAGTTGCAAAGCTCATCCGTCCAGCCGGACCCTGTAGTTTGACTCGCAATAGTCCAGACTGAAGGGAATGTAAAAATATCACATGACATTCACTAGCACGAGGAATATGTCCTGTGTGGGATTCTTCGCCGGTACGAGTGTAGGGAAGCAGCGCATCTGTAAAGTAGTTTTGAAGCTATTAAAATATAACCAATCACATCAAACTCAATAAATTTACCAATGGGAAATGTTAAATGATCTTCATAGCTTTCAAGCCAAACAAGAAATATTTTTGCTGTAGATTGAGCTAAAAGAGATGGTTTCACTGCCCCTGTACGCCGTCTTGCCGGCGGTACAGGATCTTTAGATTTATCCAACTCCAACGAAAGTGTTCTTGGCTTTTGTCCCAAAGGGGCTCTTGTTAGAGCTTCTGAATTTTGTGAGACATCCCCTACGCTTTTATCATACCAACTTCCAGAACTAGATCTAATACTATCACCAGAAGAATTTGAAGAATTAAGAGATAAACAACTTCCATCGGTATTCTCTTCTCTCCCGTTCCATTCAGTCGGTACTACAAATGCTATTTCAGCACCAACATCTGCCCAGTAAAGAACACGATTTTCACCATTGAATTTCATTTCATGTTGCTTTAATAAACCACTGCTCGTAGGCTTCTGAGAAGATGTTTTCAGTATCCAACTTGTTGATAGAAATCCAGTCCAGCCAGAATGATCTTCAATATCAACAGGCCATCCTAAAGTAGGCAACATATTCCAAAAATGAGGATTCAATGTCCTTATGTTGTCTTCATTCATGTTGTCTATGATTTGCTGATGTGTCGTTTGGCCAACTTTAACGTAGAATATGTGAACAGTGTCATGAGTTCTTGGACTAAGTTTATCTAGAACTCCCAAATCATTTGGAAAATTTGTTTTCTTTGTATCCAGCACAGTAAGATGGGGCGGTGTGGCGGGGGCATCTGTTGAATTTTTATCTTCTTTATCATTTATCGATAAGAATCCAAAGTGTGATAAAAATAATCGAGCAGCTTGGAATTCATGACAAACTGGTGGTGGAACAGCTTCTTGTGCATGACTTAAACTATCTACGGAATTATCTGTTTCAGCCCAGGCTAATTTTTCATGGATTGTCTGATTTTCTACCATTTTTTCCAGGCGCTTTATAATATCATTTCCGTACTGATCTCGAATACTGTCCAGCGTTGGTATAGAATAGTCAGCTACACAAGGTGTAACTTTATCCACTCCATCTGGGAAGAATTTATGATCGAATTCTATACGTTGTGGCATATCATTCATTGGAACTGGACGGCCAGGATTTGGAGCATGATATTTAGTGCCAGATTTACTGCGAGGTAGATGACGAAGTTGCATTGTCCATGCATGCCGGCCGAATGGACCTCTAATAAGCACTGAAAATAAATGGAAGAAGATATTAAAAATAAAAAGAGCGTGAGATATTTTGATACAATCTACTGAGGTCCTTGATTCTGATATCATGTGTCAATAAAACCGGGTCGTAAGTAAGATTCAAAGATGGAATGCCAAGACAAGAAAATAGAGGTCTAGAATTGGAACGGAGCAATGAAGAGAAAAGCACTATTTATAGGAATAGCTGATGATTTCTTTTAGATTTTAATACTAATGATATTAAAGAAGGAGTTCCACCAAATTTTTAGTACTGGTAGGAAATTGTTTTAAAAGCAACACATCCGAAAATCAATAATTGTGCCGAGCGAAAAGAGCGCAAAAAATTCAAAGAAGTTCTTCTTTAAAGTTAGGAGCGTCTTTTGTTACCAAATTGCAGTCGTTCAATCACTAGCACAGTCTAGTGTATCCATATAAAACAACACAAGAAATTAAATCATTCATACATACTCACACGTAATTGTCGGCTGTGGATCTTGATCGTTCCCAAGCGGTTCTTCCAATAGAGCTAAAATAGTCGAATTTTCCGTAACAAAATATTTAAATTTCTGAATTGCTTGATCTGTTGTTATCGTACTGCCACTATCAGAAGCTGGAGTTGAATTGCAATGTTTTATTAATGCAACTTCATCGAGAAGTGACGAAACCGATTCAGGACCACATTCACTTGGAAAATATCCGACTTGCTCCAGAATATTTGTTAAAAGATTTTCAGCAGCGTCTCTAACACGCATCGAAGCTGGTTTCAATTCTTTTTCATCTTTATGTTTTGGTGGATCTCCAATTTTTCCAACACTTTTCGATCCAGAAATGCCCAATTCAACAACTTCAAGAACAGTAGCTAAACAATCTTTATCCTGTAGCAGATATGGATGCTGCATTAACCATGCTGATGTACATTGAAATGCTGCTACAATAGTACTATGAAGATCTTTACTGTGTGCTGGTGGTGGACGAGAACACTGATAGCATATATAGTCACATATCCATTTCACGGCACGTTTACATTCTAAAGCGTCTGTGGAAAGTATCGTTAAAGATGAGAACTCAAATTGAACCAAATTTTCTAGAAAAAAGTTTTATTGAAGCGAAGGTTAGTAAGTGTGCAATTACCAGTCAGTTTCCTTGCTGCATTCGTGATAATAATCATAGGTTTTAGTTAAAATGATACAAAAGCCATGTTATTTACCTGAGTCCCGAATATGTAACCTTGCAAGTCCCGAGAGTAGTTCCAGTGCCGCAAGGGAAACATTTAAATCTGTTTTCCAGGATGATATTAGACGATGACAAACCAAATATGTTGCACGCACGAAAAGAGCGTGTGCATTATCTATTTATGAAACATTTAGACCATTATTACTGGTTAGGAATTGTAAACAAAAATAATATATATAAATTATCATAAAATCCCAAAGCATGATATTTACAAACACAAACAAATAATGTGTATGCGCGTACATAGCTACGAGTATATAAAAATAAAAAAATAAACAAAAATCATACAAAAAAATAAATTACCAATTGAAGCTACTTCAAAATCATGTAATAAATCTGCAGGAAAATCATCGGAAATTGTAAGACTTGGATAATCATGAGTGTTGCTATTACGTCCAGTTCCAATCGTACTGCTAGCTGCTGTAGCACCGCCCAAGGTCGCAGTACTTTGACCTCCCAAACTTGAATTACTTGCACTAGTTATAGAGCAAGATGCAGATTTGTCTGAGCAAGCTTTTTACAGGTGGTGATCAAGCGACAATAGTTTTGTGAAGCAACATTTTTGTTTGTTTTGAATTTGATTTCGTAGGATTATAACAAGGACGAGAACAAAATATTTATGAAAAGAAGATAAAAACAAACAAAAAATGAATAAAATGATAAAATGTTTTTGGAAAATAGCATAACAAAAATTTTTATGTGATATAAGTGATGGTTTCGGTGTTTTGTAGATAGTTAGAAATTTAATTTGATTCACGAATAACGCCCACGACTTAATATGTTGCGAATAGAGCAAAGTTTAGAATGGGTACTGGTTAATTTGTGATTCTCTGCATGATAGCAGACTCCGCCTGACTTCAAGGCATAAAGAGAAATTAAAAAATGGAAATCATAACCGTAAACTTATACACACTTTTCGAATAAGATACCAAAAATCACAGAAACCATCACTTCTTAAAAAAAAAACATAAATACTAATTTAAAACAATATATACATAAAGCTAACAAAATGAAAGCAAAATGTATCTACAAAGATATAACAAAAATCAAACCTGAACTTAGAAGATTTACATCACTAGGCGGTGGAGATGTTTGAATAGTTTCATGTCCTAAATCAGTCTCTTCAAAAGTGACAGCATCTTGAACAGTTAAAAGTAATCCTCCCAGAAGCATATGCGTATTCTGGGCATCGCTTTCTACTTGCAAAGCATTCATTAAAATATTAATAAGTCTCGGTTTAAGTTGAATAAAAGTAGTCATCCTAAAAACAAACACCACAAAATTAAAATCTAAATATACCAAAAATTATTTCAAAAACATTCACTCACCTATCAATAGTAGAACTATTATTTAAATCTCGAATCGGTAGAGTTTGAAAATGTAATGGTAAAGCCAATATTGATAGGAGAATATTAATAGAAGCTCGTCTTAATTCAGTTTTATTAAATAGAATCGCTTGTGTACGTATTTTTAAATCTTTTTCTGGAAGTACAAGTTCTAGAGCTGCAATAAAACCAGGCAAAAGAACTTGAATTCCATCCATATCTAAACGAAAGATATCAGATGAATTATATAAAATACTGGCAAGTGTTTCATCGCATTCTTTTGTATCTGTAACTTTTAAACATTGCTGTAGGGCCATATAAAATCGTGCCAAATACACTGGAATAATTTCTTCACCGGTTTTCTTAGCACAAAATATTCTACAGAGCGTTCCAATTGCCTCAGCTCGACCTGATTCATATTTATCTATAGTTAATCCTGACGGAAGATTTGAATTATCCGTCAGCGAATTCGGTTGCGACAAAGAAATACTTCCTTTTCTATTTTCCATTATCATCGATGATGGACGCCGGCTTGCTTCTGTTGCTTGTTCTAAAATTAAAAAATGGAGGACATCTAGAAAATTTGACAAAACATAGATTCTTACTTTTAGTAGTTTGAAGCCAAGCATCACCTCCAATATGCGCCGCTTCAAATAGCCATTCTCCAAAAAGATGTAAAATACTGTTGCATTTCGGACGGGCACAAGCTAATGGTGATGTTCTCTGTTCATGTCCAAGTGAAGGTAATGCTAAAAAAAATATTTATTTAAACAATAATTCAATAATAATTGAAAATTATCTAATAATAGTTATTAGTATAAAAAGCAAAATGTCATACAACTTAAACTACTCGATGATGGTGGACCTGAATTAGGCGTAGATGGTTGCTGATGAACTGTTGATCTTGAACTTGTCAATCCAATTAGTGCAGCTTTACTGAGACCTGTATAAAATATAAATAAGTAAGCACAACAAAATTTTAAATTCAGTATTAACAGTGGTGCGCGAAAACAAAAATATATTAAGAGATACAAGATAAATACATGTAAGAGATTAGCAAAATAAAACACATTGCCCCGCATCGTCATTATGATAAGAGAGCTCTGGCCTTTAAGTAATTATTCAAGCATTATCTACAAAGATATTGAAAATTTACAACCTAATGGTTTTTGGGTTAGTTATAGTTAGAACTAGTTACAACAAAGAAGTCTTGTGGCTTTGTGTTTTTTTTACGTGTATTTTTGTGTCACATCGTTTTATTTTCTAATGCAATCTTAATGACGGTTCTTAAAACTTGTTAATTTACCTAAGTTACTTGTTCAAAAATCAATGTGGAACACAAAACAAAAGGCAATACGCAAATAATATTTAATAATTTTATTATTCTACTTAATGTCTACAATATTCATGCTTTTGTGTTTTTAGTGATATTTAGCGTGTACTATATTCATATACACACACACAAAAGCCACTCTAGACTGTTGTGCAAAGGTAAACCGTAATTCGTGAAAATCTCTCATCAGGACCTACTGTAGCTCCAAGCTGTAAGTCGAAGGATGTTTGTTATCCTAATGCTGGATTTATATTACTTGAACATAGCTGAACAAGAGATTGAAAATTTCCTCTTGAAATACTTTAGATCGATGATAGAACAGAAAACATCCAAACAAAGTTTAATTTAAGGAAATCCCAATGACTTACTGAAAATCACAGGCTTTTAGTTTTATTGAACTTTCTCAGCATGTGCGAGCAATTTAAATCTAGCGTAAACAAGCTTACAGTAATGTGCCGCAATTCTTGTAACCCTACAATTAGTTAACTGAAATACTACATAGCTTAGTTGAAAATGCCTATAATAAAATGTCTAGAAAAAATGGGATACTTACCCACTACATGTATATGTGAATATCACTAGGGTTCTACAAGCAACACGAATCGTGGCAATTGAGAACTAGGTTTGATGTTATAATAATTTACGAGTGATATTTTACTGTTCAGAGTCCTAATTAGAATGTAAATCCAATTACAGAAATTTGTCAAGAAATAGATGTTTCTCCATCTCCCCCTTGTCTCACAATGAATTAATAAATGAATGAACAAGTCGAATTATTGAAAAAGTTGTGATCATACTCGCAGCAGTATAAAATATAAAAGCAGAGAGGAGTGAGTTGTCCAAATTTCTCGAAATGACTACACGCTTTTCAGAAATCTACACTTGACCATTCCGAGTTAACTTCAATTCAGTTGATGTGAGCATACATTTAGCATAAACAATGACTAAAACTCGCTTGTGCCATATTTATCTCAGATTAAGAACTAGTTCATCACACAATGAATTTTTTGTACTGCTTCATTACATATTTAACTATTTCAATTAAGTCTTAATTTGGCCATAGATGAATGAAGGATGGTGGAAACTTTTCGGAAAATTTTTAAGTCTGTGGCTAATTTTCCCTTTACTACAGCATCTTGATCTTTGTTCAGGAAATACGCTGAAAGACTTTTGCATTATTCATTCATAAAGCTGCCCAAGCCAACTGCCCTTTCAAAATGTTATACATCATCACCTAAAGATTTTCTATAATTGGATTCGATTGGTTTAAAGAAATTAATTTTTATATGATGTTCATGTCGAGATGGCTCAATGATTAGCAAAACGAAGTAAATTAATACGACTAGTATATATCGAAGAGACTAAATCTCGATCTATACAAGTCTCTACTAAACGGTCTACCTATCTATTCAATCGCAGAATAGCTAGTAATCCTGTGAAGAAAAGAATAAACTTCTGGCGGTCATAAGGCATACAATTTAAGCTAGTTTTCATCTCATAAAAAGTTAAAAATTTCTAAACATAAATGGAAATTGAGTCTTAAACTCGTTTAATGATTTTGTTAATAAAACATAGCATTAGACGCCTACCAATAATACAAAATAAACTCTAAAGATAAAAAAAAAATACTATCTTCCCATATTTCTTTTAAAACGCACATTTAAAAACCAAAACAATTGAACGGGGTTTTAGTAGATAAGCACGCATGCAAAGCAAAAATACTAAAGATCACAGAAATTCTGGTATTCTTTTTAACAAAGAGTTAAGTAAAAAAATTGTTTATCAAAATCACACCCTTTTGCTGTGAAGTTGATGGTGCCACACTAAAACTTTTAGCAAGTCGTCGCTGAAGCGGAGGCGTTGGCGAATGCGGAACATGATCTGAAGTACCTCCAACAGCTGTTGATGTTAGAGGTGTTCCGCTAGCTGATACCGAATTTCCTGGAGCTCCTGAAGTTTGATAAGTACCGCCGCCACCAGAACCACCACCAACAAAATTCTCTCTAATATTGCTACCACTAGATCCTACATAATTACTGAACGAATCACTAGTCGTACGCATTTCTACTGATTGTAGTGAGTCATCGATGTTTTGTGGTGCATGATAAATACCTAAATTTTTAATGCCATACTAGAAAATCTTCACTATAGATATAGATAAAAACTAAATCTAGATTATGTATGGAAATGTAAGTATGAGAAATTTGATAGAAGTTTTGTAAGAGCTTGAGAATTTCAAAACTATGCAATACTTACCTAAAAATGCATCAACTTGGCTGGAGATTCCTTTGAGGGCTTTCAAAAATATTTGAGGTAAAAGGAGTAGACATGGATGTTGATAAGCTTCCGAGCCATCTTCTTTAGTTATAGCCCACTGCATGAAATGCGGTGTTTTACTAATAAGTTGAGGTGAGCATAGAGCATTTGGACTACCTATGGTCCGCAAGAATCTGTACCAAGTTTGTGCAATACAATCATTAGTCATTCCAGCTGGTATGAGTTGAGCATCTTCATCTACTGTAAAATTTGATCATGTCTTAAATTTAGTTCGTAACAAATAATTTATGAATAGTATTTACAAATTTTTAGCTCAGGAAAAGCTGATCCATAAGTAAAATCAAGTAATCGGGCAGTTAATGCCAAATTAACTCTATTCCACTGTTCGATTAGTGCAATCCGATGACGCCACATTGCACAAGACTCCTGTAGTGTTTTCCATAGTGATGGGGAAGGAAAACAACGGACACATGCGAGTAGCCAAACTTCGAATAGAACACTTAATACTCGCTCGCACAATTGATCCCCAACATCATCTTTTACTGTCGGTGGCGCTAATAGAATTTCATTAATCGCCAAAAGGAATAATAGTAGAGCTTCCCATGTATCTCGATCCATATTTTGAGATATTTGAGATGTCTGTTGGAGTGTTCTTAGCACTCGATGACAGAGAACAGCCTGCCGATTAATAGTATCTGCACCTGTAAACATAAAATAATGGATTACAATCAAGTGAACCAAGTCACTTTTCTTTCTTAGAACTCATTAGTAACTGAAGACCTTACCAAGCTCCTCATGATATAAGAATGGTAAGACTTGTAGTGAAATGAGAATCTAAGTAAAAATGATAGTGTAAACGGAGCTAAACATAACTTACTTTCTCCTTGTCTAGGTACAAAAAGATTATGAAAATGATTTATCATTTTCCTGGCATATAAGTTGGGATCTTCACAAATAGGTTTTGGAACACTTATTCTGGGATTTGGATGTAAAGCTGTTATCCATTCACAATAAACGTTAACACAATCTTTAATGGTCTCATGCTCTTGCAAGGGAAGAGACAATCCAAAACAGATGACATCCATACACCACAAAACCTACATATATGTAAATATTTAGCCAAATATGAATATTTAATCATGAACTAACCTAGTTACCTCTTCATCTTTGACTAGATGACTCGGTTCAGCATTTTGTGTTATGCCTAAATTTGATGACAATTGTTTTACAACTGATACAGCAACCTCACGTCCAGCAGATGCTGGAAACTTGTTCAGAACGCTTTGTGATTGAGCTCCACAACTATTTGCTGCTATTGTTGTGGATAAGGATACCCATTCAGAATACATTTTTAATTGAACTTTTTTTTTATTCAACTTTTGATATTTGCATTTTTCTCATTAGATTTAGACCACAAAGCAAATTTCTTTGCAACAAAACTACACGTCAACAACGTGGAATTAGGACAAAATTTTAAAACATTGATTGCACAGAAACCTTTCGCAAACACAAATATTTTATAAAAAACTAGATTTAAACGTAAAATGATCTATTTACTGCTGGAAAACTGATAAATGCTAGTTAGAAAAATTCTCCAATTGAATGAATTGTCAAATTGTTATTTGACAACTAAGAATTACGAAAAAATAATTTGCAGTGTAATGAATGTTTGATGGTCGGCATCAAAACGTAATTCGATGATTTGCTTTTGACTTGAACTGGAAAAAAATCCAGCTTTTACTTTTTTCTTTCACAAATTCTGAGAAATGGTAAGGCCGGAGGGATGCAGTGAGATATATTTTTATTTTTGCATAATTTTTTTCTACTCTCAGTTTTTAAGTAAGCTGATAAGACAGATAACGGACGTTTGCCGGTTTTAGGTAAATGTAAACATTTGTTCTAACATAAATTATCATGCAATTAGCTGCCGGTGATTTATTTGCTGATTCATATTTATTAGAATTTTATAAATTCCATGCCTTTTATCTGTTTATTTTCTTTATCTCAGACTGCTTTCCATCTGCCACCATTTGGTAAACAGCATGCGCTGTGGTGATAAGTGATTTTTGCATTATGAAACACGTCACTCATTCTTAAACGGTTTCTTGCTTATGAAGGACACTCATAACTAAACCTGTAGCACTAGGCGCCCCCAAACCTCTAGTCTTTTATGAATCAATTGATATCCACAATAGATCTAAGGGGAACTTAGAGATGTTTTCGAGCAGATGATTCTGGGCTATGGTGGAGTCTCTACATGATGATTATCGGCAAAGCATGAATGCTAAACTATATGAGTTTTTCAAGCTTTTCCTAACATTATTCACTGCGTTCAATTTAGCATGGGTGGGACATAGTTAAAAATTTAATTTGTGCAAGATTCTCAAAAGCCTTACTCACTATTTACTAGCTACCATAATATGTACAGTGATAATGTACAAGATCTTCGTATATCTAATTAAGGGTCAATCTCGTCAACATTTCTAACCTAGTTATCCCGTTTAAATATACCTGTTTAAAAATCTCAGATTGGTATCTGTGTAATGATCTAACTCTGTACCCAAACTTGACTAGATATACTCACGAAGACTACATCAGCAAACTTTAACATAATAAGGTACTCATGACGACAAACTTTTGAGACGCCGTCACTATTCATCATAACCAAGCCATATCGATCAGGAGTTAAATTTTATAACCCACTCTATTCTTAGGTCAAAAGCTTCGATATAGTATTCATGTCGTACAGCTCTCCCTAACATAAATTTCAATTTCTGACTATGAGCCTGACAACAATACATTTTTCTGCTTCTAGTTTAAACAGAGTGCAATAAACTGTATATCAATGTGGACGACTCAGCTTAGCTTAAATAAATATCAAATATGCAAATAATGTTTCTATACCAAATCCAGATTGTTACTCTCGAATTTTGCTGTAAACTAATTTTTTCTTTTCAAATTTTGTCAAGTATCAAGTGATCTTCAATATAATTAAGAAAAATGGCAATTAAAAACCAAATCTCAGAGATAATCATCTTTCTTTCATTTTATTTGTTGAACCATTATACGTACACACATTGAATATATAATTAGATCTAGAGAATTCTATATAACTAGGAATTAATTAAATAAAAAAAACAAAATACAAGAACTCAGCTCCCAACAAATCACCGTAAGGATCCTAATCCTCTTTCTTATCTTCTTCTGATTTTTCTACAACTGGACTTGCAGTTGTATCGGTACCATTAACTGTTGCCACCTTAAGTTTAGCTTCACGTTCCATTTCACCAGAGAAACCAAACTCATTAACACGTTTATGATCGACTTTATAAATCCATCGTTGATATAAGAAAATAAAGAAGACTATATCGTCACGGAAGCAACCGATCCTATACATTGTAGGCATTTTAATGACAAACGCAAATATATCATCGATGAATGTATTTAAAAATTTATATGTCATCATACGCCATGGAAGATGTGCAACAGATTTTAGTTTATAGTTAATAAATAACTGTGGTGTCATCATGATGAAGCCAAATGTTAAAAGGTAACCGTAAAGCATATTCAAAATAAACGAATACCATCCTTTGTGCTCATTATAGACAAGTGAATAAACAGAATATCCAACAAGTAGTGGAAAGCATAACCATCCAAGATATTTAAAAGCTAAATTATCATATACCCTTGTAGATGAATCAACATATGAGCCTTTATCATTTAAATCGACATGCGGAATAATGCCGAGAATTTTGCGCGACCAATCCAATTTGATATCGACAACTTTTGGTATTTTCCACATTTCAATTCCAAGTCCTATAAAGCAAGATACACGAATCATAAAGTTCGTTTCATTATCCAATACGTACAAGAGTACAATTACTGATTGGAATACACCAAAGAATACTGATCGAACTGATAGTCCCTCCAGGGACTTACGATTATTCCAAAATTGGATATCATTTTTGAATGCAAGAAGTTCAAAAACGGAATGCAATATCGAGATGAGAATAGTTATTCCCAGTAAATAAGGGTTTGTTTCCAATAGAGTCTCCTTTAATGAATCTTGATCTTCGTCTGTTTCTTCATTGCCTCCTGATGACATTAAATCACCGAAAATGTTACTTGTCCATTTCTGTTTCATACCTTGTGCTGCATATAGTTGCCATTTGAACATACTTAAAGGTTGAAAAGTAAGATATAAATCCAGATCAGGAGTTGTCTCATTAATTGGTTGATATTCACGTAGCATATTCCAGTAATCGTTAAGGAAGACTATAGGTAAATAGGTACGACCACTATCAACAAATTGAACGTACTCATCTAACGGTTGCGGTATTGAACCTTGTACCCAATTTGTTTGATCTACTACAAGATTTATAGTCAAATTCGGATGCCAATGTGAGATGATTATATCCTTTTGCAAATCACTTTTAGGATCAGCGATAATCTTTTCATTGCCACTCATCAGTAGATTATAATTGCGATTGACTCGAATTTTTTTGTATTTATTCAACTGTCTTCTAGCATATCCTATGTATTTGCCAGCATATTGTCCACCGGCATCAGAATCAGGACTTTGCCCTGTACGTGTAACAAATGTATGAAGATAAATAGATCCGTTATGCATCAATTGTTGAGTAGCTTTTATTTTCATACCATGGCTATATGTACCATCAGCATTCGCACCACCGCTCCAATCTCCATAAGTTAAACCTTCGTGAAACCACACGAGGCTATTAGGTTGCTTAAAGTCAACGTAATCAAAATTATCAGACAAATACACGTGCAAATCGAAAAGTGTTCCATTCTCGAAGTAATTCCAGGCCGGTAATTTAGCATTCTGACCCTGAGCGCTTAATTGTGCTTTTTGTGCTTCCTCTGGAGTTGGTGTCGATGATGGTCGTCTAATAAATGACGATATAAAATAAATAATAATTGCTCGAATGATTAATGATTTTGTCACAGCAAAAAATGATTCTGTTCTACTAGGCTGCCGTGCTTGTTGCTCATTTTGCTGTTGTTCCTCTGGATTTTCATTCGATTGTGCTATTTCTTCTGTCTAAATTTATTCAAATTAACATATTATTAAAAAATTACACTCAAAAATATTTTACATTTTCTTGATTGGTGCTTGGAATAAGACTGGATTGTTCCTCTTCTTCTGTCATCTTTCTTCTTTTTTTTTTGCAAAACTTGCAAAACTTCTTGGTGTTTTTTTGAATTAAAGACTAACTTATTCGAGCATGAAAATGTCGTCCGAAAATATCACAGGTAATTAAACACGATTATTACTTAATTATTTGCAAAATTCCAAGTTCAAAAATCTACTAAGATAAACTCTTATGACCGCAACCACTTTTTGATCATTCCTTTTTCTTTTTAAGAATAGAAGACACATTAATTAAATGTCAATTTTCAATCACATGTTCATCCTGCATGAAGTTGGCAGCAGTCGTTGTAAAAAAGAAAATTTCCCACATGACGGAAAATAATAAGGTCAAGCCCACATACTGCAGTATACTTCATTTTTCGTGGATGATAAATGAATGTATAATTTTGACATTTTTATTTATTTCTATGAAAATTTTCATTTGTTATCAAAATATCATTGACCTGTATAACATAGACCACTGACACCACTGAAATTGCTTATATTATCATGGGATCACGTTTTCTATAGTCGTCTCTTTTTGCTTTAACGACTAGATTTCACTGGATTCTATACGAAATCCACCATAGTTTAGTTTCAGCTCAGTGGATTTTCCAAATGAATATATAGAATAAAAAATAAAGCGCAATATAACATTTGTAATCCTTTCTCTGTCCCCCAAAGTAAAGTTTTTGCACCAGCGCTAAAATTTGTATAGAAATAAGACATTTTCCTGGGATTCCCCGATACTAGGCTTAAAATTTATTAATTGGTGTAGGAATTTAAAATATTTAAAGCGCTACTGTAAACGGATGATTAAGCTATTTATGTTTTCTGTTATGGCATCTCTAATGGGAAATATCGGCTAAATGACATTAATCGCCATTTTGGTCTTTTCCTTTCAGCCAAGCATTTTATCACACGTTGTCAGTTTAAGGTAAGTTTTCTTATAAGTTTTTGTTAAAATTTCGCTAAAATTTATCTAATATACTAAGAAATTAAAAAGTATGAATTCTAAAGTTTACTTAGAATGAAATTATATCGTTTCTCTAGAATTATTATCATTACAAGATTTATGAAAGTTGGGGCTTAACCTCAACTTTTCATAAATTGTATTTTACTGAGAAAAGATTAGTATGTGAACACGTTTTTTCTTTGTTTTCTATTTCAGGAAATTGATACAAAAATGCAGATCTTCGTTAAAACCTTAACTGGTAAGACCATCACATTAGAGGTCGAACCATCTGATACAATAGAAAATGTTAAGGCAAAAATTCAAGACAAGGAAGGAATTCCCCCAGATCAGCAACGTTTAATTTTCGCTGGAAAACAATTGGAAGATGGTAGAACATTGTCAGATTATAATATCCAAAAGGAATCAACACTTCACTTGGTGCTTCGTCTGCGCGGTGGTATTATTGAACCATCTCTTCGTATTTTGGCCCAAAAGTACAATTGCGACAAAATGATTTGCCGTAAGTGCTACGCTAGACTTCATCCTAGGGCTACTAATTGCCGCAAAAAGAAGTGTGGACATACAAATAATCTCCGCCCAAAAAAGAAGTTGAAGTAAACTGTGGCGTTGGTTTATAAATATATATTTTTTTTCGATCCTGGTCTCATACCATCGTTCCACAATGTTTTGCAGAGTGCAAATAGTATTGTAAAAAATCGTCAAATTTTTCAATAAAAAGTTTTATTTCTTTGAACCAGGAATTTGTGTTTTTTGTCGGGCGTTTTCGTTTGTTGAGAAAAAATCAAAAACCTTACAGGAATGGATGGAAATAAGGTGAATTACTTGTAGTACTTTTTTCTTATTTTTTGTGTATTGTAAGGGCCGTATTCACCAAACCATTTAATTTCATTTCTGTTTTAGTACTCTTGTAAGAGGGTTAGAGCACACTCAAAATTAAATTAAAATTTAATTTGGGTTATTTTATGTTATAATAACGCATATATAACTTTAATTTAAATTTAAGTGAGCCCCAACCCTCTAACGGGAGTATTAAAAAGGAAATTAAATTAAATTTCAATTAAAGAGCTTGGTGAATACGGCGCTAAGTCCGCTAGTTTTTCAGAGGTAATCAATATTTTCTGGAAGAATAATTGAAATTTTTGTCTGTTGTAAGGAGGAGTTCAAGTAACCTTAAATCCGTTACACTTTTTAAAATAAAAATCAGTTAAAATGGGCGAACAAAATGGAAACTGGAAAAATACTTCTTATGGACTGCATTTCAAAGTTGAAATGTAGGTGGCAGCAGCTTAGAATGAAGCTTTAAAGGATATTTATGACGCCATTTCCAGTTTCCAATTAGGTACGCCACTTACTGTTGATTAGGTCGTCGAGATCATTAGAGTTCAGGTGAAAATTATTAATTTTCGTGAAATAGGGTCGCGTTTAGGGAAATTTTGTTTTCTATTTGTTTGTGTGTGTATTGTGATTTGTGTTGGGTGATCAGTTGCAGAAGTGTAATTATTACAGGTGCTAAAATATTATAAATGTATCCGTAGTACTCGCAGGGTATGAAGAAAAAAGGACGTAAAGGTAAAGGATTTCTTATATCGTGGTATGCAGGCATGCTAGTACAATTTTTATTTTCTCGTTTTCGTTTTTTGTAGTGATTTACATATACCTATCTAGATCAAGAAACTAGTTTCTATATTCCTGTATATTGTGAAGTCTTTTTGGAAAAGGACTTATAAAATCTTTAAGAAATTTTCACATTACAAAAAAAACCGATAAACTATTCCCATTTAAAGCAAGATTTTTGCTATAATGATTAATAAAATCAAGGGCAACAGGGTAAACTAAGAAAATAATATATTTATCTCAGATTTTTAAGAAAAACTGGAACGTTTTGGGGCGAAAAGATTTTCGGTCTTAACTTAACCTCATTTTTGGACTTCACAAAATTTGCCGGGAAAAAAAAAATTAAATGTCACTGGTATTTATCCGGAGAAAAGTTTTCAAGCATTGAATAAATAAATAATAATAGTTATTTATTCAATGGTCAAAAGCGAATTTTCGGTGTAGAACCTTTCCATGTTCGATGTTCAAATGCCTTTACAGCTTGTTGATAAATTATTACAGGCCTAAAATGTAATCACAAATGTTAGCCAATCAGACAGCCTAAATGGATTTTCATAAACTGAAAATTGCTAAAAATATACAGAATATCGGTATATTTAGTAGGTACGGTTATATCGGAGCTATTCATTTCAGGTAACCGTTACATTCTCTAAATAAATCTCCTTAGTATCTTATTGGCGGTTTTATACACCATAGGAAATGTTTTATTTTTGCTTTAGGACTATGAAACACTTCCTCGATCTTATTACTCCGAAAATTTTCTAATTGGAATCGGGTTTAAAGAGTGCAGTTGATTTTCAGATGACACTGTAGTTTGAGGAGGAATTTTCCTCTTAATTAAGGTGGCTTTTCAAGTATAATTTGTGTGCCTATCTATTAAGTTTATGAAAATGATTCTTCATCTTACATATCTTCTCAATGTGCATCTCAATCCAATTTCCCTTTTCGCCACAAGACTGGTCTTCTATCCTCTCAGTCATATTTAAGATGTTCGACTTTATTATTTTAAGGTCAGATCGTGTAAGCAACATGTTCTCAACTTATCAGTCCCACTATCGCCGAAACCACTCCAGCTCCACGGATCTCGTTAATTTCCAATTACTGGGGTGTAGTTCTGGATATATCGACTATTATTAGCTCGAATAGCTTTAGCTAAATTATGTGGTTGTTTGTCTGATTATATGTCCAAATCGTTATTATCAGCATACCACACACTACTCTGGTCTCACTTGAGAGCACACACTACTTTGACTAGAGCCGGCTAGTACCCAAGATTGGAACAGTAAATTTTGTCAGGTAAGCCAACATTTTTAGGGATATAATCTTTCTCATTTAACAGTTCTTATTTGCCTTCTTGCCGGATTTCAAACTTACATGGCGTTTTCAGGATAATAACACTTGCTCAAGGGTCTAATATAGTCAATATACAGTATCTCAACACCTTCAGTAACTTGTTTGAGTCAAATTGCTTAAAGTTCTTATAATCCAACATATGATTTGTTATTGTTATGAATCTTTTACGTTGACAAATAATGTCGAGCGTGTACTCAACGCATTTATTGTGATATGATTTAGAGGGTTGGAGGTCACATCGTCTCACTCTTCGAGATCTATTCATTGGATTTTCCCCACGAGCTTATGGTGCAACATTTTATCTATGAAGCCAGATTGACTGTTTTGCCGCAGTAGGTATATTGTTAAGAGATTCGCAAGGAGTCGTCATTATAGCAGACTTAGGCCAATTTTGTCAAGGAAACAGACATAATTTGTAGCAAAGAAACGTATATGATGAACAAGAGGCCTTACTATGTAACTCATTACCGGTATCGATTACAGTCTGTAACATGTATCTGACCAGTTCAACGATCTGTCATTACATTATGTAGTTTTCATGCCTGTCTTGTAATATTCATCTAGAATATGATCCCAACAACAAAAGCATGTTCGTTAGGTAGGTATTTGTTTTGGTTTAGCTGAATTTAGTTTAAGGATTCCAAAATTATGATTAGCACAGTGCCTGTGTATGTAGTAATTAGTTTATTTTTATGATTTTGTCCAAATAATTCTACATATAAAAATATATATTTCGTACGAAACTAAAAATCAAAGATTAAATGAAATTCATATATACCTATTTGGAGGAGTGTACAAATTCCAAATTTTAATCACTTATATAGTAATATTTTGGCTGATTCTATGGCTAGTACTAAAAGTCTCAGGGATATCATTCGGTCTCCATCGTTTTTGAGGTTTCATTATGAGGATTCTGTTATACATTCCCAAAACGATTGATTTTGGGCAGATTAATTAATATTTTTATGATTATCAGTTGGACATCTATAAACAAAATGTGATTAGATTTCTTATAGCTAACGACGATAAAATCAGAATACTTGTAACTGATGAAATACTTACATTACATAAATACGTATGTAGAAATAGACGTTATTCTTTCAGCACATTTGTTCCATTATTTATCGTAGATCTTCTGTTTCTGATCTGAAGTGGTCCTTCTGATACCCATTAAAAGTCTCATCTTCAAATAAACTTTCTATAATCTTTAGCAATAATACTATAATTAAAATAGAAAAAAAATCGTTTTCATATTCGCAATTCAAATCACTTACCCTACACAAAAATGATTGTTACTTCTCTTCCGAAAAAGACTTTACCTTCTCTGTGCTGTGTGATAGAGTTAATTCATCCCATCAAAAGTCAAACTCTGCACTTTGGGAAACCGTACAATGGTTATTTGTGAGTAGGTAGGTATATAAATATGTGAGCATATTTGTGGTATCGTGTGGCTTTTGTGCATAAGATATAAGTGTATGTGTTTACAATAAATTTTGGTCCATCATGAAAAAGCTTCCCTCTTTAAGTTTGTTGTTGTTGTCATTATGTTGGCAATATGAAAAACAAGTGCGTGCGCAGGCACCAGCCAACCAAACCACCTAGCTAGCCAGCAGTCAGTCAGCCAACATAAATTCTCACAGATTTGGGCTCAACATGTTCTCCCCAACTATATACATATGTGTGGTGCATAAACAAGTTCGGTCGGTCGGAAATTCGGAATTCGGATCCCTCCACCAAAGCCGGTTAAAGTACTCGCTCACAGTCACTGTGCGCGACTCTATACCATAAAGCCTGCTGTAGCCTCTCTATAGGTGTATTTGAGGATTTGAGGAGTGCCTCTGCTGTCTGCTATTCTAGGGCTAGCTATGCTATGTCAAGTTCTCTGTACAGAGAATATACTCTAAGCTTTTTTTGGGGCCGTGCTCGTGCTCCACAACATATAATCCATAAAGCATTGCTCTTTGCAGTCAAAGTCCCAGACAAACATGCTGCACATCATGTTGGGTTGGTTGCGGATTGGATTGGAGTATACTTGACTTTAAGCTTTTCATTTTCAAAAAGTTCCCATGCATACCGTTGAATCTTCATCATATCAGTTAGCCTCACTCACAGTTACATATTCAGAACTGTGAGCGAGCGCATGGTACTTTTACTACTGGTGGTAGCAGAGGGTAGCTTTATTTGGTTATAGATTCGATTCGAATGAATATCATCTCATCTCATCTCAGCTCAGCAGCAACATCTTAACAGAACAGCCAGCAACAGCAGCGGTTACTTACTCCTCTCCAAGTGTCCAAGTGGTGTACCTTACCTTACCTAACCAAAATTCAACTGCTTCTACTAGGTTGGCGCTGGTTTTGTGGTTATCATTGGGGGCTTTAAAGAATATTGTTAAATCAGCAACGAAGAAGTAAGCAAGCATTCCTGGATGGATGTATATAGCCTCCTTCTCCTCTTCTAAGCTAAGTAAGATTCTCATTCAGAGAGGCACCACAGCACAGAACTAGCAGACGCTCGGTGACTCTTTAACTCGCTGGTTGATAAAATTTATTCGTCGAACGTTTCTTGCTGTATAAAAATGTTTGGAATTTTTGATTAAATTTTGCTACAGAAAAAAAAAGGGAGATTAACTTTAAAGAAGAAGAAGAAGAAGAAGAAGAAGAAGAAAAAAAGTGCCCTTTACAGCAGAGGGCTGTTATTTTTGCACGAAATTTATTGTGTTGCGATAAAAATGTATAGAAGAAAATCGGGGACAAATACATGCAAGAAACGTTTATAGAAGAACTCTGGCGGCAGGCATCACATCATAGGATATACGTACATAATATAACTATATCACTGTTTTGTATATATACATACATAAACATATATATATATGTATATACAAAAGGTAGTTATCATAGTTACCTGGAGCACTTGAATTCATAGTCACCCACAACAGCCATTCCATAGGGGCGCTTAGTGTCTGGTTGCTCTTTTGCTGAGACTGTGATTTTATTATTAGAGAGTGTGTTATAAGAGAAGTTTTTGTTGGTGATTTGATTTTGGTGGTTTATTTTATAATCTTCACGATTCGAAAGAACATAAATTCCTCCCGGAAAAATTATTATATCGAAAATATTTGAACGGGGAACGGGGAAAATAATAATAACCGACAACCAATCAACCAACCAACCAACCTTTGGTGCAAAAAGTGACAAGACCCTAGTAGTGCATGCTGTGCTAAGCGAAGTTCATCGAAGATTGTGGTGATCGATATACATATACATATGTGTGTAATATTCGAAAAAGAAGAGAAAAAAAATAAAAAATTGATAAAAAGAATTTGATAAAAGCATCCTATATATATGTGTGGGGTGACATTTTGTTGCTGGCTATAGAAGAGAGGCTTTGTACCTACTTATATACAATTTTTCTGTTTTCATATATATGTACAGTCAGTGCTTTCCCCGGGAGCCCTGTACTGTTGTGAGTGAGAAGAACTAAGGTCCAGTTCCAGTTTCCAGCAGACTCAACAACGAACTTCTAGAATCGTGTCGAAGAGGAATTTCATAGTGAAATTTTTGTGTAAGCGCTAATAAAAGTGTTTTTGTTTTTTTGGTTTTTGTATTCAATCTTAAATCGATAGTAACACTCTTGGGTTGGACATCGTGGTCTGTGGGTAGTAAGTACCTAGGTACCAAAAAAAAAAAAACACAATAGCAGCAGCAGCAATTGAAAAAAAAAAGTAGTAAAGGTGCTTGTTTTTCTGGGCACTTTGTTTTTTTTTGCTATTCTATATACTTACATATGCACGCGCAACCGTTAGACCTTGTTGAATAGTGCAATTTGCGTAAAGATCATTGTTGTTTTTTTTGTGTGTGTTGTTTGGCCGAAACAAAGATTATTGCTGTTAATTTATTTTATGCAGCCAACAGCGGCAGTGCAGCGGTATAACATCAAATCCTAAAATATACCATGGAAGAATAAGAAGAGTTTCTGTTTTTGTTTTTCGTTTTTTAAAAAATTGCGTGGGAATAGTGTTAACCTTAACCGCGATTTTCTTGTCTAATACTTTACCTAGGTATAGGTACTACATACCTATATTGCAGTGTAGACCAAATTTTTTTTTTAACGTTTCGTGATTGAATTTTTGCACGCAATCAAAAATATTCTGAAAGTGTGTTTGGTATTTGTGTGTGATTTTTATAGAAAACGAGAATTTATATATATATATTTTTTTAAGCTATAAATGCTTAGCGTACCCACATAGGTATATAAGAAATTTCATTATCCAATCGTACGGTAATTTTTCATTTTGGGTGTGATAAAATAGAGTGAAAAAATAAGAAAAGTAAAGTTTTGTAGAGTGTTAGTGCGCTTTTCGGAAACAAAAATTGAAAAATTGAGAAAAACAATTTTTTTAGTGTGTGCGGTTTAAGCGTGAGAATCTTTATATAGAAATCAGTCACGTTTTTCGATTAACGGATTATAAGAAGACATAGAAAAACAACAACAACTTTTTGATTCAATGGTCTGGATTTCATCGAGGCAACGGTGTTAAACGGTAAGTTTTATACTTTTAATAATAATGAAAAATTAAGTTTTTTGCTTTTATTTTATATAAAAATAATAACCGGACATTGATGGTGAGCTGCTGCTTCTTTTGCCTCTGGATGTTTAGATAAAAGAAAGTTTAACCTAGTTTGTTTTTCATATATTCCTCCATTCCTTGTTTTTGTTTTATAGTTTTGCAAAAAATTTACCTACATAGATAATTTGATTTTAATTGTACTTACTTTTTTAAGGTAGGTAGGTAGGTACATTACATAGGATAGGTAATAAAATATAATATGTTTAATATATGAGCTTATATATTTGTTGTGGAACATGTGAGTGGATTGGAAATATTCTAACTATAATTCCTGACTTGGCAAATTCCGAAAAATTCTGTAATTGGAGCGATCTACAGTTTTTTAGGTGGCCTTTGTCTGAACCAAACTGAGTTCAAGCATGGTAATGACTTTTAAGTTAGACTTAAGTATGACTCAATATTTTTCATGTGCCAATGGATTTCAAATCATGCATTTATTGGAATCCACTGCCATACAATTGTTATGAGAATCGAAACGGCTTTATAGATACGAAAACAATTTTAACTTTTCCGCATTTAATTGTGAAAAAAGTAAACAAGCTCTTCATATTACCCATTTTGAATGTAAACATATGACCAGTTTATTTTGAAAGTTGTGCAAGTTCATTTTTCTTATGACGAGATATTTAAATATTTTAATTTAAATTTATTTAAAAAAATATTTTAAAAATTATTATAACATCTAACAGTGAACTTTTGTGTGTTTTAAAGTTAAAGATAGTGTAAATTTACTAACCATTTATGCAGAGCTGGGCAATACTAAGTAAAAAAAAAGACTTAAGTAGTTAATACTTAAAGTACTTTTTCGTTAATTAAGAATTTTTAAATTCCCTACTTAGTACTTGAACATAAGTACTTGCTTCTATTTATTTGTACTTATGACTTAGTTTGTATACTTATAAGTACCAAGATTTTTACTTAAGTATTTCTGAGTCTATTAAACCATTGCTGCAAACGACGGCTATAGCCGTACAATTTTGGGCTATATGTAGGCAAATTGCGGCTGTAGCCATCTTGCATAATTTCATCAATAAAAGAGGAAACATTTTTAGTACGGACTGTAGTAATGCATTTATTTGTTAATTCTTCAGTAGTATGTTGAACAAAAAATTTACGTAAAATTATAGATATATATGATAAGTTGATTTTGTGTATGATTTTTCTTGTCTTGAACAAGTTAAAATATGTTTGCTTTTATAATCAAATGACGGCTATAACCGCTTGCATTTCTAAGAAGGTTTGTAAAATTAAAAGTGTGCGGCAATGGGTTAAGTACCTATACAAATATCTAACTCTTCGTAGAAAAGCAAACAAAATCTCTGGTGCAAGTCCTTTTTTGTTGAGTTTTAAAGCATACAAAGAACTGTCAAAGCATGTGCTGCACTTTCGCGTCAAGGCAGAAACTTACACAAACTAATAGCATACAAACAAAGACTGGGCAAGTAGAACAAAAACCAGTAACGTCTCGCTCGAATATAAAATCGACGATGCCCCAACATGATGACATAACCAAGGGTAAGCAAGCAATGCCTCGGTCCAATATAAAATCAAAGATGCCTTGACCTGATGTAGGAAAGGCCTTAATTTTTTCTTAGAATTTACTGGAATTTTTTTCCTTTTTTTATGCAACAATGGGTGCTTGAATGGACCTCTAATAGTTTTTATGAGTGTAGCATTGAGAGGTGAAAGTTTTACTCTCCCTGCAGCGCCGAAAACTATAAAAAAACTATAAATAGTAGCCACTGGTATATACATACATACATATTATAGTTTTCAAAAGGTATTTATTTATTAATATCTATTAGCTGAACTCCATAAACTTCATTATATTACTGCCAACGTACAAAGATTATAAAAAAGTACTTTTTATAGACTTGTCACTTAGTTACAAGTACTTTTCATACATGCGGTACTTGTACTTACGCTGAAGTAGTCAGGCCTTCGGTACTTGTTATTAAGTTTTTTTTATTTAGTAGGTACTTGCCCATCTCTGCAATTATGTTTATTAAAGAATTCTGAAGAAAATAGAAATACTATACCCAAATGTACTTGCACCACTTTCAAAATAAAAGGGTCATTAAATGGCGCGCTTGACGAGGAGATGAATATGATATTCATCAGGTTTTTCACTATGGTTCCTACACATTATTTATTTATATTTTATTTGCTCGTTAATTGGTACACAAGATTACAAATCTTATAATTGTACATATTTAATCGGTAGGGAATATTAATTTGAGGAAAGCAAAATAGATAAACATAAATTTAAATAACTCAATATACATACATCTAACAAACGCGATATAATTACTGATTATATAAGAGCTGAAACGTATTCTGTCAAAGAAGATATTTAAAACTACTACTAAATTGCGAATATTACGTCAAGGGATGTCAGTAGCCTGCTAAATGCGTGCTGGGATCTAGCGCACTGAATATTGCGCGCCAAAGAACTTCAACAACGGATCACCTGCACAAAATATGAGCGTTCATCCGATAAAGTTCTAAATCTTGGCAATAGCATGTTTCAATGTCGGGACGATCCTAAAGTAAGTATGGCTTGGCTATTTTGTACGGATTAGAGAATACAGGAATAGTAACCGTCGTCATGGAATCGACAATTCTATATAAGTTGAAAATAAACTTTAATCGGTTTTTTTTGAACTCCGTGGACACGATTTCTCAAAATTTAATGCACCGATCTTATTCAAATTGTCCACACTTCTTCAAAATAATATTGACTAGTGACTAAACGAAGGTTTTTCTTTTGATTACAAATAATTTGACAAGATTTTACGTAGTGTAAATTGTATTCAAAATTTTACTGTTTTGCATACAACTCTGCCAAAAATTCAAATTTAATTATTTTTTTAAATCCTTCATCCAGTCACGAGCTATACTTATCTACAAAAAATTGTTGTTTTTTAATTTGAGATAAAGCTACCATGAGTTAATCTGACCACCACGAGGACACTTCTTTTTGAGGGGTCACCGGAAATCAGGTCCCACAGGCTAATTTTTGAATGAAAATTAAAAAAAATAATCATTAAATGTTGCTTTTTATATGCTTAACATCTTGAAAAAAATAATGTATTCATTATATATTAAAAAATAGAGAAAATATGCTTTTTTAATAGTGTTGGGCGTAATCAACTACATTTGTAATCAAATTAATAATAATCATTACATCAATCATGATTAGACATCAATCATTGTTACATCGAGTATTATTAGGAAAATGTAACCGTAATCCTGATTACATGATTACATTTTTTTTATTACAAATGAAACTTTTCAAGAGATTTTAAAATTTAGTTCTAAGAAAACAATCAATCTGTGATCGAAAGAATTTTTATTATTAAAACTTCCAAGACAAGATTATATATTAATCGGAGTCAGTGTAAAGAATGTAAGTGTTTCTATTGATAGAGACTCGCACATATCTGATCATCTACTTAAATTCGATGATCTTACTGATTAGTACGGAAAATGCAATAATGCTTTTTAACGCTATGATTTTGCCACACTTTTCATATTGCTCCACACTATTATATGCTAGTTCAAAGAAATCCAAGGGGAGAATGCAACTGTTGCAGAATATGGTAAGGCGAGTTATTCGGAAATACAGGGCATACACACTAGCTAGAAGCATGCTCGAAGCGCTGCCATGGTTAAATACTACCGACATGATAGAAAGAGTGAAGGATTCAGATTCACTAACTACTACCTAACAAAACAATACAGTATTGTTTTTGATATGATAAACAAGATTCCGATTCTGATAGCGAAACCGAACCCTACTAATCCACAGATATCAGATATTCAACTATTCTACTACAAAGATGTGACATTTTGCCCAACACTGGCTTTAAGTCAGCATCCCAGAAAGGACTCGACATAAGGAGAGATATGCGCAAATCTACGCAAGCCGTAAATAAACCGGGCATACATATAGTATAGTTGAAAGCGACATCAACTTTTTTTAGCAACCAGAATCGAGCTTGGCAAAAATTAAGCTGCCAAAAACTGAATAAGGTAACACCAAACATTTACCAAGTTTCATTTGCATATGAGTCAATAATATGCTAGCCGACGTTCTTAACTGACGTAAGCATCCATACACTTTCCGTAAAATATTAGAGACGTGATTGCAGCACATTAAACGCTGATTATCTCTATGCCTTTTGACGGATAGCAGTACTCTTAATCATTATCGGAGAAAATTCACTGAAATCTAAACACTATATTGCTTATAGTTAGATTTATGCGGATTTAGTGTCAGATAGCTACGACTGGCCGAGTCTGATATTTTTTGAAGATCATCACTTAATTGAGAAATCGGCAATCTTTGACAAGCCCGATTGATCGGTCAAGATAGATCTGCCAGTAATCAGCGTAAAGGTGTACTTTTGAATCCTGTAATATCATTGTGAGTTAATTAATGTAGTAGGAACAAAAGAGAAGCGGACATAGTATTGATCCTTGCGGAATCCCCGCAGCTAAGGAAAAGTGATATCGATGTGGTATTATTCACGTTTACTGACTGACTACAACGCCCCAAAAAGCTTTTGATGAAACTAATTGCTGTGCTCGAAATTTTGCTTAAGCTTACTAAGTAGCCTACTGTGATTTACTGAATCAAAGGCTTTGCTGAAATCCGGAAGAACCACAGTATTTCAATCGAGTTAGATTACGTTAAGTTTTTACTTTTTTCAGTTTTTACGATTTTTTTTACATAAGAGAACCAGGGCCATCTTTAGCCAAGTGGTGGCTCTTGGCTCTCTAACAAAAATTATTTTCTTAACTTCTTTGGTTATCAACAGAAATTAACAAAATTTTAACGATCACTTTCTGTATAGACATTAGCGATAAACAATTCAATCTTGAAGCATTGTATACGAAAATTTCTTGTATAGAATTTCGAATAAATTCCAGGGTCTATTTTCTGTAGCCAAACTCTAACAGCTAAACCAACTTGTATAATAGGTTGTTTTACTGGGCGAAAGATTGGTTATCGATTGGTCTAGTATCGCAGAGACTAGAGGTCCTGCGTAAAAATGGCATTGGAAAGCAGTAACGCACTCAGGATTTGGCTTTGGGGGGGGGGGGGGTGACCATAGGTGTCACAAGTCCTAACGAGTCGCAAAATAGGGCTCTAAAGTCGCGTCCTGCACCCATCTGAGCACTTAAGGACTGCTATTGTAGATTAAAAGGTTTTATTTTATTTTATCGGACTTTGTAATAATATACAGACCACATTTTATACGTAATTTGTATATTATGTTCAGAAAACTGACATTTTGGAGAGGGACCTGTCCCGTTCGTCCTCCCTCTCGGTGCGCCTCTGTTGGAGAGAATTATTGTTGAACACAAGATCTCGAAGAATGTTGCCAAAGTAGATTTTAAATTAGAGTCTGTTATTTTTGATAGCTTATCACTGAGCCGGCTTTCATTTCCCACATATCCTCTGTGATTAAGCTATTGATCAAATAATATACATTTATTAAACGATCATTCGGAGGCTGTTAGGACAAAATCAGTAGTTACCTATCCCAGTGGAATTCTGTGGACTTCTTTAGGGCTGATTTCTATATGATCGTCTATTTTTTTCTTCTCTATAACATCTATGACGTTTTCATACATACAGGTATCTTCGTGTACGCGGATGATGTTCATATGGTAGTCGATCAGAGATAACCATACTGATGAGATCTCTCTGATCGATGGGTCGAAAAGTTCAATCATTTTTTTTTGCACTTAAATGCATTTTGTAAATTTATTGAAATTTTTTTCAATAAATTTCAGTCTGTTAGACGAGAAATCTACTTCGTATCCATATTTACCTATAACTATGTTGTAGGATAGGATCTGCTCAGAGATGACATTTATCTAGAATTAATGAAGATCTTCATGCAGCTTTCTTTTGCATGGAAACAATTTAAATAATTGAGTTAAGAATAAAGAATGAAAATTAATTCATTCCATAATCATTTTACAAGACCACTAGGTACTAATAACAAGCTATCGCTATTGACATAGTTAGCCATTGTGTAGAGGTTACAAAGATCTTTCCCAGATTTGTTTTCATTGGGGGAATCAAAACCGTTTTATTGAAAACGTAGGTAAATTAAATTATGGGTCAAATCTACTTAGATAGGTCTTCGGAACTTAAGACTTGAACTTAGAACCAAAGAACTATAATTCAATCAGACTTTTTGTTTGGTATAGTAAAGTATATAGAATTCCGGTTTTTAGTACCTAGAATCTTTATTATCAAAAAAATTTGTAATTTACATGATTATTAATATTGAGGGAAAATTGTAACATAGACAAGTCAATATTAGCTTTATACGTGTAAAATGTACTGAAAGTCTTCTTTCGATGGTACAAAAATAATGCGTTTGCTGCAGTAACACTTGCGCAGACTTAAACCTAATCCGCAGTGATGATAGAAATTTTTATATTTCCGCCTTTACAAATTGGTCTATGACTGAGAGACAGATAACAAAAGCTGAAATTTAACATAGCTGTTTAAAACACGTGTATATAACTTTTGAAATTTTAGTTTTTTTTTTTACATTATACTTTAAACTGAAGTACATTTTTAGGATGTTTCTTATGATTATGAATGAATTAATAATGTCTCGACTACCTATCTAAATGGTCGAAAATTTCCTAACGGACATATTGCTCTTTCAGAAGCATTCTGTATGAGTAACTAGTACCTACATACAGTGTTTCTTGTGTTAAGCCTCGAACTTTAGCCCTCATGTTACTCTTGACATATTGCAAGCTCGCAGGTTTACAAAAAAAAAAAAAACACTATAAACCATCCCCAAAGTGACCTATACTGTGTTGGGCTAGAAAGTTTAGTTTTTGTTTTGGCATTTTTATTCTTTTATTATTCTTAAGTGTGTCATATCATGGGGTATATCGTTCAGAAGGTATAAGGTGATTCATAAAATATTAAGTAAATTTCATAGTATTCACGTGGTGAAGAACCTACTGGGAGTATTATGACTATAGATTTATATAAGAAAGTTACTTCGTAATTCATAGAATACAGCTTAACATTTATTTATCATGAAAATACTTTCGAGTATACATTCGACTTACATAATATGGAAAGTACTATGTATATTTGCGCAAAGAGTTTTAATGATATGCATTTGTTGAATCATCCACACCAAGATTTTAGCAGGACTGTAGAAATTATTACGACAGAGAGTTGTCTACGTGTTGAAACTGCATCCAATCCATACATACTGAATCTAACAGTATAAAATATTCCCGCGTATGAACAATTCAAGGAATGCCTTTCCTCATTGTTTCGGATATGAAAATTAAATGTGATTATCAGCTAAAAAAAAAAAAACATCGGCGACTTTCGTATTGTATAATATGCTTGCGAAACGTGGAAGACCACTCACTATCCTATTGGCTTCAGAGACTTGTCTATAAGTATTTATTCCAAAGTACTTTGGAGACTGCAGCAAGATCAAGACAGGATCGACGAAGAAGTTAATAATTAGACTCCAACTTTGACATGATAACTTCACTAAAGCAAGACATGCGTTATACTAGAACACGCATGGGTTATGTTATATAGGAAAACCCATATATGGGCCGGGGCTGGTCGCACAGCCTTAGCTTTATTGGATATTGTCCAAAAGAGAGCCTTCAAGCTCATTGGCGATTTGGCAATAACTTGTCACATCGACTCACTCGAGAACCGCCGCAATGTTGGATGCCTTTCGCTCATTTATCGCTATATGCATGGTCAATGTTCTGATGAAATATCTAGTCTAATCCCTTGTAGAATAATTCCTGCACGCAATACTCGCGCTGAAAACCGCGCACATCCTTTAACTCTTCAGAATACTTTCGGCCGTACAGTAAAATTCCGTGATGCTTTTTTATCCCGAACAGTGCGAATGTGGAACAGCCTACCATCTTCTGTTTTTCCTCCGGTATACAATCTGCGGAAGTTTAAGGGCGCCATATATCGGCACCTCCGCCAGTCTCCTCATATTCCCTAATCCTTTCCCTATCTCCTTCCTGCCATGCTGTGCTTTGCATCATAGGGTATCCCCTGAGCTTGGCTTAATAATATAAAAAAAAAAGGAGAATCATTATAAAAGAAGTCGCACAAAGCCTGAGTAATACCGTTATCTTTTTGAAATTAATTGAAATAATTTTTGTACATAATAAAATTTCAGCTACCAAAATAAATGTATAAATGTACATACATACATAAGTATATTATAACATTGGCTAGTATTCATGATTGAACTTATACTTACACACCTTTAAGCTATTCCAATGCCAAAAAAAAATTTGACTGAATTTTGAAATTTTTAACACTAAAATGACTTCCATGATTTATTTTGATAAATCATCCTATTTCTTCACAAACGAGAGTAGGTATATACAGGTTACATCACTATTAAAATGCATTTAAAATTTTATTGCCAATAACCGAAATTAACAAAAGTTATACGCTTTTATGTGGGAAGATTTTGATTTTTTTTTTAACTATTTTCGATACAAAAGAATAATAGATCAAGGTTTTACTTTCTTTAACATGTTGGGTGGAAAAAGTATTCACAAACAAAATGAAACATAAAAAATAATTAAGAGTGCGATTTATATGTAAAAAAAAAAAATATGCAAAAAATGCAAAATATTGAACATCAGATTTCTTATGCAGAATAAATTTTGAAAACAGATTCTCTTGCATAAGTTCTTGATAATAATAGCATTTAAAAACAAATTATTATTTATTATTGCGGACTTCAAGCAATTTTTATTTTTCTTTTGAAGTTAGAAGCCTTATCTATCTATGTATGTACAAATAATTGCGATGCTATTCGACTTCGTTTTTGAGATATGCATTTTTGAAGTCACAGCATATCTAAAGTAACCTGTATGGGAAGACTGTACTGAGAGGAATGTATTGCTTTGTTTTTTTTTCTTTTACTGAGGACTTTCAGCGTTTTACATGAAGAGGTTTACTTTAATATTTAAATTTTATAGGTCTCAGTAACGTTTATTGATTATTTCACTTGCTGGGAATGTATAATTTTAAAACAGTGACAAAAAAAGAAAAAGAGCTCGCCACCATTTATAACCACTATTACTATATAAATTTTAAATAGAAGCAGCTACATACATATGCCGTGAGGTTTTGTTTTATGTTCTCTTAAAGTTAATCAATATTTTGAGTTTATGGTTTAAATCAAACTTTAGTAGCTATATACCTACATTCGGAGAATGATTCATAAAAATAATAAATGCATACTACTGCCTTCCGTTTTTAATACTATTTCAGGCAACAAAATGTCTTAGCCTTGAAATAATACATAAACCTAGCTACATTTCAGCCTTGATGTACTTACTACTAACTTATAATATGTACATGTAAGCATGAAATTTTGTTTCTAAAAATAACCGAAATATGTGACATTCATATGTACATACACATACATGCATACATATACACACTAAATATAAGAAATATGTTTTTGGGTCTTGACAGAATTATGTCAAGCTTGTCATGTTATTCTCGTATTTTACTACTATAAGGGTTTCATTAAATGTTATGAGCACTATATTACAAAAGTAACGTTGACAACTATGTATGTACTTATATCTAAAGTATATACCGGCTACTAAGTATATTAAAGAGTATATGGCAGAAAATTGTTGTGTTTCTAATGAAAAAGGATTATATAACTACTGTAAGTAGTATAGGAACAATAATATTAAAGATGTGAGCCTTGAAAATTAAATTTTACGATGATGGTTAGATTAGGTTATAGTGATGGATTTCGAAATACCTACTACCAGTCAGACCATTGATGGTCGGTTCATCATTATGATGCCGCCTTATTTAATGTACGGTGATGCGTTAAAAACAACTACAAGCGTTAATAAACCTCACTAGGTCCCCGACTCAGCTACTTGTCTGCTATTTCCTCAATTCGCGTAAAAAGTAGCTATCATACCAAGAGTACTCCTTCTATGATTGGCAAGGTTTGGGCATTCATACAGGAGGTGTTGAACTCGCACAACCTTTTCCTTGTCTACACAATATATTCAAATGTCATTGCATATGTAGTTCCGCATTTTCCAAAGACAAAGTTTCTTAATGGAATGATAATACAAATATGCTGAAAAAAAAACGGAATAAATATGACAACAATTAAGGTACATATTTATGGTCTAACTGTAAATGATGAAAAATGTGGACTTATTATATAAACATATTTGACTTGATTCCATTTCGTTTCTTACAATCTATCAGCACTGCCATCCCTTTGTATAAAAAGAGACATTTTCAGTAATATGTAAAAAATAATAATCAAATTTTCGAATTGTTTGAACCAATTAATTACGATATGGTCTATACTGCTTATTGGTATATTATTAAATATTTTATTGGCTATTTGATTCTAGAGATGTATCGGTCCGGAACGAACGGGTTCATCCTGAACGGGTCCATACAAGGAATGAACGATACGGGTCCACAATTGGTTTAGCTCTCGTTCACTCGTTTAAACCAATTTATGCAAAAAAATTTACCCATTTTAGCACATTACACTTGGCCTGTTCTGATTGTACCTATATTTTAATATTTTACTCGTACACCCCTCAGAACATATCAGAATTGTAGGAATATCCTGGGTATCATATAAAATTTGTGTAGGTATATGAGTGAAGCTAAAATTACCACCCTTGACTCAAAAGCTAGTAACGAAGAGCACAAAATGCGGGGAAAAATTAGATGAATGCAACTAAAAAAAAAACCAGTAACAAGTGGAAACTTAAGTGACAAATGAATGGCAAAATGTAGAAATGTCAATAGATTTGCACTCCTAGAATAAAACGACTGCTCCTTCATGAATTCTGCTAGCTGTTTATACCTGCAAGTTTCAATGTGCTTTCACACTAGAAAATTTAAGCCCAACACAAATATTGGTCTGGTCTTACTTATAGTTTAGCTTATGAATAATTATATAATAATTTCTATCATCCCTAAAGCAGAAATTTTCGCCGACTGGCTTTGTTTTTTTATAAATAATTTTTATCAATTCACAAACCCCTGACTAAAAAACTTTGTGTCTGAGGGCCTGGGCGCTTGAGAGTTCCGTTCGTGACGAAAAAGTTTTAAGGTAGTAAACGTGGATGAATTTACATGGGGTTTTTTGATTTAGAATGAGTGAATGGGGAACTTTCCGATGGGGTAAGATTTTCTTACGTTTTCGGGGGTTTTGGGGTGGGGTGGTAGCTACCACTATAGGAGTTGTCCAATTTAGGCCGTGTGTGATATGAGTGGAGATTCGAGAGTCGAGAGATTGTATAGAATTAATGATTAAAATGTAGAAAATAAAATATTTTAAAAACATTTTTAAAATAAATAACTTTTATAAATCAAATGCACTAAAAAGTAACCGCTCTCAGTTATATATACAGGCAAAGTTTCATTGCAAAACAAGAAATGTCCAATTTAGATTAAATCTTAAAGCTTTTGGCATTTAATTTTAAAATTTATGGTATATCACTGAGAAAGAAAAAAATTATTTTTTACTTTTTAAGTGCTTTTATTTATAAAAGTTAATTAATTTTAAAAATTGTTTTAATATACTTAATTTATTTGTTGGTGAAATTGTCGTGCGTTGTTTTTGCGTTTAATTTCTGTTACAATTGGTAAAAGTTAAACCTTGTATACCAGCAACGTCAGTACCACGTGAAAGGTTTTGTCCAAAGCTTATCCAAATACTTACTGATTAAAGCAATCGATTAGTTTATATACTTATAAATATTTTTAATTGAAAGCTATGCTGTTTGTCCTTAATTCTATAATAAAATATAAGCTGAACTCACAATATCTTTCTTTGAATTGAATTACGAAAGAAATGATGGAACTGCTGATCCGCGGATTCGGGTCCAAATTAGATGATCCAGATCTGGTTCCAAAATTTCTTCGGAACGACACATCTCTATTTGATTGAAAAACTCTGTTATGAAGTAATGAGCAGGCCAATCGATAGTACATTTCAAGACCTTCCCATTTTTTTAATTTAATACGTCATATTTAATTAAGTTCTCCCCTCCCTCCTTCCTCCCCCCGTGGCTACAAGTGAAACATTTTTTTATATACTATGTATTAAGCGACCATGTGAAAAATTTTGGAAAATAGTTTTTTATTATTTGGCGTTATCCAAAAGTATGGACTTCCATAAAATTTCAATTTTGTTCACGAAACGCCCGTCTTAGATAAAGCGTTTCGACCAACTGCGTGTGATCAGGGAGCCTATTACTGATTTGACTAAATTAAAACGAACTATTTTCCTCGAAATCGTCCCAAATTTGGCCATATCATTCTTCATGTCCTTGCTTAAACCGGTATGGCAGTTTTTCTTTTATTTGGAAACTTCATTTTTTTTTTAGCGAAAAAAGGCTTAAAGTCTAATCACAATGTGCATATGCTAGCATATGCAAAGACATGAGCAATTGCTTTTTAATCATAACAACCCACAATAGGAATAAGAAGCCGTTCGTCAAGTTTTAATTCCTTTCATCAACTTCTATCTCTACGCTCATGATCGAACTTTGCATAAGCACATTTGACAGTTTGTGTAAATACTATACAAATGTGCATAAGTGAGCTGAATAAACAAAACCAAGAATTCGGATAGATTTCCGAATTTTGTTAATTAAAAAAAAAAAAAAACATAAATATAGCGATTTTCAAAGCTAGTGAAAAAAACGCGGAAAGGGAAACTTTTTGGGCTCAGAGTATAATAAATAATTTTAAAGGTAAGCTTTTAAGATTCTTAATTCCAGTATGAAAAATTGGTCTTGATGACGTGTTTTTTTGATAAAAATTGAGCCATAACTTCAAAATGAAGGGGAGGAGGGGAACAATTTATAGACCGTTGAAAAGGTCCAGCAATTGTCTATCTACCAAAGTTTAAATCATCATATGGTGTAACGTGGAAAAGTTACAGGTTGATCTGTGAAATGAAAACATATCCAAATATCTTTAAGTCACGTTATCTTGGAAACCGTTGGGATCTCTACCCTACCAACCATAATTTTTTTTGCTTGTATAAGTATGACCTATCCATAGCCTTCGAGTTTTACATCACTTGGGGGACACCCTGTATATCCGAAATATCAGTTTTTCTTTCTTATTTTTTCTATAAGAAGTAGGGTGTTTTCTTTTGACCACGATGATATGATTTTTTATTTAAGTAATCCACCGTAATACAGAACTAGACAACCGATAAACTATATTTCAGAACGAAATGCAATCAAGAGCAAAATGAACATAATTTTACAAAATGTATGAGCATTTGTGTGAGTCTCAACAAAATGTATGCACATTTGTAGGAGCAGTTGTATCGGGATTTATACGAATATACACTTGTGCTTTTTACAAATCCCGATACAGGTACCTACTTGCAACTAAAATTTAGTAATAAGCTTTCAATTTTTCTTAGGATACCTACATAAGAAAATTTTTAATTTTATTTAGTTAAAACAAAAACATATTCTTATTAAATTCATAATTGTCTCGTCAGTTTTTATATTTACTTTTGGTACCTTTAAATTTAAACCTCCTTTAAGCCCTTAGACATATAGAAAAAGCTTGTATATATCTTTTAATGAGCAGATTTCAAATCTTTTTTTTTTATTGATCTAAGATATTTTCAAAATTGGCTTAGACCAAATTATAAATTTTTTTCTATTTTTTTGTTTTACCATTTTTTTTTACTAATTTTATAATAATATTTGCAGATAATTATCCGAAAATATTCAATCATGTTACAGCTATAGACATTCCATTATTCATGAACCCCTTTTCAACATTTCCTTTAAAAATAATTAAAAAAAAAAAAAAAAAAAAACTGAATAAATTAAAAAAAAATCTTCATAAATATATAAATATTTAGGTTAAAAACATTTTTACTGCAATTTTATGATTTTCTAGAAAATTTAAATCAGCTCAGAGGCACCGTTATTAACAAAACATTATCAAACATATAAATAAATTTTAAAACAGAATAAAAAAAAATCAACAAAATTATTGATGTAAATTCATAAAGCCGCTCTTTCTCAGTCAGTCAGTTAGTCAGTCAGTAAAGTGAGTCTAAATTACTATTGAAAGTTCGTTGATCTTAATGATCAAGATTATTTAATTCGTTTTCGTTAACAGGTGTGACTTACTGCCCAAAACCATTGATAATGTGGCTTTTTTACATTCCTACACATGTACACACATATATCCTTACCTACATCTCTACAATGTTGATTTTATTCAAAAAATAACTGACCAAACAATTTAGAACGATCGACGAATTCATGAGGGAAACATACATACATACATGAACTTGTTTCTGGTGCGTTTACAATGCATGTTGTATGGATTTATATATAGATATATATACATATATATATTATATATACATTTGCTATACTGTCTTGACCGGTACAAAAGAAGTATCGTTTTTTTCATAGTCGATTTTTACCGGGCAAATTAAAACAGGTTTTTAACGCCTGATAAAATTTTATACATACATACATAGCTGATGAACATGGTTCACTCGAAAACTTAAGATCTACGAACATTAGAGGAAAGCATCCATAATAAAAAAAGAAGAAGAAGAAGAAAAAATAAACAATATTTTTTCCCGTATCATTTTGTTGATGGTGTAACGGACGAAAAGGAGAGTGAGCAAGAAATGAAGGTTTACTTGCATTCAACCATTATTTCCTGTGTTGTGTAGGTATATACCTACCTACTGGACTGATGAATGAAAAAAAAAGCAAAAAAAAAACTATAGCAGAGTTGTGGTATTGCAGTTTGTGGTTTTAATTTTATACACGAAGAAATAACGATCTCTGGTTAGAGTCAAAGCTGTGAGTGACCTGACCACAGTGATCATTTGCGTTATGAAGTCAAAATACTACTTTACACTTTACCTTACCCATAGATACCGGTTCAGAAGACTGTCAAAGTGGATCATGAGAAATTAATGTCCGGAGTCCCCTTTTGGTATGGCAGAACTTTACAGCATGGCCTTAAGAATCTTAGGTATACCAACGTACATACATACGTACAAATATACGTACAGGTAGATATATATATATTTTTTGCAGTTGCGCTTCTTACCTTACCATGTTTCCGGTAGACTAATTCACGCACCTGCTTGGTAACTAACTGGTGGTTGGCTTCCATTTAAATTAGCCCTTTGTGCATATATATGTATGTATAAAAGTGGAAGTATATTCTCTGCACTTTGATATGTCCAACTCATGTCATTACAATAACAGCTGTCCACCAAGAAACCAAGGTTCTGATCTTTGAGATTATTTATGTTGTACCTACATATAATACTTATGTAATAGTAACATAAATTATAAGTTTTTCTATAAACTTAGTTCCGACAAATTTTTTGCAAAAAATTTTCTCACGCATTTCTTGTCCTCAGTTCAGTTGTAATCTCTTTGTTGGTTGAATATGAACCACGACGAGGCACGGGGAGTTGAATGCTATGGTCAGGTCACTCAGAAATTGTGGGAACAGTTAGCCATTGTGTGATAATAATGCATTTAATTTTTAAACATGAGTGTACAATTTGGAGCAATGGGTTCTGCTGGTCGACAATGAGGTTGTGTGTTTTTTTTTAAATGTAAATGCATGGACATGAATGAACCCTAACCCTTATCTCCCATTTGAGTTTAAGATGATCTTAAAATTATGCTCCCATGTATGTATGTATATTCCATGGTATAAGGCAGGTAGGGAACCGGAATAAATAATCTAGAAAAGTATTTTTTTAGTGAGGAGCATTTTTTTGGGATACAGGAAATATGCATTACACATTGTCGTAATTCTGATAAAATGTCTGTTTGTAGAAAGTATTTTAATGACGTAAGTTATAAGAGACTGTGAATTTTCAAGTTAACTTAGATATATAATCAACTTCTTAACCTGTCTACCTTGGTAAATATTTTGACTTTGATTATATGTTAGGTCTGTTAGGACCCCATCCGCGCAGTAGTATTAATGCTGAAATACAATAATAATAAAAGTGAAATAAAAAAAGTGTGGGAAACTGTTCAATTCAGCTATTTTGGAGCAATGTATATTCCTATACATACAGGGTGTCCCAGAAATCAACGTCAAGCCGGAATGGGGCAATAGACCAAGTCGTAACAGTTATCAGAAAAATATAAAAAAAATCTAAGTCGTGTATTTTTCAAATTGTAGACATTTCTTTTGTTTTTGAGAAAATGTACATCCTGTGATAGTTTTTTAGCTCCTGTCGTTACAAATTTTTAGTTTTTTTCAATTTTATTTTTCTTATGTAATCCCGAATAGTGTTTATGTAACCTGTTGCTTTAAATTCTAAGCCAACTGTTCTAGTTTGGAAGAAAATGTCACATTTTGTCGAACCAAGAATAGAAAATTAATATTTCACCCAACTTTAACTGACTGTAATGAAAAAAAAAATGTACTACGCCTGTTTGGCAAGTAACTTTAAAAGTTGACGCATTTAATAAGGATTCTAAAATGGTATAACACTTGCTACATTGTTTCTTAGATTACGGAAAAAAAATGTTTTTCTTCAAGAAACCCAGTTTCGAAAAATTTCTTTTTACTTACTAAAAATGATTATAGTGTACCCAAAGCTTGCCGTAAAACCGTAACTTTAAGATTCTAGTTTGAGTGAGACGGAGAGTCATTACATGAAGTGTGAGTGAGACAGATAGTGACGCTTTCAAGTTAGACATCCCAACTTTTTGTTGAATTTAGGACAAATTTTCCTTAAGTTTAAAATTAAACACCAATTATTTGCATGCCAAGATTCATTATTTACAGAAGATGTTCAAACTGCCTTCCTTCAGGTGCAATACAAGTTCGACATCTTCTTAAAAAGGATCGGGTTATCAGACGGGCAAATCTTCCGTTGTTGACAAATTCAACTGCTTCCGTAATTCTGGAGCTCATGTGTTTGGAAAATTCGGTGAGCTTTACTTTTAGGCACTCCTGTGCTTTCCTGGATTGCACGTACCAAAGTACTTGGGTCTTCTTCAACTGCTTGAAGTACTACGTCCTCGTAAGGTAAGGAACTCTTTCTTCACCATGTACTTGGTTTGCAAGTCGGCCCTCTGTGGAGAGTAGACGATGCACATTTGTAAAAACTCAATGATTTGACGAGCGAGCATCACTATCTTGCTCATTCACACTTCATGTAATGACTCTTCGTCTCACTCAAACTAAAATCTGAAAGTTACGGTCTTACGGCAAGCTTTGGGTACACTAGAATCACTTTTAGTAGCTGAAAAGAAATTTTTCGAAACTGGGTTTCCTGAAGAAAATTTTTTTTTCCGTAATCTAAGAAATATTGTAGCAAGTCTTATACCATTTTAGAATCCACATTAAACGCGCCATCTTTTAATGTTACTTGCTAAAATAGTGTAGTACATTTTTTTTACAGTACAGTCCGTTAAAGTTGGATAATGTAATTATTGTGAATGCAATGTTGGGCAAAAATCTATCTTTTTATTTGAAACTGAGGCAGTTATGCTTTAACTTTTAACTGTAATTTACAGAAGGTTTATTAATGGTTACATCATAGAAAAAGAAACTGATGAAAAGTTAATATTTGCAGTCACAGGACTTGAAAGATCATCACAGAGTGTAAGTTTTTAAGATTTATTTTTGAACCCTTATAATTTGAAAAGTACATGACCAAGATTATTTTGCATATTTTTCTGATAACTGTTACGACTTGGTCTATTGCCAGATTCCAGCTTGCCGTTGACTTCTGGGACACCCTGTATATGTACACTTTTCTCGTTATTGAACAACTTATGACATTGCGCGATTGCATTGCATTGCATGATTCTTTAGAACATGTAACTCAAAAAAGCAAAATATCATGGAAAAACTCTGTCGGCGGCGTGAGGAAAACTCGGGTTTTGAGCGAAAGGATGGAAAGGCAAGAAGAATTTAACTTAATTTAACTTGCTAATGTCAATGGTGCCAGTTTTTGAATTAAACATCAGATTCGTGTTTTTGCGCCAGGTTTTTTTGTTTTTTAACAAAAAGCTTTAAATTGTTCCGTCAATTTTTGTTAATTTTTAGCAAAAACATTAGTGATTAAGACTTAAAAACTTCATAAACGTGTGAATATTTCAACAATGAATTGTACCGTGCGGTGCTGTATAAATAATCACCGAAATAATTCCGGAAAGAAGTTTTTCAGGCAAGTAGCTGCAATGTTTAAATTAAACTAGAAAGTTTCATTTCCAAAAATACATGCAAAAAAAGTGAAAAAAATGGAAGAGAAACAAAGATATCAAGATAAATGTTGAAAATATTTCTTTGTTTACGTTTTTGTGTTCCGTAGTTTTTTTTTATTCTTCAATGTGTCAGTGGCAGTTCACAATTTTGTTTTATTTGAAATAATTACGCCAAACTCCCATTCAAAAATATTTCAGATTAACTACTTTCATGAGCATAACAAATACATAAACAAAATTCTACCACATAGTGGAAAATGCAACAATTTTTCGAGCTTATCATGCTTCCTTTAGTTATAATATGTTTAGGCATAAGCCATGATACAAATATTAACAAGGTATGGTCGACTATTCTGTCAATTACATGCTTACGTCATGTGGCGACTATTGCCATTCAGTGAAATCTGTCGTTGTGTCAAGTTGATATAATAATTGTAATGTCGCAGTCTAATCCCGAAAAACGGCCAACAATCGGAGAACTTCTTAATTTTGAGTTGACAATGGCACAATGTTCTGATCTGGAGATCTTGGAGAGTCACGAGAGCAAGGGCAGCAGGAGAACAACTTTAATTAAAATAAATGTGATGGCAGTGAACGATACAAAACTGGACTCAGGAATAATTACGGGTACAGGTGAGATGAAATTAATTTATATGAGCAACTATAAACACTAATCCTGTTCAAATTGCCGGCAATCTACGAGATGAGAAAGAACACAGATTCAGCAGCACTGCCTGTTTTCTGGATATCCAAATGGGTTGATTATAGTGATAAGTACGGCCTTGGATAACAACTGCATGACGAAGGAATGGGTACCATGTTCAATGATACTATAAAATTAATTGTGCCAAGTGGCAAAAATGTTCACTTCGTTTATAAAGATGGAAAGGAAACATAAAGAGTTTGTCTTCTTTACTTGGAAATTTGACAATTTGAAAATTACTTTTGTCACTGGCTATGACATTTGTGTCCGCATGACGCAGTAACGCAAAAAGTTCCTCTCGAATCGGCCATACCTTGTTATCTTTGTATCATAAGCATAAGCATAATTCGCTCTTGGGATATTAAATTTTGGATTTTGTGGTTGAACAACGGAATTTGATTTGGAATTTTGATTTTGAAAATTTTGATTTGAGCAATTTGAGTTTGGAAATTTTGATTTGGCAATTTGGAGTTTGACAATTTCACTTTGTACCTCTTCTTCCAGTTTCATTTATATCAAAAGTAAAAAAAACTGGCGTTTTCAAATCCGGTATGCGGGGTTGCCAAGCATACTGTAGCGCATTTTTAGGAATTTATTTGCCATACAAATTCGTTCATAAAATATCCATTAATGTTTGCGTAGCTATCTGAGCAGCAGTTCCATATTGTTGAAACCTAATCAGTGAAATGTGACAGCTGGTTTCAAGAAATTATGGATTATTGATGGATATTGGTTATGGTTAATGTTATGTGAAAACATAAAGAACAAAAAAAAAATTCTTTCCGGTGTAATACCATATACCAAACTGTATAATAACGTAATGTTTGTGTTTCACATTGAATAATACTAAAATCTTGGAGCTTATCTATTCTAGGGGTTGATGTGAATCGATTGGTTTCAATTCATACACGAACTGAATTTAGTACAGAAAGAGGGGCAAATAGCTTTTTAAAATTCGAGTGTTGTTCAAGATATTCTGAGTTGAGTTGACAGGTGCAATTTATTATTTTCACAGCAACACTCTCTGATATCGCTCCTGTATCCTTTCATTATTCAGACCGGGGTAAATCTAGGAATAAAAAAAATGTCAATAATCGATTTTCAGAATGATATCTCAACTATTGGCGGACATTGGTATGTCTCGGATCCAAGACCATTAAACCATAAACAAATGTGTTATTCATTTTAACACTGAGGCGATATCTAGCTAACTAGAACCTCTTATACCTGATAGACGGAGATACGGTATACAGCAAATAAGGTGCGCTATCTATAGGAAACGATATTCTTCAATATTAAATCAAATAATTATAGTGTTTTTGTTTGTGACAACTTTCAGAAAATTGCGTTGTAGTTATTTTGTAACATACCGTGAATTTTGTATATCATGGGCGGAATTATCTGTAGAGCTTTCGAATAGGAAAGGTGTTTAAGTAAATGTGGAGCACTCTAATAGATAAGCAAGAGCGCTCGTTATTAGCTCTGTGTTTAACCTCAATTTAAAATACATATTTTATTAGAGAGGAGCACTCATTTTGAACTCTGAAATGAGTAACAGTTGAGGTTGCTCTCCTCTTTTAGTCAATATAATCATAAAAATCGAGCCATCAATTTTAGCTCGGAAAATATTAATTTAGGCATAGACTGAGATTTTCTTTATAATTATCCTAATGAAAGACAAAATCCATTTTTGAAGATGATTTCGCGTATAAAACACTTCAACAGGAAATCAGATGTGGACGCATATTGGTTTTGATGGATGACTCATGAATTGTGCATAACATCTTTCACTATATTATCAATTTTGCACAATATTGCTGTTTTTATGGAATTATTTTAACGAAAGCGCAAATATATGCTACTTTATTGCTAATAGAAAGAGCATAGATAATTTTTTCTAGTGTCGAAATTCATTTGATTCATACGAATGGATAACAATAGTTTGAGCAATTCAATCTTTTTTTTTTCTTAACTCTTTTTTTTTCACTGCAGTAATTTTCTTTCCTACTACATTTTCATCTTTTCTAAATGAATTTTTGAATCAACAAACGTGAAAAATTCTGTTCGGTTAATGATTTAAACAAAGTACATACATAACTAGAAGAGAAAATAAAAACCACAGAACTCCAAGAGGCATTTATTTGGGTAAAATATTCTTACAACCTTTGACATTAAATTGTATCTCGTTCGTTAAAACATTTCCGTTGCTTACCACAAAATCATCATGGTCATGCAGATGAGTGAATAAAGTTTACGTTATGCTTTCACATACATACATAGTTAGTATATGTATATGAGAAAGCATGCATTTAGTTTACCACTTAAAGTGCAAGACAAATACTGAAATTTATTTGGATATATCTGAAGGAGAATTTAGTTAGTTTGCTAGATAGCCTCATAGCCTCTAATGACACAAAGTACCATGCAAACTGGTCACTTTGTTTGGTATACCACTGCAAAATTAATTGAAATATACCTTTTGAGTTATAGGTAGCAAGTAATATGTGTGTTTTTTGGGTGTACTTATGGCAATAGATTGAATTATTTTCGACGACGACGACTAATCAATTACAAAATGATGAGAAGAGCTTTGATTTCTAGAAATGCTTATAAGTTAATTAATTAAATAGATGTGGTCACATACATACGTAATATAGTCTCGGAAAAGAAATCTTCAGATAATAAAATTATACAAAACAAGTATCGTTTTGCAAAATGTAATTTATACAGAGTGTCCAGAAAATTATGAAGGAGGTAGGTGAGATCATTGCCCATTAAAATATTTAAAAATGGTTCAAAAATTATCGAGTGATTAGTAAATTATGCTCTATTTCATGAACCATCCTATATTTACAGGGTGTAAGATGATATGTTTTAAGATATCATTGCGTATGAAGATTTTGCCTATATAGAAGATTTTCAGCGAGTCTATCTTCAAACTGCTGAAAGTGCTTTATTCCAGCGCAGCGGCTTAGTTCGTATCGCAGTTGGTTGGTAAGGTCACAAGTTCGTAGGTATGTCACGAACAAGTGTTGGAAGTGTGTATCTAGTTGTTAAAAATGTGTATTGACAAAGGATGGAATGACAGCAGTAAAATTACAATCGAATCAAATCCATGATGAATCCTCATTTTTCTTGCTTGGCCATCTGGGGCATTGGGACTTATCTTTTACCTTCATTTCGATTAGTTTTTCTTTTGATTTTTACTTCGATAGTTTTCCTTTGTCACGTTACAAACTTCTTATTGTTATATCAGCTAAAAACGAAAAGATTAGAAACTCCATTTACAAGACTCGAACCCTTCAACGGCATTACAAAGAGGCACCTATCAAGAGAAGTAATGTCCAAAACAGCAAAGGCTCACTAAAGCTAGTATAGAAGAACTATCAGATCAGGCTATTCACTGGTTTAATGACTGACCATTGCCAAATTAAGTACATGCTTAAGAAAATGGGCAAAACTACATACTATAATTGCCGATTCTGCACAACAACGAGAAAGAATCTGTAGAGTACGTACCTACTTTGCGAATGCACAAGACTTGTTTGGCTCGCCAAAGGCGTCAATGTCAGGATAGGGATTCATAACCCTATCAGACGTCCAAACAAACTTTTCCTAATGAGGTTAATTTTTTTTTTGGCAGGGGTGTGACAATTATCTTAATGTCAAGTCTCATTTTCGTTTTAATATTCATATTTCAAGTCTAACAAATTCCAAATACATTCGAAACCATTTCTTTCATTGAAATTTTATCTTCTATAACATCAAATATTTCTTAAACTTGATTTTTAAGGAAATAAAATTAGGCAATTTTTGTCTGCCTATCCCTAAAAGTAGGCATGGTGGACAGAGAAAATATTGTAAATGTTTGTATGAAATTCATTTGGAAAATACACTGAACTGAAACTGGACTCTATGGTGGATTTCGTATAGAACTAATTGAAGTCCAGCCGAATTCATTAGATAAACCAAAAAGAGACAACTATAGAAAAGTGATCCGATTATAATGCAAGAAATTTCAGTAGTGTCGCTGGTCCATTTTGTACATGTCAGTGGATTTCACACCTAATAATAATAATAATAATAATACGCACATTAGCCGTCAAATTTGCTAGAGCTAGTAGTAGTAAAATTACATATAAAGATGTGTTTTGGGGTTATATGACCATCTATATATGAAATTAAAAGGCCCGTAAACGACAATTTAGTAGTAAAATTACTTTGTTTCGTTAGTTTTTGACATTGAAATTTTCATCAGATGACCCGCTCAACTATTCTCTACTACAAGTTGTTCTTAAGACCTACGCGCAATCTGTGATATTTACGTAGAACTGAAATTGAACTGCCCCTTTTACTTTTATTTTTTGGTTTTATGTATCAAAACAATTTTGGGTTATTTATTCAATTTTGTTTCTAACAATCGTTGGTATGGTAGGCGATCAGAGATAACCATACTGATGAGACCTCTCTGATCGCTGGGTCGAAAAGTTCAATAATTTTTTTGCACTTAAAATGCATTTTGTAAATTTATTGAAATTATTTTCAATAAATTTCAGTCTGTTAGACGAGAAATCTCTTTCATGTAATCGTAGGTAATAGGTAAATGCTCCCTGATACTGTATGCTTTAATCTGTATGTGTTTTTTGGAAAAATATTAATTGTTAAAAAAAAGGACTTTAATTATGTTTAATGGATCAGAAATACTCTTAACAAATTTACAAAAAAAAAAAAAACTTTGGGTCGTTTCAAAGATTTTGCTTAAGTGTCCAGCCATTGTAATTGTTATTTAAATAATATTAAATAATAAAAATTAATATACAGGGTGTTTCCGCCTAGGAGGTCAATAGAGCAGGAGGTGATAATACTCACTTAGAAAAACAAAAAATTGTATGGCAGGGGGTCGGGGCATATTAACCGTTTGGGAGTTATTTGTTCACAAAACACCCTATATCTTAAAAAGTATACGGTGTACAGTCACAGTTAATAGCTCGTTGCATGCTGATTTTCATGGCATTTCCAACGATGGCTCAAGCCTTATACCAATCTCCTCTCAAGAGCAGGGACTGAAAATAACTGGTATTTTGAAAATTACAAAAAAAAACTGGGATAAATTATGATAGTGGAATTTTGTTGGAATATACCAAAAGATGTCTAATAAAACCCGTTTCGATTCCTGTAAAGCTTTTGAAAAATCAACTTTTTTTTAAAAAAAAAGGTAAAACAACTAAGCTTTAAAGGCTCTTATTTTTTTTGGCAAAAATAAAAAGCCATGATGACTTTTTATTTTTTCGAGCTGGAGGTAACAGGTCTTGAAGCCGGAAGTATAAGCTGGATTTTTATTTTCAAGGACCCAACGAGTTAAGAATTTTTACGAAAAAAGCTTAATTTACTTGTTATTCCTGGCCGGTAATAGTTTTGAAGCTAGAAAAGCAAGCCAAACGGCTTGATACTTTTTTTTCGGTAAAAATATAAAAATCGAGACCGGCTTTTTATTCTGTCTGACTTTTTATTTTTGCCAAAAAAAATAATAAGCCTTTCCAGCTTAGTTTTTTTTAGCTTCAAACTACTATTATCGGTCAGGAATAACAAGTAAAGTAAGCTTTTTTCGTAAAAAGTCATAACTGATTCGGTCCATGCTCAAGAGTTATGTTTGTCTAAACTAAAAATTTCGTATTTTCTTACTTTTTTTTTACATTGACTTCTATTATTTTTGCAAAACGGTCGTTAACATAACTTTTTTTTTATAAAAACTGTAAACTGTAGACTCTCCTCTTTAATTTTACCTATGACCCCTATGTGCAGTTTACAGATTTTATAAAAAAAAGTTATGTTAATGACCTTTCTGCGAAAATAATAGAGGTCAAATTAAAAAAAAAAAAAATTAGAAAATCCGAAATTTTTAGTTTAGACAACCATAACTCTTGAGGGGATGGATGGGGTTGTCATTGGAAAGGCCATGAAGTTGGCCTATTTTTTAAGATACAGGGTGTTTTGTGAAACCCTAATTTTTTTCTTAATCACCCTATAACTTCTATACGGTTGATATGCTCCTTCCCCCTTGCCATAAAATTTTTTGTTTGACTAGGTGAGTAGTACTATCACCTCTTGCTGTATTGACCTTCTAGGCGGAAACACCCTGTATGTAGTAAATGTAACTACAGAGAGAAACAGAAAGATATCTAATCATTGTGTTTAATTCTAACTTCTTTTGTTTCGTTAAATAAACAAAAAGAAGTTATTTCATGGATATGTAAACAAAGTTCTTTCCAATATACGTATCTATAATAATAATAATAAAAGTAAAACAAAAAACAGTTTTTGCACGCAATATACAGCTTCAATTCAAATACAATAAGATCAAATGTAAACATTAAACCCTTTTGAACATTTTAGTCATTCGAAAAATCAATTCACTAGCAAAACGAGTGTAAAAAAGTGTAAAAAAAAAACTACATAAATAAAGCTAAAATGGAGCCCACACATTTCTTTATCAATTCCAAATTACCTTCCGACCGACTGACCACCGACCAGTAAGCTTAATGCAAAATCTGCCAAGTTTTTAAAAGCTTTTTTGTGTATACTACAATTTAGTTTTTTTTATTTCTTTTACTGTGTAACTGTTCTGTTTGTAAACACTGGCACAAAAAAGCTATGTAACTAACAAATCAACGAGAGAACGCAATTCAGAAAGTAAGCGAAAAAAAAAGTGAGAATATATCTGAGACTGTAATTGCGCTAATTTACGACCACTACTCCTCTCTACAGACTAATTCCACTTAGGATGGACTGGAAATTTTAATTGAATTCACGAAGTCATTTAGTTTAAAAAAAAAACTCTACATACATAAGTTCGACACACTAGAATGGGTATATCGTCTCACAATTGAATACGAATAGAAAGATAGTAGATATAGCTTGAACTTGAACAATGACCCAAAGCATATCTTTATCTATGATTTAATGAAGCTGCCAAGAGATGAAAAGCAGGAGATATGAACTTCAAGTACCGCAGATACATCGAATACGAATGTACATACATTTTCAGATTAATATACACACATATGTGTGTATTACATGAGGTCTCTTCAATGTTTCGGTGGCAACCTTTGTTTTTAGTTAGTAACGATCAATGTGTGATCTCTGAAGGCAACCGAACATAGTATGGCTATTTTCATGGTAACTAATCTCATCCTGATTCTGTTGAATTAAGTTCCGTTGTAAGTTGATTTCGCCTGAGGTGGCAAATTCAAACCCAACATTGTTTGGAAATAAGGGAGCGTAAAGTGCGAAATGTCTGTACAGCCTGTACCTGAGATGTCCTCTGGGGCTATAGGGATTCAAGAGGAGCAGCACATAATGCATTCAACTATCTATATCTTAATAACAAGGGAATAAATCGAGGGTACCTACTCATGCACATGAACATATATATATGTAGCAGGCATATCCTTGCATTATCAGAAATTCCTATATACTCGTATATGAGTAACAAAATTATATTAAACTGGGTCGGAAGTGGAGCAAAAGATTTGATGATGTTCAATGATTAACGTTCGTGTGTTTGTATTTCATATGTAAGTAAATTTCGAAGAATATTTAATCACACAAGTATGTTACAGTCTAAAATATATAGGTAGGTACACACTATTTAAGTTGTGGGAAATTTAATATTGAAATCACCACCGTTTAATACAAATGGACATAGATTTACCCATACTTTGGTGCAGCTCTTATAATATTTCGCCTCTGTGAAAAATGATGGTTCAAATTTATGCCAAGTTCAAATATTGTCTAAAGATTGATAGGAAAAATTGAGGATTTGAGATTTAATAACGACCAGATGAAAGTAACATTGATAAATGAAGGAATGGAAAATGGGAAAGCGAACAATTGAAATTATTTTTAACGTTGACAGTAAAAAAGTGTTTTCTTAGATCTTCGTCGGATTGATTTTTTTTTGTGTAAATAAATATTTAAGAGAGAGAGATATCCATGGGATTTTTTTTCAGATTATTCTACCTACATAAAGTATAGATTTATACTTTCTAGACCAGACAGGTGCCAATATTTCGATAAGTATTTTTACAGAAATTGGCAATTAAATTGGCGATAAAAAAATTGTTTTATACATACATTCAACGCTATTATAATTCACGTTAAAGCTAACAATTTAATAATGTAATTAATTTTATTATCCTCTTTGAATTCAGTTTAGCAAAAATTATAAATTGCCATTAGTCTAAAATAATTGCCATTTTCACTAGGTAATTTAAATTAACTAATTTTTTGTTAAAATTTATTTTACATTGGTATCACTAAGTGTAGCTCCAAATTAATTTCACCACTGGGAACTTCGTTGCCTACTTAACTGAGTGGCGAGACATTTTCATCAATTGAAGCATTTAGAAAGTAACTAAGTATGACAGGTACATTTCCTTGTGACTAAACTGTTGGCTGGAGTTTTTTTTTTTTTTGTATTAAGTTTGACAACGGATATACAGTTTTTTTAGAGTATTGACAACTAGAACGTAACTCTCTTTACATATATTAAAATTGTTGTTCCAGTGCAGTTGTTCCCAACCTTTTGTGGGCCATTTCCCCTTTCTGGAGGTTGACTAACACCTATCGTCCCCTTTTCATTGTATGCCCAATTTTAATTTGAAGTAAAGTGTAAATAATAAAGCAGTTTTATTATTTTAAACAATTCTATTACCATATATAGAAACAACCAAACCAGTTTTATCCGGTTACTCTTAAATAAAATAGAAAAAAAGTTAAAATGTATACATTCTTTACAGATTTTTTTTTAAGAACAAGGAAGTGAAATATGTAATCCAATCCGGGATTTGTAACTTGGGCAAATATTCAAATCTTGTTTCCATGTTAATTTTTAACTGGTCAAGGTGATCTGTAAAAATGATGATTTTGTTTTCTGGTAGTTCAGGAGTCTCATTATCTGACAATGAACACTTTTTAAGGATCGAAACTGAATCAGCTCTTTACGGCCAATATTATAACCTTGTGAATATCAAACTTGGCGACGAATGATGAAATAATTCCTTTAGTCTTGATAATGTTCATCTTGTGTTTCCTTGAAGCCTTTTATTGATTTCGCTAATTTTTTGTAAAATATCTGTAAGATACGCAAGTTCCAACTTGGGTTGATTCAAATTCTCACTTAAAACAGGATCAGACGTGTCGAGAAACTCTGTAACAGTGTCAAATAATTCGAAAAAACGACGCAAACAGTTTCTTTTGGAAAGCCACCTGATGGCCGTATGAGAAGCAAGCGTTCGAATTTCTCATAATTTTCATGGCAAAATTTCATGGCCTAAATTTTCTCGTAGCTACGTGTTGACAATGAATGACACAGTGAATAGTGATGACCTGTGGCACTTCTTTCTTAAGGTGGGCTAGATACCCAGTATGATGACCTGACATGACAGTAGCACCGTCTGTAGCGCAAGCGCTCACGTTTTTTAGGGGAATCTCTTTTTCCCCAAAATAATCTTGCACCACTTTAAAAATCGACGATCCCTTCGTATCAGTGATCAGAGCTCTAGCAAAGAACATTTCCTCGGTAATTTCCTTTTGTTCATTGATACACCTCACATAAGTTAATAAAATTGCTGTGGTATCAATCACAGTTGTTTCATCAATCTGCAATGCAAATTTACCTTTTTTTTTCAACAAATTGGTGAGTTTGGATTCAACGTCCGTGGCAATTTCGTCAATTCGGCTGGAAACAGTATTGTTGGTCAAAGGAACCAATTGACTTATCTTATTACTAGAGCCATCGCCTAGCATGATTTCAAAAATTTTTTTGGTAGCCGGTAAAACAAGAGTTTCGCCAATTGTATGAGGTTTACCACATTTAGCGATCAATAAAGAAACCTCGTAAGAAGCGAGATCGGTTGCTCGTTTTTTAAATAATTCACTCACATTATGCCGTTTATCAGTTTTAGCTTTGAGGTGTTAAAAATAACAAAGTTCTTTACTCATTTATCACTGGGTAGGTACTCTTGATAAATGATCTTTCATTCGCGAAGGCTTCATGGCTTCATTACTAGTAAATGTTTTATCGCACAAAAGACAATGTGGAAACTGGATATTTTGCGGTCACGTGATAACACCTAGTTTTAAATACTGAGCTGAGTATTGACGACATTTCTTCTTTTTTGAATCCATTGTGCAATGAACCTTTACACTTCAAAACAAACGCCCAAGAACAGAAAAGATACGCAGAAAAACTGATGGTGAGGCACACAAAGGCTAGTGAAAACTGAAGACGAATGTAGGTCAGTGGCAAGTGCGTTATACTAGCAGGAGGCAGGGGGGGGGGCGGTTGAGTCATCAGTCAGCCGTGCTGAGCAAAAACTAGTAGGGCTGTGGAGAGGGGTACGTGCAGTGCTATTTGAGTTTCCCCCCCTTTGAACACTCATCGACCCCAATTCGCCCCTCACTTATTTATTGCCGCCATGATAACCCTAATCGCCCACTTGGGGGGCGATCGCCCCCAGGTTGGGAACCACTGTTCTAGTGTAATGTAGATGTGACGTAGAATGATTAAAAAAAAAAATAGTATTTTTTACCTCTAGATGTTATCATCGCTGAAAACTACTAGACTAACTTTTCAAAGTTCTAAGCTTCTAAGCACCTAACTGAATAGCTGTTTCTGGAAAAGCAACATAGAGTGTCGCCCGTATGAGTAATATTAATATTATAACGTATTTTCAGATTGTCCAGTTTAATTTGGTTAAATTTAAATCAAATGTCTTTTATTCTCAATCATTCTGTCCATAATATGCATAAGATGGTAAGATGGAACCTATTGACGAATTACTTATTGGTGATTTTAATTTACCCAATATTCAATAGATACTAAATGAAGATAACGATGATATCTTCATCTTAATAACTTGACAACAAAGGAATCACGTTTCCTTGACACTATTTCATCTCTTGGTCTCACAGCCAAATAAGTAATGTTAAGAATGGCATGGGTAGGCAGTTAGGACTTGTATTTTCCACTGACGCGAGTAACCTATTTGTTGAACCTAGCCCAGTTATAATGTCTACCCTTGACAAATATCACCCCCTCTACTAATTATACATATTGGCATGAAACCCAAAACCTCGCAAATTGTGACGAAACACAATACTTTTTCAATTTTAGAAAAGCTAACTTTTCGGAACTTTCCAGATTTCAACACATTGCTGTCTTGTAATAGTGTTGATGTAGATGTTTTTAAGTTTTAATAAATCTTTTCGATTTATTCTTTTCTTATATTCCCCGTGAGCATCAGAGGATCACTACTAAAACATCTCCACCATAGTTCAATAAAGAACTGAAGCGTCTTAAAAATAGAAAGAATAAATTGTGGAAAAGTTATAAGAGGGACAAAGAAATTATAAATCACAACAACTTTCACTCATCCTATAATGAGTTCAAAGAACTTTCCTCTACACTAAGCGTCTTTTTTAAGTTTATTAATATGATGGAAAGAACGGACAACTATCCCAATACCATGAGGTACAAGGATTCTTCTAATGATGATCCGTATGAAATTTGCAAAATGTTTTTTCTTCATTTTTTAAGAATTCTTTTTTCTCGTCAAATTTCCAACCTCGAAATAGCAACGTCAGTCATATGAACGACTCCCATAATGTTTTATTCATTATCCCTTCAATTACACAACAGGATATACTCGATCATATTAATGGACTTCAAAATGATTTCACAACGCGTCCGGATGCAATCCCTCCAGAGGTCTAACTTTAGCATGTACGAACCTATTAATCGCGTGTGCATTACTGTTAATAATATGGCTCTGCATTTTGTTGTTGACGTTTCTAAACATGTTTTAAAAAATATTGAAATTACTACCGTTAATATCTTCGGTTTTGTGTAGGTACTGTGTAACTACACTAAATCTCCGGCTGATCCTATCCTTGAAAGACGTGAACTGATTTCATTGACTATAGTTGGAAATTTGAAACCAGCTTAGTTTGATTTGGAGAAAAGAAAAGCATATAGGTCCTCCCAATACCTGGGTTTGGTTAATATGAAAAGGATTTCCAACCAGTATGCTGGAAGCGCATATAAAAGAAATTTATATCGACACAAAATCTGGCCAAAGGTGGTTCTTTCTCTAGCTCGAGTGCTTATTATTCGGCGTACAGAAGTGGACTACTGGTTGGGGTCAAGAGTTGGAAATAGAAATGAATGTTAACTTAAGATTACCGCTGGTGGAGGCTTAAGTAGTAAAAGAAAAGGCAGCCATGTTTAATAAAACTTAATTTCTTCTTACATTACCTGCTTAGTTGTTTACCTGTATGCAATAATTGTCTCGAGATCTAATTATTGCGAGCAATTATTTGTTTTATGCTATTAGGTTTTTTTAACCTGTTGAAATTACGCATCTCTTAAATTATATTTATTGTTTTATGTTATGTTATTTGATGTGTGGAGTTCTTCACGTAGGTATACTCCAATTTACATTGAAAATTTTATATAGTCTACCGTTCTGCAATGGTACCCTGTTATCATTGGTAGGATCTGTCGCACAGTGTATTATGTATAATGATCAAATAAAGTAAGGTTACACTCTTCAGTGGAATATTATTATGGCATTAAAATAAAAAAAGTTTAAAAAACAAAATGTGTACACCAACCTTAAATTCATATAGTGGTACACATGTGTTCAAAATGTATGATATATGTACAACAAAATTTCGAAAGAAATTTTCTGGAATTCAATATTCCATTATAAATAAAAAACTTACATAAACTATGCATAAAATATCAAATTTCAAATAAATTACAAAATATATACACAAAAAGGAAATTCAATTTATTACTGCCATAGCCTCTATTACTCCGCCTACATTGTTTTATATAGAAATATCATACCTACCACCCACGCACATCTTTCATTTCATAATTAAAAAATAAACACGGTCAAAAAGTAAACAGAAAATCGTAAACCTAACGATGAAACCCTGATAACATTTCAACATAACCCATAATTAATTTATAAACTCGTACGCCACTGATACCACGCTTTATTTACAATTTTTGTATTTTTTTGTATTTGTACTTGGACATATGTATTAATGTATACATATACTGCTCGCAGCATCTTCTGGACCTGAAAGCTCAAGAAGACTCTAGCCTAAGTATATTGTGCTGTGCTGTGCTTCTAACTGGGGTAGTATGATGCTGCTGATGATCATCTCTCCTCAACTATAAGTCTAAAAAGCTTTTTTCTCTTCGAGTAGTAAAATTTACTCAATCGAGGTTGTCGAAGAGTGTGTTGTGGTTGTCTTATACCTCCATCCAAGTCCAATGTGCGATTACGATATTACGACGACCGTTCATCGATCGGTCGGAGGGCACTGGCCTCTTCTGTTTATGTTACTTCATCTCAAAAACTATGTTGTAAGGTCATACACATTACCAAAGAAAAGAACTCGTCGTTAGCTATTTTGTCGGACGTTTTTTTTTTTTATTATTAAAGTAGCAAACCTAGTCAAGCAGCAATGGCTTCCGGTTTTGTTGATGTTAGATCAAATCAGAAATTGTAATAGAAAAATATATAGAAAAGCACATGCTATGCTATATATGCTATAAAGAAAATTTTACTGATGTTGGGCATTTATACTGTTTACCTGTTTTTCTCTATTACATATTTTCTGTATGTAAACGTAAATATAAAACGTAGGTACTAATTGACAAAAATTAGATGTCACTACGTGTATTGTTTGGACATGGAAAGGACATGATTAAACGATCTTCAAAGAAAATATTTAGCTTTGTGTCATGAAATTGAAGAATTTATTGTTAATTAAAATTAAATTTGTCTAGCTTTTAACGAGAGCTTTGATTTATTTTGGAATTGTTCAATCATCCAATTCGCTTTCAAGGGGCTGTGTATTTTGAAATTCGATGCAATTAAGTCTCTTTCTAAGAAAATACGTTCAAAAATAGGATTCTATCTAAAATTTAGATGATGAGAAATTTTCATTTATTTCTGCAATTAAAATCCTTTAGATTTTATGTGAAGTGATGTAAACGAGATGAAAAGTGGCACGTGTTAAAAAAAATATATGTTTCTGAAGTTGTTTTCACTGAATACCAAAATGAATAAATAAAAAGTGTGAGTACTTACTTAGAATTCTGCCAAAACAGGGATTGTAGTACTCGCGACTATTTCCGATGAAAATTCAGTAGCGTGGGGTGATTCAGCAGTTACCCCAAAATACACGTTAGATTTTCTCTCCAAACATGAGGTTGTTAAAGAAAATTTTACTTCATATTTTAATTAAGTTTGCTTTGCTGATAATTCACCATGAAAAGTTAACCGGAGCTTCGTCATAAAATCTTATTAGGCTACTGTGTAGTTTGTATGTATACCGTGGGATGTCAGTAGTGTACAATTTCTAGTATCAAATATTTTTCAAGAAAAGTGACTTTTTTTTAGAGTTGTGCCAGAATTTTTATTTAATTTTCTAATAGGAACGACAAGTTTCAAGTTATGTGAGTAAAAATATTTTAGTTGATACGGTAGCTCTAACTATAACTCTCTGAGAAAAATGTTAATCGAAATTTGATGACTTCAATATATTAATTTAATTGAGTTTTTTGTTCAAGTAAGTATTCTGTCATTAAGGGGCCATATTCAACTTCATTTGGGGAAACTGCGTCTGAATAGTCACCATTTTTTATTTTTGAGCTGCTCCCATCTCCTTTGCTAAGAATATGCTATTATATTCAGTAAGTATATATGTATGTAGTATAATAGGGTGGTCCAAAAATGTAAGGATTTGCAAGAGTTAATGTTACAAGTCGCTCAAATCGAAAATAGTGCTTTTTTTGTGGTTTTGGACTTACAGGAAAACTGTTTCAACATTTTCAGTCATAAATTTTTAATTTGACAATATTTTTTCTTAATTCTTTTTTTTTTTTAATTAGGACACTTATTGCAGTGAAAGTAATTTAAAAAAATTAAATTCTTATATTTTTTATAAATTTTTCAAAAACTCCATATTTTTGATTTCGTGTTAATTGTTTTGTGAGGAAAAGTGACACTCGGGTGTACTGTTTCTACTATAATGTAATCTACAATCGATTATCATCAAAACAACTATAACTTAAGGGGGTCATGTTGTGTATGCACTGTTCTCAAAATGCGATTTTCGAAGGTGAAGCATTTTTGCAAATTACAAAGATGTGCGGACCCATAAATGTAACGACTTTGTACTAAAGACATCTTCTTTCCAATTATTGGACACCCACGCATAATATTAAAAGTTATTTTGATTTTTGAATGCCTGCCTGTCCGTTTGTTTGTCTATCTGCCTGTCTGTCTATTCGTCTGTCTGTCCGTCCGTCCGTCCGCACGATAAGTCGAGAGCGCGTTCACTTAGAGTGCTGAAATTTTGCACACGGGATTTTCACAAAGAATATGAATTTAATTTCGACAAGTAAAAAAGCTAGAATTGGTCTAAGACCAATTCTTATGATACCCGTGATGAATGTAATTTCGTGCAGTTACTCCCCTCTGTGTAAGTATGCTTTTTGATTTTTCTAGAACGGTTTGTCGGACAGAAAAAATGATTATAACCAATTTTATAGGATTTCGTATTCTGAAGAAATTTTTAGTACAATAAAAATGTCTTGGACTGATCGTTTTCACAGCATACGTAAAAAACCTAAATTTTTATATAGCAACACCAAGAAAGAGTTGCTCGATTTAGTCCCTTTTTGAAATTTTATTTCCTAGTACAATGAAAACACCATGTACCGAATTTCAGCTCTCTACGTTGACTCGTTCTCAGGCAGTGTCCAAATATATAGTGTAAAACGAAATTTTTGTATGGCAACGCCACGAAGGAGTTGCCCGATTTGTCTCATTTTAGAACTTAATTTTACTTTTTTCTTTAATGTCCGTGTACAAAATTTCAGCTCTCTAAGTAAACGCGTTCTCGAGTTATTGTGCGCGCAGACGGACGGACAGACGGACGGACATGCAAAAATAAAAGTACCTTTTAATATTATGCGTGGATGTCCAATCTATTTTGCTCTACCGTCATTATTTCGAGGTGTTACAAACGGAATGACAAACTTGGTATACACTTTAGATTTCTTCTAGGGTATAAAAATGGGACAAATCGGGCAACTCCTTCGTAGGCTTGCCCTACAAAAGTTTCGTTTAACGTTACATTTGGGCACTGTCCGAGAAAGCGTTGACGTAGAGAGCTGAAATTTCGTAGACAGCGTTTTCATAAAAATAGCAAAAAAATGTTTTAAAATGAACTAAATCGGGCAACCCTTTCTTGGTGTTGCCATACGGAGCTTTTAGTTTTCGCTTTGTTTAACGTTTATATTCATCTAGAGTATAATATCATTGGTCTTAAGACCAATTTAAACTTGTTCTCTTGTTTTTGTGTAGAAATCATTTTGTTACAGTGTTAAAGTGTATACTTTTATGGACAGGCACATATTCTTTGTAATTTGTAAAAATGCTTCACCTTCGATAATTGCATTTTGAGAACAGTTCATACACTACATGACCCCCTTAAGTTGTAGTCGTTAGATAGGTAATCGATTGTAGATACATTATAGTAGAAAAAGTATACCCGTGTGCCTCTTTTCCGTACAAAAATATTTACGCGAAGTCAAAAAATCGGACTTCCGGGTTCGAATGTTCGTTTTGAAAAATATATAAAAAATAGAAGAATTTAATTTTCTGAAACAACTTTCGCTGCAATAAGTTCATATCTATCTATCTAGAAAAATAAAAGAAAAAGAAATCATCAACGTCAGGGAAGGAATAAAAGGGAGTAAATACCAGGATTTTATAAAGTTTCTCAGACCTTTCGCCAACATCTTGTTATTTAACCTTTAGACTTTTTTCTTTCGAGATAACTAACTATGTCAAGCGAGAGTATATGGCTTCTAACTATGCTAATATGTCATGGCGAAAACAATTGTTTTTTATTACAAATTCAAGTCTCTACCTTATTTTGGGACTCCTTGAAACATTATAATTGAGATTCAAGTAAGTAAGTAGGTATCATAAATTTGGAATTGCGATGGTAATGTGTCAAAGGATATTAATTAATTAGTTATATCGAAAATTTTATATTTATTTGTATTGAAAGCTTCTTTGTCTCGACAAAAATGATGTGATGTGGCATAAGTGGAAGACGAGATTCAAATCAGAAATATTTTCAATCTCTATCATTCTAGAATCCTTAAATCACTTTCCTAAAAAAACTTATACGTTTTTTTCCGTCTACAGACCATACGACATATAGGAAACACCAGAGAACATCTTGAACGCACTTATACTAACTTAAAATTCATTTTATTATGACATCCTAACAAAATATGTTTCTCTTTTATGTCACTTTTGATTTTTCATTTGAAATATTCTTCTACTATATCAGTACTTAGCGCATTACTCGTACATATGTACGTACATACATATAATTCCAGTACTTGCAAATGACTGACCATTGAAAATTTCCCAGTACTTATACGAATTGAAGTAGTTTTTGTTCATATCATTCAACCCCTCAAAGTCCTTCATGGCATAAGTCATCATAAAGAGTATAAGGACGACTGATAATGGAGCATTTTGAAAGATATTTTAAGTGGGTTTTCTTATGACACCAAATGATGTTCATTAAAATACTTTAGTTCATTACCAAGGGGGATGAAATGCGAAATATTTTCAAGAAATTCGTGTTGAAATCTGGAACTAGAATATTCACTGGTTGGTATAGAAATATTATTGTTCTTGACCACATAAAAAAATATGCTTTAAATTGATGAATATAATTTTAAGTGTGAAAATGAAATTTGTGATATGTATGTATAGCCATGGAATAAATTGTAATTTTAGTTATAAAATTTTACTTTTGTTTCTATAGGGTATACAAATCACTACAGTTAGTCGTATATGACAAAACGGAATAAATAAATTTTACCAAATCGATTGTTTTATGTGTCTACAAGCTTTTGAGTGCACACAATCCTCTTGTGTTATAATTTTTTAGGAACACTGAATTTAAATGGGTTCCTTTATTAATTGAAGTGATTCAAAAAAGGAAATGCTAACACCAGACCAGAGCTTCAATTATATTCGTACCATTAATTTCCATTTCATTATCATTACAAGGGATTTTAGAAGTTTGCTTTATAACTACCATTACTTGGTATTTGTAAGAATTGCAAAAAATAATTCAAAGTAATAACATTTTTGGAATGCATTAATTTTGCATTACTTTTATTAACTTTTAATTAGTTTCCACTATAAGAGAAATCCAAAATTGCTATTCATTTTTTTCTATATTAATTCATAATTGATAAGTTAAAAAAAAAATTTTTTTGAACTAAGCTCAGTAATACTAACAGCAAGATTGCTTGGCATTTTTAAGAGCGGGCGAATGGAAGCACATGACCGAAAGCAGGCTGCAAGTGTTTATAATACAATTAAAATTCGAATTTCATTCGGTTTCTAATACTAAAGTTGAGTATTTGCAATTTGATATAGATGCCTTTGAGTTTAATCCTATTTTAGGGCATAAATTTAAATATAGGAAAGAAACTTTTCTTTATGTAAAATATTGCTTTTGGTTTATCTTATTGAATTTAATTGATAATAATGTAAAAAAATAATATATTTAAATAAAAAATACATTAGTTTCAATTACTTTTTTATTTTTCCTGTTTTTCAATGATAATGACAATTAAATTTGAAGGCTCACTTAGGATAATAATTAGATTAGAGTAACTTGACTGTGCAATACCAAGGGTTAATCTCGCATCCATTGTCACAGTAATTTTTATGCATTAGAACTGGGTCTAAGCATTAGGACTGGGTTTACATCTCTATAAATGGATTAAAAAATTTTTTTCCGAGCTGTTGACTGCTATGCAATCAGCACCTTTACGTTGAATTTTCTATATTTTACTCTTGTTTTAGCTCTTATTTTCAATCCAATTCACAACTCTGGAGATGAAATTACCCTCGATATTGTTTGTTAGTTAGTTAGTTAGTTAGTTGTTAGATCTCGTTAGTCTCTACATAATTATATTGGATTCTCACACAAACAGTGCTGCCATTTAGAATTAAATGGATCCATTTAGATACATTTTTGGAAGGATTTTCATTTTGGATACATGGATACTCTTTTTTATTTAGCAATGGATACATTTTTCCTTATTGCACATTTCTTCCTTAAAAAATTAAATAACGTTGCAAAATGTATTAATTTATGAATGCATAAAGTTATAATATCAGCGGAATATCTATTCTAAATCATTATCGTTGAATTGCAAGCCCATAGCCTTCAGGCTGTTCTCATTTATTACTGAACCATTTATGTATATTATTACATTTACTTTCCTGAGGCTATGAAATTATATTAATTCTCGCTTGAAGCAGGGTAAATCGAACTCAAAGCTGTCTAATATCACTCAACTATAATCCAACACCCACACTAAAAAACTACAAAATACAGAGACATCGCAGTTGCCTGATATAATCGCAGTATGCTACTATTTGGCATGTAAAATTCAATTATTTGGCTAGCAAAACTACTACACAAAAGTAAGTTTACTTTCAGACAGTAAAATTTTGATAAATCATTCGTAATTAGAGCAGTGCAGATATGGAACAATTTACCATCTCATAAACTTAATACACAAATCTAAGTTATTTTACTTCTTTTTGCTTTTTTGCTGATGCTATGGTATAGGTAGTATCATAGATTATCCCTTAAGCATTGGTATCATCACAAAAATAAAGAAAAGACTGCACCATTTGCACCCTTGCATTTTCAATAGCTGGGCCTATGGCGCGAGTGTAGAATTCACTTCCAGTTGGAATCTTCTCCAACTGATTCATTTCGGATTCATATACGATGCCAATTAGATTTATAGTTGAGTAGGTATTTTTCTCAGACTTTCCGGATCGTTGGTTAAATACCATTTTTTCTCAAGAAGATAAATTAGATTTATAGTCAGGCACCATAAGAACTACCTTCGTTAATAAAATCATTCAAATGCATCATAGAATGTATGTTTTACGTCAACGAAATCGGCCACCTCGGCTTGTAGGCTCGTTGTCGTAATTCAAGAGGTTTAGATTTGTTGATTGAGATTGCATGGTATATACTATATAACATCCAACTAATGAAACTTATGTAGTCGATTGGTCTAAGTCTCTAAGTCATCTAGCCGTGAGTTCATTGGAGTACCATGACGAAACTTTGAGAAGTGTCGAACACTTTTCAAATAAATTGTATGCAGTGAAAATGAATACCTGATATTAAAACAAAAAACAAAAAGCGTTCTCAACCTTTTTTGTTGTAATCTTAGCCCTGACTAAAATTTTATTTAATCAAAAACAGGACATTTGTAAATACATATATTCAAAAGACAACTACCCCCAGCTCTGCTTAGGTACTAAGTTAGATTAACAATGTCTCAAATTTTAGCTTCAATTTAACTAAAACGAAAAGAATAAATCTCATTTATCTATATATATGTATATACAGTTCGTTACCTTGGCCCAATTGGACAATAATCCAAAGTTTGTGGTGACCAGACAAAGCTATATATGGTTCCACTACGAGTCCCAAGTGTCGTGGACTATTGTAGACCGAGTCGGTCGAATTGGTCCTCCTCTTTGTATATCATTTCATTCTGGTGGTAGATAGCAATAAAATCTCTCTCATCGCATATTCATAAAATCCATTTTCTCCTATAGTTATACTCTCGTTCAATATTGTTTGACTGTTTTGTGCATTTCTTGTGCAGACATTGCATGTTTCTATAGTCCAAAGGCATTATCAGAAAGTTTCCTTGGAAAGTTGTGCCAAGTTTGTGGTTATTTTTGCATTCAACCATCTCCGTGTAATATAACTAGTAGTCGTCGTCGTCGTCGTAGTTGTCGTTTTCGTACAGGAGGGAAAGGAGTTGAAGATATTGAGTCTTTCCTTTATATAATTTCAATCGAGGCCACCTACATACATTGTTTCGTATGAACTCATACAACTAGAATCAATGTTTATGGTTTTCTTTAGCCTGGAATTCCATATTTTCCTTTAGGTATGTAGAATATAGTTTGAACGTCATGTTTTTATGCACAATACCACTCATAATTTTCCATAGAAATAATGGCGTATATATATATATATATTTAGATTTATATGTATGTAGGTACCCCCGTACCCTATATATAGTTAGCCTGACGGTTGGGTTTAAATGCGCCCGCCTTAAGGGGATAGAGGAAAACTTTGTATAAAGTTCTCAGAATGGGGAAAGGCAAAATTTCTCAACGGGTGAATTTTGAATTTATACGACTTGCACTACAAGAAGATTAATTTGTTTTCTTCATTTATTCACGGGCGGACCGGGTCGGGCCGGGCTGGGCCATCCTTTTTCCTCCTTAGATGAATTATAAAACCATAGGAAAACAAGTCATTTTTGATGGATCTACTAACTAAAGTTTCGGTAAAGGGATGTTATTGCGGTAAGATAATGGTTGCCAAAGGAATGTAGGTTGAAATTGTTTTGTATATTCATGCAACCCTTAAGCTATTTTGAATTTAAAAGTGTTGAGTTAGACAATTTGCTCGAGTTGGGGTTTTAGTTAATTATACTAATTTGTATCTTGGTTAGAATAATCCATAGACGAGGTAAATTATGGATCAACTTAAAATGTTTTTCGAATTTTTTATTTTCAAGATAGATAGTGTTACACACATATATGGTATGTAGGGGAATGTCGTCAGGGTTGGCCTGTCATTTACTGTGATGATTTTTTTAGTTCTGACCAAGCGCCACCAATATGCGAGAATGGTAAAACTTCTCTTAGTGAAAGCGAACTTTTCGTGACAGTACAGATTTGGTGCGTAAGCGTAAAGTGTTTTGAACTCAGTCGTTTGAAATTTCAAAAAAAGGTTTTTTTTTGCAGCAGTGAATACGGTCAAAAAGTGATGCGAAAATATGGAATCGTCAAAACAACCAAGAGGAACAAACCAAGAGGAAAATTCAATCTTATAACATGTTTGGTTGTGGTGTGACGCGATGCTCAAAAACGTCCAGCACCAATACCAACGAAATCCGGCAATAAAACAGCAACTAAGGAAGATGCCGGTCCAAAAAAGCGCACAAAAAGCCCCCTTCGGACAATGCAAGAGAGAAGCGCATTTGAAGTGCGCCAATGTAACGACGAGCTAAATTACATTTGCCGAAAATGCGATTCCGAAAGAAGTGCCATTCAAATTTTTACTAAAAAACAGGAAAATGCAACAAATTCGGCTTTTTATTTCATTCAATTAATTTTTCCATGTCATTTTCAATTATTTCAGGATATATTTCGTCGATTTTAAGCGATTGGCCAACCTTGACAGCATTTCACTTTTTTTTTTAAATGCCTATACTTTTTTTTTAATTTTCGCCCAACCGATGTTCAGCAAAAGTGTTCCTTTTTCCAAGACTGCTTGGGTTGACCAAATTCTTCTTTAAATGAAAGTTATCGACAAAAGTCAAAATGGTGGCCAAGCCTGACCACATTCCCCTACACATGTATTATGTCAACTAGAAAAATAGGTTAATCTGGCTAGTTTAAAGTGTTACCAATGAAATTGATCGAAAATTATTTAGTGTGGATATATTGTTTTACCCATAAAACAATTTAGCTATAATTGCATCGATAAAATTTTCTTGGGTAAAAACTGGGTAAATCTACCCTCAAAACTTGGCATCAAAATTGGAGCGAAATATGTGGGCAATGTTAGGCCTAGTTTTGACCGAAAAGATGAATGGAATTTTTTTATTATAGTTTTTCCCAAACTAAATATGTTCTCCAAAACGGGGATATTTTGGGATTATATTGAAAAAAAATTTTGATTTTATCATTTTGACTAAAGGTTTTTTGTTATGATACTTTTTCCCAGTTTCTGTGATATAATTTTGCGAAAATCAATCTTGATAATTTCAGGTCGAAACTAGAGAAATATTTGGGTATATTTTTCCCAGGCTATGTTTTGAATATTAAAAAAAAAAAATATTTTGCTCCGGAATTGCATGGATATTTAGAATTATTCTTGATGAACGCTTTCCGGCAAATCCTGTGAAATCTTGCTTCTGTGGGATTTTTTTTTCTTCCTCGAAAAAGCATTATTATCCTTGTCATCAGGGTAATAATGGATTATACGGTCAGTTCTGTCATTACTTCGTCCTTCTTCTCCTTTCTTAAGCCTTTGGCTAAAAGAAGTGTCGATAACCCGTTTATCCTTTTCTATCATAGCGCTACCTCGAGACGTTTTAAATAGTCACTGAAATATATATTTAGAAAAAGATCCAGCCATTCAAGCCAAGATTAATATTTATAAAATTTCAATATTTTATTTATAAATATTCTTAATAATATTTCAATTTCATGAAAGTTTTAAATACTTTTACTAATGAATAAGTTCATAACAACAAAAACAACGATACTCTTTACCAAAAACTCTTTCATTTGTTTTCTTGTTTGTTTTTCGGCATATTTTCATGTTGAATATAAAAAGATTTTATGTTTCTTTAAGAGCACCTTAACACGAACACTCGAGGTAAGAAAAAAAAAACAACAGGCACATTCAAAATGTCATGGGAATGAGTTCCTTTATGACAATATAGGGAAAATATATCAGCATGAGGGTGAAAATTTACGTCTCCTAAGATACTATAATCGGATTTTTGAGAGCTTCTCTACTACACAATATATATATTTACTTACGTACAAGTACCTATACCAGAACCCCACAAAATGACATTAAAATGAACAACAACAGCAGCAACAAAAATGATGGATTGATACTAAAAGTATTAAAAATGGAACGGGAAGAATAAAAGAAGCCAAAATAACACTGAAAACGATTATATTCGTTCATGGGCTTAATGTTGTCATGTGGATTTGAGGTTGTTTTTTATGTATATATATATATTTTTTTTGAAAGCATTATAAGTGCTTACAGAATGTAATTGCATGCACGAAAAGTAAATTTCAAAAAATTAGTCTGAGTTTAAGTTGGATTATAGTATATAAAAAGGCGTGTACGGATCAACTTGTATCTACTCTTGTATGTATTATGGAGGAATGTGGGGAATTTAAATAATTTTTTGTTGTGGTTGCTAAATTCAGATTCGACAAGTACCTAATTACAAGTGCAAGTCTCCCTTCACATCATCTTTTGACTTATACATATGTAGGTATACTGTTTACATTATATGGAGCTGTGAAATACGAGACGAATAAAGTCGTTTCAAATTTTAGAAAAAGAAATGAAAATAATTGGGCCATATGAATGGAACTTAAGACATTTTTTGAACTAAGCTTCACAAAGTTGTAGCTTGGATACGTGCTGTGAAATATTTCACATTACCGAATCCGTTTCTTTGTAATCGCATCCAGATAGATCCCCTGGTAGTGGCTGGTAAATTTAAAAATTGCGTAAGATGATACGGAACGAAATAGAAACTTTTACTGCCTGTTGATCTATTGTTCGTTATTTTTTTTTTATTTAAAGTTTGAAAAAAGCATATTTGTAGTAAACAAAGAGAAAGATTTACAAATGTTTTGAGAGATTTGTTATAGAAGCAGCGTCTATGTTTTGAAAACTTTAAAGTTTGGAAAAAGCGGAAACTTTGAAGAAAATGGGAAGTTTATAAAAAAAAACAAACAAAAACAAATATTTTAAAAAAAGCAGTATTTAATCTTTGAGAAAGGAAGAAAGTAAATTGGAAAAGTTTTTATTTTCAAGATAAAAGAAAGCTTGTCAGGTAGTAAGTTAGAAAGAGAAGGTAACTTTCAAGTCTATTATTATGCAAAAAAAAAAAAAAACGAAGTTTTGAAGAGTTTTGAAAAGAAGGAAATTTGACAATTTTTTATTTTGAAGGAAATAATAAGTAGGTATGTTAAAAACAATAGCTACAAAATTTTGAAGAATTCTGAAAAAAAAGAATCTATGTAGGTGTATGCCATAGGCATCATTCAATTTCATGTAATCATTTTGCACCAGTATATTCTTATGATATACCATGTATATTAGACTAAATTGTGTTAGATCCTTTTCGATATTGATAGGATCGCATATTTCGGTTTTTTAAATTTATCCTGACTTTTCTTTAACTTTTGCTTTGTACCCATAACTTTGCACAAAGAATTTAAAGCACTTATCTGATGCTAGAGAAATAAATCCCTTTGGTCCACCGACGTCCCAACTTCCCTCCAAAGACAATTATTTCCTGAAATAATTACAAAAACATCATTACTTCCAATAAAAAATACATAAAACTTACCCAAATCCCACTTCCCTCCTGCATGTTTACAATTCGTAATGTCATTAAACGACATTACGTCACATCATATGGCCTCGCCTTCACCGCAGTCAGAGTTCAATGGAATGCAACTTTGAGATCGAGCGTTGCCAGGGTAACTCATCATGAAGCAGAGACGACCCACAGCAGAGAAATTTTTAATTCTGCTTCACCTTATCCTCCATCTAAGCAGGAATTTACTCCTGCAGAAACTACTTCTGCTTCAATTCCATCCTACATCTAAGCAGGAATTTGCTCCTGCTACACAAATTTACTCCTGCTACACAAATTTACTTCTGCTTCATTTCCACCCTTCAACTAAGCAACAATTTAATCCTGCTGCAGAAATCTACTTCTGCTTCATTAACATCAAACACTTAAGCAGAAATCCAATTCTGCTACTATTACCGTGCTCACACGGGCAGCAAAGACAAACTTCTATTTTCTTACGCCTTCACGGAAGACTATACTTCAATTCTGCTTCCACACAAATATAAATCCAATTCTGCTCACATTGCAACCTTATGCATTGCAGCACTCATTGCAGCTACTTGCTGTAAGGTTTTCAATTTTTCTAGAAAGGCAGTATACAAACAAAAATCTTATTCTGTTTGAATTATGTAATTCATGAATCTAATTGTGAATTCTTTCCCTTCTTTTTTGCAGAAATAAAGGGAGCAGAAACAAATTTTTAACTTGTTTCTTGAATTTTTATTGAAGTTTCTATTTTATTGAATTATTTTACGTAGTTTTAGTAGGATTTTTATTTAAGTAACTGAATTGAATTGTGATACTAGCTGCAAGCAATATAAGAATTGAAATAAAATTTTATATTTGAATTAAAACTCTGAGTTATCTCTTAATAAACCGACACCCCATTCGCTTGAGCACAGACCTCACACCAATCCTATTTCGAAATTTGTTTAAATAAAACTTTAGTATTTTCAAAAATTTCTAAATCTAATTATCTAAATAAGATCTTTTTATTTCCTGCTAACTGGCTTTTCCTATGGTAACTTGATATTTATGATTTATCACGTGGACGGGGGGGTGCACAACTTTCAACATTGTAAAAAGCAAAACGCTCATACAATCTTTCGGTGATTTTGTCGTATGTTGATGAAATTGTATGGATCTATTTAGAACATTTTATCGCACGACGACATACTTAAGTTTTAGTAGAAAAATGCACACACAAAATGCTGTGTTTATGAGATAGATAGATATACTAAGTGTATTTATTTCTGTCCTACTCTGTACAAACCAGTAGTAAATAGATTTAAAAATAACATAATTAAATTTTGTTGATAAATTAATAAAAAAAAAATAATAATTTATTCCTCTTTTTTCCAGGTAAGAAATGTGAAAATCTTATTAGTAGTAAAGGCAAAGAGCAGTTTCTTCTTCAACAGTGAGTTTTTATAGTTTATATTAAATGTTATGAATTTTTTTTATTACATTATCAGAAAGTTCAAAAGGTATGATATGTATGAAGTAATCATATCTATAAAAAATGTTTTGATTAACAAACACTTGGAAAATATAGTAATTGAAATATACAAATACTTAAAACCAGAGACCGTAACGGTTAGGAATGTTTAAAAAAAAATCTTACGTAAAAAATTATTTTCTGATTTTCTTTCTAAAAATCAAAAATAAAAATGAAATCGGGAAATGATTTTTATTTTAAAAATAAAAATTAAAAGCTGATTTTTATTTAAAAAATCAAAAATAAAAATCGGCAAATGAATTTTATTTTAAAAATCGAAAATAAAAATCATAAAATGATTTGACACATTTTACACACTTTCATCTAAGGTATAATAAGAATTGGTCTACATTTTTTGTTGATTTTTATATTTGATTTTTAAATTAAAAATAATTTCTCGAGTTTTATTTTTTAAATAAAAATCAGTTTTTGATTTTTATTTTCGATTTTTAAAATAACAATAAATTTTTAGTTATTATTTCTAAATTTTAAAATAAAAATCAAAGAAGAAAGTTACTTCTTATAATTTCAAATAAAAATCATAATTTTAAAAAGTATATAGAAAACTTATGCTAATAAGAATCATAATGCTACATTCCAATCAATCCTTCCATAACTTTTTCTAAATGATTTTTTGGTTAGAAAAAAACTAAATGAAAATAATTGTTATTTTCACTCCCTGCTTAAAACATTTAAGTATATATGTAAGTACAGCATAAAATTTATTGTTTGTATTCAGAGTTTGAAAATGTGTCCAATCAATTCTCAAAACTGTATTTTGTCAGTACATATGGCAATACCTGATGAACTAAAATATCAAAATCATGTACAACCTTTTGTTGTAGCTACTGGAAATTTTGAGATTGTAAATTTGAGTTAAGTAAACGGCACTATCCCGTAATCCCATCAGACTTTAACACTCCTTTTCTTCGTTCTTAGAGCATTGTGTAAGTCTATCTACCTCAGTAATATGGAGAGCCCTTCCCTTGGTCAAGGACTGAAAAAAGTTCAATCAAGCACTTTTTATATAGGTTAATCCTTAACAGGTGTAGGATGGAAGTTATTTTATTTGATTTTCTAGGTAGGTATAGCAAAAAATGAATTGAGATAAATTCCTCACTGGAAATTGTATTGATGCGTCTACATCGAAAGGATAGTATCAGATACAGTATCTATATTGTGCCTGCGACTATTGTAACTACTACTGGAAAAAAAAAAATTTTTAACGAGTAAATTTTTCTAATCGCAAGAGGTAAATAATGAATAGTGGTGTTTTTCCTCAGAATATGGGAGGATGTGCTTTCGAGCAGTGTTGTAGAGTTAATTCGTTATTAAAATTATAAAAAATCATGCCTACACAATTTTCGTACATTTATTACATTTTTTCTAAACGATCTTGGCAAACGGCTTGTATAAAAATAAACATAACTATTTTTTTCTGACCCGTCATAGCCTTTTCCAGAAGCGATATCTTACAGGAAATAATCTAACCTCAAAACTTATTTTATGCTATTATTACGCTGCTCGACCGTCAGATTGTAGCATTAGAATATTTTCAATTTTATTCTCGCCATAAATTTTGGACAAAATAATAAGCTGAACAATTAAAATTAAAGAATTGTTCTGAATTAATGAGAATACTAAATCGATGAATACTTCAAGAGTTAAGATCTGTAAAATATCCAATTTTCTTGTTTGCAGTTTGTATAGTTGAGTATTTTACTTAAAATTGTACACAAACTCCCCAGGCTAATATTGTATATGCATATATGTAAGTAAGTATATGTACGTATATACATAGGTAGCTATAACTACATGCAACTACATGAAAACTAAAGATTTGCCTTGGGCTTGTATATATGAATTTTGATACGAGTCAGCAATTTTTGGTCTATTGAATGGTTTGCTTTAAAATGTAAACATTGGAACAGAACTATACTCTAGTTCACAGTATAGTTATATGAATGTATGAATGTATGTAAGAACTATAGCAGACATAAAATAGCATTTCATTTCCTTTGCATAACTACATTTATGTAGGCATTTTTGCATGTCAGGCAAGTTTGCAACCATCCTCTTGAGTCCTGTCCTCGTACAAGCATATAGTAGATATTTCAGAGTTCAATCCGACAACGTTCTCATGGGGTTTTTCTTATGCGACACTTTCCGAAAGGACTTAGCTGTTGTTGTTGGTGGTGCTACTGGAATTGCGGTTGCTGCTATCGATAAGAAACATGTTTTTTTTTTTAGGTTTTCGATATAAATTATTTCTTTAAATGGCAATTTCTAAAGTGAATTTATTATTTTCAATTTGCAATAAATTCTTGCCAAATTATCAGAGTAGACATGTATGGATTTATATGTATGTATGTATGTACATAAATATGGTGGCGTTAAAATCAAAATAAAAAAAAACAATGATTCCATGATTATACAATCCATTTCATAACTATATGTAGATATCATCACTTATAGTATATTTGCCACGCCTTTATTACTGATTGTCGTACTGCTTAGTATTTGCATAAAGTCGCCGCACTAGTATGACCCACAGATTTTTTATTGAGTTTTGGTTTACTGAGCAAAGCAACGGCCCAGACAATCCAGAACATTATTCGGGTGGCGATCAAACCACGATATTGACGCCCTGCTTGAGTAGATTGGAGCTTTTGGAAAGTCCAATTGTCATCTTGATACACTACCGAAAACCGCAGTAATAGTCTTACAGCCAAAAATCCAATATATTCGGTTCTTTAATTTTGGTAGAAGTAAAAGCTAACGATCAAAGTGTTCTCGAGGTTAAAACAGCTCCACAAACTTCATTGAACTTCCTTCACAGAAATTTCGTTTTGAAAAATACAATGGTCCCTTCCACAGATCTCTCCCTCTAATAACGTCGGAAACCATGTGGACCATCAAAACTGAACTTTTTCTAATCGGAAAAAATAAATTGTGAAATGAAAAAAAAAAAATAAATAAATAAAGACAATTTTATAGCGTGTCGATAATAATTGTGGTGTGGATTTCATAGTTAACTGATTTTTTAATTTCGTGAAGAAGAAGAAGATTGCTAGCGACAGTTGATATTTTTGTTGCAGTTTTATCCTTGCCCACCCGTTTTCTTAGTACCATGTGTAGAAACTTTGATGTTGAAAAAAAAACGTAGCAATTGTTGCCTATATAATGGTGCCCGATTTTCTTCTTCAGATTTCATGAACAGAAATTCCTTCTTCGTGAGAAGCATTGTATTTTACAACTTTGCAACTATGACAGGCGGCAAAATCAAAGCTGGTGCAACTATGAATAGATAGCCCAGCTGAGAATTCTATACGCCATAGAAATATCGAGGATAATGAGATAACGGATGATTTAGCATAAAATGGACTGAATTGGATAGCTAGTAAGTTCCGATCGGAACTCCAAAAAGAATGAAACTAACATGGGTAATGACGGGCCCTTTAATCATAGGTAACCATGGATCTAGACTGAAACAATTTCTGTCGAAGCTGTAAAGTACCTAAGGAAATCGATTTAGTTCGACTTATGCTTTGCGAATATCCTGCTTTAGCAATCAATAAAATAAGTAAAAAACGAGTTTTCAAACCAAACTGAGACCAAGCCGCATGAAAAAGTAGAAAATAAACCTTTCTTCACACACAGAGGTGGACTCAGATTTTTTGATTGGGACATTTCTCTTGAATATTCTTTCTCTTCATGAATCAAATCATTTATTACCTCCATTGATCATACTGAAATATATCGGTAATTGTCAGCGAATAAAATCTGAGTCCACCTCTGTGTGTGAAGAAAAGTTTATTTTCTACTTTTTCATGCGGCTTGACCTCAGTTTTGTTTGAAAACTCATTTTTTACTTATTTTATTTTCTGCCTTTTTCACGTTAACTAAATTGTTATTACGTGCTGCACGGATATATTTTAAAACAATTTTTAAGTCATGTTTGGTGCCGATCCGAAAACAAAAATTCTTCGAGTATCAAATCGTTGAAGTACTGCAACGGTTTTCTGAAATTCAAATTATGTTTTAAACAGCGCTTTTTAGCTGTATTCCAACTTGATCCCATATAACATGAATTTTCCCAGACTTTTTCTATTACTATGAATTTTTTTTAAAAATTTACATGAATTTTCCTTGATTTTTCATGCAAGTTTTCATGATTGTTGAAGAGAAAGTATTGATGCCAGTAGGACGGAAAAAAATGATTCATAGCTTATAAAAAATGATGCATAGCTTATAAACTTTTTGTCGGAAAATTTTCCGGAAAATTCGGAAAATTCCGGAAATTTTCGGAAAAATTTCCAGAAAAATTGGAAAATTCTGCATTTTTCCTGAAACAGATTTATCACTAATCATATCGATGATAATTTGTCCGATGATTTTCCAGCTTTTTCGGGTTTCCCACGGAGTTTTCCACAAAAGCAACTTTATGCAATTCATTTCGCTCTACAACTTTGTCTTAGGTTGCAAAACGCTCAAACGCTTAATTGGTCTAAAAAACTGCGGAAAAGCGTTTTATATGAATTTTCCTCGATTTTTTCTGTAAGTTTTCACCATTGTCGGAGAGAAAGTAATGATGCCAGTTGATAGGGAACTTGATCCTGCATAATTTAGAAAACTTTTTTACCGGAAAAGTCGGAAAATTCCGGAAATTTTTTTCGGAAAAATCGGAAAACTCTGCATTTTTCCGGAAACCGATTTATCACTAATAAAATTTGTACCAAATTTTCAAATGATTTTCCGGGTTTTCCATGGAAATTTCCGGTTCAAATTGATAGATTTGTTAAATTTGATAGATTCAATTGTCACGCGACATGAACCTGTGTGCAAAATTTCAGCTCGCTGTGATGGCGAAAAGTGGGTCTACGAGGGTGTCGAAAATAGTAAAAAAGAAATATAAAAATAAATAGACAGACAAATTCGTGTACGAGTTAAAGCGAATGGCATAAAAAAAAATTCAAAGTTGTTTGTTTAATAATGAAATGTACTGTATTTCCTCAGAACTTCGTAAATATCTACAAAACTAATTTGATAAATTGAAACAAATTTTCCGCCCACAATTTCCACAAATTTCGTTCGTTTTCCTTCAAATTATACAGTTTCTTCTATAGTAGCTAACGTGTTTTTGTAAGTCTGTCATTATACGAGAAAATATCCCTATGAAATTTCAGCATTAATTCTTAAGCTTTACTGACTGATATAACTAATACACAAGTGCAAAAATCTTCAAGCTTAAAAAATACAAAATCTTTCTCTCTGTGCGAATAACGCAAATTATTATTTAAGTTCAAGTCACACACAGCAACTGTAGTAACATGAAGCGCGCTATAAGATGGCGAAATAAGAAGGGATTATTGCCTTGAAAACAACGTTGCTGCTTAAAAAAAAAAAAAAAACAGGGAAAAAAGAAAAGAAAAAGTCAAGAAAGTTATAAAGCAGGAAAATATAAAATGTTGCCTCGCAGTTCAGTGTTCAGTTCATACAGTGTATTCAGTTCAGTGTTCACAGAGTTAAAAAGAAAAGTAGGCAGGACACTGGAATAGGGGTTGTGTCCCCTCAACATTAAAGCGGATGAAATATGCTATATTATAGCGCGTTGTTGTTGTTTTTGTTGTTCGTTCGTTCATGTACTCTTTTCTTGTAAAGTTCTTATTACTGGGATCAACACTAAACGCCACTTATTACGCGATTACATTGGTACTGTGTCATTTTGACCGTTGTTATTCCAGACGAAGGCAGAAATATTTTAAGATTAGCGCAGTTTTTCAAGGGATTTTTCAGTTTCTTTCACCCCTCTGTTATCTGCCACTCCCAAACTCTCTTAAACTCATGCTAGGTATATTGCCGGCCGGGCAATTTTCTTTATTGTTTAAAAGGTAAATAATTTTTAATTGTAAAATGACACATAGAGGTAAACAGCGTGCTTCGCTTCCGTTGTTGTTGGTCAATGTTTTATGCTCTTCTTAATGAGAAATAAACTGTAGAAAAGTTTATGTTTACAAAACTTGGGTTATAATGGACTTTCTTTTGCTACATTTTCTTGTTTTTCTTTTGTTCATAATTAGTTACATACTTAAGGGGAATGGGGGCGGGTGAAGAATATGGATTGAATTATGAGTTAAAAAATTAAGTTTTAAGATAGTCCTGGGTGCTTGTATCTTGATTGCTTGCTCTGCATTCTTTTCACTTTTCACTTTTTTGTTTTTTTTTTTAGCGGGGTGATAGGATTTTGTACTATGCAGTTCCATTTATTGGTTTATTGCGCATTTTTTTTATCTCCATTTTTTTCATGTATCATTAAAAAAGTATGTTTCAGATTTAAACTTTACTACTAAAAGATGTAATATAGTATACTCATACATACAAACAAAAAACTATATTGCAGAGAGTTAGGACAACTGTAACGATTTCAAAGATGTGTAATACAGTTTTTTTAAACTTTTTATATTTAACACTTTTCATTGTATCTACGACATATGTAAGATATTGTGCAGAAAACTTTTCATCCCTTCCGTAAAACTTACAATAATTACCGCATCCCCCGTTGATATTGGTTCCCTGACATACGGGTAGCAAGAAAATGATCGCAACTACAAACTAATAACACACGAATCGACTATTTGACCAATTTTTCTGGTATCTGTATTTACCGCAGTTTGTGTTCCCGATCAGATCAGTCATAAGACAATATAAGTACATATATACAGGGTGATTCAGATCAAGATACCTTCCGGTATAGCACGCGATTCCTTGAGGTAAGATTCTCCAATATTTCCAAAATTTTGATTTTTTTTACACACAAATTTCATAAACACCGTTATTTAGTTCAAAAACTTTCATCCGTGTAACCCAAATTTATTGCTTCTTATTAATGCCCCTACTACCCTCTATCAGTGGAAAAAAACGCATGCCTATACCTGAATCAGTTTTAGGACTGACGGTTTATTGGCAGATTCAAGCCAGATCACAAAATTGCATACAAGGAATAATCACAGGTAGGTAAGTAGGGTCTTCTATGACTGGGCCTACAATTGCTTTGGTTATAATTTTCTGAAGGTAGTGGTACTCTTAGTACCACTTACCTCTCCTTTTTAAAACATGATTTAGAAGACATGTTGGATGAGTATGTTCCGCTTTCCCTTAGGAGCGAGATGTACTTTATGCACGATGGCACTCCGCCGCATTACTCTGCTTAAATACTAGTTTTTATAAAAGAAAAAAAAGCAATAATGTGACGATAAAAAAAGTATTTCATTAAAATAGGCGGAAAGTTGTTGCGTACAAGTTTTGCTAAGAAAAAAGAAAGAAAGAAAAAATATGTAAAAATAGACTAAATTTAACAAAACAGATCATTCAAAATCTGTTGCCATCCATATCGTCTTCGGAAAAATTGCCCAAAAAATACATATAAATACTTATATATCATATATAATTATAATAAAGTGATTAAATGATTATTAACTTGCTCCTTATATGTATTTAGAAATGAGCAAACTCAGCTTTATGTAAATGAATCTACTGGCAGTTGCCTTACTCAGAAAAAGTGTCAACTGCTATAGACTTTGATGATTTTGGTTGTATACCTAATTCGAATGGTGTTGTTAACTTGAAAACTTTGTAATTTATTTGGGAGGTTAAAGCAGAAAACTTATTCTGGAAGAGCTATTATACGAAACGGGGCTTTGCTTTTCATAAATGCTCTTGAAATAGTTATGACAGTGGAAAAATGGATAATATTATATGCTACTCCTTAAGACGCGTCCCTCTTAAATTAAAATTTTTTTAGTTTGATAGTAGTGTCACCTGTCGGTCAATGACGCTTATGATTTCTTCATGTATTTATTTCTTAACTTCATAAGTATAATTTAAATATTTTATTTACATTTAATTGGTTCCACATAAAAGAAGAGTAAAATCATAAAAAAGCACATAAACTCATATTTTTAAACAAAATCAAATACAAGCACAAAGTTCGGTCTAAACATGTGTATAAACAAACATCAGCTGTTAATATTTTCTTTAGTGCCATATTGTTGTTATCGCAAACAGTGCCCCCATCGGTCATAGACATCGTCAATAGGAAATAGGGACACACTTGTTACCTCATAGTGGTTGAAGCAAAGTTAACTTAAGCACAAGTTAGTAAAAAAGAGATTTCCGACTGTTTTCCATTTAAATGTTTACAACTAAAAAAGAAAAAAAATAATATAAAAATCAAACTCTTTTTGAAAATTGCATAAATAAAGGCAAAAATGTGAAAGCGCAGATTAATTACATGCAACGAAAATGAATGACAAACTATTAATTTTCGTAAATAAATGAAAAGGTTCGATTTTACTCTCATATAATGTTCCCGCGCATTTGTGAAAGCACATTTTTACTGAATTATTGAGAGATGCCATCAAAGTTGTTGACAATGGCGGACAATGGCGGAAAAACAGTTTCATATTAGATGGAAAAATATTCAGAATTTTATGTCTGTACGTGTTCTACAAGGACAAGCAAAACGTTGGTAAAACGGGCAAAAGGGCCTCTTTAACTTTTAATATTTATTCAAAAATATAGGTTGAAAAACTGTGTTCCCAACATAGTAATATTGTTAAGATTTTTTTTTAATTTAATGTACTCATCTTTGTGTCTACTTGTGAACAGAGCTTTTCCAAATTAAAAATTATCTTCATTCCACAATGAGCTATGCTTTCCATAGAAAAACAACTAATAGATGATAGAAATTTTAACAATTATGTGTAGGTATATAATGTGTTTTTTTTTCATTTATACGAGTATATGTTCAGCAATTGTTAATTAACACTCTTGAGTTTGATTGACTTGGAAAGGTCGGCAAATTGTGGATCGTCCCAGGTGTCAAAAGCTCTTGGTACACCACTGGTGCCATCTAGTGTGTTTTTTAGTAAAACTAGAATCACAATTTAGATGCTGAAAAGTTGTTTGTTTCCTTTTAATATAAAAAAAAAAACTTTATTTTTTTACCAGAATATATCATAAAATATCTCATTCTAAGTAGTATACATAATACAAAACTGTGTATGAAAATGTATACAAAAATAAAAGTTAATTTGCCTCTAAAAATTATGATTTGTGTAAATGTATGTAGCCTTTAAGAATTTCGTAGGTTTTCTAAATTTAAAAATATACTAAGTATTAGTTTGGGGTAGTTATTGAGAAACAGATGGCGTGTATAGCGTTAAATTTCCTGCAAAAGTCTATGTACACTTTTAATTATTATTTTTTTCGTCATAAATTTCTAAACTTTATTTATTTTTTCTATTTATATTCATTAATTAAATCTAATAATTCTTGGTTAATTAACTAAATTTTAAATTAAGCTTATTTCCATATTTTCATTATCGTTTGTTTTTAGGCCGGCCCTTCCCTTTAACTCGTACACGAATTTGTCTGTATATTTCTTTTTTACTATTTTCGACACCCTCGTAGACTCACTTTTCGTCATCACAGCGAGCCTAAATTTGGCATACAGCTTGATGTCGCGTGACAATTGAATCTATCAGAATTTAAACCGGAAATTTCCATTGAAAACCCGGAAAATCGGGCAAATCATTAGAAAATTTGGTACAAGTTTGATTAGTGATAAATCGATTTCAGGAAAAATGCAGAGTTTTCCGATTTTTCCGAAAAATTTTCCGACTTTTGCGGAAAATTATTCTGTAAAATTTTTTACTAAATTATGCAGGATCAAGTTCCCTATCAACTGGCATCATTACGTTCTCTCGGACAATGGTGAAAACTTGCAGAAAAATCGAGGAAAATTCATGTAAAACGCTTTTCCGGAATTTTTCAGACCAAGGAAGCGTTTGAGCGTTTTGCAACCTAAGACAAAGTTGTAGAGCGAAAAGAGTTGCATAAAGTTGCTTTTGTGGAAAACTCCATGGAAAACCCGGAAAAGCGGGAAAATCATCGGAAAAATTTTCATCGATATGATTAGTGATAAATCTGTTTCAGGAATAATGCAGAATTTTCCAATTTAGTTAACGTGAAAAAGGCAGAAAATGAAATAAGTAAAAAACGAGTTTTCCAACTAAACTGCCAAGCTGCGTGAAAAAGTAGAAAATAAACTTTTCTTCACACACAGAGGTGGACTCATATTTTATTCGCTGACAATCACCGATATATTTCAGTATGATCAATCAGAGGTAATAAGTGATTTGATTCATGAAGAGAAAGAATATTCAAGAGAAAGAATATTTAAAAAAAAATCTGAGTCCACCTCTGTGTGTGAAGAAAAGTTTATTTTTTACTTTTTAACATGCAACGGAGGTAGCCTTCTTAAATTGTGCCTACTATCGCGAAAAGAGATTTTGTTAAGTAACAACAGAAAGTCGATATTCGCATTTAAGAGTTGATGCACAAAAGTTACATCGGCAAACATGCAACGTTTCTCAAGCGATCCTCATAGAATGAAAGAATTAATGGATTATTCCAGGGTAGGTGGCTGAACGCAAATCTTCCGCTGTACAGACTCGATACGGCCGATGTGTGTACCGTAAAATGGAGATCAGACCTGGCTAGCGTATTCAAGCAGTGATCTCGCAAAGCAAGTGCAAGTGTTTTGATATTAAGAAAATAGACTTGTCAGGGTTTGCACTAAATTGACACTGAATATTTAAATTTCCTTCCTGCAAGGGTGTTACATTTATTTTATCTTCCTAAAACAAATCTTAACGGAGTCGCATCAAATATTTATTAATTTTTTTTTCTTAAAAATTTATCTTAATTGAATTATAAAATTTTATTAAAATTCTGCTTGTTGAAGTAATTCAGATTACTGTCAAGATGTGACAGTCGTTTGTCGACTTTATAGCTCTAGAACTTCAGGGTGTTGTTAAGGAGGCCATTAATTACTATTAGAAAATATAAGTGCAACCGGTAAAGGTAAAGTAGACGACATCCCTTAGGAGTACACATCAAAGTCATTGAAAATGTCTACCATAGAGTAAACCTTACATCTTAAGCTGTTATACATACGGATCTAATGCATATATATACATATACTATAGTATACAGGGTCCTTTATTAGTTCAATCATTTTGTAGATGGAAGTACTGTCGTTATAGGTTGCTGTAGACTGTAGTATAGTTGACGGGGATTCTGCCAACAGATTTCGAAAGGCCTTTGCTGTATTCTATAGTTATAATAGGTACCTATATGTACATAGGTTAGTCTAGAGCTTTGTAAATTTGTAAGCATAATTTTATCATGGCATGAACGAAGTCTAAGGACTTCATATAATATTTAAAAATATTATTTAAAAAAAAAACAAAATTTTAAGAAATCGGAAGGAGTTTTTTACATCAATTTTAAATAGGACAATTTATTTCACATGGACGAAACTACACTCGAGCAATTTTTGTTCTTGTAATTATTATTTGCACATTTAAGAACAATTTTTGTTCCCGTATTGTGCTTTTGTCACACGCAAAATGAATTTATTCGAAAAAGAAAAAAAAATCACAGCAAAGAATGAGGCAAATTTGCGGTTTCAATACGGCTGAGTGAGCATGTAACATTCACAAATCTATGTAAGTACCTATATATACCGTACTACGTGGCGATGTAGGGCTTCTTAAGATTCCATACCGAAGAAGGCAGACGGAAGTACAGTATTGAATTACTTAAAGAGATCTATGCCATTTTTTTTTGTCTTTATTTTGATCAAATCAAAGTCAGGGGGGATTCATGCAACATAAAGTCTAGGGGAGTGGGCATATTCTTCTTCTTATAACGGACATGTACCTACCTATATACATATATATGCAGATACATATTAAAATGCCTGAGGATATATTATGTATGTTTACTCTCGAAAATCAGAGCATTACACATATTCATACATACATAAAATATATACTCGTGTATGCGCCTATATAGATACTATTAAGAAACAATTGTAAGGACTTGAGTTGAGATAGATAGAAATGCACGAGAAGATTTCATCCAGGCAGAGAAGGAAGTGCTTAATTGAGTTTAATGCTTGAGCGCAATTACTATTCCAGGTCTGAAGTAGTTGAGGGCTTGTTCCGTTGTTTCTGGTTGACAACGTTTGATGACAGTCCTACCAAATTGGTTGGAATGAAAATAATTTGGAGACTCATTGGGAATGTCTGATTTTGTAGGATGCGGATGACAATGAAGTATAGGACGTGTAGTATATGTATATATAGAGAGTATACATATGTATATATACTACATATTTATCTAACCCACCCACCTACTATATGAACAGAGAATCTAGATAGATATTATATCTACTAATGGAGTAATAGTAGAATGGAAATGGTCTAGACAAGGTTGGCATTTTCAATGAACAATAGAAAGTAATTTTACTTGAGTTCTATTAAAAGTGGGAGAGACAGAGTTTCAGTGGCATTTTCAAAATGTGAGTCCTATGCTATATTTACGTAATTATACTTAAGTAATTTAGGATGTGTTTTTTTTTGTTGTCGAATATCTATCTACAAATAAAGTGAAGTTATGTATCTCTTTTTGATTATTATACACATCTACATACATATTTTCATGACATTCTTGTCTTTTACCCTAAGTTTTTGTATTGCAATAGTTCCGGTTAATAACACTCGACTTAATTGGGGTACAAACAGTATAAAGTGATTTGAGAGAGGAAAATGAATAAAAATTACATTTCCTTCACATAATTGCCATTTGCCATTTTTCCTTTTTTTTTGGAATTTTTTTTTTTGCTTGTGAAATCTGATTTCCGTTTAACCACAATCTCAAATTATTCTGTTAATCTTTGAATGAATTGAATAATATTTGTATTAGTTTTTAGTTCCATAGAGTAGGTATGCACATACAAAATTTACTGCAATTTAGCTGTCTGTTAATATTTGAAAATTTCGAGACTTTTGTTACAGTGTTTCCAATTGACCCATTTATGTGACTAGGTTTGGGAATTTTTTGTGACATATGGCAATGTTTTTATATTTAGTTATTAGCCACTCTTTTTAGACTTCAATATCCTTATCCCTTGTTTCTTAATCTGTTCTTTGTTTTTACATTTACTAAATTGTATTTTTTTTTAAGTTACCGCCTGTCTACTAACTCTATGTATATATGATTACTCTTTGTAAATTGCTATCCTATGCGGAAACGCACCCAAGATTTGGCTTTGGGGGGACCATAGGTGTCCGAAGTCCTAACGAGTCGGAAAAATAGGGCTTTAAAGTCGCGTCCTGCACCCATCTGAACACTTAAGGATTGCTATTGTAGATTAAAAGGTTTTATTTTATTTTATCGGACTTTGTAATAAAATACATACCACATTTTATACGTAATTTGTGAATTATGTTCAGAAAACTGACATTCTGGAGGGGGGACCGGTCCCGTTCGTCCCCCTCTCGGTGCGCGCCTGATCCTATGGAAACTAGAACTATTGTGATTCACTTCTTGAAGTAGTACCAAAGAACATAACAGTTATGTGTTCTTTGGTAGTACCTATTGAATGATAAATTAGAATTATGCTGGTTTCACTTGTCTCTTCTTAATATTGGCTCTCTCATAAAGTTTTTTGTTATTTCCAAATATGTTTAAAATCATAAGATTTCAAACTAGCACGAAATCGAAATCATGTCTATATCTAATTAATTTTTGTGTTGAGGAAAAAATTCCTTTATTGTGTATCGAAAAATGTATGAAATTGTCTTCGTAAAGCGGCCCATACACGGCGAATATGTTGTCCAACTTGGTATGTCATACATGAATGCTTTTTCTTCACACATTGTCAAATATGCTGTCCAACATCAGGGTACACATATCGCCTTACACGGTACAATATGTTGTTAAACATGTAATTTTGCCACTAAAAATCAAACTAATTTGATTTCCGTCCAGCTGCTTGACATACTGCGTTTCACACCGCAAACAAGCCCACATACGGTCAAATCTGCGTGACAACATGTCCTATTCGAGTTGGCCAACATGCTTGACCGTGTATGGGCCCCTTAACTTGAATAGAGTGAGCTATATGAAAGTAAAGATAACAGTTAACAGTTCTAGTAGCTTCTGATATGTGTTCCTGTCCTGATGTTGAACAGCAGTATGCGAGGAAAAAGCTTTTATGTGTGGCACACCAAGCTCGAGAACATGTTCTCCGTGTATAGGCCGCTTAAGGAATGTATTCAAAGTTTCTTTTTCAAAGAATAAAATGAATTTGAGGTGATCACTTTCAGTTTTATTAGTGTTTTGTTTTTTCTAACCTTTTCAGAGAAATGTTCAGAGAAATGTTGTATTTTTCAATTTAATAAGTAGATTTTAATCACAAAGTTCAGTGGAGGTTAATGGCAACCAAGCAGGCGTCTTTTTATGAAAGTTTTTCTGTTAGTAGCCATTTCATGGAAAATGTTTTTTTAAAGTATTTTTCAAGATAGCCATACAATTTAAGTATACATATAGGTACACAATCCGTTTGTATACACAAATCTCCCTTCCCCGATTTCAGCTAAGTCTTACCATAGATGGCAAAAGAACTAGATGTCGCATAACATACTAGAGAAGAGTATACAGATTGTGAAATGGGTAGTGCATTCGGGAATGAATCATAATAGCAGTTTTGTATACATTTATTCGACTTCCTCAATACTTCAGATACGAAAAAATATGAGTCACTCGACGTATACATCCTTTCAAATTTGTGGTCCTTATGCAACCTTTTAGTTTCTTCAAAATGTGAAAATATACATATAAACAAGAAAAGGATTTTTATGTCATAAATGTAATTTTACACCAATATATAATAAAATTACTCTGTAATTATTATTGAGCTTTAATACGTATATAAATAAATTATGCATATGTATTTTTACTCCATAAATGTGTTATCTGTTTTTAGATAAGAGAGAGAAAAAACAACATTTTGCATTAAAAAAAACCCCCATCGATAAATAAAATTGCGCAAAGAGTAGAGCCTTGTGTCACACCATATAAAAATAAACAATTTTAGGATAAGCGTCCGCCAAAATAAGCAATACACATAAAAAAATATTATACATATAAAAATATACATTTAAAAAAATAAATTGCGCATTCATTTTAATTGAACAGTTTTTCAAATATTGCCACAAGTATAAAACAAATTCATTTTCCGGTGCGCTTTGCAGTTATGTTCAAAGCCAATTGTATATCTACTGTATTATTATTTTTTTGTTCTTAGTTGTTTATAACTATAGCATCTATTTTATACAATTCTAATTACTTTTAACTATATGTATAAACTTCCTTCAGGATGAGCTCTTCTTCCTTTTTGCTCCACCTTTGATGGAAATTGAAGTCAATTGAAATTGATTCACAAATAATTTAGTCAATAAAATAAATTCTGTTTAACCGGAAGCTGATAGCTCACTCAATCGTATATAGTATAATTGAAATTCCTTCAAGAATTTAGTTATCTACCAAAACCTCTATCTACATACATATATATACCACATCCAATTTACTTACTTCGATGCTTTTTAGATATGTATGAGCTAATAGTGTCGTACACATGTATATGCATATATAGTGTTGTATGTAGAAAGTCTATATTACCTACATCTTATAATAGGTACTCTCACTTCAATAGTAATTTTCTCGGCTTCTTCAATAGAGCGGGTGGGTTGTCGCGGTGCGGTATATTAAGTAAGAGGTAAGAGTGAAAATTAGAAGGCGAAGTCATTTCATGCTGAGCACCACCACAAGTCAATAACCAGAGAAGAATTGACTGCGAAAACCTGATCCTCACCAGAAAGGTAAATATACGGGGAACAGGTTTTATGGTTCAGTTAAAATCGCTCCCAAGTGCATAATTAATTAATTAATTTCCTTTCGTAATTTTCCTCATAAGATTTCCTGGCGCCTTTTGCTGTTTAAGCTTTTCTTAAATATAAATAAAATTTCTATGGGCCCAAAATGTTCCACTCCACCTCACTCACCCCTTCAAAAGTCCAAAACATCAAAACCGTGTTAAAGTAAATAAGAAGAAGCACGAGAAGGAGTGTGAAAAGTTCAATCATCACATCCCCCACTAGCAAAGTAGACAGGTAGGTAGATAGGTACATACTCTCGTATATATAATATGCTAAAATGAAAATTAATTTCCCATTAAAGAACGTGTTCCTGGTGTCATGTGAGCCTCCCAATCATCCATCCTGACAAGAGAAGAAGGTTGAAGGTTGTTGGTTGTTGGAGTAAAGAAAACACCATCACGGTTATGTCACAGCGGCACTGGTATTACGCAAGAGAAAGTGTTTTTTTTTCGTCTTTCTTCTTTTCTGGTAGGTAGTACGAGAAAAATCAGACCCGGTATTTCTGGCTAAAGAGGTGTCTACTTTGTTGGCTACCTGATGATGGCGGAAACACCTTGTTTGAAGACACACAACATAAGCCACACGCAATTTATTTATATTAGAGGACAAGCGAACGAGTATTACATGAGTAATTAAAGTGGTGGCCGAGGCGGTATTTTCATTGTCAGGGATGGCATTTTACGTGAACTTTTTTTGTGAATTTTTTTTTCTTTCTGGTTATGATTAAAACAACGCACGCGGTGAGGTGTAGTCAGATTTGACCTTTTTGTTATGTCCGTAGTTTAATGAATTATGGTAGTAGGTAGGTAGGTAGGAAGGTAGGTAGGTACCTATATAGTTGATTTCATTTGTTTCTGGTGCATTTATGGCTTCTGTAAAAAAAAAAACAATCTAGAACCTAAAAAGTAAGACTTGGACTTTTTAATTTCAGAGTTAATTTTAATAGATATGGAGGCGCACCGAATATAGGTACATTTTTTGCTCCTATTTTTTTGTTTGATAATAGTCTTAAGGAGTATGGCATATGACACCGATTACACTATTCTGAAACTAAGAACTTTGCCTGTTGGTTATGGATAGGTTATGGTTAGACAAGCAAAATTGTATAAGTTGAAGGTGGTGGGGTCTTAACGATTTCTGAGATAAATAACTTAATTTAACTTAACTTCTGAACGCTATGTCCTTCTTTCTTAGATAGATAATCGTTGGGCCTTTCCAATGATCTATAAATTTTTCCCCTTCACCTCTTCGTTTTGAAGTTATGGCTCAACAAAGTTAAAATTTCGGAATTTCAACTCGTTTTTCTTGTTTAACTACTATTTTTATCAAAAATTACCTATGTCATCAACACCAATTTTTCATATTGGATTTAAGAAGCTTCGCTTTAAAATTACCTATCATACCTTTTACCAAAAATGTAACTCGTCCTGCGTTTTTTTCAAGTTTTTCTTAAGCATATCCAGCGAAAAAGATTAATAAATGCTAGAAACTAGGCAAGTTAATTTTAAGAATTTTGGGATTGAGCTTTTTAAACCATTTTCATAGGGTGTAACATTCAGGAAGTTACAGGTAGCCTTCGGGTGGGTGTAAGATCACATTCGGGATACCCTGTGTTTGTACACACAAAGAGAATAGATAAGTTAGAGACAGATCTTATAGACATTTATATAGAAAATGTTGTCCTTGATGTGAAACCGATATTTCCGTTGAATATGTGTGAAACTCCACAATTAGGTAATTTTACGACGATAAGCTTTAGAACAGAGTTTATAAACGTAGTAAATTTATAAATTTATAAATTATTTATATATTTGGGTGTAAAATTACTGCATAAGCTTGCAAATATTTTCTATGCATATCTTATAAAAATACACCATAGGGTTGTGTATGGTGTAAACCGTCAGCATGTAATATTACACAACAAAAACATGTAAACATACATACTTTTTCTTGACCAGTGGAAATTTTCTTTTATCACTCCCATATACAAACCAGGTTCTCGGCATAAAATTAAAAACTACAGAGTAATTGCCAAACTTCTACCTATTCCCAAGTGTTTTGAAAGCATAATAACGAACACGATGTATTTTCACGCAAAAGAAATGATTTGTTCCCAGCAACATGGGCTTCGTGAAGGCTATGTCCTCAAAACCCAATTTGGTATTATTTAAAAATTTTTGTATTAACGAAATTGAAAATGGTGCGCAAGTCGACATTATCTATACTGACTTTGTTAAGGCTTTTGACCGGGTAAATATTGATCTGCTTGTAAGGAATTCGCATGCCTTCGGGTTTCACTCCTCCTTTCTTAAGTGGATTAATTCGTACTTAAGTAATCGCTCGCAGTATGTAAAAATGGATTTTGTTAAATCTCGTAAAATTTATAATTAAATCAGGGGTGCCTCAAGGCAGTCATCTTGGCCCCCTGTTGTTTATTATTTATATTAATGGTGTGGTTAAACTATTCTCTTTCACTAAATGTCTTTTGTACGCTGATGACTTAAAAATTTTCTTGCCAATTAGAGATCTAGCAGATTGTCTACATCTTCAAACTGACCTAGACAAACTTCTAGTTTGGTGTGCTCGTTAAATGGTTTGGAGCTCAATCCTAGCAAGTGTAAGAGCTTCAGCTTGTATCGTTGCATTAATCCTATTTTGTTTGATTACGTGATTAAAGACATTACTGTAGACAGACCTACTGAGATTAAAGATCTTGGTATCATTTTTGATAATAAGTTGAACTGCTCTTTGCATGTTGACTATGTCACCTGCATGGCATTTAAAATGCTCGGTTTCATTAAGCGTATCTGCACTATTTTTCAAGACCCTTACACTTTAAAGGCTTTATATGTTTCACCTAGTTCGCTCCATATTGGAGTATTCTTCTGTTACTTGGTGCCCTTATACTGCTTTACATATTAAACGCATGGAATCTATATAAAGAACATTTACTCGCTATGCTCTGCGCGGGCTTAATTGGGAAGTTGGTCTTCCCTCATACGAGGCCAGGTGCCAGTTACTTGGGCTCCAAACTTTAGAGTCTCGTAGAAAGGTTTTCAGTATTATGTTTGTCAGAGATGTTTTCTGCTACAAGTTTTTGCTCACCCGAATTGATTACCTTATTCAAAATTTATGTGCCTGGTTTTCTATTCGATCTAGAGATTTATTATATATTCCTTCTCATAGAACTTCAGTTACGGTCAGTATGAACCCATTACTCATTGCTCTCGAAATTTTAACGTTATTTGTACTGATGGGAAAAGAATCTGTCCTAAGTGTACTAAATTAGATTGAAAGCATATATAACTTATATTTATTACCACTCGACTTTCTCCTAAATAATAAAGTAAAATTAGAGAATTACAATGACATTTTCTTGGTATATTTAATTTTTGCTTGAAAATAATCACTTTTTTTTTTAAAAACAGGACAATTTATTTCCGTTGACTACTTCTTATCTGTGTTAAAAGGCTCTTCTATAATTATGAAATCATATTTTATCTGCTTATTTTTTGACTAACACATTCACCTATGTATGTATGCGACAATAATTTCAATTAATATTTGCACTACAATTTGTTGCACTTTTATGTGACATTTTTGAAAAAAATTGCATGCAATATTTCAGGAATAATCAAATATAAAAGAAATAATCAATTGTAAATTTACAATTTTTTTTTTGCAAACTACCTGCAATATTCTCTTGTGCATCTTGCTCTAGAACACCAGAAGAGAACATATTGAAATTAATTGATATAGCAGTAAGAAAACATTTTAATTTCTGGAAGGATGCCAGATTTTGTAAGTGCCCTTACTGAAGCAGTTAACTTGTGTGATTCGAGCTCGTATATCTAACGTTTACCTCCCTACTATTAGATAGTAATTTTAAATTTTTCGATAAACTTACCACAACGACGACGACGAAGGTTGATAATATTCGAAATTTGTGACCTTCTGTTTCTTATTTTTTTTGTTTGAAATATTCTGCAAAGCTGATTATCTAAGTATAATTTTGATGATCATAAATAAACTAATAACTTTACTTTAAACATAAAATTTGGTTTATATCATCATAATCAAACTAAAGGAGAAAGTTTTGAACATCAAATAATTTTGACAAAATGTTAAATAATTGAAAAGCTATGGTAAATGTTTCGTAAATTACTTATTCACAAAGTCCTCCTCCTATATACACCAAAAGATCATTTTCCTATACAATTATAGAAGTGAAATGACCCTATTAAAAGTTTCCATCGAAATTCCCCATTGAGGATACAAAATATTCCCATTTATGGGGTGGACTTATAATGTTGGATATTCCTGTTTTATTTATTTATGAACTAACAATCATGCCAGAATTTCTTGCTCAAGTCAAGTAGCAGGAGCAGCAATAGCGAAAGCATTGATGTAAGTTAACCCATTAACTTGTAAGATAGAGTAAAAACAAAATTATATTCTCTATAATATGTAATACATATATATACACACACCCAGTAACACATACATACTTTAAGGGTAACGTCAAAGGGGAAAAGCTTTTACCTATTTATTCTGGGTCGCTCAACCATGCTCTGAATTTTAATAATAGACAACTTTAGCGGAAACGTGTTGAAAAGCAAAACTGAGAATGCACATACGAGAGAATATCCAACAAATACACAGGTCCGGATTATTTAAAAAAAAAAAAAGCATAATGTAGGAAATATATGACTATACACAAAGCATACATAGAGGAATGGATTTGCTTTTGCTACACATATACTATAAATGACAAAAATCTTGAAGAGAAACACACAGTCGACAATGTTTACAAGCTCAAGTGTTGTCTGCGACATCTATAATATCCCAAAGGATGTGACGACAAAATGAACGAAAGAACGCCATGAAGTGAAATTGCATCAGGATTCATGCATGCTTCTCTCCTGTATAAAGGATATCTATATTATCTCTTCCCAGCCGCCTTCGGTTTAGTCGATATATAAATTGAAGTAGGAAATTGGAGGTGGTTGCTTGCGCTAAAGCTTGGTCGTCGTCGTCGCTGTCGACGTTGTTGACTCTAAAGAACACCAACCCACATATTATGAGAATAAATTCTAAGCTGAGAATACATAACATATATATTTATGTACATACATACTCGTACATATGTGAAGCTGTGACTTTTATAAATGCAACATTCATCGTGATAAATCCCTTTCATTTTGTAGTGCCTTTGACTTCTCAACCCGGATGTTTGAAATCTTCACTTGACAGATTTACAACTTACAGGTCAGTGGGGTAAAATGTGAGAGTTTTTTTTTTTTTAATATGTATAATATTTGTTTTTAGTAATGCACATATGCTTATTTTGGTGGATTTTTATGAATATCATAAAATTGTTTATTTTTAAATGGTGTGCCACAAGGCTCTACTCTTTGCTCAGTTTTATTAATTTTATTTGTCAATGGATTTTTGTTTGTTATAATCTATATTTTCTGAATGAATGTTCATATAGTTACGTACTTAAAAAAAGCTGGACATTTTTATAGAGGCGTTGATTGATTTTAATATGATGAGGAGCTTACGGTTTAATTTGGTAATTGACGGCGGAATCAGCCCCAATCTGTTTCAATTTCCTGACTAAGGACTGTTTCATAAAATATTGCCATGTTTTGAACTGGTACAACATATGAAGAACAATATTTACCTGTTAGTCCAATGAATTTAATTTGCACTACATCTATTTCCAAGAAGTGTCAGGTACGTTCATATTTCAGAGATCATTCTACAAAATGAGATCAAAGCAATTGGAAGTAGGTACGAAAAAAAAGCAATTTTCCGAAAATATTTACAAAAGCGGGATAACTCTGATTCTAGTTGAACGAAAGAGTTTAAAGTTTTTCGTTGTACAATGAACCGAGTATGGTTGAAAGATATTGAGGTGTTGTTAAGGTGTTGAACAGAAACTAACAAAATGAAAACTGAAAGGAACGATTAAAAGAAATTTAAAAATGCTATATGACGTAGAATATACAGAAAAATTTCCATCCATACGAAAAATTTGGGAAAAGGTATTGGTTTGGACGACCATTACTCCAGTTTGAACAGATATTTGTTTTTATGAAGGCACCTTAAAACTTTTATAAAAAAATAGGAATGCTTGTAATCCAAAATAAGTGAAGCTTTAATAATTTTTGTGTTCATGCTCAAGATTTCTATTGTGAGAGCACAGTGCAGGTATAAACAACTATCAGAATTTTTGAAGAAATAGTTATTCCAATAAGAGTGTAAATTTGTTGCCTTCTATACACGGCCATTGTTTTAAGTCCGATTGTCTCACTTGTAACTTATTTTTTTCTGCGGCATCTCATTTGTTCTACATTTTCCGTCCCTTATTATCCTTTCGAGATATTATGAGGAGTTTCGGCCCTGCTTGATATATGTTCTAAGAAAAGCACTAATAATAAATCATAACATTTACATAAACTGAAAAATATTTAAAAAAATATATATATATATTATATATAGGTATATAAAAAACTTTACTTAAGAGAGAATCCCGTTCTAAGAATGGACAACTTAAGCTAGTTAATGTATATTAGCCATTTATTAAATCATACACTGCATCTTGGGTTGTCATACTAAGCTTCTTTCAACCTTTAAATTTACACTATTTTCTCAAAAATAAAGTGACAATGCACGACCATACACAAAACTCAGGCCTACAGGCAGATATTGGGCTCTGGTTGGTATACCTACTATAAAAAAAAAGTATTTTATTTAGGGAAGATAATGTTGATTTCTACGAGTAGATAAATATTGTCAGAGGTTATATTCTATGAAAATAATTAAAAAAGTAATTTTTATTAGGTATTTAAGCTTAAAGGAAAAATAAATTATAAAGAAACAAAAATAACACAAACATAAAAATAATTTTAAATTGTTTTTAAACTGGTTCTTTACTATGAAATAATTCTTATTATCGGACTAATTCTAGTCGAATGAAAAAAAAAAATGCAAAATTGGCCTTTCTAACCTTTTGGCTTAAAATTCTTGTGGTTTTTTCGTTGATTTATAAGTGGACTAAAGAGAGAACGATATAATTCTGTCTCGCACTTAGTTTTCATTCTTTTTGGTGGGATAATTCTCAGTATTTAGTTTACGCATAACCATAATTTATATACTTAATAATAGCACTTCATAGTAGTTCACGAACTTGAGGCGAAAAATGTGCTAATTTTCGGAACAGGTACAACCAAGCTAAAAACTGGTGTACACTTACCTTTCAGCTCTCCAAAGTAGGTGTGAAAGGTTCCGGGAATTCGGTCATGATCGAGACATCCCAAAACGCGAATATCTTTGTTCCTGTCAAAATTCCTGGAAATTATTTACAAAGACGTATGTAGCTTTTGTTAAATCAAGTTCAGCTTCCGATAGCTTGAAGATATCAAACAAAGCTGACTTTTTTCCATACGCCGCAGGTATCCTTCAATAAACATTGACACAGGGAACGGAGCTAAAAAACTCAATCTGATGTTTCACACCTTTCTTCGGTGGAAATTATTAGTTCTATCAATAAACTTGATTCCACATTTTTTTGTAGAGAATTTCCAGATCTTTATTTTTCATATATATGTATATATTGCCGTAGGATCGACAGGAACGAAGATATTCGCAAAACACCGAAAAACTTAATTTTTTCCCCGTTTTGGGCTGTCTTGATCATGACCGAATTAAAGGGACTTTTCACACCTACTTTGGAGAGCTGAAAGGAGAGTGTACACCATTTTTTAGCTTGGTTGGTATTTTTCCGCAGTGAAATCCTAAAGTTCCTGGACTATAGTCTGATACAAGATAAGCATTTTTGCCATTTGATCGATAGATTCAGTTCTAATATTTTTTAGTAAATTAATAGGACTTAAACACCACTTCTACATTAAGTAAATTTTATAATTAAGCCATCTAACTCAGAAGTACCAAGTTCAAGAATCTCTGGATTTATTTATTGTTACAAAGCTTTTTGGCTGAAACAATTTTTACCTAAAACGATTTTTGCATAACATTTTATTATCAAAGTACCCCAAAGAACTTTCTAAGCATTAAATCAACATACAAAGATAAAGTTGTGGTACGGAACCCAGATTGCGCGAGCACGACTTGCTCTTAACCGAATTAGTTTTTTATACCCTAGATGAAATCGACGGGGTATACTAATTGTTTGTCATTCCTTAAAGCACACAGGCTTTACAAAAAAAGACCAAAAGTCAATTAAAGCTCAAAAATTTGATAAATCGTGTAACCTCTTTGTGGGGTTGCCATACATTCGTGTTTCACTATAATATATTTGGGCACTGACTGCCTGAGAACGCGTCGACGTAGATAGCTGAAATTTTCTGCATGGCATTTTCATACAAATCGTAAATATAATTTCAAAAATGGTCTGAATCTTCTTCGTGTTGCCATATAAAAATTTTGGTTTTTTACATATGCTGTGAGAACGACCAATCTTAGACGTTTTTATTGTACTGAAAAGTTCTTCAGAATATGAGCTGCTATGAAATTAGTGATAACCATTTTTACTGTCTGACGAACCGTTCTAGAAATATATTCGAAAAACTAAGTCAACAATCAAACTTGCATAGAGAAGTGACCGTACGAAATAACATTGATCTACAATATCATAAGAATTGTTTTTCGACCAATTGTAGATAGGTACAGTTGTCAGTTGCCAAAATAGTCGAATCAGTTTAAAATGAATTTTAGACACAAACTCATTATACCTATTTTATGGAACTCATGTATGCATCTGTGTAATCTTTTGTACAATAGAGATTCATAATTATTATCTCTAATGTACATGAAAAAAAGGAAGTCATTAAAGGCAACTAAGACAGATCCAAGCACTTTAAATTGCCTACGTAATTTACGCAGTCATTTTTATGGAAATGCTATGACGTCAATGGTATACTCTATCTTCCTTCCTTCGTTGTGCTCTTGCTCGTTCATTTAATAATAATTTTCCCGTAGTCGTTGGTGCAAATATTTTTGTTCTTCTTTATATACCTACATGTACTGTTAACTCAATTAATTCATTCCATAACTTTCTACCGTCTCTCCTGTACCTATATCCCTCCACCTAAAAAACTTCTTCATGGCGGCATTTCTTATCTTTAATACCGCATTAGATTTTCTATAGTAATTTAACTTGCACGCTTCGAAGATGATTAAAAACACGATAATTAACGATACGCGTCGCCATATTTGAATGTTCTAGTCCTTGTCTTAGTGTCCTTACAAAGTGAAATAATAATTTTCATAAGGAAAACGAAAATACTTCTGGAGGCCAGAAGGTCCCATTAAGGACAGTTGTTTCATTTTTGGCCTTGTAACCCAGCTTAAAGTAGAGAGTATGAGAAGGTAATTTGAAGGCAATGAACCGGATGCCTTTTAGCGTGAATAAGCTGTACAATATTTATATACACGTCTGTCTGTCTTGTATATTCTTATCTCTATCTCTTTCTTTCTTTTTCTATATATATATATTGTATAGTAGAGTACAGCTGTCGAAGTGGTTTGTTAGAATGAGATTGGGGGGCTGTATGAACTGAAGACAATTTTCGACAGGCAGAGGAATAACAGATACAAGACAAGGAGCAAAATTTCATTTCGAGAGAGTCATATGACTCCTTGGGGGGATGTAAAAGTGAAATGGCTTAGAGTCAACCACTTGGAAGGACTTTACATTTTAACAATTTTCGGTTTCACCGACCGACGACGCGACGGATGTACAAACATATATATATATGAATACATACATACACATATCATGCGTCCAACGTGACACTGATAAATTGGAATTGTGACAAATTATGCTGTTACGAACGGCTGCAATGAGCCAATAAAAATGGTTAATGTAGCAATTGGGCCCCCCTCAGTTTGATGTCTTCTTTTAAATTTCCAATTTTAAGATAAACAGTTCGGTGACGACGACCATCAGTTTTCAGGAGAAATATTTTTAGAAATGCTGACAAGAAAAAGGATACTTTTGGATATTTGTTTAGGTTGTGAATTCTTCATATATATAGTTGATGTTGATATAGATGATGATAAGAATTGGAATGGAAGTCTTCTTAAATATTAATTTTTTTTTGATAATTATATTATTTCTTTATTTTTGGATATGTGGCATGTGTTTAGAAATTTTGTCCTATCGGATAACGTTAATATATTTAGGAGAGCATTCTTATAAAGATTTGTAATAAATTTAAATTTTAAATTTTAGCTAAATTCAAATTCACAAAGAAACTTATTGGAATGGTGGAGTACTTCTTTCGTATTCTCATAAAATGGCTTTGATATTTTCCAAAAAAGCTAATTACTTTCATATTTCAAATGCTTCAGTTACCGAATTCTTGAGACAAATTTCATTTAAATTTGTTTTGTTATCTTTGATCCAATAGTCCTATAATACAAAAAAAGGATGAAGTACCTCAGTACCTCAATATCTGCTTTCGTATACAAAAGTTATTAAAATGTTTATGTTATGTGAAAAGTGAAAAATTTTAATTTCCAGAGCACAATAAGTGTTCTACGTGCCCCCTTCTTTCGGGATGTTAATTTCTTTGAAAAATGAAGTTATCTTGGAGGGGAATGGGCGTTTCTAGAGCAAAAGTGTGATTAGGATACTCCACAAAATCCATTGACATACTCCGTATTACTTATTTAGCGAACACCCTGTATAGAAAATAATGGTACAAGTTTGGAAGTGATCTTTTTCCTGTACGGTAGAATGAAAATTGTAAACCATGTAAAATTTGTTTAGCTCTCCTGTCCTCTTTATTCTTTAAAGTTGGCAGAAAATTATTTAAAACAGGAGGGTATAAGGTAAAAGTAGTATGATTATTCACTACATATTTTTGTTAAAGGTGAAAATAGATAGCTTGTCCTCTACTCTTATAACTGAAATATATGCTAATTTAGTAACAAAATGGTAAGAGATAATTCCATCATAAGGGTACGATAATAGCACTTCATATTGCAAAAAAAAACTTTAAAATAATCTGAGAAAAAATCAAATTTTTCAAATTTCCTCGAAAGGGGTAGGGGGCTGAGCATATCATACATGTACAGTACATAGACAAAAATCTTCACTGGAAAAGTATGAGTCAGTTTTAAAAATATATAAACGAATCTTGTGGCATATGAACCAAATCAGCCTTAGGTGAGACACCCTGTATATGTGAGTTGTGTTAATAATTTATCTACCACAAAATCACTAAAACAACACCGGACTTCTTTTCATAAAATCAGAAATATCAGACCAAATAAATATTTGAAGAATATTCCTCTCATAACTCGGGCGTTACACGAGATAGTACAACTTACATGCAAGCCTCCCTTTGAACGCGGGCAACCTCCTTATTGTGGAGTAAGTTTTAGCCAACTGGCATCAAGTATATGGTCAGCAGACGAATTTTGCAATTAGAACACGCTAAAGTTTCAGATTCGCCAAGGATTGCGTTTAAGGGAATATTTTAGGCATTTTGATTTGAATGGTGAGTAACTCTAATAATTTCTCGGAATAATGATCGATTCCATATTAGTTTACGATAAATTTTGCATAACATGTCGGAAAAAAACTAATGTGTGGTGGGGCATAATGACGAGTTTTTTTTCGGGGCATAATGACTAACTTTTTACGGGACGTAATGATAAGCTTTTTACGGGGCATAATGAGGAACGCAAACTGTGATTTTTCAGACGTTGGTTGCTCAAAATTCGAGAATTTTTTCGAGTACTATGAATACAAAAGCAATTTTGGAATGTCAACCCATTTATTTTAAAACTTCCGAAATCCAGGAATTATTTTAAAGGTAAAATATCAGATGTTTTCAGTTTGCATTTTTCGAATTCGAATCTGGAGGTATTCCTCATTTTAGAAGGTATAATTTTTTTTGTAAAATCATATTTCTACAAGGCTCATTATGGTCATTAATTAATAATAATATGTTTTGATAACAAAAGATGTTATTATATATTAAATAAATTAAATATAATTCGTAGTCCGAGTCCTTCGTCATTATACCCCGTATGTGGGCCACCGTGACGAACTGGTCAACAGCGTACTTCACAAGCATGTTAGACAGGTAAATACCTATATCACATTTTTTCCCTGATTGACCCTACTTGGTATTGGTATATTTAAAGTTTCAAGAAATCGATTTAGGCATTTAAGACAAATCTAGAGATAAATCGTATGTCATCATACCCCGTGCTCCTATAGTGAGATTTTAACAATTCAACTAAAAATTATATTTAACAAGCTCAAAATAATTTCCAAACAAAATAATTCAACTAAAAAAAAAACACACAAATAAATATCTGCAAATACCCAGCAAATATTGCGAAACCAATGCGAATCGCAAAAATATCACAAAGTGAATTCAAATGTGATATGAAAGCGAAACCTCGAGCGGGAGTAAATTTTGACAGAACATTGTATCACATTGGTGGTATCACTTTGGATCTCACTTTGAGTTTCTTTTTCGACAAAATGTGATAAATTTAAATGTGTCCAAAGTAGATATCAATCTACTGTGGTAACGATAACTTTCTAAAATTATTTCTCAATCATTAGCGATATCAGAGTGTCCCATATACGTATGAATATAATTTATTAACGTATGCTTGTAGGTACCTACCTATCTAATCCAGTCTCCTATAAATCTGGCCTTTTATTTTACCATTATTATTAATTAAATGTAATTTTAATTGCTCACCTTTTTACAATTCACTGATAGAAACACAAACACGACAAATTTCTGATCTGTTCATGAAGTGCAAACTCAGAAAGGAAAAATAAAACCGAAAATCTTGAAACAGTAAAATTTCTCAGAAGTTTGGGAACAAAACAGCGCACTTGCAAAATTTATATTCGCGTTCGTTTCGCTTTTATATCGCTTCAACAACATAAATAATTTTCAGCTCTGTCGAATTTACTCTCATGTTTCGCATCGTACAGCTCTAAACGTTCGCCGAATTATTTTCTGGGCAATGCTAAAGAAACTTCCATGCCGTCCCATAATTTGTCGCTTTTTTATCATAAATACGAATGTTTATTTGAAAATCGGAACAAACAAAAATATTTTTTTCAACATAACTATTTACAAAGTAAAATTCTTTGAAAAATATTCTTTACTATAAAATTCACAACTATAAAATCTATATTTAAATACAAAACACCTTAAAGTAACTATCGCATGCGTAAGTAGTTTACCTAAGTACTCCTTCACAACCTTTCCAATTATACTTCTATTGCTGTTGTAAGTACATTTTGAAATTACACGATAAGACATAACTAAGCACATATTACGGTTGGTTTTTGCAAAAGTGTTCAAAAGTGGATATAACTTGTTCCCAGTGCACTAAGAATGATGGACTTTTCTAAACAGTAACTAAGTACCTACTTACAGGAAATGCATGCGGATTACGGACTTTTGTGCATACACACTTACATATCTCTCACGTACAGTACTTACTCGTATACATATCCAAATGAAAAATGGAAACGAAAACAAAAAAAAATTGCAAAACTTTTTAAAAGTTAATTTGATTACAAGATTTATGGTCCTTGTACAAAAACTAATTAAAAGTTATCTAAAATTTTAATGCATAAAACAGAAATCTCATTCCATGGATCTGCAGACAACGAAAGCCCACGCTCAATTTATTTGAAACATTTTACAAAATTCTGTCAACTGACATTAAATATTAAACATGACGCAACATTAAACATTATTAAATATTATCAGACAGCGTAAAATATTCAAAGATAATTTAACCAGGAGGACATGAGCTATAAACTATGTTACTGTATACGTGTGTGTGTATGTAATTGTATATCCATGTTTTTGGCTTTGTATACTTATAGAGTGGCAATATAAAATCTTTTACTGCTCGTTGTATAATTTTTCTATGTCCTTATATTCCTGGTGGGAAACCGTACATAGATGATTTTGTGACCAATAAAATTTCTTATTGTTGGTTGTTTTATTGTGTTTCAGTTTGTTTTCTTATTGTTGTATTAGGTAAAGGTTATCAAAATGTTTTATGCATTTCGTAATTGTTATTATTATTATTATTATTTGTAACACTATGAAATATTTTTTAAAATTTAAATTGAGTTTTGTTTTTTGGAATGTGCGTGACATAAAGTAACTAAGTGGGATAGTTCGGAAGAAAATGGTGGTACATAGGTGTGTTCCAAATATATATGGTTTGACCCAATTTATGCTTATATATTTTGAATGAATAGAAGAAAATATACACCGCAAATGAAAATTAATATTTTACTTAATAAACTTTAATTTTCTAACAAATGTCCGCACTGGTTTTTTTTATGAAATTTCTTCATCTCATTATTCTCCCAGTATTTCACCCATTCTCATTCCAGCATCTCTTGTTATAATATGTATATTGGCTTATTTCGTTTCAATGCGGTTTTGGTTTGTTTGCTCTAGTTTTGCCATAGTTTTGTGTGTTTGAAAAAAAAGGAAAAAAAAGCATGCCTTATGTTTTTGTGGCATCACATATGTAACTAGAATCAAACTATCGGAAGAATCGTGAGTGTTTATGGCAATCCTATGAAGAATTTGCTTGATTTAGTCTATTTTTGAACTTATAAGTACAATTTTTTTGTAAATCCTTATGGTCAAAATTTTAGCTCCTTATGTCAAAGTGCTCTCAAGCAATGCCCAAATATATAGTGAAAATGAAATCATTGTATGATAAGTATCTACTACGATGGAGTTACCCAAATTCGTAGATTTTCAATCTTGGATTTAGAATATTCATAAAAAAATTTGTGTGCAATGATAGAATAAAAGAAAAATGGATTGAACATCTACACATAATATTAAAAATCACGGCTTTCTTACAAAAAAGAAATCGGATAAGTCCCTCACAAGGTTGCTATAGAAAAATGTTGGGATTTATTGTTTTACTATATTTTTAGACTCTGCTTGAGAATGCAGAGAATTTTGTATACAGCCATTTCATAAATATTTCTAAATCAAATTCGAAAATTCGATCAAATTTGGCACCTTGGTTGTAAGGATAGCCATACGAAAATCTCGTTTGTCATTTTAAATTTCGTTAATGATTGTGAATGTGTTGACTTAAGGTGCATCCACATAATTCATATTGGCAAGAAAACATTTGTCAAACTTTTGACAAAGAATTTATAATCAGTTGATGAATGTTTGATAAATATTTTTCATATGTTTACCAAATGTCATTTGTCAAATATCTGATAGAATATTAGCTGGACTACATTAACAACGCCGACGCCGGCGCGGTCATCAAACGCCGAACAAAACGCCGGATATGTTACATTGAACATCTGCACTGGGCGGCACTGCACTAAAATTGTTAAATATTAATAAATAAAATTATTTTCTTTTCCTTTATAACTATTTTTCTATATTAACTATAATGTTCAGAAGTAATGTGGATTGCAGTATCTTTCGTCGTACTTGCCTCAAACTTTAAGGAAAATTTTCTAAAAAGGAGATGGGGAACAGAAAATTGGTGGTCGTGATTTATTGAATGATAAACTGAGGATCTTTACAGTTTTCGAAATATAGCAAGTATCTAAAAATTCTATTAAATTTATTATATTTATCTTGTACCATTTCTCTCATGATTAAGACTTTATTACTAAGCAATTCCAAAATGAGCTTTTGCTATCCACAGCTGTTGAAAACTGACTAAAAGTACTGTAGAAACTTGAACAAACATCTAATGTTTTCCATTTTATTTGCATTAGCTTGTAACTTTTTTAAAAATTCATAACTGTAAAATTTTCGTCCACACCCACCCATCAAATATTCTACAAAAGTTTGACAAATGTTTGTCAATCATTTGGATGCACCTTCAGATAGCTGAAATTTTGTACACAGGTAATTGATTTTAATTTGTAGATTAAAGTTGCGAAATTGGGCAAAATCTGACAACTTCTTGTTATATTTGGATAATAAATCGGGAACCCACCCGTTGAGTTAGAAAACTGAAAAAAAAACAACAACAACCAACATTTACAACTCTTTTTGCTTAGATTCTTAGGTTAATCAAATATATTCATCCGTTCAATTAAAATTGAAACGCAAGTTGTTTTTCAGACTTTTTTCCTTAACTTAAACTTACTGCGCATGTAATAAACAGTAAATTGGTTATTATATCTCATTCCGTGTAGATTTATTCCTCCCACGCAATACTTATTCGCGCCGTAAGCTGCGCACATCCTTTTACCTTTACCTTGAGTTTCTGAAAAGGTATAAGAAATATTTCAGCCCGTCCAAATCTAGCGCTCCTCTACAAGTCCTACATTAAACCTAGAATGGAATACAATTCCCATAATATATGGGCTAGGGCTGGTCGCACAGCCTTAGCTTCATTCGACATTGTCTGTCCAGAAGAGAGCCTTCAAGCACATTGACACATGTGTCAATTACTTGTTATATCAACTCACTCGAGTACCGCCTTTCGCTCCTTTAGCGCTACATGTATGATAAATTTCTGTCGAAATATCTAGTCTAATCCCTTAAAGAATGATTCCTGCACCCAATACTCGCAATGCAAACCGCGCACATACTTTTACCATTCAAATTATTTTCAGCCGTACAGTAAAATTCCGTTATGCTTTTTTATCCCGAACAGTGCGAATATGGAACAGTTTACCATCTTCTGTTTTTCGTCCGACATACAATCTACGGAAGCTTAAAGGCGACATAAATCGGCACCTCCGCCACTATCCTCATATTCCCTAATCCTTTCCCTATCTCTTCCTGCCATGCTGTGCGCATTATAGGGTACACCGTAAAAAGTTATGACCTAACTTTATGGAAAATTACTATAGTTAAAATAGTCACTACCGCTTAAACTGTATGTATATACACATAATCATTAAGAAATTAAATACTTTTTACGTAATCTGCAAACTTCCTACTTTTAATTGCAAAAATACGTAAAGTAAATAATTTTTTAGATATTTTATGTGATTTTACATTTAATTACATAAACATTTTGTATCGTACTGTAAAGTTGTGTAAAATTACATACAGTACTGTGATTGTACACAAAACCCTTGTGTCATATTGTAAATTTGTGTAAAATTCCATATAGTACTGTGATTTTACATTTAATCTTGCAAAACTTTTGTATCGTACTGTAAATTTGCGTGAAGTTCCATACAGTACTGTAATTTGCATTGAATTCCCCATATTTAAAAAGGAAAATTCACAGAAGTAATGACGTTTGCATTTATCTCTAATCTTTCCTTCAATACTCTGCTCATACGTTTATCAGGATGCGTTGCTATGAATCATTATACGGGAAATTATATCAGAATGCGATCGCCTGTCAGTGTATAGTTTGATTTTGTGGGGTGAGTTGGTGATAGATTAATAATCATAAAACATATAAAGAAATGTTACTAGTTTCGATGCTAACAGTTACCTTAAAAACCGTTTTAAAAATCAAAAAATATTTTTAGGAACGCAGTATTTTTATAATTGAATTTCGCTAAAAAAAACTCAATCCTGGAAATACTGCATACCTATATTTATTGATTTTTAAAATTATGATTTCTTAGGTAGCTGTTAGCATTGAAACTAGTATTACTTCTTTTACGTGTTGATTGTTAATTTATACTTGTATATTAGTGCCATCGTCATAAGAATTGGTGTTAGACCAATTCTAGCTTTTTGACTTGTTTATGTATGTAATTTATTAATATCTGTACTAATCATTATATTGGCAATTGAAATAAATGACATAACTATTGGTAAATTTGCATACTGTGTACTTTACATACGGAATTGAAGAATTCATAAATAATGTAGAATTACATTAAACTTATGTAACTTAGTTCTACAGCATTATGTAAATTTAGATATCGCATTTTACATCGGAAATTGAAAAATGCATAAACAATGTAAAATTACATACAGTGCGAAATTGCTTTACATAAGGTTATGCAGTGCGCATAAAGTTGTGTAAATTTCCGCTACCATTGTTGGCAATTTGTTGCCTATTATAGTAGCGGAATTTTCAATACATATTTTTTACGGTGTACGCCCTGAGCTTGGCTTAAAAATATAAAAAAAAAATTAGTTTCGTGCGACCGTACAGTAAAATTTTGTGATGCTTGTTTTTTTTTTATCCTGAACTGTACGAATATCGATCATGGTCTTTCCGTGAGCATACAATCTACAAAGGCTAAAGAGTAACATACATCAGAACCTATGCTACTCTCCTGATTGCTCATTGATATGATGCTGAGCCCCCTATGAAAATAAAATTCGTGATATTGTGTCGAATGAAGACACGCAAGATGATTAAAATCCCTCAGATGGACTTGGTTTTCGTAAAGTTTTTGTGAAGAAGAAAAGTCACCTTCTTTTATTATCCATAATAATGCACTAGCTCACAAGTCTGTAATTTCCATGGTCAAAATTATGGAATTACGCTATAAAGTGCTCCCTTATTTATCCTACTCTTCAAATTTGGCGTGGTGGAAAAAAATTAAATTTATATCGAACGAGGAGAGTTTGAGAAATTGTAGTTTTTTGTTTGTTTTTTTTTTTTTGAACGGCTTAAACAAATTGGAAAACTTTTGGGAAAAGTGTATTTTCACAGAGGTCATAGGTTTTTCTTCCTACCTTTGATAAAGTTACTGATCTGGAAATTCATACGTACATAAATACGAAAATGAAGTGCTGCAACTAAATTTAGAGCGGTCTATGAATGCTTTGGCTATTGTCCAAAGGCAAACTTGTTTAAAGTTTCTAGATTCTCTATAGTCTGTGTGCAGGTGCATAAAATCAATGTTTGCTTTAGTGCCTCGGGTAGATAGTGTGTTGTTGTTGATAGTTGTTTTTTTTTGGCACAATATTTCTTCTTCTTCTCTCAAGAACAACTTATTTTTTTCATATAAAATAACTTAATTAGGATCAATACGTACATACATATATAGGCATACATATATCAGCACGATTTTTTTATGCTTTTCGGGATAAATAAAAAAACACTAAGTCAAATAATATGCTATTATCCATTATGAACATAAACATGAAGAGTTAAAGAAATTTTTCCAACCCTTTCATTCGCCCATTAATTATTTTAACAATCTTTTGTTGCTTGTCGTCGTTTATCTCGTAAGGTGTTAATATACCACGATAATACGTAAAAAAAAATGATTTATTTTTTATTGTGTTTTTTTTTTGTTGAGCAATATATTTAGCCTGAAGGGTGGGGTAGCATCAATTTTCATTAAGAGTAAAACGCTTGCGCTTATAATAAAGCACCTCATAAATTTTATGACTTTTAGTGCAAGTGCAACCTTACCGAGCCATAAAAATTCCGAGAATGCTATTACCGGTTGCAGTAAAACCATGTATACTATATTTCTACACCCGAAAGCGTCTCGACGACCGACGCGATGCAGAGAAGATGAAATCCATCCGAATGGTATTATCCTAAAGAACGTTAACTTTAATCTACGTTCGTTCGCGCTTGCAGTATATATAGTCCTTTTTTTACTTTTAAACTTTCCGCTCTAGGGTGGATTCTTTTTTTTTTTAAGTATTGATCCTTGCCGTGTCGTTTTTGTATGTTTTATACGTTCTGAGCTATATGTAGTGTATACGTATGTATGAAAGTATGTTGGGTGTTGTACTTTAAGTGCAGAATATCAACGTGGCCGCTTATCTATCCGAATTTGGGTTTTCATTTTCATTTTTTTTTAGGAATTTAAAGAGAACGATGCATGTCCGAAATTCCTAAAAAAAAAATGTCCTTAATTTATCAAGAGGTCAATTTTGATTGGAGGACACTGTGAAAGAAATTCTTAATCGAGTATCTATAAATAGGTTTATGTTTTTGTTTTTCTAATGAGGCTTTTTTTTTGTAGTTTATACATACTAAAAATAATGAAAGGCATAGGTTAGAGGGACAGTTTTTCCTTTAATATGAAAATCTTCTAAAATTATACTAATTCCTAAAACGTCCGCCAGTCCTTCAAAATATCGACACCAATACTTTGTATCCTACCTTCTATTACCCATGTCTGCGAGAAAGTATTATACATAGATAAATGACAATTTATTTAAAGCGTGGTGTATAACTAATACAGAAGACGAGGTACGCTACATACTTTCATGGTGTTATTTATATCAGTTTCCATATGGAGAATAACAATGTGAATGTATTCCACAACGCCAATTACAAAATTCTATTAAAGAAACTTTCTCGTTTATTTTTTAATTTGTCCGAGTCACCCATTAAACTGGTCATACATACATACATATCTAAGAGGACATCTGCGGTAGCGCTTTAATTGAATTCCTTCCTATTTTAAATAGAGATCCGCATATATTTTTTTTTAAACATTTTTTTTTCATGATCTCTCTCTTGCCTTGCAAGACTTCCATTTTTATGTAGATGATATCCGGTTATACTATATATTTTTAGACCATTCGGGTTAGTTGAGAATTTCATTTTGTGAACTCAACAATGACTCAATTAGTTAACGCTTTTTACCCGAGTTCCAGTGGAAGCGGGTATATGGGTAGTCGATTCCAAGATTTTCAATCCTAAGTTCAGTCGGGTACCCGGGTATATTCAATTGTCGATTCTCCAGGTATCCGGATATAATCGATTCTCGATTTTGAATATCCGGGTACAATCGGCTCTCAATATTTTGGCACTCTGATCCACTACAAAATTCTCGAATACAGCTATAATAACAGTGCTTAATTCGCCGAAGTACGTTCGTTGTAATGCTGCTCGAACCGCGCCTTATGTGATTTTCCATATCTGCAAAGGGACCTGTGCGTGTGCACACTCAAAAAAGTTCTGAATATGTCTGTAAATATATAGGATTCAGAAATATTTTGGAGTGTAGAAATATTTTGTAGTAGCGTCAGTGACATTAATTTTTCCATAAATTGACGGAAAATCAATTGGTCGATTTCCTAGTACCCGATTCCAAAGAATCAATTCCTCACAAGCTCGATTCTAAATAATGGGATTCTATCGGTTATTCGACTATTACGCATGAAATACGGGTACGTGGATAAAACCGGGTACCCGAAAACCCGGCTTTTACAGAACATTAATATACTCCCTTTACCAAGAATGTAAATGAATTGTCTCATAGTAAAAACAAGATAAATCACTTTTTTGCTTTCGAAAACAGAGTAGACTTAAGTGGAACAAACTCTTTCACAAACGAAAAATCTTTAAAAAAGAAATTCCAATGGGAAAGCAGGTGTTTCGTATCAGCAGGAACCGTATACTCATCAGCACGGCTTAGTTCCTGCCTACCGCATAGCCAAGCTGAACAGCCAAGCTGAGCTCGCTAGAGTAGATTTACTTAATAAAAATTACCCCATATTCTCCTGTAATACGGATAAGAATATATTGGGTTGTTCAAAAAGTAGTTTTGTTTTTTACTACTGATAATCAGGTACGTTTATTTCATATGAAGAATGAACATCAATCAATTATGTATATATTGCCCGTTTTGATCAATCCCCTTTTTACATCTTGCGGGTAGCTGCATGATACCACGCTCGTAGAACTTTCGATCTTAATCAGCGATGAACTTGTCAAGGTACTGTTTGATGAGGTATTCGTTAGCAAACGTTTTAAAATTCAAAATGTTCTGTAATGAACGAAGTTAAATGAAAGTCCGATGGTGCAAGGTCTGGGTTATACGGTGGATGTGGTAAGACATCCCATCCAAGCTGCAAGAATTTTTGCCGTGTGGCCAATCTTGTACGGGGCCTTGCATTGCCGTGGTGAAAAACTACACCCATCCGATTGATTCACTTAGCACCCAAACATCGAGCATCTTTACGAAGCCAGCTGATTTCATATGACCATAAACGCTTCCAATGGAAACGTTTAGAACGCTAACAAGTTCCGAGATGGTTGAATGCTTATTTATTTTTAATTTTTGTTTTTTTTTAATATGAATTTGTGGAAATAAAATCACTCGAGAACTCACAAATTAATTAGTGTCACATGGAGTCTAACGACTCATTCTTCCAAATGATAAATTCGTGTATCATAGAGATGACAAATACGAGCAACTATTGTCTTCTTGCCTCCCCATTTAAAATCATCTTCTTTTCGTCTACGCAAGACAAGGAAGAAATCATTTCACCGTATTTGATTTAATTTGGCGTTTAAAATACTTTGGCAATAATCATCCACATATCGCCTTGAAGACTTTTCATCCAAATGTTTGCTGGGAGAAAACAAAGCAATGACTTTCTGACCAACCCAATACTAAAGAAAAGCCCCGATTCTGTCTGTAACGCGAACGAATTTCAGCAGGCTTTTATTAAATGAAAAAAAATTAAAAGAATTTAAAGAAATAGGAATTATACAAAAAAATATATGTAATGAAAAAAAAAAAAAATAAAGAAATAAAATAAAAAATAAAAAAATAAATAATTATAAACTAAAGAGGGAAGAGGGCATTCCGTTCTAAGAACGGAAAGTTTTAGCTAATTATAGATACCTGTTCAGTTGGCTCTAGGAAGACATTTCTAAGCTTAAAAGCTTGTATAGAAAATAAATCAAGAAGTATGAGCTACACTATTGCTTCCTTGACACCACTGTTTTAGAGATGCGAATATTTTGAATCTATGTCCTACTTCCCCGATGGCTATTTCTTTCTCATGACTGGCAATTAAAAACAATCTAAAAAATGAAAAAAATATTTAAATTTTTTTAACGTTGGTGTTTCTATAAAAGACATTTTTTATCTTAGATTTATATTTCTTAAATCTTAAATACGCTTCGATATTTTGACTTTATCAATTGCCTCCCTATTAATTTTTCAGGTAAAATAACATCAAGTAAAACGTGTGGTACATAGAAAAAAAATTAGCAATCAATTCATGTATGTACTTCAGTGATTGCACCAACAACAACAGATCGCAGATCTAAAATTCATATCCAAAATAGACTTGGGTATCGGGATCATGTTTAAAATTCAAATGTCCTACGAAGGACTATACTAAACTAGAACTGGTGGTGGTTGATATATGCTTCTTTGCTTTTCACAAAAGTACTCTTCACTGTATACTACTTATATAACCTCAAAATCGATCCGAAAACTCATCTGCACCTATGTACTATCGTTGTACATACACACGATATACCCTGAAGGTTTTCAGTCAGTCCTTCCTATCTACTGCATAGTGTTGATCCAATCGAAGATTACATAAACACGTTCCATCTACCGAAATTGTGTAAAAGTGGCAATTTTACAGTGCCTTTCTTAAATGGCATCTTTTATAAATTTTTAAACGTTTTTAGGACTATTGGGCTATATAATAGGGGAAGTGTTTACATTTCACAGGATGACACAGTTAATAGTGTGACGTATGTATGCATGTATGCATGTAGTAAAACATCTCAACGAAAGCTAATAGAAGTGAATTTCCTCCATACTTCCTACTATAATATTCATGGTTCCATTTAAGTGTATAAATGGCTTGACTTCACATCTATATATGTATGTAGTAGAGTGGTTGATGGTGGTGCACTTTCGGTCGGCATAATAACCAACTTGAATTAAGGAGGAGCACGAAATGGGAAGCAAGAAAGACATTATCATCACACGAACGGTGAAAGGAAACTGTTCCCGGAGAAAACGATATAGATGTGCCTACATCCTCTTGGCAAGGTGACACAGTTTTCTTACAATAATCTAGCGGTTGTGCGATATTTTTCTATATCCATACTATATAGGAAAGGAACCTCAGAAAGAATTTTATTACAATTACTGGGCAATAGAAAGAAGCGCAGTCATTTCATGCACCCCGGAAGAATATACATATTTATGTGTGTGTAGAATATAGCGGTCCTTATAAAACCTCTTCTAGGATATATATGTATAGGTATAGAAGACACAATCTGTAAATTAAGAACCTCGGGGCTAATCTTCTATATATACTCTTAGAGGTAGTATAGTTGTCATAAAGAGTATAACATATTCCACCTAGCGATCACCATTTGCATTAACGTTGAAACCATGTTGAATAGTTGTAAAAACTTTGCTTGCACCATAAATGCGAGGGAGGGTCTCTGGGGATGGCATTAGTAGAAGGCTTATATCTTTCTTTCCAATTCAAATGTTGACAGTGTCAAAGGGCATAGTGGGATAGGGTAAAGGTTTTTCCTACTTGGCTCTTTTAGAAGCAAAAAAAAAAAAGGAAAGTTGAAGGAAAATCTTCCATAGAAGGGAAAAATCGCTTCGTAACAGCGCGACCAGGATAAAACCTAGTTCAAACATGCTATGATGAGTATTTTTAGGATTTGAAGTTTTGATGTTTGTACATTCATATATAGTTATAGAGCTGTCATATAAGTACTCTTGTGGCATATATTATATTATATGTCCATATGTATGTACACGTTTATTACGTTGCCCAACAAATGGAATCCTCTTTGGGATGCTTATACATTTGTGGTATGTCCTTAGACAAAACTTCTCCAGGAAGAGTTTGACTTTCTTGTTTGAAAGTGATTTAATGGTAAATATTGAACGTTTCTTGTGGGAAAAATGTTGGTATGTATGAGTCCTTTCCCGAAAAGCCATACACAAGGTATGGATGTACATACATATATTCCGATTTTCCCCATATATATGTAAGTATGTTCGATGGCACTATTTTATGTAAAAAAAAAATTGTTTTTTTTTTTTAACTTACATAACTTAAATGTTTTTTTGGAGACTTGGCAAATACTGGTGTAGATTTTGAAAAGTATTGTATACACTTGAGACTCATCGTAAGAATGGGTCTTGATCTTTACTAAGTGCTGAGTATTTAAGTACATATATATGTATGATATCCCCCAGAGAATGATTGTCAACTGTTTGTAATGGGTGTATTTGATAAAAGGAACTTTGAACGGACTTTTTCTGTATAAAATGTTATTATTGGTCACATTTTAAGTGATTATTCATGTCATAATTCAGTTCAAGAATCGATTTGAGTATGTATCTATACACATGAGGCTTCTCAATGAATGAAAATCAGATAAATTCATCAGGTGTCTGAGTTTGTTTTTTTTCATCGGTAAATTAATATCACAGGTACGAGTAATGAATTTCAATTAATTTCAATTTAATTCATTCTATAGACTTAAGCCATATAATGGTTACAATTAGAGGAGTGCTTCGCAATCTTTTCTATCTACACCAATTTCGAAGTGTTATATTTTTGTGATTTTTCCAGAGTTCATCTTTCTATATTGCTTCACAATACTAAAACCCCATTGGTTAGAATATGCAAATATCTAATAGGTGTACGATACTGGGGTTTGATGTCTTATTTTTTTACCAAAGGTTTTCAATGCTGACATTACTCAGAATGGGGGCTCAAAAGTCGGATTACTATTTTTCATTTGAAAAGGTTCAGCTCTGACCACATCTTATTGATCCTTATTATTACTTTAGTAATGCTTGATTTTATTAAAGATGTAACCATTACTTAACTTTCAGATGCTTTTATATCAGTTATTATCATCCTTCGGTTTTGGAGGGCAACCACCATTAAACTGGTCAAGGTAAGCAATGATAGTGAATTCTAATAAATATTTTCTTTAATATTCGGAGCTCCGTAAGATTCTACAGGGTATGTGAGCTTGCACCTAAAGGCAAGTAAAGCGTCAATCACTGCTTTAATTCTATCCTTTGTTAGAGAAGTAAATCCTTGATAAATAACCTTAAATAGCTAAGTCCCAATATATAGGGTGTCCCGTATATGAGCTTGCACCCCGGAGGCTATGGATAGGTAATGCTTAGACAAGTAAGAAATTATATGATTGGGATAGGAAAATCTTAACGGTTTCCGAGATAGGTGGACTTAAAACTATTTGGGTATGTTTTTATAGATCACGCTGTAACTGATTTAAAATTGTTAGATTTTCAATACGGAGAGGGGTAGGTATTGGAAAGGTCCATCAATTATCAATTTAACAAATTTTAAATTATCATCATAGGGTGTAACATTCAGAAGTTACAGGATGATATATAAAAACATACCCAAATATCCAATACAAGTTTTTGCTTGCCTAAACATTACCTATCCATAGCCTTCGGGTGCAAGCGCAAATACAGGACACCCTATATATTTGGACTTAGCTATTTAAGGTTACTTATCAAGGATTTATACTTCTCTAATAAAGGATAGAATTAAAGCAGTGATTGAGGCGTTACTTGCCCTTCGGTGCAAGCTCACATACCCTGTAGAATCTTATGGAGCTCCGAATATTAAAGAAAATATTTATTAGAATTCATTGCTTACCTTGACCGGTTTAATGGTGGTAGCCCTCCAAAACCGAAGGATTGTAATAACTGATGTAAAAGCATCTGAAAAAGTTTAATCATCACATCTTTAATAAAATCAAGCATTACTAAGGTAGTAGAAATGCAGCGACAATTTTTATGTTAGAATATTCCCTCTAACACCGCAACCTTACAACTGTGAAAACTTCTAAAACGTGATTGTCAAAGTTTTTCAGCACTTTAGATAAAAAGGGGGTTAAAATTTCAATAGTACAAATCAATACATTGTTTTTGCATTTGGCTGTAATAGTTATAATTTTACTTTGTAGCGTAGAGTGCTCCATTTTCTGGTATCAGATTGTTTCCATCTTGATAGATGTTAAGTCTCCCTTTAGTTTTTATAATTTTTTTTATAGATGTGTAGTACCTATAAATTCATACGTATGTATACTGAAAGTATAACAGTTAAGTCTGTTTACCACAAACTTTAAATATTAGTACAATTAAAATTTGCTAATAGCTAAGTTACAAAAATATAAAGACTTTGACATTAGACTTAACTACACGAGGAATAGGTTAAGATTTTATCACTTCATATCTATCACTGTCACTATTCGGATATAAAATCTATCTTAACTTGCACTTAATTTCAAAACTTTATTAAATTTATTCAACGCCTCAGTTTAAGTCGTCGTACCCTTTCCATTTATTTCTTTTTTCAATTTGTGAACAATCTGCATATACTTTTGTGCCATAAGATAATTAGTCAGGCTCAATGCAAAAAAAAAAAAAAAAAAGAAGAGTTAAGTTTTTATTATTTAAGACTCCTTCCTCTTTCCGTTTTTCTTTTGATTTTATCAAAATCTACGAAGACCATTAATTAAAATGCTCATTACCACTTTTGTTCGGAGCTTTATAACTATAATTACCCTAAGCACTATTCACAGCACGGTTCTTAAGAGTATCGCAGCAATTTTATTATTAAAAGTCTTAAAGAATCAATGCGCAAAGACCGACCATGTTGGGTTTCCGGGGGTGGGTGGTGCATTGCACCCGCTTAGAAATTCAACAACGTTTTCACAAAACATTCTGCTTGAGACGTACGTACCCTGAATTTTCTTCAGAATCGTATTTAGATGGAAAAGAAAAGATTTTATGCGCAGAATTTCTTAAATAAATAAGAAATATGGCAAGCAAAAGTTAAAAGAAAAATGCAGACAGAAAAGGAGAGTGAGTGAGAAGAGAGAAACAGAGAGAGAGAGAGAGAATGGTGTTTTTTTTGTTAATTTTTCTTTTTAGGAAAAAATAGTTTTTTTTTTATGAAATATAAAAACGTGGTCTTTTGAAAATAAAAAAGCGATTGAAGTGAAGTTATTCCATTGTTGGAGACAATTTATTTTGTAAGAGAATGTATATATGTATGTGTGTGTGTTTTGTGTTAATTTAAGGTGGCTTGGTACCTTTATCTCTACATAGATTGACTAAAAAAAACCAAAAAGAAATTTCTGGAAGATTAAAACTCTCAGCGATTTAGGTAATTTTATTTTTCAAATTTTGTGTGTGAATCACTTTTAGTTGAAATTGCAATATTGTTTCGGGTAGAAAAATTAAATTGAGAGAAGAAAAAAGTTTATTTACAGAGGAAAATTTTCTCATTTTACCCTAGATATGTTCAAAAAATGGTGCAAAAAACAAACTGAAGAACGCGTAGCATTTTGGGTAGAGTGTGATTTTTTTTTTTAAAGTGCAGGTTATAGGCGATTCCTTGAGGTAAGCTGATCAAAAAATCTTTTATAAAACAGTGGATCTATTAATGCAGAAAATAATCTGAGTAATTGATTACATATTAAAATAGTCAATCCGTTTTGCCTACCCTCTCCTGCATCTCTTTAATTGATTTGCTCCGAACTCTTGTATATACACTTTTTTATGGAAATTTTTACTTTTTTATCCTTTCTATTTAAAATTCCTGTTTATAATGGGAAAGAATTTCATCAAGAATTTCAATTGAAATTATGTATATATTACAGACTTTTTCGTTGGAAAGATTGCTCTTTAATGAGTAAAATTACAGGTTTAGCTTCATTTTTAGACTTTTATTATATTGTTGAATATCTTACACGATGTAAGCTGACCAGTTTATTATTGAGATAATGTACACTTAACTGTGACTAATTTTTTCTGACATAATAGCATTTTCCTCTTATGTTTGTCATATTTATAATAAAAGAAAGTTTTTTTTTACTATGTAAATTTGCTGAGATTTACAATTAAAATATAGAAATGCTTTTAAAATGGAAACGTATTACTGAATACTGTATATTTTCCCTCAGTCTATGAGCTTTTCCTAGCATGGTGAGGACTGTGTAAATTTACACTTTTTTTTACAATGCTCAAATATTTTTCTAAATACTTCTGAAGAATATAAAGTTTTACACAGGGTGTTTCCTTTATGGTGATCCATAAAGCGGGAGATGATAGTACTCACCTAGACATAAAGAAAAACAAACATATCAACCGTTTCGGAGTTACAGAGTGATTCAGATAATATACTAGGCTTTCACAAAACTTTCTCTATCTTAAAGAGCACCGTCAGGAGCTCATTTTATGTAGACCTTCATGGTCTTTCCAACAACTGCTCAATCAGCCTTATACTCTCAGGTGTTATTATGGTCTAAACTGAAACTTTCGGATTTTCTTCCCTTTTTTCACGTTGACCTCTATTTTTTTTTTGCGAAAAGGTGGTTAACATAACATTTTTTTTATAAAAACTATAAACATTAAACTCTATGGGCTAACTGTAGCCGTTAAGGTCATACCGAAATTAGACGATATTTTTTTTAAATGACGCGTTTTCAGTCACTAAGGGAACAAATTATCGTGGAGAATAGGTTTGAGAATTCTTTTGAGAATAGGTTAAGAGCTAGCTAAAGTTAGCACATACAGAGTGTAAAAAGTCAAATTAAAAAAGGAGAATCCGCAGTTTACAGCTTTTATAAAAAAAAGTTATGTTAACCACCTTTATGTTAAAAAAAAAATTTAGAAAATCCTAAATTTTTAGTTTAGACCACCATAACTTCTGAGAGGAGAAGAGTATGCGACTGGTTGAGCAGTCGTTGAAAAGGCCATGAAGTTCTGCATACAATGAGCTTTTGATGGTGACCGTGTCGTTCCCCTCGAGCAATCTATCAAATAAACTCGCAAACTTCTTCAATAAAAACGCATTAGGTCAATTTACTCATTTTATTACGCGAACAAAAGTGATCTATTTTACTACTTTCATATAAGTTACCTGGCGCTGAGGTAACCTGAACCGATTCGAAATAAGACTGTACACTGAATTGCCCCCGCCAGACAAGTCACTGGTCTTTTATGTCCGATATTCGGAAGTAAACTTTACTCACAACGCGGATATAAACAAACGACGACTCCCTTGTCGTTTGTTCTACCGGCGCTCAACGTAGCCAGCTGTTGAGTTAATCAGCGAAATAACCGGCAGTTGCAGAACCAGTACCATGCGAGGTTACTGTTTAGCAATTGCTAATTATTTCTCTAAAATGCGCCCCTGGCTGCTGGAAGAATCTTCCTTATATTGGGCCATAACAACCGAACACCCTGTACTTTTGCAGATACAGGGTGTTTTATAAAAGCCTGGCATATTTTCTTAATCACCCTGTAACTTTGAAACGGTTGGTATGCCCCTCCCTGCCCCCTGTGATACAATTTTTTGTTTAGCTAGGTGAGGACGATCACCTCCAGCTCTATGATCACTATGGAGGAAACACCCTCGATAAATTCCTGGAGAAAAAATATTTGATAAATTAAAAGGCGTATCAAATGAAAACTGAAATTGATAGTTTTTTTTTTTGCATTAAAATAAAACCCCTTCCAAACTTCCTTGATTTACATATCATAAATGCCGTTTCAGATTTTCAGTCCCCTGAATAAATGATTCCCCCTTAACTCCTCTTGGCGCCCTCCTAAACTTGTATTTGAATATTTTCTCTAGCTTTATATATGTATGATACGAAGTTAGAAACTTTTCTAAATGAACACTCGACATAATTATATAAATTGAGCACAGCCTAATTGGGTACTTCAATCCGCCCTATCATTTATTCAATACACATAGTCCAGTCCTTTATAATCAAAGCATGCATGCATAAAATTAGACCCAAAGATTCCGCAAACTACTTAAGCTACTTGAGAAAAGTATAAAGAGTTGTCCAAGGCATAATGTCACATCCCAACAATTTATTTTTATTTTATTCCTTATACAAAAAAAAAAAAAAAACATTTCTAGTCCTGGAACTATACCCCTATTCAACGGTCTGGTTCAAAAATGTTTCAAAAAATTTGTTCTTTTTAACACATCGTAACTAATCCCCTCCTCATACCCCCCCCCCTCATCATCCCCTCTCCTATTCTTAACCACATTCAGAATATTTTGCGGTTATAGTCCGGTGTATATGCATCAAAGTCAAAGAAAAGAAAATTCTTTGGCAGAGAAACAAAATTTCTGTCCGAAAATTCAACCAAAACTATATATGTACGTTGGTGTTGGATGGAGGAGGAGGGGGGATACAAGAGGAAATTTTTGTGCATGCAATTCTGCATGCCATGCACATGCACAAGCAACACAGAAAATATAGATGCTGCTGCTGATGCTGTGTAACACTTAAAGGAATTCACGAAAGCACAACTTGGACTGACCACTATAGAAAATTTTGCGCTATCTTCCTTTTCTTTTTTTTCCCAACATTGCTTGGCTTACTGGCTAGCCTATTCCCTAGAAGATTCTACAACAAAACCCCAATCCCATTTACTCAATGGCAATATAATTTGGTATGACGATGGTGGAAGATGGTATATAAAAAGAAATGTCTGTCGAAAGCACAAAATCGTGGAAAATTAATTTCCTGAACAGAAATCCTCTGGATGCTGAGGGATGCATTTCTGATGAGAATATCTTTTCTTTCGTCCTTGTATGTCGTAAATAAAATTCAAACCGAAGGAAATCGAGGAAATTTTTATTCTTCCTTACTGAGAAGAATTCAAATTCCTGTGCAGAAAATAAAATTTCTATTGTAAATTGCTGCTGACTATTTTTCACCAACGATTCCAACGATTTGCCGCCAATGTATTTCGATGTAAGCCACGAAAAATGTATGCTTTATGGTTAGATTCCTGCAGTAAGTTTGATGGTAAGTACATATGTACCGAATATATATATATATCTATGTATATAAGTATTATAGGTAACGTATCGAAGTATAAAAGATATCTGCTTTATGCACTTTTGAGAATTTTAAATTGTTCATGATCTTATAAGCGTTAGCCATTCACTTTGAAATTCTCTTGAATTTTACAGAAAAAGGTAGCCGCTATTATTCTTGACTGATTAAGTTCTTTTCGTTTAACATTAAATGCGCTATTTCAGTATAAATAATGGCAACTGCAGATGCTGATGCTGTTATATAAAAGATATTATAAAACAAGGGATGCTAAATTGTTCCACATTGGCTCAGTTTGAGTCTGTTCATTTCATGTTATACGTTTCTGCGCCTTTAGCAAAGAATAGCAAAGAGCAGAGTATGAGAGCCTATTAGAAGAGCTTAAGATACAGAGGCTGAGCCAAGAGAAATATTCCTGTTATTTTGTGACCATAAACTTTTGTAAGTCTTGCCGAACATATTTTCTCAGTTATATTCAAAAATGTATCGCAGAATGGTTCTCAATTTGACCAGAGACAGAGTTTCACTAACTTTACATCAGTAGCAGAAACTGTGGTAAACAGATCGTCGATGGTAGAGCACTGTACCAAATTACTGGACAGCTTTTGGCAAACCGCTTTTCAAAGATGAATACGACAAAAAATGAGAATGAACATTTTTAAGTAGCAATGAACAGGAGCTGTAGAGGTGACAGAAATATTGTTCAAAGTTCTTATCAAGCATCTCTTAATTGGCCGATGATGAAGTAGCTGGAATGGACAATATCTCATTAGCTATTAAGATTTTCTCCAACCAATCCTGTATAAATCAGGATACACTTTTATATTTCCAGCGGATTAAATTGAAAACAAGCGTAAAAAAATGAGGACCAATGTATAACTGACTGTAATAACGGAAGAGTTGTGTGCTTAATACAAACCACTTTTAAATTCATTTGACAGTAATCTCCAAACTATCAATCTACCTCCATCTATCTAGCTTTTATGGAGTAGGTAGAATAAGGCTTTAGATTCGCTTGACAGAAAGTATATTTGAATAGCTCTGCAAGAAAGGTCTGTGCTTTAATTTTTAAATATCGCGGTCCGACAAGGATCCTTTTAGTTTATTATATGACATCACATATACATATATCCTCATCAGCGATGTAGAAAATAATTGTAACGGCTAAAAAACACATGAGCACATCCTCCTCTGGACCGTTATCGAGAACATCCCGTTTAACTAAATCGAGCAATATATTTTTTTTAATCTGTAATGGAACACCAAACGGATCTCAATTAAGAAAGAAATATGGCAGCCCTCTATTGACATAAGGTAGTTTTACTACATACCAAGTTGTCAAATATGGAAGATTACCCAATCCATAACCTCCCGCTGCCGTTTGCAGACTTCTATAAATATGTGTCTACTTAAGAACTCTAAGTAGAAAACTCTGAAACTATTGAGATACTCTTGTCTGGAGTCCCAACAATTGCGAAGTCGTTCAAGTGATGAGAGGTGCTATACAGGGTGTGACGACGTTTTCCGATATAAGGGGACTTAAAGATATTTGACTGTATTTTTATAGATCCCCCTATAATTTCTGAACGCTACACCTTATAATGATGCCTTTCCAATGGTCTAATGCACCCGTTCTTCTCCGTTTTGAAGTTATGGCTAAACAAAATTAAAATTTCGGAATTGATGATGAAGATTATTATTTTTTAACCCTTAGCTACCTACGAGCGGTCACCATGACCGCAACGACTTTTCGAATTGGACGTTGCGGCTTGTGTGCAACGTACGTCAGTGTGCTTCCATGTACTTTTTCTACACTTCATCCAGTGTTTCCTTTTCTTTTTTATTTTATTACAACAGTTAAGACACTAGACATGACTTTTATTTATTCACATTTCTCATAATCACACAGTAAAAAATTTTTACTACTCATAGAGTAGGCAATAGGTTGCCTACTCTAAATGTAGTAATTTTACTAGCTCAAAATATATGTAAACACCTGATTGAAATTTACAAATTTTAGAGGAAATATTTTACTATACGATTGTAAAATTACGCAAATGTTGTAATACACCTATTAGTTGAATGTAAAATTACATGCAGACGTAATTCATATACATATTTGTATGTAGAATTCCTAAATAAAGCTGAACTCTCTTACACCTCATTTATTAATTTTATGCTGTGCTAATCTAGTAATGAGCAAATTTGTAAATTCACCAAAAGATTTATAAAAGCATCACATGAAAGTCACAAAAAATTTCTGAACTGGACAAGTCATTTGCAAGTTTCTCCATTCTATTTATAGTGCAAAGTTAATATGGAGCGAAAAGTAATAAAAATGTGTTAGTTGATTAATGTTTTTACGGCACTTATGCTGATGATGAGATGGATATGCATATTTTAATTTACTCAAAATTCCTGCCGCGAAAATAACCTGAAACTAGGAATAACATGAAACTATTTGGAACCACTAAGCTAATCAACTAACACTTTCCACGTCCTTTCAAGAGCAAGCCTGTTTTGATTTGACTGCATAAATAAGCGATTTTACAGAAAGCATGTACAATTTTACTTATACCGGCGCAAATTTGTGATTGGAATAGCAATTTTCCTGCATCGACTTTAAATTTCCAGAAATTGTTTGTGTTTTTACGCCTTCCTTTGAATTGTAGCAATTAAATGGGTGAAATTACACATTTATGAAAATTACACAAAAGAATTTGTATTATTAACAATGTTTGTAAATTTACTTATGTTGTGGGTAAAATTTTACTTCTTTGAGAATAGAGATTTCCAAGATATTTTTTACTGTGCGTCCAAGATTTAGAAACAGTTACAATAATTCGTAGGCGGTCACCAAGACCCGCACGTAGGTGGTTAAAGAACGAAAATTGAGGGTAGGTAGTTAAGGGTTAAAAGTGTTCCACCATACCAAAAACCCGTATGGGATCCTGACCAATTCGTTGATATTTTCTTGCAAGCATTCAAAACGATGAACTTTTGCGTTCATCCATGAAGTTTAGAATTCTTCGATTTTTAGATCGAAACGGATGATATTCAATTTACAGAGTTAATAAATCGGAATCACTTTTTTGCATGTAGAAATGGATTAAATGGATTAAATCCCAGACCACCAATTAATTGAGAAGCTTTTCTGTTAGTTCACTAATCCTGTATACGAACTTTACTAAACCAACTTTATATAGTTGTCTAAAAAAGGATCAAGTTCTTAATTTAAACATTGTAACATTTCCCTGTGATTAATTAAACACTGAAGAGCAGTGCAATTTTATGATAAAATTACCATGCTGTCGCTTGAAAAATTAATTTAATTTTGTCACACACTGAAGCTGAACTCATGTGAGACTCGGCATCATCCTTTCATATAATTACTTACTCCAGTTTCAAAACAGCTGATCCTAGGTCATAATTTTGTACTCACACATTCTTCCATATTTCCATACAATCATGTACATATGTATATACAAAGATCCTTTAAATCCTGAAAAAAATAAATAAATAAATTTTTCACATATAACTTTCATTTCGAGCCTGATGGATGGAAAATGTCAGGAGATTTATAAAGGAATTTTAAAATATTATGAATACTATTCTGGGTGCGGGGGAGATAGGGACGTCACGCGGGCGGTAGCTGGCTGGCTGGAGCGCGACATCTCTGCGGGAGAATTAATGAATTATACGGTAATTTTGTGATTTATTATCCCTTTGCAGATTTCAATATGTCTCCGGGATTGTTGAGGCACTAACTTGATATGTGTATTTATGTGCACAAATGAAAGTCTAAAATATGAGCGCAGGGATCTGCTGTTGATTATATCACATACCGCCTCCGCATGATGACATTTGGGACAGGCAAAAGGATACATCATGTCGTTCGCTGGATAATATATGACACAAGGGAAATTTTGGGTTATTACCTATTTAAAATTATAATTTTGTATACCTATGTATATATGTAGGTATATTTAGGACTTGCTGTTGTTGTTGTTGTTGTTGCTGCTGTTGTTTGAAAATATATTTCTAATTCTGAATTCAAAACTCGTTGCGGATATTTATAATGGGCATATATAGAATGAAGAAGGATTACTAATTGTGAAACTCATCTAAAAAAAAAAAAAACAAAAAAAAAGAAAGCAAAAAATAAAACCTTGTATACGTGAACAACATGCCAAAACTAAATAAAACTGTCTTTTCCAAAACTAAATTCAAAATGCCGTCATAAACAAAACACAACTAAAAATATTTTCAGTTGTGGATAAAACTTTCCAACCGAATATAGTTAATTTAAAAATTTCTCTAACTCCCCCCGCGTCCGCTGAGCTTAATTATAATTGAAATTCTCCCACACTATATTGCTACACCGCTTACATTTTTATGACAGAAAAAAAATTGTTGGTGAAAAAGAATTCTGCCCCTCCCACTTATTCCCGTCACCACCGCCCGGCACTTTACTAACACCACTTGGAGCAAAATATGTTGTAGAAGCATTTTATACTTACCTAGTCAATGAGGGTCATATTTATATGTAAATTCGAGGGAGAGATAGAAATGGGTGTTGGTTGTTCCTAATGGAGCCTAAATCCTAATCCTGTGCATAGATATGTATGTAGTGATAGTAGTTTTGTAGTAGTAGTATGCCTGCCTGAATAGTAAGTACATATTTGTGTGTATAGTATATAGTTTTGCGAACACCGCACAAACCACAGCAACCACTTTCAGACAAGATGAAACTGCAAGGCATAAGTAACGCTCTGAATTGGTGTAAAATTTGGGTTAATGGATCCAAAATTGGGAAATTTCGTTAAAAGAAACTTTTTCTTATGAACCTCGGAACTCTGCCCCCCCCCCTCTCTCACCACTTGTTTGGCTCATTTGAGATATACTATAGTTCAACCCAAAAGTTTTACCCCTTTTTCTGGTGAAGCAATTACTTGGATAAGATTAGTTCAAATAAAACGTTCGGGAGGCAAACCCTAAGAATTTTGTGGTAGGACTTTCTTTCGTTTTCGTTGCGCCCGTATCCGGACATTCCGAACGGCTCCAATGGAATTGGGCGGTATTATAGCAATGGCAATGGTGGAGTTAGAAAAAAAAAACAAAATTATGTTTACTACGTGATGTGCTTGACTTCCTCTCTTTTTTGGATCTCTGTTTGGATTTTCTTCTTTTCTTTTCTTTTCTTTTCCTTCTGTGGCCTTCTGTAATTTTAATTATTCCATTCAAATGGATACAAGTTTCCTAGGAATTTATGGGATTTCAGGGAAATTGAATTTTCCGATATATATTTAGTATAGATATAAGATTTGTGTGTATAGATGGTAGTAGTAGTAGTAGTAGTAGTAGTATAAAGTGGGCGGAATATTAAGCAATTTTTATTAAATTTATTAAAATAAATGTAAATTGGTTGGGCGGATTTTTTTTTTTTTTTAATTAACTGATTAAGGTAGATACCGGAAAAACTTGATTGTGTTTCTTTTGATTTTATCTTCAATATTTCTTTTCTTTCTTTCTTTTAATCTCTATTGAAATCTGGTACATGCCACAGAATTTAGTTGATTTGATGTTATTTCAATTGATAAGTTTAAGATTCTAAAGTTCTTCACTGTGAAGGGAGAAGTTATGTTTCCTAATGTTGGGTGGATGACAGACAAATTGAATTGATCAGGAGTCTATTATTGAACATGAAACGAAATTTCGGACCTCTCAAAATTATGTACGAAAAACAATATTCGAGCTATGATTGAATACGAACGAACTCTATGTAAAGCATAACCATATAAAAAAAGAGTAATCTAGTACAAAAACTTGATATATAATAGATTTTCTGTTAATCTGTCAATTGTGATAGTGATGTGTTCATTCCTTTCAGAAAAATATTCAAGTGTTGTTATTTTAAAAATGGATAGCAATGCATTATTTTTTTAAGAAGATGAGGGGGGAAATTTAAGGATTATTCCAAAGCGAATTCGCGATCAGTCTAACATATATAAGACACCTACGAAACAGTAAGGCTTTGTAAGCATTTACTACAAATAAAATTCATTTCAATATTTCAAGGTTTATGAAATACAACCGGCTCTCAAATGCATTTAAATATTTATTAGACAAGATGTAAAGATCAATTTAAACCAACCGTCCGCTCTACATCAATACCATTGATATTAAAAATTGCTGCGGAAATGAAATTCTTTGCTGAAGGTGGTTATCAAGGTGGGACGGGCCAAGATCTAAATATTGGAATATCCCAATCTACTGTATTTGCCGTGTTATCACAAATTTTGGATAATATGGAAGTATGTCCAAAATGGAAGAGCGCTTCACTACAGCCCATTCAAAGCTGTGGATAGCGACCATATTGTATTGCCTCCTGAAAGTGAAGACGTGTGCCAAATCTGGATGCCTGACCACAAAATTAACCAACGTTTTGTATTGATTAGTATTCGTAAGCTTGGCCCTAAAAATAATGCATAGTTATTATCTCAATGTTTTTTAAAGTAAAAGTCTCAATAAAATTAATAACAACTACTTACATGATTGTTTGTTTGCATAAACTATTCCGCACTTCAATAACTCGATAAGTGAAATGTCAACGAGAAAATGTCTGAAAAGTTTCGCTCGAAAAATTGATTTTTTCGTGTTCAATGGTGCCAGATGTACGAAAATTTCCATTGGAAATTTCGTTTCGTGTTCAAGATAATGACTCCAGTATTCCAGTGTCACAAATTGTTCCTGATTTCACCAAGTACTCGACATGAAAACTGTGCCGAACCCTGATAACCAACGCATAGAGAGAGTTAGGCGAAATGTATAGAACACTTTGAGCTTCCTCGAAAATTAGCGACCTTTTCTAATAAAATAGCAACTAGCAACTGCGATTTATACAGCATAGCAAAAATAGCCTCGGAATTGACTTGAATTTATGATGATGATCTTTGCTTCTTTTGTATAAGAGTAAAATCCGACAATGGAACTACAGTTGGATAAAATTCTTGTAAATAAAAACCAAAACAGCAAAACTATATGGCATAATTCTGAAGAGCATTATAACTGTCCGATTTAAAGCTAAATTGATAAATATGATTGTCATTCCGTGTTACGGTCCTATACGGAAGATGATGAAATTAAAGACGATTTCTATACGCGACTGAACAAGCTGTTCAATTTCATCTGCTGAGGATATATTATATTCTATTAATGGGTGACTGTGAATGTATAAATCAACCCCATTAACATTAATATTTGTCACACTGAATTAACCAGTTGTAAGTCCAACATGAAGGCCATATATGTATGTAGGGGAATATCGTCAGGGTTGGCCACCCTTTTGACTTTTGCCCATTTAAGGAAGAATTTGGTCAATCCAAGCACATCTTTGGAAAGATTTGTGGAAAGGAAACACTTTTGCTGAACATCGCAAATTAAGAGGGTGAAAATTGAGAAAATTATGGGCATTTAAAAAAAAAGTGGAAATACTGTCTACGTTGGTCAATAGCCGAAAATCGACGAAATATGTGCTGAATTGATTGAAAATGACCTGGAAAAATTAATTGAATGAAATAAAAAGCCGAATTTTTTGCATTTTTCTGTTTTTTTAAGCATAATTTGTAATGGCAGGTTATTCGGAATCGCAATTCCATTGGGATTCGTACTGGATGGTTTTTGGGCATCTTCAAAGCACACAACCACAGTGGGCCTATCCTGACTAGAGAAATTGGGCAGCTCTGACGACAAGCCCCATTGCTGCATCAGGTGACACCGCTACCATACATGCTACAGGATTGAGTTTTCCTCTTGGCCTGTTTTCAAGCATGAACCAAACACACATTTACAATGCTTAACGTGACGATTGCATATTTTCGCCTCACTTTCTGGTCGTATTCAGAAATGTTAAAAAAAACTTGTTGTTGTTGAAATTTTAAATCACTGAGTGCACGACACATGCTTTGCGTTCATGCTCCAAATCTGTAATGTCACGAAAAGTTGGCTGTCACTGAGAGAAGTGTTACCACGCTCACACATTGGTGGCGCTAGTAGTCAAAACTAAAAAAATTGCATTTGGCCGAACTAGACGACAGGACAACCCTAACGACATTCCCCCATGTATTGAGCTAAAAGTAATCGCACCGGAAAGACCCCGAGTATAAAAGGAGTTTGAGAAAGCTTTCATACAATGAATTAGATTTACTGATAACAGTATTTATTTTTTAAGCGATTTTTTGTTTCAAGTGTAATATCTCAAATGTGTTTATTAACAAAAAAATAAATCACCAGCATCCTTCTACTACTCGAAAGTTATAAATCATTTGTTACTATATTGAGTAATGGAAATCACTTCTATTTTTTTCATATATTCGTAGTTATCTCTATTGAAAAATCGACAATAGACACTTTGCACAAAAAGAAGAAAAGAAAAAAAAAGGAAAAAGCAAAAAGAAAACCACCTCCAAAATCTCTCAAAAAGAATAATGACTTCATTTCTCTGAATATCGATAAAGTCGTACCAACAAATGTTTCTGCAACAAGATCGATCAACCATACACACAAAAAATAAATAGTATCGTATTCAAAAGGGCGTCTATATGCAGCATACACTTAAGTACATACGTACATATATATATACATATATATGTTCGTCGTACAATAATATCCCAAAATTGTGGAAATGTGTATCAAATTCAGCATCACGATATTCTTGTTGGTTCGTCCATCCTCTATGCAGTGCAGAACATTAATCTTCGTCAAAACACTTGGGTAGTTGGGTGGAATATTTTGATATGCTGAGGACACATGAAACCATTATCCAGACGGTACACATTCAATTGTCAATACTGACTGGATGTAGTCCATAAAATCGCCACACCGTAGATAGACAACATGTATCCATTCATCCGTCCGTCCATCCATCCATCCACATAGTATAAATTGCAACACCCGATGACTTGAGCTCTATAATTTAGATATGTTATGCACTTACTAAAATACATGTTGTATATATATATATATATATGAATGTATATGTTTAACTTGTTGTGTACTCCTAAATCAGTTATATCCATATATATATGCCAAAGTTTATATTGTCAAACTTCTGGTCGCGCCATTCTAGTTAGATATCTTCATGCAAATGTACATATATAGTTATTGTATGTTGACAAAGTGTGAGTTTGGAGAGCTCCTTGAATTGTATAATTTTATGTGTGTGTCCACCCAGTGTTTTGTAGCCACTGAACCTTCATCTGGTTTTGAGTTATCACTTTTGCCATAATTCAGATTACAACTAGTCCAGGCATTTTACGTATTTCATACGAATGCCATTGTTTCAACTATGTTATGGCAGAAAATATCATTTCCATATCTTGTTACAATTTCATATAGTAGATGTATGTGCAATCTAGGTACATAAATACATACCAAACTTATCCAGTGATAAAGGATAATTTGTAATGACCCACCCACTTCATGTCATACTTGATACTGCGCTATTAGGAAACTTTTAAGAGAATACTTTTTCGTTACTTTTAAAAAATTGGTAAAACTGAAAAAAAATTAAATTTTTAACAAAATAATAAACTTGAACATCACATATAATTATTATCGTGTCCTCCCTCTCCAATATAGACCACAATTTACCGTCGAAGCATAAAACTTCTCTGCCACCCGCCCTAACCCTTCTTAACATAAAATATTATTAATTGTCGGTGGATAAACTTATAAGATATAAATTGGTTGAACATTATCTGCACCCTATTTTCGAAATTTGGCACTTTCTTGTCACATCTCTTGTCTAATCTAAAACAAAAAAAAAATTTAACTGAAAAAAACTACTGTAACTGAATCAAGCGAACATGGTGGTTAATCGATACCACTTGATTTGCACATTATTCGATCGTCGAGCTATATGGTATGTGCCGAAATTCAATTGAAACCGCATGTGCTGTAGATCGTGTTGTCCGATTTTCAGCAAAAAAGCTCCTACAGCATTGATCGTTATCGGACTCTGGTAACTGTTACTCTATTCTCTCTAGTATCTTTAAATAAAAATTGTTATTATTATCTCAAATCTTACTCTAGGAGGATGTTTGGCGGTATGGGCCAATTCTTGGTAACCGAGCTAATAGTGGAGTCGAGTGTCTTACACAGAAGGAATGTAGTACTTCTGTCTGAGACAGACAACCGTACTTGTGGGGGGTCAGCAACGTTGTTTCGAAGAAGATCTTAACCGCGACAGCATGAGTATCGCTTATCGCAGGAGAATTGGAGACTCGTGGAGCTGAGGCACAGCCTCGATGTGTCTTGATCCCCTGGTATTAGGCGATCAAACCTCCAGTGAATAATTATATTAAATGGTCGGCTCCTGTATATGAAATGTTAAGTATACGCTAGTCTACCTGATGTGAGAATGTGGTTGTCAAATAAATTATGTTTCAAGCCCAGACTGTCCTTATGACAGCCTGGATGAGTGTTCGGATCGAACCGATCCTAGGTTCTCTTCAAAGTTGTACACCAGTTCAACACTGAAGCAGCAGTCGTTTCTATGATAGATCCCTGTTAAGATCTAGAAGCAACCAAATACAGAAACTCTCACAAAGAAGTTATGTATTTGAATTCGGAATCGTCATTCATTCTGCTTCTGGAAGCATTTTTAAATTCAATTCACGATGACGTCGATGGTCATTTGCTTTTTGTGTGAGTTGAATTTTGTACGGAAAAAATGCATATCTTTTCGTACAAAATTCCATATAGAGTCCACAGAGTCGCCATATAACTGAAGTACTTGATCTTTCAGCCATCCTCTCTCTCTCCATTTTTTTTTTGCTACGAGCTAACTAATCTCTATGTATATTTGCTTTTTTGAAAGGCATATTATATAAGTACATTAAAAATATCGCATTTCTATAATCAAAACACGTTGTTGTAGGGTGGCTATTATAAATTGTCCACATTCACACTCTTTAATAGTCCAAACACAACAGACAGCAAATACTATTGAGCAAGAGCAATGCCAGTAAAACAAACTGGTGCCGTCGATTATACAAAAATACAAGTCGTACATTGAATATCGTACCTCACAAGACAGTAAGAAAAATCCCATAACAAACGTAAATGCAATTTAGCGAGTTCCATTATATCTAGGTACAAGTTTAGCATAAAAAAAAAGCTGCACAACTTAAGCTTTAACTATACCCTCTACGAAATTACCCCATTCAACTAACCTTTTTCATTGTTCCATAATGTGCTCAAAAATCATCGACGTTTGCACAATTCAAAATCTGACCTCAGATCCGAAATTTACATTTGCTACTAGTACCGCCATCTCTTGCGGTAATTTCAAGTTAAACTTTGCCTATCATTTTTTCGTTTACTCACCTAAGATTTAGTGAGTAGTCCATTCTCGTCACAGGACGATTATTTGGTTCCTATTTATACTGAAGTTCACAGATGTTGCCTATAATTTTCTTCCGAGGAAGAAAAAATCGAAAGCAAAGAAATCACAATTTACCCAAATCTTTAAAAAATAATTTTCATTTTAAAAATTAACTCATTTTTTTCGTATTTTCTTGAAATGCTTCCCATCCCCCCCAGACATTTTGGCATAAAATAAAAAAAAGAACCTTAAGAAATTTCTTATCGAAAAAGTCATTAGAATACGCCATTAGCCTTTACTTAGCGGTTAATTTATGAATTAATGGAAACTAGAAGTAATTATACTTACCGGAAAGTTTGATTGTACGGCACGAAGTTCTCCGGGGGAACATGAAGCTAGCTGACAGCATTAATTTTAATATAAAGTCCCAAGTCCAGTGATTGGTGAGTGGTGGGTATAGTTCATGTTTCCTCTTTTCCTTATCCTTATACAACCAGACACACACACAGGTACAGCAGATATATAATTGTATTGCATATACATATATAAGCTGGATCTGGATAGCATCATAGTACCACTGTTCGATATCGAACTGGATGGAATAATCTCAACAGAAGACTGAATTAACCCTTCTAAATAAATCTTCCCACTTCAGTGAGACTTCATTGGTTACGAATTACTTCGATGATTTTAATGGAGATTGCTTCAGAATGGGTCTGGGTTAGGTTGGAAACTCGAAGGAGCATAAGCACAACATAGCTAATACCATGACCATCTGCAGGGGGTGAAAACTAATAAAAAAGTTTCGCTACCGTCTTTTCCAGCTTTCATTTTTCATTTCCTCGTTAATTTCTTTTCTTATTTCATTTCTTAAGTGTGGATTTCTTGAAGATAGATAGATAGATAGGGAGAGAGAGAGAGAGAGAAAGATAGAGAGTGAATATAGAATTTCGGACTCTGTTGTGGCGTCTGCTGAAGAAATAATTAAGCTTATTTCTGTTCTCGTTTTTCAGATTCCAACCAACCAACACAAACTTCAGTTGCATGAATATTAATTTGTGTATGAAGTTTTCCCCATCGAGCGGAGCGAGCTAAGCTAAAAAGGTTACCTCAGCGACCAAATTTCGATGGAGAAGTTCTTGCCGCAGGGTGGTAATATACAAAGAATAGAAGACAATGACCCGCTGACGGATTGTTTGTCAAAAAACTTTTCTCGAAAAAAAGCGCAAAATCAAGTTTTCCTCGAGTATTCTTGGAATTGTTAGAAGAAGTGTTAGGAAATTTTCTTTTTTATTAGTTTTGCTTTACTTCGCTGAAATGAAAATGAATAATCCTGTGCCCAGGCCAAGGCAGTAGAAGAGATGAATCGATTGTCGTACAACGTACATACTACATAGAAAGAACTCCCTAAACGAGATTAAATGAATAATAAAACAAAAAAAAAATTCAAGAGGCATTTCTGTGAATAATAATTTTGGATTGCTTTTATTGTTAAGTAAGATGACGTATAACTTAACCGTTGATAAATTCCTTCATAAGGATTTTAACTATATTTGAGATTATAAATATCATGTGAAATCTTCTCCCGCCCTTACATACATATGACCCGGTGAGAACCATAGTTACGTATACAATAATTTTCAAGACCAAATTCTTACTTTTTAACCATCATCCGCTAAGAAGCACCATCATGAAGTAAGTCAAAATTTACATCTACTGATGGCAGTGTTTCATTGTCATTTTCATCAAAAGTTGTTCATACTTTTTATGGGCCGAAGTGCGAAGCATCGATTTATTCTAAACTTGACTTAGGTCACTCTGATTCTAGCCGGCTCCATTGGAGAGTAGCAAAAACATTTGTGATTCTTCTTCTTCTTCAACTCCTTTAAAAAACTGAAATTAACGCAGTTTCTATCTACAATATCCAAAAATACCTTTGAAGTAAGAATTTGTATGCCTGCAGAATGTTTCGACAATTTGTTGGACATGAGCGAATATGCTCGTTCCAAAAATTTGAAAACCGAGTAAATACAAAATGTGTTAATCTTACACAAAAAAAGAAACTTGAGGTAAAAATAAGTTTATTATATGATGTCAAAATAAAAAAAAAAAAAAGTGTGCGGCATCCAAAAATATATAAACCATAGAAAATTCGTATCCCGAGTTAAAAAAAATGCACCAAAGAGTTTTTATTCCTGATGGGTACGGTCGTCCAATAGTACAAAAAAAAATCCGAAGAAAATTTATTCAAGTAAATTTCATAGATTCTGTTATATTATAAGCATCCTTACGACTTCGAAAACTGTATAGATCCAGGCAGGTTTTATCGATCGTTATTCCAGAGAATTAAGCTCTAAAAAAAATTTGTTCACGTAATATTAAAGAATAAAAAAAAAACAAAACAAAATGAATTCTTATCTAGCCTCTAGTTTAGGTTTTTAACCTTTTAAGTACGGCGGCCGGAATCAGCCTTTGTATCTAACACAATGAATCATCAATTGTGGTCAGCGGTGTATTGATTAGTGTAAAAAAAATTCTGAAGAAAAACTTTCAAATAAATTCCTAAAAAAATTGAGTTTTACCTGGATAGAAACCTGAGTAAACTTAATCCAATATAGTGGAATATATCGGCCCGGTCGACAAACATTAATAAGTGCATAAGTATTCAAATGAACAATTTTCGCGAAAAAATTAATTAAAAAATTGAATGCAAAATGAGGCTTGACTTGATTGAAATTGCTCCTGCAAGAGGAGGACCTTCTTAATCTTCATGAAGCGCACTTATAGCGGCCCTCTCAGTCTTACAAAAATTTTAAAATTTTGAGTAAAATAAATGAAAATATAAAAAACTAAAAACTGGGGAAAATTTACCAATTGGGATTGGGAGAGTTTAGGAGTTTAGTTCGTAAAAAAGCATTTCTTTTGTTTCATAAACTCTCCAAATCTCAATGCTACGCAGAATGTATATCTAAGAACTTATCTAATGGTAGGTATATCTTCATTGGTTATAATTGCAGTATTTTGGATTTTGTGATTTGTTGTGGCTCTTCCTAAAACCTAAAGTAATAAAATAAGTAAAAAACGAGTTTTCAAACAAAACTGAGGCCAAGCCGCATGAAAATGTAGAAAATAAACTTTTCTTCACACACAGAGGTGGACTCAGATTTTTTGATTGGGACATTTCTCTTGAATATTCTTTCTCTTCATGAATCAAATCACTTATTACCTCTGATTGATCATACTGAAATATATCGGTGATTGTCAGCGAATAAAATCTGAGTCCACCTCTGTGTGTGAAGAAAAATTTATTTTCTACTTTTTCATGCGGTTTGGCCTCAGTTTTGTTTGAAAACTCGTTTTTTACTTATTTTATTTTCTGCGTTTTTCACGTTAACTAAATAGTTATTACGTGCTGCATGGATTTTAAAACAATTTTATGACGGCTGAAAAGAGACTGACTTACCAGTTTTTCAAAAAGTTGATTCGAGTATCAAATCGTTGAAGTACTGCAACGGTTTTCTCAAATTCAAATTAAGTTTTAAACATCGGTTTTTAGCTGTATTCCAACTTGATCCCATATAACATGAATTTTCCCGATTTTCTATGTTTTCCACAGACTTGTCCTATAACTATGATTTTTTTTTTAAATTTACATGAATTTTCCTCGATTTTTCAGGCAAGTTTTCATGATTGTTGAAGAGAAAGTATTGATGCCAGTAGGACGGAAAAAAAATGATTCCGCATAGCTTATACTTTTTTGTCGGAAAATTTTCCGGAAAAGTCGGAAAATTCGGAAATTTTCGGAAAATTTTCCAGAAAAAGTGGAAAATTCTGCATTTTTCCTGAAACAGATTTATCACTAATCATATCGATGAAAATTTTTCCGATGATTTTCCTGCTTTTCCGGGTTTTCCATGGAGTTTTCCACAAAAGCAACTTTATGCAACTCATTTCGCTCTACAACTTTGTCTTAGGTTGCAAAACGCTCAAACGCTTCCTTGGTCGAAAAAACTCCGGAAAAGCGTTTTACATGAATTTTCCTCGATTTTTTCTGCAAGTTTTCACCATTGTCGGAGAGAAAGTAATGATGCCAGTTGATAGGGAACTTGATCCTGCATAATTTAGAAAACTTTTTTACCGGAAAAGTCGGAAAATTCCGGAAATTTTTTTTCGGCAAAATCGGGAAACTGCATTTTTCCTGAAACGGATTTATCACTAATCAAATTTGTACCAAATTTTCAAATGATTTTTCCCGATTTTCCGGGTTTTCCATGAAAATTTCCGGTTAAAATTTTGATAGATTTAATTGTCACATGAACCTGTGTGCCAAATTTCAGCTCGCTGTGATGACGAAAAGTGGGTCTACGAGAGTGTCGAAAATAGTAAAAAAGAAATATACAAGAAGACAAATTCGTGTACGAGTTAAAGGGAATGCCTCAAAAAAAGACACGATTTCAGTGAATTTCCGAAATTGAAGCAGTCCAGTAGTAGTGGGTGACTTTGTTTTTTTTTGAAGTGTGGTTGTATAGTATACAAAAGGAAGGTCATGGACGGCATACTAATTTATTTTTTTATATCCTTTAAAGCTAGAGCCCCTTAGTTAGATGTGACTAAATCTTAGAAGATGCACTAAAACCAGGAATTTGGAAGAGGAGACTCTTCACAACCAATTAAAAGTGTTGAAGTCATCACAATGCTAGATTATCTGATAGATTCAATGTAAATTTGGAAATTCATCAACCTGCACAAGGAGACTCAATATCCACATGAAGGCGAACTATTTTATTAAAACTCGTAGCAGGGTGGAGGAAGGGACTCCTCCTCTAAAACAATTTTTTTGCTTGAATTGATGTACGTTACCACATAGTGAAGGATTAGGGCTGTTGATAGAATTCGAATCAGGCGTTTCGAAGCTTCGAAGTGGAATCTTTCGAATTGGAACCTTCGATGTCCAATCTTTTGAAGCATGAACGTTTTGTCGAAGCTTCGAAGTCTTCGAAGAAGATTATAATATTCGAGGAGACTTGTAATAATTTTGAAATATAGTTTAAAGAATGTCTGAATTTTTCGGGGAATGAACGTATTCTAAGTTTTTGATTATGATAAGTATATTTAAAAATATTTCATTAGACATATTATGTATGATTTGAAAAGCAACGTGGTTCAAAACTTTTAGCGCTAATTTCACAATTTTCTTTGCCACACTTACTCATCTTGGATTAAAATAAACTTTTAGAATTTTATATAACATAAAATCAATATGGCAGCTCCAAAATGGTGAACGAATTTTATCACTTACGTTCAGATTTGATATTTGGTAGATCTTGGGGATTGCAGATTACGAATTTGATTGATTTTAACTTCACCTTATAGTTACGAATCAGCGACCAAAGAGTTATTCACAGGCCATAAGAAACCCTACAACCGAATTACAAAATGCAAATCAAACACATAATACCCAACAAATTTCATCTGGCGAATGTAAATGATACTTCTGAATTGAGTTATGAAATTCCAAATACACATTATTAAATTTTAAAGCCCAATTAAATTAATTTTCAATTAAATTTATCCATTAAATCATGGTAAATTTGGAAACACTTTTTGCAGGTTATTTTAATAGTTATTAATTCTATTGAATGTGCCACTGGATTGCTCCAAAGCTTGATACTTATATCCCCAAAAAAATAACTGCGTTATCCAACATTGTGCCAAACTTCGTACATTTGAATTCGGTCATACTTCGGTATACTTCGTTGGTAAAACGCTCTTGCTTCGAAGGATTCAACCAAGTCCTAGACGATTTCATATACTCTGAGTACCTAAGCAAAACCAATTTTTCTGTTGTACAATTTGCCACCCTATAAATCCCATATATCGATTATAAGTTAAATCGAACAATAAATTCAAAATTTTCGGACATATTGATGCCGCCATTGTTAAATTCTAAGTTTTGACCAAATATTCGTAATCCGTGACCCCGAAAATTCTAAGATATTGATTTTGAGTCGAATCGGGACATAATGACAATACTCGGCCGACATATTGTTGACACAATGTCGATTTTATATTTTATAAAAGTGTCAAATTATATTGACATGCAAGATCTATAAGTGTGCCAAACTTTAGGTTAATGGCTCAACACCACCTCCCATCAATTTAACATTACAAGTTTTGACTTACGGTTACATGGTAGCTTCGAAGTTTTGAATTTCTTTCTTTTGAAGGTTGAAACTTCGAAGGCTCGACCCACGAAACTTTGTTGCTCGAATATTCTTTCGAAACTTCGGAGCTTCGATAAAAATTCGAAAATCAACAGCCGTAGATTATACAATATGGGCGGTACTATACCCTTTGTATAGAAGTTCAGACAACAATTTGATGGCAAATTTAAATTAATATAATCAGGTTAAAACTAATTTTCTCCAAAATGAAATCATGGAATCAACCTTCAATTGATATTCGATGAAATTATTTCCTGTCTCGATAATCGATAACAGTTGCTCTACTACTACAACATTGATATTTCAATAGACATAGGCTTCCTTCTTTGATAGCGTTCATTTGCATTGAGAGTTAAACCAAACAGATGGTTTCGGATCCTTTGATAACTCGTCAGAAATTTGTACAACTTTCACTTCATCGAATATAATTAACCAGAATTCATGTAGGTAAGTATACTTATATGTATTCATCACAAATGCTATTATCATTATATATGTATATGTACAAATTTTATATACCTAAGACTCCATCACCATAATTAATTCTTAGAATCTCTGTCCTGTGTAGATATCCAATCCTTAAGAAAATCGATGGCAATTATATTATGATTTCGGTACTACCAACCAACACAAAATGTGTAGTTTTAGATCACGCTCTTAGCTCTTGCCGTAAAATTTCATCTTATATCGTTGCGTTGCTTCTGAATTCATAAATATACGAACAATCTAAATACATATCCACATATGCATATGTATTTCGTATATATGTTCACCATTTATCAATATTACATTGAATCTCGCATAAATAAAATTGGTTCAATTCAAGCAACTCCATTTCTACTGCTTACTACAATCATCGAAATCGTTGCAATGTTCCACCATCATACCAATGATACTGTCCCCATAGCTATGGTTCTACTAGCGGAGGAACTCATCATCTAAAGGGGTTCAATCAAAGATTAATTTCTAAGCTAGGAGCTAACGCACGTATGTAATACCTTCTGGATTGGCCTTAGCGCAGATAGTAGAGCAAAAGAAGAGAAGGGAAATTGCAGTTGCATATATACAGTTTATACGGGGAATACGTTTTAATCATGGAAACAACTTATGCCAGAATATTTGATTATGTAATCAATTTGCTACCACGATTCGAATATAGCCAGTGAAAGAGATAGAAAATAGGAGTGAGTGAAAGGGGGAATGAAAGAAATAGATAGATTGAAGGAGAGAGGAAAACAGGGAACATTTAACCTCCGGTAAATAATTTGATCAAAAACGTCAAGGCACTATGCAGCAAACGCAAGAAGCATTGCTGAGTATTGATGGATGTGAGGACGAATCATGAAAAATTTAAATTTCAAGGATTGTGAGAGCCCAAACGAAAGGTATAAGCATGACGTATATATGTAGACAGGAAAGGGAAATAACGTGAAGTATTTTGATGGGAAATAATTTTGTGTCAATATTTCAAGAAAACCATACTTGCAATGAATATGGCGTACATATATGTATGTGTATATTTACCTACATATAGGCCAAAGATGGTATATTTTGTAAGGTACACCAAATGGATTTCGGGTGTTGATAGAACACTTCGTTGCGCCGCCGACCGTCTATTTCGCTGATGCAAAACCTTTGGCATAAGACGGCGGATTTTCTATTGAAACCATGTTTATAACCACCACCACCATGGCAATCTATATAGATCGCTCGCAACATAGAACATGATTGGAAATTTTAAAAACTTTTTAGAGAAGCGGAAAGAAATCAATTTCCTTCCGAGTATGTTTTATTCAGAAAGCATTTGTCGTCGTTGTAGTCGTCTTCCACGAGACGTCGTGTATTATAAGCAACAAGAACAGCAGCAGCAGCAGCAGCTTTCCCGACCTCCCTTCTTCTTTCTACATACCAAATATCCCCTGTCATTTCCTTCGCGTTTTTCATGGATATCCTATATAGCCCCTAGCATGCAACTATCACGTAAACTTGCTTGCGCTCTTACAAAATCGAATAACGGGAATAACTGTAGAAAGTATAAGATGGAACAGAAGGTTTTGATAGTTGGAAGAGTTTTACAATAGGCGAATATATATACATACATACATACATACCTCCATACATACCTATACGTGAAAAGTTTCACTAAATAAGGTGAAAATTCTTGGAAAAGTGTATTTCAAAAGTTTTCGAGTTGAGCTATCCGTGGCGCGGCTGATTCTAGGGTAATGAAATACTTTTTGTAACGTTTTTTGTTTTTATACTTTGGTAATAATGGGGGTATAGGTGTGTGTTGCAAAATGAACATTTTTATTTTCCATTTTTTTTTTGGTAAGTCAGGAGTGAATTTTTCGTTAAAAATTTCCTTAATAGAGTAAGGAATTTTAAAAAGATATTTTATTAAAAAAGAAATATCTTTGAGATTATTTATCAATTAATTTTTTACTTATTTTTGTATTCACAAGACTATTTGTCGAGATGATGTGGGTAGTTCTACGATATAATTGTCACTATTTATTTGAGGCCAGCCAAAACCCTCGAGAATACTTCCCAAGCCATGGAACAGAAATCTATATGTGTGCGTGCTTTGTCCGTTTTCTAAAATGTTCTATATTGATACTTATGGAAAATTGTTAAACATTGGCTTTATATATGCCATAGATCCTAAACCACAATCCATACAGGAAAATAGTCTTCTAGTAATTTATAGCTTGGTTGCTTACCTTCCCAAAGGCTACACTTTCTATATACCTTACTTAACAAAATAATAAAATAATTTTGATTACAAAGTAACCCTACCATTTTACGCTCAATACCTCTCTGCTGAGTGATAATTGCATGTGTGTATGTGCAGCCGTAGTCCGAATCTGTAGGCAGCTACATTCGATATCATCAGCCCACGGCATGCCATGACGGCACAGCGACATTACAATGACTACTCAGCTGAGAATTTTTGTTTGAGGAATCGTAGTCATTTGATTAAGATAAATTTTTTTAAATAATTTTATTAGGAAAGGTATGAAAATTTTATTACGGTTCGGAAGATAAGAAAGCAAGCTTAAGATTAACAGAACGCAATTTTTCTGTATGAATAGTAGCTTAGGGCAGAGGAGCTATTCAAATCAAACTTTTATCACTTTTACATAAGAACACTGCAAATATTTTAGAATGTAAGGACTACGCTGGGCATCGCATGCGGTAGGGAGGGAGTCTGTTTCATGGCTTGTGAAGTATTCTCGAGGGTTTTGGGCCAGCCCGTCCTTTTAATTCGTACACGAATTTGTCTGTGTGTATATTTCTTTTTTACTATTTTCGACACTCTCGTGACCCACTTTTCGTCATCACAGCGAGCTAAAATTTGACACACAAGTTCATATCGCGTGACAATTGAATCTATCAAAATTTGAACCGGAAATTTCCATGGAAAATCGGGAAAAATCATTTGAAAATTTGGTACAAATTTGATTAGTGATAAATCCGTTTCAGGAAACAGCAGAGTTTTCCGATTTTCCGAAAAACTTTTCTGGAATTTTCCGACTTTTCCGGAATTTTTTTCTTCTAAATTATGCAGGATCAAGTTCCTATCAACTGGCATCATTACTTTCGCTCCGACAATGGTGCAAACTTGCAGAAAAAATAGAGGAAAATTCATGTAAAATGCTTTTCCGGAGTTTTTCAGACCAAGGAAGCGTTTGAGCGTTTTGCAACCTAAGACAAAGTTGTAGAGCGAAATGAGTTGCATAAAGTTGCGTTTGTGGAAAATTACATTGAAAAATCATCGGACAAATTTGCATCGATATGATTAGTGATAAATCTGTTTCAGGAAAAGTGCAGAGTTTTCCAATTTTTCTGGAATTTCCGGAATTTTCCGACTTTTCCGGAAAATTTTCCGACAAAAAAGTTTTATAAGCTATGCGGAATCATTTTTTCCCGTCCTACTGGCATAAATACTTTCTCTTCAACAATCATGAAAACTTGCATGAAAAATCGAGGAAAATTCATGTAAAAAAAATTCATAGTAATAGGCAAAATCTGTGGAAAACATGGAAAATCGGGAAAATTCAGTAAATCAGTGTCTTTTCAGCCGTCATAAAATTGTTTTAAAATATCTCCATGCAGCACGTAATAACAATTTAGTTAACGTGAAAAAGGCAGAAAATAAAATAAGTAAAAAACGAGTTTTCAAACAAAACTGAGGCCAAGCCGCATGAAAAAGTAGAAAACAAACTTTTCTTTACACACAGAGGTGGACTCAGATTTTATTCGCTGACAATCACCGATATATTTCAGTATGATCAATTAGAGGTAATAAGTGATTTCATTCATGAAGAGAAAGAATATTCAAGAGAAATATCCCAATCAAAAAATCTGAGTCCACCTCTGTGTCTGATGAAAAGTTTATTTTCTACATTTTCATGCGGCTTGGCCTCAGTTTTGTTTGAAAACTCGTTTTTTACTTATTTATTTATTTGACAATGAAACACCATCCTTGGCCACTGCACATATGTAGTTCACTGAAAACATAACGAAATTGCAGGCCGTCAAATCAGGAGATTAGGGTAGATAGGAGAAGTAAAGTAAGTAAGTAATTCCAATATGACAATTTTGGTCCTTGCAATTACGCAGACATGTTAGCTGGTGCTATTTTGATTTCATTTCTGGAATATCATGATGTTTCATCAACGATTAAAATATCGTTGAAAAAAGTTACTTAGATTGCGTTTAAAATTTTTTAGTAATTTCAAACAAACGCGACACCTATATGTATTTTCGATTACTGCTATCTATCTCATTGTTGATCATCTTAGCTATCACGGGTATCTTCATTCATCACTTATTAAACATTCCATGAGATGAAGCAAAAGTTAACAGTTTTTCCAAACAAAAAGTAGTGCCTTCTTTATCAACGCACGGAATTAGTAACCTTTTTTATTATAGCTAATAAACATAAACTTATTATTCACATTCGAACACAATAAAGAATTTAATTTTTTTTTTATATCGATCTACTTTAAATTTGTCTATGGATACTTAAAAATAAAATGGAAAATAGTAAAAATAACATTACGCTTGCGATTTTAGCGCCATCTATTATTAAATTTACTGACTTTTCAAAGTCTTTGTATGTAGCAGCATTGTAAAGATTAGCATAATCCTCCATAATTGACAGCGGTAAAATTTTTGTTAATGTCATTTCACTATCCCAACAGGAATACCAGTAAGAACAGCATCACGTCACACAGTTTATGCTGAAGACGAAAATTATATGATCACTCAGGGACAAAAAGAATTTCTTAATGTATGAAAAGGAAAGTACGCAATAAAGGCAAACATAAAAATTACATTTACAATCATACCCTTCTGTTCTCTTAATATATTTTCCTATTGTTTTATTTGATTTGAAAAAAAAGAGAAAAAAATACTTGAAAACTCTCTTCACTTCAAAAATAGTTTATCTAGAACTAATCCATAGAAACTACCCTAGAAATTCTTTGAGAATTCAATAAATTATTTTCCCATTTTCTACACTTTTTTTAAACTTTCTTTCGTTTTCCGTGATTCGCAACGAAACAGAAAAAAAAATGCATCGATCTATGACCAAAAACTAAAAGCTGATGAATAACTTCGCCAGAAGGTAGATTGTTCCGAAGACTTAGTATAGCATCAGTTGTCGGAAATTCCGTTAAACTTTCGCAATGTTTGTCATTCTATTCCCTTTTCTGTAGAACAGATATAGTAGAAGGATATCAAAAAAAAAACGTATAGAAAGGAAAAAGAACCCGATCCGGGAGATAAAATGAAAAATACCATCAAGTCCATCAGCAAAAACAAAAGTAAGTATGTACGGCAATAAAAATTACAAAAGTATACTGAAGAGAAAAGTTTACAGAAATATGCTATCGTCCTATTGTATATAGGAAGCATGTACATACGTACATATATATACCTACTTACATATATGTTAAGTACACAAAGTCAGCTTAAGCTTCTAGAGATACAAAAACTTCCAAACGTACACACCTACCCACACACACACACACATAATCTGAAGGCGAAAAAAATAGATACACATAGCTTGAGGATAGAAATACTGGACCGACCCAGCATCCGTGGCATGACCATTTGATCAAAATTAGATGACTTTTTTCAGGTTCTTGTATTCCAATGCTTTGGGGCTGTGTCTTCTTGAAAAAAAAACCTTTTTTTTTTTTTATAATGAGAACCACCCTGTGGGAAAAGATACATTATGAGAAGTTAATGATGATGTCCTTTTGTAGGGGTGTTTTAGCTTTGATTTTAATGCTATACTTTAAGCAATACGTTAAAATTTTGGAAAAATTTAAGAGTTTTGTTTCCACCACCACTATATACAAAGACTGGTGGTGAATGTTAGAGTTTCAATTTGAGAAAATAGAATATAAAGTGTAATATGCTGGACATTTAAATGTGAACGAAATTTCGAACTTTAACGCTCTTCTCAATTTTGTTTGTTGTTGGTTACAACTTCAACACAAATTTAAAATGTCAGTCGTTTATTAAATTCAATTTCAAAGTACGAGTAGATGGCGCAAACAGTGTTAAGTTTCTACACAAACTTCCAATTATTTTATTATTTTCGAATTAAATTTTTTTTATCCACATTAATGCTTATGTGCTATTTAAGAAACCTCTTGGGTTTTTGTTGGATTAAATTTGATATTAAACTTATATCCATAGTCCATGTGTGACAGGGGTACCAAATCGACGGCCTAAATGTCATCAGTCAGATGTATAATTTTGAAGTGAAAATATTTGAGTAGGTATAATAGTAGTCCAGTCAGAAGGGCTTTTTGTCCTACAGAAGGTGGGGTAGTTGTGATTTATATATATGTTATTTAGTTCCGGCCCCGATGAAAAATCCCAAGTTTTCACCCTTGGGGAGCACCCGCGCGGTCCACCCTCTTGGACTAAAGTTACCAAAAATTGGTTTTTTTCAAAATAATTCCCCAACGGTTGACCATATGTAAAAATATAAATTTGAAGAAGACTAAATTCCATAAAATTTTTGTATAAAAGCTTTTTTGTAAGTCTGATGTGTAACGAGTTACAGTGGCGGAAACGTGAACATTCTTCCAAAAAAATGTATACATACATATAGTAGGTACCATTTATACAGGGTGTTTCGTCTCTGTAAGTGACCTACTCTATACTTTTTAAAATGTAGGGTATTTTGTGAAAGACTAGCAAACTTTCTTAATCACCCTGTAACTCCGAAACGGTTGAGATGTCAGCTCCCCTTTGCCATACAATTTTTTGTTTGACTTGGTGATTACTGTCACCATCTGCCCTATGGACCACCATGAACGAAACACCCTATACAGAGTGTCCTGAATTAGGATGGCCATATGAAAGGAGGTGATAGATCTCGGTAAGAAACGAAAAAAAATGTATGGGAGGGGGGGTCTAACTTCACCCCCCCTGGGAGCTACGGGAGTTTGAAGTTTTTTCCCAGTGCTGAGTAAGTGCTTCAACATGTTTCCCAATATCTCCTAGGTTTTTTTTTTTAAAATCGGAATGCGTTTTTTCTAATCGATGGCTAATTAATTGCCCATTAAGGAGGTGTGAAATTCTTTTTCCTGTTGTTAATGTCTTCGAAGGTATAGACCTTCAAAGTTCAAATTTTGAGTCAAAAAATTAATTTTCGGATGCAAATGAAATTATCTCAAAATTATTCACTATTATTTTTTTATTTTTTTCGGCTTAGAAGAAAGCCCAAACGGTGCTCTATAAGTTAGTCTTCACAACACACCAAAATATTTGACCGTTCTCAAATCATAACGTAAAATGTGCTCTTACCTGAATCCCATTTTATAAATTTAAGGTTTTCAGTAGAACAAAGTGAAACCTCTTTCTGAAATAACTACAACAATGTTCAGTAGTCCAAGAACTGAACCAAGGAGTATAAAATTACAGACAAAAAGCAAAAATTACATTTGTGTTTTCACTCACCCCTGATAGGTATGAGTTGCTGAGAGATAGATGGTCAAAGTATTTACTAATAGCTGCCATTTATAGCCTAGAGTTCACTACTTGCTATTAGTCGTTGTTGTATGCAATTGGCGGCATTACCCGATGACAATGTGATTGATATAGCTTCCTTCTGTGGATAAGTATAGTGTGGTTCACAGCTCTGTTCTTTGGTTCACTGGCTAAGCTCTTTTTTGGAAGTGGTCTGATCTTCATTTATGATACTGTCTGATTGCTATTGCTGGCATTTATAACATAGTAAAATTCTAAAAAGAAATGATAAGTATCAACTAAGCATGAAGAATATAGTTAACAACAGAATAAGATGGCTTACCTGGGTCTGTGTACTTACTACATTTACAATGTTATGTTAATATTGATGTATTTGGGTATAACCTTGCGAATATTCCCTAGTGAGGTTGTAAAAATTATAGACTTGTGTAATTTAAACCTTCAAGTAGTAATATGAAACAACAGATATGTAAACATATTAAGGTTCGTATTACAATTAATAGTTTCGGTATAATATTGATAATGGAAGGATGAAAAATTCTTTTACTGATTGGTAAATGTAATTTATTTCTCCATCTCATCCTGTCCTAAATAAAATAAAAGTAAAAAATAGCACAATTTATCTTCATTGATGTAGCTGTTTGATTTTTTTTTGGTCTATAAGTTTCGTTTTTACATGTTTTTATTTGTATAATGTAGATTTATAATATTTTTTATCTATTTCTGTATAATTTATGTTTATTACAAAAATATTGTGTAATGTTACATAGATTTTTTAGATAATTTAAATGTTCACACATTGACCATAAGTATTGTTAATATACGACAAGTTCAATGCTGGTGTTTATAAAAATCTAACCATACACTTGGAATGTACTACATAAGTATAATTGGCGTAATAAAACTTGCTTTAAGAACTAATCGTAGATACTAAAAGCCCACCAAAATATCTTCGCAATTGCGCAATATTTTTTTTTAAAGTGAAATTTCCTGATAGCAATTTACTCCTCTCTTCTGAACTGAGATAAATGTTTAGTGAAAAAACTATCAAAGGAAAATTCTCAGTTACGCTAATGGATAACATCCTTGATGCAGATTAAAACCTCTGAGAATTCATTTCAAACTTGTGTTCACTAGTTTGAATTTTTTTTTTTTTTTAGAATATCTGAATGCAAGGCACATTCTATTCGGCAAAAAGTTGCACAAAAGCGTATTTTAAATAGTCAAAACAAAAAAAAAAAAAACACAGAAGAAGGCAAAAAAATCCATTTTCCATAAATTTTCCAGAAACTACACGTAGAAGCAGTGAGCGGATGAATGATATGGTTTCATACCTCAAATTCGTATTATTTGGAATGAGAATTGCAAACGACCGACGAAAACAGAGACAGACAAAAGTTAACGTTTTCTATTTTAAGTTTGTCTCATAATGCGCTCTTCAGACGGGTTTGTGAGCTGCAATTATTCATTCCTGTCGGGTCACATTAGACGCCACATAGACCGTACATGTAATCAAAGTGAACACTCACTACCCCAACTAATCGGAAGATGAATGAGGTTGGAAATAATCAACTTGAAATTGCTGCCTTTCCTGGATGCGATAACAATTATTATAATTTTTAGAGTTAAGCTAGGATTGTATTTAATCTCCATAGAATATAGAATATATTTCTCATTATGATTTTACTACATATTCCCATCTAAGCCACTTATAATATATATGTATATATAAATAAATATACATACATGCATACATGCATTGTATACGTAAAGTTGAAAGTGGACAATATATTTGCTGGGTATTAAGATGTTTGTAAAATTGCATATCCCTCTTGACTCATACTCTATGACTTTTAAGACTGTCAGGATATTCAGAAGCTTCCTGAGCTTAGTTTCATTTTGACATTTTAATTTGATTGGATTATTTTAGTTTTAATTAAAAATAAAAATATGGAATAGAATGGAAAATATACTTCTATTTAGGACCATTTATGAATCAAGTAGTAGTAGTAGAGTTAGCTAAAATATAAACACAATTATTAGTCGCAAATGATAAAAAAAGAGTGCGAATTACACTTAAATAATTTATTTGAAAATTTTAAGTATTGCAAGTCATGAACACAGGTAACTAAAGTCATCTTTGCTACTCAGAACTTCTAAAGAAAAATTATCAAAAAAATTCATAGGAAAAATGAATTCTAATCTGAGTGGAGGTTCAAGTTTTTAATAGCTGTTTACATAAAATACTTGAAGAAAAATGACATCTGTCCGATGTGAAACTTTCATAAATTTCAATTAATTATTACGGACCAGAGACTTTTATTCATTTAAGTCCTATGCTGAAAGTTGAATAAGAATTAGATATCTCTTCAGTTTTTCGGAAAGAATCTAATGGGAGTTTTTTATTTTATGGTCATTTTTAACAGTTGTAGAAAACTCTTATTTATTTAAGTCGCATAATTGATATCTTTTATTGTCGTAGATTTTGTTCTTAGTTATTTTGGTATCAGGAAAGATATGAGAATAACGATTTTGGAAAATAATCGACCTTCATGAAAATGTATTGAAATGCTTTGGGAACTTCAAAATTTTGTCAGCATGAATAATTTGATCATATGTATGTTTTAAAATTCGTTCATTGCTCATATATGTAATATTCCAAAGTTAAAATAATAATGAAATATACTGCATAATTAGCGAAGATCAAATTTACCTATTTTGAAATTCCCTCATGTTTCCAACACATAATCATCCTCTCATTTGTCTTCTCTTCCAAAAGTTAAAATGGCTTCGTCATTTGATTGGTTAATCAGTATTGTGAAAGGGAGAAAGTTCCAAAAGTTAAAATGGCTTCCTCATTACGATTGGTTCACTACTTCATTTAACAAACGTTGATTTCGGTTTTGCCCTTTTTTTCTGTATAATTCCACCGCTGTGAATAGCATGTTTCGTAAGTTGTCAATGAATCAATTTGTCAGCAGTCATCACTAGCAAAAAGAGAATCAAAGCAAATCAGGATATTTATCATGTTTTCCGCCTCCTCTTCCAAAAGTTAAAATGGCTTCTTCATTTACTTTGTTATCAGTATTGTGAAAGAGAGAAACAGAGAAAATAATCATAATTGTAGTCACATTTGCCTTCTCTTCTTCCAAAAGTTAAAATGGCTTCTTCATTTGCTTTGTTATCAGTATTGTGAAAGAGAGAAACAGAAAAAATATTCATAATTGTAGTCACATTTGCCTTCTCTTCTTCCAAAAGTTAAAATGGCTTCTTCATTTGCTTTGTTATCAGTATTGTGAAAGAGAGAAACAGAAAAAATATTCATAATTGTCGTCACATTTGCCTTCTCTTCTTCCAAAAGTTAAAATGGCTTCCTCATTACGATTGGTTAATCAATACACTATTTCATTTAACAAACGTTGATTTCGTTTTGCCCTTTTTTTCTTTCCTCTCTCTTGTATAATTCCACCGCTGTGAATAGCATGTTTCGTAACTGACAATGAACCAATTTGTAAGCAGACAGCACTAGCAAAAAGAGAATCAAAGCAAATCAGGATATTTATCATGTTTTCCGCCTCCTCTTCCAAAAGTTAAAATGGCTTCTTCATTTACTTTGTTATCAGTATTGTGAAAGAGAGAAACAGAGAAAATAATCATAATTGTAGTCACATTTGCCTTCTCTTCTTCCAAAAGTTAAAATGGCTTCTTCATTTGCTTTGTTATCAGTATTGTGAAAGAGAGAAACAGAAAAAATATTCATAATTGTAGTCACATTTGCCTTCTCTTCTTCCAAAAGTTAAAATGGCTTCTTCATTTGCTTTGTTATCAGTATTGTGAAAGAGAGAAACAGAAAAAATATTCATAATTGTCGTCACATTTGCCTTCTCTTCTTCCAAAAGTTAAAATGGCTTCCTCATTACGATTGGTTAATCAATACACTATTTCATTTAACAAACGTTGATTTCGTTTTGCCCTTTTTTTCTTTCCTCTCTCTTGTATAATTCCACCGCTGTGAATAGCATGTTTCGTAACTGACAATGAACCAATTTGTAAGCAGACAGCACTAGCAAAAAGAGAAACAAAGCAAATCAGGATATTTATCATGTTTTCCGCCTCCTCTTCCAAAAGTTAAAATGGCTTCTTCATTTACTTTGTTATCAGTATTGTGAAAGAGAGAAACAGAGAAAATAATCATAATTGTCGTCACATTTGCCTTCTCTTCTTCCAAAAGTTAAAATGGCTTCTTCATTTGCTTTGTTATCAGTATTGTGAAAGAGAGAAACAGAAAAAATATTCATAATTGTCGTCACATTTGCCTTCTCTTCTTCCAAAAGTTAAAATGGCTTCCTCGTTACGATTGGTTAATCAATACACTATTTCATTTAACAAACGTTGATTTCGTTTTGCCCTTTTTTTCTATCCTCTCTCTTGTATAATTCCACCGCTGTGAATAGCATGTTTCCGTAAGCTGTCAATGAACCAATTTGTCAGCAGTCAGCACTAGCAAAAAGAGAAACAAAGCAAATCAGGATATTTATCATGTTTTCCGTCTCTTCTTCCAAAAGATAAAATGGCTTCTTCATTTGATTTGTAATCAGTATTGTGAAAGAGAGAAACAGAAAATATTGGTAATTGTGGACACATTTGCCTTCTCTTCTTCCAAAAGTTAAAATGGCTTCCTCATTATGATTGATTAATCAATACACTATTTCATTTAAAAAAACGTTGATTTCGTTTTGCCCTTTTTTCTATCCTCTCTCTTGTATAATTCCACCGCTGTGAATAGCATGTTTCCGTTAGCTGTCAATGAACCAATTTGTCAGCAGTCAGCACTAGCAAAAAGAAAAACAAAGCAAATCAGGATAATTATCATGTTTGCCTTTTCCTCTTCCATAATTTAAAATGGTTGCTTCATTTCATTCAACTAAAATGCACACACTACTTTACTTAACGAAACTTGATACGCTTACGCTTCTCTTCTATCCTCTTGATATTTAATATTTTGGTAAATAAGAGAGAGAGAGAGAGAGAAAACGACAAATAAAGATAATTATCACATTTGCTTTCTCCTCTTCCAAAAGTTAAAATTTCATTGGTTAATAAAATGCACACAAAGCTGTACTTCACACTTAACGAAGATTTTGGTCATGCGCAATAGAACAGAACTTTACATTTTTGGTCATAAATGATCGAAATTTGCTGATCGCTTGGTATTCGGTGTTTCTTCGGAATGTGAGTGGGATGAAATTATGAATATGAATTGGCAGGTTTATTTCGTCTGGAATCATTTTTTTATTTTCTCTAAATTAACTCTACCTCTGTCAACAGATGGCTCCGGGGGTATCGAAATGAGAAATGAAAATCATCAACTTTTTGTAATTTATTTTTTATTTTTCGATTTCATAGTGTTTTTAAGTTTTTTATAGATATAGAAATAACAATGGCTCCTTTTGAAATTAAGAAAAAAATTAAAGTTTTGAATATTCGTAATTTTTTTCATAAATGAATTCAACCAGAAATTTTTTAAAGATTTTAAAATGTGGAATCATCATCAGACAGTCAACATAAAAATGTTATTTGATGGCCTGTATGGTTCCATAAGAATTAACAAGGTAAACTCATCGCAGTAGCGGTTATCCTGTCCTACTCCGTTATTGTCGTCCTCTTCAATTTCTATGTCAGAAAGGTTTCATATCATATTTGAGATAAAATTCGTAGATCCTCAGCCTATAGTTTCCATAGTTAGTATATGTATGTCCTCAATTGCTTGTAAATAGCTCGACTTCGTTTGGATTATACAGGGTGTTTGGTAAATAATAAGGATATACATAGTATGCCAGTGGATTCCTTGGAGTATCCTGATCACACTTTTGCACTGGATCCCCTCCCTCTAAAATCAATCCTTCTCCATCAAGTCATGAGTCGATGCAATCTTCGAGGATGCAAATTGAAAACGATAAATATTTTGTAGCTACGTCTTATTTTAATATTTTATGACACAAGGAAAAATATTCTAAATCTTCATAAATTCATGAATCTAGAAAATATTATGATTGACCTACAAAAAATCGCTTTGTCATATTATCAGCAGCACTAATATCGTCATTTTATCTAGATCTACTCCTGAAAAAAATTCTTTAACAAATAAAAACTTTTTAGAAAAGAAACTTTTTTGAAAAAGAGGGCGTTTCGTATCGACAAGAATCATCATCATCAGGAATCATCATCAAAGAAATTTCTTTTCTAAACAATTTTTTTTTTGTTAAGGAGTTTTTTCACTCAAATCAATTTCATATTGACTTAATTCTCTATGAATTTATTATCATATTAAAATTTCTCTAGATCTAGCTAAATCGTCTTATCGGATCCGAAAAATAAAAAAAAAAGATTCCTCCGATTTATGAAAATCCAATATTCGACCATAATTGGCCCTAAATAACTATAAATATGTCTTAAATGAGCTTTTTCACAGCCCCGCCCTAGCTAAATAGCTTCAGTACAACCGAAAACGGTAGATTCATCCCATTTCTTCAAAATTCCGTATATATGTATCTCCGAAACTATCCCATATACCTCCTGTCTATAGCTAAATTTATTTATCGCATCTGAAAACGACAGATTCAGCCTTTGATAGGGTTTTCCAAAAATCCTGAGCTGCATAGTTAAATCACTTTCTCTTACCTCAAAACGATGGATTTTCTCAAAACTCAGTATTACCTCTTAATTATTTCCTATATAACTTTTAAATATTTTTTTTTTAACTATATTTACCTCCTAAATATTCCTTGAATGAGCTTTTCAAAAATTCTCACTCAGTTAAATTGTTTTTTTCGTATACCCGAAAATAGTAAATTTACCCCATTTCATCGAATTCTCAGTATTACCCCCTAATTACCCCTTAAATGAGTTTTGTACTGGTTAAGTGCGCTTAAATGAATTTTCTAAAAATCAAGACCTAGCTGAATTGTTTTCTCGCACCCGAAAACGATAGATTCCCCCTATTTCATCAAAATCTTAGTATTTCCCCCCAAAATAGCTTCTAAATGAGTATTTTAAAACAGAGACCTAACAAAATCCACTAATCCGCACGTATTTAATAGTATTTGATTTGTTGCACGGCAATCGTTAGATTTATGCTATCCAGAATGGTGTGGCGGTGTGATCAATTTCAATGTCTGGTCCTCAAAATCTGCGGACTTTCTCTCAAATAATTTTTGACACTTAAAACTGACAGTTAAGTGATCTATTTATTTCTGAGTGCTACGATCTTGGAATAATACCCAGATCTTAAAGCAACTTCCCATTCACATTAAGTTACATCACGTCAGGTTAAATGGATTATTAAAAAAGAAATTAGTTCTATAAGTTTCAATTAGTCTTATACCTTTCTAGTGGGGCGAGGGCATATTAAAAAAAAAATATGAAGTCCCATTGAATGGTTTGAATGTGTCCCACGATATCATTGGTATCATGTTTCAGAATCAAAAACATAAAAACAATTCTCTTCAAAAATTATCACGTCTCTAACTTTATAATCAATCAAAATAGAAATTTACAAACTTTACTTTATAGTCCAGTAGTAAGGGGTTTTTGCCCAACAAAAGGTAGGGTAGTTGTGATTTTTATAGTCGTTTGAAAACTACTTTATTTTTTGGGGTAAAAATATTTTATTTTTCAACACAGTCTCCTTTTAGGCTTATACTCTTCGTCCAATGCTGCTCTAGTTTGTTGATCCCTTCCGAATAATAGGATTTGTCCAAGTCTGAAAAATAGCCATTCGTTTCTGCAATCACCTCTTCGTTTGAATAAAATCTTTTTCCCGCCAGCCATTTCTTCATATTGGGGAACAAATAGTAGTCCGAGGGAGCCAAGTCTGGAGAATAGGGGGGATGTGAAACGAGTTGGAAACGTATTTCCATTAATTTTACGACCACAACTGCTGAGGTGTCAGCTGGTGCGTTGTCGTGATGGAAAAGGGCTTTTTTGTGGGTCAATCGTGGGCGTTTTTCTTGAAGCTCGGTTTTCAAACGGTCCGATAACGATGAATAATATGCACCTGTAATAGTTTTACCCTTTTCCAGATAGTCGATGAGGATTATTCCTTGCGAATCCCAAAAGACAGTCGCCATAATCTTTCCCGCCGAAGGAACGGTCTTCGCCTTTTTTGGCGCAGATTCCCCCTTGGTAACCCATTGTTTAGATTGTTCTTTGGTCTCAGGAGTGTAGTGATGTATTCATGTCTCATCCACGAAACGATGCTTAAAGTCCTGCGGATTCTTCTGGAACAGCTGCAAACCGTCCTTGCAACGCTTCACACGATTTCGTTTTTGGTCAAGCGTGAGCAATCGCGGCACCCATCTTGCGGATAGCTTTGTCATGTCAAAATGTCCGTATATGTAATTCATTTCCAGAACCCGATTAAAAATCCAAGTTAAGACCCTTGACGAAAGGGGGGGTCCGCGCGCTCCGCGCCATCTTGGATTAAAGATACCAAAAATTAGTTTTTTCAACAAAATTCTTCAACGGTTGATCCTATACGGAAAAATTTGAAGAAGACTAAATTCCCTACATTTTTTGTAAAAACACTATATTTTAAACTCTGATATGTAACGAGCTACAGCGACGGATACGTGAACATTCTTCCAAAAAAATGTATTTATATAGTACCATTTATACAGAGTGTTTAGTCCATGGTGGTCCATAGGACAGGAGGTGATACTAGTCACATAGTCAAACAAAAAACTGTATGGCAAGGGGGCCGGCATCCCAACCATTTCTGAGTTACAGGATGATTAAGAAAATTCGGTAGTCTTTCACAAAATATCCTGTATTTTAAAAAGTACAGCGTGTACGGCCTCTTGCAGAGCACATTGTATGCAGAACTTCATGACCTTTCCAACGACTGTTCGACCAGCTCCGTACTCCTCTCCCCTCAAGAGTAATGGTGGGATAATTTGTTCACCTAGTTACAGGGTGATTACTGTAACTCAGATATTGTTGAGATGCCGTTCCCCGTTTGCCATACAATGTTTTGTTTGACTATTTGACTACTATCACTTCCAGTCCTTGGACGAAACGCCCTGTATAAATGGTTCACATAAATGTTCACGTTTCCGCCGCTGTAAGTCGTTACACATCAGACAAAAAATGTAGGGAGAGTCTTCTTCAAATTTATATTTTTACATTTTTGCCGTAGGATCAACCGTTGAAGAATTATTTCGAAAAAAGCAATTTTTGGTACCTTTAATCCAAGATGACGGACCCGCGGAACCCCCCCCCCCCCCTTTCAAAGGGTCTAAACATGGATTTTTCATCGGGGCCCGGAACTGAATCACATTATATAAAAATCCCAACTACCTCACCTTTTGTAGGGCAAAGGTCTTATTTAGTCCCTATTGACTTTACTACATATAACTATGCTTGTAATATTGAACATAATGTATACAAAATTAATCCTTGTCAATTTTATCACACCTGCCCTAAACTATATTTTGTTTAGTACTTATGTGTAAGTGTTTCCCTTCCTTTAACCACAATGTGGATGATGATGACAACGTCGACGAAGACGTGATATTAGAAATTTCCAAACTATTGAAAACTTTTACCCAAAAAGTTTAAGACTACAAATTTTAGTTTCGATTTTATTTTTTATTAATTTTACAAAGTGGTGGAACGGCATCTTATCCTCGTCTTATACAGCTATATGTAGATATACGAACTTAGATACAAATCTTTGCGGTGATTTACTTTATAAAATAAAGTGCCTTCTCTACCTCAGCCTCCCACATCTTGTCTCGTTCTACATTTTCTTTAGTTTTACTTAGTTATATTTACCTTCATAGATATACATACATATATGTATATATGTAGGATGGAATGCCATCACCTCCATGTTATGTACATAAGTGCAGAAGAATCTAAAATTTATTATGAAATTCTTTTCCTTACTTTCAATTTGTTGGATTTTATCTCTTCTGTATTCCCTAGACAACAAAAATTCGATTTTTCCTTTGGATTACAGATAAAAAAAAAAAAAAAAATTAATCTAGAAGTCTAGAATTCGCTGTGACTTTATACTACATCTATATACGTATATTTGTAGGTATTATCAACGTTTATGTATTCCGGTATTATATTACATATAGCTTATATATGTATATGTAGGTATAGTGCACATCAGAACACAACGAAGTTATCCGTCTGCCTTGGTTGAATTGAGTTTGATTGCAGAAAAGGTTTGATGATGATATTTCATCATCATCATTATCATCAAATTGAGCCCTTATGTTGCGTTGAAAATTCCCTGTGTCTCTACCCCTCCCACCTACTATTTTTGATAATCTCGCGCTCTTGTTAACACCCCCCTCCCCCATCTCCGCCAATAAAAATTATGTATATTTTATGCCACTGGGATTCCCTGATGTAGTAGTATTGTGGTGTTACTCCTTGAAAAGGACAATATTATTTTCAGAATGGAAATTAACATTTTGCGTGTCAGAGTATAAAAAAAAAACTTTTTAATTGGTAAACACGTTCCGTCGACTTTGGTCGTCATAATTTATGGAAATCTTGATAATTTTCTGACAAAAACGTGCAAAAAAAAAAACACAAATTTTACCCCACATCTATTATAAGCGGGTTTGGAAAATGCTGACATTCGATTTTTTTTATTGGACCCTGGAGTTAACATATTCAGAAGGCCAAATAAAAATTCAATTTTCATCCAAACCTGAATGGCATTCATCAAACATAATTTTTTATGTTTATCACAAAATTTAATCCCACGCTTATAAATGTACATACTGATACATATATGTATGTATGTATAAAAAAAAATCATTTTTTTTTCTCAATAATTCAGAAAAACGGTCCACAAAAATGATCACACGTTCAGCTGTGGGTATGGCTGCGTATGTGTTCCACAAATAATATTTAGGTGGCGTTCTCTCCTTTATCTGTTTAAAATTCGAATTCCTACCGCACCCATACATAAAAGCTTTCCGGAAAGGTTTAAAATCGTAAAAAAGAGCTGAAACCATAATATGGATAAAAAGCTTTGAAAGGGTTGAAAAAAAAATGTTTTGGGCGGCTCAACATTAAATGGAAAGCATTGAAAGCAGCTTCATGTCACCCATTTTCAATTCCAATTCCAATTCTCTTCAACACAAGGCGTCACAAACCTAAATTCTGTTGGTTTTTTGAATTTTTCGATGATATGTCACGTCCAAATTTCATGACCACCATACATGTGTGGACAGAATATTTGTTTTATTTTCAAGTATCGACACGAGAAGACTAGACTATTTCTATCTCCTCTATACCGTCTGTCCAATTGTGGTCGAAATATTCTTCCCCGTCATTATGTTAAAATTTTATATTTGAGGTTAGAATGTGCAAACATCCAGATACTAACAAAAAAAAACTCTTGTCACCATACAAATCGGGCATTTAAAAGTCATCGTGTGCCCAACCCTCCCATCGCACCCCCGGCAATGAGAAAAAACAAACAAAATAAAAATAAACTTTTAAGCTTAAAAGAACAAACATGACATCCTTGAAATGCGGCTTAAGAAGACCTGACTAGGGTGGCTAGAAGGTTTAATTCCTTTGGTAACCTAGGCATATACCAACATATAGAGAAAGAGTCTATATGGATGCTTTTCTTCTGTATTTTCCTTAAATCCGTCACGTCTTTGACTATGGTCATCTTATTTGAAAGGGTTTTGTGACTATTAAAAGTAAACTTACCTTTTTCCGTCTTCTTCTTCTTCTTCTTCTTCTTCTCCTTCTTCTTATTATTATTATTATTTTTTTTTACCACTTTCCACGAAGATGTGTTTAGTGTTCGTCCAGTTGTGTGTAGGGTCACAAAAGATGATCCAGTTACTAAGCACATTTTCCGCCCTAAATTGTAGCTCATCTAAAAGCATTAAAAGCCTTTTAATCCGTTAATATGTTGAGGGTTTCAGGAATAGGCTATATAGCTAACAGGGAATGAGAGAAGAAAAAAAACTATTTGGATGAAAATGGTGAAAAGGTTGCCTTTGAATTATATTTTTTGAGATGTCCTTAATGTATACTTAATCCTTTTAGAGGATTTTACTTTTCCTTGAGAGAGTGATGATTTTGTTTGCCTTTAAAGTGTGGATGTCGATATTTTCTGTTTCGAGATTTTATTATATATTGCGTAAGAACCTTATTATCATCCTACCTAAGAGGAAAAAAATATGTTTATCTTCAACATAATTAAAATTGTTAAAACGTTTAATCAATTCTTATTTTAAGTAAGTAAGTATTTGGATTGAATTGGAGATTAGATTCAGACGATAACCCGAAAAGGGTCCCTGGAACGTAGGCCACAACAAGGCCGATCGGTCATTGCTCATAAGTCTACACCGGACGTTCTAACAAAATTCAAAATTGGCCCCCAACCCTCATCCTCCGCATCATCTGCATACCGGACCTTCAAGAAGCCCCATCCTGTTCAGGTGATCCTTGAGAAGAGAGTGTCCAGTGAGAATTGACACTAGAGCTCTCAGGGTTGGCTTGCTTATTCGTAGTAGTTCTTTCGGTTAATTTGAGTTGAGTAAGCCCCACAGCACCTTTGTGGTTGTACCGAAAGGGTCATCGAAACAAAGGCGACTTTGTAGGCAGTTAGCCCAAGCCGAAATAGTATAGGCAAGGTGTTTTGGTGCGATCCCAATTGTGGAGGAGATTTCCTCCGAGGTTGCACCAAGACGAACAAGCTCGTCGGCCTGCTGATTCCCGCTAAAGCCGATGCAACCAGACTAGTTCTAAGTATCTGAGTTTAGTAGATACCTTCCTGCTGCAAGTTCTACTATTTTTGGAGAAAGTTCTGTATTGATCTGACATACCTGAAATTCTATGTTGATGTAGCAGTCCAGAGCAGGGGCGGATCCAGCTAGGTGGCGTGGAAAGCGGATATTCTCGGTTTCACACTCCGGACGAGGCGGTTGTTGTGAGTCCAAAATCGTTGACCTACGTATTTCAAAAGTCTTTGATAGAATCTCTTTTAGCCAAACTGAAAGCACTTGGTCCCACCCCTCCTTTTCTATTATGGATTGAGAGATTTTACTCTATTCGCCTAATACGGGTTGTGCTAGATGGCTTTCACCAGAGCTGCACCCTATAAATGTCGGTGTGCCCGAGAGTTCCGTAATCTCTCCGTCTCTCTTCCTAATTTTCATAAATGATATGCTTTCCCTTACTTTCAATTCCACCCATGGTTCTGCCGATGACAGTACGCTTACTCCATTCATATTCTTCCAGACTCCAGAGGGAGGGAATGCCAGATGTGTTATACTAGATTGCATGATTAAATCATTGAATAACGACCTTGCGGCAAAGCGAATCGCGTCGAATTCAATACTTATATATATGTCCCAAAGCTGTCCCATCACTTTCAAAGAAGATCATAATTTTTTCACTTCCGTTTCTTTTGATGCAGCACTGATTTACGATACACCGCCTTTATGCATTCTTGTCATTAACATTTCCAGTACGTTAAGCTGGACAGATAATTGTTTCTCTGTTGCCTAAGAAGCATCCAAATGTTTGTGATTTCTGAAAAGGTGTCAGAAATATATCGCTAGATGGATGGGAAGTGTTCTGATGAAATATCTAGTCTGATCCCTTGTAGAATTATTCCTGCACACAGTACTCGCGCAGCAAACCGCACAGATCCATTTACCATTTAAAGTATTTTCGGTCGTACAGTAAACCGACATTTTCAAACCAAATCAAAATAAATAATTTAACACCTCCTTTGACCCTTCAGAGTGGCAAAGGTTAAACGTTGAACAGCTCTCTTCGTTGCGAGTGATATCCACTCGCTTATCTGTTGCTTTTGAAATGATATATTTTGTGCATTTGATGTTTGCGAGTGGTGGCAAGTGTCTCTGAGCTTTTGACCTGTTTCTAGCTTATACCGTTTTTAAACCATAGTTGCGCCCCCCCCCCCCACTCACGAGAATCCTGGATCCACTACTGGTCCACAGTCTAATGAGTTTAAGGCCTTTTATTATCAACAAAATTTAGGTATGGGAAAGGAAAGGGGATGAAGTGTATACAGCTCTTGTTCTATACACAAACAAGTTTAAGTACTTTCTGTACAAAGATTACAAAAACGTCGGCAACTATGTTGAGCACCTGATCAACCTATATCAAATGATTGACTAAAATTTATATCCTTTAAAAAAATGTACAAGATCCAACCAGATTTTATTTATAGCTCTCGATTCGGTAATGAACTAGTATAATCTGCTGCTGAATTAGGTCGTTGCGATCTTTCAATAGGTTCTCTATAAGTTTCGGAATCCTATTAGAAATCTGGAAAGCTGATCCACAAGAGGTCATCACATTCCTAAAGAGCAAAACTAGCATTGGTATTCTCTGATCACTGCTACGGTAATTAAACAGTTGGATTGTGGAAGTGACACAATTTACTTGTATATGAACAAAGGTATTTGGTATGTTTTGAATGGCTATGAAAGCGGCTAACAGTCGAATGCGTATGATGTAGATTGGTGATGCTATAGGCATCTCAATAAAATGAATGCATAAAATTAGCACAGAAAAGAGTGCTCTTCCACCAAGGCAGTGCGCCGTCTCACGTATGTCTAGTCAAAATGACAAAATTGAATTGGTATTTTACGCATCATGCTCAAACTAAATTTAGCCTTGTGTGACTTTTTCCTCTTACCAAATATAAAAAAAAAAAATCTCATGCTGTAAACGGGTATTTAGTAGACCTTGAAAAACTGATAGATCAAATGTGTTGCAGTCTTCAAAAAATACTAACGTAAGTTTATTTTTTCACAATTTGTTGATTGCACGAAGCATATTTCTGCTCTTGTGGAATTTTTAAATGTTTCCATCATCATTTATAAAATTAATTGTAAAACCAATTTATTGTATGCGTTCCAAATTATATGTTAGCATAATGCATAACCTCTAATTTCAAAACCGAGCTCTAGTCAATATAACACGCGATCAAAATTACGAATATGCGTGACTTTACGAAAGTGTGGTCTTACCAAATTCGGAGAATGGGTACTTCTGACCGAGAAAATTCTCACTGCTTTTTGCAAAGTGGCCCGAGAGAGTGAAAAATCAGCGAAATTAAAATAATTGTTTAGTTTTGTTATCGACGAAGTAATTTAATTGCAAATAAAATATTCAAAATAAAAATAATAAATAAAGTACAAAAGTAAAGCCAAAAAGGAATTATAACATTTCAAGCTAATGATTGTACCGAGCCGTATACGTAACTAATTCTGCAAGAAAACCCATTAGCATATACTTAGAATAATAAAATAAATATTTAGCGAAAAAATCTGGGAATAAGAATGGAATAACGGAGTACATACGAAAAGCCAAGAAATAAAGCATCAAAGCTATAAAAAAAAGAAACCACTGGAGCGAGTACTCCGGAGACCTGATCAGGTGAAGACATAATTATTTTGCACTTATTAATTATTGTCGTTGCTAGTTATTTATTTAATTAATAAAATGATTTTTTTTTTATAATTTGAATTATGAAGCCATTCTCACTACTTATCAGACATACCTTGTATATGTATGCCTTCTAGTTTATGTGCCCATAAATAAGTAGGCCTTAGAATTTATTAGATAGTAGAATATGGGCGGTAAAATAAGTAAAATTGCATGTACAAAGTCCAATAGTGTGTCAAAGGAAAAGGAACTAGAATTGACCTAAAATAAAACAACATAATTACACTAGAAAAAAGTAAAAGAGGGCATGGCAGCCACCGATTTCATCGTCCCAGAGACTAACGACTTGCCTTCGTCCGGATAAACTTGCCATAAAGTAAAAAAAAGGAAAAAAAAAAACGCTATAATAAAAAATAGTGGCTCAACCGGGATAAGAAAGTTGCACCTATCTCGCAATTTGCTTAATTTTTTATAGTGTAGTAAAAAGCAAGAACACAAGTTTCCTATCAGATGTTTGACAATTGTTTCACACAAACATTCGACAAACATTTGTTTTTTTTAAAGGCAGGGGAACGAGAGATCTCAAACACGGAGGCCAGAGCGGCCTGCTAGAATAGAAGCCCTATCACCAAAACCTTCCTATCCATTTATCAACTGCCCATAAATTGTTTATCAAATGTTTGAGAAATGTTTTGTTTTGTCCAATCTTTGTTATGTGTGGATGCACCTTAAGATACAATAAAAAACAAAAAACACTGTTCCATTTTCAATATCATTTCCTAAACACAGCCACTTTGTCATAAATTGGATTGATAAATCTTTAACCGTGTACGCGACTGTTCGAATTTGATGAAAAGGAAAATGCAACGAAAACCGGAGAAATTAAAAAAAATACAAAGAGGCAAACTAAACAAAGGAGATAGAAATCCACCTGGAAACCAAGTGGAGTAATCCCCGCCTGACCAATGTTTCGTAGATGCATAACAGGTGCTCCGAGGTTTCGGGAGCATACTGACAGAAGCATCAGGATGTAGTCTTAGACAAGCCCATCTTGTATAGGTGATACCTCAATTATTTTGACAATACTATTTAACCTATTTTAATAAAGTTGGGTTATCCATGAATTTTTTATAAAAAAATGCTAGAGCAATAAATTCAGGGAAATGGTATAAAATTAGCCCTAATTGAGCCCTAAATTTTGACGTAGTTTATTGCATATTTTGGGAAAATTGTTGGTAGTTTTTTCCTCACAAAAAAAAAAAACGCCGATGTTACATTGGGCATTCTCAAAGCTCTCAAATAGACATTTGGTACAAAAATCGATTGAGTCAACAGATATATAACATACTCGTATTCCACCATCCTGTTTTAAGCTCCGGAGCGCGTAAAATTGACGGCAATCGTGTTTCCTTCCACATCTTATTGTTAGCCTAATATATATTTATTTATTCATTTATCTCTCTATTTATATGCAATCTTTGTTTTAGTCTATAAGTCGTAAAAAAAATGTAGTAAGTAGTGTGGATAAACGTATAACCGTTTTGGTAAAAAAATAATTTTTATTTTATTTTTTTATTAAAGTAGAAGTAATTCTGGACATCCTAGTACCAATTTTAAGCAAATCACACTACTACAAGTGGTTTAAATAAATTTTTGAAATCAAACAAACACATGTCATGTTATATTTACCTTTCAGCTTTTTTATTCATATAACCTGGTTATTATTATTCATTGTGAGTTAGGTAGAAATAAAACTGCATGACGAAAGAAACAAACATATCGATATGAAACGATACCAAATCGGCGGTAAACCCGAAAAAAACTGCTCTCCTGAAAAGTCACGTTTTTTTTTTTATATAAAATGTATCTTTTCTCGGAAACGGTAATAGATATCGCGACGTGTTTTTTTTCAGGTAATGCAGCTAATATCTGTGAATATTTTGAGCTCATCACATGTTTAAAAATATTCACCAAATTTCGAGAAAAAAAAAGTTTTTATGGAAAAAAGGGCTACTTTTTTTTACTTTAGTTTTTTTTTATGCTAAGATTCAACAAAATTAAATATTGAACTAGTACAATGAAAACACCATGTACCAAATTTCAGCTCTCTACGGCGACTCGTCCTCAGGCAGTGTTCAAATATATAACGGAAAACGAAATTTTTGTATGGCAACCCCACGAATGAGTTGCCCGATTTGTCTCATTTTCGAACTTAATTTTACGTTTTTTTTTAAAGTCCGTGTGCAAAATTTCAGATCTCTAAGTGTACGCGTTCTCGAGTTATCGTGCGCACGGACGGACGGACGGACATGCAAAAATCAAAATAACTTTTAATATTATGCGTGGGTGTCCAATCCATTTTGCTCTACCATCATTATTTCGAGGTGTTACAAACGGAATGACAAACTTAGTATACCCCTTTAGATTTCATCTAGGGTATATAAAGTAATCAACTCGAATTGGTTCTTAATTCTTTGGAAATAGCTTGAAACCAAAAATTTGAAAATCCAAACACTAGTTACGGAGAAACGGAACATTCAATGCAAAAATACCTGAAATTTTCGTACATTTTTCTAACCTTATCATGACCTAAAAAGCGAATAAAATTAATTCAAGTCTAGTATTAAATTAAAGCTTAGAATCTACTGATCAAAACAAAAAAAAATCGCTTCAATTGACAAAATACTTCCCGAGATAACAAGGAGAGAACTCCATTGCTAATACCCTTGAGAAGCGGTTGCAGACGGACTGTGTCTATCCTGACTTCTCCAAAGCTTTTGACAAGCTTTCCCACTGAGAGTACTGCTGTTTAAGCTGTTAAAAATAGGTTTTTTTTCCATTGTTGGTTGATTGGATCTCATCCCATTTAAGTGGTAGAAATTTTAAAGTGCTCTTCAGAAACGCGCTTTCAAATGTTGTTTGTACGCAGTCTGGAGTTCCACAGGGAAACCATTTGGATCCCTTATTGTTTGTCTTATTTATTAATGATCTTGTATCTGTGATAAAATTCTCTGAAATTTTAATATATGCTGACAATGTTAAGATCTTCAAACAGATTCATTCACCAAATGATTGTGTACTGTTGCAGAATGATGTATGTGCTTTAAATTTGTGGTGTAAGCATAATAATTTATTTCTTAATATTCTCAAATGTAATTTTATTGTCTTTAGCCGTAAGTTTTATCCTTTTGCGTACCAGTATCACATAGACAATGTTTCTATAAATGTAGTAGACCACATTAAGGATCTGGGCATCATTATCTTTGACTCAAAGCTTACTTTTTCTCGCCATCTTGATTTCATTATTGGTAGAGCCTTTTCAATGCTTGGATTTGTTAGACGCTAGGCTAAGGAATTTAATTACCCGTACGCATTCCATTCCTTGTATGATTCATTCGTGAGGTCTATACTGGAATACGGCTGTCAAATGTGGAGTCCTTATTATAGTGTACATATCAATAGGATTGAATCTGTACAGAAAAAGTTTCTACGTTTTGCCCTTCGTCACCTTCCGTGAATTGATAGGTTTGAGCTTCCACCATATTCTGATCGTCTGGTTTTAATTAATATGACGTCGCTCCATAAGAGGCGCGAGTTCTTATTGTGTGTGTGTTTTTTTTTCATAAAGTTTTGACTAGATTAATAGATTCTCCTGAAATTCTTAAATCAATTTCGTTGAATGTTGCTGGTAGAATTTTAAGGTGCCGCGATATTCTTTTCATTAAGAGTCATGGAACGAATTATGGATTTTATTAGCCCCTCAGTAATATGTGTGTGTAGAATTTACAACAAATATTCAAATATTTTAGATTTCAATTATTGATTCAAGAGCAATTAGAAATTTGATTCTTTGAAGGGGTTTGTGATTTTATTTTTTATTATTGATTTATAGCAACATTTTTTTCCGTACACTATGGTAAAAAAAAAAAAACACAGGATTCAAGAATTTCACAGTCTAAAAAAAAAATAAAATAATAGTTGGTTTCGTAAATTCCTTTTGGAGCAATAATATCAGATGGCAGCTGAAATTTTAGTCGTCATCATAATGGACCTATACACTTTTCGCTCGCCTGGGATGTAAATTAATTAGTTGTTGTACAAAATCGCTATAATAAGAGTAACTAATGTTAGTTAACACATTAATTTCTGTAGTTCTGTAGTTCTAATATTTACACATTTCTGGGGCGCCTTGTTTTCGAATACCTGATTTTGATCAAAACTTGCTACGCATATATGGATATCGATATTCGGTATATTTTGGTCAAATCCGTTTTTAGGAAATGTGCTTGCATTCCAAAAGGGGGGGGGGGGGGGGTAAACACGCTAGTTTTATGGGTGGAAGCAGTAGTTTGATAAGTGATGTTTGGTATCAATTCAAAAGTTTTCAAGAGTATAACGTTAGTTAGCTTTTAAGTTGTTAACTAATTCCGTGGGTCGTACGACATCGAACCTAGGCCAAATCACTTGTAATTTTCTATGCTTTAATTGAAAAACATTCACACCATAAGAAGAATGTCATATCTTATTTATTAATCGAACAAAGATGGCTCAATCCGAAGGAAAATTAACTGTATAGTATTGATTTCGTAATAAATAAAGATGTTCCCAAAAGTTCTTATTCCAAACAGCTATGAAGATGTTTCTCCTTCTTCTGCATTAAAAAAAAACAAAAATGATTGAAGAAGCACCTTTCTTAATTGGAAATAATTTGAACAGGCACACACATACACGGCTCTCCAAAATACTTCCATGTTCCATATATTCTCTGAAAGCATATTTCTCTATTCCAGCATCCTCCAGCTAACCAATTTCTGACTTATTACATATCTTTAACACCTTGAATCTCTCCAGTAGTACATAAATGTATTATATCTCTTAAAATCGAGAATAATGGATCAAGATATAATATTTCATATTTCCTTAAAGAACAAAAAAAAAAAGAAAAAAAAAGAAGAAAAAAGGAAAATAAAATCCATTCCCAGTTCGCTTGCTAGCTAGCTAGCTGGCTGATGGTGATAGCTGCTGGAATTCATGGAGTAAAATGAAGGATGATTGTAGCTCGCTTGGTGATATGAGATCTACTCAAATGAGGAGAATAAGATGAAAAAAAAAAACGAAAAATATATATTTCCAGCATCTGGTAATATGGAGCAGTATAGGCAGGAACAAGAGTAAGACGAAGGCGACCAGGATAAGGTATCAAGATGTTAGATGAGCTTTAGTGTGTACCATATAAGTACCATATTCATACTCTCGTCCGCCCTTCTCCTTTCCCGCCCTATTCCTTTCTCATTTTCAGGCAACTTACTTGGGCCGTTTTAGTTAAGAGCTTTTATCATATACCTACCAATTGTGTATGCATACACAGATGAAGCCTTTTCCATATATTTTGAAATTCCTTGGGGAAGAATAGGTAACCTGAATGTGTATAAAGCTACATACATACAAAAATACTTATTGCATACCTAGTAGGTGCCTGGGGCAGGATAAGATGGTGGCTTGCTAGGTCTATTGCGCCCGGGTGTATACTATAAGCGAATATTGCGGATGGAAGAAAGCTTTCCTTCAAGAACCGTATGTCTTCATTTATGTATATTCTAGAGAATTTTCATTTTTTCTAATTTTTTTCTTGTTCTTTCACTCTTTTCCACCCCCTCTTCGCTCACCCCCCCCCCCCTCCTTTTTTTCCCACGGGGAATATTTTCGCGCCTAGGTGCAGAAATTGAACAATAAATTGGCTTTTATCGATTAAATGCGGCTGTAGAAAAGTTTAGGAAGTTATGAACCGTTTTGGTTTGTTTTTAAATGCAGTTTGTTGAAAATATTTTAATAGATGGCGATGAGAAGAATTTGGTTTTGTTTTTGTTGTTGGTTTCGATGATGATGGTTGTTTGGTTGTTTAGGTTTTTGATGGAATTTATATGTTCGGTTCGGTTCGGTTCGGTTTGTTTTTTTATTTTTGTCTCACAACGTTTTAATTATAGAAAAGGAAATTATAAATTAGAGGAAAATCATTTAAAAATTTCCCGCTGTTTATGCCTGTGTATATATTCTGTAGGTACCTACTGTAGAAGAAAGGTAATTTAAAAGAACCCCCTGGCTCTAAGAGCCATAAACAACAAAAAACACATAAATCATAATAAAGTCATAATTTTTCATATGCGCGTTAAATTAAGTGAGCTTATTTTTATTAATGGGCAACAACCCTGAATATGTAAAAGAAAATATACCTACTTATAAAACTGAGGGATTCTATAAGGTCTCTCTCTGTAAGTACATTCATAGGGATAGATGTATGTATGGTATGGAAGAATAAACTCACGATAATATGATCGAAAACATTTCAGGATATCTACCTACTAGATACAAAGTCAAAAACTGCAGGACAAGATTGGAACTCTGCGGAACATCAAATATTAATGTTAACAGGCGTGTGAAAAAATATTCAAAATTATTAATGATTTATATGATAATTATTATCCCTGAGCATTATAACTAAAGGAGATTAAAATGTATCTAAACTTAATATAATAAAGTTTTGCAGATAGATATTGGTCGTAAAAATAACGTAAATATGTATAGAAGTGGATTTTGAGAAACCATTTATTTTTCATTCAGATGCATAATCGAAACTAGAGTTGCTATTATTTTTTGATTACATTTAAAAAAGTTTTAAAAAATATGGATGAAAACAAGATTCATGTGGAGTTATTGTTGTTGTTATTGATTTCACTATTTAGTGATTTACGTTTATCTTAAGGATAGTACAGGAGTCGCTTGGATTTCAACCTCTTTTAAATCACTCGATCCTCAAGAAATAATTCAGACCCAAAGTTTTTTGTTAGAATGGAGACTAACAGAATCTAGATAGATACACTTGTTTTTTTTTAGTTTCTTGATATCTAGATGACGAGAATTTTTGCTAATTTTATCTCGAGTTCATTTTCCATACCAACTCCGAAATCGTTACAAAAGAGGCAATATGAGTTTAAGCGTCCATTCTACCAAACAAAAGAAAGCTATTCTTGTGAATATTTTTGTGGAAAATGTAAATATAAATTTCAATGTTTTTGTATTGAATTGGTTAAAATTTTAACTATATATTGGAGATTCAGGAAATCTTATCAATTTACTGCAGCGGAATAGAGGACGCCCGGAATGTCTGCGCAGAAAATTTGCAAGGACTAGTACTCCAGATCTTACAAATTAAGAATAAATCTAGTTTTGGAATAGATTAATTAAAATTGATTTCAATGAAAATGTACAAAATGGCGACCTTTCAAAATAAATTGTCAATTTTTACTAAGAATACTTTTTTTTATTACTAAATATGAAAATATTATTACGTGCAACAAAGTGACACAAGCGACATCTGTTGGAAATGGAAACAACTTTAGGTTAGTGACATCTAAGTAAACCTCGGGCTCGGAGAATAGAATATTCCGTGTTGTTTGTATTTACTTATGTTCCCACAAAATTGCGTGGCACGAATTTCAAGCTTTTTCAGAATTAATAATGGGTCAAAATTTTTGCCATTCACAAATCCTTACCCTAATTCCTCTCTCCATTTCCACCCTGCTCTATCTTTTCTGGGCAACAGACAAGTCAAGAATTAATCAGTAAATCCCAAGTCTCCCTCACCTTTATACCACTTAGCCGGTTGCTTAAAAGAAAACAAAGCTTCAAGCATAAAAAAAAAGTAGCACCAAAATTAGTTATAGTGAATAATTTGCATGAACAATTCTTAAAAAATCTTAATTAATGAAATTAAAAAAAAAAAAAAACAGTCCTTTTGAATTCTCCTCACTATAGCTGTAATTAGGAACGCGCAAAAGACTCATTGAAGCAGAATCAGATTCATTTCGTATAAATTCCAACTGCAGTACCTACCAACCCTATTCAAATTGATTAAAATTCATTAGTCCTTTCCAGTTCATGACTATAATTTCTTGCAACCGAATAGGTACCTACGACGTGTTCTAAGCTTCAAATCTTTATATATATAGAAGAAAACATAAGTATATATATATAAATGGATGAAAATTTTCCCAGGTGAAATTACAACCGCATATCCTTACATGAAAGGTGAGTCAAGGGCCGAGATTATATATTGTATACAAAATTTTGAAGGGCTTTTACAACCACAACTTTAGTTTACCAACTCTCTTTTCCAAGCTTATAGGTTCATTAATGGTCATTCAGCACGCAAATCTACTCTTAAAGAAGAAATAACACATAGAAACTAACCGAATGGGGGGCTACTAGCCAACTCATTAGAAAGTCTGACATGGCATGTCGAGGGCGAAATGAATTTCATTATACTCGTCGTACATGGGAGAGTAGTTCACAACATCCATTCCTCCAAGCCAATGGTTCTTCATTTCTGAGAATAGTTAGAAGTACATATTTACGCAATGAGTTCACTACTCAGTCAGTCAGTCAGTTAGGGTCTCTATATACAATACATATATAACTATTACTGTTACATGCAATGTGCAAGTTTATTAAAAGGATCAAAACGTATATTTCAGTTTGGTACTGTCTGTCCACAGGAATTTACGAAATTTTTAACTTAAAAATTCTTTCGACAAGCATGGACAAGTTTCGGGGTCAAGGGTCTATTTTAGTATTTTGATTACGAGTAAATCATTCGTTCCTTGAAATCCAATTAAAATCAAACGTGTTCTCGCATATACCATAAGAGTTGAACAGAGGATAGCGTTATACAAAGTATTAATGTTGTCCTGACTTCTTAATCAGACATATGTATAGGTAGAGTAAGAAACAATAACAGAGTGACCTATAGAAACGCTCTTCCAAAGTTTTTATTTTTGTTTGCCTAATTCACTACTCTTGGGAGCATAGGGCTCCGCCAAGCCTCTCCACATAACTCTGTTCTGAGACATCCTGTTTTTTTTTAAATCTGCTTAGATTTTTCGACTTTCTTTTATCACTCCATATCCGAAGCTCTGTTTCAGTTGTTTTAATCGTTTTTATACGGTATACAAAGTGATTAGTCCGTAGTAGCTATCCTAATGATGACTGGCGCTGCCATCTATTATTTATTATGAGAACCATATTGTGTTCGGAAAACCTTTTTGGCTGCTTTTATAGACATTCTTTGGATATTCACGATGAAATGCTTCGCAAAGTTTTAAGATCCCGCAAATGTTTTTACGCTTTTTTGGAATACATGTCGTGCTTGAAAAAGAGAGGGGGTGAGTAAGATTTTGATAGATAGAGCAGTATATAATACAGGAGAGGAGAAGCTATAAAAGTTAAAAGCAAACTCGGTATGGGGTTCGAACCCGCGACCTGTGGGACGGTTGTAAACATGATTACCAACTGAACAAGTAAGGCCGCTTAAAGTATTCCGTAGTGCACCTAAAATTCTCCAAGATTTAAAAAATACCCTATGTCGGGAGAGTTATATTAAAAGTCCTTCTTGAGCAAATATAAATGTCATTGAAAATAATTTTATTCCGTGCCGTATTGACTGATTTACTTCTATGTATGATCTTCTGCTTTGTCATCACAATAGATGGAAGGCAGTTCAAAAAAATTCTGTATAAAATTTAAATCCATCTTTCTTTAAACAAATATGGTTTTTGAGAATTTTTACTGTGTTTATCCTCTAATATTTACTGTACGACGACACCATTCATGTATATATCTAAAAAAAAAGAGTTATGACGTTAGAACTTAGAATGAATTTTGTTTTTTCTCTATAGAATTTAAAATTTTGGACAACATACAGTTTTCAATAAGGTCCATAGGTTTAATTAATCTGAAGATTGTCAGCATACCTATTTGATTTTTTGTATTTTCTACAGAATGAGGCAAATTTTATTAATCATAAAATAAAATAGAAGGAGCTCAACGATAGAACTCTGGGGTTGGCCAAATCACGTATATCACAAATTGGAATATTTCTGTTCGCCAACTCTAAGAATGTTCCCAGTTTTATACCCATTCATGCACCTACTAGTTAGGAAAAATATATATCTAGATGTCTTACTAAGCTCCGATCCTTGTGGCTATTTTTTCACATTTATTTAATTAGTCTCTATTAAAAATGAAATATTGAAATACAGAATCATTGCTCAGTTGTTTTGATATTTATTTACAAACAATTTGAACTGATTGTTTTACTAACTTAATTGAATTTACATCGGTTTGTCTCAACTCAATAGAAACCAAGTATATTTTGATGGGTTTCCCATTATTATATTTCTTAGAACCATATTTATTGAATAGGATGCTTACAGTAAGTTCTGTTTTCAGTCGGTTGTCTCGAATGAAATATTTCTAACTACCGGTGTTCCTCAAAGCAACCATCTTGTTCCTCAAAGCAACCATCTTGTTCCTCAAAGCAACCATCTGGTTCCTCAAAGCAACCATCTTGTTCCTCAAAGCAACCATCTTGTTCCTCAAAGCAACCATCTGGTTCCTCAAAGCAACCATCTTGTTCCTCAAAGCAACCATCTTGTTCCTCAAAGCAACCATCTTGTTCCTCAAAGCAACCATCTTGTTCCTCAAAGCAACCATCTTGTTCCTCTGTTATTTGTTTTATATAGGTAGGTACATATCAACGATTTGCCAAACGATATTAGCCTAAACTATGTCAAACTTTTTAAGATTGTTGTAAATCCTATTGATTAGTATAAGATGTTTTTAAATATTGAAAAATTTAAAGACTTTATTTTTATTCGTAAAAATTCCCCTTACATGACATATCAATGTTATTTCTAGATTATTGTCAATCTTATTTCTATTTAATGTCGGTTTATACTACATTTAAAAAACGCTTGGACTCTATACAGAGGTGATTTATTCCATTTGCAGTTAGATGTGTTTTATGGAATAATCCTTGAATACTATTTCCTGCTTACGAGCAAATATTAAATCATCTTAAGCTATTTACCTATAATCAACAAAAAGATTAAAGTAGTCTTCATGTTTCAAATAATTACAGAGATGCTTTAGACCACTCCTGAACCCTTATCAAAAATAGATTTTAATATTCTCCCACGCAATTTGGGGACCAATATACCAATTATGATTACAATGAGCCGATTTGTTCTATGTTAAGAACTTTGAATGACCACTCAGCCCTAATTGAATTTAATGTAAAGCTCTTTACGATTGAATTAACTATTTGAGGGACTTTGTTTTTTTTATTAATATTTTTTTCTTCTATTTTATTTGATTTCTTTCTTTTTTATTTTGTTTTACCATTTTTTTTTTTTATATTAGGAATCTGGACACACCGTACCTCTATTTATTGATTTCCTCTTCCTTGCTCGAGTTTTACTGAAACGTATTTTTTGTTTTGATTAATTAAAATCTAGACTTTCCGGCTCTTCAGAGGCATTTACAAAAATTCCTCACATTAATTAACCTCTTCGGGGACTAGGCTCTCATGTACCTAATAATACCCACCAAAAAATTTCTTCAAAATTTTGCTTTTGCGAAGAATTCTCGAAGAAGTAAAGAGTAGGAAAGAAATAATTTAAGAAGTAAATAAAATCCATCATTTGCAAATATTTCGCTTTTCCAAGATGAACTCAAAGTTTTGACTTAAAACAATTTGCTGGTCTGATTTTTCAATAATTTTTCATTTCAACTAAATATATTCGAAATTTTACCTAATCTGAAGAGTCAAGTAGAAACTGTAAGTTCTGAGAATTTATTCCGTTGCGAAATTCTTGCGCATTTTAGAAAATTCTTTCATTTCTGACTGACTCTCGTCAATAGTGGTCCTATTTGTCAGAGGTTAAATGATATTATCTTTGACAGCTAAAATCATGCTATCTCCGTCAAAGACAACAACAATTTCCTTTAATTTTACTTCAAGCAAATGATAAATGAAATCATTATGAAGATATTCCGTCTAAGGTGTGTAGCATGTTGACCAGATTGGATATCGATTTATTTTTCAAAGAGTATACAAGAGTATACAACCCAGCAAACATTGTGGCGATAAAAATGGCAATAAAAACTGTGTTGCCCTTTTATTACCATGGCGATGTTTTGGCAATAGCTCGAGAGCTAAAGTCAATTATATTCCCGGAAACATTACGATTGGCCTACGAATCTCTTTCTTATTGCCATATTATTGCACTTTTATTGCGTAGATCGCTGGTACAAGATGTGATGACAGCGAGACATCCGTTATCGACAATATTTCAGTACTCTACCTGTGGAAATAGCCTCATTTACAGTTGTTCTTTCATCAAATGTGGTCGTCTAGAAAAACCAAACGAAAGAAGAAAAGGATATTTATCGCCATGGCGATCATCAAATGAATTACTTACACGATTCATATGCGATGCAACATTTACCCCCGTCATGTTAAACGTAGGCGATAAAAATGCATTATTGCCGGCAATAAGAATGCTCCTTGTGGCAATAAGAAATTATAAGAAAGCGATTCGTAGGCAAATCGTATTCGTTATGTTTGCTGGGAAGGCTGTTATATGCATCCAGAATACATTCGATATCGAATCGAAAATGACTTCGAGATCGAAGTCTTAGTTCACCTTAACGAATCGTGTTCGATTCGATATCGTATCATAATATTTGCTGGGTAAATAAATCACTCCCTAAAAATGAATTTTCTAAAAATTATAATATATTCAATCGAGGAGTATTTGGGCACTTGGTGGAACATTTTTTTAATTTTTTATTTTTAATTAGCAAAACACTTGTATGTAAATATTCCACAGATATATTTATTTAAGTTTTAACAAATTTAAAACTACGTTATAATCTACTAAATACAAAATCCCGACGCGTTTCGCCTTATTGGGGCATTATCAAGGGCTGGCTACTGACTGCAAATTATAAAAATAGGTCTGGTTTAAGTAGCGGACTTCTATCTGAAAAATCTATCTGGTCATTCACTAATACATTGCCATTAGCTAGAGCTCGTCTAATTTCAAAAATTTCATATTTGTCAAGTATAGAACCATTGCTTAAATTATGTAAAAGAGTAAGGTTATTGATGTTTGTACTGTGATTTTCTATAGCGAGATGTTTTGAGAGACCCGATTTAGGCTTCATGTGTTTAGCTCCTGCGATATGTTCAGAAAATCTAGTTTTAATTTTTCGTTTTGTTTTGCCAATATATTCCGCAGAGCATCTGGACTGGTACGCAGCGTCAGCTTACCAACTTTGTTAATAACATTTTAAACAACCTTGACGACTGTATAAAGTTTACAGTAGACATTGGTAATAATAGCTTAAATTTCTTAGATATTAACATTTTAATTACTGACAATTCCTTAAGTTTTGACATATATAGAAAGGATACATATTCTGATGCTGTGATACCTTTTAACTCCAATCATCCTTGGTCCACAAAAATGGCAGCCTTCCATAGTATGCTCAACAGACTTATCCAAGTTCCCTTAAGTCCAATAAATTTTAAAAAAGAGTTAAACACGATAATTGACATTGCTACAAATAACGGTTACACGAAAAAAATAGTTTACAAACTTTTATACCAAAAAAATAGAAATGCTGCATTCAATTTAATTTTTCCGGTTGTCAATTGCAAAAATAATTTTCAATGGCGAAAAGTCCCATATATTAAGGGTACAACTAATGGCCTTAAAAATGTTCTACTGAAATACAACATTAAGCCAGCCTTTGTTAACAATAATAATTTAAAGAGAATTTTGGTTAACAACAAAATAAAAAATAAAGTTTCAAATTTAGAAAAAACAGGTATATACAAAATTAAGTGTGACGACTGCTCTGCGGAATATATTGGCAAAACAAAACGAAAAATTAAAACTAGATTTTCTGAACATATCGCAGGAGCTAAACACATGAAGCCTAAATCGGGTCTCTCAAAACATCTCGCTATAGAAAATCACAGTACAAACATCAATAACCTTACTCTTTTACATAATTTAAGCAATGGTTCTATACTTGACAAATATGAAATTTTTGAAATTAGACGAGCTCTAGCTAATGGCAATGTATTAGTGAATGACCAGATAGATTTTTCAGATAGAAGTCCGCTACTTAAACCAGACCTATTTTTATAATTTGCAGTCAGTAGCCAGCCCTTGATAATGCCCCAATAAGGCGAAACGCGTCGGGATTTTGTATTTAGTAGATTATAACGTAGTTTTAAATTTGTTAAAACTTAAATAAATATATCTGTGGAATATTTACATACAAGTGTTTTGCTAATTAAAAATAAAAAATTAAAAATTATAAATTGAATCTCGAAAATTTTTTAAAACATGCACAGTAAAAAATTTGCGCTTAAGTATTTTTAAATTTTAGGGAATAGTCCTACTTTTTTTACAGTGTGTATAAAAGGTCTATTAGCTTTAGAAATTGTATCCCACTCCACTAAATTTATTACAAGAACAAAACAAAAACAAACATTTAGGCTAATCCCTCCTTTTTCCGCACGGCGAGTGTATAATAAAATTTAAAAAAAAAGAATATTTTTCAGGCGAAATTACCTTACCGATAATGAATTTTTGAGTTTAGAATTTCGAAAATGAAAAAAATGTCATCTTCTTCGATTTTGAGAACTACTGGCAATTACAAAGATAAAGAAGAGTGACATGCCGTCATGCCAAGTGTACTGAAATTTCAAATCAAATCGAAATGTCTCATCAACCATATTTTCAAACATTTATTTTTATTCGAAATATTCTTTGTTTTTTTTTTTTGACACACTTGCTAAGTTTAGTTTACAACATTGAGAAATTAAAATGTTGGTCCTGCGGCATGTTCTTCATGGAAGGACAGTTCGGCATTAAACTTTTTTTTCTTGTTGCATCCTATATTAAGATTCTTCGTAGCCTCGGTGGCTCTGAAGTAAAACTTTGGATATGAGAGGCTATGTTGAGGCCCTATGAAACGCCCCAAGGAAAATGAAGAAATAAAAATTCTTCCATAGTTGGTTATGGCCACCGGAACTAAAGAATTACCTTTTTAGAAAAATCGTATTTTGGTGATAACTTCGTAGCATATTAAAGGAAACTTAAAAGCTCTTTTGATTTGTACAAGTATTTTTCCAAATTTAATCTGGCCTTGTCATTCGACTTTTTTGAATATCATTTCCTGACTCACCAGAGAATAATACTGTTCCTAATTTGTCAGAAATACATATATAATAGACGTAAGAAGGACATTTTCTTTAGACGTCCCATTATCAGGTTAAACCTAATAAACCAATCTCCTCCAAGTATGTAACTAACTTGGCAAACATTACAAACATCCGAAATTCCTTTTTCTACTTGAATGCTATGTATGCCATCATACACACATACAGATCAATATCGCTATTCAATAGCTCATTGGAACTGAAATCAACCTTTTTAGTTTCCGTTACATTCCGACTTTTGAATTAGAGTTTTAATTACTGTCGAACTAAAATTCAAACATTTCGCTGTAATGAAAATTTTCGCTCTGTGCGAATTGACCGTATATAAGAACGTAAACATTCCATGGATGGTGTAGGTAACTGGAGGTGGAGGGTATTCCAACAAAAAAACAACAATGCGATATCCTTCTATTGGAGTTCTATATGTGAAAAGTTCCCATCCTATTATCCGACAACAAATAATTTTATCATATGAGCAGTGGCATAAGTATAAAGATATCCCAGTTATTCCATATGGGGAGCCGTATATATCGCGGCGGTGTCGGCCGGCGGTGGCGTGCAGTATATCTACAGAGAATAGGGACACTCCGAAGTGGTGTAGTAGAACTTACACACAGGAACAATTATCTACTATTCCAAAACCCATGACGATGCGACGAACAAATATAGAGAAGACGAACTAAGTATAGTTATGGGTCGGGTTTATTTCATCTCTTGTTATGCGGTGATGATATATATAGCTCTCTCTGACAAAAAGGAGCTCCTGAATTATTAAATAAAATTCTCATATTCATCCGGAATATATATTATAGCGAGCGAGGGTGGTACATACATATACATATGTACCTAGTCGTACACACCTATGTACATAATTCTAGAATGATTTCATACAGATACAACTTCTCTATACTCTGACTAATGACAGGGAAGACGACGAAAATCCTGTTTTTGGTCGAGGCTTCGTATTGTTGGTGTTGTTGTAATTGTGCGGAGGTTGTTGGATGAACGTAATTTTCCGGTATTTTCATAGTTAAACCTCCCATGTTTGGATTGCTTAATGGGATTTGTATTGTCTTCCATAGCTTTGCATGACCAGAAATTCGAATAGGGAACCTTTTTACAGTTGTCGTCGTTTTTGCTGGCGAGTGAGTGGTGGGAGGGAACGGTGCAAAAATAATTTGAATTAAAATCAAAAATTTCCTCCATTGGCTTTTTATTTTTTTTTTTTGAGTAAAGCCATGAATTGAGAAACAAAAGGAAGATCAACAGTGAGCATCGCATAGCATAGTATCCGTGTTTGAAAATGAACGTCAGGTGAATTGTAGAATTAATTACCTTTTTCTTTTATTGTGTCTTTGTGTAAAACAAGGAAAGTAGAAAGTTATCCACTCTACCAAAACTCAATGCTTTCTGTTTAAAATCAGATTTTAACGGAAGCCTGGATGAGAAATCCTGCGCAGTTAAATTCAGGACATGCTTTTCTGTGCAATTAAGTCCAATTAAAAAAATTTATGAAATTATACAGTTTGATTTTAATATTAAAAATGTCTTTATATTATTAACGAAAGAGGAAAAAAGCGTTGGTAACAAGATCGGTTATTAGTTACTAGAACCCAAATCAAAAAAATCCCAAATCAAAAGAATTAAACTTGTTCTACGCAGTTTCGAAATATAAGGTTGATTATTATTAAATTTTATATTATTATTATATTCAAATATATACAATTGAAAAATTGATATTAATTTGCATTTTTTGCATTGATTCTTTTTAAAAAGCTTTGTATATTTCAAAGTCAGTCTTGATTTTGCAAGTACAACACAAATGGTTACAAATAACTACTCAGTATTGAGTCCTCTGTTAATTATAATAGGAGTTCCTTAAGGCTCTGTGCTTGGTCCTTTACTTTTTTTTATATTATGCTTACTATGCTCAGATAATGACTATTTTAGCAGCTTTCACTTAGAATGTACACGACTATTTTCTAGTTCACTCTTCTCGGACTATATGCTCCCCTCTGATAACATCTAATTGTAAGTTGTCTGTGGACTACAGGGAAAGATTAGATCAGCTCCATTAGTACAATACAGTACGATACGTACATACGAAAACATCAGAGCTTCTATGTGGGCAAAGAGAAAGTATACATAGTTTCTTTTCAGACCCTGATGGAAGAACGGACACAATGTAGAGCTATGTTGGTGTAATTACTGATCATAAAAATTGACGTATAAAAGAAATGCTTGAGATAACCAAACATTTCCTATGAATATTTCCAGTATTCGCTATGTGCAAGATAACAATTTTCTTTTCGAACCGAACTTAAAACTTCTCGTTAAAGTTTAACAAAAAAAAAAAAAAACACATTCTTAAAAGTATATACGAAAGTGCATATAACGTAACGTCCATAAAAGTTTTGAAGTTGCATATTTTCTCTACATTTATCAAGCATTACATCATGAGTTAAAGATCCTACACCTAATTAGCTTCCTTGCTGTTACACAACGAACTTAAAACTTTCCTTTTTTTTGAGCTCACATAAATTTCATTCAAGGCGACTCATTAATCCTCTGACGTTGTGACAAGGCATCCTTAAATTCCACGTAAATTTCAAGACAGCAGCACGACAAAATATGCTTGGATTTTTTTTTTGTAAGTTTCTTGCTCTTTAATTGGTTCTTAAGATAAAAAAAAAAAAAAAAAGTGCAGAAAAAAGAAAAAGATTTTGCTAAAAAAGTGCACCCAACTTCTGCAGATATTATCAGGGAAGAAGGGCGACACTAATGTTGGTGGAGCGCAAAGAAGCTTTTTACCATCAAATTCTTATCCCTCGTCTTTAAGTGAATTCTCTTGCAATTATGTAAATGCATTAAACCATTAAGAAATTGAATCAGGAAAAATTATGCAAATCACAGCGAGGTGACTATTTATTTTGTTTTCCTTTTTTTTTTAATGTAATTCACTGGAAAACTTGCTTTCCATTAAAACGTCAGCTGAAGTAAAACAGTAAAGAAAAATTGACTGAGATAGGCACAAGAAGTAGGTAGAAAATTTAAATTGATAAGAAAAACATTTTCAATTACTGAGGAGGAGGAGAAAAACGTTTTTTATAAGAGTGAATTTGAGGGTAAATTACAGGTTCAGCTTTTTTTATTATTATTTTTTAATATTTTGAGTGAAAATAACTTCAAATTGCCTGCCCCGAAAAAAAAATACATTCGAATAAAATTTACATTTATTTTTTTATTTGTTTTTAAATATTTTTTTTTACTGAGGTCCTCATGATGAAACCCAACACTATTATACAGAAGTACATACATATGCATACCATTGCTTTTATACTGTTTTTTTTTTGTAAAAAATCGTCCAGAGTCCGAATGTAATAATGCATATTCATTAATTAGCAGAGCATGCGCGAAAAGGTTAAGTTACATATAAATTATATCTAGATTGTTTCTGCAAAATTAGACTTCCAATGTATAGCTGAGATGAGACCTAGCTTACTCTTAATATACTAATTGTATAGAGAACATAGATGTTTTTCTTGGTGTGCCTCAGGGATCCATACTTGGTTCAGAATTATTCACGTCTAGATGATGACAATAGGCAACCATATTTATGTGCAATAAGCTTCCATTAAAGATTTCATCTCGATTAAATAAAGAACACAAACTAATGCCTAAGATCGTTGTGTTTTTTTGTTGTAGATATTCTTAAGTAAGGTTTTCAATTAAATCATTCATATTTAAAATCTTCCCTACCTATAGGGCATTGGAAGCGTTTCTTATATAAAAACTTTTCAATTTTATTACATTTTTATAATTTCATAATAAAATTCCTAATTTTTTTTATTTTCAGGTAAGTGTTTTCGAATGGAAAGAACTTAAGAGATTCTTAGAGAATGTGAGTACACTTATTGAATTTTATATGCCTTTTCAAGATTTTACGGGATTAATTTGTGCGGCTTGGATCTGCACATCAACGACTATATAATTGGGGTGGTATTAGATGCACCTTTTTTTATTTAGACCTTCATGGTGTATCAAAATCATACTGTACTCATCGTATTCAACGATCTACCCACATTTAATTTTTTTGTTTTTTTTTTTACTTGACAATATCTTGCATTTTGGCTTCGTTAAGTTTATCAAGTGATCAAATAAAATTATATACAGAGGCATTTCATGGGTTTAGATTTTTAGAAATTTGGAACGACTAGGAAATCTTACCTTAATGTCGACCATTGTGTTGGAATTTTCAATAGTGATTCGGTAAAGATTCCTTCTAATCATGGTAGTTTGAAAATGTACATTATTCACAGTGTATTAAAAACACTGTTAAAAATAAATTTTAAAGTATGCCGACCATTCTTAAAAGAATGCCTTTGTTGTTCGCAATAAGATCGCTGTGTTGATTTTTGATTGAAGCTCTTCTACACGTTGCTTACTTGAGATCATCCTATTACCTATTTTTCAAAAATTCTGAATTCTATGCGAAATTAAAATTAAAACACTTTCATCTTGCTGATGCCTATAAGTACTTGATAAGATCTGCTGATTGATTGGCATTGCAGTACCTTGAAAAAATACAATGATATTGATACTGTCAATCGATTAATATTAAGAGATTTTAATATGTTAGATAGTTAGTATTGTGATATTGTAGCTTTGATCGGCTCTAAATCTCGACTGTTATGAAGTAGTAGTTAGTCTATTAATGAAGACGACAGTTTACCTACAAGCAATGACATCATATATTTCCACATGCTTAGGAATTGTGAGAAAGTAAGTGCTAAGAACAAGAATTGACTGCCCCAGATTTTATAGAGCTAGTAGAATTTACATACTACTGCCGAATTCACATACATACCTACCTATGTATAAATCTAAAAGTTTCAGTGTGATGGAAAGAGTATGATTGACCGAATCAATCATAAACTCTTGATTCATAAGCTAACCCTTCTTGGTTTTCCTTCTGTTTTTATCAATTAGCTTCATTCTTATTTATCGGATCGTACGCAGCGAGTTATATTTCGCGAAGCTCTTTCTGACTTCTGGTGTTCCTCAAGGCAGCCAGCTCGGACCACTCCTTTTTATTATTTTCATTAATGACGTATCTCTGATTTTGACTAATTCAAGAATACTTTGCTAAGCTGACGATGCCAAAATCTTCCACATTTTTCTAATGAAAACGAGTGTGGAATTCTAAATTTGGACTTAGACACGTTTCATAAATGGTGTGCTATTAACTGTCTTCCTCTCAACTACAACAAATGTACTGCTATGTCCTTTTCTCGTAAAAGGAGGCCATTGAACTTCAGTTATACTTTAGATGGATGCTTATTATCTAGACTTGACAAAACCAAGGACTTGGGTGTCTTCCTTAATACACGTCTTTCCTTCGAGGATCATATTAATACAATCGTTGCCAGGGCTAATGCTACTCTGAGGTTTGTAAAGAGATGGTCAAAGGAGTTTAATGAGCCATTCATAACGAAGGACACATTCGTTAGACCTATTTTGGAGTATGCCAATCCGGTCTGGTCTCCTTTTTATGTTGTACCTATACATAAATCGTATTGGGGCTGTGCAGCGGAGATTCATTCGCTTTGCTCTGCGTGGACTTCATTGTCATAACCCTATTATTTTACCTCCATATGTTGATAGGCTTAAACTCTTTCCATTGGATTCTCTTGAAAATAGGCGAAAACCTTCCAGAGTTGTTTTTGCGTTTCAGTGTATAGGGAGCGACAAATTCTCCTGAGCTCTTAAATACTTTCAATATATGTATTCCTCCACGCTCCTTTAGGAACCACGACTTCCTCGTCGTTCCTGATCATAGTACGAACGAGCCGATTTCATCAATGTCGCGTCTCTTTAACAACCAGTTTGATTGCATTGACTTTCATCTTTCAAAAAGTCAATTAAGAGATCAGCTAAGTTAATGTTACTTTTAATTTTATTATTATTTGTACACTTTTGGTCATTATCATTGTTTACATATGTAAAATTTACACTTAGTAATCAGATCTTTGATGAAGTTCTATATAAATAAATAAATAAATAAATAAGGAGGATGTTATCAGAATTGCTGGAGACATTGACATTGAAAATAGCTGTGCGGGTTCTGCAGTGGTGGTTATGGGTTTTAACCCGCGGGGATTTTTTTCCAACTCGATTTTATGGCTTCCATATCGTACTGCAGCCACATTTGCATCTGTAAATACGTCCGGTTAAAATACTGTTCGCCCGCTGTTGCAGAGCCCGCACCGGAATCGTTGCTCAAAACGATTTCTTGCAAATGCAAGACAAATTGCGGCAAAATGTGCGGGAAAAAAGTACAGATCAAAATTGTAGGAAATGTAATTCTATACATTTATGTCCTAAAGTTAATAATAAACGAGATAATTCGATAATTATACTTTTCCATTTTTTTACCGTTTAATTGGAAAAATATCGATTGCATGATCAAAATTGTAAGGACTAAAATTGTAAAGAATCAAATTTACAACACTTACCATTTTTGTTGAAATGTTGAAAGTGGCCGAGATATTGATCAAAACATTATTCCCCCTTAAATTCAAGATTGCGGCTTACGCGGAAATTGGTCGCCATTTTAAATTTAGACTAGCATTAAATTTAGATAGCAGAGTAGATCAACGCTTTGAGAAGTGTTAAATTTAGCCATAGCAAGAAAAAGCGGCTGCGAGAGTTTGCACAGCCAAAAGCTACTCTTATGTTTTGCAATCTACAACGTGTTCTGGTGTAGAAAAGGAGGTGATAGTACTCACCTAGTCAAACAAAAATATGTACGGTGAAGGGGGGTAAGACGCGTCGTTTCGGTGGTAGGGGGTTTAAGATTTTTAGTACTGTTTCCACTTTACACCCTGTAAATTTTTTAATATACACCCTATCAAGGCGAGATTTATCTCAGGTGATAGCAAACCGTCTAAGCTTTGCAATGAATTGGTTATTTGTCCTACAAATTAGGAACATCATTATCTGGAGAAAATATATCTAGATGTCTCACATAGTTACTCTTTTACAACATTGTTAGAGATTTTCATTATTACTGAATACGGGATGTTCCAAAGTAACTTCTGATATCATTCATACTGTCAGGGAATTTATACCTAAATGGGTCTTTTGCAGACATAAAATAAAAATCATTAACTAAATTACTACATACATAAGTATCTACTGCTGTTAATGGAAGAGATCTACATATGTACTATTTGTCGAGCTTTTGTATGTTCCATGGTCTATATAGGTTGTTAACTCCACGAATCTCGAAGTCAATCTGTGGTTTTAAAATTACTTCACTTGAAACATTTATGTGTATATATTACGGTAAAGAAAAATTATTCCGTGATTTGAACGAACCTTCTATTGCTTTTTGGTTAAACCAATCTTAGTCTGGGCTGGGCTCCTTTTACTCCTTTCATGTAAACCGAACTGAAGCAGTTCAACATGGTTTTCTTAGATTTAGTTTTCGTGGACTTCTTTGAAATAAAATTATCCCATAACTATTCCACCGCATTTATAACTAGAATAAAAATTTATAAGTAGAAAATAAAATCAGAATGCAATAGAAAAAAATTGTAATTGTAATTTTATACAGAAAATTTGCATACTAACTAATCATCACTGCCGTCCTTAAGTATTTATGAACACGAAAATAACCAAAATACATGCAAATAACATAATTGCTTGACCATAAAACTCATTCATCGACTCAACAATCTTTGATCATTAAAGTTCGATTTAAGAACTTTTAACACGACAGAACTAAATATATATGGTATGAGCGCCATAAGTCGTGGATTTCAGTTAAAAATCTCTACCTTGATACTTATACCTATGATGTACGTACATATAGTTAAAGAAGTCACATAGAACTGCAGAACTGCAGAATTCAACTCACTTAACTCACTGTCCATCCCCTTTGATGTAAAGTAGTCTATTTAGCATAAATCACATAACAAAAAAAAAAAAAAAACCAAGACGAATAAGAAAAAAAAAGAAGGTTTCTTCCTTGAATTCAACTTTCTTTGCGTCGATGTTAGTCTTTAAAGTTGAGGTTGATTCTCAGGATCATCAAGGATACGTACATACATACCACACATATAAATGTACACATAAAAGTTTTCGGTTAGCGAAATAACACTGCAGGGTGCCCCAATGATATAAAGTTTTCATCCTTTGAGATTTATACCAACAAATTATCTTGGATTCTAGGCTAGGGAACTCCTCCATAAACCTACATACATGTGTGTATATGTGTGCATACATATAATGTATTCATATAGTTTTTGCACTATCCCATATCTATATATATATATGTATATGCGATAGTCTCACATATATATACTTATTTAGCAAAGTTACAGTTGCACTTAACCTGATTCTTCCTGTCTGTGAAATGGAAGAGATTTAGTTGGTTAAGTTTTCCAGAAAATTCAACGTTACGTGAATGAATCCCTGCAGTGTGATGATACTTACGGAAAGGGATATACAGTTAAAGATCGAAATGAATACGGCGGTAGCCTGAAGAAGTTTTTAACGAAATAAAATTAACTTCGTTTATTTTAACCAAATTTCAACCGACCGAATTCTTCTGTGTCTGCTCGAGGTGAATATACCCCCTATATGCAGGGGATGCGCATGTATGTAATATGCAAAAATGTAACCGAATTTTTGTGGGAGGTAAAAAAAAAAGATTTTGTTTTTGTCAAAGGGAGAGAGATAAAGTCAGAAGGAGATACATAGACTGGCGTATAGAAGAAAGATATCATGAAAGTGGTTTAAGTGTGTTGCATGAAAAGAACCGCTTTTGACACAACTAAATGTTCATCAAAAACTATGCATGCAGAGTTCCTATTCAGTAAAGAAACGGTTCTTTTCATATAGAAATCTTTTGAGCCCACAGTCCTTAAATGCGCAATTGTATATAAACTTTATCCTCACTATACGCAAAGAGCATTAATTTGAAAATGTACTACAATCACTTTATCCAACTGTTATTAAATTTACATCTGACGAGTATCACCGATTTTTCGTTACATTTTTTCTGTATCAGCCTACGATCACACTCCCTCGAAAAAGCCAATCAGATGATTTTAATAAATCTGAACATCATTCGTTGTATAGCTGCAATCTCACCCGTATGGCTATCTCACTTACTCTAAACTTTATCAAAGGTTTGATAACTATTATTGATAGGAAGACAGTTAGTAGAAAGAACACCGTTTAAGAAAAGTTGTTGTAAATTTAAATTTAATTTTTTTTCCATTGCCAATGTAGCAATACAAATCGATCAGAATCAGAGATATTGTATAATGGAATAAATTATAAAGAATACTGGCCCAACTTGGCTGCCCTGAGGAATACCAAAATTGTTTGTGATTTCGTCAGAAACAGATTTGCGAAATATAGCTCATTGCGTACGACCAGATGAATAAAAACAAAGCTATAATTGAAAAAAAACAGTGGGATAACTAAGAACAGTCTACTTATGATGAATTAATATTCTGTAATTAATTCTGTTGAAAGATTTACTGAAATAAAATACATAAATACATAATTTTTGGGATTCAATAGGAGATATAAATATTTATATACATATAACGTAGTCTTAGTAGATTTAACTTTTATAAAGCCATTCTAAAAGGTAAGGCTTGCAGTGGAAGTATAAAAAGAAAATCATAAGATAGGACTTTAAATAACTTAGTAATAGAGGTACGAAATTTGCTAAAAGTTCGTAGTTAGAAATATTGCAAATGCTGCCTTTTTGATGTAGGTAAAGAAATAATTACGAAATATTCTGTTGCCAAATTTCAACGATGATGGGGGTATCCATTATAGTTGTGCATGGAGTTCACAAACTTCCAAAACTACTTAGACTTATTTCACAGAGTTGATTTTATTCTATGAATATTGAATACTTGATGTACGAGACAGTGAAATTTTGAAATGACTCTTCTGAGTAAGCAAATTAGAATTAGTTGACATATAACATAATCAGTGTCACTCCTTGAGCAGTAAAACATTTTCTATGACTTATTTTCTAATTTCTTCAATATGACTTTACAACTCTCTGTGATTAAGAATTTTTTTTCCCCTCTATACGTATGTGCCTATGTTTCCTGTGTTGGATGGGGATGATTGTCTCAAAAATCTTATTATAATGACGACATTATTCCCATAGGATTTTTGTTTATATAATCAATTTCATTGATGAACGCGAAAAACATTCGACTTCAAAAATATCAATTTCTCTTTCTGCAGGATATGCATTAGAAAAACTAAATCCCTATAAACCCGGATGAGACTGATACGTACGCGTCAGTCAAAATATAAAAACCTTCATTCCACTTACAAATGATTTCTTCCTCAACATTTATTAATATGTATATATTTAGGAGTCCAGCAATAACATCGGTATGTTGTTCCTGTCATTCAATTCAATTTAATTCAATTCAATTCTTTATTAAAGGTAATTATACATCACGGTTACTTAATCTTAGAAATTTACTTGCTAGGACAATAGTAATGTAGATACTCGCTCAAATCCTATATTCGAAAAGCAGAGGGTAGGGATCGAGTGAAGTTCTCAAAACTGCCATATTTTCTGTGTCAAAAAGAATTATAAATTTAAAGCAATTTTATATGTAAAACTTTTGCTCTCCTGCTAATTACCTACCAAGAATACGTGTGCAATGATAATAATAATTTTTTTTTTCTAAAGAACCTTTGCTACTCTACTTTTTATGTAGGTACATGTGGTCAAGTATTCTTCATAAAATTGCATGTATTACGTACGGGGTATGTCACAAATTTTATTCTTCTTAAACATATCATCAAAAGCAAAACTGCAAAATATCACGACTCTGACTTCTTTTACATACAGTGAATCTAGCAGAGCGGCTTGTAGTACAAAAATACATACATATGTACATACATGCACAGGTAGAACTATCTTCTACAATATCCTTGACCCAAAATTTAATATTTTCCATTTCAAAACATTTTAAATGTAGATTTACACCACAGCAGAAAGCTAATTGCATGAGAATCTGCGGGTATGCAATTTTCTGCAAATTAATTATTTAATTCTAATTAGGGCGAGGAGGAATACAGCTATAACACTACAAACATACATACATAAGTAGGTAAACAGGTAAAAAAAGAGAGAGATAGAGATACTTTTACAAAATTCATATTACAATTACATAAAATAGAAAAGTTTTGTGCTGAATTCTCATTATAACTTTACTGAATAGAACAAGTATAAGGAGGGTGGGGTGGGGGGGGGGCAGTGAATATAGTGAATGACATTTGGAAAAGTAATATTAGATTGGTTTTTAACTGCTTGCTTTTAATTTTATACATACCTACATATATATCTAGTACCTATATACCAGAGTGTCCTAGACTAAAATCGCAATTGGTCGCAGGTCAATTATCCTGTCGTCAAGGTAAAGAAAATTTGTATGGTTAAAAAAAATCGGATGGGGCTGCCTGTACGTCTCTGCATGAAGAACTTTTCTGAAGTTTCCTCTATTTCTATACGACACGGTATCTAATATACTTTTATCTATTATTATGCCAGTTATAAGGTAGATACATCATATATACATATGTAACAAACTTTTCTAGTTGTGGACATGATAATAGTTATGGGTTACCGAGAGCGCTGAAATAGTCCAATATTTAAATTGATTTTTATAAGCTCTAGTTACATAAAATAAAATGTTCACGGCTTTGTGAGTATTTTTTAAGTTCGTCAACATAATCCTCCATTTATTTATCAATTTAATCAATTCAAATTCTTCAGCATTTAAATTAATTTAAATAAAAACTTCAATAACTTTCGATGGGGGTCATTAATAAAAATACTAAAAATAAATCCGGTTCTAGTATAGATCCTTGCGGAACACCTTAAGATAGTGCTGCCACCTATAATGTATGTTAAAGAATTTTTTTTTTTTTTTTTGCAAATCGAAAACTCGAAATTAAAAATACAATTACATTTGTTACTAAATAAAGCTAGTTGTTACAGTAAAAGCTTTTATCAAATAAAACCGATTGTCTCATGTAAATTTCTTTTTATTTTTGTTACTCTTTAACTATGAAAAAATATATGTTCGATGATCGTACCTACTTTAAGCTTTATTTTCTTTCATTGAAGGCTTAAGCTTTTTTTCTCATCTATTCTACGAATTTATTCAACACATACATACATATCGTACAAAGTAAGTAAAAAAACAAACTCAATAGAAATAGTCTCCTAAAAGTGTTTTCAGTTCTCCAATTTTGTTTGTTATTTTAGTTGAGTGCCTTAAAATTGACGTAAAATAATTCTATAAAGAAAATTTTCACTTCAAGAGATTTTTGCTAACTAACTAGTACCTACCTAGTATGTAGCTATATATTTTTATCAGAAAAAGCCCAGCGAAAAATATTCTATTTTTTTTTTTGTCTTCAATTTCATCACATCCGGAGTTTTACAAAAGAGTAAAATGTGCTTACTCCTCCTATCTCACAAATGGCAGCAGTCTACCGCGTGGTTTTATTGAGGATATATCTCTAGTGAAAACATGAAATTTCGCATATATACCTACCATAAAATTTGCCAGCTTTGAAATGGTGTAGCCATAAAGCTTTAAGAACATAAAATTGTGTATTATATGACATATATAGTTAGCTCTATGTAAAGATTATATACTTATATATATAAAACATACCTGGTATCCACTATAGTAGGTATGTATTACATACATATATCTATTATTCCACCACACATTCTTGTATGCTCATATAATTTGAAATTATAAGCTTTACAGGGAAGAATACAATTCCCATAAATTCCTTTAAAGAGAATTTTAGTGGTGTGCGTTAGCGCGCTTAAGCTTCTCAGTTTATATTATTCTTTCTGTAGTCATCCACATTTACTCTGTATGTTTGCTTGCTTGCTCTGTTTATCCAATTTCATTAGATACTTTATTTTATTCTGTTACAATTTTTTATGGGAGATGCTTATAGCAGATCTTAAAAACTCATGATTATGAGAAAATTCTTCTTAAAAGTGGAATTTATACTTAATGCGTAAGATTATTATGAAAAGTATAAAAATTTAGCTAAACTCATATAACTAAGCCTACTGTGAGCAGGTAATAAGCGCGAGTATATTACAAACAACAAGCATAACAAGCGCGTGTAAAATAAAAACTTGTTTTACTATTTTGAAATGACTATAGAACGTGTATGTTGGAGTCTATAACTACTACCGACTTCGATTCAAGGATGCTTTTTCCGAAAGTGAGTTTTGAGTATTAAGTACAACTTATTAAGGATAACTGCTTCTACTACGCCAATATAACTTGATATGCACACTATAAAATGACTTACCGTTTTTTTTATATCATTTTGATGAATTAAGTACTTTTAAGCACTTTTATGGCACTAAATCCTCATTCAGTTAAATATGAAAATAGAAAAGGTAACTCACAGGTGCACATTTGGTTGCATTTCGATATTTAATTTCGGTTTCCTGACAAAGCAATACCATTGCTCCTTTTATATAGTTTTAATTTCGTAATCATATTGAATTTCTGCGAGTTCTTCTTGATACTGCATATTTGAAATATCAGACAAATCCACTGATATTGGCTACATCATTTAAGTTGGGAAATCAATTTTTTTTCAAACTAGAAAATCATTCTTTTAAATCAACCAATAAAAATTGCAGATGATCGACATAGCGGTATAAGTCACTTCACATTTTTTTGGAGCCAATGATACTTTTCAAAATTTTTGTTTGTAGTATTTGTTTGACATAATTTAATAAAAGTAATCCAACATATCTTCACTTTTGTATCGACACAAGTTTTATTTGTTCAAGTTTGTTGTCGCTCAAAAAGTCACAAAGCCAGAGAGAGCCATCTTCAGCGTGAAGTATAAGTCTCATATGGTCTTCATTTTCTTCTTCATGAAATAACTTGAAGACACATTACATTTGGCACTAGATTTAATAACATTGATACACTTTATAATTAAGATTAGTACTTCATATTTAGATCAGACGAAATAGTTTTAGCTACCAAATATAGTTACACAGTATAACCAGTAGTTCAACTCTAACGTCTAAAAATGAAATCACGGCTACTAACATGATGGACAGAAGTTACTTCTACTGGAGTTTTACCCAGCTTGAGCAGCGACAAATAGTCGGGATACTTAAACTAAACCGTAGACAAGTCCATTTTCGAATTGCCACCTTAAAAATCAATTTACCCCCCTGTGGGGGCGTGGGCCCTACGTTGGGAAACACTACTCCAGATGATTTGTCGCAGACGAGATGCCATATGCTAATCATAGTGACTTTTCGAGTTTGGCGATGTGAAATTTGTATATACAGGCATTGACGATATATTAAAAATTATAACGTAATAAAATAATTAAATCTAGTAGCTACATTTATTTTTCATTTATCTGAATGAATAGGTATAATTCTATAATCCAAGTACGACTTTTTGTTTTTTTATTATTAACTGGAGAGAGGAGAAATTGAATTACATTCATTGTGTCGTTCCATTCGAATTACTCTAATAGCATTCGTAATTCATCGTACGCCTACCCGAGACTTAATTTTGTTATAACCCTTACTACAGCTACTTAATAGACTAACCGCACCTGTAGATAAGAATTGGAAGTATTATGGATGGTTGTCCATATGTATATTCGACAACTGAATTTCTTCTTGTCGACGATTTCTTTCCAGACACTAAATGCTCGGCAAACCTTCTTGATCCATTTTTCTTCTAAAACTCAGTTTACTGGGTTTTATTTGGATTCACATTTAGTTCATAGTCCTTGGATTATTTACTTTTTTGATAAAAATCACCTTTCAAATATCACTTCGCGACAACCATTTTCACTCCATCTTTATCCTTATTTGTAGGTATATGCACTAATTTTAAGATACTACATAAACCATCCGTATACAAAAAAAAAAAAAAAATTAAAAAAAAATCTAATTGTAGTATTTCACGATACCCAACAAAATATCCTTTCAGGCACAACTCTAACGATGAATTATACACGAAGGAACATTAATTCTAGATTAAACGCTGATCTATTCCCTAACATCTGCAGCAGACCAGCAGTTAACTTCTTCTTCTGCAATTTTACTCTCTATATGCTGTCGGCTCAATTTCAATAATATTCGCTTGAACTGGGTATAAAAGCAGATAGAACCTAGTGCGAGAATATGGTCATGATGGCACCAGGAGGGTTTTGAGAGTTAAGTTATGCTGCTGGCTGGCGGTGGTACTGACTGACTTTCGATCTGAATATTCTGCAGTTTCAGCATAAATCGTATAAAGTCTCTAGAAATACCCCCCCCCCCCCCCCCACAACACAGACATAAGGCAAGAAATATACACTCATTTCAAATAACTAAAATTCTAGATCCTATTTTAAAGACTATGTGTCTACGCCAACTGGAATGTTTTATCATATTTGACTAATTCATTTCAAATTCTTGAGGTCACATTTCGAGTAGATAAGAAGTGGTACCATTTTGAAAATGGCACTCACAAATCTTATATATGGTATATCCTATCAGACCTTGTGAACGACTACGATGGATACCATTGCCATTGGTCCTTGTCTTATATATATATATTTTAAAAGGATACTTGCCAAAAATCCAATTGCCTTACTTCACGATGTCTTTTTATACGTTTTTCTGTGCATTTTTACTCTGTATGTTAAGAGGTGTTTTTTGAGGGGGAGGTTGGATGGAGGATGGATAAGGAAGGGAGAGTTTCGTGTTGCCGCCCTTGAATTGCTTGAATTCCGTCTATTGTTCTTGAAACGAGTGTTTTATGACAATATGGAAATGTGTATTTTATGGGATTTTAAGATTATGTGAACACATTAGCCTAGACTATTTCAGTGATTTATGAATGAATAAGACAACAATTTTTTTTTCACTTCCTGCCCCTCCTCCTCATCCTATTCCTCCTTAATGGTTTTTTTTTATATCCTGTTCCAAGTTTCATTAAAGTGACATGGACCATCACAGAGTTATTCATAGAGGTTTTCAAGTTTTTTATGATGTGTAAGACATAGAAAAGAGGTTTATCGTGTTTTAGGGGTTTTGTGAAGATAAAATGTATAAACATAAAAAACTTTTCTTTCATAAATATTCATAAAAATCTCTTTTAAGTTTTTATTAGATATATTTTTGATGTAGGTAGATACATAATGACCACCGACGTGACGTAATGATAAATAGACGATAATTTAACAACAAAACAAATGAACATAGAAACGAGAAGGAAGGTGTTTTGTTCTTATTTTTATCCTTGAATCCTGAATCGAACGAAACGAAAAACATTTTAGGTACCCAATAGAAACGGTATTTAACAGCTGAAATTTCTAGGAGAAATTCATCTGTTTTTAAGGAAGAAGAGAAATTTATCTGTTTTTAAGGAAGAAGAGAAATTCATCGGTTTTTGACAGCTTATAATGAGATTATGTGACTTTTAGGCCATAGCTAGCAAAATTCCATGAGATTATAGCGAAATTATTTGACTAATACTTAAAAAGTAAAAAAAAAGTACTGAAAAATTCTTAACGAATACATTTCCTTCAAATATAATCCCAGTGACAGTGTTAGCAAAGATTTACCAATAAAGTTTTTAAGACTAGTAATAAAGATGAATTACCATATCCGCTTCTGGCTTTAAGACATATCTTAACTTTGCCTTGTGTTATTTGTTTTTTTTTCAAAACTAGATGGCGCTGACTAAGTTTGTACTAAACGTGTTTTCATTTGCGTCTTTAAGACAAGTCTTCCATATGAGTTTTTAAGAAAACGCTACAGATGTGTATTGTGAGTATCTTCGCAATTAATTCCACAAGATGACTCATTCTTTCTTCATATAAAAATAAAAATATGATTGTAGTGGTTTCCTTTAAAACACACCGAAAATTCACGTAAACAACACACAACTAAAGAAGCGTCTTCAATATTTTACATATTGGATGATTTTTACACACTTCACTAATAGATGTCGCCACGCCAGAAATTATTTCTCTTTCTTACGTATATGTGAATTTTATGTAATTGGCTGATTGGAGACACTGTGCAAACATGTTAGTGCAAACGTTTCCTTCACTGGGATATGAAAATCCGTTCTGCTTACATACAAACCAGAGTTGTCAGAAGTATGGAAATTTCCATGCAGATGTGGAAATTTAAATCGCTATGAATGGCATGGAATTTTGTGACATTACGTACAATTTTCGTCATTTTTAAAAGCAATTTTATTTATTTTTATCTTGTTCCATATGGGATTCGAACTCACGATTTTTAGAATCGATGATAGATGGAAATAGAAGTATCTTGAAAACTTTTATTTTTAATGATTCTGAATTAAATTATCAATACAAGAGGAAAAAAAAACAACCACTGAGGTAAGAGCAGTCAGCTGAAAAGCGGAAGGTCCTGGCTTCAAAAACCTTCTTGTAATTAGAATTTCATTTGGAATCATTAAAAATAAGAGTTCTCAAAATTCTTCTTTTTCCATCTTTGAAAGGCTTCTAAAAGTTACATGTATACTCTTTCCGTGAATGACCTTTCTATTTCGAACATGTAAGATATTTTAATGTGTAAATCAACATTCGACGGTCAATTGTCATGTAATACGTATACATGGAAAGTTGAGTACCGGTTGAAATCTAGCTCAGCTTATTGTATACCGAGATCAGTTTGCATATTAGACCCGACTCGACTCAACTCGACTCGACTCGACTCCTCTTTTCCAGGTGAGTCTAGTTGAAATGAAAGTGTATACGCGGTTTGAGGGGTCGACTTGACCGTTTGGCATTATGCGATAAATTAATAAACTGTGAACAAGTAGTTCATATTATTTTTTCTCTGCTTCCAATTTCAATGCATAAAGCTATGAGAAAAATTTTCAGAAGACACACTACTGTCAATTCAATCTTATTTAGATTCAAATTCGACGTGATCATTCAACTTAATAATAGAAGGATATAGACTCTGTTTTGTAACGCGGACGAATCTCATTGTTTTTTTTTAATGAAAAATATAATTTAAAAAATAAAAAAATAAAAAAAAAATAAAAAAAAAATAAAAAAATAAGAAAAAAAATAAACAACATTAAAAAATAATAACTATAAAAGATTATTAAAAATATTAAAAATATTAAAAACAATAAAACAAAGAACGGGAAGCTTTAGCTAGTGTACTCATATACGCGGATCAAAATCTCAACCCAACTTGACTCAAGCCCCTAATGTATACGTAGTAATAGAAATTATTGAAGTATTTTTTTTATATTTAGTTAATTATACTTTAAGATTAATGTTAATTAAATATTACATTGAAATTTTGCTTGAAAAGTGGAAATTTTTTCTATCAGGTTTGGAAATTGAAATTTCCAATTCTAACGCAAACCGCAACGTCATGTATTTCCATATTTCAAGTGATTTTTAAGTATTTTCTTTTAATCTCCCTAATTGCTAATGAATTTGGTAATTAATTGTTTCTTTTTCTTCTATAAAAAAAAAAAAAAACTTAAAAAAAGAAAAAGAAAAATAGGCAAATAAATAAAAATTCTTTCTCCATTTTCATTCCTTTTATTCTATTCATTTCAGGAGATTTTTCGAGATATATATTTTCTTCTTAGTAGACTCGATGAAGTGCCATAAGGGGGAGATATCTTTCCATAGATTTTTCAGCGTCAAAGACACAAGATAATATTAAGCCTGTGCCTGTGTAAATGTCTGTTTCTTTTTTTTTTCTTCTTCTGCTGCAGCTTCTTTTTTGGCTACAAAAAAAAAAAAGATATGCGAAATCAAAGAGACTGATGTAGATACTTTCATTCCATATCAGCAAACTTACAAAGAGAAAATCAACCACCATTATTCCATCCTGTCCCTATCTGGAGAGATTGTAATGTGATGAAAAAAAAAAAAATCTTTCTATGCTGTAATTTTTTTTTTTTTTTGCTTTTTTCTCCCTCCTGAAGGGAAATTTCAATAGAAATTACTCAGCGTTATCGGCATACAAAATATGTTCGTAGTAAAACTTTTTTTTTTATCCTTGTGGCAGTGATGTGATGTTGAATATTTTTAATAAAATTTTGAGAAACTAGCAGTACGGGATAAAGTGACATTTCGTTTGTGTTTGATAAAATAAATTGTTATGATCTGATTGTTTGAAGTAATACTTAATATAAAAATAATTAGTGCTTCAAAAATGATTCAAATCCTTTGAAGCTTCGTATACACAGTGTCAACCCCTATTCTCTGAACGTATTTCGTTCCTGTCAATTTTCAATCTTATATTGGCTGTCACTTGTTGTTGTAATTCTACCTGTAAAGTTGTTTCGACCATATCAAATTTGTTTGACCTATTAAGAATAATCACAGTTTTGTAAAACTCAGTCAGAAAATCCCGTCGATTGGAGACATAAAATAAAAAGACTAGAAAATGGTATTGCAAAAGAAATAATCTTTTCCGTTTCACGGGTGATCAAGAAAGATCGTAAAGCAAATTCTGACGTGATAGTGTTGTTTATTATAGGCATAGCGATAGCTCGTATAAAGTAGATAACAGAACGTAAAGATAAGGTGTCAGTAGCAAGCACTAGCACTTTACTGACTTATCTACTGTTGATGCTAACAATTACCTACAACTAAGCAACACTAAAATAATTAACTAGCCATTTTCTCTAGAATAAATACTTCCACTAATATGTAAGGTATGAGAAACAGCGAGTTCCGTTTTTTTTTTTGGTAAAAACAAACCTTTATTTAGCAACTATATCATATGTGTACGTACATTACTTAAGGTATGCTCCATCGGAAACTACGATATTTGCCCATCTTTCATCTGGCAATTTCCAGATTCCTTCTCTGAAGAAGTGCTCGTCCTTGGATGCACTATCCATCGACTGGGGAACAGATTGGATAATTTGAAGGAGAAATGTCTGGTGAATACGGCGGGTGCTGTAACACTTTCCATTTCTGCCCTTTTAGGTAGTTTTTAACCGGTTCAGCAATATGTGGTCTAGCATTCTTATGTTGTAGAATTATTTTGTCGTATCGATTCTCCCATTCAAGTCGTTTTTCTGTAATATATCTGACTTTAAACAGATGAATTGTCGTCTGTAGACATCGCCAGTAATTATTTCAGAAGGTTTCAGCAACTCATGATATACAATACCAGATACATAGCATAACCTTGTCAAACTAAGTATCCAGCTCTGGCTGCGATGGACCAGGTTCACCAGGTTTTACCTAAGCTTCTCTACGATTAAGATTCTCATAAGTGTATCCAATATTTACCTCCTGGGACTTTTCTATGAAAAAAATCTTTCTTTGCTGTCTTTGCAGAAGTATTTCATAAATGTTCCTTTACTTTTTACTTTTCGGTTAAATAATTCATGTGGACGCAATTGTCTTATTTTTGAAGTAATCCCATTGCGCTTGTAACCATTTTTCATAGTTTTGATCGTTCAACATTAATAATACTGAGTTTGGCATAGATCTTTATCCAGTAATGCTTCCAATTGTTCATCTATAAATATTTTCGATTTATCATCACGTTCAGCGTCTTCAACATTAAAAATACCTTCTTTAAGTTGTCTGAACCGTTCGCCGTACGCTTCTACAAGTAAACGATGACTTTTAGCAGCGGATTTCTATAACTTATAAAAGTATAATAAAAATGCCGATTACTTGGCACAAAACTATTTATTTTCAAGCGAACTAAAATAAATGTTGCAAACACTAATTGACAGATAGTGCATTCTGAGATTTATCTTAAGACCTGTCAAATACATGTTAAGTAGAGCTGAAAGTATCCGGATAAATTTGCTATCTGGATTCTCCGAAATAATTAGGATCCGATTCCTCAAATCCGGGTTTCCGGATAATCTGGATCCTAGTATCCGGATCCGAACTATTCGGTGCGAGACTAAGCAAAAAAGGTTCAAAATTTCCGTTAGATTGCATTGCTTCAATGGAAAAATGGAAATTTAGTTTTTCAAAGCAATTTAGATGAAATTTTGAATCTCTTTTGCCTAGTCTGGATCCGGATAGTTCAGATCCAGATCCGAATAGTTTGGATTCGGATCCAAATAGTTCGAATCCAGATCCGGATAGTTCGGACCGGGATTTCAGGATCAGGGTAATCAAATATTAGAAAATCCAGATCCAATTTTCAGCTCTAATGTTAAGCCGGTTCACACGTAATACATACAGCAAGAGTTACACCATCTATTAGAAAATCGAACTTTTTTTTCTCATACCGTTAGAATATTTACATTGTATAAGCACTATATAACAACTCTGCAAGAAAGGATTTAAGTTACTGTGTAACAAAAAAGAAGATCGTGAAACGAAGTTGATGATACCTGTTTTTTATTTTTTTTTAGAACCAAGCCGTTACAGATTATTTGGTTTTAAAAATGCAGGAGAGAGCTTCATTAATAATTAACCAATAGATACATTTTTAACGTATTACTCTTGCAAGCAGGAATAAGGATATCCGCTACCAAACATGGTTATTTTTCTCTTTGATGATACATCTAATGTAAAACACTGTAAAAGTTTCTTCGTAATAATTTTTTACTAAAGTACTGAAAGTAACAAATTTAAACCTTTACTTTCACGGGGATTAAGAAATAAAGCCAAATACCTACCTCATAAAAGCATTCCATCTACATAATTGCGCCATAATCTGAAAGTACTTAAAACATAATCGCACCAACTAAATTAAGAAAATTCGAATTGTTTCAAAAGTGAAAAGGTTGTGGTAAATGAGTAAAATGTTCCCCGTAAAACGTATTCACCCAAAATTAAGTCGACACAAAATCATGATTTAGATTCAGTCTCAATTCAATTCACTTACCTTCACCTTTCACAACTAGTTATTCGCCACTTTTCTATTTCAATTTCTGTACTACATTTCATAGAACTATAAGAGCATTGCATGGTTTAGCTATAGTAGGTACATATATGTATGTATGTATGTACAGTCTGTAAAGATATCTATGAATCATTAAATATGTGGATGTACGTACATACTATACTATAGCTCTCCTCATCCTCCTCCATTGGGAGTAATAGATAAAGAGAGTGTCGTTGTCGTTCCCGTTCTTGAATTTTGAAATGTGTTTTTTTTTTCTACCACAAAGTTCATTCTATTCTATGCCCTATCTATAGTACTATATAGTATGGTAGCTTCTGGCTGGTTGCAGGAATAGTATTATCCTAACATCATGAAGAAGGAATTCTCTTAAAATCATAGAATCTAGAGAATCTTCCAGCATTTTTCCTATGTTTTGACTTCTGCAAATTCTGTCTGCTCTGGTGCTTCAATGCTTCTACCTACCTCCTATATAATATGTATATAACTACTCTACTCCTTTGGGATTAATTTTACATACTTTTTTTTCCTGTACGAAAAATAAAAGTAGGGGGGAGGAGGAGGATTTTTTTCTTGTATTTTTTTTCTGGCTTGGAGTTTTTTCTGGTTATATACAGATAGCAAGAGAAAAAGAAGAAGTTTTAAATTTTTAGCTTCCGGCTAGGATTCTGTTGAACTAACTTGAACCGGAGACTTAGGTTTTATTTATTTACAAGATGGGATAAAAAAAAATTTTGTTTTTTGTTTGCCTCTTTTTTTTATTCCTCGTTTTGAACGCCTAAAAGCGTTTTTGTCTTAAGCTCTACAAATTCTAAGTAAAGTAATTCGCACTGTCCTCAAATATTTGTTTCTCAAGTATCTTTCAAGGCAAAAAAAAGTAAATCTATCTTAAAACAAAATGAATTAAATATTCTATTGGTGGATGATGAGAATATTATTCTTTACATTACTCAATATCTATTATGTTACTACATACATAATATATATGTACGGTAATACGAAAATATAGTTTAAAAAGAATAAATTTATTCAGAAAAAAAAAACAAAAATTTGTGACTTCCTCAACTTTTCTTTAGAAATGAATGTGTATTTACTGAATTAGCTCGAGTAAATTTTCTCCTAGTATAGTACTTCAAAAGTACCTGAAAATACAAATTGAATTGAAAAGCTTTTAATTGTAATCTTTATTGCAGTTTTATTCATAAATTTATCGTCGTGTACTCAAAAATTTATTTAGATTCTGAATTGCCGCCGCTGCAAATACTGAAGTCTGTAAATGCATCTAGTAGAACACACGCAAATTTATACATCAATAATCTAAAAATTGATTTCCCCGTTATTTTGCATGTTCCAAAATATTTTTTGACAATTATTTATTTAAAATTTTTATTATATTAGCAACATTGTTTTATAGGTATTTGTAATAACTCTTTAACGACTACACAATTATCTCAGAGGTGTAATAGGTCAAATTAAAAGTTTATAGTTTTTATAAAAAAAAAAATTATGTGACCTTTTCGTAAAAAAAAAATAGAGGTCAAATTAAAAAAAAAAAAGGGATAAGAAAATCCGAAATTCTTAGTTTACACCACCATAACTCCTCATTGAAGCTCTGCATACAATGAGCTCTTGAAGGTGACAATACAACCTGTACTTTTTCATTTTTTAAGACACAGGGTGTTTTGTGAAAACATAGTATATTTTCTGTAACTTCAAAACGGTTGATATACCCCCCCCCCACCTCCCCTCCACCTGCCAGAAATTTTTTCGTTTGCCTAGGTGAGTACTATCAATTCCTGCCGTATGGACCACTACGGCGAAAATACCCTGTAGTATACACATTTTTCACGTTCTTCTTCTAAAAGTTTGTCAGATCTATATTTTCGCAGAAAGTTCGTCATTTCAAACAATCCAAAATGTTTGTCATTCGCATGAAAAAATGACGCGACGATTAAAACTGACTGACTGTTCAGAACGAGAATAGAAACGATGACTAAAATCGCAACAGTTTTGAGTAAATAACATGTAAAAAAGAAGTCACAAGCATGCCCACTTAATGACATACTTAAAACCTTAATTTGGGATGGTCTCTCAGTAGTGTATACACTGGTCTTGACAATTGCTGATATATATTTTTTTTTTCAATAAACAAAATTCGATAATTAGACCGATTTGTTGAGGCCATTCCCTTTACCTCGTACCCGAATTTGTCTATATATCTTTCTTACTATTTTCTATTCTATTTCTATTCTATTTCTTTTTTACTATTTTCAACACTCTCGTAGACCCACTTTTCGTCATCACAGCGAACTGAAATTTGGCACACAGGTTCATGTCGCGTGCCAATTGAATCTATCAAAATTTGAACCGGAAATTTCCATGGAAAACCCGGAAAATCGGGAAAAATGATTTGAAAATTCGGTACAAATTTGATTAGTGATAAATCCGTTTCAGGAAAAATGCAGTTTTCCGATTTTTCTGAAAATCGGGAAAAATTATTTGAAAATTTGGTACAAATTTGATTAGTGATAAATCCGTTTCAGGACAAAAGCAGTTTTCCGATTTTTCCGAAAAAAATTTCCGGAATTTTCCGACTTTTCCGGAAAATTTTCCGGTAAAAAAGTTTTCTAAATTATACACGATCAAGTTCGCTATCAACTGGCATCATTACCTTCTCTCCGACAATGGTGAAAACTTGCAGAAAAAATCGAGGAAAATTCATGTAAAACGCTTTTCCGGAGTTTTTCCGACCAAGGAAGCGTTTGAGCGTTTTGAAACCTAAGACAAAGTTGTAGAGCGAAATGAGTCGCATAAAGTTGCTTTTGTGGAAATTCCATGGAAACCCGGATAAGCGGAAAAATCATTGGAAAAATTTTCATCTACATGATTAGTGAGAAATCTGTTTCAGGAAAAATGCAGAATTTTTAAATTTTTCTGAAATTTCCGGAATTTTCCGACTTTTCCGGAAAATTTTCCGACAAAAGAGTTTTGTAAGCTATGCCGAATCATTTTTTTTCCGTCCTACTATCAACAATACTTTCTCTTCAACAATCATGAAAACTTGCATGAAAAATCGAGGAAAATTCATGTAAATTTTTAAAAAAATTTCATAGTAATAGGAAAAGTCTGTGGAAAACATGGAAAATCGGGAAAATTCAGTAAATCAGTGTCTCTTCAGCCGTCATAAAATTGTTTTAAAATATCTCCATGCAGCACGTAATAACAATTTAGTTAACGTGAAAAAGGCAGAAAATGAAATAAGTAAAAAAGTTTTCAAACATAACTGAGGTCAAGCCGCATGAAAAAGTAGAAAATAAACTTTTCTTCACACACAGAGGTGGACTCAGATTTTATTCGCTGACAATCACCGATATATTTCAGTATGATCAATCAGAAGTAATAAATGATTTGATTCATGAAGAGAAAGAATATTCAAGAGAAATGTCCCAATCAAAAAATCTGAGTCCACCTCTGTGTGTGAAGAAAAGTTTATTTTCTAGCTTGGCCTCAGTTTTGTTTGAAAACTCGTTTTTTACTTATTTTATTATTGAAATCACTTTTCTTGTTTTTGTAAATTTATTGAATATGGTTTTGGCCACTGACTCAAAAAATACTGACTGATGGTGGAATTGTGTAAAAAAAAAAAAAATTATCGGGATGAAAAACTCCAGAGCGGTATGGATGTTTTTTCTTTGTTTCGATAAACATTAACAAAATGACGGTCATTTCAAAATTGAGTACCGCATTGCGCCTTTTTTTCGACAGATTTTCGTTCAAGAATTTATGAAATTTTTAAATACAAAGAAACAAAAATCGTCCGTACTACTGTAAGGAAAGTCTGTAGCGATTGGAATAATTCGAATTGCTCCACCAAATTTTTAAAACTTTTGAATGATTGAAAAAGCTTTTGGATAATTCCGAAATATAAAAAATAATTTTCAAACAATTTAACTCTAGGATGGTTCCAAACAAACAAAAATCGATATTAATTTTACTTATAAATCTATATTGAGTTGAAATTATACACATACATATATAGGTACTTTCGTAGAGAATTTATTATTGAGATTTACTATCCTTCTAAAACGAAATGTGCGGAAGTGTAATGTTATTTATGTGATCCAATCCCTTTCTGCTATTGAAATCAATCATCTTTCCTTTGAATTACGAATATTTGTAAATACATATATATCTATGTATATGTATGTTACTAGAAATTTATAGATCTATCCATAAATATTTAGTCGTGTGTGTGCTTGTTTAGTGCATAGCCATAAATTATATAGGTATATGAGTGATTTGAAATTGAATCTATCGCTGTAACAGGCTGTCTGTCTGAATTTGATTATTTTCCCTTAAATCGATAATAATAAATTGATTTTTTTCTTTTTTATTTTATTGATAGGATTTTATTACAAAAATCATTGATGAGGTTAAAAATTTATTAATAAAACAAAAAAAAGTACGAAAATTTTAAGATGCATAAGATGTATGTATTTATTAAATATTTTTTGTGCTGGTAATAGATAGGACTGTCGTGAAATTGATAAAATCAAATTGAAAATTTACTCAAGTCATAAGAAAGGGACAAAAATATTGTGGTGCTATTTTGCGATTTAGTGAACGAGAGTGACACTGTAATGCGGTTTGGCTGACATTTTCTATTATGAAAAATAACTAAACTACTTTATTCCAGACCTGTAAAGAACTTAAGTACTAATATCAGTACCAGTACCTGGACTTGTACTTGCAAAATGTTAAACTACCAGTACCGAGACTTGTACTTGATTTTTTTTAAGTACCTACCAGTACCAGGACTTGTACTTAAAATATTTCAAATCCAGGTACTGGTACTGTATTGGTACTTGTACTTCGAATTTTACAGGTCTGCTTTATTCTTTCATGTTAGAAAAGAGTTGAATTGCAGCCAACATGAAAATATGAAATTGCAGTTTTTTAGTCCGTTTTCTGTTAGTTAGAAATCTTAAAAGACCCGTTGAAAATGCTGTCCATAATAAAAATGGAGTTTGATTTTATATTAATCTACCAATCCTAGGAAAGAAAGTAAATAAAGCGTGCAGAAGAATGTAAATTCAATGCAAAATGACTGAAACCTATTGAAAATTTCGGTTTCTCTCTATAAAATTGCTCTTAATTTAATGTCGATTCAATACTTCTTACAGTTTGCCATCAAGGAGCAGGTGATATTCACCGATGAATAAAAAAATAGAGGCATAATGCTTTGGTGGGCGCGTTTTCTCGATATGGTTGTTTTGAGTTGCAGTTCATGCCAATATCCTCGTCAATCGCGAAATGAAGACTTTGTTGTTTGCGTCCAATTAGATTTAGGTTTTGAAATAGCCAATATGCTCTTCTGAACTCAATCCTATTTGAAAAACTCTGGGAAATCTTAGTCCGTCAGGGATAATCATCAAATATGATTCCATTGAGATCCTAAAATGGACAATAACGTAAGAATGGAATGCCACTGACTTGAATTTAGTGCAAAATCTCATCAATAGCATCATACACATAATTATTTAAAGTGATTTTGGAAAAAAACAAAGAGCGCTTAATTAAATAATTGATCATTAAATTTTAATTTACTATTTTTATTTTTTCTATTTATCACTATTATCTTTTTCGCTAAACATTGTGTTTCCTCTGGAATCAATAGTTTTCCAGAAACCGTGATTTTTTTTTTTGTTGGTTGCGTTATAAATATGAAACGTGTCTGGGTTTTAAATTTATCAAGAAAATTATTAATTTCTCTATTCGCTCCATTTCCAAGTAGTGATTTAAGGGGGAGTTAAAGAAAGTAATGCATTGACAAATTATCTGACATTACCATACGCTGCGTTTCGCTCAAGAAAAGCACTTCATTTTCTTTTAAATTATTCATCTTGTCTTTCTGCAAAATGAATTTTTCAAACCAATTTTTATCTTTTTGAATATTTAATTAAAGTAGTCATAATCATCATTCATCATTTGAAAGTTAATTAGTTTCTCCAAATAGTAGAAAAGTGTGAAGCTAAGACCTTCAGTCACAGGGTAGAGTCAAGAGATAGATAGCTACGTTGATTCAGTCGTAAAGAACGATTTCAATTACTTACTATATCTGTCGAACATTGATTTCTATAAAAGATTTTCAAACTCGAGTTTATAGTTCTTCCAGAACTGCTTGTATGAAAGTTTTATATCTATAGTCTCACATACATTTAGAATTTTTAATCTTTAAAAAGCATTCATTATCATTAGGCGTTTTGTCACGTTTACAATGGTACAAAGTCGATGGTTAGAACATTTATGTTAAAATGATATCATTAAACCATGGAGGCAAGGGGACATAATTTTCCAACACAAAAACCAAGATAAGTTCGTTAAAGAGTACTTCAGTTATTATTTTCAGGACGTTCCTTCTACCGAAATTAAGAACATTGTGGTGTTCCCCAAGACAGACACATTACCTTGCATGTACGAGTATTACACTAACAACGCTGATTCAATTTAATTTTTTCGTATAATTTAGTATGCAAAAGATTTTGAGTTAGCCATTATCCTTACCTTAGAATATGATCAAGTTCATTCTTTTCTAAAAGGCTGTAACCATTGGTATTACACAATAGAGGGAGAATCCAATTAATTATTTAAATTAAGAAAAAACTAGAGATTTCCAAATTATTTTTAAAATTCGATTTTTTTTTCTCTGAGGATCATATTATAATCTTTATTGTGTGTAGAGCCTAATACTATAAACTTAAGAAAAGCCCAGATTCTGCCTGTAACGCATTCGAATTTTAGCATGATTTTTTAATTACAAAAACACTAAAAAAAAATAAAAAATAAAAAGCAGTAGAAAGATTTAAAAAATAATAAAAAAAAATTAAAAAAAAATACAAAAAAAATTTAAGCCCCGACTCTGTATGTGACGCGTTCGATTTCTAGCATGATTTTTATTTTTAATTCATAAACATTATTAAAAATATGAAATAAAAAAAAATTAATAAATAAAAATAATAAAAAAATATATATAAATTTAAGAGAGGATTCCGTTCCTAGAACTTTACTTCTACTTCTATTCAATTCAATTTTTTTATTTATAGTAAAGTACAAAAGGTCTGAGTGCTTAACCTATACATTACATGAGTGGGAGAAAAACTATAATGAACTAAAGCTAACTTATTTAATCTAAAGATATTAAAAGGAGTAATTTAACAATTTGAAAACAAGAAAAAATAAGAGAAGAAGAAATAACAGAAAACCAAAAATTAACGGAAGATAACAAAAATAACTAATTAATTAATTAAATTTACTTGATTTTATTTATGAGCTCAACTTGTCACCACCAAAGACAAGGAGAAGAATATAATAATAAAGAGCCAGCCCTCTGTATACGAACAGGAAAGGAGTTCAACATTCGAGCAACCTGAACAAAATAATAGGCCTCACCAGTTGAGGCATGGAAACCAGGTACAAGAAGATTGAAGTGTCGAGAAGATTGCAGGAATTGTATCTGGTCATACAGATATCCAGGTTCACTAGAGTGAATTAGGTTATAGAGGAATATTAAGGCTTTACACTTTAGGTAAGTGTTGATCGACCAACCAACCAGTGAGAACCTGTACGGAGTTATATGCTGAAATCGTTTAATGCAAAACACAAATCTAATGCAATCGTTAAAGGCAACTTCAACTTTTCGCGGACATACGCTATCAAGTTTGAGATATATCAAACTTCCATAAAATGGGGGAATAGAAGAGCTTTTACGAGTTGCAAGCGGATATTTGTTGACAGTAAACCTGCAGATAGCCATAGTCTGCGTAATCCCCCATAGATCTTGGAGAGCATCAGTTTGACGTGATTACAACAACTTAACTGTTTAACTGCTTGACCCTAAGGTTGGTGACCGAATTCACAGAGGGAAGTTGTCAAGAAAAATGTATGGGATATCACTTAAGTCATACAAAGAGTTGTAGATAGTAACACAGTGCAATTTTTTAGGATTTAGTAAGAGCCCGGTGTTGATCGAGCAACACAATCTTCTATAAGACTAATAGGCCTACTTAGGTATAATTGTACATCATCAGCATAAAGATGAAGCTGAACATCTCGAATCACCTTTGACAAGTCATTAATAAATATTGAAATCAACAACGGGCTCAAAACAGATCCCTGGGGTATACCATACAGAAAGGGCGAAGTAGAGAGGATGGGGAGTCACAAACTTTTTCCTTTTGAAACCTGTCAGTAAGGAAACTATCAAATAAGGAGATCGCAGAGGAAGAGAACTTAAAATTACTGTATAGATTTTCTAATAGCTTAGAGTGGCTAAGGCTATCAAAAGCTTTTGAGAAATCCAGTAAAACGAGTGTATGCCAAAGTTCTTGGAATCGAGAATCAGGCGAAGATCATTATAGACTTTTAGTATAGCTGCAGTTTCACAACTATATCGTGGACGAAAGCCAGACTGAAATTGTGTTAGGAGGTTGTTGGTATGGACAAATTCTGAAATCTGAGATGACAACATTTTTTAAAGTACTTTAGCAAAGTAGCAGAGAAAGCTAATTGGCCGGAAATCAAAAACTGAATCAGGGGAAAGTTTCTTGACTACAGGTCTAATGTTAGCTATTTTCCAAGCTTTAGGGAACGAGGAGTAAGTCAGACAGGAGTTTAAAATATGAAGAATGTATGATGAAATGTAAGGTAAAAACCATCAGGACCAACAGCATTGGACGTAATGGAGTATACTGCCGCATTGAGATCACTGTGATCAATATCTCGAAAAGAGAGTCAGGTTTCTTGGGGATGGAGAGATGGGGAGTTGAAATGAAGTATACGTGAGTTTATGTCACTAACGGAACTATTGGATACGCCATTGTCTGGATTAGGAGAGGTAAAGTGAATATTTAGTTCATTGGGGTAGAGTTTTCAATGGGGCTCACTATCCCGATAAATGCCAGCATTTCGGAAGTTGCGCCAAAGTATTTTAGGGGGTAAATTTAGATCAAATTTGGAATTGAAATATAGACGAATAGTAGTATTGACGTTATTGCGTGCAGTTTTAAATAAGTTTCGAGAAAAATTTCTGCGAAGTCGTTTATAATTCTGGTACAAGTATTCCCGTTCGGCTATGAGAAGATTAATTTTGGGAGGTAAACCAAGGAAAGGTGGTAGAGGTTACGAGCTTTGTACAAAGAGGCACATATTTATCGAATATATACTTTATTAGGCAATAAAATTTATGCACTTTGCAATCAACTAATGTATAATTATAGATATCTGTCCAGGAGTAATGATGAGTACTCATGGAATAAATTATTAAAGTTAATGTTATTAAAGTCACGGAAGGAGAAGCTGGTGCTAGAAGCGATTTCAAGGGGAATATCATAACACAAAAAGAGAAGGTCACGATCAAGTATGCTGGGAGGACTAATCTGGCTATGAAAATTAATTCTATTAGTATTGGTAGTTAGTAAAAGATCTAAAAGGCACGGGTTATTGCAATTAAACTAGGAGGGGGGGGGGGGGGGGGGGTTATTAACAGTATTTAAGTATAACGATTGCATTAAAAATAAAAAGTTGTCCGTTATATTGGATTGATTTAAAATATTAACATTGAAATCACCCGCAACTATAACATTTTCATAACGATGGGTAAGGCGAGAGATAAAGGTGGCAAATTTATCAGGACAAGGTACCAGTGACAAAATTACCTGGGAGACAGTAAGCAACAGTCAGCAAATATTTGTACGCCCCTGTTTCAACCTCCAAACACCAAAAAATTCAATGTTGTTTGACTTCGAAAAATCTACCCTATAAGAGACTTTAAGTCCCTGTTTCAAGTAAATAGTAACTCCCCACCAGCTCGGTTTAGACGCTCATTCCTATAAAAGCTATAGCCCGGAATAGACATAAGGTTAGGAGGTATACCCGCCTGGAATCAGTTTTCAGCTACGAGGATAATGTGAATATTAGAGCCAATATAAATTTGACGGATCTTGTAAATTTTGTTGTTTAGGCTTCTGATATTTACTAAGCAGACATTTATTCCATTGGCACGTTTACAAAAGATGTTGAAAAATGTTCTTATCCCGTTCAGATCGCTCGAGTTATAGTCAGAGGACACTTAGTATACATACAGAGATCCACCAGTTGTATATTGTTGACCTTGACAAATTTGACGACACGTATATTACTAAATCAATCTGTTACATGTTGCGTTATATCTATTTTAGAGTATTCCTGTACTATCTTGGCTATCTAATTTTACATCAAATGAATGAAATGAGTGCTTCAACGTTGTTGCTCAGATTTGCTCATTTTCGGATTTACTTCAATTTGGGGGACACTCTTCTTGTCGTCTGATAATATCCATTCAATTTCTTTTCCTCGACTTTCTTCCAAATTAAGATCAATATCTTATATATTGCTTACTTATTATCGAAATATTCGTCAACAGATCTGCTTAGTTAACATGTTTATTTTATTTTTTAAAATTGTACGTATACACATAGTTGCTTAAAAACCTCACCTGTACTTTTTAATTTCTCAGGTCAGCAAAAAAAAAAAGAAAAAAATGTTATTTATTTTTTCTACTTGACCTAGTTGCTCTTAATTTATGATTAGAAATTTGTGCAAAACCGTGCAATTATAAATTCGGATACCTTAAAAATCCTACCCCCCCCCCTCTAAAGAAACCCATGAATTCGCCCGCTTACGGTAATTATGATTTCTTTAAGAAAGTAATCATCTGGTTAATCAATCAATCTCAAAATATCCATTCTATTACCGGAGAAAACAGTTTTCATGCTGAGAAGAGCAAACATTTGTTTGATATTAACATCAAGCCGTTCATTCCTCCCCCCCCCCCACTTTTTTTCTACTTTTTAATCCCCTTGGCCCAAAAATATTTTTCTTAAGAATTTTTTTTCCATCTTTGAATTAAAAGACCAACATCCTAAAAACAGGATGGCGCCTTTTTTGGGGGGTTTTCAATGCTCTTATTGAATGGATCTCTCTTTCGGTTTATTATGCATACACCTAAAAATGCTACATATACATATATACCTACCTATAGTAAGTTTTACAGTTGTTGCTGTTTATATATTTATATCGAAATGCTATCCGGGTGGGTATAGCCATATTTTAGGGCTACATGAATATAACGTCATTATATGGGGGAATATACTTCCTTATTGATTCGAGTAAAAGTATACGGTCGCCCGTTGCTCTACCGCGCCGTGAGTCTGTTCTGTTGTTATACTTAGCTCAGTCGAAGCCAAATCCTGCTTTTAACCCATCATCAACCACTTACCATAGCTTGTCGATTTTGCAAACATTTCAGAAGCCATCAGCTAGAATGTTTCTATTGAATATAGTGCGATAGTAGGCAGGTATTGGAACTCCTCCCGCCGCACAACAACGGTTGGAATTGGGATTCTTGTTTACTCTGGATAAAGACTTGAAAACTTTCTTTATAAAAGTAGATTTGCGTACCATTTTCTGTCATTGAATTTTCAGGAATAAGAAGATAAAATTCGCATTGGTTTATAATATTATATGGAAATGATATGGGAAATGAATGTAAGTGTAAAAAATAGTACATGTAAAAAGTTGTAAACAATAGTTATACCCTAGACAGATTGTCTCTATAATGATTTAATTTTTAATTAAATGGATTCAAATGTGTAGTATGTGTGTCACAATAAATGGGGTGCATCATGGACCCATTTCCAACATTTCAGTTCAATTTCAAATGGAACAAATGTTAATTTAATTTTTAATTTATCATTAAAATGAACTAAATTTATTGGAAAGTGGAAAGATTTTCTAATAAAGTCAGATAACCATCAGCTGAAACAATTTTTCTTCTTTGCAACTACATACAGAAAATTTTCTTGATAGCATTTAGTTATGGAACTCTGATATGATCTTTACTCATATTGACGAACTGTCAAGTGACATTTCAAATGAACTAATTTTCGTTCACAGTCTTTCACATCTTCATTTCCTTGAAATGACTGAATTCCAAATTAAGTCATTATGGGGACAGTCTGTCTAGGATATGGGAATTAGGAGTTTTGTTATGCGTTTTGTGTTAAGAAGAAAATACATTTTGATTGTATTTTAGTTTTCATAACAAAGTAGAAAAAATAAAATTACCTTGTCCAGACACATGTCAAAATTATACAATACTGTCTTTTTGGTGTAAATTTTTCAAGCTATAATGTCATTTGCCTAAATCTAAATAAATGTCTTGATACCTCGTTACATTCGTTTAAAATTTTAAGTAAATGCTGTCATTGTATTGGTTTCAACAGTGTATGATATTACAAATTAATACAGATCCGGCCCCAAAAATTGATATGAAAATTATCTCGCATTCATTGCAAATATAAAAGTTATCGTAATCTGGTTAACTCTAAAAAATATGGAAGACGAAGCACGCACCATTCCTTCCAGGACACAGGTTTTCTGATGATATCTGAGTTGATAGGCCGCGCTGTGTATTCCAGTCCGATCGTGACCTTACAGTTGTCATTTTTCGAAGTAGTAATATCATGATTCAAGATAACCAGTTTCGACTCATTTGATAGCTGAACATACTTAGTTTACTACGCTTTTCAGTTATACTAACAGAACTAACTTTTAGGATATACCGTCGATGGTGATGAGTTTCCCTCGGTAGGATATCATAAAATTTTATAACAAAATAAAGTCGAAGACAACAAACTTTGTTGATTTGTATTCACTTTAAATTGGATTGTGTAGTTCACCTTTAATGGGCAGCTTTATTATTGAAGTCTTGAGTTCGCTATTATAATTGACTCCATTGCAATGTATAAATGCAAAAACGCTTCGTATCTATTATATTCTTTCAACTCATTCAAATTTAATTAATTTCCTGCTTAACCTTTGACTTTCACACTAAATACATAGCAAAACGATAAAGGTCACATCTAGTCGATTATTACAGCTTTTTATATATTTCCTATCATCAGGAATTTTTTAATAGAAGTCTTCCTTCTTAAGGACAATTTTCAGCCTGAATTTGTTACGTACGAGAAGCTTGCATGTTAACATAGGTTCTAAAGGCAATTTATTAATATATAAACTAAAAAGCATAGGACTGAGAATTGACCTTTAGAGAGATCATTTATAGAGAAGTAGATCATTCGAGAAGGCTTAATAATCCTTTCCTATTTTCTGTTAGTCAAAACATTGTTAACAAGCTAGCAGAAAAAAAGTGCTAAAAATTGTCGTATAATTTAGAGGCGATTAAGGGATATTAGAATACAAAATTTTTCGTTTTTAAGCGCAAACAAGTTCGTGATAATTTTCAGTGGTGTTGTTTCACAGTCACTAGTCATCCTTGGGATCCAAGTCTGATTCCCAAATTGGCAGCCAGTTATGACTTAACTACTTGACGAAAGACTATAACACAAGATATGTTCTTAAGAATGAAACTTGGAAAGAACTACAATCGATTACTTTGTGGCACTTTCTACGGTCTAGACAATGTGTTGAAGAGATTGCTTGATTGAGATTTTTTGAAAAGCTATTCCATAATGTTCTAGAGCCGAGTTATAGTTATATCCATCCAATTTGGAGTGATAATATCTACGTTTACTATTAATAACTTATGTAGAGAAGTAAAACTATGCCCCTGGCGATATAATGATCACAACACACTGGCAAATGTATCAAATGTAAGCTCTTCGTGAAATATCATTTATTTAATATTCATTCTCCATATGAGTCGAATACATATCTAACTTCATGGAGTAAAAAAAAAAGAAAAATAGCCCCAGAATAAATAATTGTAGAGAAATGATCGATAGTTAAATAATTGTTAACCCACTAAACAAAAATCAATATGTACCTACTAATAAAAATACATAGGTACATAACTAACTATGTTATACTTCCTTCAGCCTATTAACATTGGTGGTGGTGTGCCCCAGGGGTCTATTCTGCTCTCTGTTCCGTTCAATATGTATTCAAAATTCATTATTTTCTCTAAAAACCAAAAAATCCATTTTCATTCACCTTTGTTCGATTGTATAATTTAAAGTATTTTGTAAATGCGATTTCATTTGCATATGTAGGTACTAAGGCTAACGAACATGCAAGCTTACAGTAAAAATCGGATAAAGTGGGGAGGCGTGTTTTTTTCTTTTTCAATATTGAATACTTCGTAGCATAACCTATAAAAAAAAAAACATTAATTAAACATTTTTAAAATTTCACATGTAAAATAATTTTCTTTATAGTAACGAAACAAAAGTATGTACATATCTTTACATACTCGTACATTGTATGTACATGCACCGCGTTAGTTCCGTGTGTAATCTTTGTTTTTGTTGTTTTTTTTTTATGTAAACAAAAAACACCTCCTACATATATTCGTGGTTGAACAGGTAGGTACTTGGATATATTTAAATTTAGCTTACATAATTCATGTAATTTTTTTCTGTTTTTTTTTTTTTTTTTTTTTTTTTGTGAAGAGAGAATGAAAAGAATATATTACCGTCTCTCGGAAAATGTTACTGAGTTCCGACGAAATTGCGTATATATGGCGCGTGTAAATTAGTAAAAAAAAAAAAAAAAACTCGAATTTGTAACGCACGTTACTTGGGACACCTTTGAGTATTATTACGACGACATTAACTGTTCAGTTGGTGAAATTATTTCCATTGTTCTTGACTGATGTTGTTAATTACCGGCAGGAAGAATTATCCTGATGGTTTCGTGCACGAGGGATAATATATTTTTTTTATTTATAAGGAGTGCCACACTTTTCTAACCGCCCCCCCTCCGTTAAATATATTAAATTGGCCTGGAAGGTTGAAGGATGTTTTTTTGTATTTGTGATAGTTTTTTTTATAAAATAATAGAATGGGGAGGGGGATAAAAGTAAATATAGAAATGTTACAGTACTTGATTACCTCAATTAAATTGGTAATTTCACAAAGATTTTAACATATTTTCTACATACACTAATGTAGTCTAGAAAACAAAGGGGAATGCCCATTTTAAGCCCGTCACCTTTCTTGGGACATTTTTGCTGCCGGAAAAGCCATTTTCATGTACTTGACCAGATTTCGAATATATTTTTGTAATTCTTTCTTCCATTGCCATAATTGCTCTATTGTGAACATTTTTCTCATAGGTAGTCATTTTCCACGACTCACCAATTCCGCACAATCACAGTGAAAGTAATAAAGTCCACTTTTTCAGCCAAGAAAGTCGCTCAATCAAGCTACATCCGATCGCCAAAACTTTCCCCCGCTTAATTGAAATAAACATTATTAATAAAATATATTCAGAGTATCATAATGCATCGTTTAAGACATCTCTCATTTTGGAGGTGTCGGGCCTAAAGTTGTATGAAAAGTGGGCATTCCCCTTTAATTTTAGATCTTCTTCTTTGAGTAAGAATCTCTTTGTTTTCTTTTTAAAGTATCGTTTCACTTTTTTGAAATTTTAAATGTTCCATTTTAACATTTCAACCAATGAAATCATAATAAAAAGAAGTCAATTAGGAAATTGTTTTACCGAGCATTAGACGTGGATGTAGTGCAAAAAATAGAAATAGAGCTCGACAGCAATTTTTGGCTACATATTCCATTTTAAATTTTCCTTAGCCATTTGTGAAAAATTTCCTGTCAACGAATTTTATCAATTGCCGTGGTGGAAATTTGGAATTTCTCATTGTAAGGTTTTTGCTTATTTTCTCAGTTTATTTTAGTAAATAAGTGAGGATGAAATTATGCTGGACAGCAAGTATGTATTCAGAGAATTATGTTTGATTAGTTACGGTAATACCTACACATATTTTTGCTTATCATGAAAATGTCAGAAATATTTTTGGTGCGCATAGAGATAGATATTTAAGCATGAATCTCCTAAGTATAGTCATTTCTAATAATTTTGAAATAGAAATAAAGATTTTTCTAAGATTGGTACTAAAGGCAATTTCGAGAAGTATAATTTTTGGAAAATAAAAATGCAAAAATTTTTTAACTTGACGTATGTCATAAATTAGACAATATGTCATCAACAAAAAATGGCGCTGAAATCATTAAAATTTTCCGTATACCATTGGAAAAATCCTAGTATTGCTACTAATTTAGTACCAGTCTGCTCAGCTAGTATAATACTAGTATACAACCAAACACATGTGGTTTCTGATTGTACTATGGTATCTGTACTAGCTGTGTGTCATGGGTATAATACCATTGACACACAGCTAATATAGATACCTTGGTTCGGATATCATTGATTTCTCTTTATGATGCTGTTCTTCCTTACTGATTTATTCTACCAATCAGTCATTGGATCAGTTGCACTACTGGAAAATACTACTGGAAAATACACAATGATTACAATGATTGCATTTGTTATTGCAGCAGCCGCCGCACATATTAGTTATTATTAGTTAACGACTTCTTCCTCGAAATGTGAATAAAATTTAATTTTCAACGAAAATTGTTATTTCTAAAGGCCTTAGCATAGATAAACTAATAACATACATCAGGTCGAGGCATCGTTGATTTTATATTGGAGCGAGGCACTGCTCTCGGCCTCGTCTAATGCATTAAAATTCGAAGGAAGAAATTTCCACTAAATTTCTATGAAAAAAATTGTGGCTCTTCCTTCATCGGTTCGAGGTAACGTTGATTTTATATTGGAGCGAGGCATTGCTGGCTTACCCTTTGGTTACGTCATCAGGTGCAAGGCAAGGCATCGTCGAGGCATCGTTAATTTTATATTCAACAAAAGCGTTGCATATTTTTGTGCTATGTATCCAATTTGCCTATGGCCTTAGACTACCATTTATCTTGGAATGGCAGGAATGGTAGTTTAACGGATAGGAGATGGAGAATAAAAGAATTTTAAGAACTTTTATTTTTAACTATTCTAAATTAAATCATAAATATGTACAAGAGGAAAAACAACCGCCTTGTCCGAGGTTTGAAGCCGGGACCTTCTGCTTTCTGGACGACTGCTTTTACCAGTGAGCTAACGAGACTAAATGCTTTTCCCTCTTTCATTTTTTGATTTTTCCTATTCGATTGTCACAATCAATTTAGAAACGTTAAAAATAAAAATTCTTAAAATTCTTCTATTCTCCATCTATGACCGATTCTAAATATTTTACGTTGGATTCCCGTATGGGAAAATTAAATGAAAATTTAAAATAAAATATTATTAATTTACTTTCCGAACAACAAAAAGATGATGGTGAAGAAGAAGAGGATCAATGATTTTAGGTGGGTTTGCATCTTTTGGCTTGTTGTTCTAAAAGTTTGTGTGGATATATAAGAAGAAAAATAAAAAATGTTTTAAGCTTAGACTTTTTCTGAAAGTGTTTGATAATCTTTTCATAGAATTTAAATAAATGATTTTAGCCAATATTTTCTGTCTAGAAGATGTTTCCGCCATGGTGATCCATAGGGAACGTGGTTATAGTACTCACCTAGGCAAACAAAACATCGAGTGGCAGGGGAGGGAGCATCTGAACAATTGTGGAGTTACAGGGTGATTAAAAAAAAATATGCTAGTTTTTCTCTGTATCTTTAACGTACAGGGTGTACAGGGTTACCTGATTGTATGAAGAATCTTATAATATTTCAAACGACTGCTCGACCAGCCCTGCACTCCTTTCTTCTTCGGCGGTTTAAAGTAAAACTTTCGGATTTTCTTACATTTTATTTTATTTTGACCAAATTTTTTTTTACAAAATGCTGATTAACATGTTTTTTTTTTTTCTTTTATAAAAACTGTATACTGTGGACTCGCCTCTTTAATTTGACATATTACACCTATGATCTAAACCTGTAGCCATTTTTGATAATCTTTTCATAGAATTTAAATAAATGATTTTAGCCAATATTTTCTGTCTAGAAGATGTTTCCGCCATGGTGATCCATAGGGAACGTGGTTATAGTACTCACCTAGGCAAACAAAACATCGAGTGGCAGGGGAGGGAGCATCTGAACAATTGTGGAGTTACAGGGTGATTAAAAAAATATGCTAGTTTTTCTCTGTATCTTTAACGTACAGGGTGTACAGGGTTACCTGATTGTATGAAGAATCTTATAATATTTCAAACGACTGCTCGACCAGCCCTGCACTCCTTTCTTCTTCGGCGGTTTAAAGTAAAACTTTCGGATTTTCTTACATTTTATTTTATTTTGACCAAATTTTTTTTTACAAAATGCTGATTAACATGTTTTTTTTTTCTTTTATAAAAACTGTATACTGTGGACTCGCCTCTTTAATTTGACATATTACACCTATGATCTAAACCTGTAGCCATTTTTGATAATCTTTTCATAGAATTTAAATAAATGATTTTAGCCAATATTTTCTGTCTAGAAGATGTTTCCGCCATGGTGATCCATAGGGAACGTGGTTATAGTACTCACCTAGGCAAACAAAACATCGAGTGGCAGGGGAGGGAGCATCTGAACAATTGTGGAGTTACAGGGTGATTAAAAAAAATATGCTAGTTTTTCTCTGTATCTTTAACGTACAGGGTGTACAGGGTTACCTGATTGTATGAAGAATCTTATAATATTTCAAACGACTGCTCGACCAGCCCTGCACTCCTTTCTTCTTCGGCGGTTTAAAGTAAAACTTTCGGATTTTCTTACATTTTATTTTATTTTGACCAAATTTTTTTTTACAAAATGCTGATTAACATGGTTTTTTTTTTCTTTTATAAAAACTGTATACTGTGGACTCGCCTCTTTAATTTGACATATTACACCTATGATCTAAACCTGTAACCATTAAAAATAAAAATTAGTTCATACCGAAACGAAATTAGACGATATTTTTTTAAAATGTTCTGTTTTCAGTTACTAAGTGAACAAATTAAGCTAAATAGGTTAAGAGCTATTAAATCTTTAACGGTTACAGTTAGCACACATAGGTGTAACATATGTTCTTATATAAAAAAAAGTTTTGTTAATAAGATTTTTTTGTAAAAGGAAACGAGGTCAAAGTAAACAAAAAAGAGGTAAGAAATTTTTATTTCAGATCGCCATAATTACGGAGTGGAGAGTAGTATGGAGCTGGTTGAGCAAGCGTCGAATAGTGATAGAGATTATCCACACAATAAGTTCTTAACAGTGACGATACACCCTGTAGTTTTTTACAGATACAGGGTGTTTTGGGAAAAACTAGCAAATTTTCGTAATCACCCTCTAACTTCGAAACTGTTGAGATAGTTCCCTTCCCCCTGCCGGGGCGGTAGAATTTTTTGTTTGCCTATGTGAGTAGTACTATCACTTACCACCATGGCGGTAATACCCAGTATAACTAAATATGTACCTATGTACCTAAATCAACACAAAACCGTATAGAAATTATATTTGCATTTTTGTAAAGTAAATCAATCACTTATAACTCCACGAGAAAATTTATATAAAGCAAATCAGACCAAGGTCTTAAAAAAAAAACCTTGTTCTAGATATGTAGTAAGTAAATATATACCTACATTCATATCATGCATGCAATTTGCGAGGACATTGGAAATCAAAACAAAATCCCTCATACATATCCTATGTTGTAACATTACCAACTGTTCTTCTCTAACTACGTAAGTATGTACGTATAACCTACCTATGCCTACCTATATAGTAAAAAAATGTTAAATAAATATGAACGAGCGCGCTTTATTATGCGTTTGACACGAACACTGCGAACAAAAGCCTTCAGTTTCATTGTTATTTTTAAACCTCAATTAATTGCAAGGATAATTACACATTTGAAAAATGTTGCATTGTAAACGTTGTACCAGAATAATGTGTGCTGCTGCTGCTGCTGCTGCATATTCATCATTCCCAACGGCATGGTTTATAATACATAATATATGGTTCATCACCAAAAATTATATGTAACTAGATTTGTAAGTATGTACATATATATATATTTCTCTTTATGATTATGTATAGGCAATAGTATTCCTTAAGGACACTCTCTCTTTCTCTCTCTCTCTCTCTCTCTCTCTCTCCCTGTCTCTCTCTTTAAATCTGGTCATGAAGCTACTAGCTATGCGCTATACTTCAGCTATGCGTGTGCAGTCCTTTTTTTTTTATATGACATACCATATTATAGGGGATAAAGGTGCAAATATTATTTGCTTTCTTTCTTTCATTGTGAAAGGTGTGTGAAAATTATGCTCCTTTTTGTTTTCAATGTACTAGAATTACCGAGAATACAGAGACAAAATAAAAATTGAAGTGTTTGTGCGTACTTTCGCCATAGTCCATCTTTTGTTGTGTTTTCTAATAAGAAAAGGATATCATCAGTCAACTACGCAGAATCGGATGTGCATGAGTTTCCTTTTTGATAGAAATCAGGTCTAGAAGAGGTGATCAGGGGATTGTATGAGTTTGTATGGAACCTATAGCTCTCGTTTAATAGTTGGTGTCGTCTCTCGTTCTTCGACTTTATACTAGAAATTTCAAATCTTTATTATTCGTCTTTGTATATGTATAACAAGGATTGAAACGCGAAAAATTTCTATGGATAAAATATCTATCCGCAGGGATATCCTTATAAAAATCGCTCTATGCATATATGTATATTATTATATGGAGCGCTACACTATACACTCCTACAGGTACCTACTTGTAGGTGTATATTTTTTGTTTTTCTCCCAGCCGGATAAAATTTCTTGAAGAAAAATTGTATGAAAACGTCCATACAGGCGTATCTTCTATGCGTAAATTGCGAAAAACTGGGGTATTTGGATCATTCGACACGAAATTTTATACATATACTAGTAGATATATTCGACGTTGTATTTGCATATGTGTTTGGTGGGGATATTTTCATATATAGTATAGGTATAGAAATCTTCGAAAGGATATTATTGTTGCCGACTTACATTCGTTTCGGTGTTCAGTGAATTTCGAATACAGCAAAAACTATATCCATACATATAGCATTCATATACAATAGTATCGAAAACATAAATTGCCTGTATAGTAGTGCATGGAGAGCGTGAGGCTTGCAGCAGTGAGTGGCAATGGTAGGTATCCTCGCAATATCGCTTTCCCGTCATACAATAATTTTCAACTCTCGCTCATATAGTTCCAGCAGTGTTGTGTCCTTGTGTTAATCGTATGTGTTCCACCCAGTTTCCAGGACATCTTAATATTTGTTGTGTACAAAAATTACAATTCCTTTTGGTATATATTTAAAAATTTTCTTTCGATGTCAATTCTTATTCGACACAATACTCTGTTCGTCCGGGCATAAAATTTCGGAATTTCAGATTGTTGTTTCACCAAAAGTAATTTCGATATTAAGGTTAACCTTGTCGTCATCGTAATATAATTGTCGTCATTGTCCTCGTCGACGTCGTCGTTGTCACGGTTCAGCGGTCAGGTATACCTAATTATATATGTAGTGTCCAGAAAATTATAAATCAGTGTTAGAAAGAAAAGAAGTGCTGTAACAAATAAATTCTGTGGTATATAGAGACAAACAACAGAGAATCAATCCTTAATTCTCGATATAAAGTTTTATGTAGTGACATGATTAATGTGAATGTGACTATTGAAAATTTAGAAAAATTTTCATTAATCGTTGCTTTGGTTATTTTCATTGCTTTTTTGACATAGTGAAGTGTTTTTCTATTTCGATAACGAATAAAAAAGAAAAAGTGAATATATGACTTTTTTTTTGTGGACCACACCCGCGCGCGTGCACATGTTATAACAATCCCCCCAGATGTGCCCCTCTGAAAAAGGAAACATTTCATTTCATCGGGGGTATTATACATATATTCTTGACACAAACACAATTGGAAATTGGAATGGCATACAAACACCATAACCTTAAAATGTATCTTAAAAATTTTTCGAATTATTCCTTAAAATAAAAACACCGCACAGGTCGGTTTTGGTTATATTCGTAGTGAGTGAATTTTTCTTTTTGTTTAAAAATCTAAAAAAAAGAAAAACCAAAAAACAATTTTTGTAAATATTAGCAACAACCCGGAGAAAAAAAAAGAAAAATAAGTGAGTGCGAGTATAAAGTATTCTAAAGTTTTTGCTCTTTCCTTCTTCTGCCACAAAGTATGTGTGGGTGTTATTAAAAGTATTAAAAAAAACAAAAAAAAAGGAATTGTGCAAAAACTATAATTTAATTTATTTTAATTTGAAAGATTTTTGTTTTTTATTTTTGGTACACCTACATATATTGTATTATAAAAGTAAGAAAAAAAAACTATAGAATTCGTGCGTATTTATAGATTATTCGAAATCGAATTCGAAAATAACTTTCTGTAAATTCTTGCAAGCAATAAGTGTGTGGGTAAGTGATACAGATTTATAAAATCACCGGGCAACCTCGTCGGAAGGATACGAAATGATAACTGAATGTGAATAATTCACACTGGTAAGCAAAATAAAGGAGAAAAATAATAATAATAATTTGGTCATGGGATAAGGTGTAATAAAGAGAATTATTTTTAATATTATGTTGCTTGTGTAAGAACCGTTATTATCTTTAAAAGCAAATTTGAAAACTTCTATAAAAGTAATATTAAAAGTAAACTATAATATTATAATAATTTAAAAATAAAAGCTAGTTGAAAATTAAAAAAATAAATAAAACTAAAATACTGTAAGTGGTCCTATGATTTATGTTCAAAATTTTATGATACATTTCGAGTTCAACGAACTCATTATATTAGGCGAGATCAAAATAAGTTACTTTACAGAAAATATCCATTACATCTAGAAGTTAGATAAGGAATATAGTTTTTATTATTATTTTCGTGTTATCAGCTGTCTGTTACATTTGCAAAGTCCTTTCATTTATACTTTTTGGGTGTTTTCGAATTTTTCCCCTTAATACAAAGTAATACAAGAGAAATGGAAGATGTGCTAGAAGCACTACTTTCCCTTCTTTAATATGACTAGATATGTATTGTACGTATTGCTACTATTGTCAAAGTTAAAAAACTTCAATCCTGTTTAACGCCTATATTATGGACTCCTCCTCCTCTTTGTCTTATAAAAATATTTTGTACAGCATAAAGTCAGTTGTTTTCCTTAGCAATAAATAAGAAGAACAAATTTTCCACCGATTACATTACTTCAATAGCAGAATCAGTAGTGCCAAGTTTTAAAATTTTTTCTTTAGGTTGACTCTAAAGTATTTACAATAATAAAGAAAAAAAAACTAAGATAAAAGATAGCACGGGTATATTTTTAAATCAGTTTTAAGGGCTTTCAGACCCTCAGAAATGTGTGCCGTTTCAAAGTTTTCTTGGGCTAGAAAAACTAGAGACATACATATACGAAAGCTAGATAGAGATTACATTCTAGTATTAAAAAAAAAATACTTTCCAAGATTTTCTTCCTTTGCAGTAATGTAGTAAACACAATAGGGGGATTCACGCAATGTTGTATCAAAGAGTGTAACGTTGTAAAAGATGTATTTGATTACAACCCAGTGAAGTAATACAAGGCCTATGCATATAAAATGCAATACAAGGGGGTCTTGTATTTTAACATTCACAGATTGGCAGTGTAAACCGACTTGTATAGCTGTACATAGGAGGTCAGATTGAACGTCAAATGTCAGGGTGTGCAGAGGGGGAGGGGAGTGCCCTAGGAAAATTTGCAGTGTACCAAATGAAAGATCCTTTTGAGGACTATCGACTGGTGCACTTATATTTTTTCTAGGTGTTCAATTTACATCTACTCGCATCACGGTTTTCCCCCACAAAAAAAGGTATTGCAAATTTGTGAGCCCAAAACATAAGTAATGGCGCATCAAACAGCATGAAACTTTCTGGAAAACTTAATAAAACATCATCGAAAACAAATTGGTGTGATCGATTTACTTTTTCGTCCCTAAATTACTTAATAATAGTATTTGTAGTTCAGAAATTTGCTTTAATTATTTTCAATATTCGAACCTTTTTTGCGGGGAGAGGGGGGGCCGATCAAAAAACCAACTTTGGATTCGTCTTTAGTTCGATGAAGGGATTAAAGTTATGAAAAAAAATGGGGGGGGGGGGGTTGTTACTCCACCCCCTCAAGACCAAAATATGGCATGTGGGGTGTCTAATTAAAGCCTTCGCCGAGCTCTATCTAACGGCGTTTTTAAATTTTCCATCCGGTATACTTCGTAGTGTATTTTTACCACCCTCTTACATTTTACCTGAAAGCCACTTTTTCACTTTGTCGGACCCTGCATCATAATGGATGCCCCTAGAGAAAAAATTTTACATTCAAATTAAAGGTAACAAAATTCTCTATCTACTAGAATGTTTTTATTTTCAATTCGACTCATTTTCTCACTGCGCTTTTCCTCCCGAAGTTCAAAGTTTTTCCTCATCTGGGTCCCATATATCCTATTGCTACATATGAGTTATTTTTCAATTTTTTTTTTTTTCGATCATAGGCATAAGTGTTCGATTACAAAACTTTTTCAACTTTTCAAAAAAATTCCTCAGAGGCACCGTTATTCCGTAAAGAGAAATTGTAAATTTTTACATCATCTCACGGCAAAAAGCGACAAGAAGCCGTCGTAAAAGGATGTTTATCTATCTCCTAAACTATCAGCCTGAGCGGAAAACTAATTGGAACTAAACGTTCCAAACAAAACAGGCTTCGTTTTATCCGCTGACATTATCCTGAAAAAGTGTGTAATTAAGTAGTAATAGTAGAAATAAAAACTTTGAAAACGACCAAAACGGTCAGAAAACGCCATGAAAAACCGGCATTTCCTTAATTTAAGCCGTTCTGTTGAGATAATTTTGTTTTTATCTCAGCTATTTTTAACCGGATCTTCATAATTCTAATTTTTTCTATAATAACTATGACTCCTGGGAATCTTGAGGATTTTTTCCGGGGACGGGGGAGCTCCTACGGGGCCATTTTATCACCCTGTTACATTTCGAAGTAAGCTAAAGGATAAAGGGTGTGTTCACTCTTTTTTGTAAATTCTTGTTGTATTTTTACATCGGTTACACTGATACATTAAAGAGTGAATGCCCCTAATATTTGCAATCTGTTTTAGCAACTGCCATTTCAAAAAATTATAGTTGTGTTCTTTTATATTCGTCGCTGGATGAATTAGATAGAACAAGAAAAAAAAGACACTAAATGGAACAAGGTTTTCATTTGAGTAGGGTGGCTATAATCTTCAGGATCATTTGTCAACAATTATCAAAACAGATTATACTGAAAATTGAAGTGAAAAAAATTAAATTTAAGACTAATACCCTAGACACATAGCACGAGCTAATGAATCATTTGTACTAACTATTCATTAAAATGCCGTGTGTCAAATAGTATATGTCATAATAGCTCGAAAATCAGATGATAATGAAGTACACTAACGAAGTGTTTTCCTCCTTCATTATAGCTATAATGAGGAAAAATGTGCTAGATTTCGCATATAATGTAAATCTGGAGCTCCGCTGTGCATCTGCCGATTTGAAAAATAAGAAGAAGAAATGCAAAGAAATGCAAATCACAATTTATATTATTAATATTTTTTTAAAAAAAAATGTGTTTCTCATTTGGAAATTGTTAAATTGAAAATAAAATAAATGAAAACAAAGTTTATCGCGTTAATTCGATCCATATTGCTTCTTTAATGTGATAAGTTCATCAAAACCAGTTTGACAGCACAACTTAATTAAAGAAATGGCTGTGTGTCGGCAGTTTATAATGAATCATTATAGACTAATGAGTCGTTAGTTATTTCTTCATTAAGAGTGCTGTGTGTCTAGGTCATAAAAAAGCCTTAAAAATAAAGTTTAACATGATAATTAATATTAATAGGAGAGTTTATGTATATGTAAGGAATATTTAATAATGCAGATGTAAATGTTCTGTTCAAGCCCTACATATGTTGAAGATGCTCCTATTTAGAACAAAATTGCAAAATGAACATAATTATTGCTTTCGAAATGTTAAGAATAATGAACGAAACGGATTGGAAGCATAGTGGTATTAGTACTTCAGAAATTGTAGAAAATTACAGAAACCTGTTTCAGGATTCATTCTGTTAGAAAGTTTTGCTATCTGAAGGTTTTTCTCTATTAAGAAATCTGTCTTATCATTTGATCTGTTCTTTTACCCTAAAGTTACCCTCCTAGCGAAAAAAATATGACTTATATATATGTATCTATCGAAATTACATGGCAAATTGAGTTGCAACTCAAAACACTGCAAGCCAAAAAATTAAAATTTAAAAGATATATATGACGTTAGTTTGTTCGTAACTTTCGTTTTATTTCTACAAAAAATGTAACTACTAAATAACCATAATCAATAAATATTCATACCGAGGTAAAAAGTTGTAATCTCTTTGTGTATGTACAACATCTAAATCACCTCATTAGTTTTACACATGGTGTCCTCGATTAGGTCCATTCTATAGGTAATATACACTTTTATATATTATCCCCATATGAGCCGGTGAGAATCAGAGTGGCGTAAATTAATTTTACATAGTTTAGAATAAATTGATGTTTCGCACCTCGGCCCATAAAAAATATGGAAAAATGAACATGAAACACTGACTGAAAATGACAATTAAACACTGCCATTAGTAGCTGTAATTGTAAATTTTGACATACATCATGATGGTGCTTAGCGGGTGATGGTTAAAATGTAAGATTTTTGTTTTGAAAATTATTGACTTAGGCCGCTATTTATTTATTTATTCAAAAATTTACAGCGATAGCTTACTACAGACTGGTCACAATTAAAAGCTACCGCGATCTTAATAACTATAGAAAATACAAAAGTAAAATGAGAAAAATAAAAATATTTTTTTTTCCCTTATCCTTCATAATATGCATAAGAGTTGCAGAAGAAGATTTAAAACAATAACCAATTTGATTAACAAAGTTAGATGCTATATAGTAGATAAGTATTATGGAATTCAATGTAAAGTTACTACATATTAACAGCTATTGAAAATTAGATGAATTACTATCAAAAATTCAAGATAACAGGGAATAATTAAAGGTAAAAGGATTAAAATTAAATAAAAAGCTGCCTTTTCGAATTTGACAGAAATTCATTGATAAATATTTTAGAGTCTATATCGAAACCTAGATTAATGGCATTAATATCTTTTTTTATCTTATAGGGGCACTAATTACTCGATCTCTAACAAATTCCGAACTATATTTGACAATTATAGGTCTATTAGCGTTATTATTTCTGTTTGTCCTGGATCTATAAGCTTTGATGATATCTCCTACATTGTCTTCCAAGACTTCAAGGCGGTGTATGATAACTGATAGCTTATGTTGAACATCGGCCTTCTCTATTTCTAGTAGTTTAATACGACTCTCATGATTATCAACTTTTTCAGCTATAACTTTAATATCGTTGAAGCCGCTAATCTGGGAGTCCATTGATTTGTTGAATTCAGCTTGTCTGCGTTTGATTGACTCAATTTCAAGTGGTATTTTCGAAAAAAAATACTTTTTAAAGACGTAGAGCTGTTATCATTATCGGAATTGGAGATATCAATAGATGGTTTGGACTTGGATGTTGACTTCTCTACAGACAACATTTTTCACATCGGTAGGCCGGCCACAGTACCTTTACCAATACTTTTTTTTTCTTGGTTGGATATTTTCATACAGGCCGTATGGCAGAAATTTTTAAAGTCGACACATTCATGCCCAATATTTGATGTAGTGACGACACCATCGCATTGTATATATTTTGAGGGCATTGCTAACATTTACGATCCACAAAGTTCAATGTAGACAAATGGTAGGTATCCTCGGTTATAAGATAGGCTTAAAGCTCGGCTTATATTGATTCCAGATCAAATTTTCGAGAGAAAATAGGTTATGTAAGCATGCGATTATTACAAAGTAAAAAACAAAATTTTATGTTCATGCGAAATTCAACAGGAATACCTCCGTCTTCCAATAATTACCAATTATAAGGCTTAAATTCTCTAATGTAAGTAAGATATGAATTCCTTCCCGTGCCGGTTTAGATTGTGACACTGATGATCACTGTGTTCCATCGTCGACTTCACAACAAATTTTTTGATGACTGTCTTAGACTGGATAAGTTAATTTTACTTCAATGCTGCAGTAATATTTAACAAAGATAAATTGTTTGCAGTGATTATAATATAGTTAACCGTATTTAAATTTGTATTAACTATGAAATTAGGACGAGTAAATTTTGTCAGTGACAACTTGTATATCTTCTTCTAGTTACTATATCTCTCAATCTCATATATATATACTTACCTTTTAATAATATTGGCCCGAGAATAGAGCCTTTTGGTATCCCTAAGACCAATGTGCAAATGAACGTATGTCATTGATATCTATATAAAGGAAACTTATGCCAGCTTAAATAATACATAAATAACATACTATAAAATTCCATACAATTGCTGATTAGCTTTTAATTATTTCGTATGAATTTTAGCCAAATTGGAGTAGTCTTTACTCTTTTAAAATTTGCCGTATTCTTACCTAATATTTAATTCTAATCGTCTAATCTAACAGGTGCCACGTTACAGAATTCTTAAAAAAAAAAAATTACATTGACTCGCAAATTGGATAAAAATCCTCTAGGTAGCACAGAATCAATAAATTGTAAATTGACGAAAATCTGGAAGAGCACAAAATCATTCTAGCGTGAAATTAAGCACATGCCCTGCCTGCCATTCTTTAGCCGATTAGGGCTAAACTTCATTATCACCAAAACTGCTCCTGGGTGATGGAGGGCGGGGGGGGGGGGGGGGGAGTAATAAATCTCCATACCCAGATATATACTCAAATAAATCCCCCAAATATTGTGACAATCACCAGATTTCTCTAACATTTCATCTTTCTTTCCATCTCTCTAATCAGTCTTAAGAGGTTCATTATGTGACACATATCAGTCATAGTCAGCAAATTCGTGGTGTGCAATTATGTCGATTCTGAAAATGTTGCTGACATACAAAACAAAAGCCTTTGATTATAAAAACTAGTGAAGAATTCATTTCACTTGACTTTTTGATTCTAGGTATAATACTACGAGGTCACGACGACAACTCAGGAGGAAGAAGAGAAAGTGGTGCTGGTGGTGGTGGTGGTGGTGGTGGTGGTGGGAACCATGAAAATTGCTGCACTTGCTATTTAGTCGAAGTAAAACGCAAAGTGCAAGCACAGGTACACAAAAATCTTGATTCTTTGTAACAAAGTGATGTGATTAAACGTTCCTTTTGTCGTATACTAATTGTCAGAAACTAGCGTTTTAATCCCTGACGACTTAGAGCCAGAGCCAAGGAAGATTCTAATTAAGCTCTTGCATATGTATGTATGTATGTATGGATGTAATCGTGGTCTTTTTCTTATTTCTGAATATTTTTACTTACAGTCTTTTTCTGTTTGTAGGTATATTCCTACCTACATACAGTACTGTACTGAACTGGGGAGAACGTAAGTCAAGTCAACCCACAATTGTGCACTTTACTTCTTCGGGTCAAAGCGACGACGGAATGCATAATTGTCTTGAGATCCTTCCTTCCTCGTTGTAAGATTTCTTTAAACCAAAGCTTAATTGTTATTACGGAAGTTATGGGTATCCTGCCTGGTAAAGCGGCGGTTGAGAGAGGGAGAGGGTATAAGTTGGTATACTGTGTGTGTTAAATATCATACTTAGTTGGTGAAGAAAGGTGGATGTAAGTTGAGAAATTTTCTGTGAAAAGATAAATTTTGTATGGAATGTAAGAAATTATAAATTTTCGGTTAAAAACTAGCAATCGCTTTTGTAAAATAATGCTATAGTTGAATTGTTATCATTACGGATTATATAGATTAGGAAAATGTTGTAGGGTTTTTGTTTTTGTTATATTTTACAACTGTCATATCTAGTTATATTCATAGAAGACTAGTGAGTATTAAGATTCGAAAGTTAAATCTACCGAAAAATTTAATTCAATTATATACAAACATAAATTATGCCCGGAATAAGGGATTTTTGAATTGCGAGTAAAATGTAATAAATATGAAAACTCTCATTAGATCAGATTTACTTTGGATGGAGGAGAATAATTCTTAAAGAATTAAATTTGAATTATCAAATTTGTTCATGATATTTTGACCGATCGATGATAAATAAATAATAAAAAAAAAATAATCGCCTTGGGACTATTCCAACATATCATAAACGGTACGAATTATGAGCTCAATACCAGTTCCACCCAGAAACTGTTGAGAAATACAAATGTATGTATTTAGCGGCATATGCCACACGTTTACTAGTGCAACTCGAAAAAACATATTTCAAATCAAATGAAAATTCGTTTCGTAAGATAGAAAGAAGTTCTTCGTTCTCGCTTTTAATCATGTACGGTAAGCGTTAGCGTTTTAAAACTAGCGTCTTAATAGCTGTACTCTTTTGTATCCGCAGAATAGAGCAGAACAAATGATACACAAAAAAACGCCTCTAACATTTTGATAGAAGATTTATAAATGAAGCGAACAGTACAAATAATTTGCTTCAATCGACAGAACAATTTCTTCTTTCCAGTATATGGGAGTTCTAGATAATATGTACACAGAAGAACACAGCTAATGATATTCTGAGTTGTTCGCACCCTGCCCACTGTAGCATGTCCTTCATTCAGTTAACACTTTCTAAAGCTTAAAGACTTTGAGGAAAATTCATTGAAAATGGTGCTGGTTTTCTTGGAAAGAGTACGACGATTGGACGAACTATAAAAAAAACTAGCTAAAGTTGCCCGAGAAAACCACTTTTCAATGTTTTCGTTGAATTTTCGTTCAGAAAAACAATGAAGTGTAGTCTTATCGACAAATAATGTAACAAATTAACAATTTCTTACGAATAATGAAAAAATAAGAATTTTTCGACATTTTAGTTAAGTTTAATTGGAAATATTTGATGTTGCGGGGTAGAAGAGTGAGTCTTTCGGTTCAGCGTTTTCGTCTTTCGATGTGCAAGCGGCCTTAGAACGGGATTTTCTCTTAAGTTTGTAAAGTTTCATTTTTATTCTTATTTTATTTTTTAAATTTCCTTTCATTTTTTAAAATTCGTTTTTTATATTCTCAATTTTCTTGTATTATTTAAAAATTTTTAAAGTTTTTTTAAATTTCTTAAATTTTTAATATTATTTTCATTGAAAAGAAAAAAGCATGCTGGCTTCGAACGCGTTGCAGTCTGCGGTTTTCTTAAATTTATAGCGGTGCACAATAAGCCGTAGTGCTGCAGTGCAAAAGTCATTTTCCGCCCGCTTAACTTAACTAATCTAAATCACAACCTTAATTTTTTCCATTTCTATAAAATATTTTAAAATTGATTGTCACTAAAGTTTGTGAAAATCTTTTTAGGATTCTAATTTGAGATACCACTATTAGAATAGTTTCATTGTATAATTCAGAATTTGAGGCCGGTTATATTGTAGTATTTTGAGTTTATACTCTGGTATAAATGTGTGTTTTTTCTTGCCGTTTACCTTACTTGACTGATTAGTTTCCATAGATCTAAAACCTCCACCCCACTTACGTTTACTTAAGTTTTTTTTTTTACTTATTTCGAGTTCGTCTGAAATTCCGGATTCGAATCTAACCTGAGAAAGTTCTTAAAGCGAATCTGTTACATTTTGAACTGAATTCGAATCAAATATGTTTGTGACGGTTTCCATCGAACACTTATGTAATTTTGATCCGAAGTATTAATCTGACGAGGTTGTTGAAACAACAGAGCTTTTTCGAGTTGTATATTGTTCTATGTTGTGACCTATTGACATTAAATTTCGAAGCCATGCATCTCTTACGTTAGGTTGGGGAAAATGGGTGCCTGCTTCACTTATATAACCAGTGGGTCCATTGTGCCCCTTGTCCTCATAGGATAACCTTTAAAGATGCCCTGGATCAATCCTGCTTCCATTAGGAAACTCGGCATGCATCTAAACTATTTGCGATTTGCAGCTCCCAGACTTGAAAAGAAGTAGCTATACCTAATTGCTTACCTCTTTTATTCATCAGAGCAGGACACTCGCAAAGAACATGGTCTCATATGGCCCAATGACCCGTACACCTACTAGATTCGTGGTTTTTGTTCTACTGTCATTAAGCAGTCCTCTTCTCTTTTTCCATGCAGGCGACAATTGCCTCGCGCTATGACAGGTTTACCAATTGATCCATCTTTTGATAGGCGCCCGTGATGATCTCCTCTTTTACAGCTCCGATCGGGATCCTCACATAAGCTGTTGGTGCGGAGCTATCCATTTTAGAGCCCTTTTTGGCACCGTCAGCGATCTCGTTACTTGGGATATGCCTGTGGCAGGTACCCAGCATAGGGTCCCCTTGTGCCGCATAGTCAATTGCTCAAGACTGATCTTGTATAACTGCACCAATTTTGATTCAACTAGCACCGTATCCAGTGTCTTAATGCTTGGCTGTCTGTGTATGTGAAGATATGTCTCTCTGCACATAGATGCCAGTACTGCCGTCTGGTAAATTGTTACGAGCTCTGCCTGAAAAACACTACATTTGTGCGGCAGTCTATAAGACTCGTGCCACTGGCACTCTTTGAATCTCCTAACAGCCCTTTATTATCTTCACAAAAATTTCTAAAAGGGTTGCATTCACTTTTATTTTTTTATATGTCAATCTATTTTTCAATTTGTGTTTTTTTTTATGTTGTTTATAATGAATGATCAATATGCCTTGACTTACGTAAGTTCGGTAAGTTAGTGATACTGCGGTGAACAAGGGTTCTCTTTTGAGAATGTTTTCGAAATAATTTAAAAAAATAGTTTGTCGGTTATACAACAATCAAAATCTAATACTGAAATATTTGAATAGTGAATGAGATGCTTATGGCATAGTAAGTCCTTGTATACAGGGTGTTTCGGCCTAGGAGATCAATAGGCAGGGGGGGGGGGGCATATCAACCATTTAGGAGTTACAGGGTGAATAAGGAAAAACTAGTCTTTCACAAAACACTCTGTATCTTGAAAAGTACAAGGTGTATGGTCACCGCCTAAAGCTGATTGGATGCACAATTTCCTGGCCCGGACCCATCTCATCTGAGAAGTTATAACCAAAGTTATTCTCAAAGCTAATCTCAAATCTATTTTCAAAGATAATTTGTTCCCATTATGACTGAAAACACGTCATTTAAATAAAAAGTCCTGTAATTTCGATATGACCTGAATAGGCTATGAGCTAATAACTCTTTAATGGTTACAGTTAGGTCATAGCCATAGTAGTCAAATTAAGGAGGAGAGTTTACAGTTCTTATAAAAAAAATTATATTAATAACCTTTTTAAAAAAAAAAAGGTAAGAAAATCCGAAATTTTTATTTTAGACCATGATAACTCCTGAGAGGAGAAGGGTACGGGGCTTGTTGAGCAGTCGTTGGAAAGGCTATAAAGTTCTTAATTGTGACCGTATGCCCTATACTTTTTAATATACAGGGTGTTCTGTGAAAGACTAGCTTTTTTTCTTAATCACCCTGTAGCTCCTAAACGGTTGATACGGCCCCTCCCCTGAAATACAAGCTTTTTCTTGTCTAGGTAAGTACTATCACCTCCTACTCTATTGATCTCCTAGGCGGAAACACCCTGTATATGTAGATCAGCAGAAACTATTTAGGTAACAAAAAAACATTGAATTGAAAATTACAATGATAGGATTTGATAGTTATACTATGAGATAATTGAAAAATTCCTGATTAATGATTCATTAATATCAAAACTTCCTTAGAAGCTCGTGATTGCCTAATAGTGGAATCACAATAATTGTTACTGACTCATTCAATCAACGATTGATGTTCCATTAGAGGCGGTAGTGGACAATCATAATTATTTAGTTTGAATGAATAATAATAATTCTTTTTATTCAACAATCATGAATCATATCTTGCCCGGAATGTCGATAAATCACAATAAAAAGGATAACATTTATGTTCTTCTTGAAAGTTGCTCTAGTTGGATTCATTAGTAGTAAATGTTTTTTGTTTTTAGGTAGGTCTAACAAAAAGTGTTAACTATATTCAATCAGAGGTTTAATTTAACTTACAAAATAGATGAAAATTATTGCGGCGATATTACCAGAAATTGCTTCAATAACAATAACAACTACAACAAAAACAAACATCCTTATCTTTTGTATGGGAAACAGCAACAAATCGTTTATGTCTCCTGTAGTTACACTTAACGTTCAATATCAATTAATCTTAACACAACAACGCTTCATCTTGTCAGCCATTTGTGTTGTCGTTTTTCTTCTCAGTCTCCAATTTTGATTTATCTCTTCTCCAAATATATCTGGAGTGACAGTAAAATGCTGCACTTTTGTACTTTACCTCTGTACCAGAGAGCTCAATTGATTCAAGATGTGAAAAGGTGTACCTATAGAAAAGAATAATGTGCTTTTCTTACCATCTACACTATATATATATACATATTTATGTATGTACATAGATTCATCAGGCTACCATTCCTTTCCGCATAAACATAGAATCCTCTCGCATAGCATGCCAGTTACAATGAAATGAGTCAACTGTAATATCAAAAGAAAATTGAATCGATGATGAGTCGTCTTCCTTCAGAAAGTCTTTGGGAAAATTGTTTTCCTTTTTGTGCAGTCAAGTGTATACGAAAAAATTCGCTTCGATTTTCAAATAGAAAAGAAAGTACGATGACTATTTAAGTAGAGCTACGTCGAGTATGGTTAGTCTTCTAAATGATGATCCTGGGCGTATGATATGAAAAGGAACCGACGACCGCGCTGATTGGTGAAGGTGGCGTTGGCGGCAGTGGTGGACAAAATGCTGTGTGCAAAGTTGGAAAGGATAACAAAAAGCAGAGACAAGCCATAGACAGATGATATTCAAGGAACGTAATTTCATTAAATGTTTGCATAAGTACCAACAGCTCTTATAACTGCAGCTTGCTGTTGCTTCTCAACTCAATCCCGGATGGGTAATCAACGGGTTGGAAGGAAGGAACGTCATAAACCCAACTAACTATACATACACTGTTCTCACTTCTTTATTTTTCTCTCTGTCTCTCTCTCTCTCAATCTCTCTCTATCTCTCTACCTTTACCTATGTATACCCCTTTTCACTTGTTATTTTTAGGAAAATTCTGCTTTTTGTAGGTACACTTGTGTAATTTCTGTTTTAGGTGTAAATTAAATTTTTCTTGTTACTTTTCTAGGATATTTGATTAATTGCCTAGAAATGTTATCCTAGCGATGGTTGGGGACAGCTGCCAAAAACGGTAAAAGAAACTCCATGCTGATACCGTTGGAAATGAATTCAATTGTCAGAGTATTTCGGTGTTTCCGGGAACTTTTTTTTCTTTCCTTTTTTTTTTCTGTTCGAGGCAGACACCTTTCAAAAATAAACACTTTAGGGGATTACTTTTTCCTATACATAGGTACGAACTCAGTGATGAATTTTTTTGTGCGTTGTTCATTTTTTATTTTAGGAAGAAATTAAAATATTGGAAAGGTTCTATTTGGGGATTTATATTTGAAATATTCCGTTAACAGTTAAATTTTTTAGTGAAATCGAAAAATGAATTGCTGTCGTGAAGGATTTCATTAGTTTTTTTTTAAATTCCTATTTTAATCAATCGACGGAAATAACTAAGTAAATATGGCAACATACAAAAAAAATTTGGTTTTAAAGGGGACATAAGGAGATATGTAGCAGAATCTTTTGTCTCATAGATGGCGGTGTTTCATGGTTTTTGAAAGTCACGTCACTTTCATTTTTGATTTTTTTTTTAAGTCACCCTAGTAATGGAGTTCCCCGAGACAAATAATTTTTCTGAACGCTTGGTGGAAACGTTTTTTCATTCTTAGACGAAAATCTCATCTTATCCAAAATATCGAAAAAAAAAACAAAAATTATTGATGTTATTGAACTGAATAGGAGAATTTTTGAAAATATTTGATGTGGTTCATAGGGCATCTGTGGTACACAGGATGGGGACATCTGTCATAACACCCATTATCCCATATATCAGAGTGGTCTGGTGGAAAAGCTCATATATCTTATAATATCGTGAAAATAATAACAAAGAAAGTATGCATGAGTATTGCAAGTTCTTTAATACTATATCCTGACGCTCTGGGTATAGTACGTATACTCGTATCTAGAAACCAAATATAAAACAGATTGTTATACTAAGCATTGAAGTCTGGATAATCGAATTGAGGTAACGTTGTAGGTGGATTGGCATAATTGGTAATAGTGAAAATCAGGATGTATTCAAATGTCGTTTTCTTTATAAAGCTTCCATGTCATCAGATGAAGAGCAGATACCTAACATGATTTCAAGATGCTCTGAACCTATAGAATCAATTTCATATAAAAAACAACTTATTGCATTGATCTGTCTATATATAGTATCTACGTGCTGAAATTTACAATTCAATATTTTGAAAATTCAAACGTTTATCGAATCCATGCAATGAGAAGTAGGTAATCCGATAATGATAATTTTTTCAGGCTATCAGATTTATTTCAAGTTTATGCCTATAATTTTTCAAATCATTATCTAATTTTTCTTACTTTGATATAAAATAATTATGTTGGTAGCAGATACCTATGTACACACCTAGCTAAATTTATTACCTATGTAGCTCCGAATTGAATTTTGTCACTATTTGCTAATTACAGAAAATAGAAAATTCTTAATCGCTATGAAAAACTATCAGTAGAGTGCCTTTGTACTTAGTAATTAAGTAGTCATCATTTTCATCACGAAATTGGCTTAAAATTTTCTTATGGCTAGGCAACGCAAAGTGAGAAACAAAAAAAATGATCATCATGATATCATCACATTTGCCTACTCCTGTACCAAAAGTTAAAATGGTTGCTTCATTCCATTGGTTAATTTCTAAAATGTACACACTACTTTACTTAATGAAAGTTGATTACGTTTATACTCCTTCTTTTATCCTCTTCTACAATTCTATATTATGGTCATAAGAGAGAGTGAGACAGATAGACAAAGAAAATAAAGGTTATCTTCACATTACCTTCTCCTCTTGCAAATGTTAAAATTTCTGCTTCATTGGATTCGTTAATAATTTACACACACAGATCCTATTTAACTTAACGAATATTTTGGTCATGCGCAGTAGAACAGAATTTTACATTTCGGTCATAGATGATCTGAAATTTGCTGATCGCCTGGTAGGTATTCGCTGTTTCTTCAAAATGCACTAGAGAGAATGGGATGAAACTACAATTTGTGGTACGATAGCAGCGTGGCATGCATATTAGTTTGCAATTGCTCTTTGTTTTTTTTTCTCTCTAAGTTAGTATACCTCCTCTGCCAATAGATGGCTCCGGGGGTATCGATATGAGAAATTTTGGAGCTCATTGAAATTAAGTTTTTTTTGTAATATAGCATCTCGAGTAGTTTTCGATTTCATGGTGTGGTTTAATTTAACTTAGTTTTAAAGTTTTGTATTGTCATGGAAATAACGATGGCTTCTTTTTAGATGAAATCAAGAAAAGAATGGAATTTTTGCATGCTCGTCATTTTTCTTCACGATCGATGAATTAACTCAACCTAAAATTTTCAATTAGAAATTTTAATTAAAACGAAAATTTTTAAAAATTTAAAATGGAATTATCATCAAGCAGTCCAACAAAAATTTTTTTTGATAGTTTCTGCTATCTATAGGCATCTATGTACATACATCTCAGCAAGAGCAGTGTCACAGTCCTCTATAGTTTTAGTTTTTTTTTTTTTGTACCATAACGTTTGATCGAAAGTTTTATAAATAATAAATATCATCACAGTCGCGGTTGTCCTGCCTGCCGCAATCCTAACTATCCTCGTCAATTTTCCGTGTGAGGTTTCATATCTGAGACAAAATTAATAAATCCTAAGCCTAAATTGTACATTTATCTACTAATAGACACACCTAGAGTTTTTTTGTAAAAAAAAGCATCCTGCAACTGCAAAATACTTACTCTAATTGGGTAGCAAAGCCAGTAATAAACTCTGATAGGTTAAAATACATGCCGTCACCACGGCGTGCATTATTAACAATCCGACTTTCTATTCTACTGTAAAGTGCGAATTATGTCTGTCAGTGTCCTGCATTTACCCTAACGAGGGTGCATGCATTTTAGAAGTCGCTATATGGAGAATCAAGGATATCCGTCTCTGCAAAGAAATGATGAAGTTTAATCAATCAATCAATAATCAATAAATGTTTATGATGGTGAGGTATGAAATTAAGAGCAGGGATGGATGGACGGTAGCAATATGTTGCTCTAACAATCCTGATTATCCGTATTTTTAAGTGACAATTTGGCTTACCCGGTTCATATCATTCTCCACTCTAAGTAATATAAATCTGTTTTTGAATTGTTTTTTTTTTTACTTCAAAGATTTGTAATATACCTAAAAACAACTAAGACAATAATATGCAAAAATATCCTTTTTTCAAAAATGTGCATTAATAGAGCCGTCCACCATTCCCTCTCCCCCTATACCAAAACAAAACTACAATAATCTTTTAAAAGAAAAAATGAAAATCTCTTAAAAAGGATTTTCCTCCTAGATATTTAGTACAACCAAGTTGGAAAACGATCCTCATGAATATTAGCTGAATCTAATTACATTATAGTTCCACTTTGGGAAAATGTTTCTCCGCAAAAATATAATCTGCTACTTCATTTTTATAAGTACCAACCGCGTGCCGCCTCGCCTCGTCCCGCCTTAAATCAAAAACTTTCACAATATCTTGGCCATTAACGAAATTAACAAAAAACTTTTCCGGCCAAGAGAGATTTCCCTAATTGCACTGCTGCATCACTGTTTCAAATATACACTCGCATAGAATATCGCGCTAGTCTAGCCATTACTAGAGAAGAAAGTCCTCCACCATGTGATAATAGGGAAAGAACGATGAGGAGAAGGAAACCAGGTAAAATATTATGTAATTTTAGGGAAGAAAATAAACTTTATTTTTTCAAGTACCTACTTATAGCTGCTAAAGTAGATTGTGGATGGGCGGGAAAGAGGTCTCAGAAATAATCAAGATATTAGTCGTCTTGTACGTAATTGAGAATATATTGGAGAACTATCAGAAGAATATCCTCAATTAGATTAGAATCGATTTGTAATTTATTCATAGAGATATTGAAAGGATTTATGGTTAAGCTAAACTAACCTTTACACACTAATCCTTATTGCTTTCTTGGGTTTGATCATCTCTACAAAATCCCATTCATATATGTTGTCAAGTTTTAATTTTGTAAAATTACTTTGCTGTTGTGAAACTGGGACAATAATTTTATTTAATATATGTCAATAGATTTTCAAATTTAATTTAATAAAATGGTTTTAATATGAAAATTTTCAAATTTCATTCAAACTTCTAATTGTTGACATAAAAAGAAACAGCGCGACACTTTACAAGGGAAATAAAATTAATTTCGTTCTTCTGGAGAATCTCTGTCCATTGCAATTGTGCGCTTATTGTTCTTCTGGCGTAAGTCCAAAGAGTGAAAAAAAAATCCATACTTTATCCTTGGCAAATTTTTGTAGTCCATTTTAGATTTTGAGCATTTTTTCTTTTTTTTATTTTATGAATTTCTTATAAAATACTCTGCACTGCCCAGATAAGAAAAAAAAATTACGTGGTGGTCGCGACAAAGATTTACTATTTCTTTTTTCTTTATGGGTAGTCTGCTCTGTTTATTCTGTAAATGTAGGTACGTATGTAGGGTTAAGAGAGAAAGATTCTTTTTCACAGTATGAAAATCCTCTGTAAAATAAAAATTATAAAAAAAAAATTGTTTAAAATAAGGAAAAAAAAAAACATCAAGTTTTCCGGACTAAATAAAACTTTTACTTCAACTTGCGTTTTATAATAACTCTTGTGGAAATACGTTTGCAAAGGAAAAAAGAGAAAAAATAGCGCTGGTTTTGTTTTGTTATCAACCAAATCGATGGACGATACTTAAAAAGATACTTGAGAAAGTTTTCAACTTAAGTCTGGCTTTAAGGAAGCTCCTTCTGAATACCTATTCTATTAGTTTTATAGTTTTTTTTTTATCTATTTTTGATTTGATCTTTGTTGGTTTCTGAGGACTTTGCAGATTAACCAACCTCAAGAGTTTAACTAAAAGCGGGCTTTAAATATTATTTCGCATTTTATTATGGTAGTAGAGAGAGATTGATAAATTTATATTAGATATGTTGGTACTTATAAATACATTGGTATCGAAAAGTCATAAATTATAATATTTACCATGAAGATTTGATAAGCTGAGGTCGAAAAAAAAAATTATGATATGATGGTGATGGAATACCTAAACTAACTTTATTGGGTATATGATAAGATAGTTAAACGATATTAATCCGGGTGTCGGAGTGGAGCGATCATAACTGCTCCCGAGAGGAGTAATAATCAGAGCAATTGATTGAAATGGTATAGTGAAAAGAAATATTGGACTTCATTTAATGATATTTCACACAAACATAAGCAGGTATCTAGATACAGGCAGAGCACAGGTGAAGAACTAAACTCCGTTTCATATTCTGACACTCTCGACCAAACAATATATCTCAATATTGAATACTTTTTTGTTGGTCCTGTTTTTCCACTGTCATTGATCTGCCTTGAAAACAGGCTTTCAATTATATTAAGACTAGCCAAGATTGAGAGCTAAAGTCAGACAGTAAAAATTTATTTTTTGAAAAATTTACTATAGAAAAGGCAATCCCAGGCGTATTTAAAATTTGCGACAGAAAAAAATTATTTTTTGAAAAATTTACTACAGAAAAGGCAATCCCTGGCGTATATAAAATTTGCGACTAAAAAAAATTATTTTTTGAAAAATTTACTATAGAAAAGGCAATCCCTGGCGTATTTAAAATTTGCGACAGTAAAAAATTATTTTTTGAAAAATTCACTATAGAAAAGGCAATTCTCGTCGTATTTAAAATTTGCAACAGTAAAAAATTTACTATAGAAAAGGCAATCCCTGGCGTATTTAAAATTTGCTACAGTAAACAATTATTTTTTGAAAAAATTACTATACAAAAGGCAATCCTGGCGTATTTAAAATTTGCGACAGTAAAAAATTATTTTTTGAAAAATTTACTATAGAAAAGGCAATCCAAGGCGTATTTAAAATTTGCGACAGTAAAAAATTATTTTTTTTGAAAAATTCACTATAGAAAAGGCAATTCTCGTCGTATTTAAAATTTGCAACAGTAAAAAATTTACTATAGAAAAGGCAATCCCTGGTGTATTTAAAATTTGCGACAGTAAAAAATTATTTTTTGAAAAATTTACTGTAGAAAAGGCAATCCTCGGCGTATTTAAAACTTGCGACAGTAAACAATTATTTTTTGAAAAATTTACCATAGAAAAGGCAAACCCTGGCGTATTTAAAATTTGCGACAGTAGAAAATTATTTTTTGAAAAATTTACTATAGAAAAGGCAAACCCTGGCGTATTTAAAATTTGCCACAGTAAAAAATTATTTTTTGAAAAATTTACTATAGAAAAGGCAATCCAAGGCAATCCCTGGCGTATTTAAAATTTGCGACAGTAAACAATTATTTTTTGAAAAATTTAAAAAGGCAATCCCTGGCGTATTTAAAATTTGCGACTAAAAAAAATTATTTTTTGAAAAATTTACTATAGAAAAGGCAATCCCTGGCGTATTTAAAATTTGCGACAGTAAAAAATTATTTTTTGAAAAATTCACTATAGAAAACGCAATTCTCGTCGTATTTAAAATTTGCAACAGTAAACAATTTACTATAGAAAAGGCAATCCCTGGTGTATTTAAAATTTGCGACAGTAAAAATTATTTTTTGAAAAATTTACTGTACAAAAGGCAATCCTCGGCGTATTTAAAATTTGCGACAGTAAACAATTATTTTTTGAAAAATTTACTATAGAAAAGGCAAACCCTGGCGTATTTAAAATTTGCGACAGTAAAAAATTATTTTTTGAAAAATTTACTATAGAAAAGGCAATCCCTGGCGTATTTAAAATTTGCGACAGTAAACAATTATTTTTTGAAAAATTTACTATACAAAAGGCAATCCTGGCGTATTTAAAATTTGCGACAGTAAAAAATTATTTTTTGAAAAATTTACTATAGAAAAGGCAATCCAAGGCGTATTTAAAATTTGCGACAGTAAAAAATTATTTTTTGAAAAATTCACTATAGAAAAGGCAATTCTCGTCGTATTTAAAATTTGCAACAGTAAAAAATTTACTATAGAAAAGGCAATCCCTGGTGTATTTAAAATTTGCGGCAATAAAAAATTATTTTTTGAAAAATTTACTGTAGAAAAGGCAATCCTCGGCGTATTTAAAACTTGCGACAGTAAACAATTATTTTTTGAAAAATTTACCATAGTAAAGGCAAACCCTGTCGTATTTAAAATTTGCGACAGTAGAAAATTATTTTTTGAAAAATTTACTATAGAAAAGGCAATTCCTGGCGTATTTAAAATTTGCGACAGTAAACAATTATTTTTTGAAAAATTTACTATAGAAAAGGCAATCCCTGGCGTATTTAAAATTTGCGACAGTAAACAATTATTTTTTGAAAAATTTACTATAGAAAAGGCAAACCCTGGCGTATTTAAAATTTGCGACAGTAAACAATTATTTTTTGAAAAATTTACTATAGAAAAGGCGTACTTAAATTAAATTAAATTTTAAATTTAAATTAAATTAATTAAATTAACTCCACGTCGGATATTTACAATGATAGTGTATACTAAAATTACTGCCAAAAAATTGCTTTTTTGTTCTATTTTCAATTGTTCCTAATTTTTTAATAAATTTTCGTCAATTATTAATATTAAAGTCCTGTATTTTTGCTAATAATAATTATATTATAAATACAATAAATTAAATAGATAAATGAATTCCAGCTGATCTTTTTTATTCCTTTTGCTGAATGCAGGATATTTCTTTAATAGAAGCCCTCTCAAAAAGGAAGCCTTTTAGTATTGGTTAAACTATCGTAATACTTGTTTTAGTTACCATATCTTCCTTAATATTCTAATAGATGTTCGTGAATTGCGACACTTTCCTGAATATAAGACTGCGGTCTCCCTCTGTTGTAACTTTCTTGTCTATTTACATACATATTATTAATTCGTGTAAACAATAAGGAAATATCAATTGTATAGAGCTGCCAGGCATACAAAAATATTAAATATAGCCTTGAATTTTATCGAATCTATCCTGTTGTTGTCAGGAAGTGTATATGCAATTATGCATATCCTCCTAAGCATATTTATTACTCCTTTAATTACACTCTCTCTATATGATCTCGCAGTTGATTTAAATTAAATTAAAAATAGTATTCTTCCAAGAGATTTTAGGTGTCCCAATAAGTAGGATGTAGTTTTTTACCAGTTCCCTTCTAGAGCCTACCTGGAAATGTTATAGCTATTAAGCTAATAACTTATTAACAAAGGTTTTTAGTCGATGTGTTATGAATTGGATGGTATTTCTAAGTCTCACAAATATATCCTAGTACTGTTTTCGCATTATTCGAGCTGATAAGCTGTAATCTTGTTTTAATTGACATTTTGTTGTGGTTCTATTTTTGGTGACTTTTTTGTTGTTATTTACATAGATAGGTATTAGGGTACCTAAATAATGTATGGATCTGCAAAATATGTTAGCTAATGTAGTCTTAAACTTCTATCTCTTAGTAGAGGTAGCTCAAATAGTGATTTTTGTCTATTTTGGATTTTCACAAAAACTTTCATAACTTGTTTTCTTATTTTTTTTCAGTGGAAACTTATGTAGTTATAGACTTATAAAAAATTTAATTTTTCTAATTTTTATAAGTGTTATAAAACGCAATTTCAGAGACAGAACCCTTAGTTTTTTCACTTTGCGTAAATGTTTTTTTATAAAAAAAAAAAATGGAGTTATGTATTCTACGTAGAAATATGGAGCCAAGAATACTTTGCTTCTAATTATCAAAACTCCACAATGGAAATACCATCTTCAAATCCATTATGCTTCTCCATCTTCTGAGAAACGTTCAGGACACGTTCGTAGAGTTTTATGCGAGGAGAATAAAAGAAGATCTAAAAAAAACTCGCGCCTTACTAAGAGACATTCAAAGGCAAGGCTGCTTTAATATTGCAAAGATCGAACAAATTCGCCGGTTGATGACTGGAAGAAAGTCCTGTTTTTTTTTTATCAGGCGAAAGCTGTTTCCAACTTATACCAAACACAAAACTAAAAGTTTGCCGACTGCCACAAGTGAACAATTTCTTGGTTCTATAATTTTTTTAAGCAAGACTGTATACTCGTATCTATACATAATGTATACAACTGATATTAGGCAAAACTCAATAAAACTTAACATTAAACTTCCTCGTTATAATTATATTTATTGATAAATTTTACTAATGTACAACTAATGACAATTCCTATCTACTAAACTAATAAAATGATAATATTGAATAATCCACTTTGGGTCCCAAGCTCCTCCCTTATACAATTAACTTATGCTAAAATTTTCGTCAAAGCCCAGCTACATAAATTAGACCAGGATGTTAATGAACGGACCAGACCGACCGGTGTAGATTGATGCTGCTGCTGATGCTGCTCCTGCTCCTGCTGGCTGATTTTGGGATGGGAGATAGTCATTATAGTGGTTCTATACTAACCAGCACATAATTAAAAAGGTCACTACCAGAGACCCTGTCTGTTCCCGGTTCCGTAATTATTATTCATTTGAATTGCTTCATATGCAGCTTCACATTCCATTTAGCAGACCTTCGTTATATATCTAGGTACTACAAACATACATATAACGTAGGCTTTCAACAAATTGATAAGCAGTCCTTAATGGTACATTCCTGACGCTTAAATATAGGTATTTGATTTGTCTGCCCCCTGTGCCCTGTGCCTGGTTTGGATAAGTACATTCGCTAATTTAATGAATGTAAAATTTCTAGCTATATATTTGCATTGAATTTTGTGTAATGTTTTACCGAGCTACCGATAATTGAAATAAATTTGCCCTGTGCTGTATGATGTTTTACATAAGTATTTGAATGGGTTTGTGTATGTATATATGTATACCTATGTATGTTATATGTAAAGTATTTCATTATTAATTTCATAATTAATTTTCGAGATTTAATTTTTAGAAATTGTTATATGTTTTGAAAATTAATTTCAATATATTTGTTTAGAGCGGACATTTTGTGAGTGTGGGGGAGGCTAAATTTCAGTCAATTCGGGGTACAATTCGAATATCTGCACCTGGAACAGGGCCAATCAATATTATTTTGTTTACTCATAAAATTTCAATATTTTATTCTTTTTCCATCCTTTGAACTGTTTATGGTTCAGTGTTAACAGATGATAGCTATGGTACCGCGATAGATTGATCTATTTGAATTTCATAAATTTCAAATTAAATTAATTTATTAGAGCAGGACAATGGTTCAACATGATTCATAAAAGCATTCATATTAAAATAAAGAGAGAGCAGGTAAACAAAAATGTACATATTGTGTACGTACATATATAAAGTGAGTTTATGTATAGCTAACAGGTGGGTTAAGTTTTTATGAGCAGCAGCTAAAAAATTGTAGTATGTACAGATGAACGACGATTTGTTAGGTGCGGAATTTGAAGAGTTTTTCCGATGTTTGTTTTTTAGTAAATCACCCTACTTATCTATTAAGATGATTTAAAATTCATTACATAGACTATAGTTGGAATCTTTCAATTACCAATAATAAATTTATTTCCTGTTCAAAATTATTACCCAAACATAATCGAAATTCCAGGATTTCAACTTAGTTTTATCACAAATAAAAAGAAATCAAATATGGCGGTCTTTAACAGAGATGGTGCAATTTTATCCATTTTAAATAACTGAGCCAGCGCATAATATTTAAAAATGTTATGATGTTTTAGTTATCGAGGTACGAGCTATATTATTAAAAAAAAAAAAAAAATCTTATAGGGCAGAATTAAAAGAACTTAAAACTACAAATTTTGTCGAAAGCTTATACGTAAAACCTACTAATTGGACCACCTCACGGTCGCAGCAATTACTGGTCCGATTTTACAGGTGATCCGATTTTACTGGTAAAGGAATTTATGTATGTAAACATACATATACCAAAAAGCTGTACAAAGGAGCTATTTTCCCACTATGTCCGACGAAATGAATAAAAGGAATAAATATGAAAAATGAGGGAACTAATTATGATATGTAAACTAAAAAAATGCTTTATTAAAAACGAATATAAAAAAAGTTCAAACTGTTGATTGATAAAATTTATATGTATGTACAATGTAATTTAAAGAAAAATAACATTTTACGGGAATCTAAAAGCACAACCTAAGTGCAATACAAAATTATTTGTTAAAGAAATCTGAAATCTTAGTATGTTTTTTAGTAGAATTTACACGTTCTCCTTTCATTCACTCATTTAGTTTTTGTAATAATGTAGGTATGTTCCTTTTTGTTGCGTACTTTTTAAGGCTACGAATGCTTGTCCTTAATAGTCCTGGCCGATATTTCATTCGAAGCTTTATTTTCGGATTCGACAACATCTTCGGAGCTGCTGCTAGAGTTACTTATAATATTTTCAGTGTCTTGTCTATTTTCAATCTGTTGAAAGAAATTGTCTTCCCAGTTTTCCGGTAAGATCTCATAAGTGGCCAAAAATACATCAACATCTGCTAATTCCCTTACATTTTCCTCTACAATATTATCTTCAGTAATTATTTCTTCGGTACATTTATGGATTGTTGATTTAGTGATACATTGCTCTCTGCAGATTTAAGCCAACTGAGAGCATCAAATGCAGAAATTTTCTTTGCAATTTCTGAAGAATTTTCAACCTCATCCAAATAACAAATTAAATGGTTCAACATGTTCATCATGTAGTTACGGTAGTTTAATTTAAAATTCTGGATGATACCTTTGTCTATAATAAATGTGTTAATGTGAAGTACAATTTGGTGGTAGATATTGAAGTTTTATATTAGTCAGCTCATCGATTACATGACAGGCAGCATTGTCGAGGAAGATAAGAATTTTTCTTTTCTGTCTTTGTATTTTCTCATCTAGTGTATGCGCATCCACTCACTGAAAATAGTAGAGTTCATCCACACGCCTTTGAATTGGCTCTCCATGTAATAGATAAATGCTGTTGAATATTTATTCTGCCAAAAGACCTCGGCCTTTTAGCCTTGCCAATTACTAAAAGATCTACTTTTTCACTAGTTAAATTGCAGAGAAGAGCCACCGTTAAGCGTTCCTTGGATAGCTTCTCACCTGAGCATTTTGCATTCTTCAAAAGAAGTGACCTGGTTTTGGTGTTGCTCAGAAGAAGAGTCCTGTTTCATCCAGGTTAAAAATATTTGAAGGTTCGTATCCCTCGCAAAGGTTTTGAATAGTACCTACTGCGATATGCCTCAACCGTACTCAGATCAACATCTGCTCCCTCTCCTGATAGCACACCGAAAGTAATGTTGTAACCATCCGCTCGATGCCTTAAATTCAGTCAAACTTAATATTTCTGCAATTTTTAAAGCCTTCTTTTGAAGAAGTGGTCCAGATACTGGACAATTTTTTCCACAAGCTTTCACAAACCATTGAAATAAAGTGCTATATAGTTTTGCATACGGGGGACGATTAATTTTAAGCGCTTTCTTCCAGTTGGTTCAAATCTCTCAAGCGACTGTTTTATATAATTTTTATTTTTTTAAATTCGCTGCACTTGGCTATTGCTAATTTCACATTTTGCAGCAATCTTCCTCTGACTACAAGCCTATCTTTTTCAAACGCTTTTATGACTTCTAATTTTATACTAACGTCGGATTCATTGTATTTTTTTCCATTTTTAAAAGATGTTAGAGTGGGTATTTTTTTTCCTTAAAATTTACACATCATTAAATATTAGTTTTGAGTTCCCATTTGAAAAAAACCTACCAAATTGAAAATGAATCCTCAGGTTTACTTTCCTATTTAATGAAGGGGTCCTTGTATGTGGCTTGTTTATTTTTGTTCAAAAGCACTTAATTTCACAAATTATTAATACCACTGCAGTGATGAAAAATTGTATGCTCAATCCTGAGTAAGATCACATAAAATAAGATCCTTACTTACAGTCACGTAACTCATGAAAAGTGTTATGCATATCTATTTATCAAATGACTAATATTCATAGGAATTAAATTTCGGGGAATCACACAAAAACCTACAAAAATGTTTGAGAACGATTCGTGGTCCTGCAAATATGTATGCAATAGAAATACGCATGCATATTTATGTAATAGCGAAAATTTGCGACGTATTAATTATTTATTGCAGGTAATGCAAAGTGTGCTTGTGGATCTTAGAATATGGAGCAAAATGGCATAACAATAGCAGAATTCAGCTATTTGAATGAGCTTCGATGTAGGTAAAACTTTGCTTTGTCATACAGTCTCCGTTCCTCTAATGTATGCATCTTGTTCTAAAAAATGTACAGGGATTTTACACAAAACAGCCATTTTGTTTGATATTGTAATTAGATACAGACATTTCACATAATGTCAATCTCATGCACATTTATTTTATTTTGCAATTTTTCTTTACGTCTGGTCCGATTGGTAAGGTTCAAAAAGATCAAAATTATGGATAAATATGTGGTTCACGGTCCGATTACACAGGTGCCCCAATTACACAGTGAAGTTTGTTCCAGAGACTTTTTGTGTGTCGGTAGTGTGGTCCAATTTTGCAAGTGGTCCGAATGGGCAGTGTCCCAATTGGTAGGTTTTACGTATTCCAAATTGACTCAAAAGTTGGACTAAAATCAATCGTGTTGTCGATCTCTTTAACATGCATGCTGGCGTTCGGTGCACTCCATAATGCTTCTAAAGCTTCGGATTTTTTGAGCTCCATTTACACATGTCCCAATATTATACCAAAGAATTGCTGCCCTAAATTTAATACTCCTACGTTATTTCAATTTCGGAAAATTTCAATACTACATATATCTGAGTGCCCCTACTTCGCTTAGCAGGGGATAGGTTTTTATATTCATTCCTAGCTTTCTGCTACCAAGAAACTCTAAGCTTTTTGAAGATTTCATTAATTTGAATATCATGGAAAATGGTGGAAAATGGCTGATTAAGTGAACTGAATTTATAAAGTTTTGAAATTTACATGTAAAGGCCATAAAAATTTAGAATCAGAGAGTTAAATCCTTTAATTTATGTATTTTATTTCCAAAACTCTGAAAGAGATTAAATCATATGTATCTAAGTTGCAATTAAATTTTCAAACCTTAATTACAACTTAAAATAGAAATATCAAATACTAATTTACGAATTACGAAAACTATGGTCGATTACATTCCATTTCGGGCTAAGAATGCTCTTGAAGAATATTATAGGAACATTTTCGGTAGATAACAATATTTCTAGCTACAATTTTCATCGTAGTTAACTAACTTGGTTGTTGATAAGGTTTTCTATATTTTCATATATTTACTCTTCATCTGATATTTACTTATTTGTGGTTTTATTTATATAAAGAGATCCGTCATCAATATCAGTTTTCCAGGGATTACAATTGATAATAAGTCATCACACTTTGTACACCCAAAATGCAACTATTTTTGAAATTTTATGGAAAAAAAAATTGCATAGGGTAAGCAGTTTTCTTTTGTTATAAGCTTTTCAATACATTTTTGGTGGATGTGCTTAAGAAAAGGTAAAAGCAACCAATTTTTCGAGAACAACATGTAGGATGCGGCGACGGAAGTCTTATGGCCGGTTTCACAGTCATGGCTAAAGCCACAGCGATGGCTTAAGCCAAGGTTTAATAAATATTTCGGTTTCACAGTCAAGGCTTAAGTGATATCACTGGCTTAAGGTAAGCTTAACTTAAGCCCGCCAATTCGAAGGCTTAAGCCTCAGATTTTGCTGTGAAAAACATAGGAAATTATTGCTAAATATATATTTTGCCTAAATATTATAATTTTTGTTATTAAACAAATGTACATATTTCAAAAGTTATACTTTACATACAACTACATTGAATTTTTCCAACCGAAAAATAGTTATCTAGTTAGCATTTTTGAGTACTGTGTGGCAGCTAATGTCAGCGTTCCATCTGAAGTTTTAGGAAGAAACCAAATAGTTTAAGACAAAAATGAGCTATTTATCTGATGCAGAGTATAGAAGTGACGAAGAAATCTATAATATAATATCGCAAGGTGTGATCTGTTAAACAAATTTTAAGAAGGCGCCCGCAACATTTAGAGAAATGGGATGACGTTGATTTTTATTCTCGATTCCGACTGTAGAAACATTCGGCTATGATGGTTGTCGAGACATTCAGCAACAATCAGTACGTTTACATGAATACTTGAAGTATACTTCTAGTAGAGATCAAGTAATCAAAATATCATGTAAACCCGCATTGACTTCAAGTATACTTGAGTTAAGTAAATCACAAAATTTTGTTCGATTTACTTGAAAAATTCATGTAAACGCAACTTCAGTACTTAAAATTAAAAAAATTTCATTTGTGCGAGATATGAAATTGGCAAAGAGGAACAAGAAGAAGATTATTGTTGATAATTCAGGCTGTGATTTTTAGCACTTTTCTCAAGATATTTATCTAAAAATCCGCAATTATATATTGAACTTAATGCAAAGGTAAAGTGTCACTTCAAGTAAATTTCAAGAAAATTTCAAGTCAAGTAATTGGAATTAATTCAACCAAAAACCCTACTTGAGTTTCAAGTGGATTTCAAGTCAAGTACTGAAGTATTCATGTAAACGTTCTGAATGATTTGAGATTTGATATGCTTCCCGATAAAAACCATAACAAACTGGTAAATAAAAAGTTCTTCTTTTCGCTTTGTTTTAAATCCACAATGGCAATTTTCCTTATAAAAAATTCATAATTACAGCAGTGCTGACAACTTAAAAATTTTCATTCGCGGCTAAACTAAGCCTCAGCTTATACTGAGTACTGTGAAACCGAGTGGGCTTAAGTTTTGGGATTAAGCCACAGCCGTGGCTTAATTAAGCTCTGGCTTAAGCCTGGATTGTGAAACCGGCCATTAAGGTTTCATTAGATATGAAAAATATCAGTTTTTTTTTTTTACAAAAAAATTATTATATGTTGACCTTGATGAGGTTCGCCGAAGGGATTTGGGGAATATAAGGATTGTGCAAGTTTTGCCGATCGTTTACTTTAAATGATAATTAAAGAGTGAATCATAAAAAAAATGGGTTAAAAAATCAAAATTTCGACTTAGTTTTGGCTCTTACTTCACGGTGGTGATGAGTTACCTCTCATAATGGATTATGAATCATTAAAAATCCTTAACGATTGTCTATCTAACCATTTTTAAATTGTCAGGAGTAATAGGATGATTTATCAGAAATGAAGAGTGAATAAACTAATTTATCCCCCTCCCTACCCCCAAATCTCCATTAAATTCTTTCATTCTCTTTACATTCACCCTATTTAGTTACCGAATATTACATTACAGATGGGATACCCTACATTTGACAAAAATTTGGGAGGAATCTCAACAAAAAATGTTCTGACATTTTTGGGCCCACTTTGTAGATTTTGAGATCAATTTTATTAGGTAGATACTACATATATTATTAGCATGTCATCGAAGCAGCATTACTTTTACTTTTGGCAATGGTTTTTGATATCTTAAAAACATCAAACTATATTGTCTCTTTCACTCGTTCTGACATGCCAATAAGATAAGATTTCTAGTCTACACGTGTTAATTTGTAGAAAGACAAGACAAGACAAGACAAAAACATCTTGCGGAGACGAAGTTTATGACGAAACTATACTTAGTAATAAAAAAAAAAAGAATTGGATTGGCGATTGATGTGTCTAGATTACGACAAATACGTCATATTTGATTTAGGGAATGACCATCTAATTCACGGGAACTGTATAGAGATGGATTTTATTTCTAAATTCCTAAGATCAACACGATACGAAAAAGGGAATAATAGTATGTGTGTGTGTGTGTGTGTGGTCCGATTTAGACGTAAACAAAATCATCATTACCTTAAACATGTCTCGTTTGTGGTCTAGACAAAAAAAGAATACTAATAAGATTTGTGTTTTTTTTTATTTTTATTATTACATACACATATATTTGACGCCCACAACAAGCGAAATTCCCTTCAAGTTGTAAGACTTCATTAAACCTTTAAAAAAAAAGTAAAGCCATTAAAATCTTGGGTTGCTACTAGAAAAATTCTAAGTGCAGAAAATCGCTTAATTTTTTCCCTTGGACTATATACCTAGAGATTTTCAGCATAAGGATAATGGAAGAAAGGAAGATATTAAAAATCGAATAGAGAAAAACTGAGAGCGATTGGGTGGAAAGACTTTGAGTTGGGTGCTCTTTTACAACCCAATCAATTCATTTGGGGGTGTTTTGTAGGGGTTGTGGAATGGTTGTTAAAGTATTTGGCTTGTGGAAATTTATGACTGTAATAAAAATCATCCCTCAAAGGATCAATTTTCTTCTTTACAAAAGCAATAAGAATTGTCTTGTGCTTCTGCTGGTGTATATGTTTCAGAGTTCACCCCCCTCCTACCTTTTAGACCAGAATCAGATACAAAAAATCTAAACGAGGACAGCTTGGATCTACACATTTCTACTCCAGAAATGTCATTCTCTAATCTTTATTTAATAAACAATAAAGACCTGTTATCATAGGCATCCGACCGATTAAGATGAAATTCGATAGGTTTCTTGAATTTTTATGGCGTAATTCTGTGTAATTTATTGTGCTGTTGTTTTTGTTTATGGATTCATTTTTAATTTAAAATTTTTGTGTATAATTCACGAACTTATCTTGTTTTTGTTTTGTTTTTCTATTTTAGGTGACGCCGCTGCAATGACGACGATCCGTTAGCGGCATTGACTATGGGAGCAGAGGCATGGGCGTGTGCGCGGACCCTGGGTCTTTCCGGTGGTGTCAGGCATTAAGCCGGTCGCGATCGTTCGCCACAACAAAACAAAACTCTACAATAGCAACAATTAGACCAATTCAATTACAAAAGTTCATCAATATTGCTTTTGTTATAGTTGTAGCACTACTAACAAAAAGTTCAGAAGCAAATGGTCCAGGTAAGATTCATCTTAATACATATTTGTTCTAAATATCCTTGATGTCCTTTTATATATATTTATACTTTTTTTTAATATCATACATATATAACACTTAGTATGTACAATAATCATTTTTATGATAACTGCCCGCACTGATATACTCCACTTAAGAAAGTTTACTGACCGCTTTGCACAGTTTACCCGGAACTAACTAGCCCAAAGGCATGCAGTTTTCAACATGTTTGCTACTCCTAATCCAGGCAGCTTTGTGAAGTAGGTACACTTTCTCGTAACTTTTCAAGTGCAGCCATAGTCAAGCCATTTTGTGCCCCATTGAGCATTACTTGGAAAACATAAAGCATGCTCTGAAGACATGATTTTGCATACGTCGGTCCTGATTAGCATCACCCAGCAGCTCAGCTAGCACTTTGAATCCACTTGTAAACCATCCGTGGTGAACATCCATAGTGAAAATTCACTGCATCAAGAACTCTTGATGCTTACATACATACTTCTGACTGACATAGGAAGGGACAGTGATTAACATTTTACTTGATGTGACTAACTATAATGCATAGATTATAAATACATGCATGCATATGTACCAGAAAGAGATAGAAAAGGAGTGTGAAAGAGAAGGTAGGAATGAAAACTAAAAAGGAGAACATTTCTGTTCATTTTTAAAGGATGCACATTAGATAAACATCAACATTGGTTGCAGGTTTTCGTTGTGTCAGTTCGGACTGGTTCTGACTGAACTGGACTGTCATGGAAATTTCTATTATAAAAGAATATTGTTGTTGCTATATAGAATTGAAATTAAGTGCAGTGCGAGAAATATTAAGGGGACACGTTATAATAAATGAGCCTGCAATTGAATTACTTTGTTTAATTGCATTCCATTAACATTTTTTCCTGTATTAATGGAGAGCGTAGAATTGTTGATTCTTTTAGAATTTTTCAAACAACATGAAGAGCAACAATGAACAAAATTACAAAGAATTCAGTTATAAAATTGTAACTATTTTCTGTGATGTAGTTTTTTTTTATGATGTAGCCAAAGCCCTATGACGTTGTAGCACAGTTTTTGTCAGGAAAGGAAGAAGGGTCAGGGAATTGAGGATTATTGAGTTAAGCCAAGGAGATGCCTGCGTGTGCCTTACGTTTGAATGTTTGCGGCTCATAACTGAGGGGGAAATAGAGGATGTCAAACTGTTCCACATTCGTACCTACTGTTTTGCTTATGAAAAATTCGCGAAATTTTACGGTACGGCCGAATCTGTCTTCAAGGGTGTGAGGGTGAGATCGGGTTACAGCTCGTTTAGTGTGAATAGGAAGAATTCTACTAGGAATCAGGTTAGAGAACTCGTCAGATCAATAGCCATAAAAGTAGCGATAAAACAGGGATGGACATCCGTCATTACTTCGGGGCTCTAGAGAATTAATAGTTCCTATTGATGTGTCACCTGCCCAAATATGGGAATTATATACTAATCTAGGCCTGATATGAGATTTGTAGATTTGCGCCAAGTCTGATGAAGTAAAATATTTCTTGCATCTTTGCAAGAAGTCAAGACATTTCATAGCGTTTTTGGCAATACCAAAAATATGATCGGACCAAATAAGATTGTTGGATATTTCAAAGCCTATAAGCGATATATTCTCCATCGACGGAAATGCGTTGAGCGGTTGTTGGAGTACGTTGCGTTTTGGAAGAAAACAAGACCCGATTTGCTTTCAAATTATCATCACTACTGGCCAGGGCAACCCGTGTGAAGTCTTTGTTGTATCCACAACATCCTTATATTCGTTCGATCATGGTTTGGTCCTTTCAGAAACATAAAATATTCGAAAATATCAGATATGTCAAACAAGATTTCTCTGTTTCATATAGTTTTCGAAGCTTACGTCAAGGATTAATTAGCTCATCCTGTAAAATTTGCTATGCTGTAGGATTTAGTTATGATTTCCCATTTTCCAGTATATCAAAATCCTGACCTCAGAATCGAATCGAGGCTTTTCCATTCAAATATGCATTTAAGTGAAGAATCACTGCAAGTTCAGTTGGTGGTGCGAACTATAGATTCGATCTCTGGTGAAGGTCAATGTTTTTTCAACATTAGCGTCGACGAGAAAACTGTAAACTTGGAAAAAATTTTCAATTATATCATAATTTAATTTACGAATGAAGAATCCCCAATTTTCTGAGAAATCGTATGTTTTTAATGTCTGGATTTATGTTTTTAATAGTTAAGAATTAAATACGAACTGTGATTTGGCAAATATTGAGGAAATTACGCTATTATATCGCCGCTTAAAATCAGCAAAGGAGTATGTGTTGGAGTTTGATATACTAATATTTGTAAATAAGTAATCTTGTAAATTTATTTTAATAATTTTTTAAGCTGCAAATAGTATACTCGGTCAAAATGTCTTTAATATATGGTTGAAAATGTCCAACGATGATATACGAAAGAGTCTTCCTCTCCTCATTTCTTTTTAAACCCATGAATCACACTTAATTCCAAGCAGTTCGCTTATTAAGCTGGCAAGTCTACTGAGACTGCCATTCGCATATTAGTCAAAGATCTCACAAAAGCTCTTTAAGTAAAAGAAGTGATCTTATGTGCATTTGCAGACATACATAGAAGGAGTCTTGGATAACACTTCCCTCGATGTAATTTAAGTAGCCGCTGAGGATAAGGACCTTGAGCCCTCCACGATTAACTGGATTGATTCCACGCTTAGAAGCAGGAAGATAACCATAATTATCTGCTCAGAAACGATCATCATAGTTAAAGGCTGTCCACATGTAAGAGAAGGAGGACACTGCAGAAAGTCTTGTGGTCGATTGTAATTGATAATATCCGAATGAAACTGACCAGTTCGGGATTTATTGTACGAGGCTACGCGGATGATTTAGTGCTCACTGTTCAAGCATGATCAGGTCATATTCGATCTCATGTAAAAAGCCCTGTACAAGTCTGCACGCGCTGGAACAGAGTCCTCCGCATAAACAGCAGCAAAACGGTTATTGCTTCGTTCATAAGAAGGACGAAGCTTTCGACGACGACTTCAATTCTTGATAACACGGAATTCAAATTTTCGGATGAATTCAAGTTTCTGAGGGTTACTCGCAATAAGGAGCTTACCTGGAATTTGCATCTGTTCAGAGTGACAAAAAGAGCGGTAGCATTTCTCTACACATGTCGTGAACATGGGGTTTGAAGCAACGAATCATGTATTGGCTATACACAACGATTGTTGGACCCATGGTCACTTATGCGGCCCCTACCATGGTGGCCAAAAATAAACAAAAGAAAACCGAGGCTCTTCTGCAAAAAATCCAGCGGGTGCCTGTCTAGTAATATATGGTGGCCATGAGTACCTGTCCTACAGTAGCCATAGAAGCATTACTAATCCGTTCACCTCTGCATTTGCAGGTGAAAAGGAAGCTATCTCCAGTGTTATCAGAGTGGAAAAGGAAAAATAGTTCATGCCAGGTGATCTAATTGGTCATTTAAGTATTTTAAAATATATATGCTTCAATCAAATGACGACATATCTGGACTTTGTAAGACCATTCGACGTGATTTTGGGAGACCAACAACAATAACGTTCTACTAAACCGTCCTTTCAACTAGAATCGATGGAGTGGTATATACGGATGGTTCAAAAACGAACAGTAAAGTCGTATGGGCGTATGCGGCCCCGAATGCCATATCTCAAAAGTCCTGGGCTATAATATATCTCAGCCATATATGAATGCGCCAATACCTGTATTAAAAGAGTCATAAATGGTTCAACCATCAAATCCTATCGGAGAGTTAAGCCGGTCTCAAAGCAAGGATAGTCTGGGAGAGTGTCTGCAAACCCATAAAATTGAGGAGCTCACGAAGGCTATAAGGGCAATGAAATTGTTGACGGTCTCTAGCCAAAAAAAGATGAACGGAAACTCCTTTTGTCAGACAAGAGCCATTTTGTAGTACCAAAATGTTACATAAAAGCAACCCTAAATAGCTGGCAGAGCCAACAAAAATCTCTTTATTATGAAAAGCTCTACAAGGACTTCGTCCAAAAAAAAAAATCTATTGACACCTTTAGTGGAAAAACTAAAGAGCTCCTACTTTTAGAAGAACAGAGCTTCAAATGATCACATAGCTCTTCTCAGGTTACTGCTTGTTTTCTTGTAGTATCACCTAAACAAGATGGATCTGGCTGAGATTTTATCCTGCCGCTTCTGTCAGGATGCTCATGAAACCTCAGAGCACCTACGCTGCAATTGCGAAGCATAAGCCAGGCGGAGATTACTCCACCACGAACCTGCTTTTCCTCTACCAAACTATGTGTGGAATCTCAATCTCCAGAATGGTTCTGGACATTATTAACAGTCTAAACCTAGGAAGGATGTAAATTGAATGGGGACTCACAATAAATCTTTCACCACCAATAAAAATAAATGTACTGTTCTCACGCCCTGAAGATGATGATGAAAACCATAGAAATGTTAGTGTGAAAAACAAATTTTTTCATTTATTCAACGATCTTAATTTTTTTGGAAAGTGGTAACCTTTTACTCACTGAAAAACTAAATATTCTAAAATTTTTACCTTCATGTTCGAAACAATCAATGTCGGTCGGAGTCATCAATTTTGAATGGAAATTAAAAAAATAATTGCCTGCAGATTTACTACTATTTAAGTAATAGAACATTGAAATTAACCATAAAAAGCAATTTCTTCATTATCCCGCAACGATTGTTCTCTAATTTAACGCCTTTCAATTCAAATGGAATTCCATTATAATAAGTATGGCTGCTCCTTTGGTATATAGTCAACGATTATCAGTAATTATATCCTACTATACATACCCTGAAGAGAACATAACAAAGGGAAACCACACTTCACTCTATTACCAGATTTACCCAAATTGTCTATTGTTCATATGGCAATTTTCCACAGCAGAGGGTTTCTCATCATTGATTGCTCATCGAAATTATCCAGGAAATGGCTTAAATTGGACCATCATCTCTTCAAATGCATCATAGAAATGCGCTGTATGCACATATATATGTTTGGTATTTTAGTATTCACATTAATGTCGCGCATTATCATCCTGCCATTAACATTTACAAGGATTACCTATATTTACGCTTGAATGCACATCAATCTCCTTCTCCTGGGAAGCTAAAAATATCCTGTAATAGAATGCAAAATGCAACCAGAAGCAGCATATATTAAGAAGTTGAACTTTTTTTTTTCTTTCCTTTGTATAGCATCAATTTACCCATGAGATTGAAGTTTATTTAAAACTCTACAAAATCTATATGTGCATTGCTGAGGATATTTAACTTTATTTCTACCCTACCATTTTATGCATTGATTAAAAGCCTTAAATCGCTACTGAGATTATTCCAAAGATTATCCCCTGTGAGATTAATTCTATCGAAATTTCTACAGAGAATTGACATTATCTTTCGAATTGAGATGTATATACAAAATTCTAAAAAGCTTCTTGTTATAAAGTTGAAGGAAGATGTGTTCTTGTACAGATTACCTCTACTACTTGGAAACAAAACACCTTTTCAGACTATGACTACCCTTTTGGTTCCTTTGTCGCTACTCTCTCTCTCTCTCTTTCTGCAGCATGAGTTGCTAGCTACCTCTAGCGTAGCACTATATAAGAAGAACTATGCATCTGCTCCTGCAGCTACTATATGGTGCTGCTCCTGTTTACCCTTAAGTTTAGTGTAAAATTTGTGGTGGTGCACTTAATTCCGTAGCCGGTAACTATAGACAATCCTCTGTGCATCCTCTGTCTATTGTTTGGTGTTCACAAACACTAGTAGTCTCTCTGTAAATTGTTTTCAAGGGGGATTCTGGTACATGATAAGATGCTGCCTCAGATTTTCCAGACACTCTTCAGAGTATACAACATACAACAGTATGTTTCTGAATAAAGTTTTTGCTAATGGAGTTTCGCGTTTTATATCAAAGCATAAAACGCTTTTAACTTCATATAACATAACCAACATCATATTATAAGACTACGAAGGAATTGTGCATACCCCAGCCTGGATAATTAAATATTAACAAAATTTTGTTGTGTGTGTGAGTGTGTGTTTTTTTTTTACTGTACTATGAAAAATAGAATTCCTTTTAGTTTTTTGTAAATTTGTTTTTAATTACAATGAAGAGGAATTTCTTATACTTTTATGAGAGATTTGGAAAGAAGTAATTAAGTAATTAGTAAACATACGATGTAGAATAATATTAAAAATACTAATTACGTATTTACTGTCTGGATGAACTTATTATAAACGGTATTTAAGAAAATTCTGAATACGTAATAAAATTAAACTAAAATTTGTTGCTTTCAATTAAAATCCATGTTTTTCTTTACGTCCAAATGGACTTAATTTCCTTAGTTCGATAAAGTTAGAATACAGCCAAGCCAAATTTTTGCTGATTAAAATGTCCAAATTCCCACTGGTTTTGTATATGTTTTTGTGCGGTGCTGTATTAAGGCCGATTCACACCGCCCCGCGATAGCGATTGCGATAATATAGGGATAGCGATAACAAAACGACAGCAATGGATCGCTACACATAGTTTTGAATGTAAACACTCACACCAACGCGATAGATCACATAGATAGAAAGAATTTCTGCAGTGTTCAACCAGCGATTCAAATGTCTATCGCAGCATGCACAATTTTAGTCATCTATCATGAGCTGTGACAAAGTTGGGATTGATATTGACAAGGAGTTGAATACAGGTTGGGTTAGCGTAAGAGTATTGGTGACTTGGTCACTGCGACCCTGCGGACACCGCTACCAAAGTTGATTTATTGTGTCCTTCCCTATAGAGGCTAAATCTAGCTTAGAATTCAAGTGGGAAGTGTTCAACAAAGTTAGGCTATATATGTACAGGCGTAAAGTTAGCACCATAACTTCGCCCGATTTATTTCGGTACTATATCATAATTTGTCGTTAAATTGTCGTGAAAAACATAAATCTGTCGTGTCAACTTAGCACCACATCCAGTTTCCTTTTGAAAAAAAGACACTACAAATTTATGTTTTTCGCGACAAATTAACGGCAAATTATCGACAAAGTATGAATAGTTCCGAGTTATATCAGGCGAAGTTGCGGTACTCACTTTATGTGCGTAGGTTATACCTAGTGCAAGTATAAAAGTTGTTGGGTTTGGAAAATTTCTTCCGTTGGTGTTCTTCCATTAACTTCAAAAGTTATCAAACTTCCCATTTTTGATTAAGAGGCCTCTAAATGTTGAGTCTAATAATTATTGTTCTTATTTACGGTTTGTAAAAAATATGAAGAGCGCCGAAATTTCAAAGCCGTTTTCAATTATCTACACTGCAAAAATGTCCACAATTATTTCCACAAAGCTTAGGTATTTTTCCCTAAAATGAAGCTAATATTCCTTAAAATGTAGGGAATTTTCACTACATTTTAGGGAACATCGTCTATATTTTAGGGAAAAATATCTAATAGGTGATTATTTCTCGTCTACAGCATACTGAAATTCATTGAAAATAATTTCAATGCATTTCTAAAATGCATTGAGAATGCAGAAAAATCGAACTTTTCGATCCAGCGATCAGAGAGGTCTCATCAGTATATGGTTATCTCTGATCGCCTACGATTTTCAATGAATTTCAATCTGCTGTAGACGAGAAATAATCCACTTACTATAAGTTTTTCTTGGTTTATCCAAGTGCCGTATGGCGACTATGAGGAATAATCACTCAATTTGAAAATTGTAACGAGAAATTGTTGCTACCATATAATTCACACTTGCTTTTGATAAAAAGTATTTATATGGGAAATTGGGTGATCCTACCATCGAACTACTATGGTAGGCGATCAAAGATAACCATACTGATGAGACCTCTCTGATCGCTGGGTCAAAAATATCTAAGCTTTGTGGAAATAATTGTGCACATTTTTTACAGTGTACTTATAAGGCTGTGCAAATTTACGTTCTGTCAAGCATACATACCTTGCTGCGAAAAGACGTACCAAGTAAAGTTTTAAAGGGAATCCTTAACCGACAATCGAGGTATGACGTGTTCTTTGATATTAATCAGGCAAATATTTGGTGGTATTCTTCGAACAAACCGTTTTCAAAATTCATCTCTATAGTCGAAAAGATTAAAACACCTGCGTCACTATACTTTTTCCACATTTTTCAACGTCGATACATAAAAATTTATATTCGATATCAACGATGGTCAGTAAAACAAACTGTATCAAATTAAAAAAATTAATCAACCCAGTATAAGTCGAGCTCGAATGCATTAAATTGACACAACATAATTGTAGCATGCCCACCATCGATACTAGCCAGTATAATTGGGAAGCTCAATTCTAATTTGTCCCATATTAAAATGTTTCCCACATGACTTTATTGGGTTCAGGCATATGCATGTAACTATCGCTGTGATCTATCACGCTGGTGTGAAAGGAATTGTGTAGCTAGTTTATCGCTCTGATTATAGTTATCGTTATCGCAATCACTATCGTTGCGGTGTGAGTCGGCATTTATGGCCGATAGGACCCTTTCCGAGATAATCGGAGTTAAAGGACTAAGGGTATGCGAAACGTAGGTTTGTACTAAAACAGTTTTATCTCCTAAACGGCAAAGAGTAGAAAGATGGTCGAGGTGCTAATTTATAGAGAACCTCCTGCCCTTTGATTCAATGTGTCAATAGTGACGGAAATTCGCTTGAGGCTCAACGCGAATTTCATCGAAGTTTTCCGGCGAGGAGGCCTCCCTCCGTACGTATTTTTCAATGAACCCACCAAAGAACTAAAGAAACCGGCAACTTTGGTGAATTCTGAACAGAGAAGGAATGCATCTTTACCACGTTACTCCCGTGTAGGAGCTACTACTTAGAGATAGCCGTTACGCAACGAATTTTGCAGTTGGCTCTTAGAGCATGATTTTGACGACTACACGTTTTTGGACAATATCCTGTGCCCCGATGAATCCCAATTTACAAAAACTGGGATAACAAATTTACATGCAGTAAAATTTTCTCCATTTGAAATTGAACTGAAATATTGCAAAAGGGGTCCTTGATGCACATATTAATTGTGTGACAGATTGCACATTTGACTCCTTTTACTTAAAAATTAAGTCAATATTCAGACATTCTTCTACCACAAGCCCTGCGGGCCGATTCGTTGAACTCTTCTGCGTGTCTTTTAATTTGCAACAGCAAGTGGATACACCAACGCGAATTCCTGATGCTGCTGGCGATAGAGCTAATTTACTTGATTTGTTTCTAACATTCCCTACAATGCCACATCTGTAAAATGAGATTGCATGATTAGATCATTCAATAACGATCTTGCCAATATCTTCGCTTGGGTCATAGCGAGTCGCGTCGAATTCAATGCATCTAAATCTCAAAGCTGTCTCATCTCTTTAAAATAAGATCATAATTTCTCCATTCCCGTTTCATTTTATGGAGCACAGATTTACGATACACCGTCTTATGCATTCTTGCATTGATATTTCTAGTAAGTTAATCTGTAAGGTGTAAGAAATACTTCCGCCCATCGAATATAGCGTTCATCCCGCAAATCATACATTAGACTTAGAACAGATTATAATTGCCGTATCTGGGCTTGGGCTGGTCGCATAACCTTAGCTTCATTGGATGTTGTCCATAAAAGAGCCTTTAAGCTCACTGGAGATGTGGCAATAACTTGTCATATCGACTCGCTCGAGCAACGCCGCAATGTTGGATGCCTTTCCCACCATTATCGCTACATGCATATGGCCAATGTTCTGATGAAATATCTAGTCTGATCCTGTTTAAAATGATTCCTGCATGCAATAATCGCGCTGCAAACCGTGAACATCCTTTTACCCTTAAAACTACTTTCGGCCATACTGTAAAATTCCGCAATGCTTTTTTATCCCGAACTGTGCGCATGTGGAACAGTCTACCATCTTCGGTCTTTTTCTCCATGGCGTACAAAATGCAAACGCTTACGAGTGACATTCATCAGCTCCTCTGCCACTCTCCTTATGCTCCCTAATTACCTTCCTTTTCTCGTTACTGCCAAGCTGTGGTTTGCATCATGGGATATCCCCTTAGCTTGGCTTAATAATATATGTATATATAAAAAAAAATAAATAAAAAATAAATAAATAAATATATACATATATATGGAGACAGGTCTGTCTGAGGTGTATTAAACCGACCATTTCCAGAAAAGTTTTATTCAGCAGATCAATAAAATTTCCGTTGACTTTGGCAGTGACGCTTCTTTGAAATATGCTCATTCTCCCAGGTGTTTTATATTAAATACGCCGCTGGTTGCATGTATTTTTATTACATATCTACACAACTTCATTAGTTTTAAAAGAGTGACCTTATACTAAATTAAAGGAATTTAAATAGTAGGTATTCTCCTCTTGTACGACATTCAAGGATATTTCAATATGCCTCAAATCAGACCAGATTAAATAATAATGGTTGTTTTATATTTAAGTTACCTATCACGAAAAAAGCAGAAAAAAAGTTTTATTGAATTTATAATGGGTTAAGTTTGAAAGAAAATACTCTTAAGTTTGGTTGAGATAAGTATAGGGAGTCTACTTGGCAACTGTTTTTTTTTTTTTTTCTTTAAATATTTCATTCTTTAGAGATTTTATTAAATTTTTTCTTTTGATATCTCTCGTCAAAGCAATAAGTTTTGTTTATGTGATTGAGTGAGTATTTTAGTCAACATTTCCATTTGGTTTGTCACAGATTACATTTCAACCATAGACACCTACGTACTGAAATTTATTATTTTGGAAAATTCAAAACGTTTATAAAATCTTACAATGAGGTTCGATAATAATTTTTTCAGTCTATTAAATTTATTTCAACTTAATGCCTAAAGTTACTTTGATATAAAATAATTATGTAAGATACCTAGCTAAATTTATTAGTTCCAAATTGAACTTGGGCACAGCTAATTACAGAAAAAATATCAGTAGGAGCAGGTACCTTTATTTCATCATTAAATTGGCTTAAAATTTTCTTATTGCAATGCAATGAACCAATCTGTCAGCACATGCAAAGACAGAAACAATGAAAATGATTGTTTGTGATCTATCATGACGTTTGCCTTCTCCTCTTCCAAAAGTTAATTCATTTCATTGGCTAATCAATAAAATGCACACACTACTTTACTTAACGAAAATTGATTCCGTTTATAGTGCATCCTCTTTTATACAATTCCATATTTTGGTCATGAGAGGGAAAGAGAGAGAGAGAGAGAGAGAGAGAGAGAGAGAGAGAGAGAGTGAGAGACAAACAAAGATACAAAGAAAATAGAGATTATCATCACATTGTCTGCTCCTCTTCCAAAAGTTAAAATGTCGGCTTCATTTCATTGGTTCATAAAATACATGAACTCAACTACTCAACTTAACGAACATTTTGGTCATGCGCAGTAGAACAGAATTTTACATTTTGTTTATAGATCATCTGAAATTTGCTGATCGCCTGGTATTCGCTGTTTCTTGAAAATGCACAAGAGTGAATAGGATGAAATTATAAATATAGCTGCAGGTTGCAATTGGTTTTTTTTCTCTAAACTAGTTATAGGTACCTTTTCTATCAACAGATGGCTCCGGGGGTATCGAAATGAAAAATTTTGTAGCTAAATGCAATCAATTTTTTTGTATTTTAGCGCAGCTCGAGAAATTTTCAATTTTATGAAGTGGCTACAATTAAATTTAATTTTAAAAGTTTTATATTGGTATAGAAATAACGATGGCTTTTTATTTTAGATGATATCAAGAAAAGAATGAAATTTTGGATATACGTTATTTTTCTTCATGATCGATGAACTAAATAATTCAACATAAAATTTGTAATTAAATATTTCATAAAACCCACAAATTTTTAAAGAATTTTTAAAATTGAATCATCATCAGGTAGTCAAAATAAATTTTCTTTTTATGTATACTCTATGCTATCTGCTGGCTTAAACAGTCCTCTGTAGTTTTAGTTTTTTAGGTTATCCGGATTGATTTATAAATAATCAATAAGTATTAACAAGGCTAACTCATCGCAGTTGCGGTTTTCCTGTGTCCTGTTTTGTTGTGCCTGCCGAACTCCATTACTGTCCTTTTTAATTTTCCTTGTGAGGTTTCATATCTCAGACAAAATTTCTGAGCGTAGTTTCTATAGTTAGCGTATATATTCAATTGGTTTCCAGCGGAAAATGGAATCATACATACAATCATTCAAACCAGATGCCTTCTTTCGAAGAAATTATGCATCTCTCTATAATGGACACTTCATAATTCGTCACGCATGTGCTAGGGAGGAAACAGTTCAATCTGTTTCGTGTACTTCCTCCTAGGCTCCCTGGAAGGAACGAGGAGTCATGCCTCTTCATTGGACCCTTCATGGGTCATTTGTATAGGCATGTCCTTGGGAGGGAGATTTCAAGCTTTTTTGTGTGCTTGATCCTAGCTTCTTTAGTATAAATCACAACAATTTTTTATCCTGTGCAAGCGAAAACACAACTGCGGGCTTCACAAATGAAACAATAATGAGCTTGAAAACATACGTTGCACCTTTCAACAAGTTTCTTCTGAGTTCAATCTGGAATGATTCAAAATTTGTTCAGCTCTTTCATTTTCTTGCACTAAGTTTTATTGCTTCCCACAAACCCTTACGTGGAAGGTCTGACCAGATTTCCCGCTGGGGACATATGTACATACCTAATACATGTAAAAATATTTATGCATTTTTTTTATGTCTATTTAAATACTTAGTAATAAGTTAAAAAAAAGGTTTTTTTTTAAATAATCAAAAAGCACATTAAAAAAATTTCTAATGCATTTTTTTTTCTTTTTTCCTTTCAATTTCATTCTAGCAGAAGATGCTGTACATATTACGGCAATACTTGGAGAAAGTGTTGTATTCAATTGTCACGTTGAATTTCCCTACGATCATCCAGTACCATATGTCCTCCAGTGGGACAAGAAGGTGAGCGAAACGGTACGATATCAAAATCTTCTCTACTCTCTTAATCAAAATAATTTTTTTTTTTTATATATTCTACATATATAAAAATACATAAAATACCTTTTATATAAATAACTCCGTGAGTATTTATGTTATTTTTTTTTTTTTAACAAAACAAGAAGAAAAACATTTTTCATTGTTGTTATTTTTATTTTTATTAGTTATACCTACTATAACTCTTTAAAAAAGAATAAAAAAAAATACTTAAACAGATAACAAACAAAAATCGGAACAATAAATTTGCGATCAGTAAAAAAGAAAATGACAAACTTGTTTTAAATTTTGGATTAAAGTTAAAATTATTAATGAAATATTACTTATGTAAATGGGCTTTTTTCGTTATAAATATTTTTTTATACATTTTTTAATTATTATCAATTTTTAATGTAATATTTAAAAGTAGCCCTTTTTATCAGCTTCTTATGAGAATCATTATTTAATTTATTTGAAAGTAATAATTGCGTGGTATAAATTAAATTTTTATAATTTTTATAATAAATAAAAATTAAAACGGAAAATCTAAAAATATATATACATACATAGTTGTATCTATACTTTCATTATTGTCAAAATTTTATATTCAAAGCTTAGTTGATAAAAGCAAAACTTTTTTAATAAGAATTTTTCAACTAAGTGTAAAAATTTAACAGTTTTTTTTTTAAATAATTTTTGTTTTTTGTTTTGTTTTCTGTCTTATTTAATAATTAATAAGCTGACATTACTCACGAACTTTAAAAAAAAAAAAACATTAAACCATTATACTGCTTCTATGTATTATACATACATATATACATACAAACATGTATGTATTCATATAATGCTTTATACATATACACACTTATACCAATTACAAAAGCTTTTTTCCTAAAAAAAAATGATTTTATACAGAAAAGTGACAACAAAAACAACCACGTACTACTAGATACTACTTACAACCCATTTTCTTCTTATTACATACTTATATATTGCATTTATATATGTAATAAATATATACATAATATGTATCCCCAACCCCCAACCCAAAAAAAGAGAGTGAGAGAAGACAATTAAAATTAGGATAAAAATCAAATTATAAGATAAAATATAAATAATTAGTTGTAAAAAGTAAAACAAAAATCATTGAAAATTTTTATCATTCATCGCCTTTATATAATATATATATATATATATACTATATATGTATATAGTTATAACACACATTCACTTGTATAATTAACTAAACTAACCTTATAAATATGCTATATACTCTGACACGGTAATTGGCCACAATTTTTAATTTATTTTGTTTTTTACGAATATTTCAAAGAGTATAAAAAAAACAAAAACAATTTTTGAATCATTTTATTATTTATTTTATTATTTTAATTTTCACGTGTGTTGTGGAATTTATGCAAATAGATAATTATTACTGATTCAAGTAGGTATATTAACCTACAAAGTTGAGATACAGTTTTTTGTCTCGTTAAGTCCTCACTCTATATATATTTTTTCGTTTTGATTTTTCTTGTTTGATCTAAAGTGCACAAACGTTCATTTTTCCATTTTTTTCATTTATTATTTTTATTTTTTTTAAGAAAATTAAAACTTTTGTAGTAATATTTTTAAATCTACTTTTATGAGATTTGTATTATTATTAATTTTTAACAATTTATTTTGGAATTTTTATATTGCAAAATCCGATTGGCGGTCACCATAATTTTTATTACAATTTTGCACATTTTTTTCATTTTTTTTATGTAACTTAATATAGTTTTTCAAAGCTGGTAAAGTTAATACATACTTTTGCTTAAAATGGGCTAAATATAATTGTCCTAACACCAATTATCTACTTGATTTGCATGAGAAAGTACTATACAAAAGAAATATTGCGAAAATCGAATTGTAATAGACAATTTTCTTTAGTAAATTTATATAATTACTAATTCAAAGATTTTCCATAACAACTATAAAATGCTATCGAATTTTGAGAAATATTAGAGAGCATTATATATGAAAAACACTTAAAACTAGAAATTATTTACTGTGAGTACTAAAAAAATCTACTAGGTTACTACATTTAAATTGCAGTAGCTCCAAATCTAGTTAAGAGGGTATTGAACCAAATTCAATGATAATCATCAGTTTGTATAAGCTCTTGGAGGTCAGACTAACCGTGCTCTCTTTCATGTCATCGCTTTTTAAAAATGTATGTTTCCAATGTGCCTCAAAGCAGCCATATTGGACCAGTGCTTTTCATTAATACACACTGAAATTTCAATTTCGACTATATTATGCCAAAAAAATCGGCAAAATTTTGGTGTCTTGTTTAACATCGGCTTTTCCTTCGAAAATCATATCGACGCCATCGTTAGTTAACTCGGCTAATATGACTTCTAATTTTGCCAAAAGATGATGTCATAAAGAAACCCATACTCGTTATTAAAAATGGAAAATTCAGGTGCTTTGGTTTTCTTGATAATAGTTCTTCCACGACTATATTATCAAGTAAATTAATCTAATTTAACTGATGTAAATTAATACATAGATGAGAAAGACAGTTCTATTTTCCGTAAATTAAGTAAAACCAACTAAGAAGTCAATACAAAAGGGAAGTCATCTTTAGAAAAAAAAATATATCAACAAAATTGTATTTGTTTTTATTGGAATACACACTGTAACTCCCACAGCAATTTTCCAGTTGAAACAATCAATTCGCTTACTTAACCCCCCACTTTCTACCTTCTATTTAATGTCAATGAAACTATTAAAAAGGAGACAAAAAAAATAGAATAGGATAGAATGTGAATAGAATGATGTAGAGCTCATGTGATAATTATTTTCTCACACAAATAATAGATTTATTAATAGCAGAAGCCTTTAGGTCTTGTTTGTTGTACTGCAGACAAGATGGGTTGGTGGTTTAGATGAGTCTATTCGACATTTTACCAGGTTTTGTTATTATTAGCGACTATATTGATATAAATATTAATGAGAACCTCATCATTGTCTACGTCGTTTTTTATGGCTTTGGTGAATTCATATGCATAATCTTTTGCTCTAGAACTTCAGGAATCGTATAAAAGTCGCGTCTCCTACTATTATTTCCTAGAAATGGTATCATAGTGCATGAGCAACGATTGTTACCAGAAGCTAAGGTAAGAAGATTTTTCCGCAAGAGAATGAAATTACCAGTCGTTGAAGAGGAATAAAATAAAATGCAAAAAATCGTATCGACATTTTTAAAAAGAAACATGTATTTCAATAAAACTTTAGAGAGAAGTAGTTATCAAATCATTCGTATAATGGATCATAAGTGTTTAGAATTATTTAAGCAATTTATGTATCAAAAATCGTTCAGTGTAACCAATCAGAATGGCCTTAATGTACATATACTACTAATTATGTAAAAACTGTATTTCGCTCAAAATTAAGAAGTCTAGTTCAGGAGGTTGTTTCGGCCAAAAATTCCCTCAAAAATGAAAATTACTTTCCTCATAGATTGTTATGCAAATTCCCAAAAAAAATTTCTTGGGTACCAAAAGGTCTGAGAAATACACCAAATTGAAAGGTTCATGTAATGTTTAAAAACTAATTAGTTTTTATTGATAGAAATAGGGGTCTACCTAGAACATTCCACTTCCACTACAAACTTGCCACTAAAGATTAATTCTGTTTTGTTTCACAACTTATTCAACTTATCGAAACGCACATGTTATCGAGGAAAGATTCAAAAATTTATTTGGAATGGAAATTGAATGCATTACGTGTGTCCATTTAAGTGCCCGTAAAGTTTTGATCCCAAATTGATTCATCATCGTATTTGAATCGATTCTAAAATATATGCAATGGGAATAGATCCCATTTGTCTGACTGGGCATGAGCAAAATTCAATATTTTGCGTCAATTTTTTGAAACTTATCCACGTATTTTTTTAATTTTTTGAGGCCAGAAATTGCCACAATATGAGAGAATTCCCAAGATCCCGCAACATTGGTCTTGTGGGAGCAATTATTGTTGAGCACGATTCGATCGTTCAAATTCTGCTATCCTAATTTAATAAGCAGATACAGAAGGAGTGAAAATCTTATAGGATTTTTTTTTATAGTTTTCAATCCATCTGTCTTTTACGCACTCCTGATAATGTTTTTTCTGTTATAAAATATATAAGTCTTAAAATTTCGTATTATGTGGATGAACATACAGAAAAAAACATTTTTTTTTTTTTGGAAATAAATAAGGCGTTTCATATCCCTAAGAGCCAATACTCATCAGTAAGAGTAGTTCCTGTCTGCCATAGATTACAGAAAAAAATTGTTTTTTTAATTTGGTGGAATTAGTAGTCCGGGGAGAGGGGAATTTTTTAATTTGAGCTTTCATCAATAATGATTGAAATAATAAAAAAGAGCATTTATACCTCCTCGGATGGTCTCACCTTAAGAGTATAACTAGTACCTTATAAAAGTATTCGATAAAAATAAGTTTTGTATTAACTTACCAGCAAATTAAAATATTTTTAGTAATTCAGTTTTAAAAAATATATAAATAAAATAAAAATAACATTCACACCTTCCTTTTGAATTAAAATTGAAATAAACACATAATCGCAAGTAAAATTATAGCGTTCTTAAAATAATGAAACCTTTCTAATGAGTCCTTTTCTGTACAAAAAAAACTTTTAACACCACTTTCGCAAAAAAAAAAATATCAACACACGCTTCTCTTTATTAATTTTTAACTCTATTTGCTTGCGTTAACTTTTAGAATTTAGACAAATATGCTATGATTAATTTTAATAAATTTAATATTAAATTACACGTTGCCGCATGCTTTTATGTTTAGTAAAAATAATATTAAAAAAGAAAAGAAAATTTAGTATTAGTTAACAACATTCTTACAGCAAAGTTTTCATATTCGATTGTTAGACGTAACCTTCCTTAATTAAATTAGATAAACTGTGATTTTTACAGTTACGATATATGATTTGAAATCTATCTAATCTTATAGGGAGGTCATTTTCTCTATTATCACAATGAAGTTGTACAGATGATATCGTTCTGGCACTAACATAACATTATAAAAAAACTTTTAAGCATAGTGTAAGAATTTATATCTTGCAAATACGATTTTCTCGAAACTGTCATCGATTCATTTAATTAAAATCAAAATAATATTTTATTTTCATCTGATTAATTCGATAATGAATTTGAATTTGGTACATAATCCCTAAATTAACATTTTCTGCATATATACGGAAAATTTATGAGCAAGTTTTAGTAAAATATTACCTCCATAATATACCATCGGTTCACCTTAATTAAGAAGATATTAATTATGTACGTCATAAGTCTTCAAATGTATTTAACTAAAAATTAATCAAATTTTAATTTTTCGCTACAATAAACATAGGCGTTCTGTGTTCAATTATATATTTGAATTCAAGATAGCTCAACATGTAGATAGTGTGGTTCATTTATCGACATAATATATGTAAGTAGTTGTTGTACATATACTATATTTGTTGATTTATTTCGTGTACATATGTATATACCTACGACTAATGTACAGTTCTATAGGATACGTTCTGGTAATTCGCTATTCATTGATGTAATTAATTGAACATTCTGAACGTACTATTGAACGTACTCTGAAGCCGCGTTGTGTATTTATTTCGTGAGTGTGATAATCTTTCTATTTAGTTAGGAGCTTTAATGTAATTAATAAAATCAAAATTTTGGTTATACAGGGTGTTTCAGAACTTACCACTGGTAGAGATTTAGGTAGTATGATAAGTTATGTATGGTTAGAGTGGTCACAGTAGGTTATAAGAACTCCCAGCTTTAAAAAAATATTTGGACGGTCCGATGTGATGCCTACTATTTTTTTTTATATATTTTCACATATTTCATATTAATGTAAAAATTGTACACAAGATATTCAACTTATTTGAAGTACATTACTATAAATTATTTATGCCAAAAAATAACTATAAGACTAAATTAATAAATTTAATTGAAAAGAAAATAACTAAAATGGGTAGAGATAGAGAAGCAGAAAAAATCATATAAGCAATATAATTAAAAGTAACATAAATGCTATTTAGTAAAGAAAAAATGGAAGTTTAGTTTAAAAAATATTTTTCAGAACAAAGAATTGTCTAAATAGAAAAATTAAAAAGAAAAAAAAACAGCATAATAAAAGACTAAAGTGGAGTAGAGTAGAGTAGAATGGCAACTGGCATCCTTTTTTTTCGCACGCAGTATTGCATATGACCATCTCTGTTTGGCTCAGAATAGTGCAAATTGGAACTGCATGAAAATAGGTTCTATTCTATTTTCACGCTGCCATTTCCGAAAGCTTACAAACTGGAAATTCAAACTACTAGCATGTAGATGGCGTGGAAAAAGCTCCATACTTCTTTTTATCATAACTAACATGTTTTAATGTTATTTTCTGATTTAATATTTTTTATGAATGTTAATAAAAAACAAGAGGTATATTTTGCAAACCTCATGATTTAAAAACAGAAAAAAGTACGTTAATTTTTAGCTAGTTTCGAAGCGATCCGATGGTGCACCAGTTGTCTCCATTTTCGAATTTATTATTTTGACAACGACAGCTGTTTGCTTGTTTGTTGATTTGACGTTGCTATGGAATTTTGTTGAAATAATTTCAAACTTTGTTGTTGATTTAGCGTTGTTATGGTGATTTTTTACGTTTAATTTCAAAGTCGAATTTCACTATGCGCTGTATTGTGAACAGCTTCGCTCTGGACTCATAGTTCACTCTGCTCCACTCTGCTCCACTCTCTATTGTGAATGCTGCATAATTAAGATTATGTGACCAGAGTAACTTTCTAAAAGTATGCATATTTTCCGCGTCATGGGTACGTGCAGGTAAATCATTTCAAAGACGTATCAACTGAACAAGGAAAGAATGCTCCATGACTCGTTTAGACAAACTCCAGAATCATAATTTTACGCTGTCTTGGTAGTAGATAGGTTTGTGTGAGATGATAAGGCCAAAGAGGAAGATCAACGCTCTGCAATGCAAATATGTCTGCAATGATCTGTAGGGCGTAATATAATCATAGCGTCGAAGTCCATGGATAAACCAAATACATTCATTAAAAGCTACATCCATTCTATGTGATATTATAGTGTCTAGCTTAGGATAGATAAAGTTTCCAAAGTAGAAGTTAGACAAGAAGAGAAGCTTGACAAGTTTTTCGCGAGTACTGGGTGGTAGTATATCAGCTGACAATCACAACATCCGCAGGCCGCAAATTATTTTCCTGATATAATCTGTTCACTTTAATTTGGAATTGATCATAACTCCAAGGCTCTTAAGCTTTATCGGTAGGGTTACAGAGTTGATGCAAACTGGTGGAAGCTGAGCAGGGTTAAAGTTTGAGTTGTGTACTGGGATTGCTGAACATTTCATATCATTTCATTAATACAAGCCCAGTTAGATCAGAAGTTTGCCAGATCCTTGTTAATGCAGTCTAAACAGTTCTTCATAATGCCGATAGAACTGCTAAGGTAAATCTGCAAGTCATCCGCATACAAATGAACTTTAGCTAATTGAATTATCTTTGGCAGATCATTTATATATAGAAAGAAGAGAATAGGTCCAAGAATACAACCTTTAGGGACACCTATATTGTGTGATAATAAATTAGAAAACTCACCATCCATTTTCACTAGTTGCTTTCGATTTGACAGACTGAGCTAGAAAAATTCAAAATATGTTTTTTTTATTTAGATATAAACTTAAAATGGTTTACGCTATCGAAGGTCTTGTAAAATTGCAGCAATATCAATATTGCAAACTCATCATTGTTAAGTGCCGCTCGCAAATCGAAAATAATGGATTAGGTTTTGGTGTTAAGTAAAAATGTCCGGCAAAAACTGCGGTAATATTCCGTGCGTCACACCGCCTATTTAAACAAGACATTGTTTTTGGTATTTATTTCCTCTCTGTTAAGCACCCCGCTCCAGATATTTTGATTGAGCTTCCAATTTGAGTATGATACCAGGAAGTTTAAGGGAAAGTAATGTCAATAGTTAAAAAAGCTATCTTTTTTGCTTGAACAGCATTTTTACCTTTTCGATAGTAAAAAAGAAAAATATGCCGAAAATGCTGCTTTTGATTTATCATATTTGATAGGGCGGGCACCAAACAAAAACTATTGCCCAGAATCAAAGTAACTTTTTCATAAATAAACCTTATTATATCAGCTATCAAAATATATAATGACAATGTGGCATATGTGTGAAGTTGGCTGTAAAAAAATACAATTAAATCGTCTGTTGGGAGAAAATTAAATTACTTTCCTAACAACACAATATCAAAGGTATTATCAACACTATCACGAGTTCCCTCCTATGAAAATACAAAATCTCATTAACACCTATATAAGGTAGTGGAACATGCCATCACCATTCAAATTAACTAGAATAAAATTTAAGTTTCTCTGTAAAAATGGGCCACTTAAAAAAAAAAAAATTTAGTTAAAATCCCACCCTCACCTTTAGATCCTTTAGAACAGAAATTTATTTTAGTGAGAAAGAAAAAACAAGAAAAAACTTTCCTATAACTCCAATCGTATTCTGTATGGTTAGAGCTAGGATTTCCAATTGCTAGAAGCGTCATGCTCTACTTGTACATAGCCTATCCAACTTAGAATATTGTATAAACTATATGTAATGCCATATATTGCATATATGCACGTGCATACATATATTCAGCCTCAGTTTTGTATAGTAACCAAAAATTTCAATTCGAATGAACTCTTTGTAGATTGACACACTCATTCTGATGTATGGTAATCGAATTTAGATTAGATATTCCTCCATTGGTCCGTAGAATTTCTTCTTTTAGATAGAAGTGTTTTCTTTTTTATTCCAATTCACTAATTACTGTAACTTGGGGAGTTATACCTATTCTCTGTTTTCGATAAAAACTAAACGTCTTTCAATACACATATAGATATAATTAGATATATCAAATCTTATATGAAAATTTGGCCAATATTAGGTTTTTCCATTCCAAAGATTGATCATAACACAATACGAAATGACATTTTCAATGGAAACATGTCCAAACTTAGTTAACACGTACATACACCTATACACATCCAGCCATCCATTCATACTCATACAAATTGAAGAAGAAGTCCTTTCGAATATTCTGAAGGCAAAATTTCATATACTAACGTCACGTCCTTGACATGTCTGACAGATCTAATGAACTGAATGTGATTAAAACTTTTCTGTTCGTTTACTCTTCAAGAGCAACAGAAAGATATTGTTGACATATCCATCACCTTTGATGCCATCATATCAAGCATAAGTTAGGCGCACGTCATTTTCGTTAAAACCGACATTGATATAAACAAGATGAGATGAAATAGCTCCAGATACATACCTACATACCAGTTCGCCGGTAAATATTCTTTCAAACTCTGTTCATACATAGAATCAACTTTAGTTAGAGGTTAGTAGAACAATATTGCTTCGAACATACTGGCTGGAACATTTTCAGACTGACTGAACATCTTCAAAACTATTTCTGATTGCAAATAGATGGAAAATTATTATTATACGACAACCAGACGTTCTGTTGTAGTTGACATTATCCTTGAATAGGTTTGGTTGGAGGAAGACCTTTATTATATGTACTGTTTCTATACATGCTTTTATAATCCTCTACATATATACTTATATGAATTTCCGTATATTTTCCCTATTTGTGCATTTGGCTATAATCCTTGACTATTCCTTTTCTGACATTTCTATGAAGATTGAAGAATATATTGACGATAAGATTTTCCACATGACATCATTTCTGCTTTGTTTTCCTATATCTTGTCGGGAATCTATTGAGGGACTTCTATGTATACTCGTAAGGAAATCTATATATCATGTATAGATTTCAGCAGAATTGCGGGAGAGTAATTACGAAATGATTACTTTTTGTACGATATATGTATGTGTGTATAGCATATCAGAATCCATATACCTTCAGAACAGGGGAATTAGGAAAATTTTTGTATCGTCAGAGCAGATCTAAAATCAATCGAGAAGTTTTCATAGGAAATTTCTCATAATATGCCCATAATAATCTATGAAATTCGGCTTTCAAGATTCCATTAATTCCTGGCTATATATACATACCTATCTAGATTGATGTTATCTTCTTTTAACTACATTCATATATGAATGAAGTGAAGCTATTGCCTTAATATATAACTTAGAAAGGAATTTATGTGAGGAAGTTTGTATATTATATGAAATTTAATATACACAGTGAAATTCTGCCAAAAGGAATTCTTGTTTGGTTTTAATTTCGGTTTTTGGCTTAGACAACGTTACAAAATTTATATTTACACGATCTCATAGATGTGGTAATGGTGGTGGTGGTGGTGGTTATGATGCAATACAAAATGTAGATTTAAATAATTATTATTTGTAAATTGAATGCTGAGCATCTTATAGCAAAATATTGGTTGGATGAGTAGGTGGGAACTGTAAAATTTCTTGTGATGATGTCTTTAAACAGTGAATGGAATGATATCAAAATAATTTTAGATGATTTCGAGATTTTTTTGGGCCTTTTATAACAAACAACTGCAAGTTTTACTATATATAAAAACCAATGATAAAAAGTGCAGTACATTTCGTTAAAGGCATTCTGAGAATTATAACCAGTGCTGTGCTGTTTTGGAAAAATGAAATTGGTTTGTAAGTAATTCACTAAAAGATAATTGACTCTAAGAGCCATCTATGAGTCGGAAAAAGTTTCACTATTCCACTGAACTGTCAAAGAAATGCTTAGTGTTATTCATGTATATTACTTATGACAGATATGGGGTATCGATATCTAGATATCAAGGTACCCCTGACAGACGTAAAAAGGGGATTGATGTCACAAACCGTACTTTGACATTTCAATTCAGTTGACAGATATTTAAACGTAACAAATTTGGAAATGGAAGTGACAAATATATTAGTTTTAACGCAGGCTAAAAGGCAACAATTAATTGTAAATATACGACGAATTCAAGATTTGGAACGAAAAAAAAACAATGCCTTATTTTGCAAAAAGATCTTGGTTGAGGTGCAAAATGTATCAGCGGATGTGGTGTCTATATTCAATTCCCAATTTTGTGTGAGACGAAGAAAAGTACGGTCGAAGGTTTGTTTAAAAATAACCAAATTGTAATGGAATAATTTATGAACGCTGCGTAGTATAATTTTTTTTTATTACTTTTCCCGGAAAATGTTTGGTTCTTCTTCTTCTTTCTCGCTTTTTCGGGTAAGCACAGACACATTATCATATTATTACCAACAACTAGAAATGGCGCTACACAACGTAAGTAGTGCCGATGGTAAGGCTATATCCAGTAATTTTGGAGGAGTCTATGCCCTCTAGTTTTTCTGGGTATATTGGGAGTAATTGATGACACACATGGTGTATAAACGGGATACTCCAAATATCTAGATATCGATACCCAATGTCTATGATAAGTATGCAGGAGTTTAGCGGCAATTTCGTTGTCAGGCTTAGAGAGGAGCTTAGTGGATGGAGAGGAGTGGGTTTTGGACGTTCCAATATACTCCAGATGATAGACTGCAGTGATTGCAGGGATGAAAAATATTATCAAATATCTTTCCTAACTTTTGGTGGGGGTGTCAATGCAATGATGCCCACTAAGAGTTATTGGGATGGTTAAGGAGATGGTGTGGCTGAGTGTACTCCAGAGACTGTCAGTGACACGAGTCCTATAGACTGCCGAACAAATATAGTGTCTTTCAGGTAGAGCTCGCAGCGATTAACTAGGCGGCAATATAGGTACCTATGTACGGAAACTCCTTACGGCATATCTGCATATACACTGATGGCCAGGCAGCCATTAGGGCGCTCAAATTGATGCAAAATGTATGCAAGACCAGACTTGAGGAATTTACTACACGTTACAAGATGACCCTATTTTGGATACCTGGCCGCAGGAATATTGTAGGCAAAGAGGTGGCTGATGAGTTGTCCAAAAAGAGCTCTGAAACGGATAATTCTGCAGCGATGGTTCATGTGAAGATCTCGATTGGAGCATTAAAAGAGATCATTAGGGGCACCTATCAAAAGGCAAGCCTCCGGTGGGAAGCAGGAGTGATCTAGAGCGGTTACAATGAACCCACTGGAGGCCTAAGTGAAGCAGGGTAGACACTTTTAGCGGCACCCCTCTCACCTAACCTAACCTAACAGGGGAGGGGATAAAATATATTTTTTCAACGACTCTAGGAGTTTCTTATACACTTGCTTAAATATGTACCAAGGGAAGTATATTACTTCAGGCAATGTCACAATTGAGGGCGGAGAATGTATGTCGAATATGCAGAGCATCCTCAAAGTGTGGTCCGAACACTTTTAATAAAAATTTTAATATACTATTTTGACAATAATGTATAATGAAGTTGTGTACTACAACACTCGCAGGAAATACTCAACCAGCTCAATTTTGAAATGAACTGAAGGTGTTTGTAACAAAATTCAACCGACATTTATTTTAAAGTTGTCGAAGAAGTCTGCTAAAGTGTTTTAATCAATTTTGGAAATCTTTTTTTCTTTTGTTTTGTTTTTTATAATTACTAAAACTCTATAGTCTATGCTTTGCTGAACCAATGATCCGCAAGTTAAATGAATTATATTTATTTATAATTATATCCTGCTAAGCCCTAGCCTTAAACTCCTAAAAGCGTCCAGTTGAGACCTGTGAGCAATTGCTCATAAGTCTGGAAGGTGAACAATGGGCCTTGTTATGGCCTACGTTTCCTAGACGGGGCCCTCAACCTTAGTTTTTAATTATCATCAATCATCAAGCACCAGCCTACTGCTGCCTTCTGATTATTTGATGAATTTGCAGTTTAAATTTTTTTTATGGAACCAGATAATTCCTTGTTCCCATTATAGCGATTGGTGATGAAACTATTATTATAATTCTTCAAGAATCTTAACTTTACAGATTCCAAACGTATAGGTAGGTACTCGAGTGGAGTTATTTCCTTAGAACTACGTATAACACTCAAAGAGTTGCTTGATTGAATTGACAATTGGTTACCAAAAGTTGTTTAATCTTTCTAAAATTGTTTTGAGTTTTCACATTCTACATTTTTGAAATGTAGTTTTAGCTACCATAGAAACCACGGTGGTTTTTTTAAGACCAGTTTTTTGACGTCGCGGCGTCTACTTGCTTTTTAGGGTTCTGTACCCAAAGGGTAACAATGGGAACCCTATTACTAAGACTTCGCTGTCCGTCCGTCACCAGATTGTATCTCATGAACCGTAATAGATAGACAGTTGGAATTTTCACACACTGTGTTTTTCTATTGCCGCTATAACAACAAATAATAAAAATTAAATTAAATTAAAAATTAAAGGGGGCCCCCATACAAGAAACCTGATTTTTTCGGCGTTTTTTTTCCTCATTTTATTCTCGTGCATTATTAGGCATTTTTTTTTTAAAATGATAACATTACTACGATTTTTTCAAATTACGCCTACTCTCATTTGAAAAAACAAATAAAAAGTGCATAGTGTTAAATTTTGTACGATGGTACGGAACCGTTCGTGCGCGAGTCCGACTTGCACTTGGCCGGTTATTTTTTATTGTATTTTCACTCCATAATTACTTTTTCGTAACGCATCATTTAAATAATGCAAAAAATAAATTTCAAATATAAAAATAAAATTATTACTTATGAGAAATGAAAGTTTTGCAATTTGATTACTTTGGGACATTTTACATATTAAATATATATATTTTTTTTAAGTAAACTTCAGCCACAATTTAGACAAAACTCCTTCGACTTTCTTTGCACAATATCACTCGCCTTTTAAAATTGTATACGTACTTTTGAGAGCGCTAATAGACGATTTTAAATGTATTCGCGTAATGCCATATTAAATGTTATCATTTTGTATACTATATGTGCATATATTGCCCCACTTTCCCCTATTTCAAATTATAAAGAGACAAGACTCGCTTCATAAAGAGCATGGAATTTTAGATAACAGATGTAAGAAAAATTATGTGCTCTCTTCTCGAGAATATTCTTTTGAGCTTAGCTCATCAAATTCAATTTATTATTATACGTTAAGTACAAATATGTATATGCTATTTCCTTTTTGATTAACGACACATATACATTCATATATTCATGCATAAATTAATGGGGGGGGGGGGGATAATATATCGTAGGCTCTTCTAAAGTTATAACAAGCAAAGGATGGATATCATATTCTATAAGGAATTAACGAGGTCGATTCTGTCGCAATATTTATGTCCATTTTATCTCTTATTTCCATTTCCGGACATGCATATCTACACACACATATACACACACATATATATATATATATATATAAATGAATGTATCAAACTGGGTAAATCTTTTCATATAACTTCACAAGAAAGGAAAAAATAAAGCAAGAAGATAACCTCCTGCAGTCATTATTATCATCACCATCAACAGCCTACAAAAAAAAAGAAAAAAAAGAAGAAAAGTGACACCATGAACACTGTGTCCTTATAATATGTATGTAATAGTGTACTACTGTGAGATGATGCAGCATCGTCCTTGCATTGAATGAGCAAACAAATCTCAATTCACTTCTTGCACTAACTACTCTGCACGCTAAACTTAACTGAAGAGCACATGAATATTAAAAAATAATTAAAAGTTTAAAGATTGCAATATATAAGTGGATGTTTCTGGGAGATGATGGCTTAGAGACTATAGATAATCTCAATTAGGTATTTGATTTTGTTTCTCTTTTGGCGACTTAATTCAGTTTTATAGTTAGTTATAGTTTTAGTATTATATTTAGTGTAGAAGAACAAAAAGATGGTAGTTCCATGTTTCCGGCCGCTTTGCTTACAATTGTATTAATAATTATTTATTTTTATATTCAAAGATCTTATGAAGTGAATTTGAAAAAAAATCCGTATTGTTACCAACTAAAATAAAAAAGATAGGAGAGATCAGTGTAAAATTTGCATATTTTTAATCTTTTCCGATTTGGAATACCAAAATAAAGGCTTTGAGCCAAATAACTAGTATAATTGGAAATTGTGACCTTACGACAAAAATTTTCCATAGGCAGTTTGAGTTAACTTCGTCTATTTTCACCGGTAGATACTAGAGAATTTATGTATGTTGTTGCTGCTAATTCTTGCAACTATGAGGTTTGCAGTTTTTCACCATTTACACCTTTTACGCGTTTCCTGCTTAGTGCTACTTTTGAAAATGGCTAGATACTTTCAAGTGTTATGATCAAATTCCTGGTGGCGTTTATTTGCATTTCATTTATTGTCAAAAACCTCATCTACATCTACATGCTACATACACATATTTCTTTTCCCCATGAGATGGCGCTGATAAAAGTATTGTTTTTTTACAAATATGTTTGTTTGAAGTGGCGAAATTCCAGCACATTCAAAGGCAGATACGATATACTTTTATACGAACATAGGGATAATGGTAAGGCTTTCATAACACTGTCGCAAAATGTTATTGATTTTGCAATGTTTTGATTGTAATTCATATGCCGCACTTGGACTTTACGTTCTATTAAATCTGATGGGGCAATAGCTAGACGTGTAGCTTTTCTTTTTTCTTTTTTTCTTTTTTTTTATTGATAAAGTGTGGTGCCAAAATGATATGATTAAGCAATCTTATTGATAAATATACTCTCGAACATCTTCTTGAGCTGAAGTACTGGGTGTCTTAGAACGATCAAACTATTTCAAACGGTTACAAAAAAAAAAAAAAGAATTTATTTTAAATGTTTATTTGTTCCTACCAAAATGTGCATAGTGAATGAAATTTTACTTTTTGAATATTAATTAATTAATTATTGGTTAAATTACGGCCGTTTTTTTTTGCAACACTCTTCAAACCTTTTGAGGACATTGTAGAAGACTTTTCGAAGAAGTTTTTGAGTAATCAACCTTATCTTTTCTTCAATATTTCTTCTTAAATCTACCAAACTTCGTGAATTATTCTCGTACGACAGCACACTATTAAGAAAACCTCACAGAAAAAAATCAAGTTGGGTTAAATCAAGGCTCCATGGTGACCACCCAATGTTATATTTTCGCGGAACAACTTGTGTAGTGCTTCCAACGAGTTGTTAGTTGATTGTGCCGATTGTAATGCTCACATTCTTGAAACTTTGGACCAAAAAAAATCCGTATGGCGCCGAATTCACCATAACCGCTCTGCTTATATGGTCTTCAAAAAAGTAAGGTCTTTCTGCACTTTGTCGACATTATACAGCCCAAAATGTAACTTTGGGGCTTTGCAAAGGGTGTTAATGTAACATTGTTGGATTGCTTTTTGCCCAAAATCGGCAATTTTGGCAATTCGTATAACCATTTAAATGTCGCTGAAGAAAATGTTGTCGAAATCGTCGAATGTGTCTAACATTACGTTTACGTAGTTAAAGCTCAAAACATTATCAGTTTCATTCAAAAAGCCTGCACAATTCCGGATTTTGTAGGCCTTCAATTTGAAATCGGATCGCATTACGCGGTAAATAGTCGCTCTAAGATAGCCCAATTTGGGATTATCGATTCCTAAACCTAACAAGAAGCTGTCGACTTACAGAATTCGCAACCATACCGATATTTCCGCAGGGATCATGATCAATCTCGCCTATAGTGTTTCCAGTATCGTTGAATGCCTGGATCCAAGCGAGAACTGTGACTTTACTTGGGATTTGTCTAATATTGCGCAATCCATAATATAGTCGAAATAGCTGACGAGCACGAATGAGCGACCCATCGTTCTCGAAATAAGCTCGCACGCAATGAGCGTTGTTCTCCCGTATAAGGTATGGTGGCAACTAGATATGTAAAGACAGATCTTTGTAAGTGACGCCACTCTCACCCCTCCACCCCGCTTTGTTTGCGTCTGATTCACTCTCGCAATTGTCGGATCGTTTAGAGACACTCTAAATTTTAGTTTATCGTGGATTCAAAATGTTTAAGATTGAAATCCGACTTTTCGAAGCACCTAATTCGACCCAAATTCCCGGCAATATAGAGTGAAAATATTTTCTGTGCAATTTTTGTGATCGAACTCAAATCAAAAGTACGATTTCGATTTGCAAAAAAAAAAAAATTCTGAGAACATAAGTATGGTTGGGGGCCACCTTGGCCACCGTGCTTTGGATATTTCGTCCCTCAGCAGCCATGAATAAAAAAAAAACAAAAACAAACTCATATGCTTAAATGAGATTGAAATACCTTTGAGGGTCGAATCTTGTAATATGTAGAATTTGAAAATTTCGAAGTTTTGACATTTAACTGTCCGCTGGGAATTCTAAAACTGGGAGAATTTGACTTGAGAGTTAACCGAACTCTTTTCTCTACTTCATTTGATAAAATTCTCTAATGCTTTTCTAGTGAAAAAATAAGAGAAAAAATCCTTAACTGCCAGTGTACGTTTTGATTGCAATTGTCGTTTGTGTGGAAAGAATTAGGTTTTCTGAACTTCCATGAATTCACTGAAAATAACTTATTGAGCCAACGTACGCTTAGTCTCATATGCTTTGTTTTTTTTCCTCCAACTGGTTTGACATGAAATATGATCCAAAAGTACAGTTCGATTATTTTGATTTACTCACGGATATACGCAAACACTTATTAAAAAAAAAAAAAAAAAAAATCTCTGTAATCCCTTAGTCCCCTGCTGATAGTACATCAGACGAATAACACTTGAGACTTTATAGATACAGGAAAGGCCCGATTTTATATATTACAAGTGTTGAGCTTTAGACTCACGATTTCCGGTACCGTCTTTTATCTTCACCATCACTTGTGTTCTAAAAGACCAAAGAGTAGGTACTAGGGAAATCTGTGTTGTTAGAACGAGATCTCTGTCTAGTATCAAGTGCGTATCCTCTGTACTTATCAAGCGTTGCTTTACTTAATTACGTACACGAAGTTGAGTATCAAGTGTGAAATCTTATCACATAATTTTTCTTATTGGAAATTCTTTAGTGTGTACACAAGCAATGCTTATGCACACTTTTATGTTTTGCTTTTATATGTGGTTAAATAAGTGGCGGCCTGAAGTAGCTCTGATGAAATCCTTTTAGTATTCCTTTATTCTCTGAGATTTTAAGTTCGAGGCAGGTTTTTTTCTTATCAATTTCGTTGGAAATTTTTCTAAAGAATTTTCATTGGATTAATGCGCGGCTGCCTGGATCTTTAAAATTTGTTTGTTAGCTTACTATAAAAAGGTATTCGCTTATTTTTCCTTTTTTTTTCTTATCATTTTACTCAAAATCGACGCTCCAAAAAAGGTGAATTGATTCGGGCCGCAATAATTACCAGTGCCGATAAAAATTTGTATTGTGAATTTTTACTTGAAAATTTTTCCGAACAATTTTTCATGCACATTATTATCTGGTGACTGACAATGAACTTTATAGATCTGTAATTTTGTTTGCAAGTTCTATTGAAAGGACACTCAAACAATTACGCTTGATTTATTTAAAATGAGAAATATGAACATAACAATTACAAAAATATAAAACAATTGTCATTTGAATCTTAATTTCAATATTTTTCGTTCCTTTTTGCGTCTACAACTTTGATTTGACAATACAATAAAAATTTACAATTATTGTAAAATTACAATTGATGTAAAATTACATTTATTTTGATTTCACTTAGATTCTTCACCTGCATCTATATAAAAAATTAATAGTCCTTGTAAAAGTGAAAAGTACTGTCTTTTAAGATTTTTGTATATACAATTCCTTATGTACCATATTATATACCTACTCATTTTATTTATGTAGTCGCATACATTTCTCTATGAATCACAATCCAAACAAAACCCTGTGTCCCGGGAATGCGACTATATAGTACATTGTAGTATCCATTAAAATCCTAAAGTTGAACACCAGCATAATTGCTGTAATTTATCTCGCCGTTGACATAGGAACATAAAAACCCGCTAGCGTATTAGTCTCTATACTACACAAAATTTCACCTGCATTTCACCTAGCTGTCAAGATATTTGTTTCTTGTGTTTTTTTCCTACCTTTATTTTGGTGTTGCTATTTTTTTTTTGCCTTTTTGTTCTATCCTATTACTACAATTCACATTTATATCTATATCTTAAGACATATGAACATGACGGCGCACTTTCAGATGATGTTCGTTAAAATTCTCATCTTCGTGGGTTGTCGCATATAGTGGTAGTCAACATCGTCGTCGTCGTCGTTATGGTCGAGAAAACCTTTTAATGTTTCTGCTGCGAGTTTCTTCATTCTTAAAGCAAAAAAAAAAAGGAAAGCAACTAGGACGCTAAAGAAAAACTTTTTTAATTAATCAACGTTTTACACGTAACGGAGGAATTGTGTGTAATATGAGTTCAGTAATGTAATTGTGTGCACACTTTCCCCGTGTGTAGTTAGTTTGAGGAGTTAAAAAGGATTCTTTCTCATATATATGTATGTATGTATGTGAATGTTTTAAAAACTTTCTCCTACATTGTCATGTTTTATGGTTGAGCTTATCTCAATATGAGAATATTAGATAAAATTTGATCTGAGGGAACTTTTTAGTTTGTGTTTTTTATTACGATTGTCGTTTTGAAAGAAGAAACTGTACTGGTACGTTTCTGAAACATACATTGACAATACTTATTAGTATATTACTGATATACTAGCGGAGAGCATAGGCATAACAATTTTCATGCATCATGCATGAACTGGCATTTTCGAATCGAAATTTTAATCCATTCGAATCCAAGAAGTTTCGGTATTCGAGAGGAGGAAGCAATTTTAATAGAAAACAAAAATATTTTATTATTATTAAGATTCCGCACATAATCATTCTAGAAAATGTAGATTTGTAGTTTTGCTCACTTTTATTATTATTATTTTTATTTTTGTCAAGTTTAATCATGATACAGTTTGACTACTAACTCTAGACAAAACATCACGAGTTATGAGAGTCAGTGATTACATAATTAACAAACGAATCTAAGTTTTTTGTTAATAAATGAAATTGTTCACGGGTCTCCATTAAATCTGGATTGAAAGATTAATTGGTGAAGTCGTACCAACCCCATATGATTCATGTTTTTTAAGGAAAATAGCATTTGGGGTAAGCAGCTTAGTGAAACCGTCCAACAATTCATTCTTTGTGCTATATGTAGGACTCCTCCTCTACTTATATCTGCAGTTGTTATTTCTAGTTTCAAAACTTTTAATTAATTAATTTTTAGTCGACCGCTAGGTGGATACATGTATATGTGTAACGTTGGTTTTTAACTACCTAACTAATTAAAATATGGAGGAAAAATTTAATTTACATCAGTAATGGTTCTGGATATTATTACAGTTATGTTATGATTAATTGTTGCTATTGTGTGCATTTCTAAAGAAAATCTAATGTTTTTGCTAAAGCTAATTTCAATATACAAAGGAATAAAAAAATACCAACATTTTGTTGTTCTTAATTTCTAAAGTTAATCAGCTCCCTCTTATTTAGGATATACAACATAATTTATAATTACTTTTTTATATATTTATATAATAAACTTTTAATTACATATTTTTAACTTTCACCAAGTTAATTTGCAATTGAACTCAAACCATTAAATCTGAGGTATCAATATCATTTATTACTGTAGGAAAATTGATCGGAAATACCTACAAACTGAAGATTTTTATCAGTTAAAATTTTCTAATTGTTTATCGTACTTTACATATCAATTACCAAAGAATTTACCATAACATAAAGAAGGACAATTTCTCGTCTGGAATAGACTGAAATATACTGAAAATAATTTCAATTACTTTGCAAAATTCATTGAAAATGCAGAAAAAATTGAACTTTTCGTCCCAGCGATCAGAAAGGTCTCATCAGTAAGGTTATCTCTGATCGCCTATAACGGAAGTCTGATGATAGAGGTCATACGGAAAGTTAAATTTTTTTTTTGCATTTTCAATGCATTTTGCAAATTGATAAAAATTATTTTCAGTCTACTTTAGATGAGAAATTGTTCACCTACAACATTTACTTGGTTTAACCGGGTGTCGGATGGCGACAAGGGTAATAATCACCCAATTTGAAAATTGAAAAGAAAAATCGTGTTATACCATATAATCCATACTTGGTTTTGATAAGAAGTGTTTATTATGGGGTATTGGTCTATCATCAAACTTCTAGGGTAGACGATCAGATGTAACATAAAAAGCACACAGCAGCTTACTTGCTTAGCCCTATCACCAAAACCTTTCTGTTATTTTAATGAACCGCATCAGGTCTTGGTAAGGAAGGTTTTTTAACTCCTCTACAGAGAGGAGGGCTGAACCTAGAGTATGCAGCCTGCTCTAGGCGAAGGCCGGACAAGAGTATATTGAATTGGTAGGACATATATATTTGCATCCCATGGTGGATAGTATCATTGTGTTCGGTTGTCTCAGGCTGTCCTTCCAGGTAGGACAGACACTCAGGGCTGATGATGGATGCCAACCACAGTTCTACATTATTTCCTTCCGACCCCATGAAAAAATCAGAGATATTCCTATTGGGCCGAGACCCGATACTCGAGGTGACAACGTCTACAGTGGGTTCCAGTCCAGGAACGGAGAATCAGAGCCAGCCCTAGCTAAAAGGTCAGCCCTTTCATTCCCCATGATCTCAATATGACCAGGAACCCCCTGATAGGACACCTTGTTGTAGATACACAACTTATCCACAGACAACCTGCAGTCCCCCAGTAATTTAGATGTTATCCGAGGGCCACTCAGAGCCATCAAGGCTGCCTGACTATCCGAAAGGATAGCAATGTCCTTTCCCTTGATCTCAACATCAAGGGCTATTTTGGCTGCCATTTCGATGGCGAAGACAGGGTGTGTCTTTCAAGTGAATACTCCATCCCAATGTCAGGTTCAGGAAGGTAAACGCCCGCCCGGCTTCCTCATTAGTGAGAGAGCCGTCGGTACAAATTTTTAGAAAGTACCGGGGAAGCCTCGATAAGGCACCTTCCTCAATCCACGATTCTCTTTCAGGAAAACTTACACGGAAGTAACGCCCAAAATGTAGTTCTGATGGTACCATCGCATAAAATGGCCTGACGGCCAGAAGGTTTTTCACATCCTTACTTGGCAAATACTGTCGAAAATTTTTCTAAAGAACATTTAGTAAGTATTTAACGACACAATTTATAAAAAAATTTCGGAATCTTTTATTTATTTATTTATTTGGTCAATTAACAAGGTAGATTGCAGAACTTACCATTAAAGTTAAGGAAACAATTGGAAAGTTTTACAAGCAAAAGCAAAGAGAAGAAAATAATAGTGCAGAACTAAACTTACAACCTAGAACTACAGAAGTAAAATTCAATATAATAGTTACAAGTCCTTTGATAGAATAGTTACAGTTCTTTTGGACCGATTGGCATTGTTTTCCTGCCACCAATAATAATTCTGAAAATGTACCCGAATTATTTCAACTATTGTGGTGCATTAAAATTGTGAAGAAAATGTTTGAAACAAATTCCTCAGAAAAAAAACAGTTGTTTTTTCTACTCTTATTGTAAGTGATTAGCAGCGCATTAGCTGGTATGGTCGAATCAATCAATCCAATACTTTTAGTCCATTGTTGTGGTGGACACTGGTTGTAATGGTTTTTGAAAGATTTTTGTTAGAATAGTCACAAAAGTGCGCTTCTTATGGTAGGAGGTAGAAGAGGGGGGAAGAGATGTCAAATGGCTGATATAATTGCTTTGAATCTGTGCTGCCACTAGAAATCTTTCTAGCGTAGCCCGAAAGTGGTAAAAAAAATAATTAATAGCATACCGATAGATTAACTGAAAATGTGTCTTAAAAAAATTATTTTTCATAATTTTTCTATTCAACAATTATTTACAAATATTTCCATATGGACGAATTTTGAAATTTGTAGTTATTTTTGTTTTCTTTCATATACTGTTTAAGTAGAGTAGAATTATTAATCATCATCATCAAACTTAATCGGTTCTTGGTTCTTTTTGTAATTTTTTTTTAAAAGAGAAAAAAATCTTTAAGCACCTCTAATGCTGTGGGGAAGTTCTAATAAATTTGAAGCCAACGCATTGAATAGTTAAAGTCGACTTTGCTCTAGACATATAGCCAGCCGCCCCCCCCCGCCGTCCTTGGAATTTTTTGATTATATAAATGAGCCCGGAAATGTAAAGCTCTTTCAAATAGATATCCACTATTGGCTCACTATGATGAATGAGTTCAGTCAGAACAAACACTGCTGCAATTGAGAATTAAATAAATAAAAATTATTGGAAATATTTTTTGGGCACGTATTCAAAAATTCTCTAGCGTACCCAAAATATTAGGTGGGGTTTCCCTGTATACAAAGTTGCCCCAAAATAGCCATTTGCTACGATAGTAGCCAAAATGGAAATACTGTTTGGAATTCTCATTGCAAAGGACCTAAACTTAGCCATCCAAATCTGGATTATTTTATATAAAAATTAAATCAAGCTTTAGTTTTTTCAGACTCAAAACATATATTTATAATTTATGAATGCCGTTTTCTCTCTAAGTAAGAAAAAATCGATAAATATAAAAAAAAAAAACCGAAAAATATCTCTTCCTTGAAAACCTTTTTAACCTTCGAATATCTTTACAAATTCCATATGACCACAGAATCTGTTCAATATATCACAAAATACCGAGCTGATAATGAACGGATCTATTCCATTACACTTCTGTCGATATTTGTTTCTTGTGTAATTTGTACAAATTACTATCATACATACATACATACATACATACATATCCCGTACAATTTTAGGTACAGAATTCTTCTCGAATATTGTATCGATGAAAGCACCAGAAAAGCCATTAACTGAATAATTAAAGGTGAAAAGTCATTTCGGAAAAGCGCCTTAATTAGAATTAATTGAGCTTTAGTTATTCTCTATACTACAGAATCTCTTACTCGTTACTATACATACATATATATACATAACATAGTAGTTATGTGCCCTGATTAATATTACAAACATTTTCGTCATGACGAATGTAACCTTTGGACCTCAGGAATTCCCATATTGTCGGAAGCAGCATCTAAACGACATTTATACTCTTTACCTACAATGTATATATATATTTATATTGATTTATAGACTTACATACGTACATACATACATGTATCTCCTCGACCATCGAGATGGATAGGTGGATGATCTCTATTTTATCCATTTAACTCATTTAAATCTCTTCCTATAATGTTTGCGTGTCGGGATTAAAATTTATAAATTGTCAATTAATATGAATAAGACCACAAATGACTCAGTCCATTGGCACGTATCCTGATGCCTGGTTGTGGAACAGGATAATTTGAATTATAAATCATTTTAATTTTATGTGTTCCTGTAGAATATTATGAAGGGGGAGGTTTGTGTCCTCCTACATAGGTAGGTAGGTATATTACATACCTATACATAAAAGTTTTGATTTCCCGAGGACTATGTATCTATCCTCCAGCCAACGCAGACATAATGTGAACGGTGCAGGGGGAGCGAGGGGGGGGGGGTGCATGTATCTATTTTCAGAGATTTTATCCAATTTATCCTGTTGTTAAGCAAAAATAAAAAAAAAACATTTAATGCATCTGTACTGGGACATCGTATAAATATGTTTATCCCCGCGGTTCCGTTAAATATGGTACTTTCATGGGAAACTACATGTTTATTAGCAGCATATTATGATTGTGTTATGATTTTGACTAATATAGGTTTGGAATTTCGTTTTTATAGTATAATACATATCCGCGAATAAGCTCCTGGGGAATATGTTGGTGTGTTGGTGCATTGAAATGAATATTATGAATTATAAGTAATTAGGAAAAATGGATGATCTAAGTTGAGATTATTTAATTTTCAAGAAGTATGTAAATCGAAATTTCGGCGATTAATAGGAAAACTAAATTTTAAAATTTTTTTATGTACTTGGACTCATAATACAAAGATTAACAAAGTATGGCCGAACTATCTGTCAATTGGTTGCTTGCCTCATTTGGCGACAAATGTCACAAATTTATTCGTCTCAATTTCAAACATCCTTATCAAAGTGAAAAAAATTGTCTATTTGGAACTTTCTTCGCTTTCCCTCTCACTAGCACATAATTACTTTTCTCGAAGTGTGATTTAAACTAAGAAAATAATATTTTGTTAAATATTTTAATATATTCAAAAACGTATTTCAGTCAATAAAATACGAAAAACTAAAAACAAATTCGCTGGAAATGACATTGTCGCCTCATGACGTATTAACACAAAAAGTTCCTGTCGAAACGACCATACATTTTTATCTTTGTATCATGCCTTGGACTAATATACATTTTGTCTGGGGTTCTATTATTAAAATCGAAATTAGTTGAGTCGATAGGATTTTCGATTTTAGCTTTATTTATTTAAAAACGACTGGTAATTTTTTTGCAATTATTCACAAATTGTGTTTAATATGATCTGATCCTTTTGCTTTTTTTCCACCTCCATTTTTTGTGAATTTTTCTATCGGTTCTTGACAACTCTTCAGAGGTGTATAATTTTTGAAATTTTAAGCAGTAAAATCGTCAAAATTCATTTTATTGCTCATCAAAATTTTATTAGGATTTCTAGAAAACAACTCTCATCGAAAAAATCTTTTAGAAATTTTTTCATGGAAATTCCTCTCATTGATAAGATGAAGTTGGACAGTAGATATCATCCATACTAATTCCATAACAACTCATGTTCGATTGTCCTATTCGAGATATCAAAGACGTCCATCGTTGAATGGTTTTACCATGTAAAGAGTTTAAAATAAATGGCATGGATTGGATTTTTGAAAAGGTGTAACAATATTTCAGCCTGTCAAATCTAGCGCTCCTCTTCAAGTCCCATATATGGGGGCAGTCGCTGATGGCACAGCCTTATCTTCATTAGATATTGTCCAGAAGAGAGCTTTCAAGCTCATTGGCGATATGGCAATAACTCGTCATATCGACTCATTCGAGCACTGTCGCAATGTCGGATTCTCCTTTATCGGTCAATTTTGTAAACTTCATTCATAGGATTATATGACTATTATTTGAGCAGGAGAATCACTTCATTGATTGCGACTTTACCGACTTACATATCAAAAATTTCTTATAATAATTTTGAAATTCGCAGGGTTATACAGTTTGACTAAATTTTGAATTTTTAACTCTATTTTCATCATTTTACTAGGATTTTTATACTTCGTCAACACCAAAATTAAAGAAGCCCAAAGCCTTCAATTTAAATAGACTTAACATGTACTCTGTGCCCAAATTCTATTCCCCCTCACCCTTTTCCTTTCTGTAATTTTTTTTAAGTATATCCCAGAGAAAAGGACTTAAAAATATTATTTACAGAAGAAAATCCGCCAGACCCTAGGCATTTATTGTCATTTTTCACTGGATTCAGATGAAAAAAAGATTTAAAAAAAAACAAAAATTCTTGCATTTTGGGTACAAGTTTGATAGATCATTTTTAAACTGAAGAAGTGATCCATCTTAAGTTCGATATTGAAAATCTAGTATAACGTGTGTGTGTGTGTTTAAAATGGAGTTGAAATTCTGAAATTTTGATTTTAAAGCTGCATAAAATGGTTTTGGGAGCGGGAGGGAGCTGTAACAGGAATGTAACTCTATAACCTGCATCTCACGTATACATTTGCATTTTATTTCATCCTTATTATGTATTAGGTCAGAAATTACTTGATTATGCTATCCCTAAATTTCACGCGTACCTTTACCTATTAAAGCCTGAGTACGTTAGACTTATTCTGTAGATCTTTTAATATGATTGGCTATACGAGTGGAGATAGAGCTTTACATTGTAGTGGACAGCCTTTAGATGTAAAAATCCTTGAAGGGCAATTTCCTAATATAATGGAAAGTTCGAAGCCGTTTTCCATGGAAGCTTTTTTTCTAGTTGGGTTTCAAAACAAGTGTTATCAAAACTCTCTATATTTTGAAATATATGTACATAAAAAAAATCGTTTTCAAAATTAGTGCTTATATGTATGCCTTTGTGATTATTTCATAAATTTCATAAACCAACTACGGAAAATGTCCTACGTGAATTACTCCTAGTATCTGCCCTATAGCCTTGAAGAGAAAACAATTGAAAATAATTTTATTTCAGAAATATTTGGTATATCTGAATGCAAGACCTATTCACTGCCTTCGGTAATGTATCAAGAAAGAGAGACTGCAATTATTTTGTTTTGTACCTTGTTTTTGTTTCTCATTCGTTTTACAGTCTTTTACCCATATAAAAGCATACATCCTGAGATGTTATTACAACTCATCATTTCAATTAACTTACATCAAACAAGTAGAGAAAAAAAAATTAATTCCATTTAGAATCTCCCCCAATATTTGGGCAATAAATGCAAACAAATTTCGATAATAAATCAAAAACAAAACCGCCTCCATTTAGCCAAGAATAACTAATTACAATGAAATAATTATAATAAATTATAAAATCCAATCTTTAACAGTAAATAGAAAAATCTCTTCAATAAACCTAAACAAAAATCAAACCATTTTCTGGGATGAAGAGGTGGGGATGGAGGAGATAAAAGAACGCAACTAGCTATTCTGTAGCTACTAAAGCCATCGAGAATGGAAAATACAAGCAAAGAAAAATTAAAATGAATTTATGTTTGGCAAACATTGTACAAGCAAAAATATCCGATTTTCACAAGCAAATAAAAGAAAGAAAGAAAAAAAAAGCTGGAAAAATTGGAAAATGTAACTTGTATAATAGGGCAACAGGGGCCGCCAATCCAATTCGATATTTAGGTACATGATTGAGGGAGTTATTGGGGGAGGATGAGGAGTATATATATTTGAAATTTAGTGACAGTCTCTCAGAATTTTTATTTTTTTATTTTTTCCCTTGTTTTTTACATTTCGTAGAATAAGGAAAGGGGAGGGTGGTTTTCCCATATAGGCTATCATATTTGGGAAAAATAACATACATAAAACGACAAATACCTGTGCACACAATGTCTACAAATTGAAGTTTGTCCTGAATTTTTACACATTAATTTCACACCGTTGCGTATGGAAAATGTAAATATAAAGAATAAATTTGAATAAATTTCGTTTTAATATTTGCCCGATTTATTTCGTTTTTCCTTTTATTTTTGCTCTCTGGGATATTTAACTATAGCTCTATGATCTAGTAAAAAACAGGTAATGCATGTAAATAAAATGTTCATGATTTATTATTAAGTGAAACTTTATAAATATTATAAATCCGTGCTTATTCAAAATAAAAAAAAATGTATTCTGTATTCGATACGTATGTATTTCCATTGAGCAGAAAAAATTGCAATATTTTTCGATACTTTCTTAATTATTCTTAGTAAATAGTGTTTCAATTTCTGTGTCTCATTATACACTAAAAATTAAACGCAACAAGAAATTATTTATGGAGAGATATGCATAGTTTCTTAAAAATTTCAAAATTAGACATTCTTCCGAAAGTTTAGAACACTTATAAAATGGTGCTAAGCGCTTTAGAGTGGGCTTCTAAAGCTATGAAATATTATCAATATTGAGATTGTTTTATTAATCATTTTATATTTAAAATAGAAAAATTAAAAATAGTCAGCGAAAATTTGCCAATAATTTTAGCTGAGTCTTAAACGGTAATTTATGACTATCAGAACCACAAAGCAACTATACAAACGCAATGTTATAGTGGAATTCGGGAGCTCTCGGGAGCAACGCTTTATAAAGCCCATCATAGAACTATACTCTTTGATATCATGTAGCTTATGTGAGAGATATAATTCAATCTTTGGTGGTCACATTTGACACCCAAGTCACAAACAGAGCTCACACGACGAATCGAGGAATCCGAGAACAAATAATCATAGGTGATTGGCTGCTGATTCCTGTGAAAAGTTATAACCTCTTATTGAGTACCAAATTATTGCTTTTGCATCAATCGTGAAATTTGTAAAGGTCACCCTGTACATGTTCACAATCGTTAAAACAGATTTAATCTGAGCGAAAATCTTAATGTCGTCAGCATAAATCCAAACTTTGCAGTGCCTCGCCACAGAGACAATGTCGTCAATAGATAGAATAAAGAATAACGGTCCCAGATGACTCCCTTGAGGTACGCCAAACGAAGCCTTCAAGACTCTAGAGATGAAACGACGGACATAGATTTGGTATGTTCTATTATCTAAATAAGACTCCGTCCATTTTATAAATGTTGGAAGAAATCCATACTTTTGCATTTTAAACAGAATCACGGAGTGAGAGAACTTGTCGAAAGCTTTACTAAAGTCTGTATAAATGCAATCTGCCTGGTAACCCTTTGCAACCCCGCCAATGGTATCCGATACAAATCCAATAACTTAGTGGTTGTAGACCTGCCCAAAATATAGTCATGTTGGTTTAAAGAGAGCAAATTTTTCCAGGAAGCTGAAGGAACCAATCATTATCGAGCCATTTTTGAAATATAATTTTCAGCAGAGCTACTAGGGCCAGGCAGCATGATTTAAAAAGGCTGGAGGCATCACATCAGGACCCGATGTGAAATCATTTGGAAACCCATTACTATGATCAAGAATATCCTCATTTGTAATTGTAGAGATAGTGAATGAATTGTTATGACAATCATTCAAATGACTGAAGTTGTTATTTCGAGGTTGGAAATTTGAAGAGAAAAATTTATTCTCAAAAAATTTTAGACGGGTCACAACTAGCAGAATCCTTTTACCTCATGGTATTGGGATAGTTATCCGTTTTTTTCTTCATATTAATAAACTTAAAAAAGATACGTGGTTCACTAAATAAGAGGAAAGTTAATTAAACTCATTAGAGGATGAGTGAAACTTGTTGTGACTTATAATGTCCTTATCCCTCATAACTTTTTCACACTTTATTCTGTCTATTTTTAAGACGCTTCAGTTCTTTATTGAATCATAATGGAGATGTTTAAGAGAAACGCTGACGCTCGCGTGTAACGTGAAAAAATTTAGAAACGTGTTCATCAACACTATTGCTAGAAAGTAATGGGTTGAAGTCACTAGATGTAATTCTACTGGAAAGTTCCGAAAAGTTAGCCTTTCTAAAATTAAAAAAAGTATTGTGTATCGTCACAATTTGTAAAGCTTTCGATTTCAAAGCAATATGTAATTAGTAGAGGGGTGATATTTGTCAAAAGTAGACGTTATAACTGGGCTAGGTTCAACTAATAAGTTATTCGCATCAGTAGAAAAAACCAGGTCTAACTGCCTGATCATGTCATTCTTTACATTACTGATTTGCCGAGACCAAGAGAATAGATAGTGTCCAGGAAAAGTGATTCTCTTATTGTCAAGTTATTAAAAGGAAGATAGTCATCGTCATCTTCATTGAGTACCCATTGTATATTAGGTAAGTAAAATTACCAATCAGTAGTAATTCGTCAAGAGAATCCATTTTACCATGGATAAAATTATATGTTGCAATAAATTGGTTGTAAATATTCCGAGCTTTTCCTTTACAAATATTTTTTGTTCAGTTATTGCTGGTTTATTAACATAAAATTCTCTCTTGAAAAAAAAAATCTGGTTGGTTGGCTAATCGATATCATTACTATTTAAGATCTGCTATAGTTTTCAAAAGTTGAATTATTTATCACACTACATATAAGCTGTGGCACCTTTCTATGGAACAACATGTTTTACAGTCGTAATTCATCTATTTGGGGTGATATGAAATTTTGCAAATTTTCTCGATTGACAATCGACAAATTTTCAAAAAGCAAAAAAAAAATCAAGACTAATGATTCCTTCACATAAATTCTGCACCACATTGCCATTTTACGGATATATATATTGACTGCTCATGGATTAAATAAGCATTTTCATTACGTACCTATCCTAATAATCATTATTCTGTTTGTTTGTCATGCGAGTGAGATCAGCAATTTCTTATTACTCATTATGATTTTTTTTTTGTCAAAAAATTTGAGATCCTCTATTGATTTTATTTATCATAAATTCATTATTCATTTCGTCTACGTTGATTCTTTTTTATTTAATTTTTTTCTCTAAGTTTATGAGTGCTTTGAGGTTTTATACAGGAACAGTTTAGAGTCTTTTTTTGAGGCCATTCCCTTTAACTCGTACACGAATTTGTCTGTCTATTTCTTTTTTACTATTTTCGACACTCTCGTAGACCCACTTTTCGTCATCACAGCGAGCTGAAATTTGGAAAATCGTGAAAAATCATTTGAAAATTTGGTACAAATTTGATTAGTGATAAATTCATTTCAGGAAAAATGCAGTTTTCCGATTTTCCGACTTTTCCGGAAAATTTTCCGGAAAAAAAGTTTTCTAAATTATGTAGGATCAAGTTCCCTATCAACTGGCATCATTACTTTCTCTCCGACAATGGTGCAAACTTGCAGAAAAAATCGAGGAAAATTCATGTAAAACGCTTTTCCGGAGTTTTTCAGACCAAGGAAGCATTTGAGTGTTTTGCAACCTAAGACAAAGTTATAGAGCGAAATGAGTTGCATAAAGTTGCTTTTGTGGAAAACTCCGTGGAAAACCCGGAAAAGCGGGAAAATCAACGGACAAATTTTCATCGATATGATTAGTGATAAATCTGTTTCAGGAAAAATGCAGAATTTTCCAATTTTTCTGGAAAATTTCCGGAATTTTCCGACTTTTCCGGAAAATTTTCGGACAAAAAAGTTTTATAAGCTATGCGGAATCATTTTTTTCCGTCCTACTGGCATCAATACTTTCTCTTCAACAATCATGAAAACGTGCATGAAAAATCGAGGAAAATTCATGTAAATTTTTAAAAAAAAATTCATAGTAATAGGAAAAGTCTGTGGAAAATATGGAAAATCGGGAATATTCAGTAAATCAGTGTCTTTTCAGCGTCATAAAATTGTTTTAAAATATCTCCATGCAGCAAGTAATAACAATTTAGTTAACGTGAAAAGGGCAGAAAATAAAATAAGTAAAAAACGAGTTTCAAACAAAACTGAGGCCAAGCCGCATGAAAAAAGTAGAAAAGAAACTTTTCTTCACACACAGAGGTGGACTCAGATTTTATTCGCTGACAATCACCGATATATTTCAGTATGATCAATCAGAGGTAAAAAAGTGATTTGATTCATGAAGAGAAAGAATATTCAAGCGAAATTGTCCCAATCAAAAAATCTGAGTCCACCTCTGTGTGTGAAGAAAAGTTTATTTTCTACTTTTTCATGAGGCTTGGCCTCGGTTTTGTTCGAAAACTCGTTTTTTACTTATTTTATATTTTATTTATTTTTCTAAGTTTATAAATGCTTTGAGATTTTTATATAGGAACAATTTAGAGTCTTTTATTAAAATATCTTGCGTAAAATTATAAGTATAGTTAGTGTGTTGAGCATAATATTGAGTAAAGGTGATTGGTTCCTATTCAACACTATCTCGTATGTCACGTTCGGTTCGAGGATGGTTATAGCACCGAATTTTCAAAAAATTTCAGCCGCAGACGTTTCGTTTTCTTTTGCACTGATTTGCAACAAATGTACATTTTTTAATTGTATACCGCTCTGCTCTAAGTGTACCACCTTTAAACCCCGGACGAAGCTGTTTTTTTCGTCTTGTATTTATGATTTGATTTAGAATCGTTAAAAATAAAAGTTCTTAAAAATTCATCTATTCTCCATCTTTGACCGACTCTAGCAAATGTGTTTATTTTGAAAAATGATGTTAAATTTTTATTAAATAAACAACGGCTGTAAGGGATCCGGAAGTCCCCTCATTTTACACTTTTAGAAATAAATTAACATGTTCTTCACTTCGGTAAACATCCTAAAACATCTTTTTTTTTTTAAATTCCGATCTGAAAACTCAAAATCCAATATTAAAGCAATATTTACTCACTTTTGCGCCCTACTGGTATATGTGAAAACTTAATAGTTCAATAGCGAAAATACTATTTATAGTAGCACATTTTACAGTATTATTTAATATTTTACCTTTGTAGTTTTCTTTTTTTTAAATAAATATAGCTAAAATGCATGTAAAAAAAAACCACGCAATTTACATTTTTTTAGCATGCAATCGCCGCTGAATGTGGTAGTTATAATAGAAAAAAGTGTTTTCATTTTAGTTGCCTCATCATTTGTAGAAAGGAAAACAACATAACATTGTGTAAAAATAAAAAATAAAATATAACATAAATCTATAATCACTATTTGTAAAAATATTACAAAAATTCATTCATATTTACATAAATAATGACAAAAAAAACAAAAAAAAACATTTTACTAAACAATTCTCTTCTTTTTGGCCCACTCCCTCTCTCGAACCACAACGTCATACTACTATCAACTACTACCTAATATACAAATCCAATACCGAAACGAAATTTCGATTGTGTATATATATATAAAATCGATAAAATCTGAAATGCAACAGGGACAGGATTTGCCAATTTATATTTGGTACGAGAATTATCCAACACATAGCGGTGAAGGATACGAAGGACGTGTATCACGTGTATCCCCGGACTCGCCATTTGGTGCTGCATCACTCAACTTGACCAACATACAAGAATCGGATCAAGGATGGTACGAGTGTAAAGTGGTTTTCCTGAATCGTGATCCTAAACAACACAAGAATGGTACATGGTTCCACTTAGATGTACACGCTCCACCCCGTTTTAGCGTAACGCCAGAGGATATTATTTACGTTAACTTAGGTAAGTACCTTCTAGTATATATACTACTATGAAAAAAAATATTTTCTCTTCTTACTTATAGTCTGAAAATGAATTTAGCGATTTTAAGTGGATATTAATTAAAAGGAAAATGGAAAATGGTAATTAAGCTCGAAAGTCATTTTCCTTCTTTCTTTCTCTTCTATAATATAGACGAAAGTAATTTAAAACTTGTGAGATAGAAATTTTAACGGGTAGAGCCTGAGGTCTCTAATCGTTGCCCCGTAGTATAGAGCGGATCACTAATTACAAATTTCAAACAACATTTCAAAAGGACATTTTCGACGACGGTTAAGGAAAGGAGAATATTTATATGCTTAGTCTTCCTGAATAATTTGTTGAGAATTGCCATTTGAGACATTTTCTGCTCTTCGCAGTGTTAACTGAGAAATGGATTAAGAATGCAGGATTTTCCTTATCCATGAGATTTTTATAAATGTTAAAAGGTCCTCGGCCGCTGCCGACGACGGGTCGGGACACGGCGATGATGATGCGACTAATTGTACAAAAACTGTCCGCCGCAATTATGCATATTAAAAGGAATAAAACTTAAAAGAAAACTGCACACACACCCGCAAAATAATAGTTGTCGAGTAAAAATATAATTGTTAAACGTCTTCGTGCCTGAAACAGCATGAAATGACACTTCCTTCCACAGATATCCTGCTGTTTTCCTCTTGAAAGTTATTTCCTTTTTTTTTTTTTTTTTTTTTAGAACTGTATCGCTCTGTAAGAAGAAGAAAGCTCATCTGGGTGATAAGTTTTTTTTTTTTGCTTTTCTTTTCTTATAAATTTTTTTTTTATCCGTTTTGTTGTTGTCTCCCTTCAAGGAGCTATCCATAGTCACAATGTTCAACGTCCTAGAGTATACGTATGGATGGATGTATGTAGTGTAAGGAAAGGCATCAGAATAAACGACAGAATTAAGGACGTGGCATCTTAATGCGCATCTTTCATGTTGCAAAGCCACGGGATCTGATTCATGGGATGGCGACTTTCGAGAGGAAGTATGGCCTCATTATATAACCGGCTTATAAGCCTTGTGCCCTTGTTGGCGTTTATCATTAACGAAAACAGCCAGAGAAGTGGATTACAGTGTTTACTGGAGGATAGAAATGACGGATAAGTTTGTTATTAGAGATGCCTTGTTGAAGTTGTATATATATCATATACAAACCTATACAATAGTATCATAGTGACAGACGGGTAACATCTTGAGGAGATTTCATTCAAAAGGTGAATTATCATCAGATCGTTCATTTCCTTAAATTGTATTATCACAAAAAGGATGGTTCATGGTTGTCGTTTCACTGATTTTATTCTGATGGAATTTTTAAATTGATCGCTGAGTTATTTTAATGAATTTTTGGTAGGACGACTGATAGGTATGGGGAAGGAGAATAATATACAATGTATCCTTATTGGAAGCATTTATAATATCTTTTTCTTTTTGTATTAGAATATAGGAAATACGAAAAAAGTCATGGTAATTGGAGTAAAAATGGCGGGGAGGATATCGTAATATGCATCCTTGGAAGTCATTAGCGAATATTCCTTTAGTTCAATATCATCCAGTAGTTGCGCCTTTTACTTGTGCGATTCTTTTATATGTGATCTTGCTATGTCCCAGTATCTATCCTATACGCGCGTGGAGATAATGGCTTGTTTGATAGGGCAGTAAACTGAACTAGCCCTTTTGAGAATAAACTTTGCTATATCTTCTGATTCTTTCCTTGCTCTTTCCCTCACAATATGTATCGGAAAAGTGACTTCGTAATGCTTATCTTTTTCGCCTATATATTGAATGGAGACCTCCATGACTGCTGAAATCGATTAGATGATTCCTTTGAAATAGACGTTTTTTAAGACGACTTGAGATCATATACAATTCCTACACATACCTATAATTACCCAACCTAAAATTCTGTAGTTCTAGAACTCACTTGCATAATTCTAGAGTACCACAACTCTCTTAGCTAAACCTAGAGATTTAGCAATATATCATACATATACTCTTGTAACCGCTTTCAAAGCTTCATAAGGTCCAACAGGACAATGCAAAAAATTAAAATAATGGAAAATTAACCAGCTCAAAGTTCAGACCTCAATCCCATAAAAACATTTTTGATTATATCGATAAAGAAATCCACAAGCCGCCTATAAATAATCCAGAAGAATTATGGATGGATATAAACCAAGTTTGGAATCAAATACTTGTGGAATTTATTAAAAATCACATCGAAAACATGCCACGAAGATTAGAAGCGATTGGGTGGTAACACAAAATACTACTGAAATGTAGAAAATGCATAAATAAAAATGTTGAAAAAATATTTTAGCTTATTAAGTTTTGAAACATTTGAAAAAAAAAATTAGTTTGTCAGCTTGATATTTTCATAAAAAGTGGTAAATTGTCACTTTGTGTGTACATACCCTCTTGTTACCAATAAATCCAATCGTACTATCGAACTATTCCTTTTTTTGTTTGTTTTTTAATAATGTTGCCACAGCTCAGGGGATTCCCTCTGAGGCTGTAGCACAGTGTTGGAAGGAAATGAAGAAAGTGTAGGGAATTGAGGATTACTGGGTTTATCCAAGGAGGTGACTAGTGTACACCTTGCTTGAATGTTTGCGGCCCATAGCTAAGAGTAGAAACAGAGGATGGCAAACTGTTCGACATTCGTACTGTTCTGCTTATGAATGATTCGCGGAATTTTACGGTACGGCTAAATATTACTTCAAGGGTGTGAGGGTGAGCCTGGGTTACAGGTCGTGTGGTGTGCATACGAAGAATTCAGGCTAGAGATTTCATCAGAACAATTGCCGTAGAAGTAGCGATTTTTTTTAGAGATAGACATCCCATTACGCCGATTCTCTAGACAATTCATCGTTGCTATTGGTCACAAATAAGCCAATAGGCAATCTTTTGTACTTTATCTAACGAGGACAATGCAGTGCGTCCAGCCCCTGCTCAAATATGGGAATTATTTTCTAATCAAGGCCTGACATGAGATTTGTAGGTTTGCGCCAAGTCTGATTGAGTAAAATATTTCTTGCATCTTTGTAAGAAGCCCAGGCATTTCATCTCGTTTTTGGTAATGCCAACTATAAGATTGTTGAATATTTCAATACTTAAGATATTAAGAGATGGCGATTTCGAGGTATTTTCTCCCGACATTCTCAGAGAAATCAGCTATAGAGTCGAACGAATACTCGAAATCAAGGGTGGTGCTGTCGTCTGCAAAACTATAAATAGGATTGAAAATTGAAATTGAGAGCTAGCAGATCATTAATAAAAATGAGGAAGAGAGAAGGATAGAGCACAGAATCTTGCAGTACACCAGTGTGGAATATAAAAGGGTCAGAAGTAACTTCGTCCAATATAACTTGAATTGAACGTCGGGTGAGAAAACTTTCAATCCATTTTAAGAAAAGAGGGTCTAGACCTAATGCCTAAAATTTAGGTAAAAGAGCAGGATGCCAGACTCTATTGAAGGCCTAGCTAATTCATCTGTTATTTCATCTCCTTTCGCATTACTATGAGTGGCAGATATAGCCAAGATTACCTTTATGTGAAGTATCTAAGCTTGTGAGAGAGATGCTATAAAATAACTGTTCGAATTCATTGCTTTTATTTTATCTTGGCTGTTAATACAAATTCTAATATCCTTGTCATGTGATGTATTTATTATTAGTAGAATTTTAGCATTATTTATAGTCACTTATAGAGTTATTGAAAGACACACTACAGTTATCTAGTCACACTAATCCGTTTTCAACCTTTTCTACTAGAAATGCTTGTGGAGAAGCCTTCTAATTAAACCGTTAGACAGTGTCATTTGTATAGCTTCTCACATAAAGATTGCGAAATTGATCCTCAGCGATCCTGGGCTCTGACTCTTTTTGTCTTAGGATACTTTTTGGAGTTTCCACTGCCTGGTGTTATGCAAAGAGTTACTGTGGTGACTTAACTGGAGGCATTTTGATTATTAGTCAAACTCTTTTTTTTTTGTAGTTGAATTGCTCTGTTTAGATCGTTCAACCCCACCAGCATCATCACATAAATGAGAATAGGTCTTAAAATATAATTGTATATTTGTACATCTAATTCACTATATGTACTGTAATCTTTTTCATTCATTTCTATACGTATATATTTAATATTCGAACCTAGTTGCAATGTTATATTGTTGCTGCAATTTTTATTGTATCTCAAAAGTCCGGGGATTAAGCTTCCACAACTTATTTTCCAGTTGAGAAGTATTAACTGTGGCTAGTTCGTCAAAATTTGTTGATAGAAATTTGCCCAGAACGATTTTCATTAATTCATTAATCATAGGCATTGCATATCAACAGAAATACTGTTATACTAAGTGAAACGTCATTCAATGTTATATAGAAGAAGAAATAGGTAACAGTCCTTCATTTTGTTATAATCATAATAATAAATTATACCCTAGACACACGGGACATATCAATGATCATTGGTTCAATTACGTAATTGGACCAATGATCATTCCTGTTTTAGGGTGGCACACGGCAATGACGCTCTTCACGTAATTAGATGTGACAGACTAGATTTGACCCATTAAATGTGTCACTTGTGCATATTGGCAATTACTCCCATATCTTTAAATTTCACAGACATATCCGCATATATGTGGCTATTTCTTCGTGCCTTTCTCAGATCTTTTATATAAATGCACCACAGCTCGCACAACTTATAATTTTCAGCAGTTTTCCACAATCTTGCTTTTTTCTTCGTCTCTTTTTCCATTTATAATGTATGAACTTTTTTTAAAGAACTCAATAATTTGGGAAACATGCAAAATTTACTTTGAAAAATGTATCAGCCAATTTCACAAATGACATCTGACAGTAATGGCTGGAAAATCAGCTGATTTTTCGCGCTAAAAGAAATGACAAGCAATGCATAATTGCAAACGAATGATCTTGTGGGGGTGTAATTGGTGCAATGACGAAACGATTAATAATAACTATCAGTGTTCAGAAAAAAATCTAGTATAACCCACTGCAGCCCACTGAGACAAATAATAAATAAATAAAAAAAAAAGACTTAGATCTACATTATGTTTACATTTAACAAATTTTCCTTTTTTCTTCTTTTTTTTACAGGTGATTCAATTATTCTAAATTGCCAAGCAGATGGCACACCAACACCAGAAATTTTATGGTACAAAGATGCTAATCCAGTTGATCCATCATCTACTGTTGGTATCTTTAATGATGGTACCGAATTACGGATATCAACAATCCGGCATGAGGACATTGGAGAATATACGTGTATCGCGCGCAATGGTGAGGGACAAGTCTCCCATACGGCCCGTGTTATAATAGCGGGCGGCGCTGTAATCATGGTAAAAAAAACAATAAGGCAAAATTCAATGTGAATGCAACAAAACAAAAAAGAAAATTTTTTTCAAATATTTTTTTTTTTACAAAACAAAAATTTAGTTCATTCAAAAAGTGCAAAATTTAAAAAAAACGAAAAAGAAAAAATTAAATGAAAAGATTTTTCTTATTCTCTTCAAAAAAAAAAAAAAAAAAAATTGAAGAAATATTTTAACGAAATCATTAGCTTTGTGTTGGTGGTGATAAAATTGGTGAATATCATTTGCTCTATCGAAGCTAGCTCAAAGCTAATAATTTCGTTATTTAATGATGATTTTTTTATTTATTTCTTTTATGTTTTACAAGTTTGGTTTGGTCCTTGTAATTTAGATTGGAATTTTTTAATATGTTTTTGGTTTTTATTTTGGTTTGATTTTCTTTTTAATTTGTTTTCGTTGTTATTGGCAAGAATTGGCAAAGTATTGTTTCGGTAGTTCTTGTGTTGTTGTCGCCCCCTATTGAATGATTCGTGTTCCCATAGTTTTAATAATTATTATAATTAGATAACAATTTTATAAACATTAAGGAAAATGGAATTTTTAATATTAGTTTAAAGTAATATAATTACTAAAATATTTTTTTTTTACAATTATGTGGAAAATAATGTGATAAGTATGGTTAAATTAGCTACATCAGAATTTTTGACGGCTATAAAATCTCTATTTTAGGATGCTTTAAGCCGTTGGTTTGTATTTTTTTTGCCCATCAGAAATAAGCATTCAAAAATAATGAAAATGTCATATTACCAAAAAAAAAAAAAGAAAACTCATTTTTATGTTCATTGATCTCATATCAGTTTTTAGGAAAAGCATGAGGATTTAGAGATCATTTTTTTAACATTATCATTTCTGTTGAGAGAAGATGTAAAATATAAACAATTCTTTTTTTTTTATATTTTGTCGCAAATTTTAACTTAACAATAGACATTTTCGTTTATATTTGGAAAGTTTATGTATATACTTGATACAGCCACAATCTTAGACGTATTTTATCTGTCGCTCTTTTCTTCTTATACTTTAGATTAGGGTCCAGTTCAAACTAGTCGACTTTCAAACTTTCATCAGCTTTCAAATGTAAATATTTGTTTGTTTACATAAAAAACTTCTTTGTTCGCCATGAATGGTCCTTTATTCAAACTAATTGCGCTCGAGTATTATATTATGGTCATACTGAGGTATTGGTGCATACAACTACTACATTTTACGCTCTAAAAACTCAAAAAAACTTTCAAATACAGAGTTATCACCTCTTTGCTTGCTTCTGACTAGAAAACTATAAATTTTTCGCCAGTATAATAATAATTTTCGGCTCGTCTTCTTATATCTTGATCTTCACAATTAAGCGAATTTTTTCCACCTAAAAGATCAGCATTTTAAGAGTACAAATCCTGGTCCAAATACTCCAACTCCAGTGGCCATTTGAGAAAATGGTAGAAGACAATCCTTGCATTTTCCGTTAATTTCACTTTCAGTTTTTTGGATTCTTCTCGGAAACCAGTTGGTCCTTTTGGAAAATATTTTAAATTTATGATACTTGGATACGTGCAGGTCGTTGATCCATCTGCCGTCAAAATCCATTACAAAAAATTTTAACTCAAATTTTGATTGTTTCTAATTAATAATTGACATTAAAAATTTCGCAGCTTTTTAAGAATTTTCCCATATCCCAATACAAATGACGGAACTCCATTGCAAGTATGAAATGTGACAAGGAAGGCTAATCTACAGATCTAAAATGTTATTTGTGTAGTAAAGTATGATTTTTAAGTGAATCTCTGGTCGAGCATCACACACATCTTGTCTGACTGGCGCATTTTAACCTGAACTTTTTCTTTGTCTTTATTTGAATGCGACAACGACTGTTTTATTTGAGTTGTCCTTTCTCCTTCAAGCACCAATCTTAGAATATATTCAAGGCACCTTGCATGAGAAGGCAGGCGGACCATACTGAAAGTCTTTAGTCCGAATTAGTGAAATTTATTAGGATTTATTACAATCTGAATTTTCTCATTTGCGATTAATATCCTCTTTTTTGTACAGACCTCTGCATTATTTTTGCTGGTTTTGGCATCTCAGTAAATAATCGATGGATGGATATTTGTGCAATTTTCTATCTGGTATCGCAAAATTCATATTAATTGACCTCTTGAAATATGATTTATATATTTTTCTAAAAGTAAAAAATTTTTGCTACTTGTGATATTGTGATAATGATCAGTGCCCCTATATTGACCCACGGCAGCTTTGAAAGTCTTTTATAGCATTTCTACACCTAACATGTGTAGTTTTGTAATCTATTTGAGTACTTAGAGTTTTTTTACACTAACCGACGAGAGCAGTAAAATTAATAAAACACCATTTTCTTCGTAGCTGATTATGCCTGTTGTGATCCAGAGTTAAGCGCTCTAAAAAAAAAATAGGGATCATTTGTTGGAGTTTATCTTTAACAAAATCTTTTAATTCTGTTACTTAAACGAGAAGTAATAAATCGATTAACTTTTTTTATTATTATGGTAACAACTTTTCAGTATTTAGTACCTTTACTAACCGGACTGGTAAAAAAATTGGATTATCTAATTTGCCATGTAAAAACCAAGATTTGAATCGAAGTCAGTGCAATCATGCCAAATGCATTGAATAATTGATTTTCTTAATCACTTTTCCAATTATGGGCTAAAAAAAAAATGCTGTTGCTGCACTTCACCTGGTTTTTGTAGCGAGTTTTCTTTTCCAGAATTATAGTTTATTCTCGATTTTTCTTGTAAGCATAATTTTGTTTCTCTATATACATGTGTATGTATGATTCTTACAATTTATTGCAATGCTATTTTTGAAAGAGCATTTAAAGTGTATCATTTTCATTTACAGTACCTATGTATTTCCTTAACTCCCATTGTCTGTCTGTCAATTCATCATATTACCCACAAAAGGTTTTCATTTCATGTTTCTCTAGAAATTGCCCTTTTACATGCAATTTTCCACTTTACTTCTCATCTAAAATAGATCATCCACATCTTAGCATGAATAAAGAAGAAGAATATAAAAAACAAAAAAATAAGAAAGCAATTATTTTACTTAAAATTCCATTTTTCTTCAAGTGTGTACTTTATTAATTTTAAGAAAAACGAAGAACTACAAAAAAAAAAAAACGAAAAAGGTTTTGTGTAATTACAGCAAAAGCATAAGTTCTAGCGATGACGTTGTAGACTTACATTCTCCAACTACGATGGTAATTTTTTCCAAGAACTTAAGTGCTTTCATAAAGTTGGCGGAAACTTTACGTTCACGTTATTTAATGATAATACAAAATATGTACTATAGTTAGTAAAATTATATATATATATATATATACTATGTACAGACTTTATACACGGCTCGCATTGTACATACGACAACTGGCACTTAAAGTAATTTTTGTGTAACGAACTTCAACTTCAGCCGCAACAACAGTTGGGGATGTTTTTTGATGCATCCATGCCATTAGGGAGCAGCCTCCAACTATATTAGAGAATGTACATATGTACGTACACAACTACGAGTAGATATTGCGTTTATCTAGATGAGGAAGAGTTAGACTAAATTACAGAATAATGCACCTAAACTAATGGTACTCTGGGATTATGTCTCCATGCGGTTACTTTGCTCGCATAGAAATTTATGGCGGTTTTGAACAATCTGTGTCTATTCTAAAAGTTTTAAGTTTAACATCATTGAAGGGATGTTTTTTTTTGTTTCTTGTTTTTGATGTTTTTTTTGTAAATGATTCTCCCTAGAGCATTTTCATATTTATATTTACTCAGAATAATCAGTTCAGGCATATGCATTTTGAAATTATTTTAATTAACCACTAACACTGGCTTCAGTGATATTGAATTTTTTTTCAAGAATTTTCAAAAGAAAAATGTGAAAGTTTTCTCAAATTAGGAAATTTTCATAATACGAAATTTATTGGAAAATGCAGGATTTTGTTGTTAAAAATTTTAATTCTCGGTCAATTGTTTGGTTTCCCATGATTAAGGGATGACGCATTTTTTTTCTGTTCGTTAATTTGCTCTCACCATACTGTATGTATCATGGAAAATCTAGCTGAAAGTCATCGTATAGACGAGATCGATACGGCGACACATCCTTTTATGTAAAGACGTACATTACATACATATGGATGTGTGCGACTTCCAATAGTATACAAATCGTATTATCAAAGAATGATGTTACATAGTAGTCTTAATACTGCTCCCTCCATAACTCATTAGCTGGCCATACACGAGCGGAATTTTGTACGGATTTGATTCGCGGATCAGGTCCTCTGTCGCCCCTTAACATGGTGGATCTGATGTGCGGAACCAGTCCGCGGATATATTCGCTTTTCAATATATCAGGTCCGTGGTAAAATTAACTGCATGTATTTCTATTGTTTTTGACGGATCTGATCCGCGGACTTGGTCTTTCTTGCTTGTTTGAAAGATCTGGGGACTATCATGCCGGATCAGTCATATAAAATGGCACCTAGGAACAGGAAACAAATCGCTGTAATGGCTGCAGGTATTTTTGTTTTAAATTATAACACCATTATAAAAGAGAAGGAAAAATCAAAATGGGTTAAAAAGTGGTTAAGTGAAACAAATATTTTTGGACATATGAAATTTATTATAGAGCCCCGGACAAATGAGCCAGATGATTTCAAAAATTATCTATGCATGAGTGAGACATATTTTGACCCATTGTTCTGTACATACATTTTTTGATAATTATTACCATAAGGATGGTGTATACAGATCTTCTGCCCTTGCCCTTGGAAGATTCAATTTTATTTTTTTTTCCGTATTGCTCTTTTTAAATTTTGTATCTTTTCTTTTACTAACTTAACATCTGCTTCCGGATAGTCTTGCTTTAAAAAACTCACAATTTCTTCAAACGCCACGTTTTTTAAAATTTTATATCTATAATTTCTGCTCTTAATTTGTCAAACACATGGTCTTTCTTTATACATGTTAATAAATTCTGCGGAAATTGGTTTTGACCATTTCATTTTTAATTTTTTTTTATATATCTAAACTGGAAAGCCCGCAGAACTCTTACTACATCTACTGCATTGTTAATGGCCTATGACGGACTTGAATCAACGGAACCGTTCCACGAAGGAACTGTTCCGGGGAACTGATTAACTCGTTTTGCTCACTAATATGCGGAATTGGTCCGCGGAACAGGGCCTCAACGGATCAGATTCGTGGAAAATTCCTCTCGTGTATGGCCAGCTTTTGATGTGATCTGAGCTGCAGGTTAGGGCTAATCGAACAAGTCTGAACGGAACAATATTGAAGTAGTGCTTGCATATGTAGACGGACTTTATAATACATAAAATAAATAATTGGGTATTACTATGGGTATATTAGGAGTAAGTTGTTGTTTACCAAGCGGTTGTCATATCAAGTTCTATAAATTCTGTTAGCATAGACTTTATGTCAATCCTAAAAATATTAGCTGTTAACTTCCTGGTAGACAATGATTTTTTAGTCTTCTTCCTTTTTTCCAAGGAGATTGTTCATCCATTTATTTGGATTGATGCTTTTTTTTTGATCTAAACGCAGCTTCCATTTTTTGATGGATGGATGATCTTGTGAATGTTCGTCAGTCGTTTGGGCAAACAATTTGCAGAAAGATTGTTATAAGCTACAAAATATTCTAGAAATCATACCAACGAATCACTTTATTTGATTCATATAGTATGAATGATCTTCAGTCATCACACGTTGTCTTCTTTGATCAGTTTGAGGATCATAAGACCTTGATGTTGATCTCATCTAATTTTTCATTCGTTTTTTGGAATTTTCACACTATATTTTCTCAAATTTTTCTTTCCATGTAGAAAAAGCCAGGTATTATTTTTTTGTTCTTCTAGACTTGGTTCTCGGAATTCAAAACAAGAAGACATAATGTCAAGAACAACTACGACATTGAGATCCGCTCAACATTTTCCCTATTACTCCCTAACTCAACAACCAAACATTGAAATGGGCTTTTATTTTCTAAAATAAAATTTTTCGTAGAATTAATATTAAAAAAAAAAAAAAACACAAGAAAAAAAAATTTCATAATTGAACTACTTCCCTAACTTTTCCATATAAATTAAAAATAATAAGACCAAGCAATAATTAAAAATACGAGAAACAGATTTCACATAACCAAACTTTGTTACAAAATTCTCGCATCAAAGAGTAATTTTTTCAAAAACTTTATAGGTGTAATAATTACTAAACAATGCACAGCCTTACAAACCTTGTACAGAAAACTTACTCTTTGCAGTAAGTATATGTATTCATGTGTGTGCCCTAATAAAGTTCCATCAATTTAGTAGTTAGTGAGTTGTCTAAACTTCAACCTTAACCAATCAATTAAAGGTTAAGTGCTCACGCACGTGGAATTTACCTAGTTCACGCTATCGAAACACAGTAACGGTGGGCACCACGTAAAACATTATTTTCATATTCATGGTACCGAGGAAAGTTTTACTCGGAAAGTGATGGAAATGGAAGTAAAAATTATTTTATAACAGCAGCAAAGTCTCTTGTAAATTCCATCGAGTGACACCAAATTACAGAATACAATTTGAATATGTACATTAACCTTTATAGCTCACTTTTCCCCTTTGTATAATAGTAAGGGTACCTATGATGTTTTCTTCTCACAAGATTCAAGGGGGAGGCGGCAAGGAGCTAGTTTCCAATTTGAAGTCATCATCATCATCATCATCATCATTGAAAAGGTCTCTAAGTGAACCCATTTCTATGCTGTTCATGTTCGGACTATATATTTGCTTTGCTGTAATTAGACAGACCTTCGAAATTTTGCCTGAAAGAGGCTCTTTTTGTATAATATATATATATAATTAACTAAACATTCATGACACATACATATACATACACACCCATCCACACATTCATACATACATACACGTATTACAAATAGAAAATCCAAATTGGCAATTTTACTGACCATCAATTTTTTTTTTGCTTTCTTTGTTTCTTCCACTTTTTTTTTGCTATATGTGTATGTACTATTTGTTTACTACCCAAACAAATTGATTCGGATGACCTGCTGGGGGAATATATTGACGTGCAACATTAATCTGTGGTGTATTAACACAAATATATAAAATCAACGCATACTCTAGGTGCCGCCCACCAATCAAACAAAACTGGAAGGCGAAAAGGTGATATTTTCATGTGAGGCCAAAGCAATGCCTGGAAATGTCACAGTACGATGGTTTCGTGAGGGTTCACCAGTTAAAGAAGTTGCATCCTTGGAGACTCGTGTTACAATCCGAAAGGATGGCTCATTAGTTATAAATCCAGTGAGTGCCGATGATTCGGGACAATATTTATGCGAAGTATCGAATGGTATCGGAGACCCTCAAAGTGCTTCGGCATATTTAAATGTTGAATGTAAGTAGTGTGTGTGTGTTATTTATGAATTAAAAATATGTTAATGAACTTTGAAAAAAAAATTATTTCTTTTTCTATTTTTCTTTTATACTACATAGATCCTGCCAAAGTGACCTTCACACCAACTGTACAATATCTACCATTTCGTCTAGCTGGTGTTGTTCAGTGCTATATTAAGTCAAATCCACCCCTACAATATGTAACATGGACCAAAGATAAACGCTTGCTAGAACCATATCAAACAAAAGATATTGTCATTATGAATAATGGTTCATTGCTATTTACACGTGTCAATCAAAATCATCAAGGACGATATACATGTACACCATATAATGCACAAGGTACACAAGGCTCATCTGGACCAATGGAGGTTTTAGTTAGAAAACCGCCAGTTTTCACAATTGAACCAGAGCCGTTGTATCAGAGAAAAGTTGGTGAATCTGTTGAAATGCATTGTGATGCACTTGAAGCTGAAGGTACACAAAAACCAAATATACAATGGCAACGAACCGATGGTACACCATTAAATCGGAATCGTGTCAAAGTTATTGGTGGAAATATAACAATAGAAAGTTTACGTAGATCTGATTTTGGATATTATCAATGTGTTGCATCAAATGAAGTTGCAACAATTGTATCAGCAACACAATTAGTTGTCGAAGGTACACAACCACATGCTCCATATAATATTACAGGAACAGCAACAGAATTTTCTGTTACATTACAATGGATGCCGGGTTATAGTGGAGGACCAGATTATAAACAAGATTATACGATTTGGTATCGTGAAGCTGGTATATCAGAATGGTCAACAATACCGGTAACACCATCTGGAAGTACACAAGTTACTATAAATCGCCTATCACCAGGTACTACTTATGAATTTCAAGTTGTTGGCAAAAATGCACTTGGTGAAGGTATGAAGAGTAAAATTGTGACTATTCGCACTTTAGGTAAGTTCTATCTTTGCACTTTTTTCTATAACTTCTTTTTTTATATTCATTTTAATGTACATTGTACATAGAAAAATATTTATTTTTTATTTTTAAATTCTTACCATTGACATGGATTTAATAACAAAATCACTCGAACTGATAAAAATTTGTTATTATTATCCATTTAAAGACGCTGCCGCTCCTGCCAATGTTAAGTCACCGACTAAAGCTCCAAATGAAAATGAGTTTAAACTTATGCCTGATGAGGCTGGTAAGATTTCCGAAAAAAATTAAATCCAAAATCAAAAAAAAAAATGTTTAGTTGATAACTTTTGTTGTTATTAATATTGTTGTCATGCGTCAGCTCGTCACTAATATAATAATTATTTTTACTGAGACTTTCCATTTACACGCAAACATTTTCACCATTATGTAACATTTCCACATTTTCACATTTGCATTCGCTTAACATGAGAAGACTTTTTCATTATTGGCCAGGAATCATTCGCTGTTTCCCCCATTTGCTGTAATTTAAGTTGTTTTTGGTTTTCCTTGTATTTTTTTTCGTTTGTTGATGTGACTTCATTGGGTTTTAATTTTGGTCTTTTTTTTTCTGTATACATCGAAAATAATATGTTAAACTGGTAACTAGCAGAGGAGATTACATGTTAAGCGGTTTAATCAGTTTTTTTACAAACCACTCCCCATTGTTCTGCCTTGTAATGTAATGTGGACATGGATATACTTGGAATTCTCGTTAAAATTACATGCTTTAAACAAATATGGTTATGGTTGCTTTAACTAAACCACGAAACAAATTTGTTTGTCATTAAATATGTACATATACCTATTATGTAATGGTTATTAATCTTAGGGATAAAAGACAGGTTATGTTTTGTAATTAAAATTATTCTGGATTTTGAGACATTGAAGGCAACAAAAGTGCTAATAGAGGGTATGATATTTAACATAAGAAGCTAAAAACGAGTCTAAATTACTAAAATCCCTGCGCAAATTCTTCCATTTTTTCCATTGTGAAATTTCTACAAATCATTGAAGAAGCCAGTGTCCACAAATTTAGTGAGTCTAAAATCGTTGACTCATGTATATTTATAAATGGTTTCTATCAGTGGCGTACTTAGCCTTTGCGGGCCTCATTGAAAAAAAATCGAAGCCCCCCTCCATTTGCCTATGAAAACGAACGTGGTCCGCCGAGCGTTGGACGAGAAGTCTGCTAGTCGGCAGTAGACACCTGAAAGCTGGGTGGGCTTTATTATAAATGAATTAAAACTGAAATTGCCATTCTTTTCTAATCTCAAGTCACAGTTTATACAGAGAACAATATAGAGCCTGTGGATGAAAAAAAATTAAGTTGATTTTAAATAGTAACATAGCTTATACTACATAGCATACAATTGCGCGGCACTTTTAGAAGGGTCTTCTTTCGAAATTTAGTACTCGTTTCGAAATAAAGGAATCATTTGTTGCTCATAAGACCCCTGATTCAAAAGGGAACCAGACCGTATTGGTTGCATTGGCATAGCTACGCCACTGGTGCACTCGTTTCGAAATAAAGGAATCATTTGTTGCTCATAAGACCCCTGATTCAAAAGGGAACCACACCGTATTGGTTGCATTGGCATAGCTACGCCACTGGTTTCGTTACACTGATCTTTTGGCCAAACTTGAAACTTTAAGCTCAGACAAAAAATACCCAGATATCAACTGTATTAAAAAAGTGATGCATGTGAAGAGCTCGTAGCAACTCACTGATCTTGGCTAAATATATCCTGGGTACGAACCAACATTTTGGGCGAATAAATATATTTATGACTGAACTTTATCTTCAGAATACATGTAGCCAACAATAGGGATTTAGGGAAGCCATCAATTTTTTCTTAGAAATTTACTGAACATTTTTTCTCTAGAATTTTTATTTATTATTGGAGGTCGACAACGGGGGTGATTGGGTCGCTAATAATTTTTATGAGCGTAGACGCGTAGATGAGCAAGAAGCATTCATTTTTTTTTTAAACATTTTACAGAAAATGTTTCGGCAACATTTTTATTTACTCTTAGTGGCCGACAACAGTAGTTATTTTAATATAACATATACATATACAATACTGTTGCGAGCGTGGCCTTTGGTTCGTTATTTAAAACACAATATTAAGTATTTAATATACAAGTTCTTTATTTCACTATAATCATATAAAATTCACAAACCTTCAATTAATTAACTAAACTTTAATTATAGCTAATTCTGTCCTTTTAATTATCGCAATCCAATTATAACACTTTCGCCTGTTTATTACTTTCACTTATTACCACTGCAACGTCTAAGAGAAGACTCTTTCTCTGGCGGTGACAACTGTTATATTTATACCCTAGAAACTCTCCAGATTAGTCTGGAGTGTTCTATTCCAAAAGCTTCATGACTATTCTATTCATTCTATTCCTGAACCCTCCCGAAGATTCCATCATCGTTTCTCCGAACCTGAAGTTGTTTATCCTCCATTGCCAGTAGATGTCACCAGTTGTCTCTTTCTGTTGCACGTAACAATACTTTCATTCTATGTCGGCCTCCAGTAATGCAAAGAAATTCTAAACAAAAAATGTCCATCAAATTTGAATTTGGGGACTTCGTTAACTGACAAAAGCATTTTTATAATTTTTCTGTTTTCTTAATTAACTAAATATTCAGAAAAATATATATACACTGTATCAAACACTGACTTTGACATATAATAAGAATGAACTGAGCCTTCCTATTTAATTCCTATAGTCAAAAATGGCACAAATTTTGGGTAAAATCTGTTTGTCTCTTTCAAACTCAAAATTTAGGTATGTTGAACTGTAACCAGTTTTAGGAATAGTACGAGCTTATTAAATGGAATCATAGATGGCATATGCCATCTATGATGGAATGCATTAGAATTGACATAAAATTTCGGACAAATATAATATTTATATGTATAAGTCTATGATCTTCTTCAAGCTCAATTATGTTTGACATCAAATCTGCAGAGGAGCAAATTTTTCAGTAATATTAAAAATTAATTTTAATAATAATAAATTATAAATCGGTGTACAATTCAAAATTTCAAAATTTGTGCCATTTTGGAAGCAAGAACGCTCAGTCCATTCTTATTAGGTATATGGCAGTGGTATCAAAGCAAACAAATGAAATTTATTGAATTCTTTGTAAGTATATCCACTTCCCAGCTGGAAATAGGAGCATAATTAGATGTATCCGATAGGCCTCTTCAAAGTTGGTGAAGAGTGATCTCATTTGGCTCGCCTTCCATTGTAATTTATAACCGCGATATCATTAGAACGGAGCAAGTATTGCAACATTCTATATCTAGTGCTTTTCTATACTAGCTTTCTTCAGATAAATATTAAGCGAGCATTGCATATTTTTATTCTAAAATTATTGCTCCCCTCTATGCCTCTCTCAACATTTTTTATTTAGTACAAAAAAGATTTTGGAGATCTATTACAGCCTAAAATCAATGTCTAGTTCAAGAAATTTTGAAAAATAAAGGTTCAGGAAATTAAAAAAAAAATTAATGTTTATCTGATCTCGGACATAACTTGTTCGAATCGTCTTCAGCCACCAATACTGCAGAAGAAATATGGTCGAATTTTAAGAAAAAAATTAAATTTTACCTATATTGAAAAAAACTATTTACTAACCTGAGGCATTGATTATAAAGTAGGCAACGAGGTTTTGTCATACTTTCATCATTTTGTTAGTTTAGCCCTCGATACCTGGGTATTTCTTGTCTGTACTATAAGTTTCGACCCAACTCGACCTCATATTATGAATTGAAAATTTTCGGACTCATCATATTATACGAGTTTTACATATACTTGGTAGTGTTACATCATATCTGACAAACCCTAATGATGTCTTAAGCAGACGAAACGCGCAGGCTGTTACTAATTTTTTAAATAAAATAATTGTAGAATCAGAGCAAGTGTTTTTGTTTTTTCTCAAACAAAGATATCTGGAACACATAAATTATGGTATCCCTGAGAACTCTGTTCTCTCTCTTCTGACTTATTATTTCCAATCCTATTCTAGTACCTTTTAAGAGACACAGTAACCTCATTTTCTCTTATTCGTCTGACTCTATATATAAGACTATTGTTGGAATTTAATAACTGTTATTAATTGGCTACGCATGATTGTTTCGATATCAGCAAAATACTCACTTGAAGCTGGGCGATTCTCCTTTTGTTTAATGCATCTATAAACAAACTCACAGCTGTTTTATTTCACGCAAACGTGATTCGATTTTGACCGATTCCTGTTGAAATTCTTGCATCTAAAATACATCCAGTAAATTAAGCTGGACTCTGCATGAATTACAAATACATTCCATTGTTTTAAATACAATAAAATGATACAATATTCTCTATAGGTTGAAAAATGTAGGTCCTTATCCCTTTGAGAACCATTGGGATAATACGTCCCAAGAAATTTCTGTTGGCAGAACTATGCACTCTATTTCAATTGTCCTCCTATTGCCCATTTTCAGTACTTTTGGTTCTGGATCTCTTCTGCACGTGTAAGAAGTACTTACTTCTCAGTTTTGTCTCAGTCGACACATTATACTGACAAAGATTGAACACGTGCATTGGGCATATCTTAACCTTCACGTGGTCCCCTCTGACAGCGCCCATAAGGGTTGTATTACCTGTTTAGGCCAAGTACAATTCTTTTAGACGTTGCTAATAAGATCTAGGCCCGAACTGAGTTACCAGTACCATTTAAAAACGAATATCTTGCATGAAGATATGAAACTGGGAGTATTCATGGTCCGTTGATCATGCTTTACGAAAGCAATACCAAATGGGCGGCCCGACATTGGCTAACTTGTTACTAAGGGGGAGAGAGGAGTCCTGGATAACAAGGTTTTATCCACCTCAACTTGGGATGGCCCCTTTATGGGAGCATCGTAGTGGCTGTGATGCAGGGTGCGGTGACCCTAGATCGGCAGAGACTGGACAGGTCTCGCTTCTACCAGTAAGTTGATGTCATGTCATGCTCTTTTGGCATACTGGTACTCATTGTTACGATATGAGGAACTTGATTGTCTATTACAATCCGAGCATTAAAAATGCCGTGAGATTAAGCCATACTTGGCAGGTGCTCACGTAAAACCACAAGGAACTTTCTGCGCATTTTCTTGACTGGGTTTATATGTTCCAGTAGTACTTTTACTTTATTCTATCGTAACCTTTTTTTTGTTTTGGCCCTTCATTTAGGATTTATGAAACAGCAGTTGGAGGAATCTTCGCGTTCATAATCCACTTTTACTTTCAGCGAAGATGACAGCTCACCTCAATCTGAATTTGTGGAAAGTAATGCGAAGCAAGAAGAACGCATTAGGCTCGAAAAATTCCCTCTTTGCTTTCCTGCGAAATGAAGTCTCTTATGTTTCCTGTTTCTTTCAATGGTATATTTGCCGCATTTGGCTGTGAAAATTTATTTTGAAGAGCAAGATTTTACTTTAGTTCTTCAGTTGAGCTCCTCATGATGCTGCCTCTAATGAGTGATGTACCCCAGGACTCTGTACTAGGTCCATTAATTTTAATTTATTCATTAATGACTTCGTGGAAGTTATCAATGATCAATTTTACGAAGGTGATATAAAATTGTATTAAAGTAGACTATTTAGGCTTATTGAGGACTGTATTGAACGCGTAAACTGTGACGTTAACTAAAAAAGTATCAACTCTGGGTCCATATCATCATCGGAGTTGTTAATAAACCATGCGAAATCGCAGTGTATTACATTTTATAATATGATGAGTGTGATATTTCCTCCCTACTTACTATATATACTAAGAAGAGTTAACAATCTTGGGATTATCCTATCGTTTACAAAATATATTTGCTATAAAATATAATATGCGAGTGTTGATTTCCTTTTTCCATAACGTACGGAAATAAGCAGCCAAGTTACTTTTAACTATTTACAGCGATCTCAAACTGTATATTATACTCTCACTGTACATAACCACCTACAGTTGAAAAACTGGCCTTACTTACCTCTTACTTTTCCATTCTTTACTTTTGAATTTATTTTAAAAATATTTCCTGGGCTTCGTTCTCACCATACTCTCTAAGAATTTCCATTGTTTTTCATATTCTTTTATCCTTCTTTGCAAAAATTCATTTCGTTTTTTCTTATTTCTTTCCCCTTATTTCTGGTTTAGTTCGCTCTTTTTCATGTTTTTATTTGCAGACATAATAAATTTCAATGATATCCTGTTTCCGACTGATTCCACTGGTTCCACATACTTTCCACATGTGTTCAGACCTAAAGGTATATGCAAAATTAATCATCAAACACATACCTCCTATACATATAAGAATACATTTAACAAAAAAAAACATAAATTTAAAAAAATTACAAAAGAAAAAAAAACACGAAAAAACAGTGATTTGCACTTTTAACCTTTTTGATAACAGCTTTTTGCACGTTCCTGAGCTTTTTAATACTTCTGCATGTGTAGGTGTAGCAATTTATATGAATTTTCTTATCTAAATTTTTAAAGGTGGATGATGTGTAAATGAATGAATGAGTGAGTGCGTGGGTATTGGAAGGTTTATTTAAAAAAGGATAAGATTTTTTGGATGATACCTGCTGCAAGGTGTAATATTTAGGAGCTGTTTCTGGTTAGCCCTTGTCTGTGAATGGCTTTTAAAAATTATGTGATTTTTCAACTTTTTTTTCAACTTTTTTTTCCTTTTTTTTTATTATTTAATATCAGATTTGTTTTCTCGCTTTAAAGTTTTTAACATTATAATAATTCCGTCTAGTACCTACATAGTTAGTTTTAACTTTATATTTAAGGTGACCTTTTACGTGGTAAATGTTGTTGATGTTCCATGTTGATAATGAAAGAGAAAGATTTAAGTTATGTTGGCATTTTCATGATAAATTTACTTCACTATTGATAAAATATAAGGGGCCCCAAAGTTTAAGTTTAAAGTGAATTCAGATCTAAAGAATCCGGATAACAACACAGCACTATGCATAAAATTTATACTGTTAAACGAACTTACTACCCTTCTGATTATAATCTTCTCTCAAAGAAGTTCTGGAGTAATTTATGACGATTATGGGGATACATAAAAAGGATTCATAAGAATTCATCAACTTGAAAATTTTTACCGAATGAATTTATGTAATTTGCATTTTTCCTCTGCATCTTTTGTATACAAATAACATCTGCGGTTGATAGTTGTATTTAACTAATGAGTTCGTTGTTTTGATTCTTCTGAGGTGGACTAATGTAATTATTTTGAGTAACTGATTTAAGAAGTTCATCCGCAGCACGAGAGTCCTCAAGAGGTTTCTACGTGAATGCATCGAATTCGATTGGTTCAGATAAAATCCTCCGCAGTTCCTTAAGCTCACACGGTCTGACTGTCTATTTAATGTACGGGAGAAACTTAAGACGACACAAATCTTTGATTATTTAAAATACCAGAGCTTCCCTGTTGATTTCTTGGCATAATTATAATTAATCAATAGGAGGACACTAAAAATAATAGAGTTAACAAAGATTCTCTATTCCAATGTAAAGTGTAAGCTATCAGACAACTTCAAAATTAATTTCAGCTCCTATTTTATTATTATTATCAACGATATTGTTGCGAATTTACTTAACTATAACCAGCGAGATATGGAATGAGAATTGATTGATCTTCTTCTCACGGATTTGAACTAAGCGGATGACATTTGCTTGCTGGTCCACCGATACCAGGATCTAAACCCTGTAATATAGAATCTTGCAGCAGAATGTAGTATACCTGGCTTTAGAATCAATTCAGTGAAAACAAAAAATATACAGATTAATAGAAGAACCACTTCCGAAGCCAACATGCATACATAATAAAAGAGTAAAGGTAGTGCAAGATCTTCTGTTATTTCGTAATTACTGAATTTAGTTAATTTCCATCTGTAGAATATTAGATAGGCCATGAGATACAAGGCACATCTAAACAAGACTTTCAGCTTACGAGTGATTAAATACATTCTCAGTAGTCTTCATTCTATTATAAGTCCTTTACAGGCTTTGTTGCTTATGTTACAAGTTCTTTGCACTTTATCATCACTATAGAATACTTTTGCTAATTTATTTAACATAAATTAAAAGCGCTAAACAGTGAATATCTCCTATGCCGAATGATGTCATTTTTGGAAAGATCTGTTGAGTAGATCAAATTAAAGTTTCTACCTAAGGAATTCGTCACGGGGTGGCACAGAAAAAAATCACTAAGCATAATCAAATTGTCGTTATATATCATTAGAAATTAGCCATGTAATCTAAATCGGATATATAATGCATATACAAATTTATTTAGAGTGTTGTGAAGGAATGATTATTAATATGACTAAGAAATTATTAACGCAACTTTTGGATTCTTACATAATAATAAAATTAGAAGTTAGTTGAGCAACTTTTTGGCTACAAATATTAATAAAATGTTATTTGCGAAATTTTCTAGTGATAAAAATTAATTTTGGGTGATTTTTCGATTGTATTTACTATTTTATACTATTTATACTAAAAAGTTATTTCAATGACTTTCTCCGATTTTCATTGTAGAAAATATTTTATTTATATATATATATATAAAAACAGAAATTCAAGTGATAAGAATAATGTTTAACAACAATTTTTTATAATATTTCGAAGACATTGATTTTTTCGAAACATTTCCACCGCATTTTATTTTTTTTTTTATTAATATGACATTATTCAGAAATTAAAAAAAGTTATATGAAATAACTAATTGATTAGAAAAAGTTAAAGATTGTATAAATAACGAATTATGCACTAACTTTATTCTTTGACTAGTTCGTTTTGAATGGAATATTAGCCGGATAGTTTGCCGACCAACGACGTCATAGTAACTCTAAAATCAATTCTCAAATTAAATATTGCGAGTCCTATGCAATACTGTTTAAATGACTAAACCATACTACTTAGGTACTAGATCCTCGTCCAGTGTAGAAGAACTGTTGACAGCACATGGAGTAATAGCCCAACTAAGTTATAGCCCCTTTTGAAATTTTAGTTAATCATTCACCCTTGGATTACATAGAGCAGGACAATACCTTAAACTGCCTTTCTCCTCTTCGCTTAAAACCTTTCTCTCCATGTATTCAGTAAATATCATTTCAAAAAGGTAATAAACATATATGTATGTATATTAATAAAAATTACATTACGTGGAAAAATATGAAAACAAATACAAAAACTCTTTTGTAGTTCATTAATAGAAGGGGTCTCCTTTAATTTAGCTCATACCTAATTATTTTACATTCAACCCAGAACTTTTTAATAATTTATATATGAATTATTATGTCTATATAGTGCTCGCATGATTTAATTAACTTACAGCCACTAGACTAATTAATATTAATTATTATGTTTTTGTATAAATTAAATGCTTGTAGTATAATTAGTACACGCTCTTATTTTCCTATTTGAATTTGCATTTTAAATTGAATTTTCCTAGATTATATTGTTGTTGTGTTCATTTTTAAAATAAATTGGTAGAAAAATTCAATTCTATCTTCTCTATCCTACTGCTGCTGTTGCTAAAAACAAAACCAATTTAATTTTTTTTTCCTCTTTAATTTAATTTCAGGACCAAAACCAGGTCCACCACGTAATCTAACCGTCACCGAAATACCAAATGGATTCCTGATAACATGGCAATCACCATTGGAACGTGCACACTATGTTAAATTTTATACAATTAAATATCGGACAGATGCACAATGGAAAACATTGAATCGTGGACAGATACGTCCCGAGGAGACATCGTATCTAGTTAAAAATTTAGTGGGAGGACGAACTTATTACTTCCGTGTATTAGCTAATTCTGAGAAAAGTTATGAATCTAGTGATGAAGTTAAATTTCCGGTTCCGGCACGTGTTAAACATAAAGCAATAACAGCCGGTGTTGTCGGTGGAATATTATTTTTTATAGTTGCGATTATTTTATCAATTTGTGCCGTAAAAATTTGCAATAAGCGAAAGCGACGAAAACAAGAAAAAGGTGAGAATGTCCTGTTTACAATTTAGCACTTGTGATGGTTTTATGGGATGCTGTGTATAAGAAAAAAAAAAAAAAAAAAAAACAAATTTTGTATTTGGTTTTTGTTTTTTTATGTATTATTTGTTTTTGGGTTTTTTTGTTTTTTTTTTTCTATAGATAGATTTATTAACAAACCCTCCTACATACATACATACATGTATATCTACTTCCAATTTGTGCTGCAGAAATTAGTTGTTGTTTTTTTTTTATACTATACCTATTAACTTTCCGCCTAAAATTTGAATAATTTTTACTAAAAGTGGTGTTGGGTTTGTGCTTTATGTAGTTAATTTTTTAGGTTTAGATAATTAAAATAAATAATTACTTCCAAAATGCTAAACAGTTTAGGAAAGTTGTAGTGGCTTATCGCAATATGGAAATGTCAAATGTAAGGAATTATTTGTTCCTTTTTAGATAGTCTATTATTGGCTAAATACTCCTGTAGGACTACATGATGTCTCATAATAATATTTTTCTTAAAGAATTCAGATACATATTTTTATGTAATTCAACAAAAGTGTTCATGAACATAACTATTTTTTGTTAGAAGATCAAACAAAGGTTTTCCAAGTTCCAACTTCTAAAACTTTTGCTTTGGCGCAACAACTCTAAATTAATCCTTCCATATGCCTAATTAGAGTGGCGAGGTTTAAGTATATTTACGGCACCAGTTTGTTACAATTAAGACAATTCCTGCCAATGATCGTGGCACTATGCGTCAGTATCATTTTGATTTATATTGATCCTTTATGATCATAACCCTGCTAGTGCAAATTGGCTTAATTTCATATTCAAAGCGGCCGATCAGTGGACGATGTGAATACAAGACAATTATTTCGACAGCAGACCTTTAAATTTATGAGCTGTGCTGCTGTTGGAAAATCAAACAACCTTCAGGATATAACTTCCTGGTTTTAGGCTTTCATGGGTATTCCAATATGTTATACTGAATCTCAGTTTTACGCCTCGATCAATGATAAAATCAGTAGTAATTTTTTTTTCTTTAATAATTGACTATGCCCATATACTCAGAAATTACCTTTTAATATAGAATTTACCTCTGACCGTGTTTCATACAATTCATATTAAATATTTTCCATCTATCCATCGTCCATAAAACTTATACAAAATGTCATTCAACAAGTTCATATACGAAGTCTTGAACAGCAGTTTCCAGTGATTTTACGAACATCTCAGACCTCTTCAGCGTAAACTTCTATTTTCTTAGGATATATTTTTGGCTATAGCTAATGAGATAACGTAGATCATTATTTTTTGCAATCAGTTAGCCATATATATATAAAAATCTAGAATCTTTTTACCTAATTCTACGTATCTGCTTATTTATAGATACTTTCACTAAACCTAAATCCATAGCTCAATCTATTTTCCTGGCTTGTTCATCCGCCGATGCGTTTCCTGGTATGTTACTGTCACCAGGTATTTAGCATACAAAGTCTGGTATTTTTCTGACGTTATAGATTCATAATTAAGTTTAATTAAAAATTAAGACAAGAAAATTCCTTTAAAAAACTCGAATTCACTTATCTGCACTCGAAGATGCCTGACACTTCTTTATTTCACTCTTTCGTAGACCTGGTAAATTATTAGTTGGGTGAAAATCTATTTTCTGCTCATTCTAAAGAACTCATCACTACGGTTATTCCAGTCAAATAAGCCAAAAACCGATAAAAAGGATTGCTGGCTCGTGAACCAAAATGATGGAGAATTGGAAGTAATCGGACACATTGTAGTAGATATAGCGCTGTGTCCATTCTTAACTTCTCATGCTTGCCCTATCGACCCCTTACGATATAGAGATTGGTGACCGAAGTTTTTTTTATTTAGCATCATATTTTGAATAAAATTGCAACTTTATTTTTTTTTTTAATTTTACCACTTCCAAGCCGCGCGAATGGCAAACAGAATGCCATGCGTTCTTGAGCCCATACAAGATAGAGGTTGGTGACCACAGTTTTTTTTATTTAGAATCGTATTTTGAATGAAATAGCAATTTTTTTTTAATTTTACCACTTCCGAGCCACACGCATGGCAAACAGAATGCGATGCGCTCTTCAGCTCAAACGAGATAGAGGTTGGTGACCACAGTTTTTTTATTCAGAACCATATTTTGAGTAAAATAGCAGCTTTAAAGTTCTTTTTAAATTTTACCATTTCCGACCCGCATGCATGTCAAACAGAATGCCACGCGCTCCCGAGACTTTACGAGATAGAAGTTGGTGATCACAGTTTTTTTTATTTAGAATCCTATTTTGGGACAAACTTCCAGGTTCACTCTACGCTAACCCTCAAAATCGGAGCCTGAAATAAATTAAATTCCCTTTTTATGTCTTTTTTGCACCAGTTACTAGAAATTCGTCCAGAACACTTCAACTTCATCTATTCTGGAAATTGCGTCTGTCGTTTTAAAGAAAGTGAAAGAAGAAAATAAAATAAAAAAGAAGAAAAAATACAAAAATCAAATTTCTCCAGCGAAATAATACTTAACCATACAATTATTTCGCAAGTAAACAAATGGAGATCGCTTTTGCATGCCATCTCATGATAAAAAATAAAACGATATTTTTTTTTTTTTGTATATAGTTAAAGTGCGTAAACTGAACAGCAACTTTTTCTTTTCTAATTGCATACTGAGTTATATGCAGCACAGTTTCGAAAAATATCTAAAAATACTCAATTTAAGAGTTTTCCCAAGAGATGGTGTACAGCAAAAGTTCTTGTCTGATGGAGCCATTTTTTTTAATATGTTTTAGAATTTTTCTATTCATATGTCTTTTTTCGTATGTTGTGATTGATGCCTAGACCTAATTGTCGTCTTCAAAAGTATGGGTACTTTCTGCGATTATTTCACGACCTTTTAATGCTGGAAAGTTTGTAGACAGCTTTAAATATATGTTTACTTACTAGACGTAAGAAAGGAAACAAACTTCCATTTCTGACTAATGCACTCTCGTTTCAACTTAGCGGTCTTACAGCAAATAACTAATTGAGCTAATTTGTCTTCTTAATATTTTTAACTCTTACATTTCTTTATAAATAAAAAAATTATAATAATAATAATTATTCCCAAATATAATAACAAAACCAAATCACCACTTAAACAATTTATTTAAACTTACAAAAAGATAAAGAAAAATCATATAAATAGTCAGCATCCCTGGACCATCATAATATTTATTGTCACCTTAGAAAAGCCGTGTCCTAATATATATTTGTGCTCCTAAACACGACAAGGACGTACTTACTATAGTTATGTACATTATCCTTAGAAATTAACTAACAAAAGAATATATATATAAAAATAATACAAAAACAAAACACAATTAAAAACTAATTTTAGTTAAGGGTAGAATACAAAAGTAAAATTGGAATGCATTGGAATTTGGAAAAAAAACAAAAACACACAAAAAAAAAACTATCTAGAGTTTATCCTCTGTATTGGTATTAGTGGCTTGAAATGTATATTTATTTAGATAAAAATGGTTGCTTGGTAACTGCATCCTGTGTATGGACCGAAAATATATATAAAGGATGGCAAATGCTATAACCAAATTAATTTTAGAAATAATTCGATTGCAGAGTACAACATGGTAGCTTGTAGGATAACGGATGCTCGTAATGCCGCTAGTCGTACGGGCTCTGCTTCCAGTAGTCAAGTGCCTTTGAAAAAGTGAGTAAAATTTTAATAATAATTTAAAATACAAAAAAAAAAAAAAGTAAAAAGAAAAAAACTTTTGTACAATATTATGCTTCCTACTCTTAATATTGAGCTTTGTAAATAATGAAATCTTTTTCTTTTATTAAATTTTTTCATAAAATTACATCCATCCAGGAGTGATTCCGATTTTTACCGGGATTACCAGACCGTTTTTATAGTTCCAGGCCCAAGTCATAACCAAAATAGTAAGGACATTTATCCATTTTATCTTCATGTGAACTTAATATTTGTGTGTCCGTTATCATTTGCGTTTATAAGTTTAACACCCTGAGTTTCATTTTCTTTTCTTTTATATACTTATGCTATATATACATTACATACTATATAAAATACAAGTGTGTCATAGATGGTTTATTGAAATTATTTTCAAAATTCTACATAATAGTTGAAGTTTCAAAAAATTAAATCGTTTCCAGAAAGAAGAAAAAACTGCTACGTGATGTAGCATGACTATCTAAAATAAATTTTTTTTTTTAATATGATCACCGTGATGGAATAATTTGTATGTTGGTTGAAAGTTCCCCGTCCTCGTTTTTGAGCATGTTTGAGTTGGGATAGAATGCAATTGTTTAAGATTAATTATCCATTCTCAGTTTTCATTTTACATGTCAGCCCACTTTACCACACAACCAGGTTTTTGTTTTTTTTTGTTTAATATAATATTACGAGAGGTACATTGGTGATTGGTTGGTTGGTTAAAGAGAGAGAGAGGAGTCATTAAGCTGCGGCCACTGAGGGAGCCTATTGTGCTCGCTCACCCTCCGATCTCCTTAAAGCAGGCCAGTCCCCTTGAATAGTCTTTAAGACCAGCGAAACGGTCTATTCACCAACACACAAATTGTGTAGGCGAAGAGTCGAAGTTTTCTGATTTTCGCCACCAAAATGAAAAAAAAAAATTAAAAATTCGCCTGCAGCTTGAATGCACCTGTTAAATGGTATCAAAATCTTAGAAAACAATTCGCAAAACATCCCAAAAAATTGTGATTAATTTAGTCTAAGCCTATCTAAGCCTCTCTATTTCCTTTGAAGTTGATTATGGCAACTTTATCTTATAAATTCGGTTTTGTTATTAATCTGATTGGAAAAAGCTGTATTGGAATATATAGTTCATCACCTTAGTTCTTTGATCCTTTGATCCTTTTTTTTTCGTATAATAGTAAACATTATGACCTATAAATTGGCGTTATAATTATCGTCACCAGAAGCGTTGTTTATTTTATATAATTTTTTATACATGAAGCGTGATTGTTTTTCCATAATGTGCAATGTTAAAAGTTTTCAAGCGACACGTTTCTCATACATATGCATTTTATAACGCCATGGCCTGTATTCAAAAAGGCAATGATCGGGTACATACTGTGACAAAAGAGTGGTCGTGTCGCAACAATGCTATCAGATACTTGTCATAACTTCGTTAATTTGAAGCGAATTGTCCAATGTCAATACAATTTATTATAATTTTTCAGCCAAACCTCTACACATGAAATCTAAATAGACTGATAGACTTATAACATAAATTTACTAGTGTCCCATTGTATATTTTGATTATAGAGTATAGAAATGATCTAACTAAACTTTATAATCCAAGAATTTTGTCACTTGAGTCTTTTTCAAGTATTTACACAGTCTTACGTCAAAGGGCGTAAATCTATTAAAGAACTAGCAGTCCTTATAAATTTTTAGACTGCAAGTGAAGGACTAATTTCGCACATGCATATAGGCCATATAGGCATGAATACCAGAACAGGCAATTTTACGTCTCGCATTTGTTCCCTGTATACGAGTCCTTGTATTTCTATGTACATACATACTCGTATTAGTAGTCATGTCCCTTAATTATGCTTGCTATTATAGAATTTAATGAACCTTATAAATATAACAAAAAACAAAATAATATATTTTTTGTGTTTTAATTTTGTATGCACAAAAGGAGGGAAGTCTTGAATTATTATTATTATTTTCTTTTTTCTTTCAAAATGCGTAAAAGGGAGTCTGTCTAGATTAATATTAAATTGCGACTACTAATATACATACATATGGTATATCCATGAATGCAGGTACTATACCTATGTATGTTTATAATTTTAAGTGAAATATTCCTTCAAAAGCCGACCAACAACAAAGAGTATGTAGGTACTTCAGTTTTATTGTCGCTCGCTTTAAAGTTGTTGTTCACAGCACGATAAGAATTATCCAAGCAGACAATGCACCCGCCGCGACGCGATGTTTATAAATTCTGAATTCTACACGAAGACGGTAGAAAATATGTTGTCCTGCGGGAGTTACATTTATTACATGACATGAAGACAGAAAAAAATAAAACTAAAAATATATGGAGACACTGTGTAAATGTGTGTAAATTAAGCAAGACGTGGCAAACATTGTAAAAGAATTTCCTCACTACTCCTCTTGTTTATATATATGAGGATAAGATAAGAGGAAAAATATTTAAGGAAAAACTTTGAAAATAACTTGAAGAAATAAATTCGTGTGTGTGTGTGTGTGTGCATAATAGTTTTATGTGTATGCATGTGTAATTTTTTTGGAATATTATTATTGATAAATTACACTGCATACAAATGTTTGATTTTGAATTTTCTAAGATTATTTAGCATTTGTGCTATTGATTTTTAAATTCAGTCAGCGTGTTCTTGTTTCCAAAAACCTGCTTTCCAGATTTCAATCTGGTTTCAGGGCAAAACATATCTGTACCGGAGCTCTAGTTAAAATTGTGGACGATCTTAGTAAAAATATATATAATAATCTGGTTAATTTTCTTACTTTACTTGAGTTCTGATAGGCTTTCGACTCAGTTGACTTTAGCATTTTAATAACGAAACGTAGATTTGATTTTTCTCGATCTGCGCCTATACTCATATCTATATGTAGGAACGCAAAAAGTGTTTGTAAATAATATCTTATCAGACTATGTCTCTTGATATTATGAGGGGTTCTTCAGGGCTCTATCCTAGGTCAACTTCTTTTCTGTTGCTTCATAAATGATTTGTCTTCTGTAGTAACTCACTCTCAGGTAATCTGTTTGCCGAATTTCCAATCTTGAGTGCGTGACAGCTGTTATTGTTACTGGCTTGTGTGAAGTAGTGTAACTGCTCATTTGCGTACTTGCATTGGTTTTGACTGACGGTCCCTATAACAGTTAGCGAAGATGACGAAGTGCGTGTTCCTGTAGCCAATGGATACGTTGAGCTGTGAGAAGTATGGAAACTAGTCCAGTAGGATACGATAAGTCCTGATGGTTCTTATGGCAATAAAACCGGAATACGGTGAGAGGTCTTGATATATTCCGCTCATTGTGGGCTTGCTTCCAGCTGGAATATAAAGCTTCGAGTCTTGGAATGTGACTGAAAAATAATTATTAACGAGTTAAAGTCTCGTCTGTGACTAACGAGAGATAATAATTTAAACGGCACACTCTGAGTCGTGTGGGGTCCAATAAGTTGGCCCGTCTGGAAATGAGAGGGGTTGAAGAATTTCTTCGTCTGCCTTTTACAGGGCGCGCTACACAATAGATCAACTCTATTCGCGGTGTTTGCATAGTTCTAGTGATCTAGTTGCTTCTAGTCTTAACCTAATCTAATATAACATACATATTGAATAAATGTAGGTGTTATTTTAGAAAATACCACAATATTATGGCAACCATAATCTTATATGCTCTCAGGGATATAGGATTGTCTGGACAGTCTTCATTCAAACTCCTTTCTAGCCATTGTTAGTTAAGTCATTTATATATACCTTCTCGTTAATTTCACCATTGTGTTTTGATCATCGAGAGTTTCTATGATGTTAGCATGTTTCCACTTTCAAACAATTAAAATTGCGATGAGCCTTAGAATAAGTATTCTCTTTTAAAGCGCTCCACATACGATAGTCCAGTAGATTGAGGTACAGCCATAGCAAAATCTAAAATCAACATTGCAGTGGTAGTTTCCAATTAATTGACCTCCAGACATCGACTGGTACTGGATCCTAATGGTCTTGAATATCCAATGTCTTCCCATGAACATGGTATATGTTTTAAGGGATTCACTCGCTTCTCCAAAATGTCAATTTTTGTAGTTGGTTTCAATTGTTTTTATGTCTTGCTTGAAGAAATACAGTTGAGTAAGGCTTGCCGTTTTACGCTATATCCATTCTATTTCCACCTTTTAATTTCCTGAGAGCTGTAACTATACAGTCGCTTATTTTAATGGTTGCATTTTTTTTCTACTGTGAAGATTTTTTTATTTGTTAAAACAATTTGTTAGTAGGATCTGCTTTACTTTTTTCTATCTAACTAAGTTTTAAGTAACGTGAAACTGTTGTAAGTAATCATGTCCAATGAGGAGAGGCTGCATCATTAGTTATCTTAATGGAAGAGAGATAGACTAAACCAATGGGACTCATGTCTTAGAGAAAAGCATCACCTCGTTGTGTATTTCTATGATAGGTACCAAGATTAAAGGTCGCTAGATGTTTACAGAAGCTGTAAATCTTGGCATGCATTTATAAGCCGACTTTTAAGAAAAGTCTGTTGTAAACTTTTTTATACACTCGTTGAAATTTCTTTTTTACTTTGCGCTCAATTGGTTCCAGCTGGCATTCAAAGATTTTTTTTCACTTGTAGCCTTATTTGACGATTTGCTTATGTCCAATGAGTTTTTTCCATTTTAAGTGATGAGTGTATGTATAGTAGTAGTAGCCTTGTAATGTCAGCTGATGTTTGCGTTCCACCTGACCGACCACTTCATATTCTGCTATCAGCAAGTATACTTATAATTGTATCGTATGATAATACGAAAATATTTTTTTTTTCAATATTTAAAGATCTTAGAAAACCAAAAACCTCAGTCGGTGACATTATGAATGATTGTGCTTATGTAGTAGTGCGATCAGAGCGATCCTGCTTTTGTTTTTTATATCCCAGTCCACGTATTATTCTCGACTGATTTCCTAATAAATAATACTTGAGGGGTCCACTTAAGTTCTGCAATATACAGAAAATGTGTTATCACAGATCTTAATAATTTTGTATTATTTTTTGTATACTTAATACTTAAACAGATTTCGAATCACTTCATGCTCATGTAATCATATATCGATTTAGCTTAAAAATTATTTCTCATTTCATGCTGCTTTTTTCGGATTTATTTCAACATTTATTCTTTATTTAAATCGATATTAGACTAAAAGGTGAATATGAAAAAAAAAATATATAAAAAACAAACAATTATTTTTCATTATTGTTTCCGTATCTTTTTTATTTTTGGATTGCGATTATTTTTTATCATGCACATGACATAGTATTTTAATTTATACTCTGTTTTCCCTTGTATAATTTTATGTAGATACACATACATATATTTAGTCTGTTTCATACATAATATGGAAACCTTTTCATTTTAAAATTGTTTTATTTACATATCTTCAAATTCGTCTCGTTCTTAGATTTATTTTGTATTTATTCCACATTACTTTTTATCTTTTAAAACAATTTTATAACTCCAAGCATGTTAATTATGTGTACATAGAATTAAAATTAAGTTACAGAGTGTTCCTGAAATATGACACTCTTAGCTTCTGTGGAGTGTCCTAATGAAAATTTTATACGAAGTATTATTTTTGGTAGCTTTCCACCCGGATAGAATTGTTCTTTTTATTTCATCTCCAAACATCGATCAATTTCAACGGACATTGGTTCCTTAGAGCATTTTGAATAGCAAAGAGTAAAAAAGCAAGTGAAGCAGTTCGAATAGACACATATATTAAATAAATTCCAAGGACGAGATTCTGACATACTGTCGTCGTTTTCTGCTTGAGTCGAAAAAGCAATGTCTTACCGATTTTTAGCGGTATTGATACAGTTTATATCAATTGTTCTGATTATAGAAAAATATTTGCATAGAAATCAAAAAGCTTGCTGAAATTTTTTACGTATTTCCAACTCACACTCTGTGATGTTTTTTGTTTTTGTATACCTAATTTCTAAAATGTACACTTGAATTTGAGGATTTGGTTCATGTATTATACTGCATTTTTTACATGATTTTATAGTACAATTTTTTTAAACCGATTGAACACATTCACGCTACTCACCAAATGTACATGCAAAAGATTGCGAAATTAAGTCTTGCAAGCGACAGAACGCCAGCATCCCATCCACAGTTTCAAATTCAGTTTCAAAGTTTCTTATTTTCTTATTACTCCCTTAATTTTGTTCTTTTATTTAAGCTAGATTGAATCTCAAATCAGCTAAAACAATTTCTGTTGTGAGGCTTTTTAACACTGAACATCATTCCGGTCCCTCCTCGGCAGAGTCAGTCTTCCCAGAACATATCTCGGGCCAAAGCTATCTTGAAATTGCGCATATGGTCAGTTCTTCCTATCTGTGATTCGTCAGCTTAAAAGCCTGTAAATCTAAAATCCACTTCACTGATTATAGAGGCTAAGATAGTGGAGCCCTTGCTGGCCAGAGCATCAGCTGACTCGTTTCCAGGTATTTGACTTTGACCAGGCACCCAGCAGAGAATTACCATGTGGTTAGCACCCAGATTTCCGAGCTCACAGTGACACCGTTGCACTATGCGTGATTTGGTATTCGAGTCCAGAATCCATATTGCAGCTTGGCTGTCAATATAAATCCTGATAAATCGACGGCTTAACCAGCAGCCTTTGTAAATAGCTAAAACCTCCGCTTCTAGCACAGCAGAGGAGTCCGGTAAGCTGTACGGTTCATGTATTTGATAAAATGCTGAGTACATCCTGGCTCCCAATTCCTAATCCATTCTCGAACCGTACGTGAAGACACATATATCAGAAGCATTGGCATCCCACTCCTCTCTACTAGGAATGCTAGTAGAACCCCGCATACAGCCCCTGCACAGCTCCTTAGTATTCTGCTGTATCCAAGGACTGCTGTTATCCAACAGCCCGACTCTCTAAGTCTTCGTGCACTTTTTGCAGCTTTATAGTTCCCATGGATGTCAAGGAGCAAGAGCCGAAGCATAATTTCCATTGTTGCCGTTTGTGTTGTACGAAGAATACCTGTAATAACTAGACAGGCAGCTCTCTGTATTTTAGTAAGACTTTTCAGGTGTGTCGCTTTCTTCTTTAGACCATTCCACCATACCAAAATTCCATATGTAAGGATAGGTTTTACGTTGTACATTCAGTGAACGACGCGTGGCTGTATATACCCCAAACAAAACAATGAATAAAATGTTCAGGCTAAATCTAACCTTTTTATAAGCTCAACCATTACCTTGGCAGTTAACTTTCAAACTTTATTTGGAGTGATAAATGCTTCTTCAGTAAGTTGCACGCTTAAGACTGCAAGCGCAAGACACTTGCATATGTTATATGTACTTGGAAGCTTCATCTTCCTCTTGGCACAGTCGTTTCAATTTGCTCAGTTTGCTGCTGGATTTATTGTAAAAAAAAAAAAAAATAATAGATATTGCCTTAACCTACCAAATCAAAGAGTCCTAATAGTGAATTTTTTTATATTAAGCAATTGCCTTTGATGAATTCAGAAGAAGCTATAATAAAATTTAGTTTATTCAGTCTCTCGTTGTTAGACTCTGTCATATATTAATGTTTGCAGTTGAAGTCTTATGTATGGTCTAATTCATTTACTTTGTAATGCTTTTCTCTGTATTTTGGTGTATTCAGTTTCCATAGATGAGATTTGTATTCGAAGTCCTATGTATAGTTTTAATTTATTTACTCTGTAACGTATTTATATGTATACACATTAGTGTAATTAGTTTAGTTGCAAATAATACCTGATGATGGACACATTGTCCGAAACCGCGGTCGTTAAGTTTTTTTGTTTATTGAAATAAAAACTTGTGGATTTAAAAGGGCGTTTGCAACTTGTTCTTGTGATAATTTCATAGAATCCACGTCGCTCCCAGACAACAAATTTAGTGCCATAAGCAATTGCATTTAGAAAATCATGTAATTTTGCTTCCACTTCCACTTACTTATCTCCTGTCTTTAGAAATGTTTTTTTTTATGTATATTCCATGATTTTACATATATGGCCTTATTCTGATAGTCACGTCACTATCATGTAACTGTTTTAATTTGTTTTTCACAGGACTCCTGAAGAAATTTTTTGTGACTCGAAAACGAAAACTCATTTTCATTTCATCATCATTCCTTTCAAGTTACAAACATCGCACCCAAGAGTCACGTGAATATCAAATAACAACAGTCACATATGAGACGTGTTATAGTTACATCAATATGAGACCCACTCTCACTGTTGAATAGTTTCTCTATGTATCATACGCAATTAACCTCCATTTAACTTCTTTTGAATCAATCTCGTCTTGCATGCCCATTATATCTCAATGATTTTCTTTTTCCTGCATGAGCAATATTTAATTTCATCATATCACTCATGTTAATTGCATAACAATTTAAAACAAATTATAATTGATAATAATTATGTATGCTAATAAATTAAAAAATAATTAAAAAAAACAAAAAAAAAACAATTCTAACCAAAAACCATCTATCTTTTCTCTTTATTCGCAATTAACAGATACAAACAAACCCGAATATCAGGTCTAAAAAAAGTACTCATTTCCATATTACATTGGATATGGCCACCAGATCGCTGTACAAACTGCCAATCAATTTACAGCGTATCAATGACAGATCAAATTGATGGTAGCAAAAATGTTGAGCAAATTCATCGAACTGTTGATGGACGTTTCGTTTTATCATCATCAGAAACATCTGAACCAAGAGGCCAGGACCATCAATTATTGGAAATTGAAGAACATCATCCCCAAAGTATTACCGGTTCACAATATAGTAGCAGTGATGATGGTGGATTTCTTGGTAGACGAACATTAAATGGACGAGCATCATGGCGTCGACCACTTGTTGCATCACCAAGTCAATTAAGTTTTCGTTCTGATACATCTGGTCGAAGTTTTCTACAAAATCTCAATGGTCTATTACGGTCAGGTGCACGATATCAAAATTTATATAGAAATTTTCCATCAGCAACAATATCACATAGTCGTCATCCAATTAATCAGAATTTACATATAAATACAATTAGTGGCAATATTCCAGCACCAATAACACCAAATCTATATACACCATCACGTATCTCACGAATATTTTCTAGTTCACCAGCAAGTACAATTATCGGTGGTATAACATCTCCATGGTCAGTGAATCAATTTAGTAGTGATTTAAGTACGGTTTATCCAAGCTCAGCAGAACGTTCATTTCCGACACCGTCTAGCGGAAATTTAAGTCGTCTTAGATATTCACAAGAACTACCATCATTACGAACAATACAAGAAGAAACACAACGAATGAATCAAGGTTTTATTCCATTACATATACCATCACCATCATGGAGAGGATATTATCAAACTCAAACACCATATCACAGTTATAGACCACGAACGAGATGGTATCCACGTCATTCAAGAATAGTTCGTAGTAATTCAGAGCTTCTATCACCTTTACCACATTTAAATTTAACATTACGTGGTGTTGAAGCATCACCCGAAAGCCGTTCCAGTTCTAGTGGTTTCGGTAGTAAAAATACATCAAATCAACCTCATGGATCTCATTCAGGTAGTACAAGTGAATGGCGATTATTACCTCCATATCGTCCACCTCCTCCACCACCTCCATCATCAGCAACAGCAGCTACATTTCATCATTATCATCCATATTATTCTACACAACGACCTCCACCAACGCCACCATATACAATGGGACATTGGTTAGATATGATCTCACGTTTAAATGCTGCCACAACAGAAACTGTAAATATTCATCATAAATCTGTTGATGTTGGTAGTGTTGATGGACATTATGAATTTGATCCATCAACACCAACACCAAGTGCATCAACACCAACTGGTGGACCAATAACTAGTAGAGATGATCTCAATTTTGATTCTTCTTCAGCTGCCACATTTCATCATCATCATCATACAACAAATGGATTAAATGTTGGTGGTGGTGGTGTATTATTATCATCATCATCATTATCAGGTGCCATAGGTAGTACAGCAACAGCAACAACAACAGCAACAAGTAATATGGGTATTAGTAATTTACGTAAACAAAGAACATCAAGATATGATAATATCGAGGCAAGAGTTCAAGCAATGAAAGAAGAATTTTATGCTTATCGTAAACGTCAAGCAATGAAAAGAGCTGGAGTTGAATTAGAAAGTGCATGTTAAGGTAAAAAAAAATAAATAAGAAAATAAATAAACTTTAAAAATATATATATATATGTATATCGCTGAAATGACTACTACTGCCAAAAGTGATGCTATAAAAATACAAATGCTCCTTTAAAAATAATTAAGAAAAAAAAACAACAAAAAAAAACAAAAAAAAATGCAATTGACGAAGATACAGAGTATAAAAAAGCAAGCATTCGAATTATTTCAAAGTCTTATAAAATGTAGGTTATATATAATTTAAATAAAACAAACAAACAAATTAATTTATTTCGCTAAGTATAATGCAACAGCAAAAAAAAAACAACACAAGACAGAGAAAAATCAAAGAATAAATTGATGGCTATGTTTAATTAAAAGAAAAAAAAAAAGAAAAAAAATACTCTAAGAGTATAAAAAATGTAAATAATAATTTTTAAGAGAGAAAAATAATATCTGTAATGGCCCTGCCTCCCTTCAAACTCAACATAAACAGAGATAATTCGCGTAATTCTAGGATTGAAATTTCGATGGACATACAACAACAACAAAAATTACGTATTCGAATTAAAAATTCTTCTTCTTCTTTCTTACTATTCTCATAATTTTTCAAAAACCAAAAAAAAAAAAACAAAAAAATTTAAAAAAATTTATGTATATTCTCCACAATATGACAACAAAAACAACTAACAAAATATTTAAGCCTGATTACAATTTTTCTAATGCACGTCGTCATCATATTTTCACGAGATTTCTTTCACAATCACAAAACAACCACACAACAACAAAATTAATAAAAATATAAATTTCAACACAAAAAATTCAATTAGGAAAATTTATAATTAAAAAGTAAGGTTTAGGGGGAAAACATTTACTACTACTACTACTACTCTGAAGGGAATATTCCAATGGGACGTAATATGAATATCTATTACTGCAAGAAAAAAAACAACGCAAAATAAAATTTAAATAATAAAAAAATATTTAGAAACAACCAATTTCTATATAGAGATCTATGAACAAGCGACTTTCCTCTCACTGCTACTACGAGAAACCAAAAATATATGAAAATTAATAGACTTATAATAATAGTAAAAGAAAAATGGAATAATATATATTAAAAAAATAAAATATAAAAGTTAAAAAAAAACAACACTGAATACATAATATATAATAGTAATGTGTACGCGTGGATCAACGATTTATTTAATAATAAAAAAAATAAATAAATAAATATAACAACAAAAACAGCAACCAGAAATAAATACATCAATATGAGAATAAAAGTTGAGTAAAAAAAAAAAAAAACAAAAAAAAACAAACATCAACCAACAAAACACAATTTGTATATAAAATTAAATTTAAGTAATTTTACGGTGATAAAATTAATTAAAATAAAAAAGAACAAACAAGAGGGAATATAAACTCAGATCGCAACAAATTAATGTTAAAAAATAAAATAAAATAATTATAAAAACAGAAAGGAAATTATATACATAAGTAGATGAATTATGCAAAACAAAAGGAAGTAAAAACAAAAAAAAAATAGGTTAAAGTAAAAAAATGATAAATATATAAAAAAAAAGAAAAGGAAAAATTCATAGTGTGATATAATATTCAAACAAACATATTTATTTTGCAAAAACAAAAAACAAATCAACAAAAAGAAGAAGAAGAAGAAGCTCAAACGATTGTTTTTTGTTTGTTTTACATTTGTTCTTAAAAATGTAAATATTTTAATTTTATATTCGTAATGCATCCATCCCCTTTGATTTACACGGGGTATAAACTTATACCTATGTTTCATTAAAGATCGTATAAAATAGGACATAGCATACAAGAAATGAAGTTAGAGTCTTCTAAATTTTATAGACAGTGTATTATTATTGTTATTATGAGTGAGATCGGAAAGCTGACCTCTAAGAACTACGACCTCATAGATCTTTTTTGCTATTATGCCCCCGTCGTGATAGTTCCAGTTCGTCATTTTTAGGAAGATTATTATGAACGTCTAATGGGATTACAAAACTCTTGTCCATTACATTAAAGTATTTAGGGAGCAAGTCCTGCGCATTCGCAGAGTACGTGCTCTGCAGATTCTACCTCTTCATTGCAAAATTAGCAATAATTGTCGTTTGTATGGACTTGCTCGTTTTCTTAAACATGTACCCACCCACAAGTGGACAATTTCAAGCAATTATGACAGTGAATAATTAGATTTGGTGCTTACCACAGTTGATAGGGAAATTAATGAATTTTTTTGGGTGTTTTAGTCTAGGACGATTATATCATTGTACCTGTTGAATCTGTTTCCTGTTTTGGACATTATTTTTCCTCCTAGTTAGATGCCTTTTTGTAAGGTCGCTGAAGAGTTCGGTTTCGGCAAATGGAAATTCCGCTCCTTACTTCATAATTACTGGTCGGTCATGCCCTTCGTGTTCTAGTATAGATTTGGACATTATTTTTCCTCCTAGTTAGATGCCTTTTTGTAAGGTCGCTGAAGAGTTCGGTTTCGGCAAATGGAAATTCCGCTCCTTACTTCATAATTACTGGTCGGTCATGCCCTTCGTGTTCTAGTATAGATACTAACCTAAGGGAGCTAAAGGTTATTGGAGTTAAGTAGTGTCTTTATCTCGTAGATTGACTGTTGGAGTTTATATAAACTAAAATCAATCTGCAAATATAAAGAAAAGTTCTAAACGTGTTCGTAACACCCGTGAAAATTAAAAGAAGGATTTTATGAAAAAACTGTGTCTTAAAAGCTTTGAAACTTGAAGCTTTTAGTGCAGGCGTATATGTATCTGTACATATGTATATTCTGTTTATTCAAATAAAAAACACATCAACATAAATCAACAATTTTCCAAAGAAATATTTAAAAAAAACAACAACAATCTTTATTCTTTGTTTGGGCTTTCAAAAGTTAGGATTCGTTTTGCTTTGTTTTCTCTCTACTTTATCGCTATCCGAATGGATAATAGAAATTTCATCGATAGGGATCTTCTACTTGGTTATAAGATCTCTGATTCATACAAAAAACTCTATCACCTATGAATGATTTAATCAACAAGAAAAATATTTGTTTGTTATCAAATAATTTTAATTAAACTATTACTTAATCATCTACGATACGTGCTATAAAATTGGTGAAATTTTTGCTTTATGTTCTTCACTAAATTTTGTACAGAGATAGTATTGAACGCATCGGATGCTCTTTTATACTGCCTATTTGTCCTGCCTGTCTATGTTAGAGGAGTGTTTTGTGTTTAGTTTATTTTTATTATTATATCAATATTTTTCGATTGGCCTTTGTTCCGAACAATTTGAAGGATTCACTTCTTTTGGTACTACAGGATTAGACATCGTCGTAAACTCTCATCTTTCTTCTGTGGTGGCAAGTTGCTAAATCCGATCAAAAGAAAGCTGATGCATCATACTTTCTAAGGAATAGTAGTACACGCTTCTGAGGATGAACGTATACATCCGTGTTGATTATGCCTGTTGTCACTAAATGTGATGATTGTGGGCCATACATACATACTGTTTGCCAAATTAAGTACTTGTTTAACAAGAAATTTGGTCCACCGACGATTCTTAAACTTGGGAGCTGCATCACCCCTCTTTTTTGCCACATAAAATTCGTGTCCTAGAAGCTGAAGTTGAAGTTCGTTTTAACGTAAGTTTCATCTTTCATAATGTGGCAGCGAATTTCGGTAGGAAATTCTCATACAAAATCCGGCTGCTGGATTTTGTAACTTTGTTCTTTTCGATGTTTTCTCTGGTGTTGTCTGAACATGACTTCGTAGACCTTCACTTCTTTTAATTCGATGAGCTGCAGCAAATGATGTTCCATCAGTCATATTTTTCAACGAGATGTTGGGATTTCATCTAAAGTTGTCCACCTTCTTTTGCCTAAATTTTGGTCTACAAAACCTAATTTCCTTACTGACCCGAACTTTCTCTGAACATTAAAAGATTCCCGAAATTTATTGAGAACATTTTGTTTGATTGTCTTCGAGATTTTCAATTTTTTAGCTAAGTCTCTTAGGACAAATTCGGAATTTTCATATAAGTATGTGGAAAGAATTAATTTGCGATGTACTTTTCATGGTTGACTTCCATTTTCACCACAAAAATGACTTGCAATTTTAAGTGCACACCTTCTATAGACGCAATCGTACCAGCGTTCCCTAATTTTGTTTACTTGATGATGAGTAACGGGAAGGGATAGATGGTCGGTGTTTTTCTTAGACAGTCCTTACGACTGGGTGAAACTGAAGATATTCCTTAGGTTCATAAGACGTTAGGTTCTTAAGACGTTAGAGGAAAGAAAACCACAGATTGATTTTCTGTGTACAATTAGATTCGGTAAAGTTTGCGTTGAATCGATTGATCCAGTTTTCTGATTTTTTCGATGACATGAAATGGTCGATGAACGCTTTAATCACTAAATCCGAGTTTCTCGGCTAGTTTCTCATCAGGTACTCTTGATAGTTACACGAGTAGCCAACATCACTCTCATTAAATATAGCCTATACGAGCTTATGACCAAACATGTATAAAAAAGGCTTATCTATCTTAAACCACTCGTAAATAACTTGCAGGATCTTTTAATACTCTTTAAATGTCATTATTATGAATTGTGAATATTTGTGAGATTTTACGTAATATTGCTATGATCATTTGCGTATATTATTAATAGGAAACGAAGAACGAAGATAATTAAGAGGTAAAATATATTGAAACCCTTCTAGAACCCTTCTAGGTGAAGAGAAAAATCAAAATGCCAGTACGTAAGCTCCACAAAAACATACATTTTATTCACTAATTACATAGTCTTGCTCAAGTTTTAAAGCATTCTTTTCATTAGAAATATTTGCAGTAATTTTCGAAGGGTATAGTCCCATCTCCCGGTTAAGTTTTTTTTTTAAATAAATTTCTAGGTCTAGAAGTTCTTTATTACTTACCATCAGTGCCATCTATGCTGCTCTTTTCTGGTTTAGGTGACGATTTTGAGCATTTGGCAATGATCTATCTTCATCAGTCTCTAGCAAGTTTCCTTTAGGAGAGTCCCATTGCAAAATTTCCAATGTTTGCACATCGACCTCATCCAGATCCAGAGTCTTTTCAAGCACTCCATTTATAAATTAGTGAAAAAAGAAAAAAAAAAGTAAAATCACCCGATCCTTGACTATCTCATAATTTTGAGAAGATAATCATTTTTTTCCCAGACAGAACCAACCAATTCTCTTGAATCATTCATGCTAATTTTGGTAGTAGATTTTCCTTTGCTACTGACTTTTCATCATCGAAAGTAATATAATAATTCATATAGAATCTTCCATTCGACTTATAGCTCTTACAGAGTTGCTTAGTTCGTACCATAGTGTTGTGCTATAGATATTGAAACTTGTCCAGATTTTAATTTGTTTCAATTACGTTCAATATAAAATTATTGACAAAAAAAATATTATTTATAACCCGTGCAAACTGAGGAAATGGGTGGGTGTATAACAAATATACCTATGAGTTATTTTTCTTCTTCTTTCTTTTATTAATTTATTTTTTATTTTTTCTAAATTTGTTAAAACGATACTTTTTTTTATAGAGAAAAGCAAAGCGGAGGACAACATGCAAACTCCTTTTTTGTTTTTGTTTTCTTTATGTTAATCTCAATAAAATAGAATTTGTAGTACATAATTAAAAAACAACACTAGTAGTATCCGTAAAGTAAAGAAGAAGAAAAAAGCAAAAAACATTTTAAAATAATATTTATACTTATATATATATATATTATATACATATTATATAATAATTAAAATATATTTTAGACTCTAAGTAAGCGAAATCACAAGTTCTAAATAAAATGTAAACAATTAAAACAAGAAAAAAAAAGAAGCGATAAGACGTTATTTAAATTATATTAATGCGACGATTTAGGTAAAAAAAAAAAACAAAATCAATTTAATTAAACAGTCTCTCGTTTAAGATTTACATAATAGATTATCCTAAATTTTTAGTTATGTATGTATTTATATACACTTAACAGGAAACAAAAAAAAACAAGACTTGCCGACTTTTATGCTTTAAATGCAAACTATTTTAAATTTTAATTAATTTCTTGTTTTGTTTACATTCCGTTTTATTTTTATCGAAAGAAAAGAAAAAATTATAAATAAAATTGTTTTTATCAATAATTTATTGTGGATTTTCTTTGGGGAAAATTCTTCTTATTTTATCGCAGCTCCGTTATGATTCTCCTAAAATTCTTTTTTTTTTATTTTCATTATTTTTTCTTTTCTCTCTTTTTTATTTTAAAGGATATCTCTCTCTCTCTCTCTCTATCTCTCTCTCTCTCTTTCTAGTTCTACAGAGAACAATTAATGAGAATGAAATGAGCTTGTAATGAAAGTAACTTGGGGGACCTTAAGCCCAAATTATAAGTTTTTTTTACGTTTAAAATTGACACAATGGATGTTAGTCAATATCAAAGAACGTCTATAACTTGAAGAGCTTGCAATTACTACCATATTTAATTGAAAAATTTGTACAGTGAATATACAATGACGAGCAAAACTGAATATACAATGACGAGCAAAACTGAATCAATAAAGATGATTTTCATTGATATTTTGTATTACATATTGGGAAATTTCTGCATAGTATGATTATTAATGGATAATTAGAAAACAATATTATTTTCTTAGTGTAATTACAATACCATTAAAGAAACGTTTCACTAACTCAGTTTTGTCTGATGTAATGTATAACAAAACAAAAAAAAAATTTCAGTTTTCTGTTACAAGGCTAAGATTATAAGAGATTTTTTTTTCTCATATATCTGTTGAAGGCCCACTGTCATAACGAAGTCAACCAAAATCATTATATGCATAAGTTGTGAGGACTTTTACCCAATAAGTGTTGAGCCTTCTTCTATGGCAACTTTTACCCAATAAGTGTTGAGCCTTCTTCTATGGCAGCGAAAATTCTACACGAGTTGATGGAAACAAAAATGAACGAATGGATTGCTCGACGCGGATATTAAATGTGTTGGGAAAATAAATTCAAGAATTCATAGCCTTGATAGAAAATATAAAAATTTAATCGAATAGATACCAAAATTGTAATTTTAATTAACTTTTTTAATTCTAATTTAAATGTCATTGTTCTAATTGGCGTCCTTGGGCATGGAAGGAGATCGGAGAATGATTAAAATCTAAACACGTGAAACAATTCATGACGAAGGATCGCTCTCGCTAATAATAACTTATGTCTATATAATTGAGTGAGAAGTAAATAAACTGAACCTATGTTGAGAAATTTGAAAAACTATCAACTTTACTCTAGTGAGAAATAAGAAAATGTTTTAACAGAATCTATACCCGAAATTGATGAATTGATACAATAGACAGATATTTTCGCAGCCATTTACATTTCTTCAATAGCTTGTGATCATCTGAAAGCGCAGCTGCGTATTGTGAATAAGATTAATTCCCATTACCATTGTCAATTGACACTTTTTTGAGTCGCATACAAGGGCAATGAGAACAAATTTCTTAAACCAATACTTATTCAATAAGTAATTGATGTTAAGGACAAATTATTCAGCAACAAACTTTGATTTCACCAGTTGCCCAAAAATGAGTGAAAAAAATTTTTATTTTTACGTTAACAATCATAAAAAAAAAAAAACCTTCATTGAATCATTGCGGTTAATTTTAAAACGTGTAAACATTTTTAAGAATTTATTTTTTAAGTATATTGTCTTTGTATCTAATAATACAATATTTTTCAAAATTATAAAGAACTTTTGTTCAATTTTGCTCGTCACTGCAAAATCAAATAGGTTTACAAGGGACAAATGAATATCGAGATTTAAATGAAAATGTAAACTAATTATAAAGATCGGAACAGAAAAAAATTATTTTCGACCACCTAATTATTTATAATGAATGAAAATTCTGAAGTAAATTGGTAGAACTAAATTCATAAAAAAAAACAAAAAAAAAACAAAATGGCTTCTCTATGCTCGTAAACATTTCTAACGCTCGCAGGCATAGACACTATCCGATTTCTACCCAAGACATTTCGTGAGATGTGTGCATGAAAATTCTAAAGGAAAATACTTAAGAAATTTTTTAAGAAAAAAATATTTTTTTTTCTACCACACACTTATGATAATTTTCAGAATTCACAGATTTCTAATGAGATAATTCATAACGTGTGCATGAAAATTCTAAAGGAAAATTCTTAAGAAATTTTTAGAAAAAAAATATTTTTTTTCTATCTACACACTCATGAAAATTTTCAAAATTAACAGATTTCTTATGAGATAATTCATAACGTCAGCATAGTTACTGATTGCATGGAATTATGATAAAAAAAAATTCAAATCATCTTGTTTATTTCTGCTGCAAGCGCTTTTAGTTATATTTCTGTGCTTGTTTTTGTCAATATTTGACTACAGATTGAGAAATTTATATCAAGCATCTAAAAAATCCAACTCTAAGTACAATATGTATGTGAATTTCAAAATTTCAAAAAAGTTGAGAGCTGAGTTTGGATCACCCTCTGTAGAACAAATAAGGAAAAATTATACCAATTTTCGAAAATCTGTATTCATCAGAGGAATAGAATTAGTATGTATTTCCGTGAGTTACTCAAGATCTATGCTTATTGATGAAATTAGGGACATGTGGATGGTGTTCGTTACTCTTTGAGACTCTCGATTTATGCTTAATTGTCTAAATGGACAGACACTGTCCCTTTTACAGCATAGTTCCGTTTAGGTAGCAATAAAATGTCGGCCTAGCACCCAAGTTAGGGTGGATGGTATATAATAGTAATATGTAAAGGATCAGTTCTTCTCATTGTAATAAAAAAAAACCATTGAATAAGAAGATACAAATTTCCAGTAAATTCATGTGAGTAAGAAGAAAAACCGTGACCAGCATCGCATCACCTTCTCTCGATAATTTGTTTTTATTTTCGTATATTTCAAAGAAAAGGCAGTGAACATAAACCGAAAGTAAAATTGAAACGATAAAAAAGAAAGAAAGTCCGAATGTGGCTAATGTGAATTTTAATTTGTTTTGAATCGTGGGAATAATTTGGGAATGGAAGGGTAAGTCGCCTAATTTTATATAATGACAAAAACCTGTGAATTTTTTATTTTTTATTTTATTTTTGCTTTTTTAACTCGTATTATTTTTGATGGTGAATCGAATTTTCACGAAGTTCATGGGATTTGTTATAATCGCGCAAGTTTTAAGATCCTTAATCTGCGATATTATTGGATGCATTGTTATTTTACATTTATAGTTGTTAATTATATATGAATTTTTGGATCTAACATAATTAAAAAAGTTGATAAAGGGTATTTTCGACGGAAGCAATACTGTACGGGTTATATATGTCGCTTGGTCGGTAGCCGCGGTGACATTCTTTATACATTATGTTCTTATTTGACTATAGGAGGTGTAGGTATATGTATACATATATGTATTACAAATTTTACTAAAGCTATGTTAGTTGCGCTAAATTTCTTATAAAAAATCATCAGGATTCATTCTGTGAATCATCACCGCTAAGTTATAGATTAGACTAGACAATTCATATAATTACTAACTAATTTTTGAAACAATATTTTTTCAGGAATCTATGCGTTTTCCTTATCTTAACTTTCTCGGTCAAAAAAATTTAAGTATGTTTTTTGTTTGTTTTGTTATTTAAAAACAAGAACCGATTAAAATATTCTCTGTTCTATACAAGGTGTTTCCGACATAGTGGTCCATAGGGCAGGAGTTGGTACAAGCTGAGTACTATAACCTCCTACAGTTAGAACATAGGTATAATAGGTCAAATCAAATAGGAAATAGGAATAGCTCCAGAGAGATGAGGAGTACAGGGCTGGATTAGCAGTAGTTGCAAAGGCCAAGAGGCTTTTCATACAAAGAGTTCTTAACGGTGAACATACACCCTGGACTTTTGAAGATACAGGTTGTCTTGTAAAAAACTAGCATATTTTCTTAATCCCCCTATAACTTCGAAACTGTTGGTATGCCACTTCCCCCCTTGTCACTGTCACCTCTTGCCCGATGGACCACCATGGCGGAAACATCTCATATATGTAATACTCAAACTATCATTCATATGGAGAAACTCTCTTAGATTTGCAAAGGTGCTCAGGATTTAGGAATCTTGTTGCTATGTATCTTCTAGTCGAAAATCCGCAAAACAATTGTCTATTTACTTTCTATCGACAGTTTTATGAATTTTTGTTATTCGTTTTCTTGAAATTTTGTTTAATTTTTCCTTAGGCTCATCTATATCTTTTCTATGCATTCGACTCGAGTTCAGTAATAAGGGGGCTCATTTTTATATACCTACCTTGATTAGAAAAATTATTCAAAAAATGCTGCTTAATCGCTGAAAAACTAAGATGAAAATTACTGGAAGACAAGTTTTTTATATGAAAGATGGTTCAAGTCAAATATCAAAGAATTTCTCTAGGAAATAAATGTTTATTCTTCACAAATTAAATATAGCCTACTCCATAAAAAGGATGATAAATTTGAAAAATATTTATTCTAAAAGAATAAACTCAACTATCTATGTAGTTTTTTGGTTTGTTTTGTGAAGAAAACACTTTTCTGAAACAATTAAAAATACTGACATGAATTAGAAACATACGTATTTATGTGCGCAGCTTTAATATGGCTCTATCTATAACAAAAGAAGTTTAATACAGGTGCTGAAACAAGTTTTACAAGACCTATGATTACAAACAATTTAAATATGTAAGTATAAGTGTTCATTTCACTTACTTTTCATTCGACATTACAACCAACCTCAGTTGATTGTATTTTTTAGTTAATTTATTTTTTATTTCATTCATTTTAAGGAAATCAATGAGCTCCATACCAATATCTACATACTAAAAATATTTTAAGGAGAAATTTTTTACAAGCAAGCACTAATATGCTTATGAATTCAACAGCTCTGAAGATTTTATTCTCCATTAATTACATTTATTTAAAAAAATGTTTTCTTTGTATATATACATACATATACAGTAGTAAGAGATCGTAAAAAAATAGACATTTATAATGTAAAATGTAAAATATTTTTACGGAAGATACCTACTCATTAAAATAAATAATAAAAAAAAATCCGAAGGTTTCTTAAAAAACAAAATAATTTTATAAGAAATTTATTTTATAAAAAAGTAAAATCAAAAAATAGACTAGACAAAATTACGAACGAAAAATTGGGCTCAATTAAATTTTACTTCATATTTGAATATAAATAAATAAACACAAAAAAAAAGATATTTTCGAAAAAATATCGGATACTTTTTTTCAACATTGATCAGACAATTTACATTATGTATGTACGTTTTTATTATTATTAAATTAATATTAATCTTAACTTTTTCAAAAATCAACTTGTCGCTATATGAATGAAAAGATCTTTCCGAAAAAAATCAAATCTGTTCAAATTACTGCACATACCACCTGCCTACCTGACAAAGTCTAAACCCAGAAGTAATTACAATATAGTCTGTTTAATTTTTAAGCAGGATCTCATAGATTGCTTTATATAACTGAAAATGAAATTGCCCACCTTTAAATGTTCTATACATTCGTCTCGAATGCCTAAAACTTATCTTCATTATTTTAGAGTCTAATGAAAGTGTATGAAACGGAAAAAATATGATGAGGTGCAATATGTAAGTAATGGCCGGTTTCCCAGTCCAGACTTAAGCTTAGCCACTGGTGTGTCTTAAGCTCCGAGCTTAAGCCTAATCCGTTTCACAATACTCTGTAAAAAAAATTTAAGTTGTCAGCACTGCAGTAATTGTGAATTTTCTTAAAGGAAAATTGCCATTGTGGATTAAAAACTAAGAAAAAAGAAGAACTTTTTTTTTATTTACCAGTTTGTTGTGGTTTTTATCTGGGAGGATATCAAATCCAAAATCATTATTGCAAAACGTTTCGACAACCTAAACCGGGTATAAAAATCGGCGTCATCTCATGCATCGAAATGTGGGCGCCTTTTTATAATTTTTTTTTCACCTGACACTTAAAGATATTAAATTGTGCATTTCCTAGTCACTGATTTCTTCTGCATCAGATAAATATTAAATTTTATATTACTTCTTTCCTTCTTGGAATTAAAAACAGTATTTTTGGACTTGGTAGAAGGTAGCAATTGATAATTGTGTAATGACAACAGCCTATAAATAACAAGATAACTGAAGCTTAAGCTCCCAAGGTGCAAGGCTTAAGTTAAGCTTGGCTTAAGCCAGTCATTCAAATTAATCCATGAATATGAAACAGTAGAAAAATGTAAGCCTTGACTTAAGCCAAAACTATGGTTTAAGCCTGGACTGTGAAACCGGAAAATTATTCTAATTTAACTCAAATTTCTAGTTCTTAATCGCATTAATGCTGCACTTAAAGATTTTACATTTTGGTTTATTGTAAAACACTGTAGATAGTAGTTGCTTTGACTACTTATCTGGGCTAAGCATTTTGTACACAGAAGCCACCGTCCTTAGACCTTGGACCTAGACATGTGGTAAAATTTATTCTCAATTCTCTTTTGACTTGCTCAGGTTTTTCTCTTAGATGCTTTCGTAAGAATCTGTTTATCCAGACCCCTGATTTGAGTGGCTTCTTAAAGAACTTAAAGTCCGAAGTAAATTTTTAATAAATGAGCAGAAATGGCAATTGGAAAATATAAAAAAAAAATGTTTTCATCGGGGCTACCTTTAAAAGCTAAATGCTGTCATTATTTCTGAAACAGTTTAATAAATTATTTACTTTTTGAATGTTTGAAGGAGACCCCCCCCCCATAACCATTTCAAAAGTCATTATATAGTCGCAAACAAGGCAACATTGGTCCAAAACATTTTTCATGTTGAATAGCGCAAAGTTTATTTTTGAGAAAGTTAAGATAGAATTGAAAAACTACATACAATTTTTTATAGTTTCCAATCTTAAAACTTTTTTTTTATATTCTCTAAATTACTATTTCTAAATAAAAAAACAAGCAAAATCATATCCAAAAAACAAAAAATTTAGAAATGTATAAAACGATGTTTTTTTTTTTTGGTTTTTGTTTATTTTGTTTTTAACGAAAATGCAGCGAATGTTTTTCAAAAACTTAATTCAAAAAAGTTATTTCAACGCAAGAATTGACGTAATAATACAAAAGCTAAAGGGAGAAAAAACTAAAACTAGAACGCTATGAATAATATTATAAAAAGCACAAAGTTTCTGTGTGTAAATATTTTATACATAAATTAATAAAATTTCATATACCTTACCTTGTTTTAGAAATTTTAATGGGCAAACAAATTTTTGTTTGTTTTGTTTTTTTTTAGTTATTAAAACTTCATAATTAGTTTTGAAATGTAAATTATCAAAAAAAAAAGAGAAAAAGTAGAAAATCATGTTAACACAAGAACGGAGCCACGAAGTAAAAAAATTAAATTTAGATTTTCAAAATGAATGAGGAAAATTGTATAATTATTAAATGAAAAAAATATCTCAATCTTGGGATTGAAATTATTCATAATATCTTAATGCAATTAGTTTTTAAGCGAAATATAAATAAATATAAATAAAAATTTCCAAACGGAACATTATAGGTATAAAAAAAAAAAAAAAAAAAACTGTAAAGGTTAAGGAACTTTAACGCTTTATCAGCCAGGAGAGTTTGTTTTATATTCATTAGATTTATATCTTAAATTTTTCTGTTACTTATGTTGCTTAGTAAAATGAATATTTAGCTAGATATTAATGTATGTCTGTATATATTTTCCCACAATAATTTTTCTAGTTAAAGAAACTGTATCAGTTTTAAATTTCTCAGATGTTAAGTCTGAGAAAAAATATTAGTTATAGCGAATTTTTTAAGTGTAAGATGTATATCTACATAGTTTAATGATAGTTCTCTTTTAGAACCTTTTCACCATCGTTTGGCATACTTATGGACAAATATTCTGGATTGCAATTGATATATGTACATATGTATGTATGTATAAAGCATGGACTGAGTCTGTGAAGTATTTTTCTATATAAATCAATGCCATAAGTTTTTTGAAGTGGTCTTTTCCCCTACAAAGCAGAGTCAGAAATGTTGCAAAACATAACGAAACTTTGTATGACAGCATTTGCAAGCTCTCTGATACTTTAAAGTTATCTGGAAATTATTTCTAATAGAAATTAATAAGATGAAGATAGTGTGATTCAAAATATTGCCTCATCTGAGTATTTATATCTTAAGTCAGCTCAATGGGCATTATTTTCTTAGGGTTCACCTTTACAGGTTGAGACTTGTTGCTGATCCTATATGCAGAGGTTGCGGAGAAAAATCCGAAACTGTGACTAACTTTCTTTGTCATGGTCCCGCACTCTCAGGAAAGCCTTACAGATGCCTTGGCTTACACCTCATAGATGAGCTGCATATAGTCGGCAAGGAGGTCTGGGAGGACCTATGAGCAATTGCTCATAAGTCTGGAAGGTGAACAATTGGCCTACTTTTCAGTGACCTTTCGGGTCCCTGACCTCTTTTCAATCCATCCATCCAAGTCAGCATTTCGACAATCGCGGATGGAAGACATCAGCTCGTACGTATTAAATGAAATGAAAAGATCCAATTGACCATATAGGTCGTAACAAACAAGGACAAGGATATAACGAAGTTAGGAGTTAAAAACGTAAAGATATTGATAAAACGATAGAAGAGTCAACACTGAGAATCTTAATATATTTTACTTGCAGCAAGTCTGTGCTATCCCTTTACTGATTGCTAACAATTCCTCTTAGGAACACCTATTTTCAACATAGCATACAACTTGATTATCCGCGACTATACCACAACGTATCTTTTCCTGAATTTCACGTTGCGATGTATCTCTTCAGTTGATTTGAGAGATTAAATTGGAGCACACAATTAATTTTACCAAGCGATATATTGAAAATAAAGTTGTGTTTTGAATAAAAGTTGTGTGTTGTGAGCGGAGGGAAATTTTATTAATTTAGTGAAGAATATTAGGGCACCCGAAAGTTTGTAGAGGATTTTAGAACGAAGCCGTTGGCATTAAACTTACGAGAATATTCAATTTAATGAATACATGAATACTATTTTCGGAGATTTTGGTTTTTATTTTTTTACCCGTCATATTGATGGAATCTTCGACTATTTATCTAAATTAATTTTTACAAATATTTTTTGTGTTGAATTTGAATTTGTGCTTTCAAATCCTGGCTGACAATTGTACACAATTAAAATAATTAAGCGTAACAATGTCATATATACATACATAGGCAATATAAATTATACATATAAAAAAACAAAAACGTTTGTACTATTAACTAAACACAGCAATGTCATTGAAGAACATTATTATATTTCAATATAAAAACACAACATTTTTTTTTACAATTAATAATTTTCTGTTCATATTTAGTATGCAAAGAATAACGAATTATAAAACATGATGTAGATTTATACCTACTATTTGTTGTTATAATTTGCTTTGATTAATTTTTTTTTTAATTCCGTAAGTCACATAAAACAAAACACTTTTTGAAAAATTTTAAACATTTGCGCTCGAATAACAAACAACTACTCACACATATTATGTTTCTGAGTAGAATCTATTTATTTTAGATAATTGAAACATATAAAAGAAAACGAATCGAAAGAAAAAATAAGTAATGTAAACTAGAATATAATGATTTTCAATATACATACATATATACTACACATATATATATACCTATAAATTATTATTATCGATAAAAATACATAAAATCACCTGTAAATTTTTAAGTCAATCCACTCACAAAATAACTTTCGTACATAGTTAAACAATCAAAGAGCAAAAATAACATAATTAATAAAAGAAGAAGAAAAAAGAAAGAAAAAAAAACAACAAAAACGTATAGAGTAAACTTAAATTTAATATTAAAATATATAAAAAAAAAAGAAAAAAATTAATTCAAAAAAATCACACAAAAAATAAACGAATCAAATCTTACATAGGATTTAGAAAAAATATTTCTATTTTTGAAGAACTTCTTATGTTTCTGCGACTCTTTTTTTTTGTTTTTGTTTTTTGCTTTAGTTTGTGTTATATTTATCATAAAAGTTTTATTTCAATTTAATTTCGAGGAAAAGAAAGTAAAAGTTAAAAAAAAAAATAAACAAAAAATAAAACAAGTCAAATGAAATTCTAAATATATTTCAAAATTTATTGTATATAAGTATTTTTAAAGGAAATAAAAAAAAAACAAAAAACAAAATTAATTATTTTATACTCTTGGAAAAATGTTTATGAAGAATATGTTAAAGAAAGGTTATTAAGAAGAAATGATTGAAGAGCGTCTCTTTTCATAATAGTAATATCTCTAGTATTTTGTTATAAATTTTTATTAACAAATTTTATTTATTTGCTAAATTTTATGTAAAAGAAACATGAATGTTTTTTTATATATGTATGTAAAAAGAAAAAGTATAATATAAAAGTGAAAGAGAAATGATGTTTTATAAAAATTTCGTTCGAATATATGTTAGTGATATTTGATGAAAACTTGATTGTTTTCTTTTTTCCTTATACTATACATCATTATAATCACTATCATCTAAACGTCACAAGTGGATTACAGAAACGGTATAAGGTCATTACATACTTATCTAATTACTAAAGATGTCAGTTATATTACAGATTAGTCAAAATTTCATAACTATTTCCGTGCGCTTATCATGCGATTTCATTTGAAATTGTATTTTCGTAAGAATTTTAGTTTGTAATCATTTGATTCAAGCGGATTTAAGTCGGGGGTGTCTTAATTTGTATAAATAAACAAAGACAAAAGATAGAATTGGTCTAATGTTCTATGATACCCTAGGACTAGATGTATGTCTGTATGTAATATCGTATATAATTTTGTTTGTTGAAGTATACAATGGTTCGTCGAACAATAAAAATTATTATTGTAACCAATTTCATAGAATTGTATATTCTGAAGAACTTTTCAATACCTACAATAAAAACGTCTACGACCATTTTCACAGTATATACGTAAAACAAAAAAACCTCAATAATTGTATTGCAACACTATGAACGGGTTGCCCGATTTAATCTATTTTTGGAATATATTTATTATTTTTCGAAAATATTCTATACAAAATGTCTGGTCTCTCTATGTCACCGCATTTTCTATCAGTCTCGAAATACATATATAGTGAAAACTTAAAGTATTGCAACTGCAAGAAAGGGTTGCTCGACTTAGTAGATTTTTTGAAATTGTAATTTTTAATGAAAACGCGATGTACACAATTTCAGTTTTTCACATCGACACGCTCTCAAACAATGTCCAAATTTATAGTGAAAATTCAAATTTTTGTAAGTATGACAACCCTGCCAAGGAGCTACCTGATTTGCAAAGGTGAATCTGAATATCCTGATGTTTCACAAATTTTTTTGAAAATCAATAAATTTTATAGGGATAATTAAAACGGCGCAAAATAAAAGAAATAGTTAAAAAACAACCATAGCCCATATGGTGATGAGGACACTTTAAAAAAAGTTATAATTCCTCAAAGATCGCGATGGTATTGAAATAGAGAAAGACAATAAAAATTTGGAAAGAAATTTTTATCCGCTCCATACAAGCAGTCGAAAATAGAAATCGTTCTGGGGAGTCTTCTCTGCTCTTCCATATAGTCTTTTTCCTCTTTTTCTCTTTAAACTTCCCTACGTCCCTTCGCTTGGGACATTAAACAGATGAAAAATTCAACTATTACTTGTTAAATATTATAATTTGTACCTAAAAATATTTTAAATGGACTTCGAAATTATCTATACACAAAGCATCAAATCCCTAATAGATTTTATGTTGGTATTCGGTTGCTCAGATCCATAGGATCCATAGAATCGTATATTCTATATCATTCCCATTGCCTTATTGACATCGTATTGAACCTCTTTAACTCTTATATTATTCTATGTGAGCATTATAGCTTCATTCTTTGCTGGCATATTTCTTGTTATACTTAAGAATGACGTTGGAGCAATATCGAGATAAATTCCTTTTCATCACAAATTTTAGCATATATACGCATGACTGAATACAGGATAATGTAAAGGCAATGGAAAAAATCCCAAGAGTGGAATTTTATTATTAACTAGCTAACGTTGACCGATCTTAGATCTCTCTTAAATTAATAATTTTTTTCTATTATTTTATTTATTTTTTTATATTTTTTTTTATTATTTATTTTTGTCGAACTTTTAACTTTTTTATTTTTTTATTTAATTTAATTTTTTTTTTTGGTTTTGTATACTTTTAATTTTTCTAATTTTTTTTAATTTTTTTTTTTTTTTTATTAAAAAAAACAGGTTAGTATTCGAACACGTTACAGACAGAGCATGGGCTTTTCTTAAGTTTTTAAAGTAAAAAGCGTGAGTAATGAACTAAATATTTAGCTATCGCTGTAGACCCGTATTAGTCTTTGTAGTTTTGAAAATGCAAACTCTTCTCGGCTAACAATGGACGCGTTAAAAATGGATAACCCTGCAAGAGTTAATTTTGTTCAACGTAAATTTTAATATTTTATTTTATTTATATTTTTACTGAATATAATCAGCATTCAACCGCACCTGGATCAATTCTGTTCTTCTATTGGAATCTAATTAAAAACAAGAGTGAAATGCAAATGCCCATATTTTTTGCTTTCAGATCTAAACCATGAAGTGATCGTGGGAAAATGTTTAAACTGATGAAGATCAAAATCAATGGTGGTTGGAATTATGTAGGAATTAAGGATTTCCATCCCCCACGCACACACGCACACACAAACATACATAAAAAGCCAACTGCACTGACATTTCCAATATTCTCTCCTGGGTACCTATACTTTCTAAACACTTTTATTTTATTTTCAAATTTTTCTTTATTTTTCTTTATTAATTTTCTTTTTTTCTTTTATCTTTCAAGCATATCAAATGATATACGAATTTCACACCATTTAACATTCTGGCATTTTTCCTGACAAAGCAACTTACTTAATCCACTTAATCAAGTGATTCCTCGACCTCATCATTATTGACCTCTCCTAATTGAATCTACTATGGTACACATATGCGCAATCATCCATAGTAGGTATATCGCGCTCAGAATCCGTTCACGCTGTAAAACAAACAATTTTTCTTAGTGCACAAGATAAGTTACTTCAGACACTAGAATTCGCGCTTAATATATGTATATATGGAAATTCTTGGAGTCCGACAAACAATTCGTTTCCATCTTTTATCATACATGCATATATACATTATAAGTACATCTATATCTCTCGATAGAATAGATACATAGTTGCAAGAGTGAGTCGTAATAATAATAAAGATCAGGAAGTCGGAATTATTGTCTGAAAAAAATAAGCAAAAAAAAGTTGTTGTCGCTCGCCAGACAAAATTCATTTGCATAACATCTGAGAGGACTCATCAACAATGAATGTCACACTAAATATATATATACAACGTTCATTCTTAAGCCGTTTTCAAAGGGACGAGGTATGTATGTAATCTTTTAAGATTCAATTAAGTAAGTTTGTATGTTCATTTACTAGAGCAGTATAGTTAAGTGTAGGTGGTCTTGGTCTACAATAACTGGGAATTTTTAATTAAATTTATTTTCCTCCGTTTTATACTTAATTTATAACTGCGTTGTAGCAATGTATTTAAAGATAATATTTCCTTAGTGATAGACATTATTGCGGTTAAAAAAGAAGATGCTGCCATAAACATTTTTTTTTTATTTTAAATTTCTGTTAACAGATGGAAGTGGTTAAGCTGTTCTAATATGGTCGAGTGTTTATTTGAATGATGTCCAAATTTGGTACTTTTTTTTTAAGATAAGCTAATCGTCTTAATACAGCCGATGAATGATTTCATGCCTTTTGGAAAGAAAACGCGTAATTAGAATAATTGTATCATTGCTGATTGAAATATAGATTATGAAGGCAATCATTTCGAATTATATACAGACTTATGTTGAGCATGAGCTCAAAAACTTCTGAAATCAATATGCTAGCAAGAGAAATATACTTCTTGTAAATTTTTATTGAGTGTAGAAATAACGCAATTGTTAGATCTATAGAAACTTATAGGGTAACCAACATGAAATATTGTTGTTCAATAACTTACTATAAAACAACAATTTGCTATGATCGACCTAAACTGAGACTGCGAATCTTACTACCTATGTAGTTGTTTTTGTAAGCATAGACTCAATTGAAAAAAATTTCCTAAAAGTAATGTGTCGTATATTTCAATATGATTATTTAAGTTTTTTTTTTTTTTACATCCACGATCTCCTTACAATATTTTCAATAGTTTATATATTTCAAATTCAAATAAATATATTTTCAGTCTTATCCTCCTGATCTAAAGCTCAAAAGCAGACATAATTGCAAAAAACGACTTATCAAAATTCATACTAGGTCCAGAACCATACGCTAGAGTCATGTGATATCGTCTTTCGATATTTGCAACACCAACTGTAACTCGGAAATATTTTCAATACGCAACGTTACCCAAAATAGAAAATTTCGCTAAGCGTCCCAAAAACGTATAGTAAACCAATCACTGGAGACAATATCAAAGAAATGATATGGTAGAAGTCTTTGTTTTTTGATGTAATCAATCTGGTCTAAGTCCAGGGTAACCAAATCTATAGTTAACTTTTTCAAAATCTTTATAATATATTTTACCTAATTTTTACAAATTTTTTTATGATATTGAATTCACATTTTACGCTGCACCGACTATAATTTTCAATGATCGTGTTTATGTTTAGATCAAACCAGTTGCACAGATATGCAAAAATCGAATTGTAGTCCTATTTGGTCTTGTTTTTTATTAGAATTGAATCCAGTCTGCTACACTAACCATATATAATTAGTTTTGAACCAAACCTCAATATAATAATCCCAAAAGCGAATAGTGTAAGTTATAGATTAATTTAATATCGAAAATTACCAAATGAGTCCTAATAGTCTACACATAAAAACGACCATTGAACTGAGCTCATCTTTCAGTGGAAATATTCGATACGAAAACCTTTCGTTTAGTTTAAGTCCACCAAGCTTTGTAGCATCTTTATAATATTATGTTGTAGTACCAACATAAACCTTTCATTAATTTGCTAATAAATCTCTTGGATCATGCGGCTAGATGAAAGAACCATTTAGTTCTAACTAAATATTAAAAGTGATTCACTCATCCAGGCAAAGATCTAAGTATGCAGGTATTGAACAAGGCCCTTTTGCTAACAGTCTCTTTCGTCCATGTTCGGATGCGAGCGTCGATAAAATGACACCGCATGACCAATGGAATCAAACACTTCCGCATCGCAAATGAAATAAGAATGATGATTAAATTGCTTTACAAATTTTGTGCTCAAAAATTTTAGGCGTATTTGTTTCTAAAGAAATTCATGATAGAAGTTTACATATGCATTTATGTGTGCAACTGCATATTCCCTGCAAACACCTGTATACGAATACACGAAAACAAAAGTGACGATATATACTGGACGACATTCACCAAGAAAATTCTTTGAGTGTTTTTGGGAAGTTTTCCATTTCTCTCGATATTCATATAAAAAACTGGGTTATTTACATATTCAGGCCAATAGATGGCAACAGGAGTATCGAATTGAAGATAAATTTCATATTTATAACCTTTGTAGCTGCGTGGATGAATTTTGAATTTCTTTTTTTTTTTTACAATGATATATAAAGCGACACGAAAGCATAAAATAATATTATTTTTCTTTAACAATTGCTATGCTTTCTGCAACGGTCTTCTTGGGATATCAAAATTTTCCCTAAAATGATATAACATGCGGATAATTTCTGAATTTGATATAGAATCCTATAAATTTGGGATATTTATGTATGTACGAGTGCATGTATGCCTAACGTAAAAAAAATGCCTAAAATAAAACAAAGAAATTAGTTGTCCATTCTAGAATTATTTGTCTTGACATACCTACCTATGTACTACAAGAAAAACTATTTCCGTACAAAATTGGGCGCACAATTAAATCCATAGGTATAGGTAGTATCTATACTGCAGAAATTTGTGTGTTTGATTAATTTCTACCGTATAGTTGAATTTAAGAAAGCAATACAACTATGACTCATTCGTAGTTGCCGAATAGACGAAAATCCAGTCAATGCAAATGGAATAAAGGTAAATTTGGCTACAGTGCTGATGTCAATAATTTCCGAATCGCCTCCTCTACAGCCTAACTACACGAAAGAATTATTGCTACAACAATCATTAATACCAATTTTTTTAACTCTTATATTCTTTAAAGATTGCTCTTTGATGGTAGTTGGAAAATAGTAACCCACTTCCCCGACTATAAAAATGTCCGGAAAAAAATGTCAGGGTAGAAATACAAATCGAATTTTATATCTTCTTGAACAGAGTATTTGCTAGTTCCACTGACATATAATACGGACTGCTTAACTTTCTTATGTTTATGTCAAAAACAGTTCTTACGACGCAACGGTGCCAACATTGAAAAATTCATTGACGGGAAGTTGAAAAATTAGCGCGCACATACTTTTATCAGTAATAACCCTATATAATTAATTTAAAAACATTTATTTCGACGGACCCACTTATTTATTTGCTGTTTACAGTTCTCTCTCAGCTGGTACTTGGTGCTTAGACAGAAAAGTCAGCAATATAAAAGGGAGTCCACTTTTTGCAGTGCATGAACCTAGTCAGTCTATATTATACATGTCAGCGGCTAGATCACATACCTTCGTATGCAGATTTATTTTTTCTAAAAGGGTGAGTGTAAGTGGCCGGCCAGCACAAGCTTGTTTTTACGAAAACAAAACTGATGATTATACTGAGCGATCAGCCATTTTTGATTTTGCCTCGGTTACATGCGTGACAATAGATGGCAGCAAGAGTATTAAAATTCAAGTTTTTTGAATCGATGAAATATTAATTTTTTGCGGTTGCATGAATAATTTCTGATTTTTTTTTAATTAAAATATATACAGCCAACTTGAAAGCTAAAAACATAAATATTTTGGAAAACATGGACCTTTTACTATTTTTGCTTTTTTCTTCAATTCACCATTAAATGTAAGAAAGAGGTCAGTCAGACACTGACTGATTGTTTAAATTTGTAAAAATTTCAGAAGTTTCAAGCTACCTATTAGGTGCCTAGAGTAGGTAGTATCTCATCTTACATTAATCTGAAAAATATTTTGCCGAAGCCGGTATGTTAGTTACCTATGTACACGTACTTGCAGTACCCTATTAAGATTGACCATTAAGTTGATAGTACTATTACCAACTGACAAGAGCCAAAATAATTAAAAATGTTAAATTTCAGTTCTTTAAACAGCTTCCGTTTATAGCATGGAAATCGGGAAACGTCTATCTTCTATTACGAAAGAATGCTACAGTTTCAATTATCAAAATTTAATCGAAACAAACAATGCCCATACAAAATAATATTCAACCTGACAGGAACTTTCAATGCTCGTGCAGTTTTTTGAACGAATTAGTAAAAAGTATTTCAATTATAATTTCTTTCTGTTCTTTTTATCAAACCATTTTCAAAAATTGTAATTCTACCCCCAAACTCAGCTTCATGATGTCAACAAAAAAAAAAAAAGTAAAAAAAAAATTAACATATTGCTACAATTATACTTGAAACCATTGAAGCGGTGAATAATTAGGAATTTTAATCTCCTTCAATTATTAGCATGCTTAGCAAATTACATGCATATGTGTATATTCCAAAAAGAATGTTGCATAAGTATAATTGAAGTACAACACCAACTGGATGATATAAAGTGACCATGGTGGTCTCTACTAAATCATCTTTGGCTTCACTACATTAAGTCATGGATGGGACATACTCCTACATATACATACATTTTTGAAAAGCTATAATACACTGACTGCAAACAGATCAAATCTCTTTATTGTAAGTAGTATATATAAACTTTTACAGTAATAACAAGTTCTAAGCTGCTGGCTACTAACTATAGCTACTCCAGCCCATAGCCATTTACCATTCGCACGTTTAGTTAGACTTCAGTAAATTGACGAGCACTTGAATTGCAGTTTTGTTTCATTTTCTGACGAAGAACCGACCGACTGATGCGGTCTTTATCTCATCTATTGTAGTCGCGTAAAATTGTATTTATTTTATTTATTTATTTATTTATTTTTATCATTGTAATAATTTGGTAATAATATCGTAAAAAATATAGTGTGAAACATAAAATACAACTGTGAGACAGTCTCATCATATCACATCAGAGAGGATAGTGTTAAAAAGTGTGCGCGCTTTGAATTTTTCTGTTTTAAAACTGATAACAATAAGGCAATCAAGTACTAATCATATGCAGAACTTTTGTGTGTAAAACCAAAAATTTTAATTAATCGGAATCCGGTTTTCACGACTGTTGCTGTTTTTTTTTAATAAACAGGTTTCGGGCGGACTTATATTGTCTGTTTTTTTTTTTGTAATGAAATCATTGATTAAATAAGAAAACAATTTCTCTCGTAACCATTGAGTGACATTATTGATATTTGTAACAGTTATATTCTGGTGTCTTATCATTATTATTCGTACAGTAAAACATACAATCAGCAATCGGTAAAAAACAACAAAGTATTCCACATGTTTGAATTTTTTTCCAACTTAAAATTATCCGCAAAGTGCATTTTGAAATCAATTTCAAACGGAAGAGGTGAAAAACTACAAAATCTTATACAGAATGTTTTAAGTGACAAACCATCGATAATTGAAATAATTCAATGTGAAGATCGATAATTTCTAGTGAAAGTAATTTTCTAATTTAAGATCTTGTATCACGTGTAATTGTGTATATACCAATCAATATACATAAATATAACCAATTATCAATATTCATTACAAAAAGAAGTGTTACAGTGATAAAAGTGCCTATAGTGCCTAATGGTGTAAAAATGCGATCAAATTTTCAATTAATGTTTGCAGTTTTTTCTCTAGTGGTTTTAATTAAAATATCCTGTGTTGTGTGTACATTAGATGAACCGATTCCGATTAATTTAGAAACCAAGGTTGGATCGTATGTCGTTTTCAATTGTCGAATTGACTTCCCATATGACTACGATATTCCATATGTTATTCACTGGAGTAAAGATGTAAGTTTGCTTTTTTTTATTATTTGTTGAAAATTAAATAATTTTAAGAGTATGACCTTGCCGTATCTACTAGAGTTTCATATATTAGTAACCAAATACTATAATGCTGCTGATGAATTTCTTATGGTCAGGATCATTTGAATGTGGTTAAGTAGCAGATGTTTTGAACATACTTACTTAGTTATAATTTGTATTGAATTGCTTGCTGTTTAATTTGAAATGTATTTTTGTTTTTGTAAATTCTTGACATATGGGAAGATTTGGATATACCTAGATTAAATTTCAAATACGTATTAGGGGCCTTAATAATTGAATGAATGCTCACAGCAAATCCCCTTTATTTTGCTATTATGACAACGGTTTTAAATTTCTGATATAATTTTATTGAGTTTTTTTTTAAGTACCTATGTAGGTACGTTCGTATATGAAAATAGATGTTGTAAAAAATGCAGTGATATCTCTTAAGCTTTCAATAAGAGCTGGAAAATATTGGAATTCAATATACTTATAGTCGAAATAATCCCAACTAATTATTGTCCGGTTAGATTCGGATTATCAAGAAATTCGGATTACGAAATCCCCTTGTTCATAATATCTATATATAAAATCTGATATGATATGAAATACTAATTGCGCCATATTTATTATACTTTTATTAAGTTTTAGTTTATAAAAATTCAATAAGAAGTACAGAATAAACTAGAACTATAGCAATTTCATACAGTGAAAAAAAAAATTCCTTTTTCTCTAAGTCAGGGGTGGCCAACCTTTCAGCTTCCCTGGGCCACATTGGAAGTAGGCGAGTTATATTGGGCCAGACATAAAATATACGAACCCTAAAGATAGCTAATGAACAAAAACGAAGAATATACATACTTAGTTAACAATTTTAAGTAATTTAAGCTTCATTAATTCATAAATTTTTTATTATAAAATTAAAGAAAAAGCAACATGAAATTTATGTGATATTTGACATTGTTATTGAGACAATAATGCTTCAATATTTTGCGACCGAAGTTGTTGCAACTATCAGTATATTCTCAAGGTGCTCATAAGTTATTTTGCTTCTATTTTTATTCTTTGTGTGCTTCATCTTAGAAAATAGCTGCTCACAAATATAGGTGCGTCCAAAAAGCGATGGCACGAATTGTGAAGCAAAGGGTACTTTTCTCTGGGAAGATAATTCTTATAAAAGTCCAGTAAAGAGAAATTATTAAATTTTTCTTAAAGTTGAACATCAGATTGCAGCTCTAGCCATTTCATTTGAAAATTTGCTGGGAAGTTTATGTCGACTAATAATGAAGTCGCAAATATGTCAAAAAATTGATGGTTTTTTTGAAAATCTCGAAACCTTTTCTGAGATTCCTGTATCAAATGGAAAATCAGGTTTGCATATTTTTTGTTACGCTGAGGACAGTATTTAGCCAACGTTTCAAAATACATAAAATTTTTTGCTTGAATTTGTGACTACCATAGTTCCAGTTTGATTTCGAAAGCGGTTATAGTTTGAGGCATAGTATTATGAGTTGTTTTTCACTTGAAGACGCAATTTTGGCTCATTTAAATGAGCTGTCAAGTCTACTAAAAAAGCAAAATCAGTGAGCCTGTTTTCATCACCAAGTTCTGGCACAGATTTTATTCTTGATTCCATAAATGACTTGATTTCATTTCGCAAATCATAATTTCTTTTCAACATTTTACCCCGACTTAATCATCTTACTTCCGAAAAATAAATAATGTCCACAATGTGTTCAGTGTCAATTTGACAAAGTACAATTGCACATTGAAAACTGTCTTTGGCCACATTGCGCAATTGTACATTTATTATGTCAAGAAGTAACTACCCCCATGGAAATGTTATATAGATAAAGAAAATGTTTATAAAATTAATTGAGAAAGTATTTAAGTATATTAGTTTTGTTGGGCCACATTCAAAGCCGTTCTGGGCCACATGCGGCCCGCGGTCCGCGGGTTGGACACGCCTGCTCTAAGTTATCTTCTAACGAAGATTAATTTTCTTCCGTCCATTGAAAATAATAAATAAATGAAATGTTGCACTGATTTTTCATAATTAAGTTTTTTTTTTGTTTTAATGATTTCAATGTCTTCTTCGTAATTTTCCAATTTCTCAATTTCGTTATTGATCAATTCATAAATTTTACTTATGGAGAAATTGCAACATGAAATTTCTTCTAATTCATGTTTTAGCGGCTTAGAGTTTTCTGAACTATATCCTAATTTTAGACTATAGTACCTAAATCTAGCTGGACTAATTTTGACTTTATCTTTATGTTGTACAAACTTTAGATAAAAATAGAGCTGCTGCATCCTTGCGACTGATAATTTTCTTTAAACATTTCGTAGCCAAAATGTGACATTAGAAATTTTTTTATCATTGAACTTAAGAATACACAGAAAATTCTGATGCATGGGCTGGATTAAAGCCGTGAAATTCGTAGACAGAGCAATTATACAAATTTGACCATTACCACTTTATATGTATCGATCATCAATAGAAGAGTTGTTCATGGTAAACCTTTTAAAGATATTTGATTTGTATTAGAATCCCCCTTTTTTTTATAATGAAAGAAAGAATCGCATATGACCAAATGAAAAGGTTGACTTTGAAATTCATCAACCACTATCCATGCCCGACAGCAATCTAATTGGCTACTTAAGTACCTTCTCAATAGGAAAAACTGCAACGCATTATGCCACGCACAAGCAACCTAAACCCTAATTTATGCCGGCAATGAACCCAACTACTCGCCTCTCGTTCGCATTTCAAACATACAGTTCATTGAAATTGAATTGAATGGATATGAGAATTGATCATGGATGGGGAAGGTGCCTTCCTATTTTGCCTCCAAGAAGCTCTTCGTTATTTTGCCCACCATTGCTTAAGGAAGGACCTGTGAAACCATTTCGTAAATAAAGTCGATGTCATCCATGAATTTTTGAATTAGCTAACGATACTCTATTCGTAAATTATGAATTTTGAAATCTTTCATATTTTGACACTTAAGAATTAAAAAAGTTTTGAGGTTGTATTTTCAGATATATGCAGTGGCGCATTGGCTAGTTTTCTGTCCCAGAGTACATATTTCCATGGAAAGAACTATACAAATTTCTCTGGAAGTACTTTCGAAAATAATGTGGATTCGTCTTTTAAAATTATGCTATAATTCACACATATCTGCTCCTGCACCTCCTAATAAATTGTTAGGATTTACTTTCACCCTTTTCGTACATATTTTTCCATAGCTTACCAAGAGCTATACACAGATGAACTGATGTATGGTTAAATACTCTTAGAACAGCCTCCGTAATCTATTTCTTTTATGGCACCAACTGATAGAATAGCCGATCCGATAGTTGGTGATGATCATTTTTGATTTACTTCGGCAGTTTTCCTAAGACTTGTCAACATGTGATTTAAATCCAATTCATAATGAACGTTCAAAAGTTCAACAACTTTATGGCTCAGGGCTTGAAATATTGCTCCTACTCGGATCTGTTTCTCTGAAAAAGGAGCTCTTTTTCCGGAGCGTTATATTTTAAATTTCTTATTGATTAGCTCGTTCTTGAGCAAAATTCCAACTGATTTGCAGTAAGGGCTCCACAAATAATATGGCTCCTTAGAATGCCAATTAAAATAAAGAATTAGGGAGATTTAAGGAGACCTAAAAGACATGTATTAGCCCAAATAATTATATCCGATATACATACATATATAGGTACATTTTATTATCTTTTTTTTTATTCATCTTAAATCTTTAAAATACAGATTTATTGAATATCTTAAATTTCACGCCTTATCTGGCCTAGGCCGCTTTATAATTTTGCTCCATATCTGAAGCATTTTGGTGGAGCTAAAAAACACTTTGCTCTTTAGAAAAGCTTCTCTCCAGAGTTTTACTTTTAACTAGCACCAAATGGGGCAAACTACTTTTTTATTTAATTTTCCGATTCTATTCGGAACAGAACTCAGGGCATCACTATTTTCGGAACGATATTTCAAACCTTGCTATGGATTCGTAGAAACTTCTACAATTTACAAAGCTCCGACTACTATTTTAATTATTTAAATTTTTTGGAGAGTTCCACTATAGAGTTCCACTATAGGTTAGTGAGTAATTAATTCCACTATAAATTTTTCTTTATTTTCAACCTTTATTATTTTCCATACCTCACAAATTCGTTCTCATCAGAAGTTTAATAGTAACTAGCTAATTGTTTAGACAGCACCGATGAATTTTTCAAATTGAGCATATTGTGATCAATGAGAATATACTAAAAAGAAAAAAACCGAGAAATCCTTCTGTTTAAAATTAAAATGCTGACAGATATCATTCAAAGCAGGTCAATTTTGTAAGAATGTTTCCGTTTTGATTCTCTTTCATATCTACGTACTATGGGCATACATACTACAGGAAAAGCTACTGGTACTTTCACCTTTCACTTCATAGTGAAATTTGGGTAGGGTTTAGGAAAACGCGGGAACAATTCATAATTTTGTAGAAATACTCACAATTTTTTTTTTTTATTTCCTATAACAGTAAACATTTTGACCTATAAATATTCTTTAGCATTATCTTCACCAGAAGTGTGGTTTATTCAGTATGACATTTTATAGGTACATGAAACGTGCTTGATTCCCCATGAGGCGCAATACTAAAAAGTTTTCAAGCGACACGTTTACCATACTTTTTTAACGTAATGATTCAATTCTTGCTTTTTGGTTGTAGTTCCCCTGCACTTACGATAACCTTCTCATCAATCCTTAGATTTGGGGGATTTTTTAGATGATTGAGAGTTTTCTTCATTAAACCTGTATTCAAAGTCGGTTTCCGGAATTGAATCAATAATTATAGATCAATTTCTAAACTCTTATACCAGTTCCTAAATGTTTTGAGAGCTTAGTTAAATATAAAATTTATATTTTCATATTAAAGCAGGTATTCCCTTAATGCAGCACGTGTTTGTTAGTTTAAGATCTACTTCTGTTGCTATTGAGGATGGATTTCAGTGGATATTATATACACAGATTTGTAAAAGCTTTAGATTGTGTTAAATTAGCAGTTCTAATTAAAAAGCTTGAAGTTTTCGGTTTTAATTTTTCTCTGCTTAATTAGTTGACATCATATCTTACTAATCGTACTCAGTGTGTTAAAGTGGATCATCCAACTTTTGTCTGGTATTCCCCAAGAAGCCACTTAGACATTTTGTTGTTTGTTATTTTTATTTATGATATGATAAATATTTTTTGCTTTACGCAACCTTAAGATTTTATTGCCCTTTAAAAATTCATGTGACATCTGCCTTCTTCAGATTCTGTCGGGGTTTTACATGGACACCTAGCTCGAAGTTTTAATTCCACGGCAGTCTTAATGCATGGATTAGTATCAATGCGACAATCAGCACCCTCATGAGACAGAATATATCCTGTCCCAATGAGTACCAGTATATGCCAGTGCATGCTTGACATTTAACTTACTAGTCGAAGCGAGACCTATTTAAAATCGCTGCCGATCTTTGAGTCACGGCATCCGGTTTGGTTTAGCGCAACTCCAAGCCGAAAGCCATTAATAAGCGACCATCCTTCAGATCCTCAGTCGCAGTATGCAATTTGTGCAAGAGACATACTTCTCTGTTAAAAGAAGAATGTCCGCCTAAGTCATGTAGACTCAGACATTCTCTCTTTGCCTGCATATGCGCTACCACAACCACCACGATGCTCCCATCAAGGGCCATTCACTATGATGAGGTGAAAAGTTCTAATATAATACTATAGTAGAACTATCCAGGGCTCATCAACCTCGAGGTACCAAGCTAGCAATGTCCTCTACCCAATTGGTATGGCTTCGTAGTCCATAAGCCATGGATACTCCCAGTGGATTTTATGAAGGATATGATCTGCCCTTCAAGTTAGGAGAGGCTTGAGACTACTAGGCTTTATACGTGCAGGCTTCTATCTAAACACGTACAATCATCTGCAATCAGAGTACGTGTGTTCTTTCAGCATGTTGGTACCCTCTCTTGGCAGTACTGCGTATCGGTATCTCGTGTTGCAGCTGCCATCTGCCTTCTTCCGTCGGATCCTTTACAACATTGGTGTTTTTAAAATGAACTAGCTCTAAGTCCAAGCAAGTGTGCATAAGTTTTATACCATTATACATTACTATAGTTCGATCTATAATTGAGTATGTTTCTGTGGTATGGTGTCCTTATACCAACCAACTTATCAATAGAATCGATAAAATACAAACAAAAAAATTAATTTGCTTTGCATTAAGAAGATTGCATTGAGAGCATAGTTAACCCAATTATAAAGGGAGATGTATGTTTTTGGGGTTACAGCTCTTAAGAATTTCATCTATAACCTCCTGTCTACACTGGCCATAATTTAAGACCTACCATATTTTATTGCTACGGAATTGCCAGTGTAGACGTATAGCCATGGCAATAATACATTGCGTACCATATATGTCCAAGAAAATTGCTTACCATAAATTTGACGTTTATAATCAAAATGGCTGAAATGAAGCTAACGCGTTCGGAACTATTTAAATTAATTAATTTTTATGGACTTAATGAGTGCCTGTGGAACTATAAAGGTGCATATTCGTTTTCTTCATTTTTTCATCTCCTCTAACTCAGCAAGCTCCAGACTCTTTAATGCAATCAATCTTCTGATCACAGTCTTTTTCGGTCTTGATAACACCATCGGCCAACCATAAATGAAATGTCATAACATAATTTGCCCACACCAAAAACTTTTTTCCAAGATGGGCTTTACTATAAAATATACTAAGGAATTTTTCATGGCCAGTATAGACAGGAGGTAATGTTTGTTTGTGTGAGATATTTTATGCTACAAAATCTGCTCACCTGGTTTGCTAATTTTGTGCCAGGTTTCACCCTAAAAACTAGATATCTATCACATGTACTTTATCACCGAATCTCTTATGGTCAGCATTGAATTTTCGTTCCTTTAATGAATGAAATTGATGACAATGAAGTCGATTTAGTCATGAACGCTCTAATTTTAAAGATATCGTTATTTCAAAGTGTTTGTTGTTCGCTCAATTGAATTTATTTTGACAATATTTCCTTTTCTAGTGATACCTAAATATTATAATACATACTTTCACTAGTTTCGCTACATCTTACAATTTAGTTATTATTTATGTTTGAGTAGCTATGTAAAATTGATTGGTATTGGTATATTTTAGTCATATTGCATAGTCTGAAGGAGATGCACACTGTAGACTAGAATTAATAAATAAATAAATAAATACATATGCAATTTATATAAAGCAATAGCTGGAAGTAATAAAGGCAGTGCTCTAGATAATTTAAGAGCAGTCTCAATTCAGAGCTATGCTCAAGGTTCATGAAACACAATTTCTGTTCTTTTTCGTACTAGATTAACCTAGAGCAGCTCGCTAAACAGATTTCTATTATTGTTGGAAAAATATTCATCCAAAATATGTCTAAAATTCATAATTTTTACGAATTTTTATAAATATATTATGAAGATTTGTCAACGTATTCCTATAACAAACAGAAGTTAAATATTATTTTTAATCAAAACAAACAAATTACTATAACTTAACAATAATTATAAAATGCAAGTAAATTTCTTTAAAATTTATGGGAATTTTTTCACAATAAACTTTTCAAAGTCATGCCCCAATTTCTAATTTTCTAGTTAACTAGCTTAACACTATCTTAACTCTCAATTAGTGGACGTATGATCTTTCAACTCGTAATTAACTATTCTGACCTCAAAACTTATTAACAAAATTTACTGTTTTTTTGTCGCCCCTTTTATTTGTCTCTCTTCACAATTGAAATGACTCAATTTATAACGAGTTAATGACGTATGAAATGAAGTACATTATGAATATCGTATACTCTAAATTAAATCTAATTTCCCAAAAATTTAAATAATTATATTATAAAAAAAAAATTTCAGGGAGTTTTCATAAAAACCATATCAAATTATATATTAAACATGGGAGAATAGCAACAATTACATCAAGGGGATTCGAAGTTTCCAAAAGACCAGATTTATTGGCTTTACATATATCCCCAAAAATGAATCAAAGACCCCATCCCAGGGTATACAATAGTCCCATTCTCCACTTGACATCAAAACACAGATTTAAAACTGTTGGCTCATGATGACCGCGAGATTAATTGAGCTGCGGGCATCCGAAATATACTTGCACGGAAATAATCTGTTCAAAACAAATATCCTCTCTACATGAATGGACAACAAAGGGTTCAATGGATATCAATTTGTTTGGCTGCACCTGAGCCACGTCATCATTGTCATTGAAAAAATCAAGTGCGATCTCACATCGAATTATACCTTCCCCATGGACATTGGACATAGAATCATAGACCAAGAGGTCTCTTTGATGGCGCATAGATTATTCTATTTAACTTCGTCGTCTCTACATATTCTGTAGATTGTAGGTCGATATGCAGTGAGATGATGTCAATTGTATTCTACATAATAATGTGTGAAATGCGTACTGAGGAGTGGGTGTACTACATACCTACTATACATATATAGCGTTATTAGTACATTATGTCCAGCATTTAAATACCATTGTATTGTTGTTGTTGTTGTTGTGATGTTGGTCCATAGGCGAACTTTTTGCTGTCACTGCTGTCACTGCTGTTGCTTTTTAACTGAAATTTAATTAAATTCGATTGCGAGTAGCACGATTCAATCATAACCCAGCCTTCAATTCAATTAAGTCCTCGACGGTCCATCCATACTATATGCATTGTGTTATCTCGTCAGTTGTCGTCACGCACCACTATGGATACTCTTTGGATTTTTTTATTTTTACATTTTTTCTGTCGTTTTCATTCAAAACATTTTATACGCGCAAATGATGAATGAATGAATTAGTCCAGCAAACGAGGAAGCTTATATGGATTTTTTTGGCCGTGTGGTTCTACTATAGAATTTATCCTTGCTATCCATAATGAGATTATTTGTTTTTTCTTGTTTTATTAATTTTTTTTTAGGCAAATTCTTTAACTGGAATTAGGTAAAATTAAATTATTTTATCAGATTTGGTAGATGAGCTGACTATGGCAGTATCTTTGATGCAGGATTTTTTCATAGGGCGGTTGATAGGTATGCTATAGTAATATGATTCCCATCGCATATGCATATCGGTGATATTTTGTAATTTGATGGTTAGAGATTATATGGGTTGATATGTTAGAAACAAAAAATTTTACAGGTACAGAATGATTCATAACTGAATGATTTTCAGATATATTTTATGTACTTATTATATTACTAGCTATAGCTGCACGTACTATCACCTATGATACGATACTCTGGCGATAAGGCCACGTAAATTGATTCCTACATGGTTGAATGGTTGTACTTCTTGTGATTTGTTGATTGTCATCGCATAGATTGGGATCAGCGATAATTTTCGTCGTCGTCGTAGGATGAATGGCAAGGTAGTTTCTAATGGAGACAAAATCGATTTGTGGAATTAAAACAATTTCACCTTGATAACATTTGGAAATAATCTCTACCCTAATTGAAGTTCCGTAAAGTACTCTGATAATCATACCTGTGCCATTGAATAATCTTTCCTATGACAACTCCTTTCTTCAATAGCAACACATACGGGGACATACCCGATGGCGTTTGCTTATTACGAAGTTCTGCTGGAAAGTTCAGTACATCACTGAGATCTTTAGGAGGTGACAAAATCTGCGCTATAGTACCTACCTATAGATTGGCGGATCTCTTGGCATTGTAGGAATAATCATCCTGTTCATTTCCGGCGTATGAGCATTTATTGGAACTCGTTTCACTAACTCCTCAACAGACATTTACTGAATGTTGTTTCCGTAGATCGATGCAATCAGGTTTACCCATATTAATCACATTGCTTGAGTGATTTCGATTATGTCGTCACATTTTAGTTCAGAAATTAGTAAATGGTTTACTTTTTCAATATCTAAGAGCCAATGGGCCATCCCACACGAGTATTCCTGATGCAGCATACAAAGAGATTTTCTAGGGAATAGGTGATAAGAAGCAAAGAGTATCTTTACATTTTGGAGAGATATCTCTTTGCTTCTTCTCACCTCTTCCTCAAAACACCTATTTGCATTCTGCATCAGGAATACTCGTGTGAAATGACCCGATTATGGTGCTCATCCTATCCTTTGCTACGCATGTTTGTTGTAAGTGATAGTGTCGGTGAAATGCTGCCAAAATCTACTTGATTTAAAGATATTTTCGATAATGTCCACATGCCTTATGGAGTTTGTCGAAAATTGCCCCACACAACTACCACTTTCCTTCCAAATGGAAGCACATTTGCAGAAATTTCTTACAGAAGCTTGTAGTTGTATCTGAGTTGGTGTTTTAAAAGCCTTGCTATCTCATCTATGATGATAAAGACTTTGTAAACTTTAGCTGTAGGGAAATTAAGACGCATCGATAAAACGGAAGTTCGGAAAAGCGGAACTGGAAGTTTAACTCCGCTCTGTACTGTTCGTCCACCTTTCCGCAACTATGATGGATATTCCGCATGGTATAAAGAGTAAGAAGGTATGTTCCATCTCAGTATGAGCGAAACATTTTTTTTTTTTTCATTGCGTCATCAGTTGTCAAAATTTTGACAGCTGTGAAGAAATCGTACGCGAATCAATCGAGTTGAGCTTGTAAAGACATATTTAATAGAAGTTAACGAAAGGAAATCTTTTTAAATGGTTAATTGTGTACTAAAAGGTTACAAAAAATGATGAAAAAAAATGTTTTCCCATACATTTCCTTGGAATTATGGCAACTAGTGACGTTATGCTTAGATGAATATCACTTGGTACTCTACTTTGGCCATTCCAGTTATAAAAAAAGAACCTGCTTAGATAATATTTTTTGAGCGGTTAAACATACTTTAGTTTCTAAGAAAAAAGCCTGCTGGGATTCGTCCGTGTTACAGGCAGACTCTTTTCTTATATTTATTATTTTATCTCCAGTCATCCGTAACCTTTCGACTTGAAACAAGTTTCCTATCATAGATAATAATATTAATAACAGCTCTTTCCTTCATAAGCATATTCAGTTCCGATATTTTTCCCATTTGCGGCGCAATAGACTTTGGTGTAAAAATTTTAAATTGTTTTCTCCTCAAAATTCAAATTTCGCAACCATTTTGTGCAAAATATAGCGTTATTTCCATGTAAATTTCATTTCACTTCAGAATTGCCCCTATTTTTTTCTTTTGTAACGGCATACCTACAATTTCTTACGAGTAGCCGAACAAAATTCAAAAATTCTATGAAATTTTTATATGAAATCGTTATGCAAAATGAAAAATGCAGATAATCGTACAACAACAACAACTTTGTTATACTACTTTTCTTAACATATTAATAAAATAATTAATCTGTCAATTGTACTAATCAGGCACCGAAAATAACTGGTATTTTCAAAATTAAAAAAAAAAATCCTGGGATAAATTATGAAAGTATTTCTCGTGGGACCCGTTTCGATTCCTGTAAGGCTTTTCAAAATTTAATTTTTTTTAAGTAAATGTTTTCTAAAACTGTTATTTCTATCATAAAATAATTTAAAGTTAAAGAAACTAAACTGAAAAGCTTATTATTTTTTGTGGTGAAAATAAAAAGATAGCTTATATATATACATATATATATATTTATGCGTATTAGAGTTAGTTAAATATTCCGACATTGTTAGCCTGCTACTACTATAAGATCTTAAAATCTTTTGTACAAAAATGATAAATAAAGTTAAAGTTAAAGCTTAGCTTTTTATTTTTTCGAGCTGGAAGTAAATAAGTTTTGAAATTGCTTATTTTTCAAGGAAAATTTTTAAGCCGAGTTGTATTTTTTTTTTTTTTTTTTAGTGGCACTACGACACTGCAACATCATAAGTTGAGTCATCAGATGTCCAAGTGGCCTATATCACTGTACTTATGCGTTGACATCGTGTGTCGATATCGATGCCGATATTTTTAAGTATTAGGACTTCCAGAAGTATTCATTTTCCGAAATATATTATCATTTCGGCTAAAATCTTTACAAAAAAAAAAGATTAATAAAACATTATTTTTCGAACAGTTTTCACGATACTCCTCAATTTTCTAAAAAAATTAAAAGAGTTCTTTCAACCAGTTCATAAAGTAAAAAGCCAAATTGACTTCTCATATTTACGCGAAAAAAATAGCCATCCTTGAAACATACTATTTTCAGCTAGAGAAATTAAAAAGAAAAGAAAAGAAAAAGATTAATAAAGTGCTGAAATTTCTACTACATGTGAAGTGAAGTTGATTTACTACACTTTAGCCCTTAGAATTGTTTACTAGACTCCAACTCATTTCTACTACACTTTTGAGAATTATGGAAAATAAGCAATAAATATTTAATTAAATCACGAATCAAGAAATTTTTCGATATATACATATATGTCTCACCATAGGATTATTCCGAGCTTTTATGAGAAAATATTAAAAGTTCTAGTAAGGACAAATTTTGTAATTATGTAAGAGACAGCAATTTGCTAAATTATCATCAAAATGAAATAAACACCAATTTCGGCTCATATCATTCACACTTAAAATAATTTTTAGTACATATGTATATGAGATCAGCGTGGCTGTTCACTTTGGCCTGTAGTGCGGGCAGGAACCAAGCCGTACTGATGAGTATATACGGTTCCTGCCGATACGAAACGCCCTCTTTTTTGCAAAGAAATTTCTTTTTCAAAGATTTTTCGATGTATAAACAGTTTTTTATCACTCAATTTTCATAAAATTACTTAATTTAGCAATGATACGTGAAGTTCGTGTAACTTACACATAAGTATAATAAAAATTTTAGTTTTGTTGTTTTTTTATTATGAAGATTTATAATTTTATATGTAAATTGTTTTTTGAAATGAAATTCTTAAATAAAATCTCTATGGTTTTATATAGGTATCTATAAATATTTTAATAAAATTTCCTACCAATTCGTTAGCTGTGATTTAACAAATCAATTTTTTAACAATTTAATGAGTTATCACTACCAAAATTTGTGCTTGTCTCATCTCATGTTTATGAAATGATCACATCAAGCTAAAAATGATTTAAAAACAGAACTGTACTTAGTACCTGCCTACAGAAAATTTTCTAGCTTCGAAACTATTATCGGTCCGGAATAACAAGTAAAGTAAGCTTTTTTCGTAAAAAGTCATAACTGATTCGGCCCCTGTTACTAATGCATGCCACCACTACCTTTCGTCTTAATCCTTTTCTGGATATTCGTCGATCTTACTGGCGTTCACTTAGTTTGTTTGCAGGATCTCCGATCCGCAACGATAATTTCTCCTTTTTATTCACAATGGCTTAAGTCAATTTCAAATTTTATATTACAAAAAATATATTATATTTTCTATTATGTACCCAGCTAGAAATCTAGTCAGGCCTTCCACCTAAAGGCTTGTGGAAGCATTAAAACTTACTTACTTAAATATTAAAAAGCTTAACTTTTTTTAGATTGATCCCGAAAGAAAGTCGTTGGAAGGTGCAACACACGTTTTCAAGCTCGTTCATGTTTTGTTTATGAAACCAACTGTACGCTATTGTGTTTTCGGTTGCACAGAGTATAAATTTAATTGTGAATTGTTGAAATGAAATGAGAGCAAAACTTTCTAAATAATTCATATATGCAAAAATTGAGTTTCTTTTAAATATTGTGCGGGTGTCTAAATCATATTGCTGCTTCCATTTCCGTTCCAAGGAAGCTAGGGAAAGTACAAGAAAAAGTTTGAACTGCTTCCTCCCTAGGAAAAACCTGTACGAATGTCTTATGAAGTATCCAATATAGAGGCATGCATCATATCTTCCAAAGATGGCATCTGGTATGATTCCATTTCTTGCTGGGTATGTACGCAGGAAATTATATAATTTCCAAGTGAAAATTTAATATCTTTTATTAATATCTCACACCCCATGTAAATAAACTACACATAATTTAATATTCAGGTGAAAAAATGAACTCCTTTACCTGCAGCAGCCGCGAACCAACCCTCCCTCTTCTATTATTAACCAATTTTAAATTTTGTCAGACTATAGTGGGAGCATAATTGAATTATTTAACTTTTTCTGAACGCCCATAAAATGAAATTTAAAAGCATTTTTGACGTAACCCCGCTAATATAGTAAAATGGATAAACGTGGCATTAATCTTCCGCTTGCTTTCAGCTTCCAGGTCCAGCAAAGTAAAAGTCGGAGCTACCGGACTTTGGGTTGGTTGAAACAACAGCATTAAGCATCCACAGTAGATGCTATGTGCTGCGTTCATATGCTAATATTAAATTTATTTAGATTAGTGCAATCATGCCGATTATAATTTGTTTCCCCTTTCATCCCCCCGTATTCTGTTCGGCTTTGTCAACCTATCTATGTGTATTCATGATGTCACTGTTCTATACTGGTAGTTTGTGTAATGTACAGAGGAGGGTGCCTATGCTTAGGTAAATTTATTTGGGTAAAAATCTGTTTACAAACAAACACAGCTGCTCTACTGCTGATGATTATGATGATGCGACAGGATGTGATAATTTTTTATTATTATGTTTTTCTTGTTGGCTACTTATTTATTGCTCTTAAGGACGTAATGAGAGAAATTATGTTTAAGAATTTTGAAAATTATATACGAATTTGCGATAAATTAGCAGCATAAAATTACATACTTGCGTAAACAGTTAAAAGCAATGAGCGGTCAGTGCTTACCAAAATAATCATATTAAGATTTAGATGAATTTAGTGGTGATCGTTTGATTCGAATTCGTGCTTTGGAGACAGAAAGTTGTCAGGATTTTACGTGAGCACCTGCCAAGTATGGCTTAATCTCACGGCATTCTTCATGCACGGATTGTAAAGATCAATCAGATTCCTCTTGTCGAAACAACGAGTACCAGTATGCCAAATAAGCATAACATGACATCAACTTACTGGTAGAAGCGAGACCTATCCCATCTCTGCCGATCTCAGTTCACGGCACCCTAGACCACAGCCACTACGATGCTCCCATAAAGGGGCCATCCCAAGTTGAGGTGGATAAAACCTTGTTATCCAGGGCTCCTCTAACCCTGTAGTACCAAGTTAGCCAATGTCGGGCCACCCATTTGGTATGGCTTTCGTAAAGCATGATCAACGGACCATGAATACTCCCAGTTTCAATCTTTCATGCTAGATATCTTTTTTAAACGGTACTTGTAACTCCGTTCGGGCCTAGATCTTATTAGCAGCGTCTAAAAGAATTGTACTTGGCCTATACAGGTAATACAATACAATCTTTTGGACGCTGGCAGAGGGGACCACGTGAAGGTTAAGATATGCCCAATTCAGTCTGGATAGGCTTCGTGATTCACCATTTGGATCATATAGCTGACCATGCATACTAACCGTATAAGCACTACTAACATACATACCTGATTTCCGTTATTTATCAACTTATTCATCGTCTCACTCCTCGCACCACTATGTCTGAGATTTTATTATTCTGACTTACATGAGTATATAACTTCAATTGCATCGTGGGCCATCCGCCTAGCATCTACTACAGTACCCACACAGCCAAAAAAACTCAATTTAAATTTCACTAAGGTAACTTTACCTCGCCTTAGAAGCACCAATTCGCGCCCATAGCACTCAGCTAACTATACCGCAGTACTGTACGCACTCTCCTGAGAGATGCCAAAGCGATCTACAATACATCAAAACACCAAAACGCTCCTATAATCATCAACAAATCAACAAATTTCATCTATCAAGTATGTATGCTTTCCTCTTATACAGCTTTCACCTTGTTCAGCATTGCGCTTCACAGACTACTTTCCCCCCGTGCTTTGGAGACAATAATTAGCTGTATTTGGGTTGTGTCCATCACAATGGACCATCGTTGGGATAAGTGTGCCTGACCGTATGTATTTCGATGGCCGCCATTCTAAATCACCCTAGATACATCCTTCTTCCCTTAGGAATCTCAGGATACATCTGAACTATTTACCTTGCAGCTTTCACAGGCTTGAAAAGAAGTAGCTACCCAATAGGCTTTGGTGGGATGCCAGATATTGCGACCAGAGTCCCAACCAGATGTCTTGTGTTGTAAGTACCCGAACAACTGCGTGCACTGAGTTCGTGCGGAAGTCTTGTGTCCACAGCAGGTAGGTACTTTTTGATTGGACGTTGTGGATCTTGTTAGGTGGTGTCTTGTAGTGTAGCATAAGTATACTTGCCGTAGCGCTGGAGGTACATAACCCAGTAGTAAAATCCACCGACTAATAAGGACAGCTTAAAATATTTTCCGGTAGCGAGTATTGCTAGTAGGTTTCAACTAGCAGATTGATTTTGAGTTACAGCTCAGACCGTACTTGCAACGTTACCCGCCTGTGGACAGTTAGTGCCCGGGGGCAGATACCAATTCCTGGAAATTTGATAGTAAAAGAATATATGCAATCAAAATACAACTATATGGTGCGTTCCAGCATTCAGGTATTTTCTTGAAGAGGTAAATACAGCATCGACCGCTTATGGCACTGCTAACTACGCCGGATTCTGGAGACAGATATCGTCCGGCTTGAGAACACCTGTAAAACCCAATGTCGATCTAGCGTGTTGGCTAGTTCAACTTGTCATAAACAATTGAACTTATTCCAGTGCCTTTTGCGACTGGCAGTTAGAGATTGCTCATCCAGTTAGAGTCTGACCAGTAGTAGTTCCAGCAACTTTGCGAGCAGGCAGTTGGAAACTGCTCAACCATTAATTGTTCCGGCGCCTTTGCGTACTACAGTGAGCGGTTGAACTTCTTGTGCCTGATTAGATTTAGGACAGAGCCGAGGAGATGTTAGCTTCTAGCAATGCCTTCCTCATTCTCAAGTCAGCTGTAGACCTGGAAGAAAAATAGAAAGGAGAAAGGGGACCGCTATCTGAGCGAACATGAGCATATGTCTTCTGCAATAAAGTTATGAATATAGTCCTCGTTTCTTTGTTTTTGTATCTTGTCTTCTTTATTAATTTTCCAGATAAGAGTATAAAACCAAATATTCAAAAAAAAATAAATTGCCCGATTTACATGGTGATTGGTCATGCGTTCAGAGAAGTGCGGACAGAGACAGACATACAGCGAAGCACCCGCAAGGCACGAGTTTGACGGATTCGATTTCCACCGAGTCCTTGCAGCTCCTGCAGAATGAGACGCCGCTATAACCCAGCCTTTTAGCATGGTCCCCTATGGCATAGTGATCCGTAATGATCCCTACTATATTCATGGTATTTGCTCTACTGTCATAAAGGAGTTCTCTTCCTGTCATCAGGCCATAATTGCCCCGCAATATGGAAGGTTTCCTTACTGGTCCATCGGAGGTTTACCTTTTGATAGGCGCCTCTGATGATATTCTCTTTTATAACTCCGATTAGAATCCTCATATAAGCTACCGCTTTAATTTCTTACTTAGTGACTGGGCTCGTGCAGTGAATTGAGAGATAAAATTAAAAAATATGTGTATAATTGACTATAATGACGATATATCACTGTGTATGATTTCCAACAACAAGCTAAGCAAAATATCTTAGCTGTTATAAAAAATAGTTAAACTTGCTGGCATTGAAATGAGTTCATAATCTTGATTTAATGAAATATCGCTACGCTACCGGTTATAAGACGTAAAGACTTTCCTCGGTAGCCCAGCCAGTTTCAAGGGACACTAATTAGCAGGCTATTTAGCTCACATACAAATGTAGCTATATAATATTTCCAATTATCCCAATATTTTCCATATACTCTGAATAAATTCACAATGCTTGAGTATTAATTCGTTCTGTTCTAAAAAAAAAACAAATAAGAAATTAAGAAAAAAAATTTTAGGACCTGTCTCAATCTTCGTCTAGTTATATGGATTAGTCATATACTATCATTTGATAGTAACGAACCCTTCCTAAAATTATTAAAATCTATACAAGTGGTAAATTTATTACATATAGTCAGGTGTGATGGCAATACTATTAGGTTAGTGGAGTCCCGCTAAGATAAAATCTAGCATACTTCACTTAGACCACTATCGCGTACATTGTGCCCCATAGATTCATATTAATCTATCCTTCTGAGGACATTCCTAGATTTAACAACTTCTGGTTTCCTACCTCCACCGATACGAGACCAGAGCATTGCCAAAAATTGTAAAGCCACCATACCTGGAACCAGGAACAGCTCTTCAGCCCTGATCCCAGTTTCAACCAAAGGTTACAACATCATACATCTGATTCGTCTGCTGGACTCAGTTTGAGCTTGCAGCTATAACACAAGGAAAAACCAAGTTCAATACAACAATACTATTAGTGCATTTGGTGCGGATATGATTCTCTTCTCGAGTGAGTGACTTGCTCTTCAAGCCGCCGTCGATAGATAGGTACAGGGTACTCAAAGAGATGTTGATCTCTCGCCTGTCCAGTAGCGAGCAGGAGAAAATCCAGAAGTTGCTCACCTAAATGTCTCTCGATGATCGATTTACAGGCCTTGCACTTGCTTCGTGAGATGCAGTCCTTAAATCAAGGACAGCTGAGTAACCCTGTGCTCAAATCACTGTGGCCTACAACGATTGTCACCACACATGCAAGCTATGCTCTCCTGCAATCTTGGTTTCCTCTCCGAGCTTATGCAATGAGCGCTGACAGAATTGCAGGGCTCCGGCCATCTCCAGAATTGTGCTCCGTACGAAACCCTTTTGTGAATTCTAGTGATTCATTCATCGCTCGGATTGTTTGTCGAAAAAGTGAACGCCTTGATGCAAGTCATTGAGGAAAAAGTCGTTACGCATCATTTACTTTCCACCAGTAAATCTTGTAGATCTTCACGTTGTAAGCGAGACCGTCGTTGCATGGCCAAAAATTCTACTTACCCTAATTTGTAAGGTATATTAGAATATAAAACTTCTATAAAAATAAAAATACTTAAATAAAAAGTGCTAATCAAATAAAAGTTAGGTTACTAAAAAAAATCAAGTTGTTTGCAATCGAGATACAGTTTATCAAGTGGTGTCTTTTAAAAGTTCATATTTGCACCTTTTACCTTGTAGCTCATCCAGATCCAAGAAGAACTGGCTACCAAGTAGCCCATCTCTTTTAAGCGCTAGAATAGGACACATACAAAACACATGTTGTAGTGATTCGATTTCCTCAGTAGCTTTACAGCTTCGACAAAAATCATTTGATTCTAGACCCAGTCTCCTAGCATAGTTACCTATGGCCCAATTTCATGCCTACTAGTGTTCTGGTGTCGGCTCTATTCCCCATAAAGAGCTCAATGTTTTCCATAATTGCCTCGCATAATATAGGTATCCCGATTAACTCACCGATAATTACCCGTATTGTCTTTACTATCCTTGGTGGTCCTTCTAGACTGGCTTGGCATTACCTTTTTTTATCACAACCAGCCGGGCCCTCAAAGTATACTTGATCATGATATATGTACCCTTTATGACTTATAATCTCTCCCCGGAAGGTGGGAATCTTAATAAGACTTTCTGCTATCGTGATTTGAAACATCTTAACAATCTTAACGTGATAAATGAGTGTATGGCACTAGCGTGGAATTATATTTTCCTTCTTCCATCGGGGGAGCAGCAACTATGGAAATTTAATGAGATGGTCTCTTATTTATATAATAAACATGTTTCACTAAAACTCAAACGGATCCGTCCATATAGCAATACATGATTTTTCTATGGAATCTCTTATTGTAGAAAGGGAGTTCTTACATAAACAGTGGAAACACGCACACACTCTACATATAAACAAGGTAATTTCTGCAATTAGGAGAGCTAATTGTTTTTTCTTATCAATTCGATCCCAGCTTACCTTCCAAAACCTTGTTGGGAAACTTGAAGCGAGCTTTCATTTATTCTGATGTCAACCCTGAATATCCCTTTGATTCTGAGGGACTTAGCCGGCACTTTAGTTCAGATCCAGCAACAAATTTATTAATCCAACAACAATCTAATATATCCTTTCGTAATTTACGTGAACAAAGTGTTAATTGCTTCTCTTTTCTATTGTGTGGAGAATGATGAACTTTTTTAATCGATATTCTCTATCAAGTCCCATGCTACTGGTTTTGATGAAATAAATCTTCGTTTTCTCAAGATATTACTGTCTTACATTTTTCTGTATATTCATCATGAACACTTGTTTAACTACATCTTACTTCTCAGAAGTATGGAAAATAGCTAATGCTATTTATATCGCTGAAAAAAATGTCTCCTACTTAGCTGGCACACTACCACCTCATTAGCATTCTCAGTTTCCTTGACAAAGTCTTGGAAAAGCTTATACGAGCCCAGATTGAAAATGACCTAACATGTAATGATCTCCTGGCGGAATATTAGTCTATTTTCCGTGCACGACACAGTTGTGAATCTACGTTACTTAAGATAACTATGGACTTGCGACCAGCTCTAGATGTGGGAGATTTTGGTGTGATGGTTTTGTTAGACTTCTCAAGGGTATTTGATTGTGTTGTAAATGAAAAACTGCTACGTAAGTTGTATGTAAACTTTTATTTCTCCTCATCTGCTGTTAAGATGATAGCAAACTTTCTCTCAAATAATAGGTCACAACAGGTGGTCATAAATGGAGTTCCGTCTTCTCGAATGCATTTAATATATGGAGTTTCTCAAGGATCAGATTTAGGACCTTTCCTCTTTAGTCTCTACATTAAAGATTTATATGATGTGGTACATGATGTCCAGTTGCACCTGTATGTAGACGACACGTACAGCTGTACTTATTTAGACCTCGGGACTGATTGAGAAATGTATCAGCAGAATAAATCATAATATCTCAGACATTTTTAGGTGGTGAATTGATAAATAACTGCTTCTTAGTCCCAATAAATTACAATGCATAGCACTCTCTAATTCTGATCTAAATATTGTTTATCTTCTCCCGATTATGTTTAATAAACTGAAACTACGTTATGTAAACGGTATAACTAGTTTGGGAATGAGAATTAATAATCATTTGAGGTGTTGTGATCATATCAAATCTATGGTAGACATGTATGTAACTACTTGCCAATATGATTCCTGCCAATTTCCGTTTGAGACTAGTTCGCACACTTTTGGTGCCTCTTTTTGTTTATGGTAGTTTAATTTATACATGTGACTAGACTCGGTTTGCAATCGATCGAAAGCTTGAGGTTGCTTTCAACGACTGTATATGGTTTGCTTTCAATTTGCATCGTTCTGCTTATATCACACCTTAGAGACCATCGATCCTGGGTTGTACCCTAGATTCGTACTTAAATTTTCTAATTCTCTAATTTTCCTTTAAGGATCTTACTTTGTCCAGATTGCACGCCTTTGGAATTCCCTACCTCCGCATGCACAGAGTGCTACTTCTGTTAGTGAATTTAAGTTTATTAGATAAAATAAATGATTGATTAATTTTATACCAAGACGAATTGAGAAAATACAAAATGGCTGCCTCTTAAGTCTGCAAATTATAGAGAAATTTTTACTTTTAGAGCATGTACTAAAGATAATTTTTTTTTATCTAATATAATATATAATCTTAAATTATAATTTGTTGTTCAGGGAAAGAAAATCTTTACGTGGTACGATGGAGCACTGGCTGCATCAGAATTGTTCAACGGACGACTAAACCTAATAGACACGAACGATGAAGTTGGCAAAGCCTCTGTAAATTTAACATCAATTCGGGAATCTGATCAAGGATGGTATCACTGCCAAATAATTTTTCCAAATCGGACTCCAAGCACACGTAACAATGGAACATGGTATCATTTAACAGTTGAAGGTAGGTAGTACGGGGTGACAATTTCGATTTTAAAAGTTTTTTTTCTTTCTTAATTTATTATTTTTGTTTTTTTTTCTTTTGTTTTTTAGGTGGTTCACTAATTAAAATCCCTCCAGTAAATCAAACAATCATGGAGGGTCAAACTGCTTTCTTTCATTGCGTTATGAAATTTCCTGATACATCAGTAGTGACTTGGTATAAGGACGGAATGGATTTAAAAGAACTACCTGACCTTTATCGGAGATCTTTCTTAGGACCCGATGGAAGTCTTAGTATTGATCCGACAATGATGAGCGATTTAGGAGAATATGAGTGTAATGTACGTAATCACGATGGAGAAGTTCAAAGTGCTAGAGCTTTTCTTAATATTCAATGTAAGTGTTGTTGGTTGGAACATTATCAAGAAGTACAGGTTGAAAGCTAATCAATTTAGAATTTTACAGATAAAGCTAAGGTCATATATTCTCCACCAGAAATATACTTACCTTACGGACAGCCAGCAGTACTTGATTGTCATTTCAGAGCGAATCCACCATTAAAGAATCTTAGATGGGAAAAGGATGGCCTCTTGTTCGACTCATATAATGTGCCAGTAAGTGTTTGAAAAAAGATTTCGATTTTATTTTTATTTTTTTTTTCATTTTTTCTTAATTCTCAAATAAAAAGAAAAATTCTTTAATTTCAGGGCGTCTTCTATAAAATGAATGGCAGCTTGTACTTTACTAAAGTGGACGAAAGTCACGCCGGCAGTTATACATGTACACCATATAATGATTTAGGAACAGATGGTCCATCACCCCTAATCAATGTAATTGTTCAACGTCCTCCGATATTTACGATAAAACCGAAACCAATTTATATTCATAAATTAGGAGAAACTGCCCAAATGTCATGTGAAGCAATTGAAAGAGATGGCAATCATCGTCCAACGATTATTTGGAGTAGAGTATGTATGCAAAATGAATTCAAAATTTAATATAAATCTCTCTTATGTTAATTTTTCAATATTTTGATTTGCAACTATTATACTCTACAGAAAGACGGTGCACCGCTTCCAAATGGTCGTTATTCAATTGCGGGCGGAAATATAACATTGGAAGGCATTACAGAGATTGATAGAGGCATCTATCAATGTTCAGCAACTAATGAGGCAGCAACCATAACATCGGACACAGAGTTGATGATAGAAAATATTGCACCTCGTCCACCATATAATTTAACAGCAAATAGTACGGATACAGCAATAACTGTAAGGTGGCAGCCAGGTAAATTCAATCAGTTTCAGATTATATATATATTTTATGTGTTTGCGTTTTGATAAATTAATTTAATTCAGTTGGAAAATGACAGAAACGTTGTAACTTATCTAAAATATTGATTACATGATATTAGGGTTGAGATGATGTGTTCTGTTGTATTAATGTGTAATGCGTATTTTGTGGTAAAGTAAAAAATGTAAACTTAGGTTTTTTCGCTTTATCTCAAAAAGTCAAGGTGCCTCAGTTGATAGCCATCAATATTGAGTTCATTAAATAAAAAGTAGCCCTGCGGTTTCAATTAGGTTAGAATTTATTCTACATATATAATACCATAGAAGGCAGAAGAACTAGATGTCGCATGGCATACTAGAGCAGAGTATACAAATTGTTAAATGGGTAGTGCATTCTGGAATGGGCCACAACACAGTTTAGAGTATGCCGAGAGCAAATGTTTTTTTAACAGCAGTTTTGTATTCGTTTGATCGACCTCCTCAACACTTCAGATACGAAAAAATTTAAATCACTAGACGTACACATCATTTCAAATGTTGTTTTCCATTCCGGATTGGACCACCCAGCCATATAAATTTTTTATACTTTTTTGGTATTGCATGCGACATCTAGTTCTTTTGCCATCTATGATAATACCCACGAAAATATTCCAGTTGTTACTTTCCCAAAGAACTGAAAAAACTAATATCAGAATGGGGGTGATCTGTCTCAAAATCGTTAATAATTTCAAATATATTTGAGGTAGGTAATATGCTTTAAAAGTAGACCATTGCCTTAGATCTATTAACACTGCCTGGACAAAAATTCCTACTCACTCTAGGCAGACGCACTCCACAGACGACGTACATCGATGGCTATTGTTTTTATCCACAAAAGTTTCAGTTCGCTTTGAAAATATTTTGGAGTAACAATCAAATAGATTATAAATATATTTTGGTAGTAAGAAAAACGTACGGTATCTGAGAGTAGGTATCATAAGGAAAACTAGTTAATCAGCATTGAATTCTCATTCTTTAAAAACTTTTCCATTGAAAACAGTCTCTATTGAATCTTTTGTGTACTAATTATCATTTATTATCATACGTTATAAGTACAGGGTGTGTAACTGATTTAAAATGTATACGAATAACTTTCGTATTTTTAAAAATTGGATTTGTTTTTTTTTATGGCATTGCAATTTATTATTATTTTTTTTTTAAATCTAACAAAAGGAGAGCGGCGTCTACTCGTCTTCTGATTTCGTCCGGATTCACAGCTTGACTGGAAATAAAAGTGACGCAATTGCGGGCTCTAGCTGGTCAAGCGAAGTCGAGATAGGGGAGCCCGAGATTAAAATTAACACTTTTCGGAAAAACTTTAATAATTACCATGTTGCATCTTTCGTTAAAATTATCTATAATCTGTTATCTTTCATCTACGAAAAACCAGAAGTCATTATCCCAATTAGTTTAGGATCATTTTCCAAAATGAGATTGCGAGGTTTGCTAAATGAATTTCAACTTACAATAATTAAATGCATATATAGATGCGCTACTGAAAAACCACCACCATCTTGATCAAATTCCAATTGATTTTCAAAGATAGTTTTACTAAATTCATTGTAATTCTTTTATGATTTTTTGAGACTCTTCGTACGGCAGCGGGTTACATAGCAGTAACCCACTACTATATAATATCACTACAAAGTAAAAAAATTAAGGGGAGGTTGCCGTTGATGGCGATGAAAAATTTGTCTTTCTTTTTACATAATTATCATCCTTAAAGTGTTTAGAACACGTGAGTAAAAGGATATTTTCGTATCTAAAGTATTTTAGAATTTACAGCCTGTTGAGAGCGGAATCGTCCGCCGGCTAGAAAACACTTAGCTGAGGCGCTCCGAGCGCGCTTGCTGGGGAAACTTTTTCTCGTTATCTGAGGTACTCTCATAAGATTCAGGAAACCATTAACCTTCAGATTCAGCATAATCAGTTCTTCAACGAAGAAGAGGGGGCCGCTGTATGTTGCTGGAATAGCTCAAGTATAAGCTGTTAAAGGTTTTTTATAACGTTAAACTTTATATGAGTTTTTCTGGGAACAAAATTTTTCAGCGCGCGGGACGCTCTACAGCTTCAACGGGTAAACCGATTTACATGAATCTTTGCACAATTGAAAGGAAGCGATTTTTGTCAAAAATTTATTTACAAATAGTTTTTTTGTCCGTTGACGCAAAAAACAGGGCAAAAAATGTTTTTTTTTCAACCGGCTAGCATGTTTTTATTGAGAAGTTTTTTTGAAAACGAAAACTGATAAGGCCCCCAAATTTTATCAAGTTTAATCATTTTCAACCCTATTTGCTTCGAATGAATTGAAAGAGCTGTGGAGCGCCCTGCGCAGATTAAAACACGCCGTGCAAGGGTACTGGAGCCGCCATTTTGGATTTCGTTTTCTATAAATAAAATTAGAATTTACTCTCCATTGATAGAAGACTAAAATACGTTAAAACCTATTACCAAAAGTATTTATTTTATGTAAAAAAAAATGGCCAAAGTTCATGGATTTTTCATGCCTCTCGACGGGAACCTCTCCTTAAAAAGAAATAATTCTCAGGGGGTGAAGGTATATATTTTATATTCTACCATCTATGTAGCATATTTGTATATAATTTCTTCAAAATTCGAATTATGAGTTCAATATCACAAGTTCGTTCAAACCAATATACTCTCTCATTTCCCATTTCGGTGGTGCTCTGAGGGAAGTGGGATAAATATTATCCGATTTGCAAAATTCGTTTCACTAATTTTTTTCCGATTGTTTTCTTTTGTGATTTTTTTAGCATATTTTCGCTCCGCTTTCGATAACATAAGTTGAGAAATTGAATTTTTGACGGCAATTTACATACCACCTCTGTCGTTGACATTTTATCCAAATGAATTTGGCACTTTCGTTCAAACTCTGTTGCAATTTAACCGCAGGAACTCCAACGAAAATTTGCAAATTTCAGGGTTTTCCAAGGAGTAAGCCTACAAATTCCCGGGCTTCCCTATATTATGCATTATTTCGATTTCGCTTGGCCATCTGGTGCTCTTACTTGCGTCACTTTCATTTCTAGTCAAGTCAAGCCTAACATATCCTGTGAATCCAGCCAAAATCGGTGATGACGTGGAAACGTCCCTCTTGTAAGTATGAAGAAATAATATCCCTTGGCCATTAATAAAATAATAATAATAATAAATTTATTACCAAATTTGATGCGCAGCGTTTCTGGCTTTGCTTCAGTTCCTGAATGATTTGTGGTTTGTTCACATAAACCAGTTCCTTCAAGAAAAACAAAAAAACAAACAGGGGTCAGGGGCTCCCAAATCTGGAGAACGATGTGTCCCATCTAAATTTGAATTTTTTGAAATAAATCGGTCATCGAAAAGTTCTCGTAGAATCGCCATTGTCGCTCTCGTGGTATGAGCTATAGCTACATCTTTCTGAAACCATATCCCAGGATTATTCAAAACTCCCGGACGTAAAAAAAATTATACCATGGTCTGGTATACCTTTCCAGAGATGGTTTTTAGACGCTCACTTTCATCTTCGAAAAAATATGGACTGATAGCTCATCGTTGACTATTTCGCGTAGAGTCTCCACAGCTTGACGACTTCGAACAGGTCGATTAACATTTATTCGTGGCTGATCAAATACTATAGCCCGCTCCTCAAAACGGGTAATTAAGTTTCTTATCATGCTCGCATTGGAAGCTATGGTAGTATTAAAATACTGACGGTTTTTTTTTTTTTTGTGTTGTAAAGATAGATCGTCCGGAAAACAAAAATAAAATTCAATAATTTTGACACTGAGTATGAAGACATTATAAAATTTTATAAAATTCTTTATACTTAATATGCAAAAAACAAAAAGGATACAAAATTTTCAAAATACAAAAGTCATATGTATTTTTAATCAGTCAGTCCAAGTTTGTTCACGTTGTAGACTTACTAACAAAAATGTCCTTGAATTTGAGAAATCAGTGACTCTTTGTTTGTTCTAGTTGATTGTTCCTTTAAACTTGCAATTATCTTCTGAATTTTCTGTTCCCAGTATCTCTGTCTACAATTTTATCCATGTGTAGTACAGTTACATGCGTTTACATTGAGAGATTTGCTCTTTCTTAAAGTAATTTTATTATTTTAATTAATTATTATTTGCTACGTTGTCGAAAGTCTCCATTTAGGATACAATCGCTCAACTAAATACCTGCGATTTTTTTCAGAGTAGAGACAGAGTAGTAGACAAAAACTTGTTGAACATTAGTAATACCCCGCTGATGAGATTCTATATAGGCAGCATCGAAGTAATTATAGTGATTTCATTACCTTGATGCTTCATCTTTATAGATGGTATCCATATAAACTATTGCTGGCTTGCATGGCTTTCCGACTAAGAAAATTAATAATTTTCTTATTTAGGTTTCCCTTCCATTATATGAACCTTTTTTAAAGGAAGAGTGCCAAATTGCAACTTTGCAGTATCATCAGTTTATTTTGATTAATACATTTTTAGCCACTTGATTGCAAACATAATAATGGAGAGAACTATCAGTTTAAAAACAACATTGGTCTGCATTTTATAATATCACTTTTATTTTACTAGGTTACATCCGACCAAATTTAGAATATACAATATGGTATCGATTATCCGATGCAGCCGAATGGCGAACAATGCGAATCCTTTCAAAAAATATCATGGAAGCAACAATTAACAATTTGATTCCAGCACGAGAATATGAATTTATGGTTCTCAGCCAAGATAGATACGGTGATGGTATGTTCAGCAAATTGTTCCGGTATTCTACAAAAGGTACAAAACAAACATACACTTGTAATATAATATTAAATCTTATCTTTTAATCTTATATCTAATATATTTCTCAATAGCCAGAGACGCAGTTGGATCAGAGGATTACCCTGAATCGATTGCTCCATTTACACAAATTGGACCTCCAAGAAATTTAACATTGGAAAAGAGACCAGATGGTTTCTTTGTATCTTGGGAACCACCAAAATATGGCTTAGACTTACTTCGATTATATATTGTTCGATGGTGGCAAGAGCCAGAACATCTTTTACATGGTTCAGCTGAAACTACATACACGCATTATGGAATTCGTCATCTTAAAGAGGATGTCACATATAAAATTCAAATCTTCTCATTGTCAATAAATGATGATCAGGTACCAAGCGGTTTTGTTGAAGTGGTAATACCTTCGCACAGGAAAATGAGAGCTATCGCTATCGGAACTACTGTAGGAGTAATTTTTTTGATTACAGCAGTCAGTGTATTTTTTTATGTTAAGAAAAGTTGTCTGCGACAATTTAAGTCATCCAATAATCCAAAAGTTGGTACATAAGTTTTAAGAAAATTGTTGTCTTCATTTTGTTTTTAATTCTCTTTTCTTATTTTCTTCTTCTTCTTTTTTATTTTAGTGACCTTCAGGGCTAAGCATTGTTCTGTATTTCTAAGATTTTGACCAAATATTACATTTGAAATACTTAAAAATAACATAAAATAAATAAAATGTACTTTTTCCGAATCAATTTGAATAATGTGGATTCCTTAAATAAGGACATGTTTTGATATTTCTTTTTTATTTTTAATTACGCCATTTTGTTTGCACAGAATATTTTTTTGTCGTTTATCGATAGGCAAAATAGGAGGATATTTTCGATTAACGATGTATGGAAAAATTATCGAAAAATACCAACTGGTTGTTCCTGAAAAATAAAAAAAAGGGAGAGAGGAGTAAGAATAAGTCTAATTAACCCAAAAATCGAGAGGATAAATTCAGGCGGTTAAACCGGACATTTAGGAAGTAAGTCTAAAATTTAATTTTGATATGTAAACTTATATTAATTTTTCATTAATAGTTACTTCTCTTGTCATTATAAGCAACATATTAACACAATCAGTAGATCAAAAAATAGTCAGTTGTCTCCGAAAACCACAACAACAAAAGGCCATCCAGCAACAACAAACCTGGAACATCAACAATGTTGGATAGGTATAAAACTTATTTTGAATTTATATACGAAATTATATTATATATTAGGTATAATCAAAAATTTTTGGAAATAAGTAGGTAGTAATAAATTAAGAAATAAGCTTTTTCTATAGTTTAAATACGAATTTACTACCAAAATAAAGAAAAAAACTTAAAATCTTCTCCCGATTTTTAACCATAATGGATTTTTCTTTGATTCGACTTTTATCGATCATAATAAAATCGATGCTTTCTTAGATATAATCGTCATTTGTAAATACTATGCCGTTGCAAGAGATTCTTTTACTTTTCCATGGATCATTAAATACTCATTGCACAAAGCGTCGTAGTAGAACTTTAATCTCTTAAAACGCCATGATTGATAGATACTTTTTGTAATATATACGCGATATTGAGTTTCCTTATCTTATATCTAAAATTTCTCCCATTATCTCTGTAGTAAATGTACGCAATCATCTTTCTTGCAAAAATCATTTTCAAATTAAAGAATAATTCCAGACAATCTTTGAAAAATTTCTTATTATTTTCTTTTCAGGATAAACTCATTACCAAATATAATTACCCGGCTGAAAAAACATTTATAACAACTGAAGATAGCTACATTCTTGGCATTCATCGTATAGTTATCCCTGGAGCAGTATGTATCGTTTCTTCTAGTTCATGGTATTCTGGATAGCTCTGCAACATATATCATTATAGCACCATCATCCGGTTTAGGTAATTAAAGTTAATTTATGAAAGATCTTTGTGGATATTTAATTGATTTAGTAAAATTTGATACGGGATAGGGATAACTTTGAAAATTAATTCATATGTAGGCATAAAACCCGCTGTATGTAGTGAAAAAAAAAATTATTCAGAGTTACGTCAGCTGTGAATGGTTCTTTTTATACCCTAGATGATATCTAAAGTGTATACTAAGTTTGTCATTCCGTTTGTAACACCTCGAAATAATGATGATAGAGCAAAATTGGATTGGACACCCACGCTTAATATTAAAAGTTATTTTGATTTTTGCATGTCCGTCCGTCTGTCCACACGATAACTCGAGCATGCGGCCACTTAGAAAGTTGAAATTTTGTAAACGGACCTTGAATAATAAAAGTAAAATTAAGTGCGAAAATGAGACAAATCGGGCCACTCCTTTATGGGTTTGCCATACAAAAATTTCTTTTTCCACTATATATTTGGACACTGCCTGAGAACGCGTCGACATAGTACATGGTGTTTTTATAATAATAAAAAATAAAATTTCAAAAATGGACTAAATCGGGCAACCCCTTCTTGGTGTTTCCATATAAAAATGTAGGTTTTTTACATATACTTTGAAAATGATCAGTCCTAAACATTTTTATTGTACTAAAAACTTCTTCACAATACGAAATCCTATAAAATTGGTTATAATAATTTTTTCTGTTCGACGAAACGTTCTAGAAATATATGCGAAAAACCACTTCAAAAATCAAACTTGCATAGATCGGTGACCATACGAAATTACATACGGGCATTCATCTAGGGTATCATAAGAATTTGTCTTAGACCATATCTATCTTTTTTACTTGTTACTATTATTTCCGGATAATAAATCATTTCTTTCTATAGTTTTATAAATTTAATACTAAGAACATTTCCTTTGACTATCGTAAAAAATATATTTAAAATACAGGGAAAAAACAGTTTGGTTGGTTCTGGAAAAGAGTTTTTAACCACAGCTTCGAAAGTATTTATCTTGTGTTTGATAAATGTATCCCTCTATTGCTAATAATGGTTTTCTGTTCGGAATTTTCATCTTTCTATAAAAACTTTACTCGACTTTATCGACATTTCATTTTAATGGTATTTTCCAAGAACAGGTCTACATCACTGATATATATTTCAGTGGTCTACATAGATTTTTAGCTAACAAGTTAATCTGTTAGAGAGCTTTTGCACAGGCAGTTCGTAAGGATATTCTATCTCCATAATTTGGGAAAGAATTGTTTATTTAAAAATATGTAGAAAAAAATCAACTCGATAAGTTATCATAGTTTAAAATAAATTTCTTTTTCTCATCTCTTTTAGGCTATTTTTTTATGGTACCAATACCAAGGATACGATGTTTGGCTAGGAAATGAATGTCAGAGGAAATAAATATTCTCAAAAACATATAAAAATTGTTCAGAGTACGAAACCATTTTGGAATTTCAGTTGTCATGAAATGGGTCTATATGTAGATATACAAAGAATTATTGAGTACATTATATGAAATACTGGATATAAAAAAAAATGTTATGTCGGACATTCGCAGGTATGACACGTAACAGCAAAAAAAAAATTATTTAAAATAATTAAAAAACGATTTTTTTTCCAGGCACTACAGAATTTGTTGTCATGTGCGTTCAAAATGTCCTAAATACAATTAAATAAATAATTGCCATGCATGCTTTGGCATCTGTTGCATATTCGACTTATATTAAGACTCCCGTGATTCAGCTGCTGGATGTTTTGTTAAATGTAAATTCGAATCTATTTTTCAAGCTATTTATATGAATGTAGTTTCTTTCTTATAGTCAACACTGTGCAAGTTTGTATTTGCTTTTATGGTCAACGAGTTGAAATGAAGTGCATAAAATCCATTTGTATCGCTATAAAGAATTTTTAGCATGGTAAGTCAAAAGTATTATTATTTTTTTTTTAAGTTTAAGCCTGTTTTTTTTTGGTTAATTTAATAAATTAAATATCAGTGAGGATAAATGACAGTTCGTTAAGTAAATTGAAAACACTTATGATGTATAACACGAATATAACTGGAAAGGGTCATACTGATAAACAGTATATGGCTGCTGGTTGTTGAATCCACAAACTAGAGAAAGCATAGGAAATCATAAAAAACAATTCTTCTGTATGATATCCCTCGTATAAAAATATTTTTTTTTCTTTTTCGATAAATTATATTCTAAGTGTTAATCAGAAAAAAAAGTAAAACTTTTTACTTTAAAATTCTTGGTAGATTTACCTACGTGGTTAATTTTTCCATGCTTGTAATTCTGTTTATGTTTTTTTTGTCTCTCTCTCTCTCTCTAAGAATTAAATATAAATAAAAAGGTTTTTAATTAAAAATATTGACAGAAATATGTACACAAAAGTCTTAAGGTTTTCTTCCGTCTGATGTGGCTAGGATAGATGAGTACGTAGGTATAAGATAGGTACATTTACTTATTTCGTAAATTATAATGAGAAGAAAAATTTTATAAGTAGATATTTACCTCCGTCGAAAAAAGCAGAAAAAAAATTCTGTTGAAATGAAAATGGGTTCTAAAATTGCAAGAAATTTTTTTTGGGTTTGGCTGGTTATGGATAGAAATTTGAAGTTATAGACTCTGTTGACCATGTACTGAAATATATATTTAATATTTAGAACATTCAAAACTTTTATCGAATCCATGCAATGAGAAGGTACAATTCAATAGGACTTTTGTTTTTTAAGTTTATTAAATTTTTTTTCACGTTAATGTCTATGTTTGATCTAATTTCACTTGCTTTGATATAAAATAATTATGTATCTACGTAGTACCTACCTACCTACCTAATAAATTTATTAATTCCGAATTTGATTTTGTCGCTATAAGCTAAAATGACAGAAAAATTAAATTCTTTAATTTATATGAAAATGAAAAAGACAATAATAGAGAGATCATCAGGAAAATATTTTTCCCACCTTTAAATAAAATTGCCATTTTGTCTGTTACCATGGCAATGGGACTAGTAGTGCTGTGTGCACTGTCAAAGAGAGAAACAAAGAAAAGTTAAAATGGCTGCCTTCATTTCATTGGTTAATAAAATACAGGAACTCAACTACTAAACTTAACGAATATTTCAGTCATGTGCTGTAGAACGTGATTTAGGTTAGAAATGATCTGAAATTTGCTGATCGCCTGGTAATTGCTGTTTCTTTCAAATATTCAAGAGTGACTGAGATGAAATTTAAAAAAAAAACAAACAAATGATATGGGGCAGCATTTTCGTTTACAATTTTTTTTCTCTAATTTATGGTGGTGGCCATGGTAGGAGTGAGTGAGTGAGTGAGTGATATTGAAAAGATGCAGAGGAATTGAAATGGAATGGGAAATATTTTCGTTTGACGAAATCATGATTTTGTTAACTTAACCCAGTTGTAGACGTTTTCCTATTTAAAACTTGGGTTTTAAATTTTGTATAGACATGGAAAAAATAACAATGGCATCTGAAAAGTTGATAAAAAAAGTAGAAAATAATTAAATTACTGCATTTTCCGTTGAGGAGAGCGCGTTGTTCTATCAATATGAAATTTCTTGCATCGGTGTGTGTGGGTTGCAAAGACAGAAATAGAGAAAATAGCAGTAATTATCATGTTTGCCTTCTCCTCTTCCAAAACTGCGTTATTTCATTGGTTAATCAAATGCATACCATCGATAAGTTATTATCACTTTTGATTACTCCTCTTCCAAAAGTTAAAAATGCCAAAAATTCCACACACACACCCTTACTTAACTTGACGGATCTTTCGGTCATGCATGCGCACTAGAAGAGAATTCTGCCGAAAGAATTATATTTGGTCATGATCTGATCATGATTATTGTCATATGCTGTTTCTACAAAATATACAAGAATGAATGGGACGGATTTACAAAATATAGCAAATTATAGCGGCAGACATATTTTGTTTGAGTATGTTTTTTTTTTTCTAACCAAGTGATGTACTTCTGCCAATAGATGGCTCCGGGGGTATCGAAATGAGAAATTTTTTGGCACAGAAAAGTTTTTCGATTTTCTGGTGAATTAGTCTTTGAAGATAACGTTTTCAACTAGAAATTTTATAAAATTTCAATTTATATAGGTATGAGGGAAATAGCCTCCTTAAGTAGTTATTTATATCGCTTTGAAGAACTATCAGTAGGAGTGTATCTACCCTTAGTAATTTAGTCAACATTAAATTAAATTTCTTCACGAAATTGGTTTAAAATTAATTATCTAATGGTAACGGGCCTATTTGTCAGCATTTTAACTAGTAGACGTTAACAACATAAAGTTGAAGCTACTTTTTTTTAATTCTTTTACCTGTCTATAGATTTGCATATATGTATAATCTTTATGACAGGGCTCCATTAGCAATTCAATTTTAACATTTCTGCGACCAGACTTGCTTTCTTTTCGGCCAGAGCACAGGCTTTTCGTCTCCCATTCCATTCAATATTATTATTCCTGTTTGAATGTATTTATATGCAATATACTATCATACAATCGTACTATCTTAAATTCAATTGCAACTGCGATCTGCGATGGCTGACTTTTGCTGTCTCATATTGAATAAAAAGTTCAATACAATATTTGTAAAGCTGCAGTTATTCCAAAGTCGGCAATTAAAATATTTAAGATCGAGAGCGCATGTATCGATATCCAAATCCATTCCAATTGGCTGTGCATTACAAACAGAATAGACCTTTATCAACTACACTCACATTTATTTTATTATTGTAGATGCAAATTGTTATTAATAAAATCGTTTGCATATCACTAACACCTACAAAGAAAAGTGAGAATATTCTGTTCTTTTTGTATATTGTATTATTTTCGGTTTATGGTTTTTATTGAGTTTTCTCTCTCTCTATATCAATACATTTTTACCAAACACACACGGCTATTATGTGATTGCTCCACGTGGAGTACTCAACAGCAAGGTATCGCTATGTTAAACAATAGATGGCGCCAAGAGTATCAAAATTAGAAAATTTTCTGATCTGCATGAATATATTTTATTGTCTTGCTTTATAAGCGAAAAATTGTTGTTTGCTTATTTTTTCTGTTTTTCTTAACTCATTTTTAAAACTTTCACTACTGGTAGTTAAAATTCAAATTATATTAAATTTTTTAAGTTTTTACTCGTGGAGAGATTGATTAATCTAAGGTGGAACTTAATTTTCACCAAATCAATATAAATATAAACGGCTGAATTTCAAATAGTTACTAATGCAAGTTTGATTTATAAATCAATCTATAAAAGCATCTTTCAAAATTGATTATAGGTATAATTTACTTATCTGCGTGCGATTATCACAGTTCAGATTCTCGCAAGGGGAAAATATTTTTACAAAATCCAGATTTTAACAACAGTAACGAATAGGTTGAACTTTATGGGCAGGTAGAGAGACATTTGTACATAAAAATGAAATTTTCAGTATAAAATGAATCATTTTAAATGTGGGTGCCAATAAATGGTTGGATCTCCTTTTCATCCTGTGTCCTGAAAATAAAAAGACTTTAATACTTAATCATTTATGAAAACATAATTATTTATTTTAAAAATAAATTTTTCATTGATTAAATTCACGCTATGTATATCTACATAGGTATATGTACATTACGTTCCCTCATGAAATATTCACTTTAAAGAAAATTCTATTCTATTCACGATGCCGTATTATTTATATGTATGTAGGAAGGATTCGTCTTTTGTAATATTACTGATTAGGAACGAAGAGGAGTACAAAAGGATATGAATCATAAATATTTACAAAAAGTTATCAAGAAACTTCCAATACCCATCTCAATACTTAGCTTCAAAATTTTCCAGCATCATCATCACTATCATTGGATGGGATATTCTATGTGCTTTCATTGTTTACCTATTCATTATATGCAGTTCCTTATATAGGTCTACGTCAACCTTTAACAGTTTACATGGAAAAATATTTTTTTTTAGTTTTTCCATTATTTTGGAATCAGCAAGGATTCTGGTATTTTGCAATTTTTTATTTAGAGTCCTATCGTTCAACATTACCACAACGTCCAATTTATCTTTATTGTCATCAAGTACTATTGCAATCACATTATAAACATTTTCCCTGCCTAAGATCTTTTAGTCATTTCAAAGTTCTCGGATGTACATATTACCGTGGATACTATTTTTCGGAGTACTCCCATTTTGCTTTTAAATTCATCTCTACATTCTACGCCTGCTTTAAATTTAGGAAAAGCTCTGATGGTTGCTTATTTAGTACTTAACAATTTCTAAATTACTTAGAGTAGGTAGGTATGTTGAAGAACTTCTGTCGGTCATAGATCTTCCAATGCATTTAGTTTTAGCAAGATTTTTTTTCGCTTACCTATGGGTTTAGTACTTCAGCGGAGCCAGGTGTTTGTCTTCAGTAATAATCACTTAGAATGCTGTCGCTTTTAAGGTATTTTAGACAGAATTACACACATAAGAAGTGCATACATTCGTAGATTGCATTTTAACCACTATTCGATCCGCAATACATCTGATGTCGTATAGGTTTACTGTTCCTTGTACTGTAGGCACGGAATTATAGTCCTCTAATCTACAACATTGTTGATGATAAAATTTTAAAAATTTTGTCGTTTGATAAAAGCATGATCAGTTTGTGTGCATCTTTCTTCTGGATTTTTTCAAGTGGTTCTATGTATCTAACAGTAAGAAATCTTAAAATTACTACAACATGATGCGGTCGCAATTGTGAATCAGTCTTGCTATACATAATTCTACCGATATTTGCCAAACATTTTAACGGCCCTTAGTATACTGCTCGATCTTATACAAACGCTTCTGACTGAACTACTTGAAAATGAATTTTTGTTTTTTCAAATCACCCAGTGAATTTATGATGAATTTCTTAAGCGACCCTATACTGAGCAGATTTAGTGCTGAAAACACTTGATCTAGTTATCATGCCTCAAGTATTTCTTTTGGGACCCTTATTATTTTGTTTTTTTTTTATTCATGATCTTCCTGGTATTCTCAACGACATGCGTATATCCAGTTTTATGCCGAGACAATGTTGACATTTATTTATCCAGACAAATGTATTTAATAGAAGATTGCATCCATAGATTGAGGCTTTGTAGACCTGAGCAATATTGTCGTTCAGAATTTCCTGCTGCCATTAATCCGGAAAAATCTTCTCGCTGATTTTTTCGCCTATATAATTTAATCTTCCTTGTTTTATGAATTCATGCTGACGTATATGTATAAGTAGGTATATGAATCCTTTGATAAATTTTACCAGTATTTTCCGAAGCTGATTTAAGAATTATTAATGTCAATTGAATAATACCAACCAATTCGCTATGTCTACTCAAAATATTGACAATTTTAACTCTAAGGAACATAAATTTGACAACTTTATATGCGTCCAAATATGGGTTATGATCATATAGAATTTGACTACGCATTACATTTGTGGGTTTTCTTTTGATATTTTTTTTTTTTGTAATGGAATATGAAATTATAAGGGAGTTCCTATTACATTGCGATGTATATATACAAAAAATAATAATCTTTTTCGATTGTTAGTAAATTTTATTGAATTCATTTCTTTATTTATTTTAGTTTGTTTTTTTTTCTGAACTAGGATTTAAGTTCCATCGTCATTTTATATATAAAGCCAAAAAGAGATTTTAAGAATTCTAAAATTTAGCACTAATACAACAACGAAAACCAATGAAAATTGGAAACAACCACTCAATGGAAAGCTATTGTTAATATAGTCTAGTTTATGCGGGATTTTTAGTACCTACCACTGACATGTATATAAATGGACTGCTCGTTGAACCAAAAATGCATGAAGGCAAATGGCACCACTTTCATATTCCTATCTCTTTCCATGAGAGTATACTTTCCCACTGAACTGTAACGATTTGAAATGAGAAATTGCTTGAAGTTCAGCGGTATTTTCAGAACTGGTAGCTTGGTAATCAAAACTTTCCTACTAAAACAGCCTTGTAAAAAACTCTTTCTTCGGCTCATAATTAAAATTTAACAATACAAATCGTTCCGCAAATACTTTTGCGATAAACTCGGTAAATCCCACTAACATATAAATAAATTCCCAAATAATTTAAATATAGCGCACATTTGACATTTGACAGTGAGACCATAGTTTCTGAAATCAAAACTGGTGTTGGAAATTTTTTGAGTGGTCGTGGGAATATTATCAATCGATTTTGTAACTACTTTATGTTCATTCACTTTGGTTTCTTCGTCTTTGCAAATTTCGTCATTTTCAAGTAGAGTATTGATGTCCGGAACGGTAACGTGCAATGCTCGAACACAACAGTGCATTCCAGATTTTCGGCAACCGCACATTTTTCCAAATTTGGTCTTCTTTAGATTTTATTCTAAACTCAATTGGGAAGCGAGAAATTAAAAAAAATAACAAATCACTCTTTTTTCAAGATGGCTGGTAAAGGTGAGGCTGCAGCATCGAATTTAAATTTAGACCTCCCCACGACTCCTCAAAGAATCACAGGAATATTATTTCTTCTAAGCGAACCGTTTATATTCAATAACAGCCTGAAACCTTTTTGTCATCGATTTGATCATGGTTTCCTTTGGGATCGTCAAAATTTATGTTCTTTTTAACTACATTTCAACTATTTCGCCACAAATTTTCAATCGGATTCAAAACCGATGATTGTACACAGCCTAATCGATTCGTTTATTATGGTTCTATTCAAGCTGTAATTAGTCACAATTTTTGAGGTATGCTTGGGATTTCAGTTCTGTTGAAAACTTCTGCCTTCTTATGGAATCATATCTATTATTTTCTAAGCTATTTTTGCATTAAAACCTATCCATTTGGATGTTCATATGGAGCTGGGTCCTACCCGGGAGAAATATACTCCACACCAACCGAGCCTCTTCTCCATGTTTTGTTTGAAATTCATCAGAGAATACTCAGTGCATTTCCCATATATCTTATATTCTTCTGGTCGATTATTTTATTTGTCATCTACTTGGCAGTTTAACCTGAAAGATTCGACTCCTAAACGTTCTGTCTGTTAATGTATAGTTTCCCATGACAACAATTTTGATGGCCGTTGAATAAAAATATTTTTTTTCCACAAGAAATGTATGAAAATTTATTGATATTTTCTACTTATTCATTTATGGAGTGATTATTTCATTTTTTCATTCTTAAAAATGATCAGGAGCTCGAAAGTCCAAGATGAAGTTTGTGATGGAGAAGAGCTGTTGCAACATGCAAAGTAAGGTTCGAAATATTCCTCCAAAAATAGTGATGTATTGAGCTCTGCTCCGAGTAAGAGCGTAAAAATAAACAGCAAATCTATTTGCACTCTCTGGAACAAAAAATCTTGCCAGTTGAAGGCAAAAGTCTGGAGCGGAGGCTTTTCGAAGAGCAAAATATTTTTTAAGCTCCACTAAGATGCTTCAGATATACGGGAAACAATATAAAGCACCCTAAGTCAGAAATACGTGAAATTTAAGGATTTCAATAATTAGCTTTAGTAGGTACTTCATTATGGTAATAATGATTACATAGTGGTTCCGTTGGTAAAAATCTAATTTTGCAATCATCAGCGATGTTCTTATAAGGTCCATAAAAAAGTTCAGCAAACTTAAGCAATGTTTACTCTGATATTTTCCAAAATGTGTTAAACTTTCAACTTATTTCGTCCCCAGGAACATAATTTTTTATTGCTTCAATTAGTTATAAATATAAAAAAAATTACAAAAGTACTGCAAGTCAGTGGAATAACTTTTTTTATGGAAGTTATAAGAAGTTTAGTTTATCTGCAATTTTTTTGCGTCTTCCAGACTTCGATGATGATGGTTGCAAAATAAAATTTATAGGTATTTTATCTCACTTAATATTCCGTCAAAATCTAAAAGCTTTTGGAATTAATATTAAATTTTGGTATTCGAATGTCTCTGAAGACTGGCCTACAGTGGATACCTAAGATTCAGCAGACGACATAAATTTCCTGAGCATCGTAGAGTTAGGTAATTCCCCTCCTGGTCTAAAAATCCCAAATATATCAAAAATTATTTATGCTTTTGAATAGAATAGAATTAATTCATCGTTGTTTTTTGAGCTAACTATCGTCAAAATATATTACAAAAAATGTCATCTTGGATTTTTGAAATTTACATGGACTTTTGCCATTTTGTTTGCAGAACAATTTTTTTTTGTGTCAAGCAATATAAGACACACTTTCTATGAAGGACATTAAAAGAAAAATAGATGTGTGAAGGAAGATATAATCGAAAAGTACAGTATACCAATTGTTTTGTTAGTAAAGAGCAAAATAAGAAAATAAAATTAATTAATTCTAAATTCGGGGTAATATCAGCTCAGTCTATGAAATCAGGCATTTGTAAAGTCTATCTAAACTCTATCTAAATGTAGGTAAATTGCATTTAATTTGATTAGGTACCTACTTGCACGAAACAATACGGAAAGACTTTATACATATTTAATAGTGGGAGTTTTGCTAATGCATAATATCTGAAAAAAGACTAGGTATAAACTTTTCAATAAAAGTTTGTAAATATAATTTGTTTTTTTTTTAACTGCCAGCAGCAAACGACATTAACTCATATGTCGGCGGAAAAAACTGACCTTGAAATTGTATACGAAATTTTTCTTTTTTTTAATTTAACCTTATTTACAGTTTTCCACAAAATTCGCCTTCTGGTTAGTGGATATAGTTGAAAGATCCATTTTTAATGCATTCAATCCCGGACACCGTTACTAATAAAAACGCTGGAAATATTTTTTTTTTACATTTTGCCTAGAATACAACCAACTCTAGTTAGATTTTTTTTTGCACCCAGTAGCTTGAGCTAATGCGGTTTAATTTCCATACAAATTACAAAAATCAGTGCGCCACTATAGATAGGTACAATTCAATTCAAAAATTCAAGATTGGATGAATTATCGATCCCCCACCGGATGCTTAAGATGTGACAGAAATAAAATAATTATTGTCAAAGGTAGAACATTTCGGGTACCTATAGCTTTGTGACATTAAATATTCAACACTCAATAATTACCTTCTTACTTACGCCCAAATTTGATATTTCTTCTTCTAAAGATCACTTAACAATCACAATAGAAATAAATTGTTTTGGTAGGTATATTATATTATGATTAATATCAAATTTCACAACATGACACTGGAATGGAAAACTTGAGCATATTTCTAATCTGGTCCCCGCGTTCATATTTAGCCCAGAAAATCTGAAAAATGTGCTTACTGCATTGAATCGGTTGAATTTGTATGAATTTACGTTAACACGATTTATTGATAATTGTTATTTTATTAGATAGATATTTTCCACCCAAAAACTTACAAATATAGCACTTAAATTAAAGTGGCCACATTTGTCCGTTCAAACTGAAAAAAATTGATTCGCTACTGAATTTACGCTCCTTTTTGTATACCTACCTACATCCCATAAATATGCTCCTTTTCACCCAAAAACTGACAAACTTGCATTTCAATTAAAATTTCTTTAGTTTTAACGCAAAAATTCGGTCCCAAAGGAACAAAAATCTTTAAATAAAATCTTCAATAATAATTTTTTTAACAGTTTCTTTTTTTTATCATTAGGTATGTACATGACACCTTTACCATGGCCAGCATAACAAAAACTACTCAATCTGTTGCGTCACCAGAAAGAACAACATGGCGCCTTGATGGCCAACATATGCAGAAATGCAGAACATAAAAAAAATAGTTTGAATTGTCCACGAAATAGAAGAAAAATAACGCGTTCCCTGATGTTACTCAACAATATTATTCGTGCATCCACCTATACGCCATTTTCTTCAAATCCCCAACGAGACTCCAACACCTAATTAAGATTTATGTATGTGTTTGATTACAAAATGGCCTTCAAATAAATTGCATGTTCAATAAAAAAAAAAAAAAACAAAAAAAAATCAAGGTTGCGTTTCATATTTCCAATCCCATCTCCATCCTTTGTTACAAACATTTAAATTAAAATGGCGTCCACGTTCAAAATGTCTATATAAAAAAAACTTCGATAAAAATCCACAAAAACTCAACGAACATTGACCCACTTTCTATACTTATTCTCTGATTCGCTTTTATACCACGCCCTTTTTCATACGTCGATATATAATCTGTAAAATTAGAAAATGGCGTCCCTAGTTCAAAATGTCCATATAAAAAAAACTTTCATATAAATACACATTTATCGAACATTGACTACTGGGAGCAGAAAATCTGCTTGATTTGCTTCCTACTGATTATGAGTACCTGGTAGATATCTGAAAATTTCTTTTAAACTGGCCTGGTTTTGGATGTTTTCCATATCGACAAATCGAAAGCACCAACCCAGAAACGTTTGTGGAACGTATTTTATCAGAGACAATGCCCCAATGCTAATGATTAAATTTTTCAGGATTACATACTTGTAGGCGTCAAAAAATTTTCGATATGGAAAACATCCAAAAACAGGTCAGATTAAACCGAAATTTTCTGATTTCTATCTACCAGGTACCCATAATCAGTAGCAAGCAAATGAATCAGATTTTCTGCTCCCAGTAGTCAGTACGAATGTTCGATTTTTGTCAATTTATATGGAAGTTTTTTTTATATGGACATGAAAAAAGGGGCGTGGTATGAAAGCGAGATCATAGAATAACTAATGGAAATGGGTCAATGTTCGTTGAGTTTTAGTGGATTTTTATCGAAGTTTTTTTTTATATAAGCATTTTGAACTACGGACGCCATTTTCTAATTTTTCAGATTTTAGGCTAAAGTATATCAAAAGCGTGGGGAATGACAGCGGAATAAGTAAAAATAAGTGGGTCAGTGTTTGTAGATTTTTAACGAAAGAGAGCAAAATGTTTTTTTTTATACGGAAATTATTTTGAACTACGGACGCCATTTTAGAGTAAATGTACACAGCCAAGCAGTTATGCTGTGAGCATAAGAAGGCGGTTAAGATCAAAAATAAAAAAACACTTTGGTCTGTTCAAACGATTTTTATAAATTGGATATTTTAATATATTTTTTTTTTATGAAAGTGGAAAAAGAACATCTTATATAATTTTTATGGAAAAAATTGTTTATTTTTCTAAGAGTAAAAGGCAATTACATTTTCATTATATATCTTCAGTTTTTCTTTTTATAGAATTATGATAAAATAACAATAAAAACTAGAAATCCGATCAAACAAATCTTTTTATTATTAAATAACATTCGCTTTAAGTTTTTTTTCTAATTTAGATCATGTGTCTTTTCTTTTTTCTTAATTCTATTTCAAATAGATTTTTGACAGAACATTAAGAATTATGAGTATCTCTTATATTCTAAGCAATTTATAATTTCAGTACCTAATGTAAAAAATTGTAAAAAAAATTTAGGGTAGGATACATGTCATTAAAAATTGCATTTTTTTTTAAAGATAATTAATTTGAAGAATAATTCTTAGTTTAATTTTAATAATGCAAACTCTTATAAAATCCCAATAAATAGGTATACCAAAATATATTTAAAATCAAAAGCGACTTTTAAAATATATTATAGTCTCCAACATTGGAGAAGAAGGGCTACGTAGGTATGTCAATCAGAACACGTTGAAATTTTTGTTGACTTCTATTGAATTTCCTTAGATGCTTTTTTTCAATTCAATGTAGTATTTTCATATAGTTAGTTCGTGATAGGAGAAGGCTATCCGATTATATCTTAAAAGGTTGTAAATCCTGGATTTCTTCACATGTCCATTTCTCTAAACGTCCTTCATTGATAGTATTCTGTTTCATCCTGCTTGGGTGAGAAAAAAAGAATTAAGTGAAAAAAATGGTAAGAATATGAAAATTTAAAAAAAAAAATCAGGTAAAATTTTTTGTTATGGATTTTGAACGGGGAGATTTGTATACAAAGCAACACAGACATATATGTATGCTGTAAAAAAATGCGAATAATTAAGTTTTTTTAAAGAAATATTTAGAATCAATTTTTTGCTTTTTTTCTTGAGAAACAGGTACCTACATATATGTACTTAGTACTTTTTCATTGAATTCTTCACATAACATTTTCTTTGAACATCCTTCGTCGATATATTATCCGATGGCTTGTGTCTTATTTCGTGAGAAAAGCTATTTTTACTGGAGAAAAATGTTCAAAATCACAACCTTACTTATACATACTTAAAAATATATGGTTTAGTATTTTATTTCTCCACAATCAAGGGTGTATATCCACCCCCAATGCAATTGTGTACGGGATTGTATCCGATAACGCTGATGCAGCTATGGTTAAAAGGAGGAAAAGACTGTTGATTTTTAGCATAGCCTATACCCTGTAAAATCCATACAGGAAATATTTTACTAAAACGAATTTTAAATATAGAAGTAGCAGGAAAGGCGAAGTGACAACATATAATTAAGGAAATTTAAGAAAGCAGATGTTGAAGCAGCTCTAATTCAACTACAAGGCACTCGTATCAAAACACCAAATGGTATTCGTTTCGTGATTTTTTTTTTCTTTGCATGTTTAAAAAAATTCGATGTAATGAAGCAAATAGAAGCTGATGCTCATTTAAAAACAAAACAATCAAGCAAACGATCTCTTTATTGTTGTTCGACGACGAGTGAGTTTCTAGAGTAGGTTGAAGATTTTAATTATAAACTCTTCGATCCGGTAACAAGAAATCATATATTAGTTCCTTTTTTGGACACCAATGACATTGAAGAATGGCAACATTTCCGGAAAAGCTCCAAACCGAGATTTCCTAAATTAGTAGGTACAGCAAAAATTTTGAATATGTAAATTTGTATTTTGAAGCATAGGTGAACTTAACCACCCAGAATTATCTAAATTATCCATTAAATTTCTTTTAAATTCAACTTTAAGAAGAAGATTGTCATTGAACATTTCAACACATTCCCACACAGCACAAAAGTGTTCGAGAGATGTTATTGGGAAATCCTGTTGAAATATATAAATTGTCAGTGGGAAATCCCGTCCGATCCTAATTAAAAACCTAGGATATCACTCGTTGTACGTAGGGACAGTTAACACTAATCTAAAATTCCACTGCGTACCTAGGACATCTTATGGGTACCCTATTTTGTTTGTAGGATGGGCAGGGGAATATCTTAGAATGTTATTTGAAATTTTCTGGAAATGCAGAAATTTTATTGATGGGCAGGTATTCAAAAAAATATATATATTTATGGCTGGAAAGTACATGCAGAGGTGTATGTACTGCACAAAATATCAAATTAAAAACAAATCACGCCCTAAAATGTATACCAAGGTCTGCTATAAAAGGAGTTATAGAATTGAAAAGCATTCTAATATAGGTATACGCATGTCACTAGCTTCTTTCATTCTTTCAATACATAATTTGCTATTCTGTTTTTGGTCTCCAAAAACGACACAAGGAAGCACACCAAGCGACAAATTTGGGCGTTCACCAGAAAACAAGGTGAACCACGAGAACATGGTGAACCACGAGAACATGGTGAACCACGAGAACATGGTGAACCACGAGAACATGGTGAACCACGAGAACATGGTGAACCACGAGAACATGGTGAACCACGAGAACATGGTGAACCACGAGAACATGGTGAACCACGAGAACATACCGAAGTAAATCTGGAAGGGAGAAATCGACTTTCCCAAAATTGTATTTTTCTGTACAATATGAAGAATGTTCCCATATAGAGTAGTTGTGCGATATCCTAGGGAATAAGTTATGGGAAGTTTCTAATAACTCATAGAAATAAAGTCCTAAGTACCTACCTACATACAGAACATTTCCTGTTTATCCCGATAAGTTATGGGATCTGTAGGAAAAGAATAGGATGTCCCTGGGCAATTTTGTGCTGTATAGGCATTTGTTTATTTTTCCTTAAAACTTGCAGCTCAAATGTAACTGATAAATACTGAAATAATAAAAATACTGCTACAATTTTCTGTCTGAGTTTCAGTTCATTCTAATATTCCTAACATCTTGTAGATAGCTAAGTAATTTAGGTAGGTACCTACATAACATGGTAGAATGTAGAAATTAGAATAGGACAGAAAAATATTTATTAAGGAACCCTATAGCTTTAGTTACGTTACAACGAGTGTTAGTTATATAGAACATTGGTATTTAACGAATTCATGCAGATTATATGTAAATTATTTGTATAATTACACCTTAATCTACACGCACATCACTGACTTGAATAGCGAAAAAGAACATTTGCAGAAATAATGCAATGCAAAATAAAATACTAAGAAAAACAATGCAGAAAGATGGGAAAATAGCATATATTAAACCAACATCTGAAAAAGGTCAAAACTTATAAATTACTTAGAAATTTATAAATTACTCATCCAAAGAACAAAGTACCACATATGTACCTCCTACATTCAATAAGGATTGATTTAGAAAAAAAAACCGATCTCCTATCACCTCCTATTACTCATCACCAGGTAAAGAAAATCAGGGAATGGTGTTAAGATGTTAAGGGTGTGCACTTATATGTAGATGCAAGTCATTAAATGCAAAGTTCTTATGGAGTGAAAATGGAGGTCAGCCAAACATATGGAAAATCTCAAAAAAATTTATGTCTCAAAGAGGCTTAGCAAAAAAACTGAAAATTCCGAAGATGACCATTCAAAATGTTCTCAGTAAATTTCTGGAATCTTGTGATATCCAGAGAAAGTTCGGGTCAGGAAGGAAATCAGGTTCGTTAGACAAAAAAAAAAATTGGCCAAAGTGGTAGACAACTTTTAACGAAATCCCAACATGTCGTTTATAGATATATGACTGATAAAGCTGGAACGTCATCTGCTACAGTCCATCAAATTAAAAGAAGAGAAGGCCTACGAAGTTTCCATGTTCAGAAAACACCAGAGAGAGAGAGAGATCATCAGAAAAGAACTAAGTTGCAAAATTCAGGAGTCGGATTTTGTATGAAATTCGACTAGGTACTGAATTATGTAAGATGAAACTTACGTGAAAACAGTTTCCCGGATAGGAATTTTATGTGGTAAAAAAGAAGGGTGGACGCAGATCCCAATCGTCGGTACACCAAATTTCCCGTTAAATACTTAAATTTTGCAAGCAATATATTCAAGTGGCCAGAAATCATTACCTTTCGTGCAGCAGGCACAATCAACACAGATGTATACGTTAAGGAGTGACTTCAGAAGCGTTTTCTACCATTCTTTAGAAAACATGATGAATCATCTTTCTTTTCGCCATATTTAGCAAACTGCCACCACGGCAGAAAAGCGAGAGATTTCTACGATGCTAAAAAATATCCGTACTAACCAAGAAAGCTAAACCTCAAAATTGTCTGGACATAAAGCCAATTGAAATATATTGGGCTAGTATTAAAAAAAAATAAGAAGAAAAACAAACACTCTTCTAAAATAGACACTTTTCAGAGGCAGTATAAAAGGACGTATAAAGTATAGGTGGTTAGTTTTTTTCTGAATCAGTCCATAGATAAAGGACGAAAAATAAATGCAATCGAAATTCTTGAAATTTATAAACATTCAAAAAGATAAAAATATTCTACATAAATGACCATATCACAAAATTTTGCACCGCTTCTGAAATCACAACAAACCCATCAGAATTGAGAGCCGATTGAGATCTAGATTAGCGGAGATAGGGAAACCGATCGCGATACCAACAAAAAAAATTCTAACTAAACATTTAAAAAAATTTTAAAAGTTAATATAAGAAATTTTTTAGATATAATCACCGAAAAAATTATTCTTTTGCTAAGAAGAGGATTAACATCAAGAAGAAAGAAAGAAACTGTTCGTATCTAGTTTTAAAACTCAGAATAAAAAAAAATATTTCGAAATATTTATTGGTGTGGTGAAAAACAAAAAGTTAACTTCTGTCACCGTGATAGCAATATTGAAATGTGCGACGGTCAAAGAAGAAGAAATTCAATATTCGTTTTACTAAGAGAACGATCAAACATGTCGGTGCAATTTGCAGAATCGCCAACTGAATTTCTATATTGCTTGCTACAATAACTAAGGGTCAATATAGCATACGGAAGATGGGCTATTCTCAACCAAATGGATTCTATCTGGAGTGCATCTCCATCCACCATCTGACGATCGCTGATCGCTTTCTACAATATACAGCCGCCAGCCCCATATAAATAATTGGAACTTCCTCATTTCTTGCATTATTATCATTTAAAAGATACGTGAGCGGCTACCACTCGGAACGAAGAAAATTGCTCAACGTTCAACTTTTGCCACTCGCGAAAGTCTAAATTATTTATTTTGTTTTGGTTTGTAAATAATGGAAGTGTAAAACTTCCAAATCATCCATTTTAGTTAGTTAAAATAGGAAAACATATTTTGTTCAAATTGACGAATTAATCATAAATTACAACTTTGTAAAATACAGGAATTAAAGCGCTACGTACTTTACCGCTACTAAAGTCAAGAAAGTTTGATTTTTTTTTATATTATTAAAGCAAGCTTAGGGGACACCTTATGATACAATGCACACAGCATGGCAGGAAGGTGTTAGAAAAAGGAATTAGAGGTGCTGACGTATGTCACTTTTAAACTTTCGCAGATTGTATGTCGGAGTAAAGATAGAATATGGTAGACTGTTCCACATTAGCATAGTTTGGGTTAAAAAAGCATCAAGATTTGTAAACTTTTATTAGTTTAAAAGACAACCTTTGATCTTTTTCTAAATTATTCTTATGCGTGTTAAATTTATTTTACTGTATGGCCGAAAGTAATTTAATGGGTAAAAGGTTGTGGGCGGTTTGCTTCCCGAGTATTGCGTGCAGGAATTATTCTACATGGGATCAGACTGGATCTTTCTTCAGAGAATTGACCATACATATAGCGATAAAGAAGTGAAAGGCATCCAACATTGCGGCGGTGCTCGAGCGAGTCGATATGACAAGTTATTGCCACATCGACAGTGAGCTTGAAGGCTCTTTTATGGACAACATCTATTGAAGGTATAAGACTGTGCGACCAGCCCCGGCCCATATATGGAAATTGTATTAAATTCTAGGACTGGTATAGGACTTTCAGAGGAGCACAGATTCGATCGGCTGAAATATTTCTACACCATTTCAGAAATCCTAGACATTTTGATGTTTTTTTGGCAACAGAGAAGATGTGATCTGTCCACCTTAGCTTAATATTAATCCAAAGCATGTATAAAGACGGTGTATCGTAAATCAGTGCTCCATCAAAAGAAATTGGAGTAATAAGGTATGATCTTGCTTCAAAGAAATGGACAGCTTTGAGATTTATATGCCTTGCACTCGACGCGAATCGCTTTACTCCAAGCGAGGAGTCGTTATTCATTGATCTAATCATGCAAAGACGATTTTGTAATCACCAAAACTGTGAAGAATACGGCTCGAATGTTTCGTAAGAAAAGTCAGCAAGTGTCCAGATGAGCGTCCAGTCCGGAAGCCATAATGGCAATCAATGATGAGTTCTTTGATTCCTAAATACTTCATTAATTTGGAGTTAATAATAGAATAAAAAACTTTGAAAAATTCGAAGTGATTGCAGTTGGTCGATAATTTGATGGATCGCTACCCTCTTCTTTTTGAGAATAGGCTTACCGTAAGCTAGTTTCCAACCAGTTGGAAATTTTCCTGTCGAATAAGACAAATAGTTTGCGCAACGGATGAGGCGCAGCTTTTAATTAGCAGAGGTGAGAAACCATCAGGACCTACGGCTTTTGAGACATTGATCCCCTTAAGGACCTGGAACACATCTCTCTTACGGATATGTATTGGCTAATATATTGAGAATTTGAAGCGAATCTACCAGTCCAAATATTAGCATGGTCCAGGGAGTCAACAACCACTTCCCCATTGTTAAGTAATAAAATAAACGTCTTGCTTTAAATGTTCACTACAACAATATACAATGAATTGTTTGCCGTTGTGTAGTTTCGTTGAATTTCTCCAATCACGAGTTTTAATTGTTTCTTTAAATATCTCATCAACATAACTTTGGCAGCTGTTCTCAATTAAAACAAATCTTCCATCGCTTTCACCTGAATAAGCTCTACTTCAAATTGAACCTTTCTAGAAATTTTTATGTTTTTTACAAAAAGTGCAGTAGAAAAATTCAGAAAATCTACAGCAATTTTTTCAGGCCGCCCCTCCTCGCGTCTCCTAGCTGGATACGCTACTGCTCAAGTCACACTATATTGCAAACAGAAAATTTCCAATAATTTTCAAAAAGAATGTCGCAATTATTTTTGGATTTAAGTAATTAATTCATTCACAAAATCACAAAAAAATGTTAAATGTGTCCTTTGGAGAAAAAACAAAACAATGTGAATTTAATAAATCCACATGAATTTACTCACACAGAGTTGGAAAAGGAAGAACAAAAAAAACTTCTTCATCTTATGCTTACGTAGACTACTGAGGTCTTGCACGATGCTTCCTCACCTTTTAGTTCTTTCCTTGTATAGGACTCAAAATAAAAAGCTACCGATTTTTAGAGATATTATCTGCGCAAGCACAAGGCTTATTTTTACAAATTTATATGGCCGTAAAAATAGTTAGGCTATTTAATTCAAGCTTAGGATGGGACGAAAAATTCAGACACGGGCATGGAATAGAACTGCTAATCCTTTTAAAAATAAAATTCGGAATTTTATTAAGAAATAAGACATTTTACCTAGCCAGGTGTGTAAATTTATGAAATTGAAATTTTGTCCGTGATAAATCCTTAGTTTGTATCAACGCAAAAAATACAGTCTTGAAGAAAAATGATCAAAGAGCATGTGAGTCACACTTCCAACTTTTACTAACTCACGCACAAGCTCAAATTCATCTAATTAGGAAAAGATTAAAGAATCCTCCGCAGATTAAAGGTTTACCGATCAACTGTGGAAAAGCGTTTGCAAGCAATGAGACTTATCCAGAAACAAGAAAATTGGGTACTTCATGAGCTAACCAAAAGGCAAGAAAACCGAAAAATCATTTGTGAATTGCTGCTGTAAATGCAATCAAGAAAGGTTTTTTTACACAGGATTGTTACTGGGGATGAAAAGTGGATTCACTATGACAATCCTAAGCGAAACAAATCTTGGGTTAAGCCTGGTGTACCTGGTCCATCGCAGTCAAAGCGGGATATCCATATAGTGACAAGGTGGTGCTCTGTATATGGTGGGATATGAAAAGTGTTATTTATAATCAGTTGCTGAAACCGTCTGGCGCTGTCTACAGACGGCAGCTAATGCGTTTAAAGCAAGCTATTGAAGAAAACTAACCAGAATGGGAAAATCGACACGATAAAATAATACTTTTATATGACAATGCAAGATCTCATATAGCTCAGACTGTGAAAAACTACTTAGAAGGGCTGAACTGGGATGTATTACAGCACCCGCCGTACTCACCGGACATCGCACCTTCCGATTACTACTTGTGCCTGTCGATGCAGTCAGCGCTTAGTGGAGAACGGTCTCATTCTTTTGAAAGTATTCAAATTTGGCTCAATAATTGGATTCGAAGGACGAGCAGGATGGAATCCGCAAGTTGTCGGAAAATGGGCAAACGTTGTAGCTTCCGATGGAGCATATACTTTCAATGATGTTAAAAAAAAGATATATTTTATAAATAAAGATTTGCTTTTAACAAAAAAACGGAACTTACTTATTCTAAACACCTAGGTACCTAGTTACATGCATTTTATGCGCTTGACATAATTCACATGAACCTAAAAGTGTTTCAAAAAGTTCTTCAAGTCAATATCAAGTCATGGAAATATCAATGTGGAATTATTTAGAGTACAATGAAGTTCTTGTAGTCACACAACCAACCCAACCCTTATATAAAATACCAGACAAACGATGGTGTCAACATAACTTCTTTTTATAGCAAATCTTCGGTTGGGTTATGGTAACACATAATGGCACTGTTATTTTAGAAAAGGTTTGTTATTATAATACATAGATGGCGTTGACCATATACGGGTAGTTTTCTATAGTTTTTTCTTATTCCTGAAATATTATTGTATAATATGAAAGGAAGGAGCTAATGTACACAATCGAACAGTTAATATATGAGTTTTTTATTTTGAAAGGGGAATAAGTCCATTGTTTTTAGGGAGGATATATTGAAATATTTTAGTTTAAAATCATTTAAAAAAATAATTTAAAAATAAGTATTTATAGGATCTAACTATGAACTTTTGTGTGTTTTAAAGTGCAAATTTATTAACCAATTATGTTTACTAAAAAAATCTGAAGAAAATAGAAATACAATACCCAAATGGACTTAATTCCACTTTCAAAATAAATGGCTCATATTTTCTTGAAAAAAAAAATAATAATTAACCGTGATCGTGGAAAAAAAGTGCCTTCTTTATAGAGTCAAAGTAAAACACTAAATTATTTTAGAAACTTTTATTAAATACAATTTTTATTTATAGTAAATAATAATTATACCATAAATATGGCCACATATTTAAAAAAAAAAAAACTATAATTAATGAAAGAATGTAAGTAGATAAAATTAAACGCAAAAACAAAGACAATTTCACTCTTATCTTTCCTGGCACTCTTATCATTTTCAGTATAGACAAAATCAAGCTTTACTGACTTACTGACTTACAATTAAAATATTGGTGATGCTTTGTTTTTTACCAATCCTTTAAAACCAACCACAGTTCCTATAATGCAATGGATTTACACATATATATGAATGCTGGAAGGTACACAATCTTCAGATATAGTCTGAGATATTTATGTAATTTTTGTGTGTGTTGTTTTTTGTTTAGTTATGAAGAAGCTGGTACTAAGTCCTGTTGGAATATTTAGTATTGTTTTAAAAATTCTCTGCGATTCTTCTACGATGTTTTCTTTGATATATTTTGACTCTCTCCATTATGGTTTACTTGGTATATTGAAGTTGGATGAATTGAAAAGTTTATATTGAATTACGATTATACGCAAGTCTACCCAGTTATAATTAACGTAGGTACTCTGAAAAATCCCTAAAGGAATAATTTACTTATTTACTATTTCGTTAACTAAAAACGCAAGACAATAAAAATAAAATGAGGAATGAAGTATGATACCAGCTGCGTTCTATCACATCAAAAATTCATTTCAGACATTTTTTCTTGTTTATATTCTCTTTCATTGCAAAACGCTATACTGATGCCGATGTAGTCTGAATATTAATCAATTTTTCACCACTATAGATGATGCTTTCTTGGACAAAAATTTGTTTTATATCACTGAATTCTATTAGGTCGGGACATTTTGTTTTATATATGCTTTCATACCTGTTTTATTCTCAAAAAATTACATAACGCATGATCCCTTCTCACATACTAATTGACAAAATCAACAAATCAAGGAATAGATGGTGTAAATGAAATCCCTCTCAAACTATCTAACCTTTACAATGATGATATATACGTTTTCAATTATAACAGTACCATTACGTGTAAGCCATATGTACCTACTTCAATTAATTTGCATTTGCATAAAACCATAATATAAATATTTCGGTGAAATTGCTTTCGAGAAAGCACAAATCGTACACTAAAGAATTTCTTAGAAATAAATTCGATATAAAAAAAAATCGAACCAACATAGTTTTTCAGTATAAATATAAAATTAATATAAAAAAAGTCGACAACGAACGCTTACCTTAAATTTAGGCAACCTGGAGACTTCCATTTCCAGTTATTTCTTTTCTTTATCCAGGATGATAGAGAAACAGTTTTCCTTTGCACGTCTGAAATTTAGAAAAATTCTTGTTTAAAAACTGATGTTAGTTAAAATTGCGCTAAACATAACTAACCACAAGAAATAACACGACAAGAATTTTTTTTCAATAATGTTAAGTTATTGGAATGCAAATTGCGCACTCAACTATTCCGAATAAATGTTATCCAATACCTAAAGCAAACTGGAAAAATCCTTGAATAAATTGCTGCAATGTGTGCGGCTGCTCGTGGTAATAATTATGACTATTCACATATACGCGTCGTAAAAGAAACAATTGGTTGGTTGTCTAAATGTTGCAAAAACATAAAAGAAGTAAAAATAATTTCAATTTTAACTACTAATAGCGATAGTTTTGAAAATGACTTACGAAAAACAGAAAAAAATAGCAAAAAACAATTTTTAGCTTATAAAGCAATTCAATAAAATATATTCGTTCAGAGCAGAAATTTTTCTAATTTTGATACTCTTGGCGCCATCTATTGTTTAACATGACGATACAATTAGAGAATGCTGGCTGCCAAATACTCCACATGGAGCAGTCATTCAATAGCCGCATCAGTTTGGTAAAAATATATTGATAGAGAGGGAGATTGAACTCAATGCAAACACGAAAAACCATAAATGCTTAGTAGGTGTTAGTGATAAACAAACCATTTTATTAATAACAATTTTCATCTAAACAGCAAAATACATTTGAGTGTAATTGCTAAAGGTCCATTGTATTTGTAATGCGCAGCCATTGCCGCCTTTATGTTCCAGGCCATAACATCAAACTCTTTGAATGTATTAGAGTAGTACGATTGCGTACTTTTGCAAGTAAAAAAAACGCAAAACCGCTTTGTATCATGTCCTGGAACATAAAGACGGCAATGGTGCAGCCAATTGGAATGGATTTGGATATCGATACATCCGCACTCAATCTGAAATATTTTAATTGCCGACTTTGGAATAACTGTAGCTTTACAAATATTGTATTGAACCTTTCATGTAATATCAGACAGCCAAAGTCAGCCATCACAGATCGCAGTCGCAATTGCATTTAAGATAGGACGATTGTATGATAGTATCATTCAAACGGAAGTAATAATATTGAAGGGAATGAGAGATGAAAAGACTGCGCTCTGGCCGAAAAGAAAGTAAGTCTGATCGCAGAAGTGTTAAAATTGAATTGCTCATGTAGCCCTGTCATAAAGATTATATATGCAAATCTATAGACAGGTAAAAGAATTAAAAAAAGTAGCTTCAACTTTACGTTGTTAACGTCTACTAGTTAAAATGCCGACAAATAGGCCCGTTACCATAAGATAATTAATTTTAAATCAATTTCGTGAAGAAATTTAATTTAATGTTGACTAAATTACTATAAGGGTAGATTCACTCCTACTGATACTTTTTCAAAGCGATATAAATATCTACTTAAGGAGGCTATTTCCCTCATACCTACATATATGAAATGAAATTTTATAAAATTTCCAGTTGAAAATGTTATCTTTAAAGACTTACTCATTGTCGATGGATGAATTCACCAGAAAATCTAAAAACTTTTCTGTGCCACAAAATTTCTCATTTCGATACTCCCGGAGCCATCTATTGGCAGAAGTACATCACTTGGTTAGAAAAAAAAACAGACTCAAACAAAATATGCCTGCCGCTATCATTTGCTATATTTTGTAATTCCGTCCCATTCATTCTTGTATATTTGAAAGAAACAGCAATTACCAGGCGATCAGCAAATTTCAGATCATTTCTAAACGAAATATAAATCAAGTTCTACAGCACATGACTGAAATATTCGTTAAGTTTAGTAGTTGAGTTCGTGTATTTTATTAACCAATGAAATGAAGGCGGACATTTTAACTTTCGGAAGAGGAGAAGGCAAATGTGGACTATCATTATTTTCTTTGTTTCTCTCTTTGTCAGTGCACACAGCAGTACTAGTCCCATTGCCATGGTAACAGGCAAAATTTCAATGGCAATTTTATTTAAAGGTGGGAAAAATATTTTCCTGATGATCTCTCTATTATTGTTTTTTCATTTTCATATAAATTAAAGAATTTAATTTTTCTGTAATTTTAGCTTATAACGACAAAATCAAATTCGGAATTAGTAAATTTATTAGGTAGGTAGGTAGATACTACGTAGATACATAATTATTTTATATCAAAGCAAGAAAAATTAGATCAAATACTAGACATAAACATGAAAAATAAAATTTAATAAACATAAAAAACAAAAGTCCTATTGAATTGTACCTTCTCATTGTATGGATTCGATAAATGTTTTGATTTTTCTAAATATTAAATATATATTTCAGTACATGGTCAGGGTCAGCACAGTCTATGATTTCAAGTTTTATCCATAACCAACCAAACCCAAAAACATTTTCTTGCAATTTTAGAACCCATTTTCATTTCAACAGAATTTTTTTTCTGCTTTTTTCGACGGAGGTAAATATCTACTTATAAAATTTTTCTTCTCATTATAATTTACGAAATAAGTAAATGTACCTATCTTATACGTACTCATCTATTCTAGCCACATCAGACTGAAGAAAACCTTAAGATTTTTGTGTACATATTTCTGTCAATATTTTTATTTAAAAACTTTTTTATTTATATTTAATTTTTAGAGAGCGAGAGAAAAAAAAACAAAATTAGAATCACAAGCATGGAAAAGTGGACCACGTAGGTAGGCACCTACCAAAAATTCTAAAGTAAAAAGTTTTACTTTCAGTTATTGGCACTTAGAATAGAATTTATCGAAAAAAGGATATCATGCAGAAGAATTGTGTTTTATGTTTTTCTAAATTCTTATTTCTTCCTTGTTTCCGAATTCTACAATCAGCAGCCATATAGACTATTTATCATAATCATAATCATGATTGTTTTCAATTTACTTAAGGAACTGTCATTTATCCTCACTGATATTTTTACAAAAATCAAATTAGCAATTAGAAATTAAATTAATACAGAAAAGGCAGGCTTAAACTTAAAAAAAAAAATTAATTAATATCTACTTTTGACTTACCATGTCAAAAATTCTTTATAGCTATGATCCATTAACATACAAATAGATTATATGCACATCATATCAATTCTTGGACCTTAAAAGCAAATATATAACTTGAAACATGCATTTCTCGGCAGCTGTTCATCATAAATTGACTATAAGATTGACTATAAGAAAAAAGACTACATTCATATAAATAGCTCAAAAACAGATTCGAATTTACATTTAACAAAAAATCCAGTGGCTGAATCACGGGAGTCTTGATATAAGTCAAAAATGCAACAGGTGCCAAAGCATACTTAAGAATTACTTTTTCATTGTATTCAGGACATTGTGAGCACACATGACAAAAAATTCTGTAGTGCCTGGAAAATAAAGAAATTTTTTTTTGATTATTTTGAATAAATTTTCTTTTATTTTGGCGAATAACAAAGCTCGAATATCCGAATAAAATTTTTTTTAATGTCCAGTATTTCATATAATGTACTCAATAATTATTGGTATATATTGGTAATTACACCCCCTCCCCCACCGAATTGAATTGGGGGTACGGGTGGCTACAAAAGCAAGAACTGAAGCACAAGGCAAACATTATTTAAGATTTCTGATTACTTTCAAATTTAGTTCTTATTGGCTCCTGTAAATATGAGTTGAGTTGAAAATCTGAAGGAAATACATATTTCTTGCAACCTTATTAAGCCAAGGTAACAATTTCAGTAAATTTCAGCCCTTACAATCATACAAAGAAAAAAAATGGTCTTCAACGATTTTAATCCCTAACAACACTAGACAAGCTCAAGTTCGTATAAAATTTGCGCACTTCTTATAAGAAAATGCAATTTAATTTCGTCTTTCTGATAAATGATTAACTTGTTTCTCATTCTTACAACTAATTACCTATTTTCTGACGATATTGGAGTCATATTAATCCGTTATTTTTGGGAAAAAATATAATAAAAAAATATAAATTACTTGGAAACACGACACCACCACGTATATCCATTATTCGATAGCAGCTCTCCGCAGTTTTTTTTTTGTCACTTTTGAGAAAAAGGCAAAAACATTGATTCTTAAATTTCAAAAATTAAGGATCAGTTTTTTACAATTTCTGCAATTATTAGATCCTTCTAAAAACAAATCTCAATTGCAGCCGCGTTACCTAGTACTGTTTGTGGGTCTAAGTGATTCAAAAGCAATTCAACTTAAGACCTGAATTCCGTTCGGTATATTTCAATCCGACTGTGACCTTGAGTACTGTAATAGTCGAATGGAATGCTTTGTGCTTTAAGCCGACCGGACCCGGCTATTTTAGGGCCTAAATGGTACACATTTTTATGTGCTGAGAGGAACAGTTCAGAATAGGGTAAATTTCTTGTTTTGTTTATACTAACGAAACCACTCACCTTAGGTAGAATTGGAAGAACATTTTTCCTTCGTCCCTGAGTCAGTGATGACAATAATTTCTATCAACTCAAAATTGTTTCTGCACAGCGTTGTTGTGTCTCATCAATTAGGTAGTCTGGAAATAATAGAAAAACGTTTTTTTTTTGTAAAGTGGAATTTTTTTAAACAATTTTATTTAATTATTCGAGAGACAAAATAATTTTATGGCAAATACCAAGTAATTTTTGTTTTGTTTTTTTAACTCAGGTTTAATGCTGAAATTTACAGCGAAATATAAGGAAATAGCAGTTTAGGCTGAGCCAGTATATTATATACAGGGAGTCCCGTAAGTCGACGTTAAGCCGGAACCGGGTGATAGACGAAATCATAATAGTTACCAGAAAAATATAAAAATAAATCCAAGTCATGTATTTTTTAAATTATAGACATTTCTTTTGTTTTCGAGAAAATGTACACCCTGTGAGGGTTTTTTAGCTCCAGTTGCTACAAATCTTTACTTTTTTTCAATTTTAAATCTTCTTATGTAATCCCGAATAGTGTTATGTAACCTGCTGCTGTAAATTCTAAGCCTACTGTTCCAGCTTGGAAGAAAATGTCACATTTTGCCGAAGCAAGAATAGAAAAATAATATTTCACCCAACTAACTGACTGTAATGAAAAAAAATGTACTACGCCAGTTTGGCAAGTAACTTTAAAAGTTGACGCATTTAATAAGGATTCTAAAAAGGTGTAACACTTGCTACAATATTTCTTAGATTACGGAAAAAAAAACTTTTTTTCTTCAAGAAACCCAGTTTCGAAAAATTTCTTTTCACCTACTAAAAATGATTCTAGTGTACCCAAAGCTTGCCTTGAAAAGTTCTCGAGATATCGTGAGGACGGGCAGACAGACAGACAAACAGACAGACAAACAGACATGAATGCAAAAATCAAAATAACTTTTAATATTAGTTATGCTTGGTTTTTTGCATTAGCCTAATTTCTGTGCGTTACAAGTTATGGAGTGAAAAACTTTCATCGCAGATATAAAAACTTTATGTTTTTAACATTTATTTTTAACACGGAAGTAGTTTTTATTAATTAAAAAAAAAATTAAAGAAGATCAAATGCATTACAATCATGAAGTTTTTTTTTTTTTTTAAAGAATGTATATTAAAAATATGCGAGTTTCCACAACACTTTGGAGGTATCGAAATTGGCGCGTTAATCGATATGAATGTAAAATGGAAGAACTACAATTATATGTTGAAAGGAATAATTTAAAATTTCTTCCAGGCAAGCTAATTGTACTTAGACAATTCCCATATTATATTGATTCCCGAGAATAATAATTATAAGTTTTGCAAATTCGTGAAGAAAGATATAATCATATAACCGCTGAGGAGAAAATCTCAATAACTAACCTCTGCTGGAAATATAATGATGTGTTCACGATCAAACTCCGATCAATATCTGTAAAAAAAAACCAAGAACTGCTCATTACCTGAAATTTCACTAAAAAGTGTCTAATTTTATGCAAATCTGGCGATAGGATATCGACACTTCCACAAATATTTCCCGATAATGTGCTTTCTTGGAAAAATAATTCGTATGTTCTTAGCAGAAAAAATTAAAAATTGCACGCAGTTCTAATTTGTGCGTTGCTGTGATCGGTGTTTGCAAGCGGAAATTTCATTCGCACAATGTTTTTTTTTCCAGGAATACAGTTCAAATTGTCACTTAAAATATACTAAGAAGTAAAAATTCGTTATTTTAGAATATATAAAACAGATTTAAATAGAAAAATGTGTTGGCGTTAGTATCATGGGACGAGGAAAATACCTGATGAAAATGGAAATGGAAAAAATCATGTTTTTTAAGGATCAAGAAAAGTAATTGGTAACTTCCGCAAATTAGGAGGAAATTATGGCAAGAAAAGGAAATTTGTTTTTATCATTAGAAGAGGCAAATTTTGCGACAAGTCAGAAAGAATTCTTGCATTTGACACAAACAAAAGCCAATTTTAACCTGCCAGATAAAAATCTCAAATACAGAAAGGCACAAAAGAAACCTCGTCTAACTAAAGTTCATAAACTGGCAAAGCTAAATTTTGCGAAGAACCTTATGAGCTGGTCCGAAAAATGGGAAAACTAGAAAGCCAGAGGAAGAATGATCTGAACCTTTGGAGAGGATAATGTAATGATTTAGGCCAGTTTCTCTGCACATGGGAAATCGCAAATTGCATGGGTACCTTCCCGAATGAATGCATTAAAGTATAACGAATTGCTGAAGAAACTTCTGAAAATACTCGAAAATTTTGTATTTCAGCAAGATAATGCGTATACATACAGCTTCCATTGTAAAAACTTGATTTCGGGAGAAAAATATAGAAATTCTGCCTTGCCCTGCGAGAAGTCCAGACCTACAACTTCTTAAAAATTTGTGGAGCATCATTTCTAGGCGAGTTTATTCTTTGGCCGTCAGTTTAACTCTGTACAAGAGCTGAATGACGCGATCCGTTACAACAGACGAACTCCAAAAATTGGTTCAGTTAATATCTGACTGGATGTTCGAGGTCATTAGAAAAAGTGGCGAAAATACCGAATATTAGCGTAAAATGTGAAAGGTACTTGCGTATTTTACAGGATAAAAGTTATATTTCCACCTAAAAATGTCTTTATATCTTGAAAGTATGTGCTTTGGTATAAGTTTTCTTATATACATGATATTTAGCCACATTATAAGAACAGAATTTTAATACAAGCCTTTCTTATTTTTTCTTAATCTTTATAATGAGCTAATAGAATTTCCACCACTGTATATATTTAGGAAAATTCTAAAAGAGAGGAATACTACCTAGAAGTAGAAGTTGATCGACGAAAAATTTGTGCTTTTTTCTAATCTAACAAGCGATGTAACTATTATCACGGAGTATTCTATCAAGGAAAACGAATGAAAATTATAGACCACAGTTTTTTCAGTTCTAGAAAATTTTATTTGTAGCTTGAAAATCATAAATCAGCACTAAATGCAGTCGAAGTTGGCGTCCTTCAAGGATCCATATTAGGCCCAATACTCTTTTTAAATCTATACACCTCCGACCAACCCCCAAATGAAAATGCCACGACACTTCTATATGCAGATGATTCTCTCACCTACGCTAAATCTCGCTGCCCGAGTCTGGCTATGAATAAAGTCAACCAACAGCTCCAAAAGCTCGACTCCTACCACAAAAAATGTAGGATCAAAATAAATGTTCAGTATGATTTCGTACTTTTGTAAGTAAAGAAAAAGAAAGTAAAATCGCTTTGTGTTATGGCCTGGAACATTAAGACGGCAATGGTTCAGCAGAAGTGAAACTGTGCAATGCTGGGTAAAATTGAAAAATAATATGAAAATTTGACAAGTGAAAAACTTGGACACTTTCCCAATGCGTAAACAATGCCTATTATAGTCCGAAAGGAATAGGATGGGATCAATATGGCGGATTGAAGTCGTTATTTGAAGACAGTCGTTTGTTATTATTTCTGGCAGAACCAGCTTATCTTTAGAACAAGTAAAAATATATCTTTTAGACCTTCAACAACGCTCCTTCAACCTTGAGAGAAATTTTTTTTGGATATTATAGACATATATATGTACCCTATGTATGTAATTTACTGTATTTCCGATTGATTTTTAGTTCTTTATTTATTTTTATTTTAACAGCCATAACTAGATAGTCCTTTTCTGTTATTCTTGGTATTACACAGTGTAGCTTGTTTTTTTTTTCTTCTATAGAGCCTTAAACATATAATTTGTAACTATTTCGCACCAGCTTTCACCATTTCTGTCAGTAGAGTACCCAGGTCCTTTTGATTCTTGTTTGTTTTATATATTTTTTACACAGAGTGTATACTGTTTTCTTGAGCTTTTCAACTTATAATTTGCAACTCTATCTGTACAAAGGCCTGGCATTTGAAATCTGTTGGAAGCTTTTACCGTTCTCGCCAGTAGAGTTCTCCTCAGCCCAGGTGTCTTTGCCTCTTGTTTTTGACTTATTTTTTTCGAAAATAAATCGGAAAGAACAGGAGATCTATATTAACAGTTATAGTAAATTATATAGTCAGCTATATGAAGATTCGATGTCATTCGATATATTGGGGAATATCATTTTCTAGGGGTTTGAGCTGGTTCTACCTTGCTCCGAGTTTTTTTTATGGTGAAGCCATTAACATTATATTAATTGTGACGAAGTAAGTTGGCGGCTTGTTTTACGCGTTTTGCATAGAATTACCATAATTTAACAAGAAAATTAACTAACGCCGACTGTCGATCTTGTCATTGAATTTGAATTAGAATTTGGTAGAGATTCGAATCCTACATTTCTGCTGCGTTCATTTTCTCGTTCTGAATGAATCGGTATGAATCGAGAGAATGATGTCATAATTTAATTCTGTGCTCATAGAAAATGAAGGAAACAGAACCATTTCAAGTGTTTGACATTTCTTTCATTTGATAAAAGTAGGTATAAATTCGTAAAAATTGTTATTTATGCAAAATAAAGCTATTTTCCACCAACGGCATCTTAAATTCAACTATTACCACCTCGTCCAAATTGTGAACAACACATTCACGAATACAAATTAAAATCGTTCTGCTTGAATCCGGGAAAAACTCAGATGCATTCAAAACTGTTCGGAGTCCGAAAAACCGATGACAGAGGCCCGAGAAAAAGAACGACATGAATTGAAATTGAATTCAATCTGAACGAGAAAAGGAACGCAGCATTCATTTATTCTGGTGTAATGTATTAAGTAAAATAATAAAAAAAAAGCTCTTTCGATTAAGACCTTTACTGGTAGGCATCCTTACTTAACTCTCCACAAAAGCCCATTTACTTAATTTATGTTTCTAAAGTTCTTTTCTCTCAAAGCTCTATGTAATACACTCAGCCACATAAGGCTGATTGCTGCAGGCTGGCATAAAAGCATGATGAGAACATTATGTTTCCCCCTAGTTATTTCTTTACAAAAGGAGCTTTTTACTCTCGAGATGATAGAAGCAACATGTTGCTAGGCTAACTGTATTGTATTATAAGCAAAAAAAAAAAAAAAAAAAAATCTTTTGAATCTTTATAAAACTGTTTGTAGTGATCTGTCTCTGTTTGCCTCAGTATTTGGACCTGCGCAACAAAGAAATCAGCTGAGAGGGAAGTCCACCTCACATTCTCATAATTTCAAAGTGTGCTTCTGATGATGCTGGCAAGCCAAGGCAAGATGAAACGCCAGTAGTGTGGATGTTGAAAGAAGCATAATTCTACAAATGGTGGTGAATATCAGCGGGGCAAGCGCAGACCTTGCTTTAAGTACATGTGCACCGAAAATGTACTCAATGTTTTGAAGCCCGGTACATTTGCACCCAGATGTTATGTGAATGCCCGCGATGCGAACTGAATGAGCCACAGCCACACACTTCAAGTCATATAAATGGAAAATGGAAGTGGATTCCGCGGTACGATGCACACCCGCGCGGACAATGAGTAAAAATTAGTCATACTATGAAAGATTATAGAGGTAATTAAAAAAGAAAAAGTTGTTCGATACAATTTCTAGCATCAAGAAGACTTGTTTGATTAGAGAGAACACTTTCTTTTTGTAACTTAGATAGAAATTGGTAAGTTGGTAAGACTGTCGCACTTATCGTCAAAATCATTATTAATGACGAATTATGAAAGTGGCAATTATTGGCGCATTTTATTTGTTATTTTTTCTTCCCTCCCACTATAAAACAGACCAAGAACAACATAAAGCTCGCAGATAATAATTACCACCGCAGCCCAGCCCTGAAAGCGATTCTTTTGCAATCGAGTTTTTTCCGGTTGAATTTATATTAGCGAGCGACCTTTGAACATTGGCGACATTTGTTTTATAGCGGGTGTAGTAAATTAATGAGAATCATATCGTGTCAGATATAATTCTAGCAGACCGGCATTTCTGCAGAAGGCAATTTAAATAAATGTGAAATTTCAGAATAATCTGGGTGACGCCAGTTATTATAAAAATCTGTTTAATTTACATACTAACTACACTTGCTGTCTAGAGAGCGGAAAATGTGTTGAATTAAATTTGTACTGATATTTTTAAGTGTTTTAAACAGAGCTGGCTATTATAAAAATTCCGTAGACCTTGACTTGTACGTATTTTCTGTTATGACGTTTTTTTTTTTTTTAATTCTCTCAAACACTGAGTGGAATGAAATATAACTCTAATAATTGCTGTGTTATTTTGTGTACCTTGTTCTAGAGCTCCCATCATATACTGCAGAGAACAAATTGTTCTGTCGATTGAAGCGAACTATTTGAACTGTTCGGTTCATTTATAAATCCTCTATAAAAATGTATGAGGCGTTCTTTTGTGTATCTTTTGTTCTGTTTTGTTCTGTGGACATAAAAGAACACAGCTAATATTCCACAATATCCAGATGGCTTTTAGTGAGTAAATTGTTATGAGCAGATTGACTCAATCGGTTCTAAATGGAGTTCAAACTAAAACTTATAAAATTATAAGCTTCAAATGAAAATAAACTTGAGATAGAAGATATGCATATAGAGTTCTTCCATTTAGGATCAGTCGCCAATAGGATCTTTTATTAATTAAAACATGGAACTTTTTCTGCGGTTTTATTTACATATAAAAACAATACTTGTGGTGACATTTTCTTTACGCTCTTTCACTTTAAAGGAGGAGGAGTGGGGGAGTTTGGGGGTGGGTATGATGATTTTATGACGATCAACTGAATTAATAAATTAACGTTTTCTATAGTCCATCTGGCGGAAAATATATATAAGCTTCATTTGAATATTATATTTTAATTTATATAAATATTTTTATTTTTTTATTTTAAAAACTGATCTTTAGTTGACTAAGTAATTATTTCACAAGACGATTGCTGGGTTTAAGATAGATACTCTAAGCAAAAAATTTCTAGAAAAGGATAGGGGGTAAAATTCGTCGTTGTAGAGGTATAAGAGGCTTATGACTTCCAATAGGTACTGTTTCCTTTAATATCTTGCAATTTTTTCATATTTTCATAAATATTATTATATTTTTATTATAATTTTCCTTTTCCACATTTAACGTTTTTAGAAGAAGTAATTTACTGGCTATTCAAATGTGAGGTTTGACATTGTTTTATTTAATAACGATAGATTAAGATTAATTATGCAAAATATGTTATTAATAGTTTTAAAAATAAATCACTCGATTTTCTTTCTTAAGTGCTTAACAATAACAATGTTTTTATTTACCGTACAAAGATCATATTACAATCTTAAGGTGTAAAAAGTGTGCTGGCCTTAATAGGTAAATTACTAAAAATAATAATAAGACTAAAACTACAGTTGATTGACTGAGAAAGAAAAACGAAAGAGAAATATATTCTATAAGTGAGATATGAAATATTTAGAACAAAAACATTAAATTCAATGAAAGAATAATTAGATAAACTTAGATTTAGCGGAGCAACATTCAAAGATACGACGAAAATACGATTTAAACAAAGGTTAATGGTTTAATATAAGTCTTACAAAAGTTCTACTGCTTCTCGTGGACTAAATATCATGTGCCAATAGATTCCATTTACGCGCACTGGAAAAAGTAAGAATACTAGCCAGATTGACAACTACAACGAGAGATCGGGAGATTCCTGTGTCTAGCCGATTGCAGGAAGCTAATCTTTTCAAATAGTTACGGGCTGTTGGTTATATATTAATCGGTAAAGAAATTTTAATCTGCATTCTGTTAGGTATGCATCCAGAGAGCATCCAAGCATGTTGAGAAAGAGGATATATGAGTGAACCGAGGCAGTTTAAATAAAAAGCGGATTACATCGTTATATGCCACCAAGATCCTCCTTCGACAGACTGAGTCAAGATCTGAGAACACCATACAACAATATGTGAAGAGAGGGACTACTAAAGACTTGACTAGATTCATCCGCATATGAAGAGAGAGAAAACTAGAGCTAACCATTACTACCGCAGGCATCCATATATTTTACCTATTGTAAGTCTTAATGATTGCAGGTGAATTTTGAGTTAAGTTAAAGGTCAAGGGATTTAGCTGAATCAACAACGGTGTTGTTGATGAATATTGGTGTGACATTATTAAGATCAATTCCATTTCTATAAATCGCCAATCAATTTGACTTACTGGGATTAAATTCTAGGTTATTTAGCAGTGAGCAATTATATACACGCTGCAGGTCATCATTGAATTGGCATATGCAGTCCTCCATTAAGCCAATTGGTCTGCTTAGATACATTTACAGGTCGGTAGTCAGCGTACAGATGAATGGAAACATCTGATACTACGTCAATAATGTCATTCAAGTAGCGGCAGAATAGCAAAGGTCCAAGAATTGATCTTTGAGCAACTCCACATAATAGAGACGTTTCACGAAGTACACATCATTCAACCTAATAAACTGATTGCGTTCACATAAAAAACTCTTAACGAGTTTTACTGCAGACGAAGAAAATAAAAATTCTTTTAAAAATTTTCTCAGCAGGTTGCAATGATTGATAAAATAGAATGCCTTGCTGAAGTAAAGCAAAGCAAGGATTGTAAGCTGGTCTTCTTCTAGTGCTTCATGTATATCTGATCTTACCTTGAGCATAGCAGTTTTGCAGCTATGATTCGGTCGGAATCCGCATTCCCAACAAGTCAAATATCCATTTAGATCGATGTATTTCACAGCCTGCATATAAACTATCTTTTCAAAAACCTTAACAAAAAAAATATAGTAGACTAATTGGTCTGTAGTCTGTTAGAACATATGTTGAGGTTTTTTTTTGGGATAGGCAACCACAAGCGCTCTTTTCCACTGACTGGGGAATTGAGACGTCTTGAGGCAGGGATTAAAAATATGAGTAAGGATCTTAACAATATTATGTCCAATCAGTTTAATAAACAGTGAAAGCAATCCATCTGGTCCTACTGCATAAGATTTAATTGCATTCATAGCCAGAAGGACTTCACTTTTATCAATGCAACGAAAGGCAAAGCCCTCCACTGGAAAGTCTTCAACACAAGCATTAGCACGAATTGACTGAGATGCAACCGTACAACGTGTGGAAAAAATTCATTGAGTTTAATTGGATTGTAATATACTTTGGGAGAATCACGTCCATATACACCCAACTGACGAATATTCTGCCTCAGCTTCTTTGGAGGTAGTTCAACATCCACCTTCTACCCAAAAAATTTATGTTTGGGAGACCTGACCTTATCATAGAATTTGCTCTGTTGCGGACTAGTTTGTACCTCCAATAAATCTCAGTCATACTGGTGACTTAATATTTTATATGCTTAGTTTCCCCATCATTTCTTTAAAAAAATAATATAATTTCGAAATAATTTCATCAAGTATGGGCGAGGTCAAGACATGTTTTCCTATGTATATCTCAAGGAGTACTCGAGCTAGGCTAAGAATGCTAGATTTAACTGAAAGGTAAACAGATTAAGAATATTTTCTGTGGGTACGGAAAAGTTATCGAATAGTTGGTTACTTTAGGACATTTTTGACCCTCAAAGAGACTTGTAAAATTCTAAGTACAAGTACCAGTGCAGTACCAGGACCTGGACTTGAAATATTTTAAGTACAAGTACTAGTCCCGGTACTGGTACTTAAAAAAAAATTCAAGTACAAGCCCCGGTACTGGTTGTTTAAAATATTTCAAGTCCAGGTACTGGTACTGTTACTAGTACTTAAGTACCAATGTACTTAAGTACTTTACAGGTCTGCCCTCAAAGATAATAATTTTTCTAAGGATAAATATTTTTGAAATTATATTTTTAATCTCTTATAGATTGATAAATTTACAGATAATTATAAACATTTTTGAAAGCAAGTTATAATAAATGCAAAGCAGTTGAAATATGAATAAAACAGAGCCAACGTGGCGGTTCAGTAAGCAAAACGAACTGAATTACTGTCAAAAAAACTGTTGCAAGGACCTAATTTTCGTAAAAATGTAAAATCCTCTGTATTTTCAAAAATAATATGAATTAAAAAAAAAATACATCACCTCTTCTATTATGGGTTTCCGTATTGTATACTTTTACTGGGACACCCTGTACAACGCTTTTCAGGTCAACTAGGAATCAATTTCGAAAATTATTTCACTTATATCCTTTTCTGCTTTTGACTTGTGTCGTATACCTACACTTAGAGTATTCCGGAAGATATGGAGCATTGGAAGATCTTAGATATTAATAAATTTTTACTAGATAACGTCATTACTAAAAACGAGTATTCTTTTTTGTTTGTTTTGTTAATACCGTGTTCAACCACTTATATCTAAATGTAAAATTTCAACAAAATCAGTTAACGAAACTTTTCTCATGACCTCATTCATTCTTTTTACTTCGATATAGAACATATAAATAAAAGAAAAAAACGGAAATTTTCTTTTTCTAAACTTTGCGGCCTTGGTCTATCACGTATAAAAATTTCAAAATAAAAGCCTAAATAAAATAAAATAAACCAACTGTAAAATATCAAATTTTAAAAGAATTAAATAATTTTAGACTGAAAAACTTAAGTAAAACCAGACCAAACACTCCCATCACATGCAGCCAAAAATTTCCTCATCCTAAATTTTATTTTTACATATTTTTTTCTTCTTACTAAATCACTGCGTTGTACCGCAACTATGGTTGGCCTATTTGCAAATGACCTGGCAAATGTACTCCAATGACCTCCACCTCCTGGTGCCTCCGGTGTATTTCATTTGAAATGCAGTAAATCGAATCAGCTTAACAGGAAGCACAAGAAGAGAGTGAATAGAGTGACAGAGGGAGATAGTTGTAGTAAACTTCTTAAATCTTGATTGCATTATTTGCTAGAAGAAAAGACTTCTGCGTCCAAATGAATTGGTTTGAAAAATAAATTTTTTTTTAACTTTAAGCGAATTTCCATCTCTTGGAAATTTCCTATTTTCCACATGGCTAAATTCATAGAGGATTTTATTTTGAAATCCCACAAAGTCGGTTCTGTCGTTTCTGTATGCCTTTTTCACATTTCTCTGGCTTAATTTCTTCTTTTACCGTCCCGTTTTGACTCCCAACAGTCCCAGTTCAGTTGGTTCATTTTTTTTTATAAATAGGCAAGACATACATATTTTTGGACAGTATCTAGTTTCTTTCGGATGAATAGCGTAAAATTCCATGTTTAAGTATTAAAGCCGTAAAAGTTTTCATAGAATAGTTGATATCAGTTGGAAAGTTGGACGTATGAGGAGCTTAAAGCTTCATCTGTGTAACATATCTGTACATATGCAGCACACGTGCTTATACTTATAAAACATATACATAAGTCCAATATATGACCCATTTTCACCGATTGAATTGGCTTTTATGTGGTATTAAGGGCGTCGAGTGCACATATGTACTTGATTACCCACCAGAGAGTGAGGAAATCTTGTTGGTTGGTAAAAAAAAAAAACAAAAACAAACAAACAAAAAATAATATAATTGACTATTTCCTATCAACTTGATTGTAAGTGGCACTATATACTACCTCTACCAGTAGCATCCGTGCGACCAAAAGTAGAGCAATTATTATATGTATACAATTCCACTCTTTACTGAAAACAAAACACTTATTGATACTAATGCGTTTGATCCTGTTTCGATCCTTTATTTGTACATTATTTCTCTCTATTGGGAATAGATAATTGATTGGTATCAGATTAACAGTAATTTCTATAATGGCACTAAAAATAATTAAAAACATTTTGCTGAGCTCATATATATCAATATTGTCCCCGTTTGGGTGGGTGGGAATGGAATACTCTTTCAGCTAGTTCCTACCCTAATTGCCAATAGAGGCGACAAAAAGAATTTTTCACGCGCTGGAGCTTTATATAAATTTATGACAAATATGAATCAGAATTATAAAAAACCATTAATCCATGAGGTAAGGGGGTAAGGGTAATTAACAATATTAAAAGTCATAGAAGGAAGGACGATGGAGTTCTGAAAATTTATAAATTATGGAAATGTCTACAAGAAATTTTCCGATCGCCCTGGTCTTCTACATAACAAATACGCTAGTGAAAATTTCATCTTCGCTCAAATTGTTTTAATTGTGCCAAGTATTGTAGGAGATATACCTAGTTGTTTTTAAGAAGTTTACTACTAGAAGAATCCTTATCCTCAAGCCCTGAGCTAAAAAAAAAAACACCCTGATCCCACAACCTTTACTCAGCTCCCGTTCGATTGACCTAATCAAGGTTTCGAGGAGCATCACAACTATCGACTATAGCGGTGACGTCTTAAGGTATGAGCATAGCAAATCCCATCAGCGAGCAATAAAAATACATATTACAGGGCCCAGTGCCCCCTAAGGTGGCCCTAACAGGTAGATAGATATCGCAATAACTAACAAAGCAGTTAGTGGAGAATTATACCCTACTAGACAGACTGTCTCCATAATGACTTCATTTTTATTTAAATGGAGTCAAATGTGGAATGTGTCACACTAATAACAACACAAATGCAACATTTAGCTTTATTTTCAAATGGAGTAAATTTTACTTAATTTAGTGAAATTGCAGTAAAAATGCCAACTACCGCCATTAAAATGAGCTGAATTTATTTGAAAATGGAAATTTTTTAGATTCTCAGCTGTTAGCATTAACAGCCAGCTGATTATGAATGAAACCTCTTTCCAGCTTTTCTTTTTGGCCTTTTTAAAAAAAATCTTCTGTCTAAATACTCTTCAACTACTGCATACAGCAAATACTCGTAAATTTTCATAATAGCCTTTAAAAAAATTGTTGAACTCAGCCGCTGATCTTTACTCACAGTGAGAAATTATCAATGACATTCCAAATGAAAAAATTTTCGTCCACAGTTTATCACATCTTCATTTCCTTGAAATGACTGAATTTGGAATTAAGTCATTATGGAAACAGTCTGTCTGTCTAGGATAATATTATGGTACATTTAGATGGTGCCTTTTTCCGTAAAACAACGCATGCAACGTTGCATGCGATGTAGCATGCTACAAGGCGCAAGCAAGGCTATGCGCTCTGCCGCTTCCTTCTCACATATTATCAAGAGGCCGAAGCGCAGCTTTAAATCAATCTGGAAATGTTATCTTCGACGTTATATTGCGGTTGTTAATTTCTGTTAATTTCGTGTAAAAATAAAGAAACCGGAAGTAAAGGCTGCGTAATTTTTTAGTATGGCATTCGTGTATTTTAGAAGAAGTTCGTATAAAAGGAGGTGTTTTGTTCAAAAATTTTTATAGGATATCAGCAAGTGATTTTCAGGTATTCCTATACAAATTATTGGACCAATGGTTACAAAACAAGATGCAAACATGACAGAGGCTATACCAATCGGTACAAGACTACACATATTCTAACAAATCTCCAAGTATGGAATCCATTTTACTCCTCATATAAATCAAAGATTGAGGCCGTCCAGCATAGATTCACCAGAATTACATTATTCAAGCTTGAAAACATGTCCATAGAATACCGCAAGAGACTAACCAAAATCATTTTGGCTACACTTGAGAACCGGAGAGCCTTCCTGAATTCAATGTTTTTATATAAAATCCTTAATAATCAGATATCATGCCCATCTTTGTTTTGCCGTATAGTCTTCCATTTTCTCATTTTAGATTGCCAACTAGTAGAACCAACATAAAAGATAAATCGCCCATCGTCAGAATACAAAGTCATACAACTCTGGTCCTCTGACATTTAAAAGGTTAATCCTGCTTGAGATCGGACAATAAATATTGGCTTATTCCTTTTTCACCTATTGCCTCGCAGTTTCCGTTTATATTTAACAGTTCTTAGTATGATATTGATGAATTTATTACTATTCTTTTATCTTTTTATAGTTCTCCCCCTCTTTGATGCCTCTGTAGTCCAACGACAACTGTATTTTTCCTGCCTTTTCCTAATTAATTATCTCATTTAGGTACACTTTTAAATGCGCACGCATCGTTCTGTTTTGCTGCTATCCTACTGAGTTTCAGTCCTTTAGTTTGGTATTTTGAACTTATAAAAATTTATAGAATTTGTAAGTATACGCTTGCAATTTTGTAGTTAATATTCCATTGAATTAAAGGAGTATAATTGGCTTACCTTAACTAACTGTAACATTGTAGATTTGAATTTGCTGATTGTTAAATATCTGTAATTATACTATTGAATTTTAGTTCTGTAGTTTGATGCAGTGATTTTGTCTCGTAAGTACAATATTTGAATTCTGGTTTGTAGTTTTGTATTTCTAAGCTGTAGATACAAGTCTCTTATTATCCCAATCCCTAAAAAATCTATCGCCTCTTCTGAGAAAGACTACCGACCAATCAGTATACTCTGCTATTTCAGTAAGGTGTTCGAGAATATATAATATAATATATAACCAAGCTGTTAAGTTTGTTGACCGGAACAGGTTCTTATCGCCTTGGCAATCTGGGTTCCGTAAAATGCACAGTTGTGAAACAGCTCTATTAAAAGAAACATCTGATATTACTGAAGCCCTTGATCAGGATTTCCCAACGATACTTGTTCTGCTCGACTTTAGTAAAGCATTTGACTCTGTCGACCATACTCGCCTTCTTTATAAACTTGCATTCGACACCATTTTATGTTCCTTTTATTCACGGGATTTTAAAATCCGTCTTTTTCTGTTTTCGCGAGAACGCATGGATTTTCCACGAACATTTTTGGACTCCAGGCTCCTGGAACTCAAACGCATCTTTGATAATCCCGTTAAAACCCTCCAGTTCACGAGAAAAAAACACCAATTTGTGACAAAATTTCATGAAACTCAAAGAGATTTTGACTGCACAGGTTCAAGGATCACGAATATATCGTTTAAATCAAAACATTTCTTACGGTTCCCGAGAAAAAGTCAAAAAAAGACAATTTTTTAGGATTTCCTCCTCCAGAAATGAATGAAATTTCGCAGATTTCCAAAATCGTGCAATTTAGCAGGATTTTTAACAAATCTCATTTCTTTTTCAATATGTTTTCTTCTGTTTGATTTTTGTTAGTCTAAATTTGTTGTATACTTGTTTTTTTAAACTTTTTTCTTATAATAGAATAGAATATTTTTATTAATTTCGTTATTATTTATGCTTTGATTTCCTTTTACTTTATGTATTATTAGTTTTTAATAAGAGCTTAAGTAGTTTTTTTTTCTTTTTGTATTATTTTATTTTCTTATTTTCATTGTCGTGTTATTTTTTAATTGTACTTTATTATTTATTTTTATTTATTTTAGCATTTTTATTCCACAATGATTTAGTTCTCTTCATCATTTTATTCATGCGTCAACCCATAAGAAAAGGATGAAAATATTTAGAAAAACGTAGAGTGCGAAAATAAATTAAGAAGTTTTGTTTTTTAGAAAATGCCTTGTCAAATTTCAATTCATAACTTGGGATATATTCAAATTCAAATTCAAATTCAAATTTATTATTAACATAACTATTGTACAATTAAGACAAATCTTTTTTATTTGTACAAGAAAATCAAAATAAAAACAATATGACTAAGTAGTATGTACTAATGGAAGAGAGACAGAATGCTCAAACAATTAGAGCATAATTAACTAAAAATACAAAACAAAAAATAACAATATAAAGTAAAAGAAAAAAAAGCAATGCTAACTACTAGGATTAAGAAAAATAAAAACACTACTTCTAATTGTAAAGAGTTTTCCAATAAGAGGTGTTATTTTAATTAGCCCGCTATTTCGGTAGATGTCACTTTTGGAGCTGTCATTTTTTGACATTTGACAAGTAGAAACTACGCCATTAATAAAAATAGAACGATACACGATTCAACAACGCATTGAAATTATTAAAATTCACTATAAAAATGGTGAAAATGTGGCAGAGACGGTTCGTAAAATTCGAACATTTTTGGGTCGTCGTGAAGCACCTTGTCGGACCGCAATACAGAAATTGGTACAAAAATTCGAGCTGTGGGGACAAGTTAGTGATGTGAAGATTAAAACTCGTACACGTCGGTCAAGAACAGCCGAGAATATTGCTGCTGTAGTCGAAAGTGTTGAAGAAAACCCAGGTTTGTCCATTCCTCGTCGTTCTTTGAAATTAGGCATTCCACAAACGTCTTACACCGTATTTTGCATAAAGATTTGGGTCTTAAGGCTTATAAAGTTCAGTTAACACAAGAACTCAAGCCGGCCGATCATCAACAACGTCGAGTCTTTGCTGATTGGGTCCTTGAAATGCATGAAAATGATCCGGAATTCCATCGAAAACTCATCTTGAGTGATGAGGCCCATTTCCACCTCGATGGCTTCGTCAACAAGTAAAATTGTCGCATCTGGGGCTCGGAAAACCCAAGATTATTGTTGAAAAGCCTCTCTATCCTCAACGTGTGACTGTTTGGTGCGGTTTATGGCCCCGCGGGGTCATTGGACCTTACTTTTTCGAAAATGAGGCTGGAGCAACAGTTACGGTGATTGGATTGCGCTATCGACAGATGATTAATGATTTTTTATGGCCGGAATTGGATGGTATTGATCTGGACAACGTTTACTTTCAACAAGACGGCGCTACGTGCCATACAAGCAACGAAACCATTGATCTTTTACGGCAAAAGTTTCCGGACCGTGTTATCTCTCGAAGAGGTGATTACAATTGGCCACCGAGATCTTGTGACTTAACACCTTGCGACTTCTTCCTTTGGGGCTACGTGAAAGAGAAGGTCTACGCCAACAGTCCAGCGTCGATTCAAGACCTCAAAGATGGAATTCGTGAGGCTATCGAGAACATAGGGCAGCCACTTTGCGATTTGGTTATGGAAAATTTCATGAAAAGGATATGGTCCTGTAGGCGTGGTCGTGATGGTCATTTGGCTGATGTTATTGTCCATTATTAACGGCATACCTTCCTCTTTATAATGAAATACAGATCCGATTATTTATCTCAAAAAATGGCATTTTTCTTTGAATATCAAAATAACACCACTTATTGGAAAACCCTGTATAATGAAAATAGTTAAAATCGGGCAATTTCTTCATAATGGGTGAGAAAGCCTTGACACAGGATCCTTAAATTTTTGGGTGCAGGAATTTCATTAAAATTTCTAGTAAAAGTTTAAAAATGGACTAAATCAGATAAATCCATTGTGGTGTTGTCATAATCTTTTTTACATATACATACATATATGTATGTATGTACTAAGAAAACGGTGAGACCGAAACATTTTTAATGTAGATACTGATTCGAGGAGAAAACCAAGGGCACAGAGGGTTAGTGATGGTCCTCGTGACCAAAGGAACATGAATTTCATGTAAGAGATGCCGAGAGTTGTTAAGGAAATTCCCTTGATCATCCAAACAATGCATAAAAAACACCTTATTTCAATCGCAGGACTCCGCATCACTTCACAGAGCATCTAAGCTAACTGCCCTATAATTGTAATAAGAGTAAGTAGTATCCTCACGAGGAACTTCAGTTTGAAATTCATAGGTTAGCATAATCATGTCATGATCAGATCCCTTCCGGGTATGGAAATCTGATTAAAAAATAATACCTTTGATTTCCGCAGAGAGAAAAATGTCAAGAAGTGAGGGAGAGGTACATGCATAGTATGTAGGTAGATCATTAACCCGATGCAAATCAAGAGCGTCCAAATTAAACAAAAATGAGTTGGGCAATCCAGAGGGAACAAGGAAATTAAGATTTAAGTCACCTCCGATAATTATGTTTCTATACTGGGGAGCTAAGTTCATCAATACTTCGTTGGGACTATCTAACCAATTGAGTTACAATTTAATATCCAAAGTTATTAGTCCATTTTTGATTACGTCATGACACATGTTTATTTATTTTATTGTTTAATCTTTTTAATTTGTCTAAGTATCCAGGTCTAATTTTAAGATTATTTAACATAATCAACCATATTTGAAGTGCGTAATAAGATTGTTTATCTTTGTATATGAGCAATGAATAAATTATTATTTATTTATTTATTATTATTTATATCTTTTTTAAATTTTTCCTTTTTGTAATGTACTGTTCAAAGATGTTAATCTGTTTTACAGACTGAGGAAAAAATGTCATTATTATTATTAATAACAGTAGGTACTAAATAAGAAAAGAAAGTTTTAATGTAAAAACTATAAAAATATGTACCTCCGAAATATAGTGTGCATTGTGTTGCAACAGGCAATAGGAAAACGTGCGCCTTCATATACTTGCTTGCACCTAGTCGTGCGGTTATATTTCATACATTTGCTATCACATGCATTACTTTGCCTGCTTTACATGGTTCATATTGCACCATCCAAACCAGTCTTAAGTCTGCCGACAAAATGTGATGCATCAAAATTGAAAAATCAGAAGAAATAATATTTACTACATTTTCTTGCATCATCATCATCATCATCATGTTATATGAAAAACAATTTTCAATGAAATTAAATACATTCGAGAATTCAAATCGAGTCAAAAAAATAATTGCCGATTTGATTAATCAAGTCGTCGAAAAACCAAGAATATTGGTTCAGTTTTCGGATTTATATGGATTCTGTTTAGTAACCATGTGCCCCAGATTATGTTCAATTAAGCTTCGACAAATGAATTACTACCAGACCCTATGTGAGAGTGATGATTATACTCAATTATAATAATTATCAGTAAATAAGAAAATTCTATATATTCTTAGACGCAATAGAAGCCAAGAAAATATAACACTTTCAAAGAACGATATCATTCTGACAAAGTTGTGCGTAAATATTCTTGATGTTGACATAAACCCCATTCCATTATTTCATAGTATTTTTTTCCTATAATTATATCGAAAAACAAGTATATTTTTTACACACTTATGTCAATATGTAAGCTCAGAGAGTGGTGTTTCCTACCAATTTCAATGTATTGTGTCGAACGTAATTACTGGACTGTGGAGCTTTGGAGCCCATTTGAATGCTCTTTTTGCACTAATGACTAAAAGCCCGAGGGGAGCAATTCGACTGCTATTTTTGTCGAGTGCAAAAGCACCAAAAGCGGACAAAAGTGCTCTGACCTCAACTTGGTTAGTTGTAGTTATTGTTGTTGTGTGCGTGTGTGTGTGTGTGTGTGTGTATGATTCGAATGGAACATAAGTTGCGCGTATTATGGAACTGACTTGTGGTTTTATCAATTTGTCTCAACTTAAGTGAATTCAGACAATCTAGCTGGTTGGATACCTTACAATATTATTAATTACATGTGCATCAGTACGTGAGAAAAGCACAATTATATGACTCATAGTCGCAGAATGAAATTATTGCAAAAGCAAACCGTAGGAAGTTAGATTTGTTGTTGTTGCTATTATTTTAAAAATTTTATGAATATCAATTTACAGTCACTCATTAGATGCCACTATGAGAATGAGACTCATTTATTTGATTTTTTTTTCCAATCTTTTCTAGGCAATGCATCTTTGTTTGCAATTAACACAAAGAATGTTGTATATATATTTTTTTATTATGAATCATCCGAGAAGGAAGAAAGAATATAATCACTCCAAGATTTGCTGACGTTGTTTTATCGTAATAATAATGAAACTCATTCTGACTTTTGAGTCGATCATATTTTTTTGCTTTAGTGTCATATAATTGATTGTTCTCTGCATGTTTTTCTGATAGAGTCCATTGAAGTATAAAGTACACTTCCAACAATATATATATGTATGTATTGAAAAAGGTTCAATAACCTGATAAACGTAACATTGGTTCGCAACAGATAAATATTTCAAGGGCTAAGATAATTGACGTAATATTGGATTTAATAATTTCATTGTATAAATAACGATAATCTAATGAAAAAAAAAATGTTAAAAAAAAATAAGAAAAATCATAATTATTGTGGTTACTACTTGGTTGTTCTATATACGTTATCTTTGAACATTTGAAATTTTAATTGACTTGCTGATGGGGGTATAAATTATACAATATATGTATGAGTATATGTATATGTATGAATTAAAGAGATATAAATGTGTATATGTACATAGAAATACGAATATCTATCATATAAGCCAGCAATTGAAAGAGATCATTCTCCTATACATATAGTTAGACAAATCTTCTAGAATCATTTTCTACAAGAAGCTTAGTTCAAGTGATTTTGCAGAAATTATCAAATCTAGTATAGCAAGAAAAGCAATATGCCTCCAAAACCTACAAGTGTTTTTCATAGCACTCCATAAGAAAAAAGTTACAGTACAAAAATTTTAAAACAATTTTTAAACACGATTTAAGACTTCTTTTATGAAAAAATATAGTTTTTGATATATGTAGATTCAAATACTCCAAATGGTCGACCGATTTGAAAAACTCTGAAAAAAAAACAGTAGGTTCTGCTGGTTAAAACTATTGATGTGAATGGTTCTAGCTCCTTGGAATTTAATATGTGTCCGGATTAAATCTTATGCTTCCTGGTTTTATATAATTGTTCTGTATATACCTCCGGAATCCAATTCTTCTGTTTACAAGGACTATCTTAGCTGCATCAATTCGGTTTTTGACATGTCGAGTTCAGATGATGGTATGGTTGTTCTTGACGATTTTAACTTGCCTTCTATATGTTGGACTCCATCGCTTGAGGAAGGCTCTTTTATTCCAACAGAGTTTACGTCTGTGCGGGAATACGATACTCTGGATGTGCTATCTTCTTGTGGGCTTAAGGAAGTAAATGGCATTCATAATGTTCGCAACAGGATATTGGATCTTGTTTTCGTTAATGATGACTCCAATGCGTGTTACTCGTTCATTGGATCCTTTGGTGGATGGGGTTCCTCATCATCCGACCCTTGTCCTTTATGTCGACGATGTTTATGGTGATACCCCTACTTATTTTTTAGATTTAGATTTTGATTTTGCTAGAGCAGATTTTGAAAAATTGAAGTTGATACTTAGCAATATTGATTGGTCTACCTTGTTTAATGTTTCAGATGTTGATTCTTGTTTGTTAATTTTTTATAAATTAATTTTTAAATGTTTTCTTGACGCTGTACCTATTCGTAAAGCTAAGAACTATAGTTCTACTCCTAATTGGTTCGATGACAGGCTACGTAATTTGCGTAATGCGCGTAATAAGGCGTGGAGAATCTATAGTAATTCTAAGTCTATGAGTGATTATCGTAATTATTCTTGTCTTCGAAAACAGTTTAAGGAGGAGGCTCAAAAGGCTTATACTTCTTACGTAAATAACGTCCAAAATAATATTAAATATGATCCTAAGCTCCTTTGGAACTTTGTTAATGCTAAGCGTAAATGCGATGGTTATCCCAACAGCTTGTGCATTTTGAACAGTTCCAGTCATGATCCGTCTCTTATATCTAATTATTTTGCGAATTATTTCTCCAAATCTTTCAGTGTTGATAATGGCAATGCAAATGATTTTTCTTATGTGCCGTCTTGCATGTCTAATTGTTCTAGCCTAGATGTTAATATTCGGTGTATTAGTGAACATATGTTATGTGAGCATGTTCTTGAGTTGGATTCTTCTTGTTCTGTTGGACCGGATGGTATTCCTAGCATTGTTCTCAAACAATGTTTTGATGGTCTTTTCCGTCCGCTTCTTTATTTATTTAATTTATCTTTGTCAACGGGTGTATTTCCTGATGCTTGGAAATCGTCATTTGTTATTCCTGTTTTTAAAAATGGAAAGAGAGATTTGGTTAGTAATTATAGACCTATTGCTAAATTGTCTGTTATAGCCAAGCTTTTTGAAATCATGGTTTGTGAACTGCTGAAGTTCGAATGTAAGCCATTAATTAGCTCAAAACAACACGGCTTCATTAAGGGTAGATCAACATCAACCAACTTGACATTTTTAGCATCTTCCATTGCTAATACCCTTGAGAAGAGGTTGCAGACTGACTGTGTCTATACTGACTTCTCTAAAGCCTTTGACAAGCTTTCCCACAGAGTACTGCTGTTTAAGCTGTTAAAAATAGGTTTTTCTCCATTGTTGGTTTATTGGATCTCATCCTATTTAAGTGATAGAAATTTTAAAGTGCTCTTCAGAAACGCGCTTTCAAATTTTGTTTGTACGCAATCTGGAGTTTCACAGGGAAGCCATCTGGGTCCCTTATTGTTTGTCTTATTTATTAATGATCTTGTATCTGTAATAAAATTCTCTGAAATTTTAATATATGCTGACGATGTTAAGATCTTCAAACAGATTCATTCACCAAATGATTGTGTACTGTTGCAGAATGATGTATGTGCTTTAAATTTGTGGTGTAAGCATAATAATTTATTTCTTAATATTCTCAAATGTAATGTTATTGTCTTTAGCCATAAGTTTTCTCCTTTTGCGTACCAGTATCACACAGACAATGTTTCTTTAAATGTATTAGACCACATTAAGGATCTGGGCATTATCTTTGACTCAAAGCTTACTTTTTCTCGCCATCTTGATTTTATTATTGGTAGAGCCTTTTCAATGCTTGGGTTTGTTAGACGCTGGGCTAAGGAATTTAATGACCCGTACGCATTGCGTTCCTTGTATGATTCACTCGTGAGGTCTATACTGGAATACGGCTGTCAAGTGTGGAGTCCTTATTCCAGTGTACATATCAATAGGATGGAATCTGTACAGAAAAAGTTTCTACGTTTTGCCCTTCGTCACCTTCCGTGGATTGATAGGTTTGAGCTTCCACCATATTCTGATCATCTGGTTTTAATTAATATGACGTTGTTCGAGTTCTTATTGTGTGTTTTTATTCATAAAGTTTTGACTGGATTAATAGATTCTCCTGAAATTCTTAAATCAATTTCGTTGAATGTTCCTGGTCGAATTTTAAGGTACCGCGATATTCTTTTCATTAAGAGTCATCGAACGAATTATTGATTTTATGAGCCCTTCAGTAATATGTGTAGAATTTACAACAAATATTCAAATATTTTAGATTTTAATATTGATTCAAAAGCAATTAGAAATTTGATTCTTTGAAGGAGTTTGTGATTTTATTTATTTTTTATTGATTTATCGCAAAAAAAATTATTTCTTATTTTATACACTATGGTACGTTATATATAAGTCAGATTATATTTATATATGTTGGCTAAATAAATAAAATTTTGTTAATTGAAGCACATAACCCAAGTCTCCCGAACGACTATTTGACCCTCATTCTTATTCTTAACAGCATAGCTGGTTCTAGGAGATTATAGATCTCAAGCCCCAATAATTTAAAACATCCTTGATGAAGTGTAAAATTACTTTTTGTTTTTGTTAATTTTAGAGAAGGAGAGAATATTTACTTTCAAAAAATACAATAATAATTTACAAATAATTGATATTACGTAAAAAAATTGGCATGCAACAATATGATTATAATATTTTTTGATATGAAATGGTATAAGAAATGTAATTTTACTTGAAGTGCTTTAATAAATATCTTTCATTGCTGCGACAGGTGTCTGTTGTTGTTTCGGTAATCTCATTAAAGTCAACTCTCACTAATGAGAGTATATGAGTATTGATAATATAATAACTGGGTCAGTAGGATTTTAATTCATACATGCTTTTTTTTTTCTCCAAGCAAAATTTTATAAAAAAAACATGGAAAATTAAAAAAAAAATTAAGCGGTTGCTTGGTACCTTGTTTTTAACCAGTTAAGCATTGAAAATATTTTATATAAACTCGGATTCAAAATAAACAAAAAAAGAGAAAAATAAAATAAAAATAATGCTAACAAAAATTGTAATTAAGAAAAAATTGAAGTTAAGCAAATAAGTCCAATACTATTATAAAATTACGCAAAAGGGAAAATAAATAGGAAAAAAATACAAATAGAGTACAAAATAAGCCAGATATATGTGTACATTAATTGCTATGAAAAAATTCTGTAAAAAACTAATGCGAAAGTTGCAATTGCTGCTAATCATTCTGAGCTCAAGTGAAAGATAATTCTTGAGTTTAATGGACTGGAGGAAAAATTGGCGCTCACACGGGAGACAAATATATGGTGCCGTGATTATGGAAAACGTTCTACTAGATTGGAAGAATATTAGTTTACAATAGAAGTAGTATGGTTCCTTACTTATTATACCATTCCTTAAAAAAATTCTTGTACGAAATTTAATACAATTGTCAAAAGTACATCCCAAAATAATAAAAGAATTAGCCTTGGATGCGGGAGAGGAGGTCATTTATCTTGAGTACATTTAGATAAGAGACCAAGATCTTCATTCATTCCGAAAACAGCATTTTCAATAAGTTCGATGTGTCTAGAAATATAAAGTTGGATATCGTTTGCATATGGATGACAATTACAATTTCGCAGAACCAATGGGTGATCATTTATGAATACGGCAAAAAGTTATGGGCCGAGAATGGATCCTTGTGGAACTCCACTGTCCACAGAAAGGAAATCGCATGCAGTTTGATTACAAAAAAACATTCTGAAAGCGACCACTCAGATACTACCAGATCAACCTGCATTCAGAACTGGAAAAAGAAAACAAAATTAACGAAGTTTTTGGATTAATAAGGTATGGTTGACTCGATCGAAAGCCTTTGAAAAATGTAGGTTATAATTCCCTAAGTACATAATTAGTAATTTGCTTATGCACATTTTTTTTCAAAAGCTTTGGTACACAATGGAAGAACAGAGATATTCGGCGATATTCCGCCACACCGAGAGTTTTCTTATGAATATGGGTAAAACTTTAGAAAACATCCAGGACGTAGGAACAGTTGGTCTCATAATAATAGTGTTAAAGACATGTGTAAAACAAGGAAGTAATATTGGGCAGTAGCAGTTTTATTATTCTGGGATGGAAGCCATCAAGAAACTAATTCATTGGAGTAGCCGGATTAAAGGAGAACCTATCAAAAATTGTATGGTCAGTTAAGAAATTTAAATTATGAAATGCCACTGTGTGACGTAAAAACACAATTTAATTTATTCGCATCAGCTTCGATAGTGTTACTTGTGGACTTACCAACCCCAATTTCCGAATGATTCCGTCACAATTGCTTTTGAGGCAAAAAAATGTTAAATTTGGAATTCTGATATTGAAGCTTTGACCTAGTTAAATCTATACGTACCATATTACATAAGATCTGAAATTGACAGAGTTCCAGCGTCCTCATGCGTTTAAATTCTTCACATTTCCTCGAACCTACCTCCCATCTTTTAAATGATATATGTATCAAAAACTGATACAATTTTTGTATACATACAGGGTTGTAAGAATGTAGCATAAAACATCAAAACATTTTTTTTTTCAATTAATATTTTGATGTTTTATTGTACAGGTCTCAGAATAATGTGCTACACAATTTAAATTCAATTTAAAATATTCAATGAACAGAAAAAATAGACTTTAGAGAACACAGACTGTTCAACAACCGTGATTTGGTTAAAGGGTTAAAGTACAAACTCAAGAATACTAGAGATATATAAAGTGACTCGTGTATAGGTAATTGTGCGATAAAGAAAATAATCACTTCAAATTATAAAAAAAAGAAAAAGAAAAAAAAAAAACGTTAATAAAAATAATTTTGATAAAATTCCATTGAATTTCGTAAAGATCAAATCAGAGCACACAAGCGACGCACATACACAATCATTCTTGCTTCACCCCAGAAATTCCTAAAATAGTTTAAATATATTTTTTTTATTTTTAGTTGCCCAAGATACTCAGCCCAAGCGCTTCTCTTTTAAAATACATGCAAGTGAAAAATGATGGGTTTAATTTCCTATGAATCTAAATTTAGTTATAATCGTTCCCTAAATATTACATTTTGTGGGCACTCTTTTCTAATGACTGACAGACCGACCGACCGACCATTACCATTAACATTGCTTCCTTCAGAGATTACTCGATTGACAATAATTATTTCTCAATTATCAATTTCACTTTGTATGTTATTTTATTGTTTTTTTTTCACGAACATATATAATTTTCCGATTAATGATCTTCTCTGGACTCTGAACTTTTTACATGAAACGAAAAAAAATGGTGAGACAGTTCAACTAAAATAATATTTCATACATGTGTCATTAAAACTCAAACTCATTGCATTTAATTACACTAGAATTGTGACGTAAAAGTAAGTTTCTTATTTATTTTTAAATTTTTTATGTATATCTCAACGACTAAAGATTTGATTAAATGAGAAAAAGAAAAAAAAAAGTTTTATTCCTAGAGGCGGCGATTTAGATTTTTTCTACATTTGGTTAAGTAATTTCTTAAACATGTGCTGCCCGCCGTAATTGTCCTGATAAGTATAGTAGCAGAAGATAATATGTAATGACGGATAGACTGAAAAGAAACGTCATTTCCGATCGTATTTGCGTATCTCAAGGCGAACAAAAAATATTTGTTGATTTATGTAAAAGTAATTATTTATTTAGGCTATACTTACACACACAAAAATATTTCTTTCTTTTTATGATATCAAGTACAGTTGAATACTGTACTTTATTCCCAGTACTGTACACTTGTGCTGTGTAGGTATTATTAATTACAATCAGATGAACACAAGCTCCAGTTGTGGCAGTTAATAGTTTAATAGACAACCGGTCAACAATGCTTTCGACATTTTATCACTTAGTCAGTGTTAATGTATTAAACCGAACACCGAATAAAATAAAAGTACAACATAAAACAAAAATTTTCAGTCCTCAATAATATCAAGAAAGTTATTCATAGAAAAACAAGGGGACCCAGAATAGATCCCTGAGGTACACCACAAGTAAAATTATCGGAAAAATAATATTCAAGCTGTTTGGATCACATATGAAATGAGTGAGAAAAATTTAATGAATAGATTTGTTTTTTAACGCTTTATTATTATTAGAGATGAAAAGTGGAAAGTTTTCAAAAAAGTAGGGGGAAAAAACAGAGTCTATCTTGTTAGTGCACTAACTGTAAGCTACTAAAATAAAATAAAATTGTTAATGTTGATCATTAGGTACCTACTGTATAAAGCTTGTTAATTAAAAATACAGAAATTCAACGTTAACATCCATCTCTATAGGCAATGAAAACCATATCCGAACAAACGGATAAAGAGTAGGAAGCATCGTAAAAGACTGTCTCTGTCGAAGCGCTAGCCAATCGCAGCAGATTAACCATGGAATATGCCCTAGAAGATAAAATAAGTATCCTTTCCTGTTACTAAGGAGGACTCATGCAATCCGCTTCATATTGTATAAACTTCTTCGTATGGTTGCCATACAACAATTTTAGTTTTCACTACATATTTGATTACTGCTTGTAAGCACGCATCAACGTGCACAGCCGACATTTTTTGGACAACTTTAATATAATGAAAATAGTTAAAATAGGGAAATTTCTTCATAAGGTTGTCATGCAAAAATTCAGATTTTTAAGCATGTATATTTGTGACTTGGTTGAGAATGCCTTGACACAGGATCCTTAAATTTTTAGGTGCAGGAATTTCATTAAAATTTCTAGTAAAAGCTCGAAAATGGACTAAATCAGATAAATTCTTTGTAGTCTTGTCATAATTCTTTTGATAATCACATATATGTATGTACTAAGAAAGGGGTGGAATTTTTTTTAGTAGATTTTTAAAGTAGATACTACAGAAAACTTAGAATATAAAAACGTATGTAAATGGCTAATTGTAAGATGATCGTATGTAAAAGTGCTATAAAATGACTTAGAACATTTCTACAACAGCCAGTGAGGTTGCAATATTTACGGATATTCATCTAGGGTATCATCAAAATAATATTAGTAATAATATTTTTCCTGGTTTATATGCATATTCATTATATTTAATTTGTAAGTAGAGAAAAAACATTTTTTTTGATTTTATATCGTCACATTAGGATGCTTCTTATACACCGGCGACCAAAGAATCAAGAAGATACAAGTAAAACCTTAAAATAGAAACTTCTTCAACATATAATTTCACGCTAATTTTAATTAAATGTAGTTAAAATTTCCTCCTACCTTCCTGTGTTCAAATATCAAAAAATCATCTATCGAGCTACAAAAAAAAATCTCAGTTAAAGAATCATGAAAAAATCATCAAAGATGACTGTGCGATCAGTAACCTGTTTTGATTACCTCCCAAGCAACCGGGAAACTTCTTTCAAAGTCTTACTCATCGTCTCTTGAAACTGTTGTTACTCTGTGTGTTCATAAGTTAGCAGAGAGAGCCCAATGGTTGAAACGTTTAGTTTGTATGAACTAAAGTCATAAAGTCAGGGAACCGTTTCAAAAGAAGTGGTAATTTTTTTTTTGTAATTTTTCAATCTTGGGCTTGCAACAACAACAATAAAAATAACTAGAAATCACGATGAGCCAGTATAAGATTTAAAGAAATACACGAGTATAGTGAAAAAGAAAAAAATAAGAATTTAAAGGTTTCAGAGTACTATTCGCAAAAAACTTTAAAATTTCTGTTAATAAATCAAAATGGAAATATATGTTATGTATATATGTGCATATATTTCATTTTCTTTCTTTTTTTATTTAAAAGAAGCTTTCACTCATGCCAGTAATAGTTGGCTGAATCTTTGATTTATTATATTTTATGTAAAAGTATGTGAATGAATAATAGAGAGCTTTGGAACAGTTAAAGAAAAGTATATAGGCTAAAATTTAAATTTTTCTTAATAAGGTCATCTGCATAATTTCAGCACTCTAAGTGCACGCGCTATCGTTCGGACAAACATTTCTCCCATATTGTCGGAATTTCTGGGCAGTACAAATTTAAAAAGGGAGAAGAGTACAAAATTATAGGAAAACTTATAAAATCAAAGCTAAGAAAATGTTTCCTTAAAATACGTAGACATAAATTGAATTTTCCTGCACAAGTATGTTAAATTAATTGCGCGTGACCGTGAAACTCAAATATTGAGCATTTTTCAAATTGAAAAGCTTTGAAAACTTTGATGATAATAAGAAAATAATAAAATTGCATTAATTTTCACCCATGCCAAGCAAAGTTTTTTTTTCTTATAAAATCCTCAGAAAAGTTGTAATCAGAAAGCGAAGTGTGCAATGCCTGAAAAGGGTTCGTACGGGGTTGTAGGTACCAACAAATCCCAGGAAGTAGAAATATTCGGGGACAAAATATTATTCATTCATCATGAAAATATTTAAATGAAAAATTGCTTTAATTTGTCGACCGAAATAATATTTTATTTCGATACCTCTGGTGCCATCTGTTGCCCATAATAATAATAATAATTCAAGACATATGCTTTATATGTATAATAAGAGAAAAATAATTATAATAGGTAAGTCGTTTCGATAATTTTGTCTTTATGTACTTATTCCCCATTTTTGTATGTATTATTGAGAGTATGGCCCAGCACTTAAAACACAAGGTAAAAAGGTATTTGGAATAAACTGGGCGTTTAACCGCAACATCTCATATCTAAAGCTACTACATACATCACAAGACAATACATAAAAATAAAATAAAAATCATAAAATAATTTTTGGAGGAAGGGTAGGATAGGAAGGATTTTAATTCATCCATGTTTTTTTTTTTCTTTAAGCAAAAATATGCCAAAGAAAATGGAAAATTAAAAAAAAATAACACAAAATTGTAGGGATAGCAACCGCTAAAAGGGGTTTTTCTTAAAAGCGGTCCCTTGGGGTACTCTCGTTAGACAGTTAAGCTGGTTGGATGCCTTCTTGGGGCTACCATTTATATGATAAATATTGGTTCCTACTAGGTGACAGAAAGACATAGGATAAAAACAACGTATATAGATTACAAGGTATTCCCATTACGAACCATATTCCCCTATTAGGTGATGTATTATTGTGAAACGTATAGGAAAGTACGGCACAGAGAACACAATACTCCATCTTCTCTCAGTGTCTTTCCTATAAATATGTATATACATTAGTCACAGAATTACGTCACACACATTTTAATGGGAATACCTTGTCTTCTATAGTATACCTTGGGATAAAAGGTGCATTCAATAAAAGAAATGCTGATATCTGTAGCGTATGTATAAAAGTCTGCGAATAAGTAACTAAAAGAATGATAACTATACGAAATTTTGAAATAAGAAGCAGTTTTGTGGTTTTTGTTTTGTTGTCAGCAGAACAGAGCAGAATAAAAGATAAACAAAAGAACGCCTCATACATTTTTATAGAAGATTTATAAATGAACTGAACAGTACAAATAGTTTGCTTCAATCGACAGAATAATTTATTCTCTCTAGTATATGGGAGTTTTAGAACAACGTAAAATGAAGAAAATAATTTACAAGCAAAATTTGAAGAATTGCTTGCCGCTACTGCGTGTCGTGTTGCGCTGTTTTACCTGAGCCCGTATGGCTGGCCTGAAGTCTTTAGTTTTCAACAGAGATCAATTTTAGGTCAGTAAAATTTGTGATTGAGATTATTGTCTGAGAAATTAATTACACATAATAGCTATATATTAGATACTTCCATAACTATACCCTCACCTATGTACATTTCTACAAAAATGTTCTCTGTAGCTTCATGTAATTTATTCATTTGACCAAATTACCCAATCCCATCCTTAAAAAATCGAAAGATGTCAGATATACATATATGTATTAATGTACTACAATATGGATTTTTAATCCATTATGAGACGTAGCCAGAATAAAAGTGCGTAGAAGGAAGTTCTCCTACTTGACGAGAAATAATTTTGGCTTCAGAATCCATTTTTTCACATTTCTATGCAATCCAAAGGCGAATGCCCACTTTTCATACAACTCTAGGCCCGACACCTCCAGAGACGAGATATGTCTTAAAAGACGCACTATGATACTCTGAACATGTTTTATTAACAATTTTTATTTCAATTAAGCGGGGAAAAGTTTTGGCGATCGGTTGTAGCTTGAACGACTTTCTTGAGTGAAAAATTGGACTTTTCTACTTCTCGTGATTGCGTGGAATTGATGCATTGCAGTGGGCCAAAACGACTTGTTAGCTATCAAAAATCTCTAACTTTTGTTGTGTTAAAGATAACATAGTGAAACTTTGGGAAATAAATCTTGACATTATTACACCTTAAAAAGAAAAAAGTTCAATTGGTTTACAGGATGGCACAAAATAAATCAACAAAATTTGAAGTAGTCAATAAATGAATTATTAATATTATTTAAAAAATGTTAACAACATTTTCAACTCAATCATTAATTATTTTATTATCTCCATAACAATATTTAATTTAATAAAAATATAAATTTTTCAAATATATAAAAAATAAAATAAAAATTATATATATATATACTCAAAAACATTATCTTTCCTTTGTGTCTAGTAAATAGGCCATTTCCTCTGGATAGTCCCTGCAGCTAAGACGTTTGTCCCGCATTCTCCGAAATGATTAGATGTATATGGATCTGTTGCACTGACATATATAATAGGGCCTGACTACGCTCATAGAAATGCACTACAAAAAGTGGGCTCACTTCTATATTGCTAACTTTTTCGGTCTAAGGACCAAGTACCAACTGAGAGCACTGTAAACAACAAATAAATAAGTGGATTCGTCGAAATAAATGTTTTTAAATTAATTATTTCGGGTTATTACTGATAAAATTGTTTTACCAAAGGCAATATATTCATTAGATATGCAGCAGAAATTCGAAAAGTTTTATTATAATCGCTTTTCGCGCTGCGCGCTAAATTTTTCAACATCCCGCCAATGATTGTTTTCAATGTTGGCACCGGCGGCATAAGAACTTTTTGACATAAGCAATTGAGCCCACATGAAATAGAAAGTTAAGCAGTCCATATTATATATGTATGTCAGATATCTGATGATATAAGCAGCATATTCATAACATCCTTGAAATTTTTCTGCTGTTGTGTAATATGTATAGAGCTTGTAGTCTTTATTTTTGGCATCCTGGGCTTCTTCCGACAATTCACCAATTGGCAAAGATGGTGAAATATTATATTTTTTCGATGCCTTAAAGCTTTGTGGACTGTTGATGTTAATTTTCTCCATGCATAATTCTCATTTAGTAATATTCCTGTATGTTCTGCATATGTTCTTAATTTTTCGGCATTTATTGGAAGACCACAAGAAATAACATTTAATATGGTCTTAAATCTCTTTATAATTTCCACGTCCACTTTGGTAATATCCGCTCCCAAGTTACAATTTTTCCAATTTTTGGTGACTGAAGGTGATGGGTAGTTTTATAAGGGGTTTATAATGGTTACTCGCTTATATAAGAATTTGAGTGGTTATATAAGTGTTTTATAATTTTACCAATTGGTAATGTATATATATTAGAGTTTTTTAAGTTACTTAAGGTTTTATAAGATGGTGATTACAATGTTTCCATCACCGGTCTATATAACTTAAGAGTAACCATTACTAGAAGGTATATAAGAAGGTTTAATAACTGTTTTGATCACCACGTTATGTAACTTAATGATAATAAGTGTTTATTGCGGTACGTGGTTACCCTTATATAACTCGACAACATTCAGTAATTAAGGTGACCTTAATAAAAATTGGGAACTTTCGGTAATATATATAACCACTATAAAATATCGTAACATTTTTGGTGTCCCTTTAGTAACTACGGTGATCGTTATAAAAACAATTTACTTTTAGTGTCGAATGGAGCCACTGTAAAACTGTTTTTATTTATCTAACATAATATAACCAAAGGATATATAAGAACACTAACGTCTGTTTTTTGTGACTATAACATATATAACATTACCAAAGGTTACATATTATGACTAAAGGGTATATAAGGACCATTTTCGAGGCATGATAGCTCCCTTAGTTTATATAATATTTCTAGAAGTTTTATAATGGACATTCAGTTTATACCATAGAGCCAGAGTTTATATAAAACTACTTGAAGTTTTATAATTGTAATTAGTTCATATAAATACAAGCCGCCATTTTTGCATCTGTCCATTGCAGATAAAAAAAAGAAAATGTCGGATAAGTCAATTTTTTAAATTGCAGATATATATGGTTTTCGTTTAATTTTTTATGAAGAAAATACATCTTTTTAGGTACATAACATTTCTAAATTATGTTATGTTATTTTTATGAATTAATATCACCTGAGTGAAAATTTTAAATTTTGTCATATTTAATTAAAATTATTAAAAAATGCCTATTTTTGGAGGGGTCTGTTTTTGTTAGAAGTATCTATGATGATATTCACAGTAAAATATTAATTGCAGCTGAATTTCACCACGTACATGCCGAAACATTGTAATTCTAAAATGTAAAAATATTAAACCCTTGCATTATAAAAATGCAATCCAAAAAAATATCGAAATTCTATGTCGTAAATATTTGCATTATATTGTTTTATAAAGGTAACGAAGAGTAATTTCCCTAACATTTAAATCACTAAAAGTAATCAGTCTGAGAAAATTCCAAGCTTTGTGGAAACGTTACCATCCCTATTATAAACAAAGTTTATAAAGGTAACCGAAACATTACTGCAACCATGGCTATGACCAAATTAATTAATCGAGAGCACCATGGGTTATATAAGGGTTATATAATAAGTTATATTAAGGTAACCAGAATATTGTTGTTACTCATTTTATAAAACTTTTAGTTATATAACGTTACCTAAATCAAGTCACGGTAACCTTTATATAATCCTCCATTTAAGCTCTATAAGGGGTTTATAGTGGTTACAAAGATGCTTCGAGTACTAGTCTATATAACTCAAGTTATATAATTTGGTAATGGAAACCTCACCGTTACTACTATATAAAAAAAATTGTTTCTTGGGAGACTTGTTGATGAAATGGAATGTAACGCATCAACATCAAAAAATTAATCCAAAATATTTATGAATAAATTACATTGCACAAAATAGTAAATAATATATTATTATTAATAAAGACCTTAATTAAACTTTTATTTGTTTTTAATTTAACCCATTTTTCGAAGTCGATCGCGCATAAATAAGAAAAATATTAATGTCGATCATAGCAGTATTAAGTTTGCCCACCCCTATTCTAAGCTATCGTAAACCTTCGTTCATTAGTAAAGTTAAGGTATATGCTTGTTAATTTATGCTATTTTTTATCAAGTTTCATAAGAAAAGTTGTCGCGCAATGTTTATAAAATAAAAATTATAAGTATCTTTAGGTAATATACATATTCATTAAAAGTTATATATCGATGTACCACAAAGGATAGCACTAAAAGAGGAAGTATTCATTATATTTTCAGATAACACCTACATATAATGTTGATTATCGTAATAAATTCTTTTTTTCTTGGAAACAATTCAACTATGCATTTTTAAACCCTAGATGAAATCTATAGGGTATACTAAGTTTGTCATTCCGTTTGTAACGCACAGAAATAATGATGATAGAGCAAAATTGGATTGGACACCCCTGCATAAAATTAAAAGTTATTTTGATTTTTGCATGTCCGTCTGTCCGTCCGTCCGTGCGCACGATAACTCGAGAACGCGTTCACTTAGAAAGCTGAAATTTTGTACACGGACATTTAAAAAAAATGTAAAATTAAGTTCGAAAATGAGACAAATCGGGCAACTCCTTCGTGGGGTTGCCATACAAAAATTTCGTTTTCCACGATATATTTGGACACTACCTGAGAGCACGTCGACATAGAAAGCTGAAATTTGGTGCATTGCGTTTTCATAGTAATAGCAAATAAAATTTCAAAAATGGACTAAATCGGGCTACCCCTTCTTGGTGTTGCCATATAAAATTTTTGATTTTTGGCATATACTTTGAAAACGATCAAATCTAGACATTTTTATTGTACTAAAAACTTCTTCAGCATAAGAAATCCTATAAAATTGGTTATAATCATTTTTTCTGTCCGACCAGCCAAGAGATGAAATTCTAGCTTTTTCACTTGTTTAACATAAAAAGCTTTGGGAACAAACAGGTATAGGTACGTAACTCAAAACTGTTTGAAAAAGTAAGAGAATTAACTAGGCGGCATGACAATTAAATTATTGTCACTTGTATGTAAGTAGTCATTAGTCACGCAAGAAATGAATCTTTAAGACAGTAACAATCTGCATAAAACATTTTTATTTTTTTTTTATTTTTTTTTTATTTTTTAATAAATATAATCCAAAGTCCAAGCATTCCCGTCACGCGTACGCTTTTTTTTCTGCACTTCTCTAAAGTTTCAGCAGTAACTAAATTAAAAAGCTTTTCAAACTCATTCTTATCAAAACTTTTTTATGGTCTCCACAACAAAGCTGGCTTTCAGAAACATTTCATGTTTTTTCTTCTCTCACAGCGACTTTTGTATATTTTAATTCACATCAATTGAAATGTTGCCCACAAACATTATGTATGTACATATATGAACTGCGCCAACGCCAACTCACACTGAATAACATACATACGTTAACGCGGCATAGTAGAAAGAAGTTGCGATCCATACTACCATCATATATACATATATGCATGCATATAGACTTAAACTGAATAAGAGAATCTCCTTCTCATCATGAGGTGAACAAAAACATTAAACGCGAGTCGCGTAGAGTTGCTGCTGTCTGACTTTCATCGACCAGTACCTACCCTACCACCACTAGAAACTGGCTAGTGAGCCCAGTAAAGAAACTGTTTTCACGCCATCAGCTGGTCTAGATTTAGCACAGGACTACAGTTTTTTTTTCGGATTTCTTAAGTAAATTATTATGAATTTTTGAAGACTTAAAAAGGTGGTGCTATGTCTACGGATTTCTATTGTTTCCGATAAGATAATCATTGAATAAAAGTTCAACATTCGCGCGATGTATCTTTTTGTGAATCGCACATTTAGTTGTTTTTTTTTTTAGCAAAAAAATCAAATAAAAAAAAAATCTAATTCGTCTAGTGAACAAAGGCGAGCGCATACTCCACAGCCAGCAGCAGTAGCACCAGCACAGTGCTTTGTGCTATGTATCTTTGGCAGAATCTTAGGGATTCTTGCATTTAATTGAAATTCTTGAGCATAAGAAATGGTGTTTTAATAATTATCTTGAATCATTAATCAAATTCTCACGTAAAAATTCCGTGTTCGTGGCCGTGTTATAATGAAATTTTTATAATAAAAGGTGCAAAAACACAGAAAAAGTGTAGCAATAGATTAAAAATAGATTTTTGTTTGTGTGCTTTACAAGATTGGGCCGGCGAAAGTGACTAAATTCGAGACAGTCGCAAAAAAGTTTAAGAAATTTATTTATGAAGTGATGCTAAAAATTGTTTACGTGTTCAATTAATATTTGCCAGAAGTAATATAAATAATAATATAAAAAAAAAAAAAAACGAAAGAACGGATTTATGTAATAATCTTCCCATAAAATATCGCGATACATAGGCGAAAAGAATGTGCTAAAATCAAATTCGGTACTTATAGTTGAGAGGTGAGTTTCATAATTCTATGTCGTCGTCTGACTAAGTATAAGCGCTCTTCGTCAAACATAAAAAATTCTGTGTTTTATTATACCTTCTATTATATCAACAAAAATGGGGCAACATTGACACAAAAAACAATACCGCCGAAAAAATAATATTTTATGAAATGAAACACACACTTTTAATGCGAATGGATTTTACTTTTTTAATCAAACAAAAACACAGAAAACACACATCAACGCAAAAGCAACCTCTATTCCTTAATGCACTCACCCAGGTCATTTTTTAAAAGAAACAAACCCCCGCCCGGAGGTGGCACCTATTTTTTTCAGCTAACCAGCCCACCTTAAATTGCAACCCACCCCAACCCCTTTTAAGTTTTTTTAACACGCAAAATGCTTGGTAGTAGAATGAACATGTGAGAAAAAAAAACCCTACCCCTTACGTCAGACGCCCTGTGATGTGATCATTCAATGGAAACTACAAGAGAGCATGGTTTCTTCTATTCGCACAGATGAGAGAGGGGGAGAAAAATGTATCCTTTTTGTGTTTTATCGTGGATATCATTTAAAAAATGTTGCTTATGTATGTGGGAATGAACATAAACCCCCACACTCATGCCCCCGCCCTTTCAATCCTGCACACTCTTCCTTATGGGGTCGGTCCAATTTTGTTGGTGTCAGCAATTTCTCCAATTCCCCCCATACCAATTGTAGGTATATATCTAGGTGGATGGAGATTCCTTATGGGACAAGCTTTTCAACGGAAAGGATTAAGTGCAATGGTGGAGATGATGAATGTTTTATTCTTGTAATTCAAAAGGAGTTGATTTTTGTTCATGGTTTGGTGAGGGGTGGGAGGAGCAGGGAGCAAATACTGTCAGAAAATTAACCTAAATTCCCAAAAATAATGACTGCTGCAACAGAACCGTTATACCTACCTACCTACCTACAGTGTGCTTTTTTGGTGATTATCTAATAATGTTTTGGTGTGCAGGATAATATTGGAGTCGCGGTACCAATGTAGGTTGTAGTAGGTATATATATGAATACATACACCTCTAAGTATATTACGGTATTTGGTTTACCTGTACATGTACCTACTATATGGCCACTTTATTTCGGTTAATGACCTCAACGTTCGCAGTCATAAAATCAACCACCATAGTAGAATTTTTGATTAAAAATTAAAATCGAATTAATTTTGAAATTGAAAATCATCAAAGTCAATCAAGTCTGGATAGTCTCCACAATCTGTGTATAGGTATACGTATACATATTGTACATACATAGTATGTATGTAGAAAACAAAGTAATCATCTATAAAAAAATTACTTCGGATTAGTACCACTTACTAGGATTATTCGATTGAATCAATTCCAAAAAAAATTTAGCAAAATTTTGTCTTTAATTCTATGAAAAATTGTGTTGCTTACTTTTTTCAAAAATATACTCGAAAATTTAACCACGTGGGTCCTCCTTTAACATGAATTTTAACAAATTTTAGCAGTAAGGATGTGTGAATTGGTGTGTGTTAGTTTTAGTTACACCACACGCTTTGGATGCGACCGCAGCAGAGAGGAATTGAACAAATTTTGATAAAATTTTATGTTGCTATGAGAAAGATATTTCATAAACTCATAATTATTTTTCTCCCTTAATTACGTACCTAGTAATTTTATTTGGAACGTCGAAAATATTGTTCCTTGCTCTATATTTTCATGCTTATGTGCTCTCTCTAGTAGATACCAAAACTTTATTATATTTTGTGGGTTACTTTGTAGTACCTAATGTGATTTTCTCTGGTACTTCACTTATTATCAACATGACTGCTCCATTGAATGCTTTTTAGTTCATTATCTTATATGGAAAAGTTTAGAAAAAAATAATGGGGCGTATACGATTGGTTTGAACATTCAAGGTATACTCCCATAGTAAGTTTTCAAAAGTTCATTTTAGCGTTCATAAATCCGAATATAAATTTCATGATCGACGGATCACCATTTAATCGATGAAATCTGATCAAATTAAGTTCCCAAATACGGCTGTCTGGAATTCTTCATGCAACACCATCAGAGAAAATATAAGCTTCAACTCCTACCTTTAAATATCTATAAGAAATGCATAGCTCTGTAAAATTTTTACTAAGCGATCCGCTGGAGATCCTATCACCGTGGTCATGGAAATATACTATCAACTTTTCTCAATACAAAAATATCAAAACAATCTTGATGTACATATACCGAAATTCAGAGGAAATATTAATGGAAGGATAACCAAGTGATCGCCGTAAGAAATACCAAGACAGATCACGGTGAAATAGGTAAGAAAGTTAAGGTTTTTCCTTAGAATACCTAACCATAATGGAAGCATATTGACTTTCATATTATTGAAGGATGCTTTAGTGATAGTTTTGGCTAATGTTGATTCCCTAATTAATATACATAGATACCAGAGGGCAATGAGTGAAAAACATTTTTTTCGATAAACTCCTCTAGTACGAAAATAAAATAAATTTTAGTCACTAAAAAATTCAGCCAAACTGATGATGGAATTGCGACAATTTTTCATTAAATTAGCAATTGAAAAACTTGTTCTCTTCCCATAATTCCCGTAATTTGGAAGGAAAACATATAAAAAAGGCAAAAACATAATCAATACGTACGAAAATAACATACAGAGGGTATCCCGTATGTTGTGGTCTGAGACCCAAAGGCTATGGACGATAAGCAAAAAGTTGTATGCGGGTGGGGGGACCTAATTGTTTCTAAGAACACGGGACTTAAAGATTTATAGGTATGTTTTTATATATCACCCTGTAACTTCTGAACGTTACACCCTATGAAGATGATCTAAAATTTGTTAGATAGATAATTCTTCTCAATGGTATATAAATCTTTCCCCTACTCCTCTCCGTTTTGAAGTTAAGGATGGCTCAACAAAGTTAACATTTTGAAATTTTAACTCGGGTTTTCTTATTTAACTACTAATTTGATAAAAAAAAACATGTCATTAACAGCAATTTTTCATTTTGGATTAAGAAGCCCAAAAGCTTCGGGTTAAAATAATCTATGACACCCTGTACCCAAAATGTAACCCCTTCTACGTTTTTAGCACTTTTTCTTGAATATATCCAGTGAAAATGGCTTAAAAAGCTAATTTCCAAAAGTTAATTACCTGCTTAAGAAAAAGTGCAAAAATCACAGAATGGGTTACATTTTGGGTACGGAGTATATTAGATCATTTTGAAGTGTAATGTTCAGAAGTTACAGGGTGATCTATAAAAACATATCCATAGCTTTCAAGTCTCAGACCACATACGGGACACCACCGTGTATAATGACTTAATCTAATCACGTGAAAAATGACAGATCCAAGTGTTTTGCGAACTGAAGCTGGATGCATAAAAAATAAATCTGAGTTACAATCGTGTTATTGCTCTCTTCAGAGACAAGAATGAGCCTTGCAAAAACGATAAACAAAAAATATAGACAAAGAGAAATAGGTTGAAGTTAATAAGAATAATTGGTGAAGTGAATATTAAACCATAATCAAAGCAATGCAGGTAGTTAAGAAATTTCCGTCAAAAATATTAGAACTTTCAAGATATCTCTCTGCTATGTTCTGGATCACAAATATTTATACTAGGAAGAAACGAAATGATCGATGCAATATTGCTGAAGAGTTTAGAAGTAAGTAGGTATGGATAAATCTCTAACAGGCTTAATGTCTGCATACGCTATAGCTAACTACAGATGGTGGGTTAATTTAACAAGATGTATAATTTGAACTGTCCGAAGAAAATCAAATCATAAAAAAACCATTATCTTGCTTGGAAATAACCCGTTCTAATATCTAATATTATACTGGGTAAATTACTCTGATATTAATAGATGAAGCAATATAACAAAATAAAGGCGATTCGAGTGCGTGGAGTAAATCCGATCGGACGTTGCCTCGTGTTGTAGATATCAATTAATCTAAACATATCTAATCAATTAATTTAAAACAAGTGATAATCTTGTGCTAAACAATTTACATCTAAATCGATAACTATAATTATTTAAAATCCGACGCGACCTTTAAATAAATAAATAATCAAAATAAATTTTATCCGCCAAGTGAAGGGCTCTTCTATGCCCTATCAACATTAAATAATTCTTGCGCTAAGTGAAACCAATGTCGTTTCTGATGCTAATATTAATCAGTATCACGTCCCTGGCTACAGCTTCGTGCCTCATTTTTCTCAGCATAGAGGGATCGTAGTATATATTCGGAATGATGTGGCCTTTACTATTTTTCAAGATTTTCCTTCTGCCAATCCAAAGTGTAACTATATCTGGATTAGGTTCAAACTTCACAAGCCCATCATATACTTCTGTTTCCTTTATCGCAGCCCAAATATGTCTGATGACGACACGGTATCCGTATTTGACAATATCTCCAACAATATTGATGATTTGCTTTCTATCTCCCCCTCTTCCGAAATCGTCCTGGCAGGCGATTTTAATGTTCATAATATACCGTGGCTCAGACATTCTTCTACCACAAGTCCTGCGGGCCGTTTCGTTGAACTCTTCTCTGTGAATCATTTAATTTACAACAGCTAGTGGATGCACCAACGCGAATTCCTGATACAGCTGGAGATAAAGCCAATTTACTCGACTTGTTTCTAACATCTCATCCGGACAAATATACCATCTCAGTCGGTTCCCCTTCTCGGAAATTCAGACCATTGTTTAATCACGGCTCAATTTACCACCTCAAACCTGTGCCGCCCAACTTCTCCACCTACAAGTAGGCTTCTTTGTCACTATAAGAATGCTGATTGGGAAAGTCTCTATAAGTATCTTAGAGAAATTGATTGGTCGGTCTGTTTTGCTTCGAGGGATGTTGATGAATGCACATTAGAATTTAGTAACATAGTAAGTCTTGGCATGCGTGAATACATTCCGTATTCTTACAGCAGATCTCGACAACAGAAAAATCGATCTTGGTCTAACGAAAAGTGCAAGATCGAAAGAGTCTGCTTTTCGCGCCTATCAATTGCATCCATGTCCGGAGCTGAAACAAGTTCACAAGACTTCACGAAACACCAGGTCCATTACCCAGAGAGAAAAATTTCTTTTTGACCAGATTATTAGACAAAGAATCTTGGCAAGCCGCAAAGGTGGCAAAGGTTTCTGGTCCCTGGTCAAAACCATCAAGAACAACTTCAGCAATTCCTCTATACCATCACTACTTAATAATGGTGAAGTGATTGTTGACTCCCTGGATAAAGCTAATATTTTAGCTGCTAGATTTGCTTCAAATTCATGTCTTCCACCCACTTCACAAAAACTTGTTTTGCACCACCTGTGTCAATGTGTACAAGAGCCAATACACGTTCGTACGAGAGATGTGTTCAGGGTCCTGAAGGGGATCAACGTCTCCAAAGCTGCAGGCCCTGATAGTTTTTCGCCCCTGTTAATTGAAAGCTGTGCCTCACCCTTGACTAAACCTCTGCGCAAACTATTCTACTAGTGTTATTCGACAGGAAAATTTCCAACTGCTTGGAAACTAGCTCACGTTTAGCCAATTTCTAAGAAAGGAGAGGGAAGCGATCCCTCAAATTATCGACCAATTGCGATCACTTCGATTCTTTCAAAGGTTTTTGAATCTATCAGTAACTCAAAATTAATGAAGTATCTAGAAAATAATCATCTCATCAACGATCGCCAATATGGCTTCCGAGCTGGACGCTCATCTGGAGACTTGCTGACCTTTCTTACGGAACGTTGGAGCCGTAGTCTTCACAATTTTGGTGTGTCTAAAATCGTTGCCCTAGATACTTCAAAGGCCTTTGATAGAGTCTGGCATCCAGCCATTTTAGCTAAGTTCAAAGCACTTGGTCTCTCTCCTCTTATTCTATTATGGATTGAAACTTTCCTATCTAGTCGCCAAATACGTCTTGTATTAGATGGCGTAACATCTGAACCGCATCCCATAAATGCCGGTGTGCCTCAAGGCTCTGTTATCTCTCCAACTTTTTTTTTTTATTTTCATTAATGATCTGCTTTCCCTTACTTTCAATCCCATCCATAGTTTCGCAGATGACAGTACTCTTGATTTCGCTTACTCCTTTGACACTCTTGCGGAATCCAGGGGGAATGCTGCATGTGTTAAACGAGATTGCATGATTAGATCATTGAATAACGATCTTAACAATATCCTCGCTTGCATCTAAGAACCAAAGCTGTCTCATCTCATTAAAACATGATCATAGCTTAACCACACCCGTCACTAAGCATTCTTGGCATTTATATTTCCAGTAAGTTAAACTGGACAGATCACATCTTCTCTGTTGCCAAGAAGCATCGAAATGTCTTGGATGTAAAAAATATTTCAGCCCGTCAAGTCTAGCGCTCCTCTACAAGTCCTACATTAGACCTAGAATGGAATACAACTCCCATATATGGGCCGGGGCTGGTCGCACAGCCTTAGCGTCATTGGATATTGTCCAAAAGAGAGCCTTCAAGCTCATTGGCGATTTGGCAATAACTTGTCATATCGACTCACTCGAGCACCGCCGCAATGTTGGATGCCTTTCGCTCCTTTATCGCTATATGCATGGTCAATGTTCTGATGAAATATCTAGTCTAAACTCTTGTAGAATGATTCCTGCACGCAATACTCGCGCTGCAAACCGCGCACATCCTTTAATCCTTCAAATTACTTTCTCCTCAAATCAATTAAAAAAAACTTAAAAGTACATACATACGTACAAATTCTGAATTGAATTAAAATGGAAAATATTTAGATACACCGGCGCATTACATTTGTATTACTTTGCCGTACCACGTCGTCAAGTGATTTACCCTTTAGTTAGTACTTTTTCGTATAGATAACAAACCCATGAGCCCCTCTTAAGACATGTTGCTATAGTAAGGCAGCAAGATTTCTAATTTGATTAAAAATTATGAGAAGTGTAACTAAGGAGGAGGACGGTAACAAAAAATTGAATGTTATGCATCTGTGGTAAGGGGTTTCAAACTGCACTACCACTATGACTATTGATTATTTTTCTGATATATATGCACAACACAGAAATATATCACAACCACCTTTTTAGTGTGAAACTGAACTAGAAATTTTTTTTTGTCAAATCGCAGCCATTTAGAACGGCAGTACCAAAAGGCCATAGAAGAAGACATATTTGCAAGCATGAAAATCATAGGATTAAGATTTTTTTAAACTTAAAGTTGACGATTTCGGAATTTCAAACAAATTTCAACATTTAACTTTTTGGAGTTGAAGAATTCAGGCGATGTATGAAATTTTTATGTTTAATTCTCCTAAATTTGTACGCTCTATGTTAATCCCAATCACAAAAAGAAAGAAACAGCAGCAAATATATTTAATGAATCGAGAACACTGCTCTATGGTGGTACTCTACTGTGAACTGCTTTGTGTTTCAGAAGTGTAATTAATCTAAAGTGAATTAGACTCACTGGAGTAGAGTCTAGAGCCAAGATTTGAAAAAGTGTTACTTCGCATCTCTGCTCAACTCTGAAAATTTTTCAATTCAATCAATCCATTCTCTAGTTTGGAGAATTAGTAATTTAACTATCGAATGTTTTACATTTGCAGACATTAAAAAATAAACTCCTAGGTTTATCAAAAACACCCAGAGATACGAATAAATCTCTCTGAATTAGCTATACATACTAAAAATTATTCAGAATATGATTTCTTCTCTAGAATCGGTAAATCAATTGCTAAACAAACGGAAAAAAATTATTCCAATTATATGGTAGTATGGTATAATTAGTATGTCTGTGTTACTAATTACGTTAGTAAATAATAATCAAAGAATTGAGGAATTTTATTTTGTGTGTTTGATTTATAAGTGATGTCATCCTAGACTACCTTAAGAGAGTTTCAATTAGCGATATTAGAAGACCCATTATTCGTGGTACCTATTCAGTTGTAAATATTGAAAATTTTTGGGGTTAGATGATTTGCGAACTTAATAGAAATGAGAATGAAAATAGAGTCATCTTACATCTAGCCTAAGTGAATAAATTAAACACTTTTTTCGAGATTTTTTAAGATAATAGTAAAAGTCACCAGTCAGATTAGCCAATGACTCATACTAATTGGCAATATCGATTCTCCTACTTTCCTTTTATTATAGAGAGGCAAAAATTTCTTAGATGTTATTCCATATCCGAATTTCGCTTTAAATAGATCCTCCGATACGGAAATTCCTTTTGTATGATAATTCCCTATTTCCCTAATTCATCAGATGATTAGTTAATCTTTACGTGTATGACCTGAAACCTGGATTTCTAGATAGCCATCATGTGTCAATTTCAGAATAATGCAAGTAAGATCGTCGTAACATTATTTCACCCGATTAGATGGTATACAAAGTGACACAGCTTATTAATTTACTACTCGACAGCGAGTTTAGAATAAGTTTATACCTACATATTGGCCTTAAGAATTAGAACTTCAGAGCAGTCAGACTCCTTGAGCCTTATTGCATTAAATGATGCCTGGAAAAGTATATGTGAATATATTTGGGATTATATAGATTGGCAGAATAGATTTACGGCATCTGTTGGAGTTATTCTTAGAACGCCCGTACTGCCTGCACATAGGCAATTCTTTAAACCACACCCAGCTTGTTTTGGTTGTAAGCCTTAAGTAAGAATTGGATGTTAAACGACTGTTAAATCCGTATATGTCGAAGATTGCATTTTTTGTCAAAGCTTAATTGTAGGAGAGAATGAAGCAGTTCGGTATTTCTTAGAAAATTAGACAAATATCTGATTAGTTATTTATATTAATTAAAAAATGAAATATAAGCAAGGAATAAGTATATGATATTCTTTATGTTTAAAAAAAAATATTAATGAAAATAAAAACTTCAACAATTTTAAAATAAAAATAAAAATTTAAAGATAGGCATTTGTCCGGTTATCCGCCTTTATATGCGGGGCATAATCGGACAGCACACGATGATTAATGCGTTGTAGAAGTTGTTCATTTGTCTAACTGCTTTCAGAGTCACTTATCACACTCGAAATTGTTCAAGTGTTCTTCATTCTATTTAGTGCAACTCTCGTGCACCAATTTCCTGCAATTCAAGCACTGAACACAACTATCACTCTTCCTACATAGCATAAAATAAGATCAATCAACTTTAAATACTGGTAAAATCAAAAAAAGGTTTTAAAAATAAACTGAGGAAGGTTGGAGGAGTTGGAGTTGCTCATTACAATATTTCAGTAGCATTGTCATTGTCCGTTTTTACCCCGCTGTCCAGTATTGCCCCATCTTCCTGTACCTGTAAGTTTTTTCTTAGCATATTCTTAAAATATTTTAATTCAAATTCAATTTTGGGTCGATGATAATTCTCAGTTACTTTAAACTGGATGATACAGAGATTTTTTTACTACCAAACTTGGAAAGGGTGAAGTTACGTATTTCGGTTCTGCTTAACTTCACATTAAGTTCACATTTATTAGACAATTTAAAAAAAGACTTTTATTGTATTCATGTGATATTTTAATCGCTTATAAGCGCACTCTTTAAGAATTTAAACTCATTCCGACTTTAATTTTCAAAGGGTGTTCATTTCATTCAAAACATCATAAAGAAGCCTACGGAAGCCTAATCGGAACTAAAACCTTAACATGTCTTTAAGTCTGTAGTACAATATTTATAAATAGGATACAGCTGGTGCAAAGTACTGCAAACAATGGCATTACTGTCTTTTGCAATCTTTAAAGGACGATATACCGTAATATGCCATCTAGGCTGGCCGTTTTGGAGTAAAAATATTTACCACTTAAGCCATCTTTTTCTATTTAATAATGAATTCTATTGCATTCAATTGGATTTACTGTAAATCCTAGTTACCAAGGTGTTAAATGATACCAAGGAAATTAGTCGATTAAAAGCTCCAAGCTTCAAATTTGTCACAAATATTCAAAAAAAAAATCCTAGTAATATTTCTAATATTGGTGAGGCATTCATTCGATCAGTTTTATTTTGAGAAAATCAATTTTCTCATTATTATACCAAGCTCTTTAATTCATCATGGGACAGAATGAATTGACACTTGACATTTTCGGTGGTGGTGACAACAGCAAATATCACGTTTTAAAATCGAAACCAATCACATTAATGGAATTATTGGTAGGTGTAATATGTAATCACTTATCTTATATTATACCTTTCACTAATCACTTAAGATAAAAGCTAAGTGTGATTTGCAACCAATTTGGATTTATTGTGAACCATAAATTACCTACAATAAAAAAATTAAGTAAAAAAAAAAGCTACACAACAAAAAATATTGTTAAGAAATTTTCTTTATTGTAAGAATGAAGCCTGAAAGCAGCTGCACACTTTTCTTTACACCGACTGTTCATGCAAGGTCGAACAGCTTATTGAATCATTTAAAAAAAAAAACCTGATTGGAAGCTATTAAAATATGCACGGCTTTATAATTGTAATTTCATTTCCTCTATAGAGGTAGAGGACATACTTGTTCCCCCTTGAAGTTTAATTTGTAAGCACATATCAAGATCGAGTGTAATGTAATGACGATATCAGTTAATTTCAAATGCAAGCGGAATTGTCAGTAAATCTTATTATTTTATTTGTAATTTATTTCTCTTGCCGAAGAACTCCATTTAGATTGAATAAATTTTATCAATGTACATACATACATTATTATACCGGATATACGAAGTTAATCACCGTTTTTAACACGACTTATTTAAAATTTGCGACAGTAAAAAATAATTTTTTGAAAAATTTACTATATAAGAGGCAATCCCTGGCGTATTTAAAATTTGCGACAGTAAAAAATGATTTTTTGAAAAATTTACTATAGAAGAGGCAATCCTCGGCGTATTTATAGATCGCTAGATCTAGCCCAACCACTCTAGGAGTGGACACAACAGATAAACACCGATCGAGGTATCCACAGGAGCCTCGGGACCTAGTCACATTTACTCTTAACTTAACCTAACCTGACCTACGTACTACCATTATTAATTTAGTAGATTTCTCTCATTATTGCCTGATGTTTGTTATTGAAACTTCTAATCAATTTATAAATTTTCTGTTCGTTGAATTCCTTCTGATGTTATTTATTGTCTATGATATGTCTGATTGGATCCAGCGAGTATAACGTTCGTGTCTTTTTAAAAAGATAAAAATTGATGTGCCTAAGGGTAGCCAATTTGGACCCCTGGTTTTCATTATTTTAATCAATATGATAAACTCGAACAACTCGAGAATTCTTTGTTACAAATACATATGATATTGCTCTTGTAAAATCTGACATGGTATTCAATTAATTTATCAATTGTCATCATCTGAATATTGAACAAATGTTTTGTTGTTTTATCCATCAGGAATCTGCTGCACTTGACCTTTACATGACATGACACCTTATTATATAGACTTTGTAAAACTAATTTCTCTTAACACTCGATTTTCATATTGATATTATTATCAACAATCCTAATTTAATTGTAGGTTTAATTAGGAAAATATATGCCACCATACCATAGGTACTTATTACGGTCCGGATGAACTCATAATATTAATATCACACATTTTTAACAGCAGTATAATTTTGAGTCTTTTAATTTTCTTTTTTTCAAATAGCTAATTAAAAAACTAGCTTCATTATACTTAGTAAATAGCTAATTTTTTTAAAATAATAATTAGTATTTGATGAATTAAATAAAGTAAATAAATAAGAAATTGATTATCGTCACATTTACTGTCAAATGAACCGTATCTACTAAAAAAGTAATGTCAACAAACCTTTTATCGATTTAATCTGGGCATTTTTAAAACCTACCGCTCAATTTAGTCATAGACCAATTAAAAAATATATTCAAGTTACTGGATATCGGTAATATACATATTCAAATTTATCATTCAAATTTCACTTCCACTTTTCATTAAAAATACAAAGTTGGCACAGTATCAGCTGAAATTTAAGATTCTATATACCTGACAATAATGGCACTAAGAATTATCATAAATTTGAATTGAAAACAGTCAAGATCTACATATATATGTATATGTTTGCGTCGCGTCACGTTGTCTAGAAGTTGATGAATAAAATACTAATGAGATACTAAAAACTAGTATTTTCGCATTTTACTAGATTATAATGTATACATATTTACTGTAAAAACACATTACAAAAAAAAAAACAATCTTAAATCAATGACCGATGTATGCTCTACTTAAATACTTGTGTGTATGAGGATAATTTTTATGCTGGAAAATTGTTCCACATCCTTACAACACAAATTAAGAATGAATCATGAAATTTCACCACCATAGTACTCATCAAATTTAAAATGAAAGTTAATCTGATCGGTTGACGCAGTAATATGCGTCATGATGAATAAAATATTCAATTTGTCATTTTCCAGAAAACTTTAATTATATATAGTTGCCCGACTTGGGGTTATTCAAATTTGACTTTACCGGCCTGCAGGGTGATTATGAAATTTTTGAAATTTTTTTACTGAAGGTGTACAATTTCGTAGATACAAAAATTATATGCGGCGTAAATTACAATCATATCGTGATGTTGTCTATCTGTAGAGACATTCATAAACTGTTTTATGTTTGTTTTACTATTAAGCGAAGCTCAGCGGATACCCTATGATGCAAAGGAGATAGGGAAAAAATTAAGGGATATAAGAAGAGTGGTGGAGGTGTCGCAGATTGTATGCCGGACGACAGACAGAAGATGGTAGACTATTCCACATTTGCACAGTTCGGGATAAAAAAGCATCACGGGATTTTACTGTACGGCCGAAAGTAATTTGATGGGTAAAATGATATGCGCGGTTTGCAGCGCGATTATTGCGTGCAGGAATGATTCTGTAAAGGATCAGACTAGATATTTTAACAGAATATTGGCCATGCATATAGCTTAAATGAGAATGAAAACTGGCATAGTAAGGAAAGCTACAACAAAAAAAAACATATCTCAAAGGAAAAAAGTACCATATTTTTCGGAAGTAAATAGTGATCATAGTAAGTGCTAATAGCTCTGGCCAGTATGTAACGTAATGCGATGGTACCTGAACGCAGTAAGTCCATATTATACATATCAGTGGTTATGTCATCAAGTCGAGGCATCGTCGATTTTATATTCGATCGAGACGTTACTGGTTTTTTGTTCTACTTGCCCATTCTTATTTGTATGTTATTAGTTTGTCTAAGGATCTGCCCTGATGTGTGAGTGCGGCACATGTTTTGACAGTTTTTTTGCGTGGTTTACAACTCAACAAAAATGCAGTTGCGCTATAGATTGTGTTTTCTTTTCTACGAAGAATTAGATATTTGTAGGTACTTAATAGACTCAGAAATACTTAAGTAAAAATCTTGGTGCTTAAGTACAAAACTAAGTCTTAAGTACAAGTAAATAGACGCTAGTACTTATGTTCAAGTACTAAGTAGGGGCATTTCAAAAGTATTGAGTAATAAGTCTTAACTAACGAAAATGTACTTTAAGTAGTACTTAAGTCTTTTTTTACTTAAATATTGCCCAGCTCTGCCCCGGTCCGCTCTAAAAATTGTCACCGACGGCTCTGTCAGTAATAAGGGAGCTGGGGCGGGTGTCTACTTTCCTGAGTCTGATATTGGGATGGAGTACTCACTTAGTAAACACACCACTGCCTACCAGGCTGAAATCTTCGCCATATCAATGGCAGGGAAGTTAGCCCTTGATATGCAAATCAAGGGGAAGGACATTGCTATCCTTTCGGATAGTCAGGCGGCCTTGATGGCTCTGAGTGGCCCTCGGATAACATCTAACTTACTGGGGGACTCCAGGTCGTCTGTGGATGAGTTGTGTATCCACAACAAGATGACCCTTCTGTGGGTTCCTGGTCAAATGGGGATCATGGGGAATGAAAGGGCCGACCTTTTAGCGGATGTTCATAGAAAACATCAGCAGAGATGGGCAAACCTGAGTACTTCCAAGTGTACAAAACTGTTTCTTGATGGGCCCAATGGAAATATCTCCGATTTTCTCATGGGGCTAGGAAAGAAACAATATAGAACTGTGGTTGGCATCACCACTGGCCACAGCTCACTTCACGTTCATCTGACAAGGAAGGGAGTTGTTGGCAGCCCTGAGTGTTTGTCCTGCCTGGAGGGAGAGCCCGAGACAACCGAACACTTTTTGTGTGCGTGTCCGGCCTTCGTCCGGTGCAGATTGGATACTCTAGGGTCTGTCCTTCTATCTGTGGATGAGCTGTAAAACCAACCTCATCAAAACCTGATGCGCTTGATTAAGAGGACAGGAAGGTTTTGGTGAATGGCCTTCTAGCAGGACAGCAGAATGGGCCGCTTTGACTTCCGCCGTGCTTGGGTTGGTGTCTCCTGTCCCCTGCCTTTAAAAAAAATAGCTATTTAACTATTTAATGCGAACATAAATTAATTGAAGAGGAGAATCTAGACTTTCCATATTAGAAACCACAGGATGACATGCAAATACTTCCTCATTTTCTTTCAAATTCGAATTTTATGGCGTTAATACGAAGGAGGAATAGAGGAGGGAGTGGAGGATAACACGGATGAGGATGATGAGGAGGAATTAAATCAAATTCTTATCATATGTGTATAAACTAGCTAAGAACACGAACAGCAATTCCAGAGTAGATTTGAATGGTGTTCACAAGAGTATACGTGCTTAAAAATGCCGCATTCTATTAAAAACGTTTGCACGTCTACGATAACACATACACATTTTATCCTTTTAGCTTCCATCGCCTTATCAATTATAACTTGTTTTCAAATGTACATAACCTAATAAGAGGCATATTCATGACCCATTCAAAAGGCTAACATTTCCACAGAACTCCGAAAATTAATCTTATGGGACTAATTACAAACCAACAACTGCCAGTATCAATTTTATTGGTTAAATGTTCTATCGACTTTTTGAAATTGTTTTTTGGAATGAAAGACCTTGGACTTAGCAAATTACTTCTATCCTCAAGGGGGTCATATAACGAATCCACTGAGGTGTAAATTGAAATTAAATAATTTCTCGGTTGTTGGACAATGTCTATTTTTAGTAGAAACATCAGGCAGGCAAACATCTATTCTTTTGACTTTTACATAATTAATCAAATTTATAATTATGTATATAAGTCTGGGAGCGTAATCCTGATGGAGATTCTCTCACGCAATTTAATGAACATAGGATGGATTGGATATATACACGGAGATTGAAGATAGCATCAGTCAGCTATTTAGTTTGTTTGCCCGTGGAGAAAATCGATTCTTACGAAACGAAAAGAAAAATGGGTCAATTTATATGGTGCGAATATGTTCGGCTTAATTCTGCAGGTAAAGTCGAATAGTTTTTGTCGTTGAATGTATAATCAAAATGTGATAAAAAAGGACAGAAGAAGATTAGCTTTTTATAAATATTTATATTAATAATTATCGCAGACTATTATATAAACATAGGTATTATTATTATTAATTACGGGTGATGCAGACAGGATTCCTGCCTCTCATCTTGTCACCGCGACCTATACGATCTATGGTGACACTACCCCTGGATGCCCTACGGCGCCCATTCGCACTTAAGTTCTTTGATGAAGCTTATAATATTCTTTAGGGCCATTTTTTCGACATCCTCTGGCAGTGGAAATGCCTTTCCTAGATGTCTTAGCCTTATGCGGCACAGAGCTTCACAGTCACATAGGACATGTTCAGCGGATTCATCGTCTTCCATACAGAATCGACAGGTCTCATCATTGACCTTACCCATCTTTTTAAAATGGTATCTAAGTGGGCAATGCCCATTAAGTAGGCCCCGTTATGAGCCCTAGTTCCTTCCTGCTGAGTGTGAGGAATTCTTTTGTCCTCTGTTGCGAATACTTTGTAAACTTCTTCGCTTGTCTCAGCCCCGGGGTATTTTCCCAGTATTCCTTATTAGTCCTGTCCTCTCGAAGCCTGATCTGAGCTGAGAGGTGCCTTTTTGGGTGTCCAAAGACAGGCTCAGAGCCAATAAACGGAGATTTGGCTACTTCCTTTGCAAGGCGGTCCGCAATCTCGTTTCCCATAATGCCTTCATGTCCTGGTACCCAGATCAGTGTCACTCTATTTGTCTCGGCCAGTTGCTTCAAGACAGTAAGACAGTCCCAAACTAGCTTTGACTCAAAGGTATACGAGTTTAACGCTTTAAGTGCTGCTTGGCTGTCTGATATTATGTATATTTTTGCTCCACGCATATTTTTGTGGATTATTTCGCGAGCGCAGCTATATATTTTTTATAAGGATATGGAAAATATCAGCATTTGGATCGTTCCAATTTGGCGCGAAAGACTGCTTAATGGAAAATTTCACTTAATGTTTGCTGAACTATAAACCTTTTCTGAAAAATTCCTTTGATATTTCCGTTTGTGTGTTGAAAGAATTGTTCATTTACTACTACTGATATTGAGACCTTGTATAACTTATCAAAGCACCAATATAGCGATCATAAATTGAACCCGTAGAGAGGCTTCCTGTAACTCTAAGGTATAATACTTTCATGGGTATTTCTCAGCACATTTTTATCTTCAAATTGCTATCAGAGTATGGCAGTCAAGCGGATACAAAAATGCTTTTAATGAGCGGTGATAGTTTTTTCACCCAAAAGTTAACTGGAGGAATCAAAAAGCAACCTTACTGTCACGTCACTTCATGCGCGCATTTACATTAAAGCCTATGGAATTGACGATTGTGACAAAACAGTTACATGATAAAAAGTCTCAAGTCCGCGATAGGCCTTAACATACTTTACATTATTATTCCTGTTGATAACCCAAAGTATTTTCAAAAAGAATTTCTGTTAGGGGGCCCCCACTTAGCTAAAGACGGTCATGTGTTTATCTACATATGTATATAAGGCCTCGTTTACGATGAGAGTAAATGTTGTCAATATGTCGACACTACACGGCAGGAGTCGAATTGTCTATTATATGTACAATTATAAAAGGGGTCTCGAAAAACGGAAAAGCTAAACTCTAAAATCACTGCGATCAATTAAGTCTTTTCTAAAATATTCACCTTTACTAGTAGAGTTCAGGCTCCTGATAAAGACTATACTTTTCTTGGAAGTCATCCTTACTCTGCGTCATTTGATGATGAGAACGCTATTGCCTGAAGTTTCTGCCCACAAATGTCTGTCTTTTAATTGTCCATGTGATTAAACATCGCGTGTAAAGTCTTCTCCATTCCCATATTGTGGAAATTGTGAAATTTATTTGAAAATCGATGGTCGAGATTGGAACCGTGCCCTACTCACAACAGGCGTGTATACAGGGGGGGGGGGGGGGGGTTAAAGGGGTTATGAAATTTCATTTATTATTAGTTTTGAGAGTTTTGAAACAGATTTTTATCGAGAATATTTTATATTATTTTGAAAGAATTGCAATGGACCAAAGTGCGGAAAGGAAAAATTTAAAATACAGAAATTAACTAAATTAAAATCAAACTAAATACCAAAAATATCTTTACCATTTGTATTTAAGCGCCTCGAAATATCTATCTGCAAACAATGTCTTTTTTGTCAACTCGTCTATACTCGTTGTCTTGTATATCATAAATTATTTTATGACTTCACAATTCCTCAATCAATTTTTCATCAAAATTCATTATTTTAAAATTGCCGCGATATCCTACAATCTTGACAAAAATAAATGCCACAACAAATTCATTCGTTTGATTTTGTTGGTAGTACTGCAGCGACGACGGAAAAATTAGAAATTGGACATTCGCATAAGACGCTATGCTTTTAGAAGTTTGACAGCAGCATTTTTTCGTCATTTGCCGTTGCCCGTCGCAATTGTATTTTAGCCTTGACTTAACAAATTTTTGTTTTACGGTTCTTCCAGTAGAACCCGAGTTATAGAATCAACGTCTTGCCACCCGTTGATTTTTCATAGCGACACTGATTCAAGCTTGAATTGTTCAAAATATTTACGTTCGTAGGGAAGCATTACATTTTTCTTGGGGTTCGTGCACAACAAGGTGAGGCGAGGCGATGAGTGGCTAGGCAGTTCGGCGAGGCGAGGTGAAGATATATCTCGAGGTGTATTGTTTACAACAAGGCGTTCAGTTTCTTGGTAAATCGTGAAGTGAGAGCATAAATTATGTCATCAGATTCAGAAGAAGAAATTTTGTGTTTGTCAAGTAGTGCAGCTATATGGAATTCTTAACCTAAGTGTACTTTCCGATCTTTTGCTTGCCCCCCCCCCACCCGATAAAGACGAAACGTCTGGAATTTGGCGAATTCATCATTCATGTGAAGATTTTCGGGCTGATCCTGATAGATTCTTCCAATATATGAGAATGAATAAAGACCCCTTCGATTATATCAAAGAAAAAAACCTATAAAAATATGCCATCTATCAAAATTAGTGCGCTGCACCTCGCGAAAAAATTCTCGAGCGATTTACCTCGAGGTGTCTCGGCACATCGCACGCTGCCACAGCATTTTTATGAACTCTCTCATAGTACATCGTGCAATCATTTTATTTCTTTAACTCTTGATATAGCTCCGCCACACTTCGCCATGTTGTGCACGTACCTTTAGAAATATAGTTGCAAATTGTTCTTAAGAATTTGAATGATTAACTATTCACCGACAAAAGTCCAAACGAATTGGTGGATTGATTCTGGTGGTTCTCTCTTTCGACAGGGGCATTCAGTTTTCTTAGAAAGATCTGAAAATTTTTCTTTAGATTTTTCATGGCGGCGGACAATGGTTCCAAATAGTTATATTTATTCAGGTGTATGGGCTGATCTGGGTCGCTAAAGATATTTATGAGCGTTGACAACGATACAATTTATTCTTAAAAATCTTATTGAACATTTTTCTTTCGAATTTTTATACACTATTGATTGCTGGAAACGATCAGTTGGATTGATTCGAGTGCCGCAAAAATTGATTTTAAAATTTTTCTTCACAATTTTTACGGCAAGACTATAAAAATAAAAACCATTCGATTTCCTCTGCCTGCGGTAATTGCCGTTGCTTTGTTTATACTTTCGTATGAATTCAAGTAGGGTATAGTTAGCGATGGAGGTAGAAATAGTTGCAAAAGTGGAAAGCAGAAGACTGATAAGCACATTGATAAGTTTTTTTAGAAGAAAGCAAGATCAATTAAGTTCCCATCAAAAGAAATAGTCAATGACATATCATGCACTTCTACTCCTATTCCTCTGAATGTGAATCAAGGTGCAAGCTCTTACTCTCAGTCATTTACTTCAGCCTTGAAAGAATCGAGTGCACCACATCAATGTCTACAATCTTTGCACGAGAAAGAGTATCTGGATATGAGTCCGTAATGTCTGTCCAATTTGAGATCGACATTGATGTGGATAATATTATGGACAGGTTTTCCAAATCAAACCAAAAATTGAATTTTGTGATATCTAACTTAAATATGATAAAAAAAAGAATTTAAAAGCGACTACTTCCGACTTTTTCCTCCCCCTCGAACATTTTAGTTGTGCCCCCCCCCCCCCTCCACAACCAAGCTGAAGGTCTGGATACGCGCCTGACTCACAAAGGCACTGGCTTGTCCGATTCACCTTTTAAGGTCACTCTTCATTCGTATAAGCCTCGATCCCACAAGCATACATATATAAGTACCGGAATCTATGTACAAAAAAAAATAAATAAAAAAAAATAAAAAAAAATAGGAAACCTCAAAAGAATTGCTTGATAGTGAATGCCTGACTTTAAAATCAAACGAGGGAAATGAGAACTCTTAATTCACGCACACACATCATATATTATGTACTTTCGTTTCTGGTAAATACACACAAAAATGTATTTTAGCTTTTATCTGTCCTGCATAATTCTGTTATTCATACGCTTTTTGGTGATCGCAATCTACGCATTTTATCAAAATCCTTCATAAATATCTGAAGAACTCCCGCAGCCAAGAGAAATACATTATTTCCTATAAAAACAACGATTACGTAAGCGGAAATACATAAATATCGCGCGACATTTACTGGATGAAAATATTGTAAGCACAGCTAAGCGCCTATCAGTTCCAGTCAAAATGTTATTCTCGTTGCTGCTCCTAGTTTTTGTAACAATAGTTTCGAAATCTTCCCAACAAAGTCATATGTGCACAAGATTAGTGGCTTATACGGTAGCAGAGCAAAGGACAAGATTGATTAATGTGAGAGTAGGTTATAACGGTTTCTGGGGATATTACACAAAGTGGGGTACCCAAGTTGAACACTACACAGTGGTAAGTCTACTATACAGTTCCGAGACTTAATTTCACATTTGATAAATTCTTTTAAATGTTTTATACTACAAAAATAAAAGGAAGAATTTAGAACGAAGAATATTATTGAATGTTGCACAGGATACAGTTTACATGAAGACGAATGTACTGCAATATGTCACGGTGGTTGCATAAATGCAAATTGTACAGCTCCACAGATATGTACCTGTCTAAAGGGATATGTGAAAGAAACTAATTCCAGGTAAAAAAAATTAGAATTTTATCCTTTTTTCATATGATCATAAAACGTTTTCTTGAAATTTAAAAAAAGGTGCAAACCTTACTGTGATAAATGTGTTCATGGATTTTGTTGGGCTCCGAACAGCTGTGACTGTTTTAGTGGTTACGAGAAAGATGACAGTGGAATTTGTAAACCGAAATGTGCAAAACCATGTCACAATGGAATTTGTACTCAACCAGATACATGTTCCTGTAATCCAGGATACAAATTAAGTGAAGAATCAATTTATGATTGTCAACCAATATGTGAACCACCATGTGAGTTAAAAATCAAATCGAGTCAATGTATCGCACCAAATATATGTAAATGCTTTGATGGACATAAGCAATCACCAGATGAAAAAGAATGCTTACCGATTTGCTATAATTGTAATTATGGTGATTGTAATGCTCCGGGACAATGTGATTGCTGGGAAGGATACAACAACAAGAATACTTTAAATCAAACTTGTGTACCATCATGTGATAGTGCATGTGTGAACTCGTACTGTTCATCTCCGCAAACCTGTACTTGTTTTGAAGGATATGCATCTATTCAGAATAGCCCAAATGAATGTCAAGCAATCTGTGAAATATGTGAAAATGGTGATTGTATAGCTCCCGATAAATGCAATTGTTGGGACGGTTATGAAATGGATATAAATGGTACTTGTAACCCAAGCTGTAGTCAACCTTGTGAAAATGGATATTGCTCCGAACCCGAAAATTGCGCATGTCATGAAGGATATGAAATCAGTGGAAATGATTCGTATACGTGTCTACCTATTTGTGAAGGATGTGATTATGGATTTTGCACAAATCCTGGTAATTGTAGCTGCTGGAGTCGATATGAATGGAATAATTTTTCAAGTAGCTGTGAACTACTAGTAATTGCGGAAATGGAAAGAAATATGTCTAATGAAATATTAGATTTAAATATAACCAAATTTGGTTTAGCTGGTGATATCTATTGTGATTCTTCTTGTTTAAATGAAACTAATTGTTTTGAAAGCAATTGCTATTGTCAATTTGAAACAAATTATTATCACAATGATAGTAACGATACTAAGTACAACAATTCAACTTGTGAACTTGGATTTTGTGACCAGAATGTATGTTCATGTTCCTACGGATATATCTTCCGTAATGATTCTAAATGCATATCAATGTGCAAAGTAAATTGTTCAAATGGTTTTTGCATTGATCCGAATTTTTGTGAATGTTTGGAAGGATATTTGCTAGATTCTAATGATACAATACAAAACAACTGTATTCCATTGTGCAATGGAACAGTAGATGGATGTATAAATGGTTTATGCGTTAATCCAGATATTTGCCAATGTAACCATGGTTTTGAACAAAGTGAACAGAATAATTTCGAATGCTTCCCAATAGAATTTAGTATAAGTGAAAGTATTACCTCCGGACATACCATAGTCTGGTCTATAAGTATCATCCTAGCAGTATTGGGTATTATAGCAGCAAGCGGATGTATTGTGTATTTAATTCTGAAGAGAATTAATCAAAGATGTTCAGTATTGAATGACGAACGTAAGTGAAATCTTATTTTTTTCTTGCTAATTATATGATTTTCTTTTTAGGAGATTTCGACCGCAATGTTTCATACTCTCCGGATGGTGAACATGTTAAAATTATTTAAATAAAATATTTTTTCACATTCTTGAGTAATGTAATGTGTTTTTAATTTTAATATAAATTTGAGTACTACTGTTGTGTTGTGAATTCTTGGTATTTTGGAATTTGATTTCATTTTTCATTCGTCCATAATTACAGTTTAGCACAAATGTTCTCATCGAATCTAAATTAGTAATTAGCACAATGTAGTGATAACACAATCAAAAGCAATGTTGTGACAGTATGTCTACACTTAAAAAAAAAAAAAGGAGGAGGTAACTTTGCAACCCATAGGTATTAGGTAGTTGGTACTCTTGCCTTAATGGTTGGCCGAATACAGTGCCTAGAATATCGACGGCACATTGCTTGTTTGATTTAGAAATGATTAATCAAAACAGGGTGAACGAGACGTTTTTTTATTATTAAATGATTATTTAAGTACCACGGCTATTACAGGACGAAAATAACACTGAAAAAATTATATGAAAACCGTTTACGATAAAAAGGAACCATTGGCTTTTTAGAACAATGAGGTCGTTTGTTCACTATAGATTTTGTTTCATATAAAACAATAAAAATCTAAGTCCAAATCTAGGTAAATTGCTCACTGACACACCCAAATTAATCTCCAAATAATTTTTCGCCAGTGGATATCGAGCTAAATAACTTTCTTGCATTCGAAAATGGTAGATTCAATCCATTTCCGTTTTTTCGCAAAGTCGAGACCTAAGTAAATAGCGTTTTAGCTTCCGAAAATGGTAGATTAACCCCATTTCGTTTGGTCTCTGGTTGTTGGCGATGATCTCCTATAGGAGCTGACCAACTTCGGCTATTATAATCATAGATATGCGGACGACCTGGTCATAATAATCAGAGGTAAACACGATCAGGTAAGTCACGAGAAAAAGGAAGCTTTATTTACAAGCATCATCTTGAGGATTAGAGTAGTGAAATTCTTGAAGGATGTAAATTATTTAGGCATTGTCCTAGATAGCAGACTAACTTGGAATTCTCTCTTAAAACGAGTACTAGAGAAGGGCACAGCTGTAACATGAACAGGACGTATACTTGGGGTCTCAAACCAAATATGACCTTTTGTTTTTTTTTTTTTTTTTTTAATATTAAGCCAAACTCAGGGGATACCCTAAGATGCAAATCACAGCATGGCAGGAAGGAGATACGGAAAGGATTAGGGGATATGAGGAGAATGGCGGAGGTGCCGATGTATGCCCTTAAACTTCCGCAGATTGCATGCCGGGGAAAAACCAGAAGATGGTAAGCTGTTCCACATTCGCACTGTTCGGGATAAAAAAGCATCACGGAATTTTACTGTACGGCCGAAAGTAATTTGAAGGGTTAAGGGATGTGCGCGGTTTGCAGCGCGAGTATTGCGTGCAGGAATCATTCTACAAGGGATTAGACTAGATATTCCATCAGAACATTGACCATGCATATAGCGATAAAGGAGCGAAAGGCATCCAACATTGCGGCGGTGCTCGAGTGAGTCGATATGACAAGTTATTGCCAAATCGCCAATGAGCTTGAAGGCTCTCTTTTGGTCATATACAACTATTGTATGACCCATTGTATAGTACTCTTTACTCGTTTAGTGACCAAAATCTAAGCAAAAGACAGCTCAAGCTAGTTTACGCAAACTAGAACGACTTGCATGTATCTAACCCATCTGCAGCCTTAGCCTTAGTATAGCCATACTGGACCTACTTTCTCAACACTTGTATATAAGGATGGAGGTCAACCTTAGTGCAATAAGACTGCAATGTCCAACTCAATCTCAGATGCTATACCAAGGCGCCGTAACTTTGAAAAACCATTCAAAGTGATTTTAGGGGACTGTCAACAATGTCATTCTGGGGACTTACCCTTTTAAAAAGGAACACCTAAATGGTACCCCGAAGGATCCAAAATGGAAGGTAGAGCATGTGTGCGCACATATGGGCCGAAGTAACATCTCTGCCCTCCATTCAGAGCGTTAAATTCCTTTACCTTTGAATCTAAGCTGGTTTACAGCTGTCTCATTGTCTTGAAGCAACTTATCGAAACAAATAAGGTTACGCTGATTTGGGTGTCCAGGACATGCAGGCATTAAGGGCAATAAGATCGCGGACCTCCTTGCAAAGGTAGAAGCCACATCTCTATTTATTGGCACGAATCTGTTTTTGGACACTCAAAAAGCTACCTTTCAACACAAGTCAAACTTTGGGGGACAGAATTAAAATGGCATACTGGCAAAAAAAGCCCTGGGGTTGAAACAGGCGAAGAAGTTCATCACGTATTTGCAACAGAGAGCTAAAGAAATTCCTCACGCTAAGCAGGAAGGAATTAAGGCTCATCACGGTATTATTTACTGGGTATTGCCTACTTAGATATTATCTTAACGAGATGGATAAGGTCGATAGCGAGACCTGTCGCTTCTGTGTGGAAGACGATGAAACTGATGAACATGTCCTCTTTGGCTGTGAAATTCTGGGTCTTATAAGGCTATAACATCTATAAAAAGCATTCCTAGGTTTCATAAGAGTCCTTAAATTCTCATGAGCGCCCTAGAGCACTTAGAGGTAATATCACAAAAGATCTTACAGATCGCAGTGACTAGATGACAGGCGGCATCTATATAAACCCCATTTCGTCATATAAAAGTAGTTATTACTCCTTACAGATATATTCAAATTGGGTTTTGTTATGTCAAGACGTCGATGTGGGAAAAGGATTCCGATCCGAAAAGAGTATAGACTTACACTTCATTTCAACGAAACTTTTAGAACTGTGGCTCGGTTTTACGATAAAAAAATATACAAGAATTGCTCGCTTAATATGTATAG